>OX424469.1:1250000-2500000 GCA_949152455.1 Lithophane leautieri | reverse complement strand
AACTGCAAACAGGATCAGCACCTGATGATGCAGAGTTCAAGTTTTGGGAAGATATTTTCAGAGAATTCACCCCTGAATATGTTGATAAAGAATTTTAATTTAGTTGCACTTTATCAATTAGTAGTATTCATGTTAACTCCTCCAATTAGACTTTTCAACTTAACAATGATATATATTTTGAATTTTTTTAAATAAAATATACAATCTAACACTAACATTATGTACAAAGGGAAACAATTAAATATAATTATAATAAGAATATTCTTGTGAGCACGTTCCCATCAATAGTGCAGCAATTCATTAGCTCGCTAGTTCAATGACTTGGAATGTTTGCCTCTTGCTACTGGTTAATCTTATAAAGTATTTAGTTAAACCCCACGTATACCGTAAAAAGCATCTAGATAGAGGTATTTTAACGGCATTTAAGCCCTCGAATGACATAGCTGCGCCCATTTCGTGACCTCACGCCTCAGTGACCTAATTCCTGCTAGGGCTCACTATGCAAAAAGAGTAACCCTCTAAATTTTTCAAAATAAATATTAAGTAAAGTGTAGAAGTGAGTGTATGAACGTGGACGAGACAAAAGGAATATTTATATATTTATTTACTCTTACCACTTATAACGATATGTAAGGATCGTAGTAGGTCGCATTCTGTAGTTTCTGCCTACCCCCATCGGAAGATGGCGTGAGTTTATGTTATGGCATTGTAAGAAAATCCTAGACTTGTCAACGTAAAACATAATTTGGTTACAAAGTATTGTTAGTGAGCTGTGGTATGAATATAGTACCTTTATATATTTTGTTATCTTTCACATTATTCCCCCTTAAATAAAAGTCATCGTGAGTATTATATCAATATTGAAAATGTAGATATTATCTACCATTTTTGATTATTTTGATTTTTACAGTTATTCACACGTAATTATTTCAGGTTTGCCTGACTATATTATTTCCAATTTTTTTTTAAATGAGTCCATTATTTTTATTTCTTTTTATCCTCAATATGATGATTTGCTGAATTTACCCTCATCATACCAGCTAAGTTACGTAAATTTCTGTAAAAAGGTCCTTCGTAGCTTCGGACCTTCATAGGTCGTCGCTAAACCTTGTGAAGGGCCCACCGAAAAATGTATTGTTCCATGGAATCCTAATCCTATGGGCCCCCCGTAGGATTAGGATGAATATTGCTCACGCTTTGATTCGTTTCGTTTGTATTAATACTAATAATTTTGACCAAACATTAAGTTTTTTTTTTTTTAAGTAAATACACAAGCGCGTCAACAGTTAAAATATATATTGAAGTTTTTATCTCAATTAAAACCAACAAATAATGATAAAGTAGGCATGTTCAATTTGTGATCTTAAAACCATAGCAATAAGTGCTGTAATGGATTAAAAGAAGTAATAGATAATAGTGTATTTCATATAGTCCTACAGAAAGACAGGTTAGTTCTATTGAGGCATCGCGTTGTTGCGGACGGTTTCATTCAAGCTTTGAAGATGGTGCAAGTGAGAGTAAGTGAGGGGCTGCTGGAGGGCGAGCTGGTGCACAACGAGTACGGTGGCACGTACTGCAGCTTCAAGGGCATCCCGTACGCGCAGCCGCCACTAGGAGACCTCCGGTTCAAGGTAAATCTTTTAAACACAAATAAATAACACAATTTTACCTATCACTCGTATAATCCAGTATTTAGTGACTGACAATGTATGGCGTTTTTATCACTCTCTATAATATTTTTTTGATTCACTCAATCGCTTCACTTTAATATTCATTTATTGTGTTCCATTACAATAGATACTATTTACTTTAGTAACAATTGATTTATTTAAGGATTACCAACGAGTATTATTTATTTATTTATAGTAAGTATAATGTCATTTAATGCTGAAATGAACCTTTTTGGCGCAGCCGTGAGGCACACACTATTATTTTAAAAACAATATGATACTTTTTTTTTTGTTATTTGTATTTTGTGTTTCATGAACTGTGTCCAAATAAACTTTATTCTATTCTATTCTTCTATTCTATTTAAGATTTACTCTTTAATTTGTTTAACTTATCTATAATATCTATGTATCAATTTTACGAGTATTACAAACTGTTGTTGCGCACTGACATACCATGGATATATTCACAATGAGTCTTGAACTGACAAAAAATAACTTGTTATTTTGTTTTATGTTTAGACAACACAATTGTGTAAACGTATGACCTTCAAAACGTGTTCTGTGACTGTTACTGGAAAAAGTGTAAATATAAACTATTTGCACAAATATGGCTCATGTTAGCGATCAATCTAACAGTGTTCCTTAAAACACAACTTGATAGTTTTGTTTATTCACAGGCACCGCAACCACCAAAACCATGGGAAGGAGTTCGCACCGCCAAGGCGTTTGGACCGAAATGTTACCAAAACGACATTTTCACAAAAACAGGAAGGATAGGTTCAGAGGACTGCTTATATCTTAACGTATACACACCAGAGGTCAAATCTAACAAGCCCCTCCCTGTCATGTTCTGGATACACGGAGGAGCCTTCATCTGTGGCGGCAGTGATGATGACATATATGGTCCTGAGTTCCTTGTAAGACAAGGAGTTGTTGTTGTCACAATCAACTATAGACTTGAAATACTTGGTTTTCTTTGCCTGAACACACCAGAAGTACCTGGCAACGCTGGCATGAAAGACCAAGTGCAAGCACTAAGGTGGGTCAATAAAAATATTGCCAATTTCGGTGGTGATCCAAAAAACATAACCATATTTGGAGAAAGTGCTGGTGGAGCCAGTATTAGTTACCATTTGATATCTCCAATGTCTAAGGGCTTATTTAAAAGAGCCATAGCTCAAAGTGGTAGTTCTCTTTGTGACTGGGCACTATCTTCAAAACCTCGTGAGAGAGGTTTATCATTAGCGAGACAGCTGGGATGTTACTCAGAGGATGACAAGGAATTGTATGAATTCTTCAAAAATCAACCGGTTGATTCATTGGTTGCTGCTTCAGTACCTATTACATTATCCGAAACAAGCCAGTGTAAATTTGACATATTCTTCAGTATTTGCGAAGAAAAAAAATTTGGTGACAATGAGAGATTTTTTTATGGAGACATGGTCAATGTTGTGTCCAACGGTGTTCACGAAGGAGTGGAAATTATGACTGGATTTACCTCAGATGAAGGTCTTATCGCTTTCGACAGCGTGGAGAGTACCCACAAGGCGTTAGAAACAGCGATAAACTTCCCAGAAATATTTATTCCTAAACACCTGTCATACAAACTGCCGATGAATCAGCAGCTGGAACTTGGAGAGAAGATCAGAAAGTTTTATTTTAATAACCAGATCAAGATACCCGATGACTGGGAGAAATGGGCGAATTTCCTATCGATGCAGATGTTTATATTGCCTACAATGCAGTGGATTAAACTGTCGGCTCCAACAAAGAAAAACAAACTTTATTTGTATAAATTCACTTGTAAATCTGAGAGAAACGTTACCGTCCATGTAAAGGGCCTTGGTGAATTAATTGGACGTAAACCAGTTACTTGCCATGCTGATGATTTGATGTATCTTTTTAACGCCAAATTGATGGAGACCAAGGTGGATACTAGTTCTAATACGTTCCAACTTATCGACCGAGTAACTAAACTTTGGACCAATTTTGCTAAATATGGGTAAGTCATCGCCGAAAATATACTACGGTCAGATTTTTATAACATTTTAACCACTGTTACTTCTGTAAAGGACCTTTTAGCAAGCTGACAGTATATACTTATCACCAATATTAACCATCGCTATTCTCAACAGTTAATTTATAATTTCAGGAACCCGACTCCTGACGACTCTCTGGCCGCAAAATGGGCGCCGTATACTCTTGAAAAACAAGAATATCTGGACATTGGAAATGTACTGACACCTGGTGTCGCACCCGAAAAGGATGAAGTACAGTTCTGGGAAAATGTATTAAAAGAATATGGACAATAATATGCTTGTAATCTACCCATACGAAATTATAAATATTTATCAACAGCCAGATGGATTTATTTGCAAAAGACTTTACTCCCTGTAAACATGGAGTTCCAAATCCTTTTTTTTTTTCAATTTTATTCTGATTTTGAGTTCCAAATCCTCTTTTTTTTTTTTAATTATCCTCTTTTTTTTTCAATTTTACTGGCTCTAAAGTCTAGATATCTTCTTACACGGGTAAAAATGTGCAGTTCTTGGAAATTGTGGTTATTATTATATTATCGGCAACATCGAGCAATTTAATGATTAAGGTGGTGCGTTGTCTTTCAATCCAAGATAATAAATGTTTTTACACTTATTTATAGATTATTTTAACATATTTAATTACAGATAGAGACAGAGGATATCTAATCTATATCATACGATTGAATTATTTTCAACACGTCCATAGTCATGTAGTATTTATCAACAGGAACCTTGGTAGGTACTTTGAAAAGATCTTGCACTCTACAACAATAGTAGAGGCATTACACAATACCATCATTATCAGCCTATAACATTCCCACTGCTGGGACACAGGCCTCCTCCCTTCAAGAGGGAGTGGGCTGTAATCCACCACGCGGGCCCAGTGTGGGTTCGTAGATGTCACATGTCTTCAAATTTTTGGTTCTAGGACATACCGGTTTCCTCACTATTTTTTCCTTCATCGTTTTGAGAGCAGTGGTGATGTTCATTATTTACACAAAGTAAAACGCCTGTCTGGTATCGAACTCACGACGTGGAACTCGTAAGCTACCGTTACCAATGGGCCACCACTACTCTCTACATAATACCAAATTGTTATAATAGCCGGATCGGTGTAGCTATAGCATATAACATAGCTATTACGGGTTACTTATCAGTTATTATAAGTTCATCATAAATAATACTGATGGATGTCATTACACGGGCCATTAAATCAATTGATGATGAAAATTACTATAAAATATTGTGAATTCGGCTATGAAGTCAAATTGTACTGTAAATTATCAGAGATTGAAAAGGCAATTTTTTGTAGAGTAGTTTATTGCAACACTTTACAATAATAATGCAAAATGTACATCGGTTTTTATATTAGGCTTGGACAGTTTTCTTATTCCATAGCAGCTGCCGTCCATATGACCAATTTCATCCAAATCTGTTCAGCCGTTTTAGCGTGAAAGCGTAACAAACGAACAAACAAACTCACTTTCGCATTTATAATATTAGTTAGGATTAGGATAGGACATCCTATGAATATAATTCTTTTAAATCGGTCTAGTAGTTTTTTAGTTTATTCATTATAAACAAAAATACAAATCAGTTCTCTTTATAATATAGTTTTTTTTTTAATGCGAACATTTATAACAGAAAATAATGTTAATTCTAAAGGAAATCTACCAACCAAGTAAAAGTTTAGAGTAATTAAAGTAGTATTCTAGTCGGTCCAAAAAACAAATGACTTATTTATTCAAATGACTAGTTAGCCTAACTTGAAGATTAAAAATATGTCACCAAAACTTTTCGTTTCAGCTAACTATTATAGACTCGATTATAAACCACCATAAAATGAGAAAGTTTCATCCACATTATTTTTAGGATACCTATTGTATTCACGCGAATGTAATACCTACCGTAAATGTTTCGTCAGTAAAAATATAAAATAAAATGACATATTAGAATAGTATAGAATAGTTCTTTATTTGCACAGAAAGTAGGTACAAGTTTTAGATGTTAAGTTTAATTTTGATCCTTATACTAACTACCTTAACTAAGGCATGCAAACAGATTTGGGATATAATAATAAAGACTCATTTCTTATATATTATTAACACATTCAGTCAGATCAATACAAGTTTACCAAGTCATGATTGAAATAGGAAATACAATACAAAATGTCTAGTTTAATAAAATGGGATTATAAATTCGTCAAGTTCGAGGTCAATACAGTTAAATTAAAATATAAATGATTTGGTACAAGTCAGAAGTACAGAGATGTCGTAATATCAATTTAAATGCTTATCGGTCAGAAAATCGCCAATTGTGTAATAACATTTATTATATAATAGATCTATCAATTTCTTTTTGAAAAGTGGAAATGTCTCATTTTTTATTACATCAGGTATTTTGTTAAATAACTGATGTAACGCACGGGTCGATTCATCAGGTTAAGCTACGCTTGCCGGGGTTGGTCCGTGGATGGGTGACCATCTTTACATACCGAGACTCCTCCGTGCCTCGGAAAGCACGTTAAACCGTTGGTCCCGGCTGTCATTTGTGGATCTTTGACAGTCGTTACGAGTCGTCAGAAACCCGAAAGTCTGACAACCAGTCTTACCAAGGGGTATCGTATTACCCAGTTACTGGGTTGTGGAGGTCAGATAGGCAGTCGCTCCATGTAAAATACTGGTATTCAGCTGCATCCGGTTAGACTGGAAGCCGACCCCAACATGGTTGGGAAAAGGCTAGGCAGATGATGATGAGGTATTTTGTTAAATATGATCGGACCCATACATATAATATATTCTTTAATAGGGCGGTATCGGAACCACTAACAATTAGCAAATGCAAAAGCATATTATATAACTCATACTTCAAACCGTGAACGGTGTCCAACCCAATGCCAAAATAATGCATTAAATTGCTGGCCGAAACATTTGTGACAATAAATAAAGCTAACCGTGTGTTAGCAGCGCGGTTC
Source organism: Lithophane leautieri (assembly GCA_949152455.1). Classification (NCBI taxonomy): domain Eukaryota; kingdom Metazoa; phylum Arthropoda; class Insecta; order Lepidoptera; family Noctuidae; genus Lithophane; species Lithophane leautieri. The sequence continues at coordinate 2,493,317 of OX424469.1, read as the reverse complement.
ATTTTAATTGAAAATTTAATCGCTCTCCATCGAGTAGCCGAATATTGGAAATGGAAGCTTCGCCGAATACTGCGCCGAATTTATGTGGGCATCAAAGTCTTTGGTACATGTGAATTTCCTGAATGTGCAACGTTCCAACGTTGTAATTTCTGGTATAATGTTTTTTAAGTGTTTAAATTTTTTGTAGGATGTAAAACATTTTGTGGGCTGCCCATAATTTTGTGGTTTTCAATAGCTTTTTAAGGTTTTGGGTTAAATATGAAGTAGGTACACCTTTGTTGAAGATATATCACCTCCATGTAGTAACGTTGGCTACTGGCTAGACAGAAAAGCTGTGTAGCTGTCTAGATTGAAATAGCCATAAAATTGTTGTACAGTGCTCCATTTTCTACGCTCTTGCTTTTATACCTTCCTAATACACTTACAATATTTTCTGTGGTTTGCTCTGCAAAACCTCCCCAACAATGGTTATGGGCTCAGGGCAGTAAAGTGAGTTGTGAAAATAATTCGAAATTGTAAAAGATTTGAAAAGTACATGTAGGAAGAAAAATGACTTCGAATGTGCGTATAGAATTATTGACGAAGGACAACTACGACAGTTGGAAGGTACAGGTGGAAGCATTGTTAATAAAGAATGACTTCTGGGAGCATGTAAGTGGAGAAAAACCAAAACCTACTACCGATGCTGATATATCGATATGGAAGACGGCTGACAGAAAAGCAAGGTCTGAACTGATATTGGCATTAGATCCGAGTGTAGTTCGTCATGTAAAAAGGGTGGAGACTGCACGAGAGGTATGGTTGAAATTAGAGAGCTTGTTTGCATCAAGAGGACCTGCAAAGAAAGCGAATTTAATGAAAAGGCTCATGTTACAAAGGATGAGTGAAAATCAAAAGGTATGTGAGCACCTTGATTCCTTTTTTGAAGCTGTCGACAAATTGGAAGAAATGGATATAAAAATCCATGATGATTTATTAACGATCATGTTGCTGTACAGTCTTCCGGGAAGTTATGAAAACTTTAGGTGTGCCATAGAGTCTAGAGATGAACTCCCAAAGCCAGAGCAACTAAGAGTTAAAATAATCGAAGAAGATAGTTCAAGAGGAAACGCTCAAGTTGATAAAATAGAAGGCGCCATGTATTTGGATAAACATCCGAAGAAAATTACTGGAAAAACATTTAAGTTTAAATGTTTTAAGTGCCACAATTTTGGCCATAAGGCATCGGACTGCACAAAGAAAAAGGAGAAGACTCAAGAAACCCGATGTGTGGAGTCATGCACTTGTCATGAAAGTTGTGAAGCCTTAACCATAAATCATGTTTCAGATGACTGCCGCATCGCTGTTGATGCGAAGCGCCGTCAAGAATGGATCTTTGATAGTGGTTGCACTTCTCACATGTGCAATGACGCGGAAAGGTTTGCTGAGATACTCCCTGCGAGTCAAAAATTAAAATTAGCCACAGATTCTTTGACAACCGTGCAAGGTAAAGGTACAGTTAAGTTATTAGCATGCAATGATGATCGAACGCGTAAAATTCAATTTGAAAATACCCTGTTAGTTCCCGATTTACGTAGTAATTTAATTTCTATCGCCCAGCTTACTGAACGAGGTTGTGAAGTCACGTTCAAGCACGACGTAGCCTATGCAGTTAAAAAAGGTGAGGTAAAACTGACCGCTGATCGGCGAGGTGATTTGTATTACTTGAGGGAGTTGGACGCTTCAGCGTCTGTGGTATGTAGTGAAAGTGTTGATCTGTATCGGTGGCATGAGCGTATGGGACATCTGAATGCTAGGGATCTTATGAAAGTACTAAAGAAATCGGGTATTGATCCGATAAAGATTGATAGTAACTTGCATGATTGTGATGTGTGTGCTAAAGGAAAAATGGTATCGTTGCCTTTTGTGAAATCCAGTTCACGCTGCAACGAGAAGTTGCGAATAATATATTCTGATGTGGTAGGTCCAATGAGAGTTCAATCGAATGGCGGAAATAAATATTTTATTACTTTTATTGACGACTGTACTCGTTGGTGTGAAGTTTATATGCTGAAAAATAAAAGTGACGTTTTGTCAAAGTTTAAGATTTTTAAATGTCATGTCGAAAATTTGACTGGAAGAAAAATTAAATATTTACAAACGGATAATGGAAGTGAATACAAAAATAAAATATTCGATGAATTTTTAGAAAATGAAGGTATTAAGAGACGTCTTACGACGCCATATTCACCTCAAAGTAACGGCATCGCCGAACGGATGAACCGTACGTTTATTGAAATGGCAAGATGCATGATCTTATCGTCAGGTATTTCACCAAGTTTTTGGGCAGAAGCTGTAGCTACTGCATGCTATTTGCGTAATAGGTGCCCAACCAGCAGTCTGAATGGTGAAATTCCGTACGAAAAATGGTTTGAGAGACCTGTGAATGTCAAATATTTAAAAACGTTTGGCACGAAAGTACATGTCTTGGAAAAGGAACCAGGTAAGGATAAGTTTGCAGCACGTAGTTTACTCGGCATTTTTGTGGGTTATCCAGCTGATGCTAATGGCTACAAAATATGGATACCTGAAAGTAGAAAAATCGTAGTATCGAGAGATGTAAAATTTCAGGAAGGTAAACAAACTGAAATTGAGTGTAAGGTCTCTAATGAATCACTAATTGAACCACAATGTGAAAAGAGTATTGTTAGAAAGACTATTGATATAGAAATTCAAACTAAAGAACAGCCAGATGTACCAATTAGTGATGAACCTTCAAGAGAAGTAATTCCATTAGATATTCAACCGAATGTGCCAATGATTGATGAAGGAAGTACAGAGAATACAGAATCTACTGGAATTGGTGATAGAAACATTACTTTAAGGAGAGGTCCTGGAAGGCCAAGGATTCAGAAAGGACATGTTGGCCGCCCTCGCAAAATATACAACATGGTTGAGGTAAGAGAAAGTAGCGACAATGAGTCATCAACGGAAGAATACGTCGACACTGATGATTTTGCTGGAGCTATTGAAACCACGTTAAAAGAAGCTTTGACATCTGACGAAAAGGTCAAATGGGAGGAAGCGATTCTTTCAGAAATAAGAAGTCTAGTAAATAACGACACGTGGGAAATTGTGAAGAAACCTTCAGATCGTAATATCGTAGGATGTCGATACGTGCTGACGACAAAGCTAAATGTTGACAATACTGAGAAAAAGAAGGCCAGACTGGTAGCAAAAGGATACAGTCAGCAACATGGCCTAGATTATAATAAGACATTCGCCCCAGTTGCGAGAATTGCAACTATACGCTTGTTGGTCGCCTTAGCTGTCGAAATGAGCATGGACATTGACCAAATAGATATAAATACCGCCTATCTAAACGGTGATCTCAACGAAGATATTTATATGAAGATTCCAGAGCTGCTGAAAGAAGGTTTAGAGAAATTAAAAAATGCAGATGGTGTTAATTCTGCAGTAGGCAAAAAAGCAGCAAAGATGCTTGAAGATATGAAAGCAGGTGGTGACACCTGTCGTCTAAAGAAATCTCTATATGGTCTCAAACAAGCTGGACGACAGTGGAATATAAAATTGGTCGAGAAGCTGAGAGAAATGGGATTGAGATCTATGATTAATGAACCTTGTTTGTATCACAAACGCAATAAAGGTGGATCAGATCTTTTTGTTGTTGTTTACGAAGATGACATATTGATCGCATCGCAAAAGAGAATGTATATAGATAAATTTAAGCAGGAATTGGCCAGGAGGTTTGAGCTTAAGGACTTTGGTCAAGCAACCTTCTGTCTTGGGATAGATATAAAGAAAAGTGGCAACGCGTATTTCTTGTCACAAGAGAAGTATATTAAGGATATCTTGAAGAAATATGCTATGGATAATTGCAATCCTATCCTGACTCCAATGGAGATTGGAAATCCTGTTATTAGTGAAAAAGAAGTAGTAAAAGGGAAACAATTTCCGTATAGAGAGCTAATTGGAGCGCTCATGTATTTAAGTGTAGCGACTAGACCTGATATCGCTACCGCTACGGCAAAACTTGCGCAGTTTGCAGAAAACCCACAGGAAACTCATTGGAAGGCTGCGAAGCGAGTTCTTCGATACTTAAAAGGTACGATAACTCACGGTTTGGCGTTTAAGCCGACGGGGTTATGCATACAAGGGTATGCAGATGCAGATTGGGGTAGCTGTATCATTGACAGACGATCTTTTACGGGTTATTTATTCATTCTAGGTGGTGCAAGCGTATCATGGACTTCGCACAAGCAACGTATCGTTGCGACGTCTACTTGTGAGGCTGAATTTGTGAGTTTGGCAGAAGCTATGAAAGAAGCTGTGTATTTGAATAGCCTGTTGAAAGAGCTAGGTTTATATCAACTCTGTAAGGTAAGAATGCATGCTGATAACTTAAGTGCTATTTGCCTTGCCGAGGATCATGGTATACATCATGCGAAAAGTAAGCACATTGATATTAGACATTTCTTTGTGAGGGATGTGCTACGCGATAATAAAGATATAACGTTGGAATATTTGTCAACTGACAAGATGTTGGCAGATGTCCTCACCAAACCTTTACCTCGCGTAAGACACGAAACACTAATAAGTGCGTTAGGAATGTGTGTGCGAAAATAAAGATAGATACAATTCGTACTGGAGTTGAGGGGGTGTGTTGAAGATATATCACCTCCATGTAGTAACGTTGGCTACTGGCTAGACAGAAAAGCTGTGTAGCTGTCTAGATTGAAATAGCCATAAAATTGTTGTACAGTGCTCCATTTTCTACGCTCTTGCTTTTATACCTTCCTAATACACTTACAATATTTTCTGTGGTTTGCTCTGCAAAACCTCCCCAACAACCTTGAGTTATTCATGGTGTTTCGATAACTATGCATTTATTTGGTAGGATTACCTAATCCTGCAACCTTGGTGGTGGACGAACTCTTTAAAGTGAATTAAAACTCGTTTTATTTTACAGCCAGTTGCAGAAACAAACTTTAAAGCTTTAATTACTTTTGTAGTTGTACCTATAAATCCTGTGACCTTTTATTTTATTTCCAAGAAGACAGAAATATTACTACAAGAAACGTACACAACAAACAATATTTGCGGTCAAGGTGGTTGACTAAAGGAAACACTGTTAGGGTTGTCACCATCCGATACAAACGCAATATCCTGAGAGCGCAGATGTCTAAGTGGATTGCTTTCTCAGCTTACAATAATTTTCTCGGCTTTAAAGGAATATGCGACTTTATCTCACTTTCTGATGCACTCGTGGATTGTATTGAAAACATTGAAGGTCTGAATTTAATCAACAAATGTAGGTGAAATTGGTAAAAATAGAGTAGTTTATTTTTTGAATATTGTAAATAAAATAAAGTGGCTCCGAAGTGACAGCGTTTTTTTGCAAAACTCTGATATTCGGTTTTGATAATTATTTTGATGTTAATTAAGTATTCGAAATTAATTAACATACAGATTTGATCTCCCTTTTATAGTCATGCAATGTCTGATAAATTTAAATTGAATATTATCATAGGATTTCACAAGTGGACTGTCACTTGTGTCAAACAATTCTGTTTAGTCTGTGGTTAGATCTTCCTCGAAGGTCGATGAAAAAAAGAATCGGGTAGGTAAACAGGGTAAGTAAAGAAACATGATAAAAGGGGTATATAAAAAAATACAAGTGGTTTTACCCATAAATATTATTATTGTGAGTCCGTGAGAAATACAGCTGATGGTCTCGGTACTTTTACTGCGGGGTGACAACCTAAGTACCTACCAAAGTGCGCTCTGCTAGTGCACGTAATGTATCGTATTCTAAATGAGAGAAAACATATAGAGGGCTATATAGATATCGAGCACTTTTCGCACTACAATGTGTTGTGATATTATTATTTATTTGAATTGGTTTTCGTTTATACAATACTAGCGAGCCACTCCTGCTTCGCACGGTTTTTACAACTTGAAAAAACATCGAGATTTCTTCGTTATATGTAACTTTAATACTAAAGTATTAGCTTCCAGAATAAATTCTCTAAACGATGGTGAAAACTTCATCAAAATGTGTTGCGAGGTTTAGAAGAACAACGCGGACGTACAGACAAACACGAAAAGCGACTTTAATTTATAATATACTAGCTGATGCCCGCGGCTTCGCCCGCGTGGATGTCGGTTATTATAATATACTAAAACCTTCCTCGTAAACCATTCTATCCATTGGTGAAAACAGCATGAAAGTCGGTGCAGTAGTTTTTGAGTTTATCGCGAACAGACAGACAGACGCGGCGGAGGAATTTGTTTTATAATATGTAGTGATATAGAATAGATATCATAGTTACACCTTTACGTATATTTAAGAGTGTCTTCGCCCGTAATGCGCAGCGTAGACTTTGACGCTACATAGACACGTTCATAAACATCGCGTTAACGCCTTCGCTGGTCCAACGCCTAATGCAGAAGCACACTAACATTAAATTATGCAATAGCTGATCAATAAATAAATATCAAATTGTATAATATGGGAGCTGCATCTGCCAACAAACTGCTTTGCATTTTGGCAGAAGTTTTAGGATTTCGCCAAGATAAAAGTTTCTTAATTAAAAAAAAATATCGAACAAAATCATCTCATGTCTATTCAGTTCTCAGAAAAAATACAAAACGAATCTCCAACAAACTTCCCTACTTCATAAAAAAGCAACATTAATGCTTTAATAAGAATAAAGAGCAAAAAGAAAATATCCCAGTACACAAACATACTTACGATAAAGTAAAAGAGCAAATCTGAGTCTTAATTAAAGTAATTAAGCCAAAATTCAATTAAAAAGGAACAGTCTTGTTAGAACAAAGGCATCGAGTGTTCAATTCGAAATTGAATTATGTAAGTAAAAGTGAAGTAGAGAAGGGAAGGGACCAGCTGTTGAGTAGTTTTTGTATAGATATTAATTTTTACCCTACTGCCTCAGGAGGATAATTTTTTTCGAGAGTATGTATGTATGTTTGTAGGTTTGTATTGTCTATTTCTTTGGCACGCTCTGTAGCCTGGCTTGGATGGATTTTAACATACGAGGTGTCGTTAGGTTCGTCTTAATTGTGGGAGTGACATAGGCTATATTTTTTATATATATTTCATCTACAAATACAAAAAAAAACTGAAGGTAAGGTTTTTTTTAAATAAATTACGACAATATTGGTATCAAATAAAAGCTAGTAATGAGTTAATTCCAAATAAATATATTAATATAACTAAAAAGATTGAAATAAAACAAATTATTAAAAAAAAAAAAACCGACTTATTGTTTTTCAATTATTATGCTGAATTCCTGTTCATAAGCGAAATCGAGGCATCACTCACAAATAATAACAGCCGCACGGGAAGATTAAGCTACGCAGTTGGTTTGTGGATGGCCAATAAATATTTAGACCCCTCTGTGCCTCGAAAAGCACGTTAAATCGTTGGTCCCGGCTATCATTCATAGATCTTTGACAGTCGTTACGGGTAGTAAGCCCAAAAATCTGACAACTTCTTACCACTTCTCATCTTACCAAGGGGTATCGTGTACCCAGTAATTAGGTTGTGGAAGGCAGACAGGCAGTCGCTCCATGTAAAATACTGGTATTCAGCTGCATCCGGTTAGATTGCCGACCCCAACATAGTTAGGAAAAGGCTAGGCAGATTGACTAAGTTTAATCAAGTACTAAAAATCGTTACATCATCTTCAGATCTGATCTTCAGCTGTCACAGCCATTTATAATCTATGTCGCCGCGAATCTCTCAGGGAACTATTTAAAAGGATTAATATTATGACGGTACCTTGCCAATTTATTTATGAGAATATTATGTATGTAAGAAAAAATTTAAATCTATTTAAGAAAATAAGTGACAGACATAATTTTAATACTAGAAATAAAGATAAAATAGATCAACCATTTTTCAGATTAGCTAAAGTACAAACATCTTTTATGGGGTACTGCGTTAAATGCTATAACAAAATACCTTGTGATATATTGCAATTAAATGAAAGAAAATTTAAAACTCATAAAAAGTACACTTTGTAAACAAGCTTATTACAAATTAGAGGATTATATCCAAGATAAGAATGCTTGGAAACATGCTGGTCTTGCTCCATAGGACAATTTAGAGTCTGGACGAAATCAAACTGGTTGCTAATTTAGTTGTATATTTTATTATTTGTATGTCATAGATTTTTACACTCTGTGATTGCTTGGAATCACGCACTGACTTATTAGTATTACTTGTAAAGATGTTAGGAATTTTGTAACATCGTATACTTTTACAATGTTTGTAAATATGTGAGCACCATGTACCTATCACATAACTGATTTATTTGTCATTGCTCCATTTATATTTTTTTTTGCCTTTTGTGGGACAGTAATCTTATTGTGGGTGCATGGTCTTCACATATAATTATATAATTCATGTATACAAAATATTGTAAATATTTTTGAAAAGAGTAACGGTGGAGTTTCTTGCCCATTCTTCTCCATACGAAAGCTACCTTTTGGAATGGGCAACTAGAATCAATTCTATTTCTTTGTTTTTCATTGACGTTCAAAAGTGCCTTTTATGTGCCTATTTGAAATAAATTATTTGACTTTGACTTTGACTTCATCTCATCAGCCAGCGGATGCAGCTGAATACCAGTATTAAAAATAGAGCGACTGCGTGTCTGACCTCCACAATTCTGTTACTAGGTAACACCGATACACCCTGGCAAGACTGGTTGTCAGACTTTCGGAGTTCTCGCGACCCGAAACGACTGGAAAAGTACGTTACAATTCAATCAAAAATTCATTTAATGCATATCCTTTGGGAATTTTCATTTTATCCGGTCCAATAAAGTGGTATAATACATGGATACTATTGGTTTTCTTTTATGGGAGTCCCAACGAGGCACAGAATTTAATGTACAGGTGATTTTATGTCTGGCAAATAACTTTAAAAAGAAAAGTTTGTAGCTTTATTTTTTCCATTCGGGGCAGAGAAAAACAATACAATGGAGAAAACAACATGGCTGAATGGAAAACTGATTTGGTAATTAACTTAAGTAGATGTATAGTCGACCTCATAAATACTTAGCCACCGATAAAACGACAAGTTCTATTTGTCTATGTGGCAGATAGTTTTAAATTTTCTGGGAAATGCTGCCATAATGTTAAAGCATTTACTAATGTCAGTGTTAATTAGTAATTTTTTTACAACAGCTGTTCAATCAACTCAGCCTATTGCAGTCCACTGTCGGACATAGGCCTCTCTCAGGCTACGCAACCACACCTTGTCCTCCACCTTCCGCTTCCAGTCTGTCCCAGACAACTTTTTAAGGTCGTCGGTCCATGTAGCTGGGACGATCCCACACTACGCTTGCCGATACGCGGTCTCCACTCTAGGACTCGTCCGCCCCACCGGCCACCGACAAACATGGCCAGCCCACTACCACTTCACACTTGCTTAGTTTGTACCGACACGATAAGAAGATTGTTCGAGCTCTATTTGGCAAAACATCACAAACAAAAATCACATTTAACTTCGGAATTCTTTGCTTTTAGCAACGGTTAGTTAATTGAAAATCTAGTTTCATAGTATAGCCAAATACTGTCTTGTTTAATATATATGACGGCGTCAGCGACGGCCAGAGCGATAGTATATATATATATATATATATATATATATATCATCATCTCGATTCGGTGGTATGGAATCCATAGTGCAGGTTTACAATAAAACACGATAATACATCAAATCAATTAGTATTTCACTTTCAGAATAATTATCAGTAGGTATAATACTAATAATGTTCACGCAAACCGACAGTTTCGCATAGGAGAAGTGGAGGTCTGCGTCCGTTCGTTGCCCTCACAACACTGACTCGTCGCTCAGCCACTTCCCTTAACCCGACTCTGTCCACGTGCTACCCCACTCTAGTGAGCGCGTCACGGCATTTACCCTCACCTTAGTACTACAATAATCAATTGAGAGACTATTATCGCTCAACTTTTGTAATCTATGACATATATGAATAAACTCACGAGAATTTGAACGATCAGTCAAGGCTGTCTGGCGGTCAAAGCACTGCTACCGACCCGTGAAATCTTATTCAAAAAGGCTAGCAACCCGACATTATGTGGCTTAACAAAACTTAGCTTTACTGTGGAAGAGTCTGTACACTCTTGTGGACTGTACTACGAAACTTTTGCAACAGACGCGATGGGAGGTGCTGGAAAAGTGGAAAGTTTGTTTTGTTAAAATTGTTCAGTTACGTTAGTGTTTAAGTTTAACGTTATGTTTATAAACTATATAGGTAGCTACTTTCTTCAGACATTATTCAACATTTTACTTAAGAATATTTATAGCAGTTTAATAGAATTAGAATTTTATAGATACTTACGTGAAAATATATATAGCATTAAGGCCCCTACAAACAGGCGCAACAAGGGTAACGCTGCCTGTCGCGCCCGCGATTTCACGCCAGTTTGCACGAGCCTTTAAAAGAGTGAGTTTTTTCATATATATAAGATAAGTACACTGAATCGGTACGTAATATCGCTTATAAAATAAAAGCATATGATAGCGATATCCCGTACCTATTCGTTATTGCTACCGAGCGCGACAGCGATATCGCTTATATCTGAATAGGCCTTTATGTTGCTATGGTGATACGATACCTGATCTAGACATTTATATTTGTTTTGACATAATATTTAGAATAGGAAGTAATAAACATCGTGTTAGTCTGTTGTAGCGACGCAACGTAGATTGTTCTGAGAAATCTTGTTCTTCTTTGTAACATTACATAAGAATATTGTACTGAAGTCTATTAATTATAAATATTACGTTCCTATGTAATATACATACGAAACTTTTACTTGGTGATGTACATAAGTACATAAAGTTCTTACCGTGTCAAAGGCAAAAATAACACAAGAAGGTTTATACCGATTTTTTTAATTTGTTCGGCCCAAAATTCAGCACCGCGAATACCGTTTGCTGACGCTGTCATTAGTGCAGGTGGCAGGGCATGCTGTGTAAAATGAGAGGTGAGCCATTGTCTGTGGAGAGACGCGGCTTACGCACCGGAGATCTGGGCCGTCCATGAACCCCCACTTAAAAAGGTTGTTGATATAGTAGAATCTATTCAAGGATTTCAAGTTAGCATGGTACCTAATTTAAAAAGCTAGTTTATCATCCTACTATCATCAAGAAAAAAAATTCATTACTCAACTGGCTGCGGTTACATACTGCATTTATAATATTAGTTAGGATGTATGTAGTTACATACATCTAATATTATAAATGCGAAAGTGAGTTTGTTTGTTACGCTTTTACGCTAAAACGGCTGAACGGATTTGGATTAAATTCGGGATAGGGGTAGACCATGACCTGGAATAGGACACAGGATATTTTTTTATCGATATGCTGACGGGATCGATACTTACGCAGGTGAAACCGCGGGGCGCAGTTAGTAGGTATATATTCTTAATCCAAAAAATATATTATTTTTTTACTATTTTTGATGGCACACACATCGCAACGGCCCGGTTTTTGAGGCGTTAACCCTGTGTATTCTCACCATCGTTTAGATAAATTATTCTGAAAGGTTTATGTGTATTATCCATATAAGTACCTACATAAAACTTTAATATAGAAACCTCGAAATTTTAGTCAAGTCATAAAAACCGTGCGAAGCAGGGTCGGGTCGCTAGTAAATTACATAATACTTTTCACCTATGTATTCATAAATTTTTTAAACATTCTTTTGTTCTTCATATATTTTACAACAAACTTGCTCTTGCTGCTTGCTTTACATGACGTTCAGTCTCATAGTTGGGCTCTTTGTACCATTTTGGCACAACGAAACAGGTTTATTAGCAAATTCGAACATAATAAAAACAATAACAAAAAACTTTTGTATACTTTTTTCCAATAAAATCGGTAAATTAAATCTACTTTCCCGCGTTACTTACCTCGCTAGTGAATTAGAAATGGCTGCCATAGCATTGACCTCGTAAATCGTGGCAAAGGCATTATGGGAGTTCAACCTACAATCAAAATTGACATTGACCGGCCATTAACTTTTATTTTTATTTTTACTGCTTATTGCTTACTTTCAAACCGTGTTTTTAATTTTTTTTTATCTTTTGGTACCTACTGATCTTTTAATGAAAAGCGAAAATTGTGTTGTTAACAAAACAAAAAATTCCACATAAATTGTAAAACAAACGAAAGATAAAAAGCCATATTATTTTCTTTTGCTGTCCAAAACAGTCTGTTACTTCATTAAAGTTTGAGTGCAAGTACAAAAACATTGTTGAAAAATTTACATTTAGGAGCAAACGTATATTTTCCTAAATAAGCAAAGAATTTAACAAAAAGTTTCCTGTACAGCCTGATCCTGAGGCAATATTTCAAACGAGAAAATTGCGAAATTGAATGAAATTACTTACGAAAATATGAAAAACGGAGCTTGAGTGTCGTTTGTTCGCTAAAAAAACCAACATAACTTGTTTACTAGTTGACCATTCATGTTTTACGTTTGCAACAAAAGTTAACAAAGCATCTTTATGTTTATTTTAATACATTTGTTATAACGTGAACACAATTTTCATCTCTAGGTATATAAATATCATTCTACTGAAAATAAATGCCAGGAAAAACGCGCGTTCGAATGACAAATTGGAAAAAAAAGAAAAATAACCATAAACCGTCCACATAATTTTCCCTTAATCATTCTGAAGCACACACATTTCAAATACAGCCTCTGCTCAATATTGTTACCTCGGAGGCAGCGTGGGAGTAATCGACAGTGGCTCATCCCGTTTTTTAATTACATATCCCAATCGATTCCAATATTACAAAGAGGCTTTGTTTATATTTTTATAGCTCCGTGATTGGCCGTTGACCGTAAAATTTCATTTGACAACCATTTTTATAAATCCCTGGTTTTTTTCAGTAGACGGATTAAATATTTTTTATTAATGGATGCAAAATTGTGGATGACATTTTTATTTATATTTTTACCATTTAGCTTAAAAGCTACCTTTTTACATAAACAAAAAAAAACAGTAGATATCTGAGTTCAGAAATGTCATTAAAGAAGTTAGATCGTCCATTATTCAAATTAATTGAATGATTAGAGTCCAGGATGTCTAGACGCCCTAGACAAAGTGACATTGTATCAGCGAGAATGGAAAAGGCAAAAATGGATAGGACTGACATAGGTTGTAGAAATACGAAACGCTTTTGAAGCGATTGTCACTTGTGTACGCCCCCAGGACAATTGACTATTGTCAATTATTATCCTAGACTCTGCGATGGCACTAAATTATACCTGAAATAATGATAATCCAGCCATTCCCTGTGTACCATTTCTTTATAACATAAAAACATATTACTAGCGCGTAAAGATATCCGTTCGGTGTCAGCAGAACCAATATAGGTAACCTCATAAATTGTGTGCGGTCGTAAATGACGAGGTGAGCCGAAGTTAGACGAAGTTTTACGAGCACCAGCCAGCTCTGATTGGAGTTAGATCACATACTTATTCGCCTACATTTGAGTACTAACTTTAATAAGTAAGATACTTGTAGTGTCGATTAACTAATTTAACCAAAGTGTTCTATTCCACTGTGTATTATATCTTGATACATTGCGTAATTTTTTTTTCCTTTGGGAACCTCATGAAGCCGGCTTAAATCCATAAGTACATAGGTTTACTAATCTTTACAACTTTACAACGTCACGGCATCTAAGTAGGGACAAATGAAAACCCCAGTTAATTAACGAAATGAGGCACGAGTTCAATTCAAAAACTTTCGCCGTGCAGTAGGTATTTCAAAATATTTAATGAGTATTTACGAAGTTTTGTTCAGAAGTTGAAAGTTCAGCAATTCACCAGTGTGACAAGATTTAACGCGTATTTTCAAATAAAGATTTTTAATATTTTACAACTTTGCATTACATCAGGTTTGCAGAAAAATATTTTCTTTTAATTAAATTGAACTAGAAACGGGAAATAAAAAAAATATTTTTTTGCTATGAGGTCGTTTGAAAATTCTTTACTTAGTAAATTAGTGGGGAGCAACAGCCGGGAGGTTGTTCAGAATTGACAATAATTTATTCCGGGATAAAGATCTTTTGTTCTTCCAATGATCCACATTCTTTATTTGTAGGCAGCTTCCTGTCTATTTAGAGGGTTTTAAAAACATTCGAATTGTTTCTGAATTGTTTCCTTTTCAGTTTTCTCGTAAATAAATAGCATTTGACCTTTATTTAAACGCTTGACAAACTTAGCAGAAGAACAATGCATTTTTTTTACAATAGAAAAGGCAATTTCCCTTTTTTATCCAAAATGTATTGCCTTGACAATAATAAGCCCTCAAATTAAAAATTCTACCCCTTCGTTTCCATAGCAACAGTAGAAATACTTTCCACTGAAAGCTGGCTGGAAACAAATTGGAACGCGTTAAATCAAGCCGGTAATAAAATTGACACCCAAAGAAGGCTCGGTGTGATACGGCACGGCTCCGGCACGGTTACGGCACGGATTCTAAATTGAATAACGTTCGTTCTACTTGTGAGACATTCATTTCATTTGATTAATATAATAGCGTGTACTTCTAAATACGTTATAATGTGGAAGTTGATGTTATCGCGAAGTTGGTTATTTAACGGCTGTTTAATCGAATTAAATGAGTACAAAATATATATTTGTATATACATTTTTAATCATGTTCTCGAAAACGGATCTAAAGATTTCGATGAACGTTGCTTATCTAAACGGGTTTACGAGGGTAAAAAAAATTATCTAGTTAGATCTCATATCTGCAAACATTCATTTTCTCTATTTTCACCCGAGCAGAGCTCGGTCGCTCAAGTACTGATTTTAACTGGAGTAGGAATGCGAGATTTTGGATTCATGGTCGGGTAATATATCTGAATGCAATTTTACGCCTACATTCTTCGTTGACTCGCAAAAACTCATCACCACTGCCCTTGTCCCATGTTACTTGAGGCGGCGCAACACGTTTTGTAATGTAATGTAACCGCAAAAGGGAGATAATGATGAAAAACCAATGTGGAAATACCATCTGACGGCTAATTCTAGCACAGCTCTTCAAAATTAAATCGATTAAAAAAATCTGATATTTTTTAAAATAAACGTGACGCATTATTAGTTTCGTAGGTATCTATTGCTGTATAAATTCTGCTACATCCATTTGTGACGAGGTTCTTCCTTCCATACTCATCCGATCACTTATTGCTGGCCATCCTTTTTATGTCAGGCCACATCATCATTCGATTTTCAATTCAAATTCAAAACGCCACATACTCCCATGCACTCTCATTTCCAGTCAGCTCGACACTTCATCTTTAGAGCCTGCCGAGGCTCATTGCTGTCTGTTCTATAACCATAATCATAACAATATTATAATAACATAATAATAATCTTATAATCTTGTAAGTACTGTATTGTTGTACAAACGTGCAGTAAATATATAATTATCATCAATCTACATTCATTGTTTACCATCAACCAACTACGTTGACCGGTGAGATTCCCTCTTTAATGAGCTAACAAGATGGCACTGAGGGACCATTTATTACTAGAAGAACTTTGAGCAAACCTCGCTGAACTAAAACCTCCTTTCACAGCTCAATAAACAAACGGAAAACATGTTATTGTATAAATAATACCAGTTGGAAACAATGCCTTGACATCGCATAACTATTTACGAGGAGCGAAGCGAATAACGTCGTATCTGCGATATGAGATCTTCACACGCGATATTACCTGACAATGTTAGATTTGCACATTACCGACGTATTCCTGTACACCGCGTTTTATGATGTAGTTATTCTTATATCTTGTTTATGTATGTGAACGTTGTTATTAGTTGAGATATCCGGCGAGTGTGGAAACGTTTCATGCGGTATTTTTTTGATTTACTCTTCAGCGGCACTAGTTTAATAGATTGTTATATTTTAAAGCCGTCGAAACTCTCAACAAAATCAAAGTCTTCAAGTATATATATTTTCTGTTCAATTTGAAACTGTAAATAGGAATAAAATAAAACTGAACAAGCAGTAAATATCAATCTATTCTCTTCCATTTCTCCATATTCCCACACTCTAATACACATACATCAATACCTAGATAACATTACGCAACCATGCTCCTTCGCTCGTACATACACGTTAAAACAACCTGCCCCCGCGTCCCGTATATGTCTTCATAAATTTACGCGAATTTTTACGACATGCCCCGAGGACGTCGCCGATGTAAATCGTATTCCGTACGCAGTTATATAGAACGAAGTTATATAGGATTTTGCGCGCAGTTACACCCCTACACTTCTTCGTCGCTGATTGAAAAACATAAGTTATTGCGAAAATTTGTTTAAACAAAATGGCTCGGGGGCTCAGGGAATAAGGATGGCCAGAAAATTGAGTGTCAAACTCTTGTTCGCGAAGTTATGAGAATTTTATTAAGTAAATGTTCGAATACGTAGTGGATTATTTTTTTATGAAATTGTATTTTATTCCAGCTGACCCGACAGCCATTGTCCTGTCTAAATTTCAACAATGCATACAAAAATCCTATATCCTAAATCCTGCATAAGGTGCTGTTTAGTTTAATTTTTTTTAAATCCGGTATTTTTTTTTTATTCCGGGAAAAAAAAGCATATTTCGTTCAGGTCCTTGTTAACAAATCTTTTCGATGATATTAAGGTACCACTGTACGTGTTTCTGCCACCAATCAGTATTGCTGAGTTCCAGAGTAGGCGTCGATAAAATTACAGGTACATGAACTTTGTTGCTAAGGTTGGCATGGCAATGTATCAACAAACATGATCTTACAGTTCTCCTATATGAGGCGATAAATCTTTTCAGTGACGTATTGGTACCATCGGATTGATAGTCAACCAATTTTAGTTTATCCAGTAGCCCGTAAACCTATATTTATTTCTGAGCGTAACACGAACATCCACTCATACTTTTTTTTCCACATACAGCACGACTTATCTACCATACCTATCATGCACGCATCATGTTGTTGACACTTTTGATCTTCATTAGTATTATGAAATTAATACAATAGATAGGATAGTAACAGCCGCACGGGTCGATCCATCAGGCTAAGCTATGCTTGCCGGGGTTGATCTGTGAATGGGTGACCATATTCACATACCGAGACTCATCCGTGCCTCGGAAAGCACGTTAAGCCGTTGGTCCCGGCGGTCATTCGTGGATCTTTGACAGTCGTTATGGGTTGTCAGAAGCCTGACAACCAGTCTTACTAAGGCGTATATATATAGTATTACCCAGTAACTGGGTTGTGGAGGTGAGATAGGCAGTCGCTCCATGTGAAATACTGGTATTCAGCTGCATCTGGTAAGACTGGAAGCCGACCCCAACATATTTGGGAAAAGGCTAGGCAGATTGATAGATAGGATAGTACTATCTTTTACTGAAGTTTATCAGTCTACAGTCTAGTGATATACTCACACACTTTTTAAACCGCTTTTCTGTAAATTATGTCTTGGAATCATTGGGACGATGAGAAATTAAATTGCTAGATAATTCAGTATGATTGCACGATTGTAAACACACTTTCCTGTGATAGTACTCACATTGTATATTCAAATACACTGCAATGTGTGAGATCAATCACAAAAAGTTCTCAAAAAACAAAAGAACGCCATTCCCGTCTACCATAATAACACCTTCGACTAACCAAAAGGCGCATAACATTTACCTGAAAGTCCATTCAAACACCCTATAGGCACGACCGAATATAACCCTTAAAAAATATACGCCATACATTAGGAATACTTTCAAAACATTAATTTGCGTAATGAATTCCCTTACTTTTTAATGCAGGACCGACCGAAGACGGCCGGCGGTGTATGTGTTCCTGGTAGGTACACTCAAATGGAATAATTCATGAAACAGGAATTTCTGATTGTGAGAGTTTGCCATAAGTTTAATGTTTGTTTTTTTTGTCACTGTTTAGGCATTTGGACTTTAAGGGGAAAAAGAGAGACATCTAAATGGGATATGAAAAGATACTCTACGGGGACTAGTCAGTTTTTCTGTGAGTTTTGATTCCTCAAAACAATAATGCACCGACGACCTTAAGAAAGTGGCTGGGACTGACTGGATGCGGAGGGCGGGGGACAAGGTGTTGTGGCGCAGCCTGGGAGGCCTATGTCCAGCAGTGGACCGCGAAAGGCTGACTTGATTGATACTCTGCGTCCAGCGCTCGGTGTGGCAACACGTCGTGTTCTGGTTTGCAATTGGTCAATCGTCATCCTGAGGATGCCTCGTTGAGAGGTGAAACACGTGTCGATTTCTTACAGGGTTTTTTATGTCTCTTGAAGAAGAGTTAAGCGGAATAGGTTACTAAATATATCTACGTCTATTGTATTTTATAATGGATTTCCGCAAAGTCACGCCTGAATCAATTAACTATCTTGATTGATTGATTTACACCCATATACAAGCTGTGACACTTGTTTTCATGAAGTCTTATAAAAAAACTTGTCAAAAACATGTCGAGTTTATGACACGTATCATACATGAATTGACGTTATTTCAGACATGTTTAGCTATTATGATCATCTTTTTATTAATTTTGAAGAACAACTAGTCTTTAAAACTTGTTTTAGGTGTAAACGATAAACGAAAACAGTAGACGCAACGTATACAATACATGTTATATATATCAAGTTATACTTGATATAAACGCGGGGTTATTTATTTCTGTAAATGCTTTCTTCATACAAGAGAAGCTTGTATAATGAAATATCATATAGATATATACCTATTTTTAAAGCGAATTGTAATAAAAAGTGGTAAACAAACCCCATTGCTAAGCTCGTATCCATTTGCATGGTCACGGATCAACCAAAGGTTTTTTGGTTACGCAAAACTACTCTCAAAAAAATCTAGGTATACATTTCCAACCATTGGCCAAAAATTAATGTAATATAAAAAGGAATATGAATATATTGTGGATTTTATGTAAATAAACCTAAATCAATAAGATCTTTAGCATTTCATTTTTAGTACTCGTATGCTAGCACAAAAAATGAAAATGTCGTCAGGAAAGTTTTGAGTATGGATGTGCCTATACGAGTAGGGGAAGACCAAAGAAACGATGGATGGACTGTGTCAAAGATGATATGGCTGGAAAGGGAGTGAATACCCAGATAACGACTAATAGAGAAATATGGAAGAAAAAGATACGTTGCACGGACCCCAAATAAATTGGCATTAAAGCAGGAAAATAATAATGATGTCAGCATTAAGATTAGTTATCCAAGATCAATCGATTGATGCAAAGCTTTGAATTTTTTTTATGGTAATGATAGCGCTTTGAAAGCCTTCTATTCAATCAGCCTACCACTTACAAAGCAATAAAGATGATCTCCCTTTTTATGGGTATAGAAAGGGGTCACAATGGCTTTTTTATTATATTTCTACAAATCATACTGATAGGGTTTGGCTTAAACAATTACCTACATTTTGTCTTCAAAATTAATTAAGTGAATTAAAGTGTTAAAGAGATGCGAGTTTTTGCGAAACCATAGTGTTTCTAAGTTATCGTTTATCATTACAATTACATACTTACTGTCAGGAGGTAGAAATGGGTTGTAACAGGTTAAACACGATATCTGATAACACTGTTATTGTTAAAAAAAAAAACAGATCCAAATATCTGTTATTAAATAAGAGCCTGTTATTTTTACGGACGATAATTATGTAGTTAAATCTCAATTAAATATCTTCTTTATTTCTTTTGGTTTAAAGTCGAAAATCATATCTATCTGTTATTAAATAATAGCCTGTTATTTTTGTACGGACGATAAATACGTATTTAAATCTCAATTGAATATCTTCTTCATTTCTTTTCGTTTAAAGTCGAAAATCGTATTAGAAGATTTAATAGTAATAGCTGCGGTAACAGTCTTGAGGATCTGTTATTATAAGTAACGGGTATTTTTTATTGTTAGGAACAATTATTTTTTGTAATTTTTTAATAGCTGTTATTTCTATCTGTTACGATAAATACGCCTCACTCCTAACAGGAGGACATAACATAGCATCACGTCTGTAATGCATCACGTCTGCGGGGAAACATTTAACTGTCGAAGAGATACAGTTCTGATTTAAATATACGGACAATTTAAGTTGGTAGTCAATTAATTTAACGAACTTAATTTACCGCTATCTAGAAACAAAAATTATATCACGTTTATTTGAACTGAAAACAAGCATTTAGCAACAAATTCTTGGGTTTATATAATAAATAAATAATCCCATTCACATTTAGCATAATATTTTACAATTCTAAACTTGTTTGAACGCAGCTGTGAGGAAAAGCCACGTAATTATCATAAATGCATATTTCCGCTACGACATTGCTACGCCGTAGCCGCTCGTAACCGGTAGCACTAACAAAATATGAAATTCGTAGAATTTGTAGCGCCACAGAGTCGCCGTCATTTTGACTAGTTTAATTTTTTTTGGTCTTTTGCGATTCAAGAATTTAGTGAATTATCGCTGTCAAAGTTTTACAAGATTCTTATTTGTATCATTTTATGTTAATTTAATTTTAGATAAAATCCTTGTGATTATGCTCACAAGCTTATGAGACACAAGAGCATGGCAGTTGAGAGTAATGCTTACTGAAATGTCTCGCTGGTGGTGGCGCGTGTATTGGATCATTCGCGGTTCCCTTCAAAATGGTTGAACTGGATGGTGCTGATCCACGCGTCATGTTCGTGAACGGGCGCCATCAGTTAAGAATGGTCATCTCTAATCTTATATTGTGAATTATTTTTTACATTGTTCTCCCAAATAGAAGCTACCAGAATAATGTACCTAGGTCTTTGTAATACCTACAAAAACCTGGGTACATTGTTATTTTTGCTTCCGATTGATTTAAATGAGTTTTTTGATCTGATAACCACTTTCATTAGTTAAGCAATTATGTTGTTACAACTATGAATAATAAGAAGAACTGTCTGCAAGCATTCTTAGAAAAAAATCTCCGCCTTCTAAGTGTCTACTACCGATTCACTTAGTATTAATACCACAGGGTTCAAGGAGAAAACGCCAAGACAAATGCACTTTACATTTTTATTCAGTGCATTGAGACGACAAGACAAAATGGAAATGTAGGGGTGTACACCCTTTGTAAGGGATTGTAAAGTTCTGCAGAACTGTATACTTTAGTGTAGGGTGTTGACAGTCAGGGGCCAAGTCTTCTAATTTACAAACGTGTCAATGGCCTCGCAATGATGAGTTTTTGACAGATTTGCCATACAAAATCTGTCAAAAACTCATCACCCCTGTTTTGATGATGAAAATAATTTAGGGGAAGATATGACTTAAGGGAAAAGATATATAAATGACCCCGAGAATGTTTGGATAAACAATGGTAAAATCTCTATGTGAATTTGTTTTTCTTCATTTGTTTATCGATAGCCTACTGTGAATATTTCGATTATTGCCATTATTCTCGAGACATATTGATTTATCATTGTGTAAGGATAACATAGTAATGAATTACGTTAGGTTAACTTATTGCTTGTATTTGAAATATTAATATTTCCAATCCATAATACAATATGTAAAAAAAACTGTCTGAACCGAAAGGGGCGCATAGGTACTCCAATAACATTACCAAAAAGTAATAAAAAATAACCCTTTTCCGCTAACAGTTTGAACTACTTTATAAAATTAATTAAAACACTTTTTATCAATGACATACACAAGAATAACTCTACCCCTACGTATCCACAAAGGGTGCACTACAACCTCTTTTTTCCCCTATTTATAAACGTGACCTATCCTCTGGGTGCGTGAAATGTCCCATACCGTTGGGTAACTGGGCCAGATAACTATAATAACGGTTATAACAACGTTACGTCAATCGTTATTTATTGTGTGTGACGCAGGTACAATATGTTTATTTTTAAGTTGGTTTATCTACTCTCATTTATGGTAAAGTTCTAATTATGAAATCAAAAATACTTACATAATCATATTAATCATACTAATCAGCCTATAATGTTCCCACTGCTGGGACACAGGCCTCCCCTCCTTTGCACTTGGTGCAGACCTTGGTGCAGACGCTCTCAATCGACTTGGAAATCGATTATAAGCAATTCAGCGTCACCGACCGACTGGAGCCGAGTATACCCGATTCAGCGTCACCGACCCAAGCGTGACGGTTCAATTTCGTTCACTCAACAACCCACATCACATAACGCCTCTGATATACTCGTAACGATTATAACATAATCACAAGCTATACAATCATAAATCCTATAGAAGTAGCATCTCCGACAACCCAGTCCTATTGCCAGGAGGATAAATATTATACAATGTACATTTATCTGTTGAAACACCCCATCCTTTCCTAGCTTCCTGGTACATTTGCCGAATAAGGATAACGAACTATCTCATTTTATTTATTTATTTTAACAAATCTGTAAACGTAAAGAGGTCAGATTTACAATAGAGGAAGGGGTCTGACAGCCCATCAAGTTTATTTTATTTTATTTATGTGTATAAAAGTTTATCAAGAGGAGCTCGTCGCTTATGGCTAAGTAATAACAGCCACGCGCCGCCATCTTTACATACCGAGACAGACTCCTCCATATCTCGGAAAGCACGTTAAGCCGTTGGTCCCGGCTGTCATTCGTGGATCTTTGACAGTCGTTACGGGTCGTCAGAAGCCCGAAAGTCTGAAAATCAGGGACAACGGGTATCGTATTACCTACCCAGTTACTGGGTTGCGGAGGTGAGATAGGCAGTCGCTCCATGTAAAATACTGGTATTCAGCTGCATCCGGTTAGACTGGAAGCCAACCCCAACATAGTTGGGAAAAGGCTAGGCAGACTGATAGGCTTAGCAAATATATACATACAGTAAGTAATAAAGGGAATAAACACTATGAGCAGGTCTGGGAGATCTTTGGACTTAAAATTACGCCTGTTGTACCACTTTGTAGAGAAAAAAATCTACTATCTGACCATATTAAAAAGTTGAAATGGCAAAATTTTGAGTTTCGACTATAATAATAATCAAGTGCGATTTGTTGAAAATTCTACAAGGGTCTAATTGTGCTAACCAAGAAAATGCGCTTCGAAAACAGAAAGATACAACGACGATAATATTTAATAACTTAAAGAAATCGCTCATTAAACATGATAATAACAAATAAATATTTCGATTAAGTACCACGCAACGCTCACGCAAAGCACTTAAAGACCAGCAATGAAAACGTTGGAAGGCTCCTGTACATTATAAAGCAGGCTCACAACGGCGGGGACCTCATGAAAATTTAAACAAACAATAAACTTTACTGCTAGCTTAATGTCTTGAGGCGTGAGCGAGATAAAACCGTACGTGCCTCCGTACGTGTGGGTGTACTGACGACAAAACAGTTTCGTGGGCAGGCAAGAAATGGACGTCTTTGCACTACGCATGTGGGTGGGTGTCATCACCCACTTGTAGTCATGCCACATGTCATGTTAAAAGCCTAGTTATAAAGCTCTTTGTGAAGGATTAAAGGCTTAAAGTTGGTATGTACTGGTTTTAAGAATATTGGTGCCGGTGATTATTTTACATTTCAGCAATGCCTCTAGTATTGTATGATGTCAGTGACCACTGAGCCGCCTGCTTGTTTGAAATCCAAGAAAAAAAAATCTGACTTATTTGTCATAAATCGTATGAGGATTCACACGATCTATGACAAATAAGTCAGAAATCTTACTATCCGATGCTACGTATGTATCTACCCACCTACTATCTTGTCATCTTGTAAGATAAAGCAGACTAGTCTCCACAACATAAGGAATCCTAGGGAGGCTAGTGTTATTAAAATATGTAATAATCTCTTGAACAATAAAGATTTTATAATTTATGAAATGTCACGAACGCCGATAGAATTTTTGTGAGGTACTTACCTGAATTCTTATCTCTTTTGTCGCGTGTACTTGTGATTGTGTGTATAGTATAGGCGTAGGTGTGCGTAAAAAAGTGGTGGGTGTGTGAGTGGGCACTTTATATGTTTTGTTTTCATAAGAATGCTATAAAAGGCTCCTTGACGTTCATTTCCATTCAAATAAGAGTGCTTATTTATTGCATCGCTTGTTTTTCGTCGCCGTATGTTGAGTTATGCGTTACTGTTTTTATTCAGGTGTTACATTTTGTAAAATAAATTTTACTTTATGTAGTGTTGAATAAAATAGTATATTCTTCTTTAACGGCCGAACCCAATAACCTATCTATCAAAAGTTTTGGCATACTGGAGATAAAAGAACATGGTTTTAACATCCCAGTAATCTGTCATCGCGGGCTTGTGGACGGCGAGCAACGGGCAGCTCGCCGTCCGATAAGGACCAGGCCCGGGTCGATGGCGCGTCGTGTTCCACGCGCGCTTCAAAGAGATGTCAGCACAATTAGCGGGGTCCGCTAGGACCGATGCCTGCCAGGGTTGCGGGAAAGACCGAAAGGGATACCGGGACCTTGGCAACAGGCAAATGAAGGAACACGGGTGGGCTTTAGTTAGTAAAGTCAGTAAAAGTCTGACACGCCCTTCCGCTCCGCCCAGAGCGGGAGAAGTCAATGGATAATTTCCCACCTTCAAAAAAAAAAAAAAAGTAATCTGTCATAGACTAGGAATCTTATGGAATGTGACACAATGACAGATAGAATTATACTGAATAAACTCGCGACAATCTAAGAAGTCCGTTTTGACAGCTATAAAAATGGTTTGAGTACCGATGAAAAAAAAATTGGTCTCTTATAAACTGACTCTCGAGACATATCGACTGAACATACTTAGAGAGTTTGTAATTGACGACTATCTACATTGATTAAAACTGATTCTCTAGGCATAACGTTTTATTACATGTACGAGAACGAAACGTCAAAACGGACTTCTTAGATTGTCGCGAGTTTACCACCAATAGCGATCTATCTTTTACTGACAATAGAATATTGGGTTCGGCCGTACGAAGATACTATTTTGTTATGCATCACAATAAAATTAAAGAATTGTGATCCATAACAATTAAAGAAGGTACTATTTTCCAAAAAGACCGCCCTTCAAGGTTATTTTGGCGCGTCGGAAAAATTAGAACTAAAGCCGCCATCTTGTCTCGTCAAAACAACACAGATATATTATACTAAATCTATAATCGTCCCTGTCCTGCCCCTGTCAATGTCATTCAGGCGACAATAGGTCCATAAAGCACTCCAGAGGGGCAATTCCCGTATTTTTAATGAACGTTCGCATTCGCATCTCATTCGCAATCTGTCAAAAACACTATCAATTTACCAACATTTTTGACAAGTTTGACAGATTGCGACTGGAATTTGAACGTTTTTTAAGTACGAGAATTGGCCTTCAGGTCAAGTACCTAGAGTGCATTTCGTCTTATAGTTGCTTTGCCGTAATGTTGGATCCACTGTTAAATTTAAAAAACCGGCCAAGTGCATGTCGAACCACGCACAATGAAGGCTAACCATTTAGCTGGCAGGGAGGGGGGACACTTGACTCTAACAAAAATTAACACTTCAAAGCATAATATTTCGCAAACGGATCCCTGAATCCAAAAATGATTTGTACAAACTCATTTTTGAACGACCTTTACAACGATACCCCACACCATGGGATAGGGGACAAAAAAAAAGCCATTCCCATTTTACGTTTAGCGGAGGTACCCTAAAAAAAGTTTCTTTAAATGATTTAATTTTACCACTTTGTCAGCGTGATTGATATGTATATCCATACCAAATTACAGCTTTCAAATACCAACAATCTCTGATCTAAGCCGCGGACAGACGGACGGGCAGACAGACGGACATGGCAAAACTATAAGGGTTCCTTGTTGACTACGGAACCCTAAAAACGGATATTCGGTATTCATATTAGTCCTACAACAGTAGAGCCGCCAACATTACGGCAAAGGAACTATTTGAGGAAACGCGCTCTAGAGCTAGGTTAGTCGACCCTTGTTCTAAAGTTTAGTTTTGAAAAATGTTTTCGCAAACAGCATCTCAAATTGTTGCGCTGACAGAATTTTTCAAGTCTACACCTAGTCTGCAAACTACTTAATACTAAGAAATTCGCTCAATAAAGCCGCTACACCTACACATTAGTTATACAAATGTTAACTTTCTACTCCTTCATGTATAACTGAAGCTGAATATATATGGGAGAGTTTAAAAGGATTAAGTCTCAGTTAATCTCTCTAAGCCCGCCATACTGAACGGAATACCTTGCTTTATTTAAAGCGTGAGATGTATGGCGGATTTATTTTTTATTTTTACTTACGTGACTAATCCTAACTAATATATCCATACTAATATTATAAATTCGAAAGTAACTTTGTCTGTCTGTATGTTACCTTTTCACGCCTAAACCATTGAACGGATTTCGATAAAATTTGGCAAGGAGATAGATGGCATCCCGGGATCGAGACTTACGCAGGTGAAACCGCGGGGCGCAGCTAGTAATATTATAAATGCACAAAAGTGAGTTTGTTTGTTACGCTTTCACGCTAAAACGGCAGAACGGATTTTAATGAAATTTGGCACAGGGGTAGATCATTCTGACACGCCCTTCCGCTCCGCCCAGAGCGGGAGAAGTCATTGGATGATTTCCCACCCTCAAAAAAAAAAAAAAAAAAAGCGGTAGATCATGACCTAAAATAGGATATGAGATACTTTTTAGCCCGATATTTCCACGGAATCGAGACCTACGCGGGTGAAACAGCGGGGCGCAGCTACATATAAAACTCACGCCACTTTTTCATGGGATAACGTAGAAATTACATTTCGATACAGATGGCACTATCTTTATACATTAGCATTGATTTTTAAAGGTAGGTACAGTACGACACAACTTAGCTGTAGCATCGGCAAAGATCGTAAAACCGATCACCAACCGAACTGAGTGCGCCCTCAAAATCTCCAATGTTTATTACTGCGTGAAAATTATTTAACGCGAATTCAAAACGTTATAAAGTCATATAACCAAATCCTAACTAATATTATAAATGCGAAAGTGAGTTTATTTGTTTGTTACGCTTTCCCGATAAAACGACTGAACGAATTTGGATAGGTATTGTGTTGTAAAATGCAATAAGTTCACTCTTACTACACACCCATGAGTGGTATCCCGCGGTGGTGACAAAAACACAGTTTGTAATATTACAAAACAAATTAACACAATTTTCTTGACAAAGGTACTCAAAAGCGGATAAAAGGAACACCTCAGCATTTGTAGTGATCCCTCTCTCAAAGAACTCTATGGCATACTTACATTAATGGTTTCCGAGTCCTATTGGATAACAGAACAAGTCTTTAACCACAAGCGAATAATTATGACAATAAAAGAGCTTCCCGCTTTCATTATTTAAATAGAAACTCCGAAGCTTTTTAGTGGCGAAAGCATATTATAATATTAAGGAAATCCTAACTGAGCAAGAATTTTTAAGCTTGTGTATAATTATAAATTTTTTGTGTAATAGTAAGGTGTAATATTTTAAAATTATTTTTAATTATTTAGTTATAAGTTGTGTTAATTTGCATGCCTACGTGGTAAAATATGGCTGAACTCTAATATTTTTGTCATCAATTGCTGTTACCCATATTTGCAAATTATCGTTATCTTTAAATGATAAACGATATTTATATCTGTAATTTGGTTAAAAAAAACATATCATACTCGTAACATCTCGCCTGTATTCCCCGATGGATTGGGCAGAGGTGTACCTGTAATACACCCACATTTCGCCAGTTATGTTTAAAGTCCCATGTAATAGAAGGCAGGTGAGGAGCTTGTGGCTACGTAATAACAGCCGCAAGGGTCGATCCATGAGGTTAAGCTACGCTTGCCGGGGTTGGTCCGTGGATGGGTGACCATCTTTACATACCGAAACTCCTCCGTGCCTCGGAAAGCACGTTAAGCTGTTGGTCCCGGCTGTCATTTGTGGATCTTTGACAGTCGTTACGGGTCGTCAGAAGCCCGAAAGTCTGACAACCAGTCTTACCAAGGGGTATCGTATTACCCAGTTACTGGGTTGTGGAGGTCAGATAGGCAGTCGCTCTATGTAAAATATTGGTATTCAGCTGCATCCGGTTAGACTGGAAGCCGACCCCAACATAGTTGTGAAAAGGCTAGGTAGATGATGATGTAATAGAGGGCGAGCCTATTGCCATCAACCGGGCACAAATCCAGACTCCGGGCTTCCGCTGAGAAATTCCAGATGGAAAAATCCAATAGCACTTTGCCCGTCCCGGGATCCAGGACCTTCTGCTCGGCAGTCGCGCTTCCAACCGCTAGGCAAACGAGACAGTTTAAAAAAAACACGTCAAAAATAACTTATTTTTATAAACTAAATGAATGTGGTGTTTCCAATCCGACTACTCTCAGAAGAAAGACCGAAAAAAACTCAAAGGTCACAGTCTTGGTCTGGACAAGAGGACTACGTAGTTATATGTCTGTGATGGTTTTTTGAGGCAAGAACCACACAGATTTGAGTGGACCTGTCTAGTCAGTGTACGCATTTGTCAGTAATCGTGTGCCTCGAACGACTCGACGAACAATACGAAAGAAAGGACATTTGGGCAGGCCGCATAAAGTACCCAAATTGCCAGATTATCATCCTTACATATTATAAAACAAAGTCCTCTGCTGCGTCTGTCTGTGGTCCTTTTTTTTTTTTTGAGGGTGGGAAATCATCCAATGCCTTCTCCCGCTCTTGGGCGGAACGGAAGGGCGTGTCAGACTTTTACTGACTAAAACCCACCCGTGTTCCTTCATTTGCCTGTTGGTACGCGATAAACTCAAAAACTACTTCACCGATTTTTATGCTGTTTTTACCAATGGATAGAGTGGTTCTCGAGTAAGGTTTTAGTATATAATAGCCGACGTCCACGCGGGCGAAGTCGCGGGCATCAGTTAGTTAAAACTTAAAAACCCACATAGTCCTCACATTCAGCAAAGAATGTATTTGAATATTTTCAGCGTTAGTTACATGCTTACATGAGCCTATTCATTGATAATCGGCGCAACATATTTTCTATTTCCACTCTCCCCTGCCAACCGTCACGCTATCATTCACTCCCTTCTCTTTCATATCATTCCTCACACAGTCCATCCATCTTTTCTAGTGCTTCCACAGATAATGTATCATCAAAATGGAAAACGTAGGAGTATAGAACAAAGAACTAGTAGATATTTATTTTTACTGTAAAAAATCATTGCTAAGAACATAAACCAGAGAGAAAACAGGCAAGAGCGTTTGTATGGGGAGGGGACCGGCCCTATTTCCTTTTAAAGATTTCGAGTAACAGTAATAAGACCCATGTGCTACATAAAATTCTTATCCATCCATCTGACTGACATAATTCCACATGAAGATCAATGCCCTCTGCATGACAGATTGGAATACAAGGATAGACACACACCCACGAGTTTCCAATATAGAAGGAATTGACGGGCCTACCCTACCTCAAATTTTATCTCACTCGCACCATACTACTCGTGGCCTGAGAGAGAGCGAGACGGAATGGGGTACTGATGGCTCTCAAGCCTCGAATAGTTTAGGTAACTGCTTTTTACGGTGAAAATAGTGGTAATTTAAAAAAAAATACATAAGACCTGCTTTATAGTTAGTTCACTTATTATGCAAAGTTTCATTTTCTAGTTTGAAGTATTTTTTTAATACCAGCGGTTTATGGTTCGGTTTAGAGGTAACTTTGGATTTTTTTTATATCGTGAAAATTGTACGTACTTATTCGTGTTTTCGTGAAACATAAGACCTAGCATCAATCCTCAACTTAAAATTATGCTTATTTCAAAATTAATGCTGCAGTATTTTAGGCATAACGGAGAATCATGCTAAGCAATTTGAGGTAGGGTAGGCCCTTAAGTATATTTAGTGTCAATATGTCTATAAATATAGTGTTTGTATTAGGATTAACTATATTTAAGAACTGAATTTAGACTGTTTAATATGCAAATAGAGGATTAAAAGGCCCTGCTGCTCTTGTGTGACGTCATGAAACAGCTGATTTTAAGGATACCGGCGAATTTACAGGCTCATGAGAATTTTCAATCTTATCTCTGGTACCAAAGAGAATTAAATTGTCTGGTACAGACACATAAATACCTAGAGTATTATAGAAACTTTTATGTTTTCGACTTTCTCTCTAGTGGCCAGTGCAATAGAATGTATTGCAGGCAGAGATTGATTTAACATTAGACTACTGACAGGTCTCTTGCCAATGCGATCGTTTACTCAAGTAAATTATTTATTTAAGTATTTATTAAAACTTTATGCGCGAGTAAAAAAATACAGTTCAATGCCCGAAGCATTTTCTACCAGACTTTTCATGCAGAGACAAAAATGCGCAGGTGCAACATCTAAGATTGTGACGTCGAATTTTTTTTTTTTTCCATATTGCCTTCTTTATATTTACCTTTACATTATGTAACTTATTATACTTAATTAACTAAAAAACGAAAACTAAAAGGACTAACTAACTATACCAATAAATATAAAAACAAACAAAACCTCGAAATTAATTATAAAATACAAGAAAAAATATTAGCTCGTGGAGCTCGTGGCTACGTAATAACAGCCGCACGGGTCGATCCCTCAGGTTAAGCTACGCTTGCCGGGGTTGGTCCGTGGATGGGTGACCATCTTTACATATCGAGACTCCTCCGTGCCTCGGAAAGCACGTTAAGCCGTTGGTCCCGGCTGTCATTTGTGGATCTTTGACAGTCGTTACGGGTCGTCAGAAGCCCGAAAGTCTGACAACCAGTCTTACCAAGGGGTATCGTATTACCCGGTTACTGGGTTGTGGAGGTCAGATAGGCAGTCACTTCATGTAAAATACTGGTATTCAACTGCATCTGGTTAGACTGGAAGCCGATCCCAACGTAGTTGGAAAAAGGCTAGGCAGATGATGATGAAGAAAAAATATTAATACAGATAGATCACATCATCATTTTAGTCGGACGTCCACTGCTGGACATAGGCACCCCTAAGCACCGCCACTTCGACCAGTTCTATGCTTCTCGCTTCCAGCGGATTTCTGTGGCCTTCACCAGTTCATCGGTCTACCTTGTAGGGGGCCTTCCAACGTTACGTCTTGCGGTATGCGATGGCCACTGAAGAACCTTTCGACCCCATCGGCCATCTGCTCTGCGAGCAATGTGCCGCGCCCCCAGCCACTTAAGTCACGTGTTCATAAATACATACATTTAATAAACCTTGTTTAATAAATTGGACGATATAATACACCTCCCAATCTCCATAACAACAAACAATTCACAAAGAACGCTGTCAATCTCAAAATATCCTCTCTTCCACACATCTTTACGTTGCTTTTCATGGTTTAATCAACGTGAATTACACACGGAATATTTTATATTAATGTCTGTATTATCAAACAAGCTCTCGGATCTAAGCAACACATTCAAAATTCATGGTTTTACTTCACGAGTAAGAATTAACATTCTGGGGATTCGTAGTGCTATTCTGTAAACTTTACTTCGAACCTCACTCAAGTGACCGCACAAGTGAATGAAGCGAACTCATTGTCAATGAGGGTTTTCATGTAAATTCATGCCACCAGTTGGCGCCACTTTGACAAGAGGTCTTCCATTTCGACAATGAATATAAAATATAATAATGATGACGTTCATCATTCAGCCACGACTAAAGAAAATATAGGCGCTTTGTCACTTTTGACAGGTGCCCGGACCTGACGTCGCAGTGCTGCTACCTAGTAAACGTCATTTCAGAAAACACGCATTGTCTTTGATGCACACCTCGACACAGTTCGAATTTTGAAGTGAGAATTGATGATTAATGTTCTTTTAAAACTTAATGAATGATAGAATAGGTTTAAAAGATTTCTGTATCTATAAGTAACATTATGACCATTATATGGCATCGACCTCTTCTCAAACCAACGAAGAAGAAACGAGCATAAAAGCTAACGGAGATAGGTAATCATGGGTAATATCTTAATTAATGTTGACTTACTACGATTTTCATCAAAACATTGTGTTAGCACATACTGCGGCTTAAATCAAGCAACGTCTTATAAATATGTAACTGTCAACATTTAAATAACGAAGCAACTCTTTGATACAGCGTGCTGGCATTAATTTAACATGCGTGACGACATTAATTTAACAACATACGTTTTGTATCATATCATGTT
This sequence comes from Lithophane leautieri, assembly GCA_949152455.1. Classification (NCBI taxonomy): domain Eukaryota; kingdom Metazoa; phylum Arthropoda; class Insecta; order Lepidoptera; family Noctuidae; genus Lithophane; species Lithophane leautieri. The sequence goes on along the minus strand of OX424469.1, from coordinate 2,461,039 downwards.
AATTTTATTTATGGTTTTATTTACAATTTTCTAACATAGCATCTTGGAGCAACGTGTACTTAAAGAACTATAGCGCTGAAGTAAAACGAGTAACGTGCAAAGAGTACACGGATTGAAGAGAAGAGAGAGATGTCACCGAGAGTTTGAAAATTGTATTTTTTCAATTTACGAGTAATTTTATCTTATAATATTTTTTTATGATTACTGATCACTAGCCCTACCCGTGTGTTAAATTAATGTCGCCATTATAGCGGCACGTATTTTTATATGACATTATGTACGGTTCACTTTCGTGCATGTCCAATATACCTAAAACCACTTCCGAAACCCAAAGTATTCAATAACAGTATTCGAAATTCGCGGAAAAGAGTTCGCACTTCGTTTTTTATGTAACGCCCAATAAAAAACACTCTTCTTCCAACCCGTTAGCACTCCTCCAATTCCCCCGCTACAATAAAAACTAACTATATTTCCATCGATAACATAACGTAAGAAAAACGGTTACAATAAAACCGTTACGCAACGCTTAGAAGTAACGTTATTAGCAAAATTTATATAGAACAAAATGGCCACAGGTTTTGAGGGCAGAAGGGTTAGGTCAACGACATTATGAAGAACGCGCCAACTGAATACAAATGCTGGCAGGTTGCGAGAGCCAATAAAATTATTATTAGACCAGGAAGTAGTATGTTATGTCCTTACACATGGGGTCTTTTGAGTGGTTGGTTGAATATATTGTGCTGATATAGGACAGGGTGGCCTTGAATCATTGGGCCTTCCTTCTTTTACTAACAGGGAAAACTAGAAAGAGTCGGAAACTTTCACAAAGGATGTTTGTAAATGTGTCTTCCAAATCTTAGGATGTTTTAGTTCAGTGTTTTTCCGTTTTTTCTACAATTAGGAGAGCAATATTACTTTGTGGTTTAGTTTTTCCAATATTTACCTGCGGCTTTGAGAGCTTACGAGCAGTTTACGCAACTTATTTCTCTGTCTTAATCCAAACATACCTATCTAATCGCAGGTCGCACCGACAGCTTATCTCAGAAATAGCCGGGATTAAGTACCATATGGCCCAAGGCGAATTGTTATTTCAATTGCCTCGTTTCTAATACCTAACAATATCACAAAAGTGAAAGCGCGTCAATGTTTTTACCTTTGTTACTACATAATGTAGATAATTATGATACGAAATCTCAATATTTCTGGGAATAAAGGCTCGTGCAAACTGGCGCTATATCGCGGGCGCGACAGGCAGCGCTACCCTTGTCGCGCCCGCGATATCGCACCCGTTTGTGGAAGCCTTAACAATCTCTCTTTCCCGCACCTCCATTTTTGATGCACACATGCAACACAAGACCGTTGAATATTCCCATATATATTAATCACACACGCACAAGTACACTATAGGTCTCGCAATACCGTACACACAAAGAAGAGAATCGTGAAAGATACAAACACAACACATAGGTACACTCAAGCAGATAAATACCGAAGCATTAGCAACGTACGAGGGAGGAAGACGATACATCTCAATCAATAAGTACTCCTTAATTTCTAAGCTCCGCTCGCCTGGGAACGAATAAATAATGCTAAATAATTCCTAATTAAATAGAACTACCCATCCTTGTCGGAGCTACTTGAAAAAGGTCAGATTTAAAGGTAAACAGAACCACGATTATTTTCAGTAACAGCGATAATCGGTACGTGACGAAATCATCAGTAGACAGGATCATGAATGTTGGGCAGAGATAACAGAACCATAGACGGTTGGTTTTGTTTTGTTTTAATTTCAACTCTTTATTAGTGTCTTTTGTGGTCATGACAATCATTCAATTTGTTACTGTTGTAAAAGCAATCACGTCATTTGGTTTAAATAGGTTTTTTTATTACTTTTTGATTATTTGTCTTTTATATAGATTATTTTCTATTTTGTGAATGTGAGAACGTTGGAGGCTTAGTGGACTGTAGATTTGTTGAACATCTTCTATTTTGTTAAGTACCTGGTACTGGTTGAAAGGCCTACATTGTCCTCCCATGCCTACTTACACTGTAATTTGAAAATATCGTAAAAGCTAATTATTTTTAAAAGAGTAACCGTGGAGTTTTTACCGGCTCTTCTCCATGGGAAACGATTAATTGGAACCATGCACCTAGCTTCTGACGTTTCATAAGTGCCCATGTAGGTTTATGTGAAGTAAAATATTTTGTATATTTTTTATGTTATAGGTATTTCTGGCCGGAAAAGGATTAAGCTTCATTGTGACTAGAATAAGGGGTTTTATGAAAATTCACGCCACCAGTTGGCGCCACTTTGACAAGAGGTCTTCCATTTCGACAATGAATATAAAATATAATAAGATGACGTTCATCATTCGTTTATCATTTAGTCACGACTAACGGGGTGTCCTGCGTGAGCGACGATACGACGCGACGCGACGACGCTGCGAATGCGACAAACGCGATCAACTCAACGGCATACCCTGCTTGCGGCCTATATGACAGTCTGCGACGAGACGCGACGTAACGCGTACTTATTTTAAGGGCGACCAGACGCGACAAGCAAAATTGTACTGTACTTCTCCATGATTCGAGAAGTAATCACATAGGACATTTGCAGCGTGTAGCATGGCGTCGCATTCCATCGTGTCGAGTCGCGTCGCGTCGCGCCGTATTGGTCGCTCACGCAGGACACCCCGTAAAGAAATTATAGGCACTTTGACACTTTTGACAGGACCGGACCTGACGTCTCAGTGCTGCCACCTGGTGAACGTGATTTCAGAAAACCCTCATTGGATTTTCTCAGTCCAATTGAGAGCCATTCCTATAAGAAGCAGGTTGACGTCAAAGCCATACAAATCAAAAGTTGAAGCTTACCTACTAAATGTAGCACTATTTTACTTTTCGCTTCGTAATTATAACATTCTAATAGACGGTGTGTGTAAATAAATTCAGGGGTCCCACACAGTCATTAAAAAAACATGATTAAAACATAAAGCTGTGGTCCGGCGGGGCACACGCCCTTTGCGCGCAAAGGTCCCAATTTTCTGGCCCAACGAACATCTTTTTGATGTCAAACATAATAAAGTAAGGCCCCAAATTAAATTCCGTTATGGCCTCAAAGACATCTCATTAAAATTTTGACGTTTCTTACTTATGGCGGTCGCTTAATCGAAATTCAGGAGGATTTCATGAGCTTTTTGACGGTACAGCGTTTCTTCGTGATATTAAGACTGTTAGATGTTGTTTGTTGGGTAAATACTTAAATGAGTCTCGCGTTTTTTACAATGATAATGTTTATTTCATTTCGCAGACATCGATGATTTGGAAACATCATAATTTTTAAGTCCAAGACTTAATTTAAAAAATATTGTACTTATCGAAGCAAGGGACACATAAAGAGATTTAAAAAAAACCGGCCCTGTGCGAGTCGGACTCGCGCACGAAGAGTTCCGTACCATTATGTATAAAAACGGCAAAAAAAATCACGTTTGTTGTATGGGAGCCCCCTTAAATATTTTTTTATTCTGGTTTTTAATATTTGCTGTTATAGCGGCAACAGAAATACATCATCTGTGAAAATTTCAACTGTCTAGCTATCACGGTTCATGAGATACAGCCTGGTGACAGACGGTCAGACAGACAGACAGACGGACGAACAGCGGAGTCTTAGTAATAGGGTCCCATTTTACCCGTTGGGTACGGAACCCTAAAAAATGGCATCAAACTACACACAGTCTTACATAGTCTCTTACTCTTATACCCAGTTTAAACAGCCAGCAATCACAATCCATTTTTAATATAGTTAATACACCTAACAAATTAATTAAAACAGTATACCAGCACGTCAATAAAGTAACGTCACATGCTTAGTTTTAATTAGGCAGCCATAATTAAGAAAGGATGGTTATATGAGACAAAGTGATTGTCCCTAACGAGGAAAGATGGGCAAAGCGAGGCGAGACGAAAGACTCATTATTTAAAACTTTAATCAACAGACTGAGTTCAACGGAAAAGTACAGCAGTGTGCAATTAAGTTTTGCAATCTTTGTCTGTCATTATCGGAGGTTGGCGGCAATTGGTCTGAAACTAGGTCCGCTGTATCGTTGGAAGAATTTATGGTGACGCTAATGAGTTCACTCTGTTCACTTCATTTAGCAATAAGAATCTATAACTATACATATTTTAAATTAAAGTCCGTTTTCGTGTGTCCACGTTGTCCTTCTAAGCCACGCAACAGATTCCGATGAGGTTTCACCATCGTTTAGAAAATTTATTCCGGAAGGTTTGCGTATATTACGCTAATATTATAAAATTACATATAACTAAGAAATCTTGATATTCTTTCAAGTCGTTAAAACCGTGCGAAGCAAGAGCAACTTGCTAGTAGAATATACTATAATTTCTTGTTGCTATAATAATGTACCTACCTATTTACAAATAAAGTGGCTCTGTAACATAGGTACCTATCCCTTGGTTGTGGCATTTGCTATTCCTGATCTCATATTTCTATGATTTATATGACTGGGGGCTTAAAACGGTCACTTTAGCAGAATCGTAATATGAAAATATTATGAATCATCGTAAAATGTCACAAACTGACAATTCATAATTTATGATCTGCGTGTAATTCGTATTACGAAATAATTCATCCGTTTGACAGTTTTCTATGGAGATTCGTAAAATGGTCCACAAATTATGAATTGCTTTTATGTCAAATTAGAGGAATTGCTAATGACAGGTTCAGGAAATGAACTGCTTTCAGAGGAATTGCTAATGTGGCCGGTTTAGGCCCCCCCCCCTGTTATCTCTTGTATGCACGTGTTTCTGTGATTAATATACCTTTTTTTATTTTCTTTCTTTCTCTGTACAGTATAAATTATATTTATCTACACCCAAGCTATAAATCCTCTATAAAAGTTTCTGAAACAGTTAGCTTATTGCCAACATTAAAACAACCAGTGTCATAGTAACCATTATTTTATAAATTTAATCATCATGATCGTAAGCACATCATCGCTATCGTCCCTCCCTTTTATTTATTTGGGGTCTGTATCTTGACTGTACCGTCTGATAGCAACTTCTCTTGTACAAATAACGAAACGAAGTATGGAGATAAATAGAAAATGTGTATCAACAGAGGGTTTACAGCAAAAATTCAAGCAGAATCTTTACTCTACAAATTTTCCTGCCCCAAAATCATTTTCATTACATCATACGTAGGTTCTTCATCATTCTTCAAGATTATTCCTTCCCTGTTCATTGTTAAATCTCCGTGGCTTTCCTCCTGCGTAATTATTTTTACACAGCTTTTATTATTATTATTATTTATTTGTTCATTCGCCCAATCTTTCTTTAATTGCTTGGGCGTATTTATCAAGAATAGCTTTACTGAGGCAGATAAACATTTAATAAAATTCGGTAGAAAGCTGGCTATGAAAATGAATTTTCTCCGTTCTGATAATTTTAAAGGCACGCTATCCTGTTTTCAAGTTACTCAGACTATGGTTCCTCGATAAGGTATAAAAAGTGAAGACTCCTAATTGAAAACCGGTTGAGCAACTCATAGGTCATAAAATTGAGCTCCAATATATCATCCCCAATATAAGGAGATGTGAAATTCGATTCGTCAGATGAAAAGCATGTCAACGGGTGTTTATTTTATAGGCGTACCTACCTTAAAGTAAGTACCTATACGATAAATAAAAAATGTGTGAAGAAAATGGCAGGTGACAGTAAACATCTTTCCCTTATAACGTTGCTTAATGTTGAGACAAGCTTTAACGTAATCGTATCAGAAAGAGAGAAAATTAACGTTAGTAAGTAACGGTGTCATGGAATTAGTATGATGGGGCTTATAACTATTACCTTCATACTTGACCAATAGAAATTCAAGTAATTTCTCAAAATCGTAATTGATATTTTTGACAAATGGGTCGTAGTTAGCCACTTGGAAATGATGAAATCATCAGATAGGTCGTATGTTTCGCCATGCAAAATGTGACAGATTGCTATTTGATCAGACTGACAAACCTTCGATCGTAATATGGAGTTTACTTTTCGTTTTCATTCCCGAGCATAAAGGTATTTATTATTAGATTTTTGGATTTTTCTACCCCTAGACAACGAGGTGCCGTCATTTTGCAAAAACATCTAATAAAAATCTGTTCTGTGAAAATCTGGAGTCTACAAACCATACAACAATAACATCATAAAGCATTCCCAGACTCACAAAGATCTACAGACTCGGATATCATGATATACCCGATCAATCTTATTCTCAAACTTTTACTCCTTAGTCTACCTACTCAACTTCGTCCTCCTACGGTACATAATCCTCGGTGGTTCGATCGTTAACGCGCTCACAAGACGTTACAGATAATGGAAGAACCTTCTCTTCAGTGTGATGGCTCCCCAGCCACCCATCTCTCATACACTTTGATACAAAGGACCCCCTGACGATCATTGATTCTCAGACCTGTCACCTAATGAGATTTCAGCGTTGGTTTTAATTACAACAACCCATGGGTTTGAAGGGATTGTATAGGACCGATGATGGTACGTGAGAATTGAGCTGAATAGACCTCCAGTTTTTACTTTTGGAGTAATCTGTGTGTGAATCACTTTGCAAAAGGCGTTTTAGATTATAGGTTACAATTGGTTGGGGACCTTCTTGTGGTTTTTCTTACAGGTAGTGGTAATTTAGAAAGGTTTTATGAATTAACCAACTAACACTTCCATTACAACATTTAAACGATTAAAAACGAGTAGATACTAAAGCACACAACGTGGGATCCTCACTGGGATCGTCTACCATTAAGACGTTAGCAACCACTCCGAGACAGCCACAAGCCGTCTCAGGGTGTGCTGAATAATCAAAATGGCAGCAGATTCAGCATGGTGTGGAAACTGGAGGGTGTCACCAGGGAATTGTTTACGGGGTGACCTTGAAGCCCGGGTAACGCTTACCTACGACGCCGCACATAGTCGGTGGTGGCCGGGCTCCAGCGAGCGCGCGGCCATAGCGTCACTCACGCGCGTACCATCACACTATCACTACGCACACCACTCAACGTCACTCATATCAGGCTCTTTAGGGTCCGATGTCGTCGGCGGGCGGCAGGCGTGCGCTCCCCGCGGCCGCAGTTCATTCACTGAAAGGCCCGGGCGACGTGTTCGGATTGCGCAGGCTCGGACATGCGTTCAGGGGGCAACTAGCTCCCTCTGTTTTGTTAGTCGGCCACGCACTGTGCCGGGTTGGGCTTGGGCACGCCGATGCCACCCGATGCCGACTCAGAGGTCACAAGGTCGTAGGTAAATTGATAGCGACACAATTACTGTAAACATTGGCGACGGCGACGTGGGCTCATAATGTGTGCCATGGATTCCGAGATGATTCATAACGGTTGCAGTGAGAAACGGATTGGGATCAGTGCTATAGGCATATACCTACGCTTTTGTATTTTCTTACGTTACTATGCGACCCTAATATACATCTTTTGCATTTACAATAGAATGCTTTCCTCCTTTCCTCATTTATATTCTCATGCTTATCAGAGTGAAGTTACTTAATAAGTCAGTAAAATGAACACTCACAGAATGCACTAGAAATATTTTGGTTTTTCTTGTACTTTTAGTCAAATGAATCTAGGACCTCAACTCGACTTCTTCAGGTAATCCAATCTCTGAAGACAAAAATGAAAACCGACAAAAATGAAAACCTCTATACCTTCATTATAGAAACGAATAATACTAACATAATATTGCACCTGTATTCCCCGAAGGGTTAGGCAGAGGTGTAACTATAGTATAGCAGATACACTCACGTTTCGCCAGTAATACTTTCTGAAAGAAAACCTTCTCAGGTTCAAGTATTTGACGAATAAGACCAACGTTGAACAAGATGTGATACTGTTGCGGAAAGCAGATCATCCGATAGCCGGTAACTCGGTTGGAGGAGCGCGAATCGCGACCTGTAACGATTCCGGTGGTTTATGAATGAAAAAAAGGAGAGGGAATCGAGTTTCATTCAGTTTGCAGGCGAATGCAATGGGTCAGGATTTTAAGCGGTCTTTATTTTAGACTAGCTGATGCCCGCGGCTTCGCCCGCGTCGATGTCGGTTATTATTATATACTAAAACCTTCCTCGAGAACTACTCTATCCATTGGTGAAAACAACATGAAAATCGGTGCCGTAGTTTTTGAGTATATCGCGAAAATACAGACAGACAAGACAGACGCGGCGGAGGACTTTATTTTATAATATGTAGTGATAGTGATTGTAAGGGTAAGCATTTATAACCTACTATCCTATCCTATATTCTATTCCAGGTCATGGTCTACCCATGTGCCAAATTTCATCTAAATCCGTTCACCCGTTTTAGCGTGAAAGCGTAACAAACAAACAAACAAACTCCGATCCGTTTGCGAAATATTAAGCTTTATAGTGCTCATTTTTGTTAGAGTCATATGTCCCCCCCGCCTGCCAGCGAAATGGTTGGTTTTGGATATGTAAAAAAAATCATGGCACTAGTATATGCAGTGTGTCCGGACATGGACTAGCGATATTCTAAATCGGACACACTGTATAACGAAACTAAAAGGAAAACTATCACAGCTAAGTAGGCTCTGCAAGTTACCGAGTAATAACTTACATTTGCAGTTGCAAGAACAAATTTTGCAACTACAATTTTTGTTCCTTTGTTCTTGAGATAAATTCATCCCAGCTACGGAACCCTTCATTGTGCGTGGTATGCACTCACTTTGGACGCGTTTTCGTACGAATTTTACTCGTGCGAGCACATACGAAAACGCACGACCTTCAAAGTACTGAGGGAGAGCGCGTGAAAATTAATAATGGATGTAGAAAAATGTATTAACCTAGTTTGAGAGAATCAAGTTATCACTTCGAGAAATCCGAATAAAGGTCTTTTAATTACCCGACTACGGCGAAGAAAAAAGGAGGGTTATGAGTTTGACCGGTATGTATGTATGTATGTTCATCTGTTCCCTCCTATCTTCTAAACCACTCATCACAATTTGACAAATGAGGTATCGTTGGAAGCATCTTGATCGTCCGCTGGTTATAGGCTATGTCATCATCTGCCTAGCCTTTTCCCAACTATGTTGGGGTCGGCTTCCAGTCTAACCGGATGCAGCTGAATACCAGTATTTTACATGGAGCGACTGCCTATCTGACCTCCACAACCCAGTAACTGGGTAATACGATACCCCTTGGTAAGACTGGTTGTCAGACTTTGGGGCTACTGACGACCCGTAACCACTGTCAAAGATCCACAAATGACAGCCGGGACCAACGGCTTAACGTGCTTTCCGAGGCACGGAGGAGTCTCGGTATGTAAAGATGGTCACCCATCCACGGACCAACCCCGGCAAGCGTAGCTTAACCTGATGGATCGACCCGTGCGGCTGTTATTACGTAGCCACGAGCTCCTCGAGGTTATAGGCTATGTGACGTCACATTAAATATGGCGCCCTCTAGAGGACATAAAGTCAGGAACTTAAAACCAAAATTGTTTAGTCGTACCATGTTGGGTATCAAAGGGCTTAATGAGCACATTTCAAAAATATATATATTATAACCCCAAAAAAATTAAATAAAAATTAAAGTAATAAAAACTAAAAAGGTTTTAGTTTTTATTACTAATTTTTTTTTATTTTACGGATGACCTCTCATACTACGAGGTTATATGTTGGCTCGTAGATTTGCACGCTGCTGCGGTAAAGCAGTGAAAGGTACACTGTTTCGGGCGTTTTGCCAATCTTTTTATACGTGCAGTCTATGGGTCAATTATACGCAGAAGGCAATCAACGCCCTGCGCGTACAGTACAATAATGCTTTAGAATGTTGATGCGGATGCCGAGGCACTGTAGCGCGCGCGTCTGACATGTTTGCCGACGCACGTATTGATGGCTTCCAGCTTCCATGCCATCCTCAGGAAGAGAGCTGCATCGTTGCTAAGTCGTGCTCGCGGCAGTGGCAACAGCATTCTTAGCGTTGTGGCTGGCGGAATGGACTGCCAAATGTTGTGGCATTGAGTACAGTTGCATGTCGAAAAGAACAGCAAGTGATGAGATATTAATTTTTATATGATTCAGTTTTATTGATTATTTTTATTTATATAATATGTTGTTGTAATGAATTCAAATATTTTAATGAATTTCCTGATTTTATAATAATATTGATAATATACAGGGTTACTGGTAACTCGACGTATTCCTTGCAGGACGTCAGAGTAGGGTTAAAATGCAACAAATTAAGCCACCAAATGTTCTACCGAAATTCAGTAGTTTTTGAATTAGTTAAGAGTTTTAGTTTTTGAAGTAATAGCAAAAATTACAAAAAATTAAATGTTTTGTTAGTGATATTTGCCAAAGTTTTAGGCATTATTGAACTTTTAATTATTAACAAAGGTCTGCTACGGCGTCAACTATGATAATAACTTAAATTTCAGTACAGTCGCGCCGTAAATCATTTTTAAATTGGTTTCAAATGATTTAATCTGGGATTTTTCATTAAAAAACTAAAAGCTTAACTAATTCAAAAACTACTGAATTTCGGTAGAACATTTGGTGGCTTAATTTGTTGCATTTTAACCCTACTATGACGTCCTGCAAGGAATACGTCGAGTTACCAGTAACCCTGTATAATATGTAATTTTTTGTTATAATAGTATGATTGGTTAGGTACTAACATTATTCTTAAGTACACCTACTAAAAAAAATATGGATATATCTAAATTAAATGAATAAATTAAATAAAAAATTTACCCACCCATTCGGTTCTACGACAGCGAAGCCACAGTCTCCGTAAAGTCTACGAGAATTAAACCTGAAGATACAGATTATTCATCGCGCTCTAAAGAGGACTCAAAATGTCATTGTCAAATTGGCGGCTCGCGGCGATGACAAACAGACGAGCCAAGGCAGGCTACGAGCAAATTTTCAAACCTGTTGGATCGCCGACGAACTTACTCAGCAGTTTTAAAATCCGCATACCTAACATGACATTGGCTCGGCAAGCTTACTCGCCCGTGTGTCATGCTACATAAGCAGACTTTAAAACTGTCTATCACCCACTTTATGCAGAGATAGGAGTCTTTTTGGCCTCACACTTGTTTTAATTTCAGCAAAGAACCTTCATGCCTGTTTATGTCTAATAAATAAATAAACTGTATAAATAGATAAAATAGTAGTTTTTTAATAATAATAATTAACATTGAAGTTTTTTATTCTACTCTTATCTTTTTATTAGTTACATCTGCTTGAAAAGAAACACCCTAGGCTTTACTTTAATATAAAGTTGCCAAGTAATTATTAATTCAGATGTTCAATATAATAATATAAAATTATATGTTTATGATTGATTTGGCTGTAATTTATAGTTATAAGTGATATTTTTTCGTCAGTTATAACATTATGCAGTATTCAAACAAGAACATTTCATTTTTTTGCTATGCTAAAGTACTGCATAGTTTTGAGTTTTTGACAGAAATTTTTGTTTCTTGAATTGGCAACACTAATATAATGTCTTTTTATTTCGGTTCTTTGCCCGAGTTGTTCAGGGTACGTTGATAAATCCGTGAAAATCTTATATATGTTCCTGTTTCTGTGACTAAAATTGTTATATTGTTAATTTATATTATATTCTCCATCCCAAACGATGGATATTTTCAATTTAGTTATTGTTGTTAATCGAAATAATCGCCGCGGCAACTTGACGTTTAGCACGCAGGAAACAGTAACCTAAACATTTCGTCTGTGAAGTAAAACGTGGTATTTTGGGTTTTCAGCGAAGAGCGACAGAATGAAGTACAATAAGCTCGTCACATCCTCGAGGAGGAAAAACAGGAAGAGGCACTTCAGCGCGCCTTCACATATTAGGCGAGTGCTTATGTCTGCACCTCTGTCCAAGGAGTTGAGACAGAAGTTCAACGTAAAGTCTATGCCAATCCGCAAGGATGATGAAGTTCAGGTAAGCTAACACATAACTCAATTGTATCAACTTGTATTCGATTTATAGGTTATGTTTGTATGTGCAAATCAATATGATGATGAATAAACCATTCTTAGACTACGGATGATTGCTGCCGTGCTTCCGACGAATTTGAGGTTTTCTCATATGAGTCTTCGGCACGGTTTGCTAGTCTGTGCCATGGTGGAACTAAGGCTCTGATTTTTTTGCACTACATTCATGAATATTTGGGCCATAAGGGTACACATACATATATGATGCATGCCATGCTTTTTCATGGTATAACTAAAGGTTAAATAATAACATGCACAGGTGTTTTCTAAACACAGGTTAGCGTTTATCAATGCTGTTGTTGTGTATATCTTATCAACAATATTTCCATGTTTGATCAAGTCCAGTTTTTTTTAGTTGAGAAGCTCAAGGAATGTGGTAATGTTTGTAATTGGGTTTCTTTTTCTGTGACAAAGCTGTTTCATACACTTACCAAGTAAAGATGATCTAAAGTCGAATCTATTTTAACAATATTACTCCCAACATAACCTAATCATAAAACCTCACTTGTCTCTTGCATCCAGAGAGCAAACTGTCCCGAAAGTAAGTTAATTCTGATGCTTACAGATGAGGCAGTCAACCAAGCACATTGACCAACATAGTTAACTTTATCAAACAACAATTTCGGTCAAATGCTGCCAAATTACTTAGGGTTGGTATCACTACAAAATTAATAACAATTTCAATTTAGGCTAATGTGAAAAATACACCACATTTAATATTCAAAAGCTCTCATTTAGGAATATTAAATAATTTGAAAGTTTTTAAGATTGGGAACATCTTATTGACCAATTTGCACCATGTTTTAGGTTGTCCGCGGACACTACAAAGGCCAGCAGGTTGGCAAAGTAGTGCAGGTGTACCGTAAGAAGTTTGTCGTCTACATCGAGAGGATCCAGAGGGAGAAGGCTAACGGCGCCAGCGCATATGTCGGCATCCACCCTTCAAAGGTATACATTTCTGTTAGCTTGAGTCAAAATCTGCCTCAAAACTGCATGAATTTATAGATGTAACGGCAGTTTTTAAGGGTTCCGTACCAAAGGATAAAACGGGACCCTATTACTAAGACTTCACTGTCCGTTCGTCTGTCTGTCTGTCACCAGGCTGTATCTCATGAACCATGATAGACAGTTGTAATTTTCACAGATGATGTATTTATATTGCTGCTATAACAACAAACACTAAAAAAAAAAAAAAAAAATTTAAGGGGGCTCCCATATGACAAACGTGATTTTTTGCCATTTTTATAGATAATGATAGGGAACCCTCTGTGTGCGAGTCCAACTCGCACTTGGCCGATTTTTGTTTGAAACTTACTAATGGTACTAACTGAAGCAATCTTCAGTACAGTCAAATCCTTAATAATATTGGATTCATTTGGTATTAGAAAATTATAAAAGAACCTCCACACTTATAATATAGATGAGATTACTGTTAACTTGTACAATAATATATTCACAATGTGACTACTTTTTAGCATACAAAAACAGTAAAATCAAGCTTCTTTAATAGTTAATCAGACCACAAAAACAGTTACATTAATTACAACTATTACTATGCAACTGACTGAGAACTTTTCATTAAACTGATTATAAAAGTACATCTGAAATGATGATATTACTGTTCCTGAGACTGTGCCTTCATGTCATATTGAAGCTCAGCGATGTATGGCTGGGGTACAGGTACTGCTGATACACTTCCATGGCTCTGACCACTTCTCTGACTTAATCTCACAGTTCTGCCTTTATCACAGCTCTAACATTCTCTTATTTCATTCCACAGTGCGTGATCGTCAAGCTAAAGATGAACAAGGATCGCAAGTCCATTCTTGACCGCAGAGCGAAGGGCAGACTGGCAGCCCTCGGCAAGGACAAGGGCAAGTACACAGAGGAAACTGCCACCGCCATGGAGACCTCGTAAATATAGATTTTAAGACAAATAAAAAAGTAAAACTCCTACATTGTTTTTATTTTATAACTCAACTACATCACCCCACCTGTCACAAAAGTCTACTCTGCACAGCGATAAATTGTCGCGTGTAGAGCCGCCTTTTTTTGATAATCGCAGTCCAATAACATAAAGCTAGGTACCAGAGTGGTATGGCATGTCAAACAGACAAATTAACGTTACTGGTATGGTCAGCAATTTTCATGACATGATAAATAGACCATCAGCCGCTAGGTACACTACTTCATCATACTGTCATGAAATAGCTAAAAGTGTACCTACCTATTATCTGAATATAACATGCATTTTTTTTATATTGTGCTCATTCACATGAAGTGAAGGTGACCGTGCTTGCGCATCATTAGGAACCGAAGTTTCACCTGGCCTTCAGCTGAGTTTCAATGGAAACGAATACAAATCTTATGAGCGAAAGAGTAGTGGCAGAGACGTGTCTCACAAGTTATCAACCTACGTATACTCGTAGATTTCTGCGGGGAGTTTGTTGCGCCACTTCTTCCCAGCTAAAGCACTAGGAAGGCAAGTGGTGAAAGGTTGGCGTTATGGGGGACTGGCTTACCTATGTAATTCACGTACGAAAAGTGCTGATTCTCAGCCTAGTTTCGAATAAATGACTTGAGTTTTGTAGGGTACCTACGCTAAACATTTGAACACGAGCCCTAAAATCATCTTAGGTGGCGACAGACCCCAATGATTTACTGTGTTGAGCAACTGCACAGCCTTGTTGAAACTCGACTTGGGCTGCGAGTGCGACTGCGCCAAATCACGTGAAATGAACTGGCTGGCTGCTTCGTTGGTCTAGTTGTTGGAAGCGCTACTGCTGAGTATGAGTTACTGGGTTCGATTCCAAGGTCGAGCAAATGTTTTTGGGTTTAACCATTTGGATTTCTAGGAAAGAGCAGTGGTGGCCGTGGAAACCAAGGAACATATTATTACACTCACCTACGGCGAGGTTCGAACCCAAGGATGCACTTTACTTTGTGTAAATTATTTCTTCACCACTGCTCTCAAAACGGTGAAGGAAAACGTGATGAAACCGGCTGGTCCTAGAACCAGAAATTCGAAGACATGTAACATCTACCAACCCGAAATGGCGCGTTTGGCGTGCGTGATGGATTACGGCCCACTCCCTCTCACCGAGAGGCCTATGCCACAGCAGTGGGAACACTTGCAGTTGAATTATCAAAGATGCAAATAAAACTTCGTTTTAATGATAGTAAAATTTTAATATAAAAAATGTATGAGCAATAGAGCACCTCATTCATTTTTCAATTAAGACAATCACAACTTACTAATTGGTAGGGGTACATTTTTACAAAAACAACTTTCAATATGAACAGAAAGGCCCGCCTTATAAAAAAACTTATTTTGTAAATATAAAAATTGTTTTTGTAAAAATATTTAAATCTAAATATGCATGTAATAGTACTGCTGATTATGTTATTCTACGCGTATTGTTTAAAGTGAGAAGCTGGCAATATTGAGTACAAATATCATTTTATTTTATAGTCACTTTTGGGACGGTGGCTAGGGCCAAATACAAATCTATTTGACCAGTATTCATGTAACTATGTGTATAATCATTGAGGAGAGTACATACTAAATGTAATATGATCATTATTTGAGAATGCTTAGGTTTTCGAAAAATTAGGCTAGTTTACACAAGAAGAGTCTTATGAGTACTTTAACATATGAAAGTAAGGGAATGGAACTTTTCATATTATAAAACAATTTTATCACTAAGTTACATAATTATCATGAAGCTGCAAAAACAGAAACATTCAGTTATAGAAATGCACAATGTTCTTCATTAAATGTAATTTTATAAAGACATTCCTTCACATTTTATTGCCATTATTACTAAAAATATACAAATAATTTTACTTCAATTAATGCATAAATATCACAAGTCTTCGATTCCTACACAAGTAGGTATTATTATTAATTTTCATCACTCCTAACTTGGCAGTTTGATATTACTGCCTAATCCATTTTCAAACTGTTTAAAAACAAACTTTCCTTGTCAAAACTAGCCTGTTTCTGGTGCATAGTTCTTAAGTGGCAATCTTGGTGTGTTCCTGAGCCTCTATGGTAGGTTTCGCCATACACTTGTATCTTTTTTTCACTTCATTATTTAGGTTCTCTCTGTTTCTTGCTATTTCTATTGCATAGAACTGAACTCTAGGAACAAGCATTGTATTCAGTTCTGAGTAATCTCCTTTAGCATCTGCTCTCATTAGAGTGCCAAAACTATAGTCTTCAACAATGTTTTTAAACTTTTCGCAAAATATTCTCCATTTTGCCTTGTTCATACTGTTCTTTATTTCATTTTCATTAACATAAGAGACATCCATGTCGGCGAAGTCTTGCTTAAAGTGTGTGTAAATAAGATCATCGTTTGGAGTTAGCTGCAGCCATCTGGTGTCTACGGAACAAAGCATCTGTAAACAGATATAAAAAAATGAGAAACAGTTACTTGCTTTTTATTTTAACTTTAATTAATTTTACCTAGCTTGAGGTTAGTAGTATCCTTTTATAAATCGTAAGAAGCGAGTAACGAGAACACATATTGAGCCAAAATTACACTATGCTATAGTGAAATTTTTTAAGTTCCATTATACTCAGAATCATCAAAATATTGTGTCCCATTACACCAACTCCCAGTCAATACTGATCCTGTTATTTACACCTATATACCCAGGGAATAAAGTGTCAATTTTACAACTCTGACTGAAACAAAACCTAGCTATTTTCAATGAGGTTTTTTATGATGTAACAGAATCTGAACCAAAAGTAGGTAGGGCCACGACCGTAGCTTCCTTTAGCCTATAGTGCCTGGTGGTAAGACGACCCACTGACCCCTGGTGGAGTGGTGGGTCACACTATCTTGAGAAAAGTACTGAAGAAATAATACTTACATTGAAGTAGATATCACTGTGCTCCATCGCTTTCGCGGCCCACAACCGCTCAAGCGTTTCATCGTTCCCAAACTCTTCAGCTGGTCGCGACAACACGTCCTAGAACATACCAAGATTCCGATTTTAAATAAAACCCCAATACTTCGCCTTTTGTACTAAATTACAGTTTTAGAAATCAGCCCCATTGTTATATAGCATCAACTGATAATAAACAAGCAGGAAATGATTGATCCCAGCCGTATATTCATCAATATAAATTTTATTTGCAAAGAAGACAAAATGTGCGTTTTCACCGCAACCTAAGTTTTTACGAGTACGCGAAAATTTACCAACTTTTATAATTAGCTACAAACTTACCATATTGAAGAATTTTCCTTGCTATTTAGATTGTAATTCCAGTCACAAAAGCACAAATCAATCTTAATTAAATTTCATAAATAATGCACATGGGACAATGAAAGAAATGTCTTTAGGCACGTTCCATTACAAAATCTATCAAATTCAAAAAAATCCTAAAAATGTGTGCATCCTTTACTATTTACTAATGTCAAAAAGAGTAAACAGTGATTCATTTTTAATTCATGCTTATAACTATTAATATTTTACTGAAACGCACTTGTCAGTGTTTGTCAGTTGGTTGGTTTCCACAAGCACAAGTACAAAATTATGCATCCATGTCGGGATTGTTTTCGGCGAGGCAGGAAATTTTATAAAATGTTAAAAATTCTTTCTGGCTATGATGTACAGTACTAGCTGTACTAGCCTGAGATGGTTTGAATTGCAAAACTATTGCTGATTTTTATTTTGACACCAAAGGAAATTTATAAATCTTTAACTTTTAGAAGTCTATGACCGAGTACAGAATTTGTATCGTGCATTCTTTGAAAGCTGTAAAGTAATAATTATAAGTGTGGAGTAATAGGTAGCAAAAGAAAGTAGTTAAATAGGTATGGGAACTTTGAGAAACAGTAACGTTATTAGCGAGCACTTGTAATAGCTGGGTTTTTTTAACATGGTGAGTATTTATGCTGGATTTTAATTTGATAATCCTAAAGTTATCATGTTCAGCTGATATTTAATTATTTATAAATAGCTATATCATTTAGACGGCAAAAATAAAGTTGAAGCAAGTCGAAAAAAAAACCGTTTTCCAAGCACGACATCAAATTATTTGAAATCATTATTTTACAACAAAATGAACGTATCCAAACACGATGGAGGTAAAAGTGAGACAGCTTTATTGAAATAACTCATGTTAGAAAGGAATAGCGTTCTCGTAAAAATTCGTTTAGGCTTCGTTTCGTCACGGGATTTCATTGGATGAGAATGAAAGAGGGTGGCGCATGCGCGTTATGCCGACGCCATCTCTGCAACTACTGTGCCTATTATGTACTTGTTCTAGAGTAAAGTGAATGCTAATTCGTGGTAAAAAGTGTGAATAAATCATGGAATTACATAGTCGCGAGTGAGATCAAGTGTGTGTTCACAGTGATTGAACAAGACAGTGACATCACGGAGACTTCGCCAACGGCGGGTCATATCTTGCGGAAGTTTCTTGGCTATAGCAACGCATATTTTTTGCGGCTATCTCTGCCGCGGACCGCCACACAGGACTTATTTCATGGGCCTCTCTCGCTTTAACAGCTAGTGGTAACTCCCCAACACTATCTATTGACCGTTCATTAGCGCCACACGTAGAAAGCGGACTCACAAGGCGGGCAGATCGGTCCCCGCGTTCTTACGCGCGTACTGCTTATACGTTTATTATGTATGAATTATTGTTGTGGGTCAAAGACATCGCGGTGTGTTAACCTGCTACGAAAACAGTGTCATAAACCCGGCTAACTTTGTGTTTCAGCTTGTGTTCGGCCAGGAGGCGAGTTTTAGACGCGTTTGAAATGAATTCTGCTTTAAAGCCGGTGCTGCCCCAGCCGGGAGTGCCGCAGCCGGGCGGACAGGCGAGCCCCGCGAAGGGGAACGTGGCCACTGCGAACCACACCGTAGGGCTCCCGCAGGGCGCTCAGAACTCGCTGCACCACGCCAGCAACAACCTCGTCGGCCAGAACCTGACGCATCACGCGCCCGCGCCGCCTATCCCGCACGCGCCGCCCCCCATGGCGCCCGTGTCCGCCAACATGGCGCAAATGGCACAGAACATGAGTCACCATGGCAACCTCTCACACGTCACCCAGAACTCCGTCGGCCCTTCCAACTTAGCCGCCAGTCCCAGTAAAGGC
The DNA here is from genome assembly GCA_949152455.1 of Lithophane leautieri. Classification (NCBI taxonomy): domain Eukaryota; kingdom Metazoa; phylum Arthropoda; class Insecta; order Lepidoptera; family Noctuidae; genus Lithophane; species Lithophane leautieri. Next base: position 2,441,876 of record OX424469.1, on the reverse strand, counting down.
GGGAACCCGATCACTCCCCTCAGTCTCGTCCAGGAAAAAGCTCTTGCTCTCACCAGAACCCCTGAGAAGAATGAACCAGATTCCACTGGTCATGCAAATGGCACTATTGACTCGCCTAAGTCTGCATCGAATGCTCCTGCTGCATTGAAACCTCAAAATCCTGAGTCTAACAAAGACAAGCAGGATATTGCTAAGACCTCACCAAGTACACCAAAACCACCTGAAAAGCCATCCTGTGCACCAAGTACCCCTCAGAAGACAGATGCTGCTATTCCTGCTAGCACTGTTGATGGTCCGGCTCAACCCAAAGTGGCTACAGCTAATGAGCCTTCAGAGAAGTCACCATCAAAGCCATCGGAATTGAAGCCAGCACCTGCTGCAGATGTGGCACCAACACAGAGTGACAGCAAGCCTGTACCTGAGTCAGCAAATGACAATCAATTACAAGAGAAAGCACCCACACCAGTGAAACAGGACCCTCCTCCAACTGAAAGTGCGAAAGTTGAAAGTGTGCCTGAACCCAAACCAGAAGAAACAGAAAAGAAAGAGGAGCTTAAAGTCGAGCAGAAGCCAGCAACTTCAACTGAGGAGAAGAAAGAAGAAGTAGTCGCAGACAAACCAGAGAAATCCGAGTCTCCCAAAAAGGAAGAACTAGTTGAAAAAGTGGTGGAAAAGGTGGAAGAGAAAGTTGAGGAAAAGAAACCTGAGCCAAAACCGGCTAAGGTTGAGTCTAAACCTAAATCAACTATGAAACTGGCAACTGTGACTCCGCCAATGCGGAAGAGGAGGCAGGTGTCTCCTAGCAAGACCAGTGAGGGGCCTGGTCCTGCCAAGAAGCCAGCGGAAGGGGACTCCACACCAGATACAAGGATGAAAAGGAATAGGACTAAGGTATGTATTTTTCACTTTATTATTGCAACTTGAGTTGCTTAGTGGCAGAAATATCTAAACATTGTCCCAGTTGATTCATTCTACACCACTACATCAACATTAATCTTATAAGTGGGTGGTAAACTTACAGATCTACAGATATTTCTGCTATTTTTTTTATTATTGTTTTGAAACTTAAAAGTTTATCAATTTGTGTGTTTTTTACATAGATGCTGTCAAGTGTGATAACTTCTTAACTGTATAGTCCAATCTAAATAATTATCAATACTATCACTCCCCCATTAAGTACTATATAGTGGGGATAATTTTTCTTTCTTCTTCTCCCATCATAAATATCATTTCAACAACTAATGTGTGATTATGATTATCATCTGTATTTTAGGGTGTGCCCACATGCAAGCACAAACTCAAACTTTGCAAAATGATTTTTATTGTCCACGCGGCGACACATCAAGCTATACATTTCCAGTTTATGCTGATCTCGCTTTGCATAGGATTTCCGTACATTGCGAGGTCAGCTTATACTGGAAATGAATAACTTAATGTGTAGCAGTTCTAAAAAAATATTTAACTTATAATATGGTTATAATTATAATTTGGTTCACTAAACATACAATTAAATAATCAGCTTGACATAATTAATCTAAATCATGATATTTCACAACAAAATATGCAATTTTTATTTTAAACTGAACTAATAAAAAGCTTGTAGGTACTGTTTGCTTAAACAGAAACAAAAGACGAATAAGCTTAGGGCTCAGTCTCATTACGACGCGCCGCTTGTTTACCGGCTCGTCCAAGCATCCGGAAGTGACTATACCATGTCTATAGCACTTGTCCACAAACAGAGCCTGAGAGAGATCTGTCTCAGTAGATATACGGACGTTTTAAGACTGCAAAGTGTCCACAATATTAGTATCGAGTGCGCGGCATATTTTAGACTTCTGCCTATTTTTTTTTGTGAGAATCCTTCTCTATCTTTTCAAGTTTAGTGTCCACAAGAATCACTTGCTCATTTTTTCTACATAAATAATATTCACCCTTCAATATTATGGCAAAAAAGTGCCTTTTAGGAACTTATTAATAAATAAATGTTCCAAAATCCACGTAATTCCCGTTTTTTGTTTTTAGACAATTTTGAACCACGGGTGGAAATCCGGTTAAACATCCTATCGCGTAATTAGCACCAATTCTTATCAAGCGCTCATTTGATGCTCATTATATTACGTACACGAAACGTAATTTAAAAAATCGAGAAAAATGCGCAATTTCCTATTATCTCTCGAGCTTCCTTCCCTAGGATATTTCACTTGGTGTGGTCCACGTATCAAGTGATTTTCAGTATTGTTTTATTCGCCGACGCATGGCCTTGCATAAAGACGGCTCATTAAAGATCGTTGTAATCTTTTAACGTTTAAGTGACGGTTTGGTGCATGAGCACTTAGTTCATTAACTTAAAACTTAAGAATGAAAAGTACTTGACAGTTGCTAACATCACGATTTAGGTACCTACTTATCAGGTTTTCGTACCAATTTTGTAAATAGGACTATGATTTTTTTCGTAATTCTTTACTTTGTTGCACTTACCCTTATTACTTTTCACTATAAGTTTTATAAATAATTAATTTCTTAATATTTTAATGAAAATAGTTCATTTAAAAAAAAAGAAGAAACCTAAAAAGGTGACATTTTGGGTTCAAATCCGAGCAAGTACCAATGTGACTTTTTCAATTCATTTATACACACGGCTACACATCAAGCTTTACATTTCCAGTATAAGCTGACCTCGCATTGTACGGAAAACCTATAAAATGCGAGATCAACATAAACTGGAAATGTGGACATTAGACATTACTGACATCTGTGAAAGAAAACATCGTAAGGAAACCAGGACTTATAGTTAGTACAAGTCTTAAATCGCCACTCTGTCTTGAGTAAGGTGATAAATGCTCCCGTCCATCTCTGTATGAGAAAAGATTGTAACGTAAAAATAAAAGTTAAGGTAGATACGACGTACAGCAGCACCCTTATTGCGTATTACACGATCAATCACAATCTGAATCGATTTGAAACAAATTTCTAATCCATTGCTTCATAAGTTGGAAAAAAAATCTGCTCAACTACGTAAATAACGCAATGAATGTTGAGGAAATGTAAAAAAAATAAATACATAATCGGTTACGAAAATAAGTTACGCAATTAGATAGCAAACCGGTTTGAGTCAAATGTATAACAGAGAAAACAAAAGAAAACACAAATATAAGAAGATCCCCAACACAAGATGGTAACATTTAGTCACGGTTGCTTTCGACCTTTTTATGACAAAGGCAAAACACAAGTCGCGACACAAATCTTGTCACAGTGCGACCCATGTCGTCAAGTCCCAAACTGTATAAGGTGCTACCTCAAACAAAGCTCTTGTTAATAACAACAGAATGACGTCAGCCCTAGCAACAAGTTGTGAAGACCGAACGGTAGACCAAGCGACAGGTTGCCTCCTATCACTCGAAATAATCTATTTCCACCAGTTCTACGACTTGCGAGTAGCACGCGAAGATAACCCAGTGAAACGGACAGAATTAATGTGATGCATCGGTAAATACAGTAAATATAATAGCGAGGCATTATGTAACTTTAGAAGTTATTTAGGAGTTTGAATAATCCACGCAAATTGAATCCGGAAATTAGTCCATCTGTGAAAGTGTATATCTACGTAAACTTAGAATTTGTTTTGATTAAAATCTGGGGCAAAATGCTATACTTTTAAATACAGAAAAATTAAAGAAACGGTACAAAATTCATTTGTTTTTAACCGACGAAAAAAAAGGAGGCGGTTCTCAAGTCGACACGTTTTTTTTTTTTTTTTATGTATGACCACGCATTACTTTATAGTGAGTAGACCGATTTGAAAAATTCTTTTTTTATTGGGAATGGTATACCTCGAAGTTGGTCCCATTTAAAATTGGAAAGTATAATCCACACACAGAAAAAATGGGGTTGATTGATTTTTCACCAACTGAATTTTCAACTGTGAACCGATTCTGTTGAAATTTCGCACACATACATAGTTCTGATGACACAACCACTCATCATCAACTCCAGGTCTTTAACCTGGAGTAACCCCCTGGAGTACCCTGGAGTGGATGGTAACTCAAAAGCGAAAAATAAAAAACTTTTTTACAAAAAATTAAACCGACGAAAAAAGAACTGAAAAGCGAAAAATAAATAACTTTAATTTCGGAAGTCGGTGGCAAAAAACGAAAATTGAAAAGGGTCCGAAATTAAAGTTATTTGTTTTTCGCTTTTCAGTTCTTTTTTCGTCGGTTTAATTTTTTATCAAACATATTCGCGCGCGGTGTAGGTACCTACAACCAGTTTTCTTGTGTTGACCTTGTAGAAGAAAACAATATGTTTTTCTAAGCCTTCTCCCCTTTTGAAACGCTATGATCAAAAGCAGGAAAAAATTGAAACATTTCCAGATAGTTTCCGTTATTTCTCTAACTAGGCACAGACCTGCCTACTTTCATAGCAAGTATAAAAAACATCCCTTTCATTTTTGTATGGGTATAAAAAGTCGGTAGATACGTTTTTCGTTGCACAGGTACTAACGCTGTTATTTCTCATGAATATCCGTGAATATTCAACATTAAAATGTTTATATGTCATCATTTCTGTAAGGGAGGTAGTAAGTATTACCCAATATACAGCCATTAGACATTTATTAGCCGATAAACTTTAATGATTTACACACGCCTCGGATTTTGTGAACTGTTCTCGCACGGCATTCATTTGATGTCCGTTCGGATAGACGTGTTCTTGTGTGGAGACCGCGAATCGACAAAGTTAAGTAAGGTTGAGCGACGATCTTCGCAGTGTGGCTAGTAGCAGCATGAACAATCCTAAGTTCAGCAGTGGCAGTAGTGACGATAGATTTTAGCATTATTGGAAATTTAAAACTTGGATGTAGACGTTGCACATAGGTCGCCTGGGAATTAATATTACCATACTTACCTAGTAATTTCTGCCGTTAAGCAATGTTGCTGTTTTCCAATGTGATAAGCACATGAGAAAATGTATTTCAACTTTGTGACTTGGACGGCAATCATAGGTATTGGATAACCCGGTGGCCACTTTACCACTTTTGCCACCAGTGTTCTTCTTCATCAGTGGAACCGCCCAATTGTTTTATAAAAACATCGGGCCTTTACATGTTTTACATCAAGGCTCGGATATCGGTTAAATTTTGAAACCTTTATGATGTACTTGACGCAAAATCCTTTACATTCGGTTTCGTCCGCATAAACTGTTTTTTTTAAACCGATATTTGCATGTGTATTATATAAAGGTTTTTTCTGATTAACTGGTTTACAACAATAAAAACTAGTTAATACGGACGTACGATAAACGAAACGTCGCGCGCTGTTCAGTTTTTATTCAGTAGTAAGAATGCCGACATGCCGCTCGTCGATAAAACCGGTTAATTTAGGTTAAAATAAAGGTCTTAATTTTTAAGAAAAGTTCGAAGGAAAACCGAAATATACAGATTTTAACCGGTATTTGTTAAACCGGTTCCGAGGCTTGATTTACACAAACAGATCTGGAATATCACTAGGTACATATTATGAAGCAAAGTCCCCTCGCCGCGTCTGTCTTTGCGGAGCTTTACGGTAGTAGGTACATTTCCGTGGGATCATTTCCGACAGCCACGTGGGCGAAGCCGCGGACAGAAGCTAGTTATCTATAAAGATCAATAAGTGCTTTGTTCTAGTGTTCGAGTTAGAATGCTACTGAATACTTACTTGAATAAAAATCGATGGTTTGTAATAAGTGATGTGAACTAGGGCAATTCGCTGGCATTGGCCTGCTCAGTAATAATGCGGGGTGTAGGACTGAAGGGTGCAGTGATGACAATAATAGTACATTACTGTCGCGGCCAGCAATAAGGGGATTGATGGATGATCGTGAAAATGAGAGCCGAGGCGAAGCCGAGGCACTCATGCGTGAGTCCATCAATTCCTGATTGCGGCCAAGGCTTGTATAGTACTTTTCTCAAACAACGCGCGGAAATTCAAACTGAGTAAATTAAAAAGAAATTACAGAATCAATGACGAACAACTATCATATTTCATGCACCAATATGTTCATTTGTTTCTTCTTTGTTCTATTTGCAAGGCAATTCGAAATTTTAATTTTTTTTTTGATAAGTTACCTCCTTGGTTGCCGTGTATTGACGTAAAAAGTTCGTTCCATTTTTAAATAACACGACAGATATGAGTTTTCATAGTAATTTATTTGGCCGCTAAACACGCCAGATATGGATGTTCATAGTAACTTTGCTGGCCGCATCGTCACTTGTTTTTTACCAGTACAGCAATTTTGATTTATCTCGAAGAAGGTTGTCAAAATAATACTCGAATTTCCAAGCATGTTTGAGAAAATAAGTATAAAGTACTTACTTGTATTCAGGCGGTAGGTCAGTTTGATGCGATTATGGAACTTGAACTAAATTCATGATGTGTCAGATGGTTCGTCTTAATTTGTATAATATAGGAGAAATAAAATGCAAAACTGAGCATATGCCATACAATAGACGTAGATACATTTAGTAACCTATTCCGCTTAACTATTCTCCAAGAGTCATAAAAACCCTGTAAGAAATCGACATGTGTTTCACCTCTCAACGAGGCATCTTTAGAATGTCGATTGACCAGTCGCAAACCAGAAAACGACGTGTTGCCACATCGAGCACTGGACGCAGAGAGAGAGTCAGCGAGACCTCTGCGTCCAGCGCTCGGTGCGGCAACACGACGTGTTGCCTCATCAACTTTACCTCCTGATTGTGTACCCCATCTACTGAGCTAATTGATAATAATTTTCCAGGTGCAGCTATACCAATCTCCGACGCCAGAGCTGGCGATGGCAACCAAGTTGTCCGCTTCAGCCGGACGCTCCACGCCGACTAAGCCGAATGATGACAAACTTATCATCATTTACAAGTAAGTAGTAGTTAGTAGGAGTAGAATTTTTGGAAATGCATAATATCTGACATTCCATATTTCTGCAGCCAAGCAGCATTTATGTGATCCAGCTTAAAACTAAAGCAGCTTGTGCTAAAAGACACAAAAAAACACTGCACCCTAATTGCATAACACACTTTCAATTACAATCAAAAAGATTTTGAAGGTAATTGCTAACCCATTACTTCATGTATAAAAAAATCGTTTCCTAACAACATAAATAACGCAATGAGTGTTGTTGAACTGTCAAAAGGGAAGACATTGCCATTGTAAGTGTGTAACCCAACAACTACTCTGTTTAGTCAGATTAAACTGAACTTTTGAAGGTCAAAACTTACAAAAAACAGCCCCCAAAACTTCCTAGCTTTTTACCCACTACGGCGTAGTAAAAGGGAGGGTTATGATTTTGACCAGTATCTATGTATGTATGTTCATGTGTTCCCTCATAACTTCTAAACTACTACCCCGTTCGACCTTTTCTGAACTCTAACTCTATCAACTGAATCGCCTCCTATCATGTCTGCAAGACGTGCAGAGCATAAGCATTTTTTTTAAGCAATTGAAATCTAGACCTCTTACTAGAACACTTAAGTTTCGATCAACTCCTTACCTTTAACATTTCTTCAACAGGAACGAGTACTTAGCAGTTCGCAACGCTGAAGGAGGGTTCTACGTATGTCAAGCGATGCAGAACGTTTACCGTACCACCCGCAAGATCAAGATCCGCTGGCTGTCGCAAGATAAGACCGCAGACCCCGCGGGCGAGACTTATAAGCCCGACTTCTATGACGTCACAGGTAAGATGTTGCAAGTACTTAGCGACGCAGAACGTGTACCGCACCACTCGCTCGCTCGCTCGCGCGGTCAAGATCCGCTGGCTGTCACAAGAATTATACAGAAAAATATGGTACTGATCAACGCCGCGTGAGCGTGACCTACGTTTTACAGAGCCGTCCGGACTGTTAACATAACTAATGGAGCATATTCCCCCCAGACATGGAGTGCGTGCTGACGACCCTGTCGCTGGTGCGCGGCGCGGGCGGCGCGCAGCAGCTGCGCGCGGCGGAGGCGGCGCGCGCGCGCTCCATCCTGGCGCGCGCGCTGCAGGCCGAGGCCACCGGCGAGCGCGCCGCCGCGCCGCTCACTGAGGAACATCCTGATGGACGTGAGGATATTATTCATTTTGAACTTAGAACTCTTCCCAAAACCCATTCTGTCGACAGCACTGTTAAGACTGCAGACATTGAATGTTGATAGTAGAAAAGAAAGATGAAAGATGTCGTCTCATCTAGAAGTCCCATCTTTCGCAAAAAGCTTTAAAGTGCCACCATTGCTTGTATAAAGAAGCGGGTACCCAGTAAAGACAAGTTCGGGGCGGGTAAAACAGTCCCGTGTTAACTTATGCGCTCACACATAAAGAAACAGCTTAAACTATAACCGTTTATTTCCTAAAATCAACTTGCTGGGATCTATACTGAGAGTCGGGCCCGAAAACCCGCTTCATTATGTAAACACCCTTAGACGGCAGTGACTACAAACAATCAGGTGCAACACAATTAAAAAAAATTAAATACGCATTGTGAACTGGCCACTGACTAGCATTTCTTTCAATCTTTTTTTTTCGATTTTGCATTTTTTATGACTGTGCTGTACTATGTAATGTATAATCTAATATTGACAAACCCAACTGTAACATTGAACTAGAACATCTGATGTCTACAGTGGACCTCTCACTGTACAAAGACGAATCGCAGCTAGAGAAGAAGGGACGCAAACGGAACAGTTCCAAGTCGTCCCCACGGGCCAAACTGGACAACTCTAATGATTCAGAGGTGAGGTTACATTACATTGATTGATTTATTTACACACATAGTAAGATTAAAATAGGTTAAAAAATTTGGCTTTATTATTAACGTGTCCTGGAAATATGTGTAGATTATAAATATAACACATCTGGTAGTCATAATGTGTTGTCCACACAGAGTTTATTAGTATTACAGATCAAAACAAAAAAACACATTTCTACTTTTATGCCATCTCTGAGAGAATTTGAGTTGAAAATTTTGCCATCGTTTCAAGCTAACATAGCACCCACTTGTTCCAGGAATCGGCGACGCCCGTGAAACGCGCGCGGACGATGCCAAAGCGCAGTCCAAAAAGCGCTCGCAAAACTAAAGCACAAACAAAATCACAAACAAACAATAAGAGAAAATCGTCAGGTAGTACGCCCATAGTGGCGAGCACTAGCAAGGTAGGCATAGTACAACGGATATATAGAAATGTACGTATCTGCCATCACCAGTCATTTACATTCATGTGTCGAGAGTGAGTACGAGTGCTGTGGCAACGTGCGTCGCTCTCGCTCGCACTGAGACTGCGTGTGAGTGCGAGCGGGATGGCGACATGTCTGTTGGGGTGGCTTGTTTTTTTTTTAGAATGTGGTTTGAATGTAGTATGAAACCTCGAATATATGAGTTCCCGCCGAAATGTCTTAGAAATTATACGATATTGAAAGATAATATTTCTATCATAAATAGCTATAAACTAATACTAAATTAAGATTAATTTGAACAAACCCCAGCAGACGGCACAGTATGTGTTGTATAAGTGAAAATGTATTAGTTACAAGAAAGTTGTATTTATGATGTTTTGAGTGTTGACAGATATCGATGGAGTATATTTTGTATCAGTTTTGTGCATGCGATAAGGATGTCTACAATTTACCATGGGGTGGTATTGTCAAAGTTGTTGATAGGAAACAAGTATCAAATCCCAAACTATGTCTTGTTGGGATATTCTCAAGTAGACCTTTTTTAAGCGCAAATTGGTCCAACTATTTGTTATTTAATTTACCATTATATGTCATTTATTCGTTATTTAATATACCTAATATTACATTTTGGAATGTCGTTGAGACATCATCTGCCTAGCCTTTTCCCAATCATGTTGGGGTCGGCTTCCAGTCTAACCGGATGCAGCTGAATACCAGTATTTTACATGGAGCGACTGCCTATCTGACCTCCACAACCCAGTAACTGGGTAATACGATACCCCTTGGCAAGACTGGTTGTCAGACTTTCGGGCTTCTGACGACCCGTAACGACTGTCAAAGATCCACAAACGACAGCCGGGACCAACGGTTTAACGTGCTTTCCGAGGCACGGAGGAGTCTCGATATGTAAAGATGGTCACCCATCCACAGACCAACCCCGGCAGGCGTAGCTTAACCTGATGAATCGACCCGTGCGGCTGTTATTACTTAGCCACGAGCTCCTCCTCCTCCTTTGGAATGTCGTTGAGACAAAGACATTTAAATAAATACTTGATTGAGACTTAATGTGAATGTACCTAACGTCTCTATGTAACAGTATTCTCACAAATAAATGGACTGTTACTATTAATTTGCTGATTTTGCAAAACGAACTTTTAATAAAGTTTAACTCTTTAGTTGAGAATAACGAAAATGCGCTAATATAGTAACTTTTGTTAAGAGTTCCATTCACAGTAACAATTTATGACAAATCCACTTATCTACGGCAAATTGTATGATGCAAGTTATATACAATTCCAGTGTACAGTGGTCGGCCTTATTTTGGGTAAAGGTATTAATTTGTTTTCGTTATTATTCATACGTCATTCCATGCATTCAGGACCATTGAAATTACGAAATGTTACATTGACTGTAGGCATTACGAAATATTAAAAAAAAAAAAGGGATTTTGGACAGTTGAAACTACGGAATAAGAGATTAGTTACTAAAAAAAAAAAAATTATAATGTCCTCTATTCTCTATGATTTAAATTTAATTTAATTTAGTTTTTTAATCAATTTAGTATAAGAAGTTTATCCAATGTCATCATCTGCCTAGCCTTTTCCCAACTTTCTTGGGGTCGGCTTCCAGTCTAACCGGATGCAGCTGAATACCAGTATTTATCCAATGTATATATGTATTATATTATCATAACAAATAATTAGTACTTAACTAAATAAATTATTTTACATGTAAAAAAAAAAGTGTATGTTACAGTTTTGTTTATTCAAAAATTTATCAAAAGTTTAATACAGATATAGATTAATCTGCTAAATAATATAAATTTGCTGACTAACTAATAGTTAGGTTGACAGCTTGAGAAGTTTATGGGTGACCGGGATGCATGGGTTATAATGTGTAAAAAGTTAGTTATTTTTTAAATCGCAATATGGTTCATAGGGTCATAGATAAGTATAGTTTAGGAAAATAATATTATATAAACAAAATATAAAGGTACAATATATCTTTTCCAAGAAAAAGGAAGCAAAAAACTTCTGCCATCTTCTTTTATTTATGTTTTGTAGATCTTTCCTAATAAAATCTAAACAATATTGGAAAGCATGCACTTAGTAATTTCTCTATTAAAAATAAGTTAAACATCTGTCTATAGTAATTAATCTATGTATCATATTCGTATTCATTCATATATTCATCCATTTCATCGCTTGCTTTTGTGTTCAAAATTTATTTTTATTATTATTTCCTCCTTTTTAGCCTATTTTCTTCTATAATTTGACATTTTTCAATTATATTTGGCATGCGCGTGTTGCATGGAATTAACTTCTTTGTGTTAAAGTATTTTCAAATCAAATAAAAAGTGGAATATGAGGCATTGCATAGCGAATAAGTTTCTTTAAGAAAATCACGCTGCAATTTTCAGTCTCTGACATATACATGTTTGTTATAAATACTGTGCAATACTTTCACGAACTATTTACAAAGTCTAATAAAAACAGCAGTATGATCAAAAATATACAAACAAAAAGATCAAGCAAAAGCAGATATTATTTAAGAGACGCAAGCCCCCCGGGAACAGATAATAATTGTATTTGTTCTCCATTTTGTCTACCCACATATTTCGTAGCAACTAAATCTTTGATAAACTTCATCAGACTGCAACCGCAGTGAGTGAGAAGGCTAAAGGGAAGAGTACACCGGCGAAGCGGACGCCTTCCAAACAGAAAGAGGCGCCCGTCGCGACGCCCACGCGCAAAGGCAGAAGAACCGGTAAAGATAACATTTTATAGATATACACTCCATTTGAAATAAGATTAGAAATTTAAACAAACTTTTTTACAATCCGTTCAACCGATTTTGACTTCTATATCGTAGGCATAAGGACGGCATTAAAAGCAAAAAACGTTACACATTACAAACTGTCTACTGCAGCTGCCATTTGTCATGCCACCAACGTAATAGAAGTCAAAATCGGTTGAACGGACTGTAAAAAAGGCTTATTTAAATGTCTAATCTTATTTCAAATGGATTATAGTTGGTAATGGGTGCATAACGTCGCCGTGCAGTGAAAATTTCGAAAAGAAAACTTAAGAGCCTATAAAACCTCAAATTGCTTAACATGATCCTCTGTTATGTCGAAAATACTGCAGAATTAATTTTAAAATAAATATATGTTAAAGTTGAGGATTGATGCTAGGTAGGAACTATGTTTGACGAAAACAAATTTTCTCTATAGAAAAAATTCTAAAGTTACCTCTAAACCTAACTACAATAAACCTCATGGTATTAAAAAAATACGTCAAATTAGATCATGAAACCTTGCATAATTAACTGAACTAACAATAAAGCAGCGACAAAGTTTATTTTAATTTTAATTGCAATGTTTTCGCCGTAAAAAGCAATTACCTAAACTATTCGAGGCTCGGAGCCGGCAGCACACCACTCCGTCTCGCTCTCACTCAGTCCACGAGCAGTATGGTGCGAGCGGGATAAAAAGTGAATTTGAACTGAGGTAGTACAGGGTCTTAACTGGTTTTCTTTTATATTTATTTCTTGTGTAGAAAACATAAACCTCGAAATGGATATCTGAATGGCAAACGTGCACAACTTTAAGATGCTTCTAACACCTCCAATTATGATAATGAGAACTTCTGAGAACGACAATGACGGCCATTTTAATTGCAGTCACGAGATTTTCAATACATGGCGACGATATTTAATTCAGCCTATAACGTTCCCACTGCTGGGACACAGCCCGCACACAGCATAGAGGACAAACAAACAAACATTGATTTTTATTTATATAGATAGACTAGCTTCCGTCCGCGGCTTCGCCCGCGTGGTATGTCGATAAAAAGTAGACTATCTGTGTACCAAAATTCATTTAAATCGGTTCTGTAGTTTTGGCGTGACAGCGCGACAAACAGACAGACAGAGTTACTTTCGCATTTATAATATTAGTATAGATAAGGGTGTGGTTCAAAACTCTAGCACAACTAGATATTTTATATGACGACTAGAGGAATTCCATACAATTTTTTTGTGCACATTTGGCCCGCCGAATACTAAGCTAACATTAAAGTTATCCCCTGTTTCATACAAAAATTCACCCATTCCAGAAGTAAAAGCGTCGCCAATAGTGCCGACGCCCTCAACATCGACGGGTAAGGCCACCCGCACGCCGAGAAAACCGCCCGCGAAGAAATAATACATGTTGTGTCACTCAGTCGTTCACCGACAGTTCAATAATGAACGAACACTATGACCAAGTACGTATGTTATGTACTTTTAAGTGTCTTAACGTTAATGTTAGGTTCCCGGGCCGTTGTTTGGAATTCGAAGAGAATTGGAATAAAGGATGGTCTGTTTTATATTTTGTTATGCTGTGCATGGGATTTGGGTTGTCAAAAATGTTGTAGTAAATCGTAAATATCGGTTAACTGTTGTCCAACAGAGGCCCTAGTGTGAGTTACTTTTAACCATATCGACTTTACGCATCGACCGCGTTCGGCGCTCCGATTGGCCCTTCACTGGCCTTCAGTGGTAAAGGGCCAATCGGAGCGCCGAACGCGGTCGATGCTTACAAGAAACTCACACTAGGGCCTCGGGTTAATGTCGGATTAATAGTTTCTCTATTGAAAATCTATTATCTCATCGAAATTATAGATAGTGCCATCCTCAAAGACGCGCCCCACTCTTATTCTAAACGATACTGTAAGCGTGTGGCGCGTCTTCGTAGATGCCACTATCTATATGTGCTGGATATGAGTTAGCGATTGATTTTTAGATGCAAAAGTTTTGTACATTTCAAATAGTTAGCATCTCACAAAATATCTCCTTTTTTAAATGTTAAATGTAATAAAATCTATCTACAAATAAGTGTCAATTTTACAATAATGCAATGTGTATTTTCAAACTCGATACACTTCCCAAATTCCATTTCTAGCAAGGATCATAAGTTGTATCTTTTTAGTAGATATTTATTATGGGTCACCACCTTCTGTCGCATAATCATGTTTTATTGTAATTTTATTTTACTGGAGTCTGGTATAATATTTACTAAACATTTTTCTTTATATTATGAAATGAAGTACATTGTAATAATAACAGATAGCACAATTTGTGTATTTTTGCTTTCAATACATCTATTTGATAAGTTAATTTTTTATAAGATTTAAAATAGAAAAGCAATGTTTTGGGTTCTGTAATTTAATGGCAACGAAATCTACAATTTTTTACGCGACCGAGTCCGCCATTTTTGGCGGTACAAATAATGTTGAATGAATGTAATATTTTAACATGAATAAATATTGTTTTGTGTAAGAACCCAGTCTATGTTGCCATGTGGGTTAATTATGTCTTATTTTATATAACAAAACCTTTCTGGTGTGTGAAACCTGAAGCAATAATGAAATTTTGTGCGAACTTACACTACATGACTACGGACTCGCATAGTATGGCGTTTTGAAATTGAGAAAGTTTTCTTAGCAATATTTTGCTATATTTGAGAGATTAGATATAGAATAATGTTCTACCTCGGAAGTCGATATATTTAGGGCATTTTAAAATGATGGATTTTTATATTAATTCAAAATTTAGAGGAATTATAAGAGTTAATCGTGTAGTGTAAGACGGCGATAGAGAAATAGTGAAAGTTTGACATCACATGTATTGATATTCTATGGTATAGTTATGGCAAGTGGAGAGCGAATTAACAGGTTAATATAGTTTACTAACGCGAACTAACTACTAAATGTAAGAAACTTCATTCTTTGTAAATATTTACATTTAAGGAAATGTTTTTAACATAATTTTTTAGGGGATAGCTACATTTATTCTTCGCAGTTTAAATTTTGAAATATACTTACCTTTAAACATTTTAAAATAATTGTCTGGATCTATTGATGTCGTTGTACAGTTCATGTTAGTAACATAGCCAAATAATAGTTCACATTAATTCATTAAACGTAACATAAATGTTCTCACAAATTATAAACATTTTAAAATAGGACGATGTGTGTAAATGTAGTTAATCCCTTATCCAGTTACGGTCGACAAGACAGAAAGAGGTTTTTTCTCCTCTTTAAAAATTAGGCAATAGATCTAGAAGTTTCTTTTTTTTTATTTAATAAGTTTAGGCTAAAAATTCTAAAGTTTGCGTAGTATTGAATTAGGTATTGCGTCAGAAATCTTGTATATCAGTACAAAGAATTTAAAATTTATCATGTTTTTTATAATTGGACGTTTTGCTTCACATAAAATATATTTTGATATGATCAGTGTTTATTTTTGAATTAAGGTAAAGAAAGTGCGTTGTTGCGGTTTGTGAGAACTAAGCTGTCACACGTTTCAAACAAATTACTCATAAACTAGAAGAAATTTCAAAAATGTCTTCGTCATTGCACTTTAATTTTTTATAAACTATTTGGACCAAGCTTTTTATTATGAAATTGTGATTATAACATGTACAGTCGTATACCAAATGTTATAAATTTATCACTGCCTGTAAAGAAATAACTTGGAATATAAAATGTCTAGTTGTTAAATGAAATATATTTACCACTATATTGCAACACTTGTCATGTTTGTCGTCAAGGAACTAGCTCACAGTTCTGTGGTTTGTTACAAGTTAATTGTACTTACGCAGCTTGCTGGAACTTAGCTCTCATTAAAATCACGTTGACATATTGTACACCCTGGATTCAAACTTAATGCCGGTTGCAGACTGAAAACTAAGCTATGTCACGGCTAAACTAAGCTATGCCAAGCAAGCTAGGCTAAGCTAAGCTAGAAATAAATAGCGTGCACACCAACAGCTAAGCCAAAGCTCAGTCAGTGTTGCGTAGTTCAATTAGACGGACGTCGCTCGCCATGAATATAATCGATGAAGAAAGTTCCGATGATGAATACGTTACACAGAAAAAGAAGATTAATACTGACGTCTACGTCGATTAATACGACGAAGAAGTCTGGATTACTTATTTCCTCCACTATTCTTTTCCATACAACATCCTTTTTAATTAAGTTGTGATAGTCCTTTGATTGTGTGTCCCATAGTATAGGAAATTGTTTAACTGTTTCAATAAATTGCTCCATAATCGCTACTAAACGACCGTGCGTACGACAAAGAACACTGGACAGCACTGGCGAAGGATGTGCAAAGGGTGTGCGGGGAAAGCGGGAGGGGCTTAGCTTAGCTCGTGTAGCGCGCATCACAACTAACTCAGCTTCGCATATTTTAGTTAGCTCACATAGCTTAGTTCGCATAGTTTGCGGTCTGCACACAAGTATGGAAAACTGCGTCAGCTATGCGAGCTAAGCTAAACTAACTTAGCTTAGCTCTTGGTCTGCAACCCGTATAATGGTGGCTCGGAACATTAGGCGAGTCGCTGCGCAGTAACGAATTCATGGGTCAGCGGGGGTGAGGGGTGAGGTACTGCACAGCGAGTAGCGCACTTCCGAGCCGCCATTAGGTTTGAATCGAACTGTACGCGGATTGATGAAACTCTACATTTTGTTACTTACATGACTATTTTAAGATTGTTTATACATTTGCGGTGAGGTCCCCGTATATTTTTTTGTTAAATTGTTTTCCATTATACCCTTACGTTGTTATCAATAACTGTGCTCGTCTCGAGCGTGAGAGTGTGTGTGAACATTAGGAAATCTTAAGTACCTACATTTAGGTGGTATTTTTAAATAGGTTAATTTCTTGAAGAGAAATGTTTAAGCTTAGAGTATAAATTATTGTGTGTGTATTTTCTGTTTATAACGTGTACCTACTTGAGTGGATCGAATGTTTGCGACATTGTCTTGGCCCTCTGGTACAATAGTTGTAAAACATAATTTTAGCGTTTTATACAAAAGATATCAGTTCGAGAGTACTATTGTAACAGAAAGTCCACAAATTTATATGCAATTTAAAATAAATATAATGATTTAAGAAAATTATAAGTGTTTTTATTGAAATCATAACATAGTTTCCTCTTTACCAAGTACAGTTTACTCTGAAACATTTAGGACTGTTATAGTGTGGTTATAGTAATGAGTAGAACCTACTACAGCGGCTCTATTCTGTAAAAATCTCACCATGAAAACGTAAGGTGAAGTGAACTTGGAGTGAGCTGTCACTGCCTAAGCATCAGTAGGTATCGATGACACTGATAGCTCACTCCATGCTCACTTCACCTAAGTTTTCAGTGACATGATTACTGAATACCAATACTGATGCTAGGGGTTGTCACTATTGTCAGCTCACTTCACTTATGTGTTCACGGTGACATTTTTACGGAAAAAATCTGCAGGTTCACCTCTGCCCACAGAGTACTTTTTATATATCCTCTGCCTAACCTAACTATAGGGAATACAGGCGTGATGTGATTTTATGAGTCTAAAGTGGAAATTTCTCGAAAGTTAGTTCGATCCTCAAGACATTTTTTTTCTGTTTAGTTGTATTGTTTGACATCAATACGAGTAATGAATGTGCAAAGCCTATTAAGCCACTGTCCTCCCATAACTATTAACACTGTAATTCGAAAATATTGTAAAAGCCAATTATCTTTTAAAAGAGTAACCATGGAGTTTCTTGCCGGCTCTTCTCCATAGGAAACGACCAATTGGAACCGTGCACCTAGCTTCTGACGTTTCATAAGTGCCCATGTAGGCTTATGTGAAATAAAATATTTTGATTTTGATTTTATTCATCATCTGCACAATCTTTTCCCAACCATGTTGGGGTCGGCTTCCAGTCTAACCGAATGCAGCGAAAACCATTATTTTACATGGAGCGACTACCCATTTGATCTACAAAACCCAGTTATTGGGTACACGATACCCCTCGGGAAGACTGGTTTTCAGACTTGGGCTTCCTACTACCCGTAGCGACGTTCAAAGATCTACGAATGACAGCCGGGACCAGCGGCTTATCGTGTTTTCCGACTCATGGAGGGGTCTCGATATGTAATGGGTACCCACGTGGCGACGATGGCAGGCGTATGACCCGTGTGACTGTTATTACTTAGCCACAAGTCCCTCGAAAATATCTCGTTCATTAGGTACTCGTAGGCGTATTGTTTGAATCTGTTTATCCCATTACTGAAAAAGTAATTTTTGCTGTTGAATCTTGTAGATACGTAGGTAGTAGCATTATCTACACTTTTAAAACAACAACTAGGTAGATAAAACATTAAGTAAGTAAGTACACTGATACCTACTAGCTAAACTGGCATTCAAGGTTTTATCCACAGATTACAATTATTTGAAGGGTAGTTTTATGCTTGACTAGCTGATGCCCGCGACTTCGCCCGCGTGGATGTCGGTTATTGTATACTAAAACCTTACCGAAGAACCACTCTATCCATTGGTGAAAACAGCATTAAAATCGGTGCATTCGTTTTTGAGTTTATCGAGTACAGGACCACAGACAGACGCGGCGGTAGACTTTGTTTTATAATAATTATGTAAGGATGACACCTGCGGCCCTGCCCTAGTGGTGCCTTGCCTTCAATATTACAGGTATATGAAATGAGATTCTACAATTTATTAGGTAAGATAAATGGACTGTATTCATTGATTGGAGCAGTGTTTGAGTCTTGAATGGAAAGATGGGGCTCGGCATAAACGTCCGGAATGCTCAGCAATTGAATGATTTGGAAATTCAGAACCACCTTGACTCCTAGCAATCAACACTAAGATAATTGTATATTTTGTAGTGTTTGATATATTTCCAGTTATGTATTTTTGTGGCATACAATAAGTTTATATAAATAAATAAACACTTGTCAATAGCTAATTGTTATATTGATTTAAATCATTCAGTACTTACCGGAAAAATTCGGCCAGGTGGATAAAGGTTCAGCTTAAGCACAAACTACAAAGAGATACTTATCCTATAAGTTATAAGCTTGTGTGCAAGTTTTTTTTTTGCCAGGTGTTGTAGCTTAAACAACACAAAAACTTGACTTGTATGGAATAATTGGCAATAATAAACAACAATACACAATCAATAATTATAATTTAATCATCTTCTAAATTCTCCAATGGGTATTCAGTCATAATGAGTCCCCTGCTCCACAAAGCATCTGCTAAACTTAACTTATCCGCTATACTGTCCATCTCTAGGCTTTCTACTGCAACATACTCAGGGTATGCAGTTATCAATGTCTCTATTGCAGGAGCAAAGTCTTCCTCAATTTCAAGATATGGCAGTTCACTTCCATGGTATTCCAATGAGTTTTCAACATGATAATATAATCTTATTTTATCTTCTGTCACCATTCTTAATATATTTTTACGCAGTAATCTTATTCTAGTATCAGGAGATATTTCCACTCTATTAGTGACAACGCCGTTCTCTATCATCACATCAGTATCTCCAAATACTGTGACTGATTTTTCTAGGTCATTCAAGACAGGCGGTAGTGCTGCATGTTGATAATTCTTGTGTATTTGATCTACAGCTTCATCTATTGGTAATGATTTCTTAATTTTGTCAAAAAGAGTCATGATCATTTTACTTATTTCTTGTTTGCGAGGTGTGGCTGAATCAGAATGGACTAAACCAAAGTGATCAAACATATCAAATGGAAGGCCTTTTCTGAGTTCAACATTTTCGCTGATAGCCAACTGTACAGCGGCGGGAATTAATTTCTCAAACAAGTCAGCCCAGGAATGCTTTTGATACATGCTGATTGTGAGATGGAGGGAGTGTTCACCATCTACTGTGACACCTTGATGAATGTACCCACGGGGGAAATATAGCATGTCTCCTGCTTCTAAAGTAACTTCTAGTATTGGCTTTCCTATTTCAGCCTGTTCATAATTTTTTGAAGAAACTCTTGGTAGCACCTCTCCTTCATTCAGTGGTTTATAAACACGCCAATGTTTCTTGCCCTCTGTTTGTAATATGAATGCTTCAATGTCATCGTAGTGTGGAGCAAACCCTTGACTATCAGGTGGTGTGAGGTAGGCATTGGCACCTACAAAGGAATTAAAGAATTCCTGCATGGTTGCATTCATTAAATGCAATTTAGGAATATAAGTTTGTGGATTCAACAATCTTATACTGCATCCATTTATGTAGAAGTCCCATACTAAGTGTGGATGTGCTCGCCCTTCTGGATTGTGTGTCTCTCTCTTGCCATCAATGTAGGATGTAACATCTATATTTTTGGTGAACTGGATATTTTCATTCCGCAGCATGTCATCTATAACAGGTGTTGTTATTATTTCTTTGTAATAATCAGGTTTTCCTCTAGCAATGTGCAATGGTTTCTTCTCCCAAACATTTTTGAAAAAATCATCAACATCATAGGGAGCAATCATCCACTTGAATACTTTCAGCCCTTCTTCAGCACTGTCTGTTTCTACAGGTGTGAATTCAAAGCTGCCATCACTTGAATGTGAGCACACTTCTACTGTTGCATAAAGATCATCGTTTTTTTTCATCTTTGGTGCTGCAACTAGTTGTGGTATCTCTTCTTGATCATCAGCTGCTAAGCTTTCAGCTGGTTTTGGCAATTTTTTATCTGTACGTACTTTTTTATCATCTCTGATAAGTTTAGATTTCTTCTTTTTGTGCTGCTTCTTCTTAATAATATTCTTTGATTCTTTAACTTTCTTGTGTTTCTTTTTCAGTTTTTGTGCGAGCTCAATTTGTTTTTTCTCAGTTAACTGTGGCGGTAGTGATTTCGGGGAAATTGGCTGTTTGCTCGATCTATTCCTTTTTTTGTGCTTTTTTTCTTTGTTTGCCGTAGTATTTGCTTTGTACATAGCAAAGGCGGACACGGGAGTGTCCATTTTCTTAATGAATAATGGAACCGCACATGAGAATAATTTCTGTGGGGGCACCAAAAGCCTCAGCAAAGGTTTAAACTACCTATGAATCGATCCTTCTTTGTAAAATAAAACCCGGCCTGCTAGTCCGCGGGGCACAATGTTCAAAAAGTTAGGTTAGAATTGATTGACGTTTCTCAGTCTCACACTGATTACTGAAACTTTGACGTATTACGTTTCATTTTACATAAATCTTTTTTTCATTTAATCTCTTTGTCCAGTTTGACTTGTGAAAGAGTTTTATTTAGCTATTTAGTTGGAATGCATAGAAAAATAAATTCATATTACATGGAATTAGTGTGTACTTAATTAAGATTACGCTATCACACAAATGTAAGAAAAGGATAGGCGCGTAACCAGTAAGTATGTACCTGGATTTATAATACAAAAGGTGAGGTCGGGTATTAAACGTACGGAATGCTCAGCAAGGGGGATAAAAACTGCCACTTGTTCACTCACTTCAGATGTCGCTACTATCACTAGTCTAAAAATTGTACAGTTAGCTGTCACTATCCGTATGTATTTCCCAAATCTAAACTAGAAGACAAAAACTGTAGGAGAAAGTTCTCCGAAGAAAGAACTGGAAACCCAATATTTCGTCGAGACTATGTGCTATCTTTGTTAAACCTATGATATTACCTGTCATATTTCCATAGTAATGTTGCCAAATTACCTAATCAAAACAACGAAATATTTGACATCTATTTGCGACGTTGCCCAGTTTCAGAATGCACGCTCATATCATCTCTGAAGTTTTTCGATTTCTAGGGCAGGATGCCAGAAAGATCATCCTAAAGTTGGTTTTCAATTCCGATCAGTTTATTCTTGTCGTACGCCTCCAGTCTTCAAAAAAAAAGAACAACCAATAAAATAAAATATTCATAAAGTATTTACACTTTTCTTTAGCTCGTCTTTTATTAGTGCTACACTCAAAGTCGGCTAAACTTTTATCTAGTTATCGTTATAATTTGTGATCGATACAAAAGTAAACACATACAAAACAATGGCGGTTTCTGGACGAACTGCAGTGCTGCCACCTAACACGGGCTTTCAGTTTGAATCATCTGAAAATTTAGAACACAGAACATATTTAATTTAGAACCACCTTGGCTCCTAGAAATCAACCCTCGTCAATAACCAGCTGTTGATTGATCTAAATCATTCAGTACCGGTAAAAATCGGCAAGTTATAGGGAATCTGGTTTCAGCACTTTCAACTTATGCACAGACTATATAGAGATACCCATTAATCTTACGGCGTAGGTACAAGATTTTTTTGAATGGGTATTGCCAGTATTTGGGGTAAGCCCAGAAAAAATACAAAGTGATGTTACATATTTTCCAGCCGGCCCAGGAAATTATTCATTTTACTTGCGAATAATTTTGGAATATTGTCATGAATTAAAACATTAAAACTACTTTTTTCAAGCTGATTTATTTACGAATTACTCTTGTTACAGTATTGTTCTACAATGCGGTTAACCATAGAAGGCTTTTTGTGTTATATATCTACGCACTACTCTCTATTTTCTATAAGATCTGATACAATAAGTTGTTACGGAGTTGTACGAACATAGAATAGGTTAACATGCTTAATTTTACACTTAGATATATTTTATTTATTATATTCTAACATTTAATACATTCTGTTTGATAGATTGTATATTATTAGATACTAGTATTTATTATCTAAGTGATGTAGTGCTAAGGACTCCCTGTAAATAATTTTCTTAAAAATAAAATTTATTAATGATTTAGAATTTATTCTTTCGTACATACAAGGGAGAAAAAAAAGGTAGATATAAAAGTAATTGATATAAAGTAGCAAAATAACTTTAGTAGGTATGTTATTATTATATCGGTTCATATTTATTTAATCATAAAATCTTTCATAAGTTTGAATATAATATTGTCATTGATTGCATTTCGATTCTAGATGATTATTAAAATATAATACAAAGTTGGAAAAACAAAATGACCCAAAAATTAAAATATTATGGAGTTTGAATTCACAGCCACACAGTTATTATGTGAAGTTAAAAAAGTAAAAAAAACTGTGGACTACCAACAGCAATGTAAACATCTCTATTCGCAACAGTTACTAAACTATATACACAACTATAAACATTTTACAATTTTGAATATTAATTTTACAATATAATTTATGCACTACCATCCTAGTATTATAAATTTATTTATTTTTATATGAAAACATTTTATGTTGAAAGTTAATATAGATTGGATTTTTTATATCTATAGATATATAAATATTTTATATTATAAATCCAATGAATCTACTAAGATATTGGTCATCTATCACACATAATTGATACGTCAAATTTTTATATCTATGCATATGTATTTGATATAGGTAGCATTATATGAGTACCATGTGTGGTGACGTCTTTGCACAAACATTCTATATAGGGGGTATAATATTCACAATAGATTTTCCTTCGTACTTCATGAAACTTTGGTGGGAACAGTAGGTATGATGTAGTTATAAACGATGACGTTATAGTCTTGATATTTGATATGACAAGGATAGTTTTTGTTGAATCGATAACGTTTCTGATAATGTCCTTGATTTGAAAACGTTGAAAATGGATAAATGGTTATTACTTTAGAAAGTTCTTACAATTTAGGAATGTAAAACGTATACATATAGAAGGACATGTTGTTAGTCAGTCTGTTTAGATACTACATTGTTTTCGTCATTTGTTTTGTTATAGGTAGTTCGCAAGGTATGCATATTTGCAGGTACAAAACTCTTATAAATGAATTAGAAAAGTTTGAAAATTTGAAAAAACCCTCTCAGTCTTATTATCGCAGCTTCTACCAGCAGACATAATGAAACATTCTCTTTTAAAGATTTAAAACTAAAAGTACTTAACATTTTCGCAAATTTTTAGGACGGTAGTCGACAAAGGGACCGAAAAAAATAACAACTGGAAAAATCAGACATAACTTATCACTAAACATTAGGGAATTAACTTAAAAACTTAAATATTTTAACGAAACTACATAACGTAAACTAATTTACAATTTTACCGCGCCTGATCATCATATTTTTTAAATTTTCATTCCATTTTGAAGGAATTTTGACATGAGCAAACGTCGTTCAGTAACGTTGGCTGCTATTTTTCGGATTCTATCACAATGTAGAACGCCTGTAAGTCACGCGATGATTTTTTTTTAATGTTTGACACATTCTAAAATTTAAATACAAGGAGTAAGAAAACAAATGAAGGTTCGGAGAAAACAGGTTCATTCCACATTGCTCCATCCAACAGCACCAACTAGCCAACGAAATCACGAGCAAGTCATTTGGGAGGAAGCAGTTTAGTGTACTCGTATGTCGCGGGCATGCACGGGCGTGGTGTCCTCGGGGCTGGGGCTGTCGTCCAGGTGCGGCCGGATGTGCACCACGGAGCGGCGCTGGTCGTGGTGGTTGTAGTCGTCGCGCATCACCAGCCCGCCGATCCCGTACCCAGGGCCCATGACTCCGGAGCCGCTCAATCGCATCTTTTCTGGGTCATCGTCCAGCTTGATGGATGAGAACACCGTGCTTAGATTCAGTTGCGGAATGTCGTAGAAGACGGTTAGTGTCAGCATCAGGAATGTCAGGCCGATGAGTAGGTAGACTGGAAAAAAGAAAATTACATAACATTAATACGCTTACTCATTATGATGTTATGTTCTATGTTATGGGTTTGGTTTCCGCACTTAGTCCTTAAGGTGGACCATTATGCGTGAGCCATGGCGGCCGTTTGGGGGTTATTCCAACCAGCCCACCTCCCTCCAGAAGTTAGCTATGTCTCCTGGTTTGTACAGAATCTCTGTGTAAGATCTGGGTGACCCGAGGGTTTCGGTTCTAGTCTGGGTGACGCCCGTGCATTCAAAGAGCACGTGCGCGATGGTTTCCTCGGCCTCCATGCACGCTCTGCATAGAGGACTGTCCGTTATGAATATTGTGTGGAAGTGTTTGTTCAGCGAGCAGTGTCCTGTGATGGTCCCCGCCACCAGACGCAGGCTATTCCTGTCCAGGCATTATGATGTTATTTAGACGATTTCTTATCGAAAGGTTATTGTTATTCCAGAATGCTGTTGAATAATAAGTTAGTTGATTTGTAAGTAGGTATTTGTATTTCACAAATAAAATATTTGGAAAACAGTCATTATAGCAGTTAGCGCTCTTTATAAATAACTATATTGTATAAAATTCGTTAAGCTTAATTGCATAAATTAAGGGCCTCTGCCCGGCCTACTTTTTTAAGTGGTCTAAAGTTACAGGCTTGCATTTATAATTTCACTTATGATGTCTTATTGAAGTTATTAGTAAAATGCTGGCCGTTAATAATTAACTATTTTTCTGTATGTTTGTTCGTTCAGTAGGACGGGCCTTTTTGTTTCCCTGAAATACGCACCAAAACGATGACGTTTGAAAATGTTGCCAGCCCAAAAAAATACTTACAAGTGGTAGCAACTTTGTAGAGCGGTCGGTAGGGTTGTCCGGGCGAATCCCCGGGGATGTAGTCACCCAGTCCGATGGTGGTGAGCGAGATAAAGCAGTAGTAGAAGGAGTCGAGGAAGTCCCAGTCAGGCTCCAGGTACGCGAACACGCTGGCGGGGACGACTAGGAAGAACAGCACTAGGGTTGTAACTGGGAACAAATTTTAGAAGATTAGCTCCTGATTTGACCTACCTTTTAGGTAGATTTTTTGTTCCACACTCCATCATCACATCAATAATTTTGTTATTATTTTGAGATCGACTTTTCATTAATTTGGTCAATGACTAATTTGATAAATTAACAATTTTAAATAGAATATACAAAATCTAATTCTAACATTATGTACAAAGGGAAAAAATAAAATGTATAGGAAGAACTAATAGGGCGTCAAAAAAAAAATCCGCATCGCTGTCAGTGGGAAAAGTGCCTATCATTTGATAAATTATGTTATTTTTTTTAAACAAAGACGTTCAAAAATTCACGTTTATACGAGATGAGGTCGGTCTAAATGTCTGTTAAAGCCTCGTATTCATGGTAAACATTTGTTTAGCAGCAGTTGATCACCGTTGTTGATGAACGGCGAGAATGCTGCTGGAAACTTTGTTTAAATCAATACGGGTTGTCCACACACGCCAGTCTGTTAAAATGTTGCTCGCTATTAATTGCATAGTTTTATCGTTGCTCCACACTACCGCCATGTTTATAAACAGTTGTAAACACGTCCACATATGTCAGCATTTGTTGATAAACTGATGTTTTCGCTCGCTGGGCGTCAACTCTGCAACATGGCGTGATCAACTCCGCAACACAAGTGGTGCCCGCAATATGTTGACAGCAACTCGGCAACATGTTTATGCAACCATGTTGCTAAACAAATGTTTACCATGAATACGAGGCTTTACAGTCTTTTGAGGAAAGTATCACACAGATTTGAGTTGTTCTGTCCAGTCAGTGCTCGCATTTGTCACTAGGTAATTTGAAGGCGACATTTATATTCATATTATAAGCGGCAGAGTTATTGTAACCCTCTAAAAGGTATTAAAGTATTTCTCTGAATATAGAAACTCAAGGCCTGAAGGAGCCTAATGAATATTTGATGGCTACCGCTGGTCGTACCAGACGGTGATTACCTACAATACCTAGGTACGCATCATTAGTCTATGATAAATAATAATTAGGTAAAATATTAGGTGTATAATGTAACTCTTTTTACACTAGGTAGTTATTTCATATTTCCACATCATATTATTGATTACAGCAATCTGCAAATGCAAGGCTTTTGACCCAAGTAAAGTCCATGTGCTCATTAATTAATGGTAGGTAATAGTTTCCTCGTGGACATCCCTTACACAGTGTAATAAGATAGGTTCGATTCAAACTTAATGGCAGCTCCGAAGTTAGCTACTCGCTGCGCAGTACTCCACCCGTCACCCCCGCTGACACAAGAAATTGTTACTACGCAGTGTCTCGCCCCATGTTCCAAGCCGCCACGTAATACGAGACGTAATACCGAGCGTTAATACCGTGCGGCTTAGAGGTAGTTTGAGTCGAACTGTACCTATGGACAAAACAAAATGACATAACCTTACCGATCATCATCAGATGCACCAGGCGTATAGTGAACGGGCGGTACAGATGACCCAGTGCCGCGTTTAGAGTGCGTAGCAGAGCAGTAGCCGGCAGCAGCAGTCGTTCCACCAAGGCTGATAGCAGCACCAGGGTCAGAGGAATCCCGAGGAGTGCGTACATCATGCAGAACAACTTGCCGGGCTTTGACAGAGGAGTCACGTGGCCGTATCCTGCAAGTAAAGAAAGGCAAGTGTTGAAAATGATGTATTCGACAATTCGGCATTTATACAGTATGTTAAATAACAGAGGGCGTTCCCTTAAACTCGATAATCTATATCATTAATAGATTCAAATAAAAATATCAGCATATAAAAAAGAGTTAAAAAAAATCCGAATAAAAAAAAAAACTAAGTAGGCAATAAATTCGAAACCACCTGTTTAAAATCAAAATACTAACGCGGAATACCTAGCGTAGTGGCGTAGCCCAAAGCGGCAACGTCGCAATTTTGTTCTCGCGCGCGCACGATGCCAAGCGAGCTTCTCACCGAGCCGGCCGGTCGGGCGGGGGGCGGGCGGCGTGACGGCACTGAATGGCGAGCGCTGACTTTGGTAAAGGCGGCAAAATTAATACTGTACCTTTCCACAGACGATATTAGCCCTTTACTCCGTAGAAATAGAGATTTTAATAGCGTGAGTCAACTGATGCAAATATGCAACGGTGGGGCTCAACGGTTTTGATTGATGCAATCTTGCATCACCGGAAAACGAGCGGAAAGACAGTGAAAAACACAGCGTCGTGTTGTTATCAGTAAAATAAAACATTTATGTATGTTTTGATTTAACAACCCGTCTCAAATGCCCGGCTGACAAAGGAACGCGTCACTGAGGCCCCTTGGGCTTGTAAGAACCTATTCGCAAACAGTAAAAACATAAATTCATGTACCTATCTAAGCCACGTTTCAATCATATTAGAATACAGAGTACAGCGAATTATTCTGATCGCAGCGGCCGAGTAATGGACACGGGGTGGCGCGTCGGCAGCGCTTTGCCGACACGTCGCGTCGGTCGCGGGCTCGCGGCCACAAAATAAACAGATAAAAGTACAGAAGGCCCACTCATGGAACAAGTACAAGAATGTGTTTTACCTATTCACTCAGATCGGTGACTCCGGTGCCTTACAGTGCTAATAAGAAAGTAATTAGAAAAATAAATAACGTAGTAGGTAACTACGCTCATAAATAGTGTGCGGTTAAGTATTAGAGAAAGTTTTATTTAAATCTCAGTTTTAGGCTAGCTTTTAAATGATAATGAAGTATTGCACGTTAGCAATCACTGTCTAACGTTTTGTAATGTTTTCTGCAATGACATTGAAATGAAAAAAAAAAAACTTTTACTTTATGCAGTTGCATTCGTAATAAATTACTTAATAGCAATCGTGTAACACCACAGAAGTAATACGCTCGTTGTACGGGGTAGGTACTCCCTGAGTATAAAAGTAGTTTTAGCAAAGAGTGGGCTTTCTGATCTTATTTATTTTGTGGCACAGTCGTTTCTTAGTGTTATTTCTTTTTTCGAAAAGGTTTTAAGTATTATGATAGGTAGGTACATTTAAATAATGTTTAAAGACTTACTTAGATTTTGAACTGCGCAATATGCTGACCTTCTTTCTCTCTCTACACATTGCTTGTTGCAATCGCCGACGGTTGTTTTGGTGCACTCGTCGCATTAAATTGTGCATTGGGATCCTCAAAGCACCATCACACAATTACACTCAGCTTAAATATGCACCATGTTCACATACTCCCGAGCACTGAACTAATAACGCGGCATTTTTCACACACGAATGACGAAAGGAGACAAGATGTTGCAATGCGAAAATAATTGCACATCCGGTATGCGCGCGAGATTAGTTCCGACTAAAATTAGGTGGACAAATCCTGTGGACATTCGGGGAGCAGGGGGCGGGGCTGGGCGCATCAATCAGATCGCCGCACACGCGGCCCGTCATTCATAGATAAATTGCGACATTGCCGTACTTACTTTGAAGGACAAGTGCGCGTGTACAGAGTGTTTCTTTTACGTATCAATTTAATATTTTTTGTGAATATTTTATTATAAAAAATAAAAAAAACATTTTTTTTTTTAATGGTATTATTTTTTTTAGCTTGTATGTATGGTATACTATTGCGGGTTAACGGGAACGCCCTCTGTTAGTTAACATACGTATATGTTACTCTTAAGCCGGCGCCAGACACAGCAACAATATTTGAACACTTGTTTGAACACATGTGAAGCACGGATGTTTGGCTCTTGATCTTGACCTCACTGACTTTTGCTAAACTTTAGGTCTGCCAAATCGCAAAGCGGTAAACTTTGACCATAATTTATTTACTTATAGCATCCTCTCTCTAGGCTATGTTCAAATTCACGTTTATCGAGCTTTAATCAAGCTTCACGTTTTCGACTTACATTGTAAAAAGTTTAGTTTCGTTTCAAGTCATTTTT
The DNA here is from genome assembly GCA_949152455.1 of Lithophane leautieri. NCBI lineage: Eukaryota > Metazoa > Arthropoda > Insecta > Lepidoptera > Noctuidae > Lithophane > Lithophane leautieri. Next base: position 2,412,281 of record OX424469.1, on the reverse strand, counting down.
TATACCATTTTTGTCACATCTGCTAAGCAAGATACTCAGAAGCTGTTCAACTTATGTTGTTATCTCGTTTCTCTCACCACTTCCTTCAAGATGAACTCCAGTTCACCTTGAAGACATGCCAACTTACCGATGGTGGTAACAACAGTGGAGGAGAAGAACAGCGACTGTCCGAAGCTCCAGTTGGGTCCTCCGGTGACATTACGCGATGCTGATACGCCGCGGTTTGATGCGCGGACCACTTCATCCAACAACAGCTCCAGATCGTCGTCTGTGGAAGATAAAAAACAGTATGGATAGTTAATATTATTAAGTAAAATTATCTTATGTGTTAGTTACGAAATTATTTCAATGAATACCGGGCTAAAATGTCCTAACCCAGGTCATGATAAATCCGTGTGCCAAACTTCATCTGTTCTTTCGCATTTATAAGGAATTATTTCCAAGTGGAATGGTCCAATCTAGAATGTTCTGTTTAATGGTTTTTCGAAGTGGTTTTATGGTTTCCATCGGGCTAAGCCCCATGTAAAGAAGTGTATCTTCTATTTTGTTTCTATCGTTTGTTGTGCTTATGTTTATCGATAATTAGATTTTGCCTGCGACTTCAGCCATGTGAAGTTTCTTGTTTTAAAATAAAATATCGTACAGCACTCGGCAATATAGCTTTGAAACAGTGTAAGAAGTTTTATGTGTGTTTAAGTGTAGTATACTCGTAATCTATCGTAATTGCATTGAAACTGCAAATTTGCAGTTCGAGTGCAGTTGAAATGCAGTCCGTCTGATGGCAGCTTTACAAACAAACACAACACTTGGATCTAAAATCTTGTCTGGTCTTATCTGAAAAAATCTCACCGTGAAAATTTAGAAGTGAACTTGAAGTTAGCTGTCAACTTCAACTTGATACTAATGACAGCTCACATCACCCAAATGTTCAAATTCGGAAAAAACTGAACGTCCTTTTTATATGCAAATTTTGTAAAAACAATTTGTTTGAACAGGACAAAGACTGTCGGGTCAGCTAGTTGATAATATTATGGAAATACTTCGTAAATTAAAAGTTTAAAAGCTCCTTGCTTCTTGATAATCACTTTATGTAGGTATGTAAATTGTTTGCAGGCTCTAAGATAATTTGCATCAATGATTAACGTTGTAATGAAATAGAAATCAGAATTCGATTTCCAGGTATTACGTGCCTGCTCAATTACTAATAGCATGAATTATTATTTCCATTACTTGATATAATAGCGATACACAAGCATAATTTTCAACATAGACAAAAGGCTGGCAACCCTGTCATCAGCGTTCCAAATTCAAATTAAGGCTCTCCATTAATCACAATTACGGATGTTCAAATCGCTGACACGTTTCAGCAACTTACAGCCATCATTATGTGAAAGTATTTACGTTTAATTATCCCCTGAATAATTAACAATATGTAGGCTAAATAAAGCATGTTTTGAACAATGTCGGCAATTTCGTAGCACTTTGAGGCTGGTCCGCTTTCCCGGCAGTTACCGCGAATGTGTATTTCATTCTGTGCGCATGCATTATTCATTCCAGAATACGGACCGGCGAGAACGTGCTTTGATGAAAATTAAAGCTGCCTGTAATGGCGGTAATATAGTTTCTAGTTTGAAACACTCCGGTTGGTAATAGAAGTTTTTTTTTGTGCTAAAAATTTAATTCCTAGTTCGTAGTGATCGTTCTGTATATATTTTAGTAAACTGGGTTGTTAAAAATGCATTTTACGCGGCTTCCCTACGTGGCCGTGGCTCCGCTACGCGGGTGCGCTATGTGGCTTCGCTATGCGGCTCAAATACACAGTTATGCTGCGTGGCTAGTACGCTACGCGACTACAATGCTACGCGGCTACGCTACGCCTACGCCTATTTTGTTACATATGGCTATTGGAAGATTCCAGTGGCAAGTCATTCAATAACTTGGAAGCGCATTTTAACTTAGAACATCTGACCACATTTAGTTTAGCTTTTACTTAACAAATGGTTTCTCATCCTTCACCGAGCAACCCAATTAACTTTTACATTATATCTTTGTATTATTAACTTTTGAACTACTATCTAAAAGTCTATGTAGTCGACATAAAAACCGCTTTTACTTACTTACTAACTTACTTACTTTTTGCCACAAACCGAATTCTTACGCACGCACAAGTATTTCCGGGAATCTGTGCTCAAAGGCGACTAATTAAAAGTTACATACGACTCGGAAGTCGCAACCGTAATGGCCGCCTTTAGCGTCCGGTAGGGACAAGGTATTATTTCATTAAGGGGCTTACTTCTCGTTGGATGAACCCCCCATGCCTTGGCCTGAGTCTCTTAGGGTGTCTACACACCAAAGCCGCTAAGCTGCTGGGCTCATTTTAAACAAAAGCTGCCAACTTGCAACGTTCTGAAGTCCGACTAATCCACCGGCTTTGATGTGTAGACATACCTTAAGCAAACGAATGAAAAATTCAAGTGATTTTGTACCCTCGGGTTCCATTTAAAATCTCGAGGTCTCGAATTAATTAAGTTTATGAAGTTGCAATTGTAGGTAGCTTTACTGGAGTAGTAGAATAAATTATTTAAGTATCTGTGAGCTGAATAAAATGTTTGCACTAACATGTAGGTACTCTGCAAACACTTTTTTCGTAAAGATAAGCTGTTATGTGGTTAAATTACTTAGATTATCAACCCAATTTATTTATTTATTATTTAGTTATATATACTTTATTGTACACCACAAAAATATATAACAAAATAAACAAACACTACAAAATATACAATGGGTGACCTTATCGCTTTCCGCGATCTCTTCCAGACAACCTTGGAATGGACAGTGATTTGCCTGGACATAAAATAATAGATACCTAATGTGTATAAAAAGTGTGTCCGGACATGGACTAGCGATATTCTAAATACTTAAATATAAACTATTTTAAAGTACAATTTTAATGATATTTTTTTATAATTTAAATTGCGTTGCAAAAAGCACAAAGCTTGCGCATTCGCTATGTTCAACCTACAATAACTCTTAAAATATTAGACATACAGTTGTGAATTTTATGTTGTATTGTAGCTAAGCTAAAAATCTGTCGACCTAGTAAAAAAAAAAAAGTAGTCGGGGGTTTTTTGTAGCAATTAACAATTATTGGTTGAATTGCATAATTTTTCATTATATTTTTCACCATTCACATTTTTTTTTCAAAAGTTATGGAAACGTGAACACATTTATTTGTAATGCAGATGGTAGACAAAATTACTGTCTTTCGAATAAGCTTATTTTTATCTCAGTATGACTAAAACTTTGAGAGATGATTTTTTTTGAACTCGCATAGAGAATGTTTCTACAAAAAAACAAAATGGCTGCCACATGGCGGGGAAGTGTATTGGACCCAAGCTTAGAGTGTAATTGTAGTTTAAATAAAATAGTTTATATTTAAGTATTTAGAATATCGATAGACCATGTCCGGACGCACAGTATACAGCACGATTCACGATTGTAGGTAGGCTGCCAGCCCATCTTATATGATAAAAGCGTGATGTTAACATAATACATTATAGTTAAACCTATCTATTTGTGGAAGACATTTCAACAGGAAAAGTACTTTATTAAAAAAAAGTACTTATTAAAGATTAATTAGGTTTTAAACATAAACAAAACGATAACCTATTGGCAGTATAAACATCTCCTGACCTCTGAGATACAATAGAAATACTGTTCAGCGCATTTCTTCATTAAAAAACCCTACAGTGCAGTTCCTCATTATCTCAATGCAGTACTAAATTATTATTATTAATTGCAAGTTAATTGTAAACACGATACGCGGTGCGCGTACACTGTCGTGCAACGATCCTGGGGGTACACTCGCGATAACCTCCTGACTTTGGGCTCGGTCAATATTATGAAATAAAGTGTAGTGACGTCACGTAATGGCGTCGAGAAAGTGGGATGCGTTTGCAGTGCACCTTTGACATTTAACACTGAGAATGCGCGAATATGTTATTAATGATAAGGCTGCTGTGACGGTGATAACCTAAAGTTATGAGTAATTAAGTCGTATGTGCGTATTTTGTTTAGTGACGTTTATTTTGCCTCATTTCAATCATATCATCAACAGTGCCTACCGAATGAGAGAAAATTAAAATTTTTGACATCTGGAATCTACTTTATAGGTAACTAGCGACCCGCACCTGCTTCGCATGGTGTTTATGACGTGACAACACATCGAGATTTCTTTATTTTACATCAATCAATCTGCCTAGCCTTTTCCCAACTATGTTGGGGTCGGCTTCCAGTCTAACCACATGCAGCTGAATACCAGTATTTTACATGGAGCGACTGCCTATCTGGCCTCCACAACCCAGTAATTGGATAAAACGAAACCCCTTGGTAAGACTGGTTGTCAGACTTTCGGTCTTCTGACGACCCGTAACGACTGTCTAAGATCCACGAATGACAGCCGGGACCAACGGCTTAACGTGCTTTCCGAGGCACGGAGGAATCTCGGTATGTAAAGATGGTCACTCGTCCTCGGACCAACCCCGGCAAGCTTAGCTTAACCTGATGGATCGACCCGTGCGGCTGTTATTACGTAGCCACGAGCTCCTCCTTTATTATTATACATTTATGTAAGTTTAATATAAATGTACACATAAACCTTCCGGAGTTGATAACCGTATCAAAATCCGTTGCGGAATTTAAAAGAATAACACGGTGACAGACAGACTCGGAATGCGAAAAAAAAAAAAAAAAAAATGCGTTAAATTCTTGGCCTGCATCTCACCTGTTGGTAAGCAATGATCAGACCGAAGGTGGAAACGAGCTTCACCCGGAGTGCTCAATCACAGAAGAACTGGCTATCTTAACTCTAACTGCTGAAACACAACAATGCTGTTAACAAACTTTGTTATGGCGACAGACTTAGATAAGATGATGGTAGCTACCACCATGTTATCACCAGGCGGACTTAGAAAAAGCTCTACCATCAACCAAACAGAGCAGAAAATTTTGCCCCCACTGGGAGTCGAACCCGGGACCTCCGGGTTTGAGACAGGTGGTCTAAGCACAGAGGCGGTTAAAATTTTAATTTATAACATGTTTAGATTGAGTTTTATTTTTACCGGCTTTGTTCAAAAGTTCAAATTAGTGTTTTCGTCTTATTAACTTACAAAAAGCAATTTTCAAGTCATTTCACATGTCGATTCGAGACCGGAGAAAAGTCATTTCATTCTTAACTCGATTAGGAAATTGGTTTCTGCGGAATTCGTTTGTTTCTGGGCTTGACAGCCCTTTCACATAGCAGCGATCAGCCATTCACTGAGCCGATAAAACCACACGGCGCCACAATTCGATAATTATCCATTTTAATTACCTCCTAGCCGAGTACCTACCTAAGTATAAGGGTTTGGTTATCATTTTCCTACCGTTGGGGTCTTGTGGCTAAGGAAAAACAGCCGCACGGGTCGATGAGGTTAAGCTACACTTGCCGCGGTTGGTCCGTGGATGGGTGACCATCTGTACATACCAAGACCCCTCCGTGTCTCGGAAAGCATGTTAAGCCGGTGTGGTCCCGGCTGTCATTCGTTGATCTTTGACAGTAGTTACGGGTTGATCCCGTCGACAGTCTGACAACCAGTCTTACTAAGGGGTATCGTATTACCCGGTAACTGGGTTGTGGAGGTCAGATAAGCAGTCGCTCATGTAAAATACTGGTATTCAGCTGCATCCGGTTAGACTGGAAGCCGACCTAAACATAGTTGGGAAAAGGCTAGACAGTTGATGATACTTCTACCGTTATCCCAATTTATTTTGTGGTCGGCGCAACATTTATTTTTCTTCCATACTTCTCTATTAGCCGTCATCTCAGTAGTCACCCCCTTTCTAGCCATAATTATCATCTTTCACACAGTCCATCCATCTTTTCTTTGGTCTTCCCCTACTCTTATAGCCATCGACATTCATACCCAAAACTTTCCTCACAACATTTTCCTCATTCCTTCGCATCACATGCCCATACCATGACAACCGATTACCGCACAACTTCTCAGTCACCGGTGCCACTTTCAGACTTCCTCTTATGTACTCATTTCTTATTCTATCCATTCGTGTAACACCACACATCCCTCTTAACATTCTCATCTCAGCTGCATGCAATTGCCTTTCATTCATCCCTTTTGTGGCCCAACATTCTGATCCATGAGCAGGTGTAACCATTGTTTTATAAATCTTCCCCTTAAGTTGAAGGGGAATGTGGGAGTCGCAGATTGTTCCCGTGACCGACAGCCACAAAAAAGGTGGAAAACAAAAAAAATAACTTTATGATTTTGACTACTTAATTAAGTTACGAAAACTTGTAGTTTGCGTTGGACCTATGAACCTAACCTATATTTTAAAACATTTCGAAAAATAAATTCATGAAAATTCAGATTCAAAGATGGTTCGTAAACCATGCGCGCTATTGTTAGTACGAGTATGTACCTCACAGCAATTTCAGAATCGATAAACCATCACCTCGCTATAGACTAAACGAATACAATTACAGCACGTATTTTCTTTTCATTTCAACATAAAAGCCTATTTATTTTCTGGATAATTCCGTTCTCGTTATTTTATTACATATCGGTACATGATAGTATTTTATATGAAACGGTTGTATATGTTATCAAACAACATAACTACGTGTTGTGATGTCGTGTAGGCTGCCATCAGACGGACTGCATCGAACCGAGCGCAGTCGATATATTCAACTGCATGCAGTTGAATATATCGACTTCGGTCAGTCATGATATCAACTTCACGCAGTCGGCTGTAGTCGTGTGAAGTCAATATTAACTGCATACAGTCTTCAACTTTATGCGGTCATACAGTTAGCGTGCAGTTAGTCAAGGAGCATAACTTTATGCGGTTAGCGATGTACAGCGTGTGTCGACACTACAAGACCGTAGCCGACCGCGTAAAGTTGAAGTCACGACTGTATGCAGTTAATATTGACTTCACACGACTGCAACCGACCGCGTGAACTTGATTACATGACTGAACGACTCAACTGCATGCAGTTGAATATAACAAATATCGACTGCGTGCGGTAGCTGCTTTGCAGTCCGTGTGATGGCAGCCTTAGACTAACTGCTATGTATTTATGATAGCCTAGTACTTTTGTTTGAATATCACGTCATTTTATATTGCCAGAATGCCCGCGATATATATAAATATATTTTTTGGATTTTTAATTCTTATTACTAGCAACCCACTCCTGCTTCACACGGTTTTTACGACTTGACTAAATATTGAGATTTCTTAGTTATAATGTAACTTTAATATTAACGTATGAAACACATAAACCTTCCGGAATAAATTCTTTAAAAGATGGTGAAAACCTTATCAAAATCTGTTGCGTGGTTTAGAAGAACAACGAGGCATACATACAAACACGAAAAGTGACTTTAATTCATAATATGTATAGATCTTTATGTCATGAGTTATCTGAATATAAAAAAATATGTGGCCTAGGTCTTAAGGGCCTACCCTACCTCAAATTGCTTAGCATGATCCTCCGTTATACCGAAAATACCGCAGCATTAATTTTGAAATAAGTATATGTTAAAGTTGAGGGTTAATGCTAGGTCCTATGTTTGACGAAAACACGATTACATAAAAATTTCTCATAGAAAAAATTCGAAAGTTGCCTCTAAACCAAACTATAAACCGCTGGTATTAAAAAAATACTTCAAATTAGATCATGAAACTTTGCATAATAACTCAACCAACTATAAAGCAGGTAGTATTTTTTATTACTATTATTTTCACAGTAAAAAGCAATTACCTAAACTATTCGAGGCTCGGAGCCGCCAGTACACCACTCCATCTCGCTCTCACTCAGACCGCGACTAGTATGGTGCGAGCGAGATAAAAAGTGAAGAGGAGGTAGAATAGGCCCTTAATGGGAGGGCGTGAAAATGTATTTGCTGTTACAATGTATATTAGATTACTGTTTTCTAATTTATCTGTTTTATTTGATGTATGATGAGTAATGATGACTGTTTTATGTACGGAGAATGTTTGTTACGCTGCGTGGTAAGGAAATATGGTACGTTATTGATACTCGTATAAGATAAATATTGGTAATACTTTCTGTTTTCCTTTATGTACTTTCCTCTCGTAGGTGCGCTAAAACATCGTATAATTACAAGGCTCTGTCGGAGTACGTCCTCAAATAACCTAGGTACATTATAACCAACAAGGACGAGTTATATCTAACAGCGAATTACATATATCAGTCTTGAACAATTGTTTGCTTAAATCATAAAGTGATCTGAGAAAACAATGATTAAATAATTGAGTGTTCATAGAACAATAGATAATATTAGATCGTAGAATCTAGACTTATCTTGCTTTCAATTTTATCTAACGAAAGGAAACATCAACGCCCATCCAGACATACATAATATGTATTTGTGATCCGTAAGATAAGAATGTTTTTTTAAACACTCGGCTTCGGATCCTCTTATACTTCAAAATTGTATTAAAAAAAAGTCATTCCATCGTAAACGTGGAACAAAGAACCAGTTCGTATAACATTTGAGATAACACTGTTTAAAAATTTAAATGTGAAATTGCTAAGTACACACGGGTACACATCAAGCTATACGTTTCCAGTTTATGCTGATCTCGCATTGTAAAGCATTTCCGTACAATGCGAGGTCAGCTTATATTGGAAATGTATAGCTTGATGTGTAGCCGTGTGTAGCATCTATACATATTATAAATTAATGTCGCTTTTCGTGTTAACACAACAAAGTCCTCCGCCACGTCTGTCTGACGACCTGTTCGCGATAAACCCAAAAACGATTGCACCGATTTTCATGCTGTTTTCACCAATGGATAGAGTGGTTCTCGAGCAAGGGTTTCGCGATTTTTGATTTGGTCCCATATTAAAAGTTGTTCATAATTATGAGTACAATGACCCCTTAAGAGGTTGTTGGTGTTTTATCAATAACCCTGTATAATAACCGTCATCCTCGTGGGCGAAGCCGTGGGCATCAGCTAGTTTAAATGAATTACACTGTTGACCATCCCATTAAAGAGCAAACACATCACTATGCCTGTGTGAGTTATATCATACTACTACCACCGATTACTAAACAATTACTACGTAGATACGACTCGGTCCTAAAGGGCATTGCTATCTCATATCACGCGACGTTATCACAATGGTATAAATTAGTGGGTAAGTGAACAATTGGCGCTGTGTTGTTATATTTAGTTTGTAACTACGAGCAGATGGGGTCGATGCATTTCCCGCTCGATCTGTGCTAACGCTCCCCAGCTGGGTCAAGTGAGCTGTGGTTTGATGATAGGCGGAGCGGGAGCGGGGATTTATCAGACGAGACAGGTGAAGAAAAAAATGCATTTTTCCCACTCACTAAACCACTGAAATGTATTTAGTCAGTCTTTGACAATGCTGTAGTATTTAAGCTTAGTAAGTAGCAAATAGGAATACTTATTTTCTATCTACTTGTAAAAATCTTGAATTCATTCATTTATTCACTGATAGACATCGCACAGCCTAAACCACTGGGTCAAGAATCAAGAAATTTTGCTCAAAAGTTTCTTATACATATAACGAAACAAAGCCTTAGAAAAGATTTTTTTTAATTCATCTCTAAAGGGTTAAATAGTAATAAAAAGGGGATGTAAGTTTGTAAGAAAGTTCGTTTTTCTTTTAAGTTAGGAACGTGTTAATTGCTTATAATTTACACTTTATGTACGCTTCTGTTTACAAATAAAACTTAGTTGTATCATTGTTTTTTGGTAACTCATCTCTTAGAAACAAAACTTGCCGATGGGAAATGTCACCGGGCACACGGCTTGTTTCTCTATAAAGTCTAGAAGTCTCAACAATAGCAGAAAACATTATTGGTCTCGAATCATGTATGACAGTTTATCTTTCCAAGAATTGTCGTTGTGCTGTAAAATGCAATGCTTTTTCTGAACTGTAGATGTTGGTTTAAATATCACTTTATGCGTCACCGCGGACTGGTGCGTTGGTGTGCAGACGGTGAAATTGTAACACAAAGCAACTTATTTTCCGCTAACTTCCTCGCTTCTTTCATACAACATGACCTAACCCTTGTCACGAGATAGTTCTTGAGGTCAGCCAGTGTACGGGGGTGTGGCAGTCGATACGCGAGATATATTTTGTTACCACACTTGCGGTTACCGTCCTAGCCTATGCACTCCTGGTAGATTGCAAGAGAATATGTAGGTAAAACTGGGCCAGGTAAAATTACATTAGGTACTATGTTGGCGGCATTTTGGGTTCAAAGGCCTTTTTACTCGGTTATGGACTGTAGATGATAATTTACTGGTATTTGTTAGTTTGCCTCAGTGTTCTACTGCTTTTTTAAGTCAGTCTACGCTTGTTACCTGACCAACAGACACTATGTTATCCAGGAACTTGACGCACCGCTTTTATTTTCATGACGACCTTACAGAACGATTTTGTCCAAAAATTAAGATCGCTTACTAGCGTTCATACAAGTTTATCAGAAGGATCTTTGGCGGGGTCAGAGTTCCGGCTCAATGAATATTGTCCAGTGTGTGAGATCGTAAATCATCGCATTTTATCAGGAACTAAATATCCAATGCTATCTTATCCCAGTTTATTTGGGGTCGGCGCAAAATGTCTTAGTCTTTCATAGTTCTTGATTAGCCATCATCTCGGTAGCCACCCCCTTTTGTAGCCATATCATCTTTCACACAGCCTATCCATCGTTTCTTTGGTCAGTCTCTGCTCTTACATCACAATCATACTCTACTCCTCACGACATTGTCCTCATGTCTCCGCATCACATGCCCATACCATAACAACCGATTTCCACACAACTTTTTAGTCACTATCCCACTTTTAGACTTCCAAGACAAGTACATTTACAAGTCAAACAAAACTAAATACTCCTATACACCAATTACAATCATGTTACAGTTTTATATCTAGGTGAAGGTATATAAAAATCTAATAATCCAGTGCGAACGTCAAAGGGAGACAGGGTCCAAATTAGCTACCCTTGTCAAAGGATTCATTTGCTATCGGGCTTCCCTCCTGGTAGCCGTATCTATCTGTAGTGGGATCTACATCGGTGGGTAGGTACTAGGTAGATTTTTTAGGTACATATGCAGCAATTTGTCAGGTAAGGTAGTTAAAATTATGAACGGTAAGTAGATTGCGTTTGAATTCGTGTTTCTAAGGTGATTGGAGGAAGGTAATGTCACCTTAAATTGTTTGCTAATAAATCAGTAAGTACTTACTTCCACTGCTGAACATGGGCTCACAAACGTGTTAATACCCGGAAAGTGCTTATAAAACTAAAAAAATAATTATAAGTTCCATTCACTATAATCTGCAGTCTACATCTGCGTGTCATTGGCCGTTTTTATTTTGACCCAACCCGAACTATTGACCTTACTTAACCAACTACTGAATCATAACGAGATTACGAAAAATTTTAAGCACGAGAGGTCTTCAGGTTTCATTTTTTCGAAAAAACAAAAGCTACAATAATGCCAATAACATTAGATACAAGGCAACATTCATAAATAATAAATGATGATAAATGATTTTTATTTCTGTAAGTAGGTTTGTACAAACACTTTTACACGTCAATCACATTTTTAAAACTAGATGAGGTCGGCGTTTCCTGTCTGACTACTCTGAGAAGAAAGGCCGAAACAAACTCAGAGGTCACAGTCTCTTTTAAAGTCCAGACATAATCTTGGTCAGATCATGTGAAGACCATGTAGATTGGTGTCTGAAATGGACTTTTGAGGAAAGAACCACACAGATTGAGTGAACCTGTCCAGTCAGTGCAAGCATTTGTCAGTAATCGTGCAGCTCAACTCTAAATTTAAGGAGCTCAACGACTCGACGAACAATACCAAAGAAAGGACATTTGGGTAGGCCGCCTATAGTACTCAAACTGCCAGATAAATAAAAAATATGATCCACATAGTCCTCAAATTCACAATAGTTAAAATAATAATAATATTATACTTCACAAAGTAAATATTCATGTCACTATATATGTTAATAATAAAATAAAAAGTCACTAATAGTTAGTTCATAATTATGTTTATAGAGTAAAATAGTATAGAGACAGCAGACCTACATTTCATATTACATATCAAAAGAAGGGACAGTTGACACAGACTGTAGGGTACAATGAACAAGGTACCTATCAATACAAAGAAATAGGTTTGTGTACCTACACAGATAAAAACAAAAGAAAATGGAGGCTGGAAGTATCTTTTCAATCAACATAACATTTTCTACGTGAGGAGTTCCATTTATTTCACTTGTGTTCTGATCTATGTGTAAAGAGAAAAATAAGTATTAGATAATAGATATCCTGCTTCTATTAGTAGGTAATCTTCCAGTGCTCGTGCAGAGATAATTAAAAAAAATCTGAAGGATTAGGTAATTCCTGTGGTAATTCATATAAATATGAATTACCTTGAGAAAAGTTGCTTGTACCTATCCTAACTTCATATTGCCCTGCTTATATCCTACTCGTAACTTCATAACTATCCTAACTAATATTATAAATGCGAAAGTGATTTTTTTCTTTTGTTACGCTTTCACGCTAAAACGGCTGAACAGATTGGTATGAAATTTGGCACATGGGTCGACTATGTTCTGGAAAGGACAAAGGCTACTTTTCACCCTGGTTTCTAGAAAAAGTCGAGGGCAGCAGCTAGTGAAGTTATAAAAGATGTGATAAGAGGTATGGCAGTCAATGTCACAATAATAGAAACAAGAGAGACATTGCGTTCTTACATAAGTATAACATTATCTAAACACATTGTATGTGTTATAACACATTGTATAAGTGTTAAGTTATAACCTTATAACACATTGTTTCAAAACGAGATCACGTTCTGCGGTTTAGTTTGGTAAGTCCACAGACCCGAACAAACGGGGCGGCTAAATCTATTACCAGAAGTGGGATTATACAGCCCACAGTGTTGCCCACGCGTTACTTAAAACAATGTTGAAATGGCCAAAGAAAAGCTGATAGGTTTCGTTTTTGGGGATTCTGGCCACTGTTTTTGTTGGGCAATGAGTTTCTAAGTAGGTAAGGCAGCAGTCTACGCTACCTTGATACTGCATTAGGATGTTTTTTAAATATATTCTCAGGAACTAAATATCCCATGCTGAACTGAGAGGTACTAAATGAACCTCTCTAAAAAAAATAGTTCTTCAATCTGCAGTTCGTTCTACAAGTCTTTTGAATCGATGAAGAATGCATTGATTCAAGGTTTTTCAGACGGTCAATTGATCAGCGCAGTCAATAAAAGTAGATGTTTCGATTGGTTCAGCGGGCCTAAAACGGCCACATTAGCAATTCCTCTTTATGCAATTCATTTCCTGAATTTCCAGTTGTCATTAGCAATTCCTCTAATTTGACACAAAAGCAATTCATATTGTGTGGACCATTTTACGAATCTCCATAGAAAACTGTCAAACAGATGAATTATTTCGTAATATGAATCGCACGCAGATTATATTATGAATTGCCAGTTTGTGATATTTTACGATGATTCATTAAAAAAATCCTATTATGATTCTGCCAAAGTGACTGTTTTAAGCCTCAAGGTTAATTTTAAAGGTAGACTTTATTTTCGTGTAACAGTAAGTAAACGTTTAAGATCCAAAAACCTATTTCTTATTAAATTATTGGAAATTATTTACGAAACCCTCCATATTTTAATTCAGTTTTTTTGCCTGGCAAAGGTAATTCGTTTTGGGGCTAGAAAGTCTTTCATTTACTTATTACTTTTAAGGAAAAATTACCTTTGAGTACAGGCACTTTCTTTTTACGACTAAATACTATATTTCTCTTGTCTTTAAATCGATTAAAAATAGGAAATAAAAGGAGTTTAGCTGTGTCTGTGAGCAGCGATCGCTCGCTTACTTAGAGTCGAATCAATGAGCCGGCAAGATGGCTACCCACATCGCAGAGTAGGTACCAATGCTTTGATACCTCTGCATTCAAGCGTACTCTTAGTATCTCTGTTAAAGGCTTTTAGTATAAATGGTTTGTTGCAGCTATTTAATGAAGAAGGATCCTTCCTTTTCTATGGAGAATAAGTGAACTTAACACCCTGTTCCTCATACCTATTATATATTTTTATGTTATATAATATACTAGCTGATGCCCGTGACTTCGCCCGCGTGGATGTCTGTTATTATATACTAAAACCTTACTCGAGAACCACTCTATCCATTGGTGAAAACAGCATGAAAATCGGTGCAGTAATTTTAGAGTTTATCGCGTACAGGACGACAGACAGAGGCGGCGGAGGATTTTGTTTTATAACATGTAAGGATATATAATATTTTTAGGCACAACACTTGTGTTTTTAAAAGTAGGTAAGTCATGTTCTCCGTTCGCACCTAAATCTACCCACGGCTATTCTTAATTAACATTTAAACAATCTGATATTTTTGTTTCGCATTTAAATCTTCCTTATATAGAAAAAGCCCGTTACCCCTTTATTTTTAAACGTTGCTTTGATGTTTTTTAATGTCAAAATTGTAGGGTTAAACAGTCGCTAAACATAAATTTTAGCAACGTTTATCGATAAACCTCTTTAACTATAAAATTAAATCTACTCCTCCCTTCGAGGAGTAAATGTGATGTTATTTTAGGGGTATGAGGAACAGGGTGTAAAGTTCACTCATCCACCATAGAAAAGGGAGGATCGTTCGACCAGACGGTTGTTGTGTCTGGTGGGCAACTGCCCAACGATTGATGTTGGGTTCTTGTATATAATATGTCCATTGCACGGCAAACTTTAATTGCGCGAAGCAGGATTTATGTGACGTCAGGATTTTTGTGTGACGTCAGGTCTTTGATGCGTAGTTCGCATGTGGCGATGTAGATACCGCCACGTCCGCCACATTATGTTAACTATAAAACAATTTTTTGAATTTTATTTTTATGTGGGTGGAAAGTTTTCTAAAATCAGAACGTAAGTTATAGGTAACCTAAGTACCAAAACCGATAAATAAAAAATATAAAAAAGCAGATTATATTTGCTTTGCTCTTTGCTGGTACTTATTATATGATTCAGTGTGTTCTCCTCCTGATATTGAAAACTCTACTCATATAAAATAATAAAACTTTTTTAAAAAAATTGACCGACTTCAAAAAAAACAAAACAAAAAAGGACTACTGTACTAAAAACCAAAAGACAAAAAGTACTTCTTTAATAATAAGAGAAAAATTAAAAAATAACTTTAATTTCGGAAGTCGGTGTCTTTGCTTTTAATTTTAGTTTTTGGCCACCGACTTCCGAAATTAAAGTTATTTTTTGCCTGTATACTCGCTAAACAGGGTATTGTTTGTAACGAGCTTTCCCACATTAAAAAGTACTCAACCCAAAAATCATTTGAAGCCTGTGGCGTTGAAATTCCATTGCACAAATTACTACTCGTGTGTCTTTATAGAACGCCTAAGTCTGATCCTAACATATTTTTGGATAAACTGGATCAATTTATGTGCGAAACAGTAAAAAAATATGGATCAAGTACAAAAATAGTTATTGCCGGTGATTACAATATAAATACTTTTAAACAAGGGAAAGTCACCAACTACTTAAAGGATCTATGCAATAACTATAAGTTGCAGAGTCACGTTAAAGTTGCCACACGTAAAGACTCGTGTATAGACCACATACTGAGTAACATAAAAAATCTTCTATTGAGGTTTTATCCCTATACTTATCAGACCACGATACAGCGCAATTCTTAGAGTTCCCAGTAAAAGAGCAAAGTTTAAAGTCCAAATCATATTTTATGTATAAAAAAGATTCCACGACCGAACTGAACCCGAAATAAACTTGTTCTGTGCCGTGTTTCGAGAGCCACGTGTTGCTTGATCGATGTCATTTGCATATGAGTTTGGTTACAAACATTGTATTATGTAGACCTTCATGTAGACACAAAAAAAGAACACCGACTTTGTTTTTGTTATTTAAAATGGACTTTAGTTATTTTCCAGTTGGAATAGGTAATTATCTACGTAGATTATAGACTTCTAGAGAACTAATTTAAGAAGTGCCAAGCTCTATTTGGTTTAAATACTTCAAGCTTTATTTAATTTTTAAATACGTTTGTGGTATTTAGGTCACGGGAGTTCGATTCAACTTTGAACTTACATTCTCGGATAATAATTTTGTGGCCTTATAATGATGAGTCGATGACTCACCTTTTATTTTTATTTTACAAACATTGAATTTATTTATACTGGTTAATATTTATTTATTTAATCCAATTTTTTATAACAAAGCTAAAATAAATAATATTTAATTATTATTTTAATTTAATATAATAGAGATAAAAAAATAACTAATATAGTATCTATTATTACAAGTATTATTTACTTTGTTAGTAAATAATACTTTGTTAGTAAATAATACTTTACGTTTACGTTTGTATGGAATGTTAATTAATTTTGAAATAAAACGATTAATAATAAAATGGGTTAACCGGTAATTAGTTCAACACTTTTCGTTAAAAGTTCTTAATTTCGTTGAAGATATTTAAATACCAGTTACAAATGAATAACTAATTCATCATTAATGCATTACCAATTAATAAAAATATTGAGTATTGAGTACTATTCTCAAATTCTTTCATATGATAACCAACAAAACTATTACACAATACTATATTAACCACATAGTTCAGTTATAAACCAGTTTATTTAATCGGTTCTAAAGTAACGAACACTTGGTCGGATACAGCTTTCAATATTTGATGGAAGGCCTATGACCTTAAAACTAACATGTTTTGAACAAGGCTGCCTTCGACAAACCTGTTTATTCAACTAAGAGTGTACATTTTTTGTTTCTTCATATTTTTATATTGGAACTAGTAACTTAATATTTGAAATCTGTAACTTGAAGTTGGAATCGACCAAAAAGATTCATTGTTATTTTTTTATAAGTGATCAATTTAAAATCCCTAAATTCCTACAAAAAACTATGTATTAACTTATACTTAGGTATATTATATGTCTCTTTTCTTCAATTAAATAAGTTCCTACTTGATTATCTTTTCGACGATCAACGAACATTTTTTTTTACAGATAGTCGAACACATTCCTATAATAAAATTGTTAAAAGCAGAATACTATAATTTCGAAGCACACACAAAGTCCACAACAAAGTTGTTTTATGATAATGCAACAAAAGACATGTTTGTTGTGTAATTAAATGACATAATGTACTTAAACAAAATATGTCAAGAACGTGTCTATTTATCAAATAATAAACATCTAATTCGTTGAAACGGGTCCCTTTATCAATGCATTGGTAAATAAATAATTATGTAATTTTAACGTAAATTTTACGCCTTTTAGACAATAGTTAACAAACTCAGTAACAGCCGGGCGGAAGTTTGGATTTGTATCCGATTGATGGCAATAGGCTCGCCCATTACATGAGACTTATAAACTGGCCAAAATATGAGGGTCTATCACACACCTCTGCCGAACCCTACGGGGAGAACTGGCGTGACGTTATGTGTGTGTTAAAGAGTTTCTATAACTAACCGAAAAGATATCCTACGGTTTTAATTCTTAAATGATTAAAATCGTTTTTGTGAGTCATCAGTCGGCACCAGGAGCCACCATATTGAATTATTTTTGGCTAGGTAGATATTTAGAGATACAAAATAAATCCGGTAGGTATTTATACCTTTACATTCATGAGAATCAGTGAGTAGTTATTGAAAAATTTCAAGTAATTGCTCCTTCAAAAACTTTTTGTGGTACCTATAATTATTAAATAATTACGTTTTACATAGTTATTTATCTTAACTAAAATTGTGCTGAAACCAGTTAAAGTACTTCTGGCTGTCCCTACTCGCTTTCGTGTCTAGTTATATAATACTCTATTTATTGCACTAGAAAAATAATGACATTTATTGTGTAATATTGTTGAAATGACTACACTTTAGAGGTATTTTTTGAATGGAAATGGTAAACAGAATACCTTGCTTTGTATTTATAGTGAAATAATTGAGTTTATTATACGTTTATATCGAAATAACGAAAGGGTGAGTAACCGTTATTTTTCTAATGTTATCATAATTGGAGTATAGTACCTACCTACCTACACAAGTTTGATATACTCGTTGTACATGTAGGTAGTTCCCAAGCTATCCCTTAGCCGTTTTTCATCAAAATCGGTTCGATAGTTTACCAGCTAAAACGTAACAAACAAAAAACTAATCATCGCATTTATAGTATCAGATATATTCGGTATAGATTGTCCGACCTATTACTGGTCTATATATTTAGATTAGGTAAATTATATGACAGGTAGATATAAAATAGATTTCTCATGTGATAACGCATGTTTTCGTGTTAATATTCTAAGATAACATTTAAAATTAAATAGATGTCTGCGATACGGATAGGTTAATTTATTTTATCGACGATATCAGTTTGTAAAAAGTCGTGGCTAAGTAATAACAGCCGCCCGAATCAATCCAACAGGTTTAGCTACGCTTGCCGGGGTTGGTCTGTGGATGGATGACCATCTTTACATACCGAGACTCCTCCGTGTCTCGGAAAGCACGTTACGCCGTTGGTCCCGGCTGTCATTTCCTGGATCTTTGACTGTTACGGGTCGTCAGACGCCGAAAAGTCTGATAAACAGTCTTACCAAGGGGTATCGTATTAACCAGTTACTGGGTTGTGGAGGTCAGATTGGCAGTCACTCCATTTAATGTACTGGTATTCAGCTGCCTCCGGTTAGACTGAAAGCCGACCCCAACATCGTTGGGAAAAGGCTAGGCAGATTGATAAGTTTGTAAGATACATAAATACAAGTTTTTAGTTTTTTTTTTGATAATGTAGCTAAGACAAGATAAAGTTAAAACTATGTAGTATTTATACGAGGTTAAATAATATTAAAATCAAGGACTTAGTTTTTTCGATGTTGATGTAAGTAAACTCAAGCAACGGTATGTTAATTAATTCGTACATTTCTGTGATTCCTTTTCAACTGTATTTTATTAATTAATCACCATAGTAACGAGGTAACCTTTAAACGTTATTACTTGTTTGTAATGATTAAATAAGATAACTTAATCAAACGATTGGCAAATAATTTAGGTTAGTTACTAAATAGGTTTTCACTGATAAATAAGTCATTTTGTTTGAATGTTACTAAAAAGTCGTCTTGTTTTTTAATGAAATATGTTGTTTATATAACAAAATGAATAAATGTCTTATATTATGACAATAGATACCACTTCACTTAGTGTTTTCATAGATATAAAATCAAAATTACAGCATTTTTCATTTAGGTCAATCTATCTGCCTAGCCTTTACCCAACTATGTTGGGGTCAGCTTCCAGTCTGATCGAATGCAGCTGAATACCAGTATTTTACATGAGCGACTGCCTATCTGACCTCCACAGCCCAGTAACTGGTAACTGCGATAACCCTTGGTAAGACTGGTTGTCGGGCTTTCGGGCTTCTGACGAATGTCGAATGTCAGCCAGGATCAACGGCGTAACGTGCTTTCCGAAGCACGAAGCACTCCCTTCTCTTTCATATAAAACTAGTCATAACATGAGAAAAATATTCATCATTTTTATGCCTTCTTGCAATATCGTACATATTCTGTTCGATCGTCTACAAGAAGAAACCTGCATTGTGCGCCTGTATTGCAGGCATTTCAAATATTTACCCACTGCTTGCACAATAGCGCTCATTTCTGCAAAATACTGGCTTTGTGGGTAGTTATACATTTACCACGAGGCTAGGAAGCATTATACGCATGTGTAATATTCCCGTAGACCTTTAATTGTTTAAAAGATATGAAAGGAATAAAAAATAAAAATAAATCATAGCTCATTGATGTTCAGTTGTTCACAGCTAGATATCTTACGGTTAATGTTGGAATATCAGAGGGAAAATTGTCATTGACACTGCTTCGTTGCCCAATTGACACAGTCTGTTATTGCGCAGAGCGAGGGACTACTGTTGCCCATCAGCTGAAAAAATCTCTAAATCTTCATAATTGAACGAAGTGAAAGTTTAAAAAATATTTATTTACCCACGATATCCGGATAGCGCGTCAGAAAATCTGTCTTGGCTCTTATGAGTTCAAGCCGTATCTGATTCTCCAGAGGTGCCTCCAACGCTGAGAACACCAGCGCTCCCGATGCCAAGTAAACCACGTAGAATATCACGTATAACAACAGCAGACAAGTGAACCTCGCCTTACCAAACAATCTAGTCGTTGCTATCAAAGGTTGAAACGGAGGGTGTTCTTCTTCATACAAAATTTCTCTTTCAACGACCATTTTCTTATGGTAAGGAAATAATTGGCTGTGAACTATCATGTCGTCGTCACTCCTCGAACTCATACTCCCGTAGGAGTGAATCCGCTTGTACTTGTTTCCACCATTCCCTCCAATTCCAATATGCTTCTCCATTTTGAAAAAGTTAATGTCAATAAAAATTTACGCGCAAAACCAATAAAGAGTTTTTAATTCAATCAAAAATCCATAAGCATTTTTAAAAACACATTCCAAATTCAAATAAACACGCCAAAAAGAAAACACTGGCACGGTTTTTATCTAGATATGGCTTGTCAGTAGTCCACAGAGTTCCAGAACACAAACCTAAAATCCCGGAACGCGCGGGATTATGGTCAACTGTACTTGAAAAACCTCTTCGGATGATTAGGTTCAACAAAAAGCGCGAATATTTCTGTCTTTTTAGTATCCCGGCGACAATTTTCAAGTTTAAATATCACCATTTTGATGCATTTTAGAAGCACTGGTTGGGATTAAATATGGCGGAAGCCGTAAGAATGTTGGTGTAGATAGGTGTAGCGATCGCGACAGTGACCGTAAGTAGACTGAGCGCATGAGTCGACACTCGATAAATTAAACTAGAATGCTCCCATTGGGTGTGTTGTCACTTCTTGTTTGTGAAGTACCCAAGATAATGTGATTGTGACAATCACGGTTTACCTACAAACGGTTGTAATATGTTTTTTATGTCGTTAACGATGTAACGGTTACAGTTTATTGCGATAGATACAGAATTTACTTAAATAAAGTAAATAAACGATAAGAAGCTAATTATCATTTTGTTTTTAATACTAATTCTCAACATAAATAAATAATATACATAATTATGATTACAGTTATTTTGATGGCATTTTAAATCAATTTGAAATGCTTATGAATTAAGATGCAAATTAATTAAGTTATCAATTAAGACTAATTTTATAATTAATTCATTGTTCTAATGAAGTATTGTAAAATAATAACTCGTCTGGTAAGTATAAACGTATCCTTATACATATTTCAAGAGGGTATCCCACAAAGAAATGTTTGGTTTCATCGGAGAGACTTCAAGTGAGTATCGGCTTCAAGTTTCAGATGAAAAGCAAACAGTACCTAACTTTATTGATGTCGGTAGGTAACGAAGATAAATATGAAATCATAACTATTTTCTTCAGAATTTCTTGAAGATTCTCATGTTTTAAGGCTCTTACATACTGGGGCGATTCGTCGCGCGACGCGACGCCGCCGCATTGTTCGTCGTGAGAAATTGTTTTGTTAAAATTCGCGTCGCGCGACGAATCGCCCCAGTATGTAAGAGCCTTTATTTGCCTTCGTAATTTCAGGAGAGCTTGTTTGTAATACTTAATACTAATACGTGGGACTACGCTCTCAACTTAATTAGGTAAGTATCTACCTGAAAATAATCAGCATAAACATAAAGGACAGGAAGTAAAAAAAAAAATGGAAATTTGTCTAATAAAAGCTTTACGAGCTCGCTTCAAATACAAGACGTGTGCCAGATGGGATTACAAAAAAACCGGCCAAGTGCGAGTCGGACTCGCGCACCAAGGGTTCCGTACCATTATCTATAAAACCGGCCAAGTGCGAGTCAGACTCGCGCACGAAGGTTCCGTACCATTATCTATAAAACGGTAAAAAAATGACGTTTCTTGCATGGGAGACCCCATAAATATTAATTTTATTCAGTTTTTTTGTATTTGTTGTTATAGCAGCAATAGAAATACATCATCTGTGAAAATTTCAACTGTCTAACTACCACTGTTTTTTTTTTGGGGACGACTACTGCTGTAAATTAAGCCATGTGGCTAACACAGCTCCAAAAAGCTACTAATAACTCATCATCCGCCTAGCCTTTTCCTAACTATGTTGGGGTCGGCCTCCAGTCTAACCGGATGCAGCTGAATACCAGTATGTTAGATGGAGCGACTGCCTATCTGACCTCCACAACCCAGTAACTGGGTAATACGATACCCCTTGGCAAGACTGGTTGTCAGACTTTCGGGCTTCTTACGACCAGACGACTGACAAAGATCCACAAATGACAGCCAGGACCAGCGGCTTAACGTGCTTTCCGAGGCACGGAGGAGTCTCGGTATGTAAAGATGGTCACCCATCCACGGACCAACCCCGGCAAGCGAAGCTTAACCTGATGGATCGACCCGTGTGGCTGTTATTACCTAGCCACGAGCTACTTATGACAGAATTTCAAAAACAAAATGTTTTAATTTGTAGTAGAAAAATGGTTCAGTGAACGCATAATTGAGCCACACCTTCAATTTAATTAACTTATTTTCCAAAAAATCTGATACAACGATGTTCACTTACAAAATGAAGTATTTAAGTCAATTAAAATCCTGATGGACGGTAACCCTAGGTGTAAGTGGTCACGCGCCGCCGCCGCGCCGCTCATGACACTTGATACGGTAAAAGTTTATATACCTGGGTAAGTATGTACTTAGCTAGTAACTTAGTTATACAATGAATGGGCACTTCTGACACTTATCTTTAAGTTATTAATTAGTTTTCCTGCTGATAAATTAATTGCTAATTTACAACGTAACATGAAATCACGCCTGTTTTGCTGGAAAAGTTCGGCAGAGGTGTACCCATATTACACCAAATTTTATGTTACCTACACTGTCCCACTGCTGAGCAAAGGCCTCCCCTAAATCTTTTCAAACATCCTTTTTCAATGCCACCACGAGTCAACCCTTTTTTTTTTGAGAGTGGGATATATCATCAAAATGACTTCTCTCGCTCTGTGCGGAGCGGCACGGCGTGTCAGACTTTTACTGACTAAAATTCCACCCGCGTTCCTTCAGTTGCCTGTTGCCACTTGGCAACAGGCAACTGAAGGAATGCGGGACACTTGTCCCGGTATCCCTTTCGGATTTTCCCGCAACACTGGCAGGCATCGGTCTTAGCGGACCCCGCCAATTGTGTTGACACCACGATCCAACCCTTGCGGTACGTGTCGAGATCGTCTCGCCATCTCTTCCTGGGCCGGCCTCGGCGGCGGCGGCGCCGTCCATCCTCAGACAACCACCGTGTGGAGAATAGTACACCAATAATAATGATTAATTATGAATTGATTAAAAATAATACGTTATAATTAATTTACTGCACATACATAAACTCATGTCTTCTTCCCATGGGGGTAGGCAGAAACTACAGAAGGCCACCTGCTACGATCCGTACATCCGTTTGCTTCGTTTATTTTCGTTCATTAATTTATCAGTTTATAATGTTCAATCATACCGATTATTTTTGTTTATGATTCAAGGGCAATGATTTGGCCATTTGAGGTTGCCTAAAATGTCAGTGATCACAACAAAGTTGAAATTCGCTAGAGTTAGAAACTCGTTTACAATGACATTCAAAACCAGATTTTCCAGCATTCAAGATTGCTTTAGTGAGGGAATCATTATCACTAGGTACTATTGCGATCTACAAATGTTTATCAGTTTTCAAATTAGATTCTTTACCACACTTTGCAGTCTAAAATGCAATATCTTGACACATTACCATAATGACATTTAACAAAGAAAACAGGTTTGAATTTTGTATCATCGACCTTGTGACATAGATGTGTGCATGCAATTATAAGTCGTAAGGTAGTAAACATTCTCAGACCGCGAACGTACATCACTATTCCTACATATTATAAAACAAAGTCCCTCCCGTGTCGCGTCTGTCTGTCTATCTGAACGCGATAAACTGTTTTCACCAATAATAAATGGAGTGATTCATGAGGAAGGTTTTAGGTATTGGCTGAAATATGACGAAGTTTTTTGAAGATGTCGGAAAAAATCATGCCATCTGGAAGCTATACTGGCGTTCTCCGCATAAACCAATAGAGTTAGGTATATAAAAACAATGTATTACTACCTGGATTAACACATAAGATAGGTACTCTTCGCGGGAATACATTTCCGTGGGATAATTTCCAACCTCCACGCGGGCGAATCCGCGGGCAAAAGCTAGTAAAACTATGATATATTTTTATAAGATTTGTTCCATAAGAACAAATCTCTTATGGAAAAGTTCTTACGGAATAAAACAATCTAACTTAGAGTGATGTATTAATGACTAGCTGCGCCCCGCGGTTTCACCCACATAAGTCCCGATCCCGTTGGAATATCGGGAAAAAAAGTATTCCATTTCCTATTCCAGGTTATGATCTACCCCTGTGCCGAATTTCATCCAAATCCGTTCAGCCGTTTTAGCGTAAAAGCGTAACAAATAAACTCACTTTCCCATTTATAATATTATGTAATACTAGCTGATGCCCGCGACTTCGCCCTCGTGGATGTCGGTTATAACATATTAAAACCTTCCTCGAGAACCACTCTATCCATTGGTGAAAACAACATGAAAATCGGTGCAGTAGTTGTTGAGTTTATCGCGAACAGACACACAGACACGGCGGAGGAGTTTGTTTTATAATATGTAGTGATAATAATTATAATGTACTAATGATTATAATTCTGTACCTACATAAATAAGTACATATTTGCTATGTTCGCGAATCATATTTCGATCAAGATACAACTTGACGCTGACCTGTAAAATTCAAAACAGTACATTGCGGGCTACCAGTACGGATCTTCCTTATGTGGAGAAATATCCAATACACTTTCTCCTCGGGAATCCAGCTTTGATGTCATGTTATGTTCTTCTTTGTTTGAACACGTTTTATAGTTGATTGACTAAACTATACATTTCAAAGGAAAACGGAAACTTCTTGCTTCCACCACAACGACCAATGATGTCTGATCCATCATCCACCTCAATACATCCGTTTTACGTCGTTCCCTTATCAGTTAACACTGGCACGACGGTATCACGTATCAGCTTGTTATCAGTACAGTAGGCCTGTCAATATTGTGCAGCTGTACAAAATACATAGTCCAAATGACACTCAAGTTTTACCTTTTTGAGATTTCGTCCTTGTAATGTACCTACATAAGGTTGCTTTGGGCTTTCCTGGACCTGAAAAGTCTGTTACTAACCACCAATAATTATCATCAACAGCAGTAGGTAGGTACATACAAACAATTAAAAAAGAACAATAATAATAAAATAAAAGTACTGGTATGGTATGCAGGTATCACTACATATTATAAAACAAAGTCCCGCCGCGTCTGTCTGTCTGTTCGCGATAAACACAAAAACTACTGCACCGATTTTCATGCCGTTTTCACCAATGGATAGAGTGGTTTTCGAGGAAGGTTTTAGTATATAATTTGTCAAGCGGGCAAAGCTGCGGGCATCAGCTAGTTCACAATAAAGGAACTTATCCTTACATATTATAAAACAAAGTCCTCCGCCGCGTTTGTCTGTTGTCCTGTACGCGATAAACTCAAAAACTACTGCGCCGATGTTCAGGCTGTTTTCACCAATGGATAGAGTGGTTCTCGAGTAAGGTTTTAGTATATAATAACCGATATCACCGAGGGCCACGTCGCGGGCATCAGCTAGTGAATTATAACAAAATATTATGAAATACAAAATACAACTAGTACTTGTTACGCAACCAAAATGTGGTGACAAAATATCGTCTAAAGATAACAATAGCTTTGCCGATACATAACGCCTTTAGGGACCCAGTGCACTAGACGGCCATGACCACGACCAGTGGTCGCAGCGAACAGATAAACTATATACAAATCACGCACTTGGTCGCAACGGCCAACTAGCTGCAGACCGGGCAACGGACCACGAACTATGACTAGCCGGAGACGTGGCCGTCTAGTGCGCAAAAATGTTTCCTTGAACCAGAAAAAAAACAATTTTTTTTTGCGGCAAATATTTGCCGCGACTTACTAACATTATGCAATATTTCACTTTGACAAAGAGTTCTCTTTACATGTTCTTATTCTCATTATTTAGTTCATGCATGTAGAAAGTAGCTTGTTATTGATACAAGATGTAATAGAAGTCAGCCGAGAGAAATGGGCGTCACTTGATATTTTCTCATAAGGACTAGTATAGATAAAGCGTTTTGAACGCTATAATAGATTCCTCATTCCGTACTTGCTGCGTAACCTATAACTAACTGTAGTTTAAGAAAGAAAGAAAGAAGTCGGTGTCTTTGATTTTCAATTTTATTTTTTTGCCACCGTTTTCCGAAATTAAAGTTAGCTTTTAAATTTTTTGTGTGTTTTTTGTAAGTCAGTTGTTTTTTTTTTGTAGAACGTTTTTATTTTTCACTTTTTAGTTGTGGAGCTACCCACACAAATTCGAATACCACTTCCTGCTATGCAAATAACAGTGACGGAGTCAAATAAAATATCGTTTAGATAGACTAAGTGGGAAAAATACGTAATTATTGAAGCTAACTAAAAAACTACGCAAGAAAAGTTAATAAAATTTATATGGGACCACCTCTTAATCATGACCTACCAACAAAAAAAGAATCATCAAAATCGATTCATAATTAGCGGAGTAATGGCATAACAAACACACAAAAAAAAGACGAATTGAGAACCTCCTCCTTTTTGAAGAAGTCGGTTAAAAAGATAGTTTTCATTCGCTATTCGCTTACCTACTTTCCATTTATTTCCACTTTCAATCACAGCTGTCCTGTCAAACCCACATCAAATGTAACTGATTTCTGCCCCGAATTCTCGCACATTCTTACAAATGTGTGCTGCGTTCTACACGCCACATCTAGACAAGCCCTTAGATAGTCGGTGAAGTGTAGAAGTCTATATTAGATCATTATTTATGAACTTTAGCCGTACACGTTTTGTGCGCGTGATTTTGACGCAAGTGATACGGGTAATTTACGTTATATCAAAGACAAAATGATACAGGGTGTAAGGGACCGCCCTCCATAAATTAACAGGGGGCATTCAGCTCCTTATTTTGAATCGTATTCCACCAGAAATTTTCTCAGAAAAGTTTTCATTTTATTTTATCGTTTTTTCAGTTACTATTCCTTTATTTAAAAGTAAAATTACATTCTCTGTACACAGCACTACATTTATGTAAAAAACAGCTAAAATAAAAAAAACAGCAATGGATGTTAAAATACTCGAGCGCGCCCCCCCCGACACGGGGAGTGCGGCTACGTGGGTTTTGCCGCGGTAACGATACATTGCGCGTGAGGTAATAATACAAATCAGGTTTATTGGATTCCCATAACGTTCCTGAAATAATTTCATGTACCGGTCGTCTTAGTATGAAATGCTGAATTTATCCCATCTGTCTGTGGAGGGCTGTCCCTTACACCTTGTATACGATGCAATCTGATAAGACTAGAACTACGTCTGCATAACCTATGGCTTTAAAGACCTTCCGCACTCGATTAGACCTAAGTATCTATATATAATATGTCGCAGGTTGATTTGATAATTCGTATTTTCGCGAAAACCCGGATAATTAGAAACTGGTATAAAAAATCTGCGAGCAACTTGGAACTAGCGTAACCTAACCTATTTCACCCAGTTTTTCATCATTTTCTAACTATCCGGGTTTTAGCAATATCCCTAGGGTTATCGCGAAAATACTAATTATCAAATCACCGACTTATACAAGGCATGCAAAAACTCAGCTGTTCCCCTATCTAGGGAACAGCTGTTTTTTTTTTCGCGATTTCATGTTTTTTGCCTTAGTGAAAGTTGTTTATAATGATGAGTACAATGACCCCTTAAGAGGTTTTCAGTTTTTGCTTATACACCTTGGAAAAACCGATTAAAACTATTCCTGGTTTAGCTACAGAATTCAAGGTGTGTATAATATCAGTCAAATCAATTCAATCAAATGCTTTTTTCATAGTGTTTTTAATAACACTTCTGTGTTATGGATGAATAAATAGCCATACCAGCCAATCAACAACGAGTAGTTAATTAAAACTGCCAAATACATTGAAAAAGATTCAAGGTAGTCGTGAAAATGACAGCTCGCACAAACAAATGAAGTGTGTTTTCCAATTTTCGTGTGAGACTGACCGGTGGCTCAATCTCAGATACATAAGCAGCCTATAATGTTCCCACTGCTGGGACACAGAGCCTCCTCTCTGTGAGAGGGAGTGGGCCGTAATCCACCACGCGGGCCCAGTGCGGGTTGGTAGATGTCATATGTCTTCGAATTTTTGGGTCTAGGACGTGCCGGTTTCCTCACGATGTTTTCCTTCGCCGTTTTGAGAGCAGTGGTGTTGAAATTATTTACACACAGTAAAGCGCCTGTCAGGCCTCAACCTACGACCTACAACTCGTAAGTCGCACCCACCGCGGTCACCCACTGCTCCTACACCCAATTTCAGATACGCTTTTGTTTTATTAAATTTTGACCTTGGAAGAATTCTCGTTTCTACGGTGTACAGTCGAACAAGCTATTTAGTATACAACCAGATAACTTGCAACTACTTTAAACAATTTTGTGAGTGTTTTCAGTAGTCAACAATCCTTGTACGTCACTCTCCTAAGCCATCAGCCCAAAAAGTTAAATTACACACACAACCAAAATTTGTCAGTGTTGCGGAAAATGAATATATTTTGCTTGTATACCAAATAGCTTGTTCGACTGTACCATTGATTTAAGTTTCCCCATACGGTAAGTAAGTCTGGGTCCAAATTATTTCTTTTAAATTCACCTGTGACACATGGATGGTCCTGAAGGAACTGCCCCTTCAATTGGTCGAGCTTTTCGCCAATGCTCTCCTCTAACGGACCTTCGATAGCCTGGAACACTGATGCTCCTGTAATAAAAATAATTACGATGTCAAAATACATTATGAAACAGATCGTGATTGATCGTGTGTTAGCGTGTTGCTTTATTAAGTGGAAATAGGGTCGGTCTTTTTCTTCAAACAAAAAGTCTTAATTCGAGGTTCGGCTCTCGTCTATTTCCTCCTCCAGTATTTGACCAATTTGAAAGATATTTTATATATTGAATAAGAAAAATACTTACTGTGCCTGTATGTTTTTCTTTATTCATGAATAGTTGTCAAATTTGTACAATAGGCCTCTGATGACAGCGGTCTAAACAGGCAATATTGAGAATTTTTTAAGGGTTCTAGTGCTTCTGCAGATAATGTATCATCAAAACGGAAAACATAGGGGCACAGTAAATATCCTTCTTATTCAATTTGTAAAATATCTTTCAAATTGGTCCAATATTGGAGGAGGAAATAGACGAGAGTCGAACCTCGAATTATGACTTTTTGTAGTTTTTCTAGTTGTCAATATATCATTGTAACATGCTATTAGTAAATAATATTGGAATAAGTAAATACACCGTGAATAATATAAAAGTTCGAAGACGTTAGTAAGGTTGTGACAGGATAATAATATGAAAAGTTTTCGATCTATTCGCAATAGTTTCTTATCTATTATTTCTATTTTTGTTTTTCGAAGGGAACCGAATAAATGGGGACATAAAATGACACCTATCAGGCATCGATATTTTCTAAGGGAAGATCTCACACTTATGTCAAATCAGACACACATCACAAATTATAGTTCGCCATTTCGCCAAACGCAAAGCCAACGCGTAGTCGGTCTACAAAATTTTAGGGGTATGAGGAACAGGGTGTTGTGTCTGGCGGACAACTTCCCAATGATTGATATTGGATTTTTGTGTATATGTTCACTGCACGGTAAACTCTAATTGCGCGATGCAGGATTTTTGTGACGTCAGGATTTTTGTGTGACGTCAGGTGTTTGATGCGTAGTTCGAATGTGGCGATGTAGGTACCGCCATAAAATTAAGAAAATATGAGATATTGGTTAGTTCCTTCGTTGATTCTTAATCACTTGCCCGCACGAGAAGTTTGCTATTCTTATTATTAAAAGTTTATTCACAGACCTCTCTTATTGGAATTTCTTTCCTGTGGATCTTAAAATATTTCAACAGATGAAAGGCAATTTTCTTTCGCGTAAAATAAACTTATTCTGA
This sequence comes from Lithophane leautieri, assembly GCA_949152455.1. Classification (NCBI taxonomy): domain Eukaryota; kingdom Metazoa; phylum Arthropoda; class Insecta; order Lepidoptera; family Noctuidae; genus Lithophane; species Lithophane leautieri. The sequence continues at coordinate 2,381,980 of OX424469.1, read as the reverse complement.
CAGCGACACGGTTCAAACTGAGAGTTTTTTTTAAAGTTTTGCGGTCAGCATTGAATCCCTAAGTATTGAGGTTGATAGGTTATACACGCACCGCAAGTGGCACGTCAAAACTTGGTTAATAATTAGCCAAGTTTTCTTCATCTTGTCTCTTTTTCGCTCCAGATAATTATGTCATGTCGTCCTACTTCTACGTGTCTTCTAATAGTGTGACAATGTGCCGCTTTTGAAGTTCGAATGTTGGGTAGTAAAACCTATCTACAGTGCGTTCATTATAACTTGACCCGAGACACGATTGGCAGCACTGAATTTAGCATTCTTAGTTTCAATACTAATAAAGTTCAAAATGGTGACTGACAGAACAGTAGGTACTACCAATCATACGACTGCAAAATTCAGTTTATAATATCATTGTCTGTTAGCCAGTGATCGTTAATTAATTTATGATAAGCAAGACAATCAAACTGCACTCAATTTCAAGCAATTTACCGACAGACACAATACAATTACAGACTAATACAATTTGACTTTCATTGGCGAAGTTGATGCGATTGTTTTTATATTTATTATTAAAGTCAACGGCCTGCCATTATTTATTTGAAAGGACGAACAACGCTATGATCCGATGATCGGCCATCTTGGTTATACTTTGATTTAATTTTAGAATTAAATTAACAATACAATCGAATCAATAGATTTAAAGGTGGGTACACATTACGTGAAACGTAACATAAAATATAACATAGTTGAAACGAATCACACATATTTCGACGTCGACGGCATGTTCGTTTCAACCTAATATGTTAAATTTAATTTTACATTTCACATAATTATATGTGCACCTAGCATTAAAAGATAGATTTTTGCATTTTATTTCTCTATGGATTTTTGTAAAAATAAGACTTATAAACATAGCACAACTGACTTATCTACTTATCTGGTGAAATGTTGGTGTACTATAGACTCCTCTTTTTTAATTACTTACCTGCACTTTTCCTGTAAAATTGCAGGCAACGTACTGCATTCAACATAACATCCAACCTTTTTATTCTGATCATGCGCCAGTAATACATTCATCATTGGAATATGGTATTCACGAAGTTGTATTGCGATCACTGTAGATTAAAATAATCATGTAGGTAATTAGGTATACCTACCTTGGCGGGGTCCGCTAGGGCCGATGCCTGCCAGGGGTTGCGGGAAAGTCCGAAAATGATACCGGGACCCTTGGCAACAGGCAACTGACGGAACACGGGTGGGTTTTATTCAGTAAAAGTCTGACACGCCCTCCCGCTCCGCCCAGAGTGGGAGAAATAATTTGATGATTTACCACCCTCAAAAAAAAAGGTATACCTACCTACATGATTATTATTACCTCCTATGTTATCTCCCAGTAAAATCCTAATAACAATTGCCGGAAATTGATCAACTGTAATTATTAGAATCCTGTTTCTACTTATCAGTAGTTCTTTGTTACTGTTTTCAAAACATAAAATAAATGAAACTACCTACATATTTTATGAACGTACTATAATTACTAAAAACCCATTAGTGCTAACGTACAGATAGATAGACGATCAATATTTGAGCAAACTCAAGCTAAGGAAAAATGAAAGAGGTATTTTATTTGTTTTTCCCTCAGTTTTTATGTAATGAATAATGAAAAATACATTCAGCGTATAATCATAAAAGTACCCCATAAAAATACTTCAAAGAAACTCCCAATTCATTATGCATAACAACAAAACACTGAAAGATTTCTTCAAAACAAAACTGTATCCTCAACAAAGAATCGTGAAATGAAAAGGTAATTTACAAAAAAAACAATAAAGTCAAACAAGTTACCAGTAACAAGAGATTTAAAACACCTCGAAACAAAAAAAAAAAAAAAAGCCGCAAAGTTTTTTCTATGTAAGTTATATTTAAATATCGAATGTTATGATTGTGTTATTAAGTAGACTCAACTTGTGTAAACTTGGATTTAGTTCGACTCAAAAAGTAACAAAAAAGTAAAAGTTGTATAAGAAAAACAGATAACTGAAAAGCATGAACTTTCAGTTATCTGTTTCGCTTAGTCGTGAAGTCGTGATCCTCATAATCATAATCAGCCTATAACGTTCCCACTGCTGCGACACAGATCCCCTCTCGGTGAGAGGAAGTGATCTTTCGTGTCAAGTGCCAACTTAGGTTAAGCTAAATATTTATCAATAATGGCCGTTTCCATTAACTCTGCGCAACTGCGCACTGTTGACCTGGGCTCATAGCCTTCGCCTAGTGATAGTGAAAACGAGTAAGTATTACAATGAATACCATCTAATTAAGTACATTAAGAATTAAAATCAGCTCACAACTTTCTACCCCATATCTCTAATCTATTATTTATTTGAAAGCACAAAAAGTTATTCTAAAAATATATTTTTTCAAGACTGTTCTTACGATATCACATGTCATGTAGTAAGTCATGAAAGTATGTAGGAACATAAATGTAATGTGAGGTTTAATTTACATAATGGAACTTGGACTACTTTGGAAAATGAGGATTTGCAAAATTTTTATAAATAAATCCATGTCTTCCAGACTGTTTTGTAGCAATGGACTGGGTTTCTTACTAACTTTTAAGTGTCATCTAGTAATTTCTACGTTACAAAATGGGTAACGTATAAAGCTAAGTCAAAAAAATTGTTTCAATTACTCCTTCTCTTACCCATGGTCAGATAAAGCGCCATAGCCGACGCTAGCACGAACACGCGCAGTGCTGGAATGCTGCGCGCGTCGTTCACACACCCGGGCACGACGAGCCTCATGGTTACCGGAGATCAGCTGGGGACAAGGATAATTGCATTAAAATCATAAGATAAATACTACATAACATACTGGTGAAATACTGGTATTCAACTGCATCCGACCGACTGGAAGCCGACCTCAGCATAGTTGGGAAAAGGCTAGGCGGATGAAACAAAAACTGCGTAGGCCATGGCATTATGGATTCGTTATCAGAGTCTTGAATAGTCACAAAAAAATCCTGATTCAAGGAATCTCATATTTCAATAATAAAATCTACAATTGCTTTAATATAACATAGTGTTAAATAATAAGATCCACTGCAGCAGGGCAGAGGCCACTTCTCATACTGAAAATTGGCCCGCGCTTTGATTCGACTCTGTTTCAAGTTTAAAAATAATAAATCAAAGTCGATACCGCGTTACTATAATGCCCAGTTCCTAAGGTCGGAAAACGAATCGTTCCGCTAAAAATCGCAGCTTTTTGAAAAGATTGTAAAAGTAGTTTTATCAGTAAAAGCTTCTAAAAGTTGAAATGCCGTTGCTGAGCTATGCAAATTACGCTTTGATATTGGACGAAAATCCGGGAGCGTTGGTTTTAACCAACATTTGCAATTGGGCATTACTAAAAGGTAGTAGGAAGGTTTCTATCATAGAGCATCGAAAAATTCATCCGCATCGCCGTCAACAGGAAAAATGCCTAAAAGTCTGGCAACATTACCACGTTATATGGCATAGTTTTTTGCGTGGTGGATTACGGCCCAATCCCTCTCACTGAGAAGAGGCCTGTGTCCTAGCAGTGGGAATATTATGGGCTGATTATGTATGGTTATGTTATGGCATAGTTGATTCTTTGGTAGGTAGGTTTAAACGACCCAACTTTATCAAGATTACGAGCTTATTTCACAATTTCCGAACAAAGTAATAATGTCAGATCATACAGTTAATCATAAGATGAAACCAAACAGTAAGTTAGGTTAGGTTATCCTCCCAAAGGAGAGTACTTCAACAATAATCCCTGTCTACTAAGAAATTAATAATAAGAGAAAAATAAAAAAATAACTTTAATTTCGGAAGTCGGTGTCTTTGCTTTTAATTTTAGTTTTTGGCCACCGACTTCCGAAATTAAAGTTATTTTTTTATTTTTCTCTTATTATTAAAGAAGTACTTTTGTCTTTTGGTTTTTAGTACAGTAGTCCTTTTTTGTTTTGTTTTTTTTGAAGTCGGTCAATTTTTTTTTTAAAGTTTTATTATTTTTCCATTTTTTGTGTAATTTGATTTTTGTAATCATGGGTAGACCAACTAAAGGAGCCACCCGCATGAAGAAAAACAGAATTAAAGAGACTAATACTGCTGAAAAAGAACGCCTATCTAAGAATCGCAAACGGAGTGCTATGTCCGGTTCCCAAGAATCACCGTTAGCTTGTCATGCTAGGTTATCTCAGATGAGAAATTACATGCATTCTCATTTGTCACAGGAGTCGCCAAATGATAAGATCTGCCGACTCAATCTTATTCAAAAACGATTAAGTGGCGAGTCGTCTGAACAGCGCAAGTATCGTTTAGATGTTATACGAAACCGGCTGGCTAATGAGACTCCCGTGCCTTCTCAAGAATATAAGGGTGAACACTATACATTTGCTTACACTGTATAGTTCCCCTCATCATCATATTATAAGGTGACCATAATCAGATCTGTAATGTCACTTACAACCTATATGGTTGCAAAGTTCTTATCAATATAAATGAATTAAGTCCAAACACAAGGTAATTACTGTGAACCGTTGAGGAGTTCCGTTAATCGTCCTTCGTCTTCATCATCAGACCCTTAACGACAGTCACAACCCATCCAAGTGTAAGGTTCTTATCAATACAAATTAATCAAGCCCAAACACAAGATATCTGCTGTAAACCACTGAGGAGTTCCCTCGACTGTCTTTCGTCTTCATCATCAGACCCCTAACGACAGTCAGAACCCATCAAAGTGTAAAGTTTTTATCAATACAAATTAATCAAGCCCAAACACGAGGTATCTGCTGTAAACCATTGAGGAGTTCCCTTGACTGTCTTTCGGCTCCATCATCAGATCGACTCTAGGCCTTCATAAAATTGTAGTGCTGTAAAATACTTAATGAATAAATTAAGGAATGCACTAGTTGCCCTTACGATTTTTGAAAGTTCCCCTCGATTTCTCTAGGATCCCATCATCAGATCCTGACTTGGTGACAATGGGACCACCTCAGAAGTATAAGCTTTTGAACAAAAAAAGAATTTTTTAAATCGGTTCACAAACGGCGGAGTAATCGGTGAACATACATAAAAAAAAAAAAACACATATCGGAACAAAGAAGAAAGCAATTTCGTTATACTCAACATCCGAAGTAATAAGGAAAAAGAGATTGCAATGTTGCCAGCTGAGCGTTTTTTACTGCATGAGATGCATTTATTGCATGTTCTTGTATGGATTCTAATCTGTCTGAGAGTGCGGCTCTAAAGGGGAATCGCAAAGGTTTTGTTATAAAAAAATTGTGGAGATTCGTTTAACCTTATATTTTTGTAAGAACCCTTTTTTCGGAACACACTGCAGCGGCTATGGAGCATCGATTTTCAAAAGTTTGCAACGGTCTCCGCATAAAATAAAGGTTGCTGATTGCCATATAAAATATCTACTGTTTTGCAAAGTTGAAACTTTTCTTACACAATTTAATTATGTAGCAAACAATACACGCTATTAACCAATGTTTTCTCTAATAGAGAGTACTTAAACTTAGAAATTATAAGTCTTGAGAATTAACCACTTGTAGCTCAAATTAACCTAAAACTTTCTTGAAGGAAAATGACTTCCAGTGCCTGCAGAATCCCAATGTTTCAAAGAATAGAATTCTCGTTTTTCATCGAAGATTAACTACTTACTTACCTAACAAAACACCCAATCTTGTACATCCCAATTTTCATATTTGTAATGCAAACGAGGCGTCTGACGTCACCTGTTCCCATTGAGTGCGGCCCTTAATTCACATGGTATTGATTGTAATATCGCGAGGCTACATAAGTACTGACAGGTGACAGGTGGACGAAGACCTATTTATTATTAAACGATTCTTCGAATGGTAACGATGGAAATTGTATGAATAGATACCGTGCAGACTTTTTGATCACATAACAGTTTCGGAGCGTATAACTGGCTTGTTTTAGCCAGTTAGTATTGTACCTATCCAGTGCATATTAGAAGATTTGTTAAACCTATATTTACTGACTCTCTCTGACGCTCTCTGACCTCTTTAGAATGTTTTTTTTCTATGGTTTATAACAGTTAGAGGCTAATATAGGTTTCATGTCACAGAATAGGAACAAAACTTTGTAACGGCGATTAACACACAGCACCACGCACCGCCGCGGTCTCTGCCGGCTCGACCGCGCGGTCGGGCGGTGTACGTGTATTAAGTATCAGCGGATTTAATAGAGGCCAATGCCACATGAGACCGCCTACCGCGGCGGTGCGCGGTGCCGTGTGCCAATCGCCTTAGTTCATCCAGTCAGCGGTTACCTGGTTAGAGTAAATGCTCTTACATACTGGCGAACTTATAACAAAACAATTTCTGAGAAACTGCACGGCAGAGCAATACCGGCGGCGTCGCGTCGCGCGACAAGTCACACCAGTGTGTAAGAGCCTTAAAACGTTAAAAGCAAACCTAGGTCATCGATATCCTAGAGTAACTTACAAAGAAGTTGCTGGCATTTACCAAGGAAATTTGGTAGCATCTACATCGCCACATGCGAACTACGCATCAAAATCCACACGTCACACAAAAATCATGACGTCACACAAAATCCTGCATCGCGCAATTATGCCGGGGCTACATTGTCGCGTTATCGCGAACTTTACTTCGCGCGCTCTCTCTCGCACACCGCTCGACGTCTCACTGAGCAACAGAGAGCGCACGAAGTAAAGTTCGCGATAACGCGACAATGTAGCCCCGGCATTAGAGTTTACCGCCCGATCGACATAGATACAAGATTCCAACATCAATCGTTGGGCAGTTGCTCGCCAGACACGACACCCGTCTGGTCTGAGGATCCTCCCTTTTCTATAGAGGATGAGTGAATTTTATACCCTGTTTATAACTATAAAGAAGGAATAAAAAAGCAAAAAAACAGCTTTTTTTTTCCTCAGCTTACAGTTGAATATCAGATAGCCAAGTAGCCACGTTTGTGTTACAATATATTAAAAAGCTATAAGTTTTTAGTCAAGCTCAAAGTATTTTTTTCAATTAAACTAATTGCAGGCACTTTTGAATTGTCAAGAGGTCGGTCAGACAGAAAAATGAAGCTAATTGCCTATTCCAAAGCGTAGTAGGTACTATGGAGAAGAACGAGCAAGAAACTCCATGGACACTCTTTTAAATAAAACTTTTCACTGTTTTAACTCAAGTTGAAAGTATAGGATGTGAGAATGATGTAGAAAGACGTGGACGTTAAAAGAGTAATAATAAAAAATAAAAATGTGCCATGGCGGCTAAGAGATGACCAGTCCAAACTGACGATGCCCGTTCACGAACATGACGCATGGATCAACACCATTTAGCCAACCATTTTGAAAGGAACCGAATGATCTAATCTATTTTAGTTTGTCGTACCTACATATCAATCGCGAACTTTGTTTGCTATCAATATCATTGTTTGTTCTTACCCTGAAACAAAAGCCGACCATAGAAACAAAACAACATACGAGTAGGTATCTACTATAATTCAGGCTTCAACAACATCGACACTTGAATCCCGTTGTAAAGCCTGTAGATAACACGTCGCTGGTTGACAGCTTATCAATATTATCAGAGAGGGCTACCTGCTACGGAAGTGATCGTTATGTTGTACCTGTGTATTTTATGTATCTACATGGTACACGGCACTGATGTCAGTCGCGTGTCGATCGCAGGACGTGTACACAAAGCCTGTCATTATCACGGATGTATTTTGATATTATATAGTTGGTCTCGTGTCTTTGATTGTGTGTAAAGGTTATACACAAAATCAAAGGTTCCGCGATAATATAAAGAAGGTAGGCTATACTTACCACGTTTTTTTTTTTATTTATCAAAATTGCGAAATATTTGACGGCTATTTGCGACGTTGCCAACTTTCAGAATACACCCTCTCTTCCCTCGTTTCTGAATGTAGTACCTACCTATACAATCAATTTGTAAATTGCGTGAAAACTTTTCAATCATCAATCAAATGTTAGTATTATTGTGTAAAAATTTAAACATAGTAGATATTAACAATCTTTCAGCATGTCTGTCTAATCCAGCAGCTATTTAGACTCACGATAAAATGAAAATTACTATTTTCACATTTATGGCTTGCTCAGCTTACAAGTTTTGTACACAGTTTTAATATCAGCCAACGGCAACTTAAAGAATTCTACGACACAGAAGTAAATAAAATACGCTCTAACTTCAAATAAACTGCACATGTTTACGAGTCCTAACAACTGTGGGAGTTGGTTGACTTTCTGCAACGTGCACTGTATCACGATGTAAACACGTGTATATATATTATGTCGCAGTAAGATGGTTGACGCCGTGGTATAGTTATATCCCTATCTATCTAGGGATATAGCTATATACCGTATTATAGTTATATGAAAGCGGTTCATAACTGTCTTACTAGGAATATAACCATGATACGAGTAAGATCTAGTTTTAAATACCAACTGCGTCGAAATTAGTCACAGTAACAAAGTTAAGATACCTACTCCAACAGTTAATGAACCGCTATCATATTCTTCTCAGGAATTTTCCATCTGAAAGTACTCAGTTCGCATCCCGAAGCATTTGAATTGAATTTTTGCCAGTTTAAAAGCTTCCACGCGCGACATGCAGTGCTATCCTTGTCGTACCCGCGATATCGCGCGTGTTTGTACGAGCCTTAACGGCAAGAGACTAATAACAAACTAGCTAACTGTGGGTGTACCTACCTACTACACAGTTAAACATCTCTGCTTACCTTTTGGGGAAGTATTTAAGCGTGATGTTATTTTACCATATTTTTTTCCTAGCTGAAACGTTCCTCATAAAATTCCACAGTTAAAATAAGCCTAAAATTGTTAAAGCTACGAAGACCCTAAACCTTTTTATTTGAATAAAATCGATGTTTGAAACTCAACTAGTGATAACAGAAGTATGTTTGTTCATAGACAACTAAATAGCCTTGAAGAGAAAATCGAATGGAAAACCTTTATTTTAGTTATATTCATGTGTCTAATGTGGATACGGCCATCAAGTAAACGGTAAAATTTTATTGTTTAGTCCGTCAAAACATTTATGTGCTAAACTCGCGACAATCTAAGAAGTCCGTTTTGACAGCTATAAAAATCCTATGTCTGGCGATGAAAATAAAAAATTGTTTCTTGTATACTGATTCTCGAGACATATCGATTGAACATAGTTAGAGAGTTTGTAATCGACGACTTATCTGCATTGATTAAAACTGATTCTCAAGGCATAACGTTTTATTACATGTACGAGAACGAAACGTCAAAAAGGACTTCTAAGATTGTCGCGAGTTTAACTATCAAATGATTAGGTTATATTATTTTATCGCTTGGTATCGATTGGAGTAATAAGCACAAGTTAATGATTAGCATCAACTTCAAGATTTTATAATAATACGCGCTGATACCAAAGTAGTAAAAATAAAACAAATACTGTCGAACGGTTTCCAACTTGGTCAAACAAAACACAATCTCGAAAATTCTAGAATCCCGTTCAAAAATTTCCTCGCACCAACTTTATTGAAGTACGATTCAAGGAAGAAAACTCAAACATCTTGAAATTCTCGAATGAACCCACGCACTTCCAGCTGTATTTTCTTTAATTCTTCGTCTATTACTCGATACGTTATACGACGTTATAACTATCTATTAAATAACGTTATTTTATTACGTAACGTGGGTGGACTTCCCACTCACTTCAACAAGTGTTTCAAGTTACAAGTAAATGGCTGAACGATTCTTGAAACGATATCACGGTTATTAAGTAGGACTAGGCAAGAAACATCATTTTTTTATGTGACATACATACCTTTGAGAAGCTAAAGGTTGTTGAGAGTAATGTTACCGACGCGACGGTTCTAATGTTTTATGTAGTTGAATCATGATTTTAAACTATCAAAAGGCCATGGAAAAATATGTCGACTTCACAAGTGGTAAAATACGAATAAACTTATTTATCGAAGACTCTTAAATATAAATCAGAATGACAAACGGAACTCTGTTACTAAGCCTCCGCCGTCCATCCGTCCGTCTGTCAGCGGGCTGTATCTCATGAACCGTAATAGGTAGACCGTTGAAATTTTTAAAGATTGTGTATCTCTATTGCCGCTATAACAACATATAATAAAAATAAAATAAAGTAAAAAATTAAATGGGGTTGGAACCCCCTTTAATTTTTAACGCAAAATTATTATTTTGTTTGCAAAAAACGCCTTAAGTATGTATCTTTTGGTCACATTATCTTGGATATTGTGTAACCAAAACTATACACATCTTTCTGCTTGGTAAAAGAGCTGTGTATATTTTAGGCACACGTTCACTATGCATTTAATTTATGCGGAAATCAAAGTCCTGTTCTGTCACAAATTCGTAAAAAAATTAAATAACGGTCAAGAAAGAAGTGGCGCCGAGGGTGTTAAACATATGTAATGTTAAATATTGTACGCCTGGTACGGAACCTTTTGCGTGTGAGACCGACTCGCACTTGGCTGGTTTTTTTTTTTCTGGTATCATCATCTGCCTAGCCTTTTCCCAACTATGTTGGGGTCGGCTTCCAGTCTAACCGGATGCAGCTGAATACCAGTATTTTACATGGAGCGACTGCCTATCTGAACTCCACAACCCAGTAACTGGGTAATACGATACCCCTTGGTAAGACTGGTTGTCAGACTTTCGGGCTTCTGACGACCCGTAACGACTGTCAAAGATCCACAAATGACAGCCGGGACCAACGGCTTAACGTGCTTTCCGAGGCACGGAGGAGTCTCGGTATGTAAAGATAGTCACCCATCCACGGACCAACCCCGGCAAGCGTAGCTTAACCTGATGTATCGACCCGTGCGGCTGTTATTACGTAGCCACGAGCTCGTCTTTTTTTTTTTCTGGTATCATGACATCATAACCAGCTGGTTATGATGTCATGGTTGTGAAATAAATAAATAAAGAAAAATGCGTTTATTGGCCTTTTAGCAGAAAAAGACACCTTAAAACTATAAAACAGAAAACAGTCATTACAGTGCCAAAAGGGTCTCAGCTCAGCATAATGCCAGATGGAAACACAAAGTGTACCACCTGACGCTGATTTTCAGCTGCAACCCACGAGTGTCATACGCTAGAATATTATTATAATAGATTAAAAACTGATTTATAAGATAGAAGAAATACAATAAATAAAATACCTAATAATTGTGAATGTTTATAAATAAAATATAATATTTAAAATTTATGATGACATCATAACCAGCTGGTTATGATGTCATGATACATACGGGAAAAATAGTTTCACGATTTTCTCAAAACTGTACTTAGGTACTACTTCGATAAATTAACTAAGAAAAATATCAAAAACAGCAACGACACAGTCTTTCTTCTCGTCTCGTATCAGCAGAGATTACGTCTCATACTCTGTTCGTTCTTTTCATCGAAGTTCTTAGAAGGCTTGGCAATATAAGCCGCCATATTGCAACAAACGTAATATGTTCTAACTATCTTCGGCAGCGTACAGTCACGAGCATCAATAAGTATACATTTAGTAAAATTAAAAAGCGTTCTCGTGAAATAAAGATTTTGATATCTAGAGATTAGAATATCATCATTATTTTGCTCTTATTGTGGGTTCGGCGCAGTATGTTTCCTTCCATAATTTTCTATTATTTATGTGATATCAGTAGTCCCTCCTTTCTTAGCCATATCATCTTTAACACAATCTATCTATAATTTCTTTGCTATTTCCCTACTCATAGCCATCCATACCCATAACTTTTCTCGGGCATTTTCTCCATGCCTCCGCATCTCATGCCCATACAATAAAAACCGATTTCCACACAACTTTTCAGTCACCGGTGCCCGTTTCAGACTTCCTCCGCTTCCTCGTATGCTACTTTAAGATAATAAAAAACCTATATCATACATATGGTATAGGTTCAAAAATACTAAGTATTTTAGTAACCAATCAGTACCACCACCGGTGTAATACCAGCACCTTAATTGCGTAACACGATCAATCATAATCTGAATCATTTTGAGGGATAATGGCTAATCCATTGCTTCATATGTTCGAAAAAAAAATCTGCTCAACAACGTAAATAACGCAATAAATGTTGTTGAACTGTCAAAATTTAACAGATTGTAATTGATCGTGTGTTACGAAATTATGGTGCAGTTTGAGAACAAAAACGAATTTGAAAAAAAAAAAATACATACATACGAGTAATACCCGTGACTGTACCAGAGCTGCCTTCGTGGAAACTTCACTTTAATAATGATAGCTATGGTTACGCAGGGGTAATACTGCCAATCCGATTAGCGTTGCTGCCTCATTACTGGTCTCTTAGTAAAGGGAATTATGAGCTACAGATTTAATGCTCATAATGACGTAAAACACTCGGAATGGTTTCAGATTTAATAGGCAATATTGTTTCATCTGTACATATAACATAACGAGTGCTTTTACTGAGTGAGGTTGTTTATTACGAGATTTATTTTGTCGGGAAGCATTAGCATAAGCAAAAACATGTTTTTTTATTGTTTATAGGTGATACATAAACATAATTATCTTTCATTGAAGTTAAAAACAAATCTTACCTAAAAGCAGTAAAGCCAGGCAAGGTAGTAAGGAACTAAGGAACTGAAAAGTTTAATGCCCGTTTTGATTAATGTTTCGTGCCACCTAATTGAATGCCTAAATACCTAAAAGCGTTAAATTATGTTGAATTTTCATTGGTCAGCGACGAGAGTACAACAATGCCATAATATTCAGTCCAACAATGCCATAATGTTTAGTCCAATTATACCATAATATTTAGTCCAATAATACCATAATATTTAGTCCAACTATGCCATAATATTTAATCCACCTATGCCATAATATTTAGTCCCACTATGCTATGATATTTAGTCCAACTATGCCATAATATTTAGTCCAACTATGCCATAATATTTAGTTCAATAATGCCATAATAATTAGGTCAACTATGCCATAATAGTTAGTCCAACTATGCCATAATATTTAGTCCAACTATGCCATAATATTTAGTTCAACTATGCCGTAATATTTAATGCACCTATGCCATAATATTTAGTCCCACTATGCTATGATATTTAGTCCAACTATGCCATAATATTTAGTCCAACTATGCCATAATATTTAGTTCAATAATGCCATAATAATTAGGTCAACTATGCCATAATAGTTAGTCCAACTATGCCATAATATTTAGTCCAACTATGCCATAATATTTAGTTCAACTATGCCATAATATTTAGTCCAACAATGCCATAATATTTAATCCAACCATGCCTTGGTGATTCCTAGTGTTAGTGAAAACGAGCATACTCGTAAGAGTCACGTTATTAAAATGAATTACTAACAACAAGACATTAACTCATCAGAGTCCAACAAATAATCTCCTATTCATCTCCACTACACCCTCAGGAACATGAAATACGTTATTCATAGTCAGAGACGAAAGGTCCAAAGCCGAGCAACAGAAACCATTCCAAAGCAAACCTGACATGTTATATTCATAGCCCGGCCGTCCGCGATAAATTGACTTTTGTTCGCGTTTGATCCTCTTAATGACTATTCCCTGTTCACCGACGAGGGCAAATCACCCTGTATCATCAGAATCTTTGTACAGCTCTAATATATTGGAAAAGATTAAGTAAAAGAACTGGAAAAGATATGATGAGGTCCCTTTGATATCTTTATAGATATGAATCGATATCTTTGGTCGTACCTTTGGTGAGCAATCTTTTGACAGGTAGTTAATCGCTCTCGGGCCTTTGATATTTATTTTCTTTTGAGGATCACGTACCTCACGTATAGGAGGTATCTCAGTAAAAGTGGGTCGATAATCAGTTACCAAGAGGAAAAACAACCAAGCATTGTTATTTCTTTGAATTCAGCAAACAATGTTGTTAACGTTAACTGAAGCAGTTAATTATTAGGCCCATGTTCAACAATGGACGTTTACGGGTTACTTAACGATAATGGGGGACGGATCTCATGTGAACTTTGTATATTCCTGTTGAAGAAATTCATTTATGGAAGGAGGTTCTTGCGGTAGAAGTTGACTGGTAGACATCGTCACATATGTAACGAAAAAGCGTTGCGCCCGAAAAAGTTTCAAGGTCTCAAGTCACCAGAGTCAAATTTTTTTGTTTTTTAAACAATTATGATACTAAATTATACATAAAATATTAAAATTACTCTAGACAATATAATACACGTAACACAACTAACTATTTACATTAGGTATTAAATTGTCTGATTAAAACTAAATAAACAATTAACTAAAATATGGCGTAGAAAAATTCCTTCGCATCGCTGTCGGCTGGTAATCTACCCAAGAGACTGGCGGCATTGCCACGTTGTATGGCAATGTTTAGCCTCTGACCAAGGTAAAAGCCAAGTGTCACGGGAAGTGTCAAACAGCCGTTTGGAGATTTCTTTTGTTTTTTAATTTAGTATATAGTCTACTAACTGCGCCCCGCGGTTTCACCCGCGTAAGTCTCGATCCCGTGGGAATATCGGGTTAAAAGTATCCTATGTGTTAATCCAGGTCATAAACTATCTGTTTGCCAAATTTCATCCAAATCAATTCAGCCGTTTTTGCGTGATTGAGTAACAAACATCCAAACACATAAACACACAAACTTTCACATTTATAATATTAGTGGATAGTGGATAGTAGGATAATAGGATAGGATATATAAATCGAGTATAAGTCTTTAGCTTCTAAAAACTTTAGCTAGATGTTTATTAATATATAATATACAACAAAAGGAATTTCGTTCCAACCAGATACAGATTATTATCCATTTTTACCTATTAGGTATTATTATACCATGAGACTTATCGACCTCGTGACTACCTTACCAACTTGTGAAGTAAATATAAGTTAGGGCTTCTGGGTTGCCGGAAAGTCCGAAAGGGATACCGGGACCTTGGCAACAGGCAAATGAAGGAACACGGGTGGGTTTTAGTCAGTAAAAGTCTGACACGCCCTTCCGCTCCGCCCAGAGCGGGAGAAGTCAATAGATGATTTCCCAACCTCAAAAAAAAAAAAAAAAGGGATTTTATTTCTCCACAAGTGCTTCATGTAATTTCATCATCAATCAAGCTTTCATGAACGGAACGTGAAACCGCAATGAAACTTAACGATTTGTTATGAATAAAACATTACCTGTGCTAGTAGTCTATCGGGCAAGGTCGAAATCAAATATCGATTCTAATACAATGGGAATCGATAACGTATTTTACAGTCGATTTTAATTGTGTAATTTTGAAATAATGAAAGTATAATTCACTGCGTGGTATCTGAAGAGAAACGATAAAAGAAACATTATCATGAGAAAGTATATTATTATTATAAAAAAAAAATATATAAATAATATTAAATTTTATTTTAAATGAAATTATTTATAATATCTACTTACGAGTAGGCAATTGCATGCCTAAATATTTACTAAAAACGAACTATGAGTCATGTGCGTACAGCTAGAAGAGATGACATTAAATGCATACAATGGATTAATGGCCGAGACAGGATAGAGAGAATGTACTACGTTCTGCAGCAAGAATGCGATTCCGAAAAACAGCTCAGACTATTAAAGTTTACTACAGAATTTGCATATATCTGACACTAGCTTCCGACAGGGCTTAGCCCGCGTAATATCTTTATAAATTAGGTAAGTATAGCCTATGTTACTCAGTGATAATACAGCATTTTACTTTTTGAGTTTATCCATTACAAAGAAAAATACAAATCTTTCCTCTTTATAAAATATTATAATTTTTTATTATATTATTTTTTATTTATTATTACCTAATAAGATAGTGTGGACAAAAAATAGACGGCAGGCATACAGAAAGGAGGCTAAAGCCAGTTGGAAGATTTTGGAGACTGGAGTTTGTCGTTAATTGAACCCAAACACATCTTAAATATTCAAAAAGTGAAACTTGCAGCGTCATTCATTAGTAGCGCCCTTATATATTATAATAATTATTCTAACTGGCACCTAACTATACTAATTATCCACATATATAACAGATACTGTCACACTACCTCTAAAACTACATACTAATTTACCAACAAAAAATAAAAAAAACACGACCACCACTCTAAATATAATCTCTACAACCCAAAACATACAAGCTTCAGTCACTACGTATTACGATGCTATCAACACAGTAGTTATTCGCTTTACAAGCCACGTAATGGACGAATCCATTTCAATTATCACGCGCCATACCTGCGACTCTGCGAGTGCGTCCATTTTGAGATCAAATCGATTCCAATTTGTTTAAGAGCTTTTAAAACGGACGAGCATCTCTAGAGGATGACTTGGGTTTTAAATTATATTATGATGTGGTTTATATTGACATTTTTATTTTTTTGAGTAGGGTCGTATTGTGTTTTTAGGTACTTTTGAATTCGCTAGAGAACTTTAGTGAAGTATCTTTTTGTAAGTTTTAGGTACTAAGCAGTGTAATTTAAGAATGGTGCCTGCACTCAGCGACTCAGTCTAGGGATTATTTTTTATGATATTTATACCTACCAAGTATTTTCTAAAGTATGAAAAAAACCTGTAGATACCACAATACAAGTATCATGGTGATTATGGCAAGTTATGGCAATACTTCACATTACCGTTATTTGTTTTGGAGAGTGAACTCGCAGACCTTTTGTACACACACGTTTTTCTAGCCGTGAAAAACTACGGTTTATTCGCCGTATGTCGCACGGTCGTCAGTGTTGTATGGGTCACTAGGGAAGATTGTTGATAGTCACGTTTTTTCTACGGCGCGGTTTATCCGCCGTGTGTAGGCACGGTCATCAGTGTTGTATAGATTACTATGGCAGATTGTTGATAGTCACGTTTTTCTACGGCGCGGTTTATCCGCCGTGTGTAGGCACGGTCATCAGTTTTGTATAGATTACTATGGCAGATTGTTGATAGTCACGTTTTTCTACGGCGCGGTTTATCCGCCGTGTGTAGGCACGGTCATCAGTTTTGTATAGATTACTATGGCAGATTGTTGATAGTCACGTTTTTCTACGGCGCGGTTTATCCGCCGTGTGTAGGCACGGTCATCAGTTTTGTATAGATTACTATGGCAGATTGTTGATAGTCACGTTTTTTCTACGGCGCGGTTTATCCGCCGTGTGTAGGCACGGTCATCAGTGTTGTATAGATTACTATGGCAGATTGTTGATAGTCACGTTTTTCTACGGCGCGGTTTATCCGCCGTGTGTAGGCACGGTCATCAGTTTTGTATAGATTACTATGGCAGATTGTTGATAGTCACGTTTTTCTACGGCGCGGTTTATCCGCCGTGTGTAGGCACGGTCATCAGTTTTGTATAGATTACTATGGCAGATTGTTGATAGTCACGTTTTTCTACGGCGCGGTTTATCCGCCGTGTGTAGGCACGGTCATCAGTTTTGTATAGATTACTATGGCAGATTGTTGATAGTCACGTTTTTCTACGGCGCGGTTTATCCGCCGTGTGTAGGCACGGTCATCAGTTTTGTATAGATTACTATGGCAGATTGTTGATAGTCACGTTTTTTCTACGGCGCGGTTTATCCGCCGTGTGTAGGCACGGTCATCAGTGTTGTATAGATTACTATGGCAGATTGTTGGTAGACACCTACTGTAATTATATTTTACTCTAAGATAGACCCGTTTTTATACGGCTTATACGCCGTACCATAAAGAAACCGTGCCGTGTACAAAGGGTCTTAGGGTAGAAAAGCCTATAAGCACTTTTGACAGTAGAAAACCTAGGGTTGTGCCGCATAACATTCAAAATTCACATATTCAACCACCCATCGCGAAGTCAGCGGTTAACGCGAGTGTCTTTATATGTTCCATTTGTATCAATTACTAAAACTTTCTATTTACATATTTATCGAGTTTCAACGACATTTTCGCGTGTTCACAATCATTTAAATAATTACAGTATTTAATATTGTCACGGTGACATTTGTGAATGAATTTAAGGACCGGTATAAATTGAGATCGTGCAAAGTTAACAAACTACTTTGGGGGTCAAAGTTTTCTTCTCAGAAAAGAGTTCAAATACCTCCAATTTGTTTTAATACAGTATCATAAAATAAAGCTCTATTTGATGTTTTTGAAACAATAGAATTATTATAATTTTAGTAGCAATTCTCTTGTTTCAGAAAGTATGCGCAGTTATACAACTTACAAGAATAATAAAGAAAAAAGTTGTAACTTTTTTGAATTATTATGGTAATTTATATTGGGTCAATTTAAGCTTGCAAAATCATCTGGCTTTGAAATTAATAAATAAGATTAGATACATTAATTACAAATGAAAGGATAGTTGAATATTAAAATATTAACATTGTATTCAAATTCTCTTAACAAACTAAAATCCAAACCTACAACGTACAGCTCAATTAAATGAAGTAATGCCACATATACGTAATATAATGGCGTCAGCTCAACCGGGTCAGATAGGGCGGCCGGATTATCTGGGACGGGTATATAATAACGCCCGACAGCGGACGCTCTGCACATCCTGTTTGCACTTGTTCTGTATTATATATGGATTTATACGGAGTAGTGGATTATTGGATAGATTTGCTGGAAGGCTGGAACTAAGTATTTAAGTAGGGTATAGAGTTGGAAATATTAATTCTGGTGTCGGAAATGGGACATCGCTGTATTATATTCTTGGGCATTCTAAAAGTTGGCAAAGGCAACGGCGCAAATGTTACAAAAAATAAAACCAAACTGAGAGCCTCCTTTTTTTTTGAATTGGTTAAAAATATTTTAGTACACTAGCGTGTAAATTAACCAAAACAGTGAAATATTCGACAGTTATTTGCCAACATTCAGAGTGCACTATGGAATGCGCTCTCTTCAGTTGCTTTCTTACAAATGTGACTGCCAATTTCAAAATTAATTCTTGACAGCAAAGTTATTTTTCCCGAAGGGTTTTGAGAGAATTGTAAAACAGCCTCGTTTCACCCGCAAGTCAAAGTCAAATAATTTATTTCAATTAAGCACCTTAAAGGCACTTGAACGTCAAATCAAGTCCCATGTATTAGGCTCAATTTACATTGCCGCGGAACCTTTTTATAACGATATTGTACATAACAAAATGAACTTTATGTCAATTGTCTAACGTACAAACTAGATACGAGCTTTTTACTGAGGGAATTCCCGAGAATGCGCGAGAATTCTCCAGAAGACACGTGACCGTTATTTGGCTCGTATCTACTCGTGCGTTACTTTATTGACATAAAGTTCATTATGCTTTGTACAAAAATCGTGTAATGTATGTAATGCTATAAACTTCGGACTGCTACTCATAATTTCTTTTTATATAAATTCAATAACGCTTTTTTGACTAGACTAGGTTAGACTGGAAGCCGACCCCAACATAGTTGTGAAAAGGCTAGGCAGATTGATTAAATAACGCTTTTTTGAACCACACGATCATAGCTGCTGCACTGCACTTGTCTCTAAAACGAGCTCACACGTATTTAGAAAAAAGTATAGTTTTAATAATCTGCTAAGCTATCCAACAATACGTAGTTAAACCCAGCCTACACAAATTCACTCATCGTAAATCCCAAAATCAATAAAGATTAGTGCACACATACCGAACGCGAGCTGTTTGCAGATGAGTGCGACACGTATTCGACGCACTTCGCAACGTGCCACGCGTGCGACCTTTGAAACATTAACCGAAAATACCGGCGTACTGTTTGTATGCTCTGTGCAAATTGTAGCGGTTTGTACATTGAGAAGGCTTCCATATATAGGGACAGCAGAGTTTTATTTGAAAAGTTGTTTAAAAAAAATTGAATAGGAATAACATTGATATAAAAGTTGCATTGTTTGAAAAAGGAACCTGGTGCCGTATTATGAGGTATTACTGCCACCATTTTTCCAGTGTGAGAGAGAGACGGAGCTAGACAAGGCCGCTAGCACCATCCCGTTTTCGCAGTGGAATAATGATGGCATTAATACTTCATAATACTACCCCTGATAAAAGAAGGTGACAGGTTACATCTTTTTTTAGCCCCTATTCTGATTTCACGTAAAATTTTGCAGTTATTTGATGTCTATTATTTAGTTGAAACACAGAAAATTCGTTATACACAGTCTATAGGACCATTACCACAGCAAAACGTTCAGTAATTTGATTCTGAATTTCTTAAACGAATTTAAAAACGAACCAATTTTTCTATGAAAAATACCATTTTGATCACTGGATTTCACGACACGTCCTGGCTTTTTTTTTCTGTGGGTTTATTTAGAGGGACGTGTCGTGTTCAATCTTGAATACAAAAAGCAGAATATTTCTGACTTTGTTAGTGGGATAATAAAGTATGCGAAAATTTAATGAAACACATGATGAAAAGCGGTCGCATTTTTAAGCATAAAAAAGGAGAAGATTAGGCAGATCCCTTTTGCCGTATAAAATTGCCAAGCCTGAATAATAAATATTATAGTAATAGAAAAATATTTGGTAATTTTCGTTTATAATTAAAATTATATTAATTAAAGTTGTATACTTTACTCAGCAGTGGGACAGTGTAGGCTAACATAAAAAATTAAAGAAGTTTTATACTTCCAAATTGGCCAACCTGTAGTTTAATAAATGGAAGAAAAGGCAACTTCCGAAAAAGAAGAAAGCATGCGGCGCCGACCTCAAATAAATGTATTGTATTATTCATCGAAAAAAAAATGCTTTATGAACAACCAAATTACAAGTGATAATTTAAAAATGCGTACGATATCCTCAGTTCTCTAATAGTTGAGTTATGAAAACGTACAATAGTCCAGCGATTTGAAACGCAAATCACAAATACTGGCCAGTCGTTCTGCAAAGCGGAGTAAAGTTTATTTTGATTTCCCGGTGGACGATGTTTCAACCGGTTCCACCACTATTATGACTTTATGAGGCTGTTAGCAGTTGATAATTTTGACAAATAAATATAACAAGGAGCTGTGTGGTATATTTAATCATTGTTTTATTTAGATATAATTTTATTATTACATTTCTTTCACTTAAATTATTTGTTAGCTCAACACAAATATACCAAAAAGCAAGTACGATTACGTAAGTAGCACAATTAGCAATGCTGCGAAGTTGAAGAAAAACTGAATCAATTTGGACTGGTTATAAAGTGCAAACCTGGGTCAGTGGGTCGTCTTAGGGGATCAATAAATAAAAAAGATTTACTGATCTTTCTGCTTTAGTTGCACTTGCATTGAATTTATAAGCAGTAAACAGGCGATACAGAAAAGTCTTTCCTTTAAAAATCATTCACATATTTAAACACATATAAATTTTAAAATAAGCATTAAGTAAAATCTAAAACTGTCCAACATTGTGCCCTGAATTTCAGCGCTGAAATACTAACAAATTCAACACCCACGTCAGAGCTAAGAATAAAACTGTAACCTTTTAGTGAACCAGATAGAGGGGTCAGGTCGGCTGCAATTTGTAGATATGGGAGCTGTCTTCTTGTTAAAAGAAGACTGTGATATTTTATTTAGAAATAACAGATATTAAAAAATAACAATTGTTCCTAACAATAAAACATACCTGTTACTTATAATAACAGATCCTCAAGACTGTTACTGTTAATACATTATAACAATCCCCACACAGACTGTTACCGCGGCCGTTACCTACCTATTTATCGTCCGTACAAAAATAACAGGCTGTTATTTAATAACAGATATTAGGATCTGTTATTTTTTTGTAACAGTAACAGTGATAACAGATATCGTGCTTAACCTGTTACAACCCATCTCTATTTTGAAAGGTTAGTTTTGTACTTGTTTTTTGTAAGTGATTTATTTATAATAAAGGTTCGTCGTGTCACTGGCGTACTGGTCTAGTGATCCCAAGCGTACCTAACAGCAGAGAGTGGAGTCTTGAGTTCTCAGATATTTTTTTTGTTAGGTTCTCACTACCTTCTCGGAGACTAGATTTCTAGAACTAGAACTAATGGGTTTGTGCCCGGTTAATGGTAAGCCCTTGTCATTCACCGGGCACAAACCCATTAGTTGGTTGGGGATTGAGGGATGTTTTTAAGAAGATGAAAAGTTTATGTAGCGTATAGCTTGTCCAACCTGAAATGACGCGCTAAACTACCGCATTACCCATAGAAAGAAAAAAATCATGAAAAAAAAAATAGACCCAGGTAGGACAAACAATAGCATTACCCTGCACGTAAAATAAAAAAAATGGGCGCGTCATTTTTAGAGTGGACAGTCTTTAATAGTACTCGTAATGATGAATATAGAAATACAGCATTCATGGGGTATTCGTTTAAAGGGCTATCTTGTTTAATCTGCAGTGGAATTTGAGTTAATGTAGGTATGTCAAGTTGTGTCCGCGGCTTCGCTCACGCGACTTTGTATTCGATTGTGTTTATATATGGTGATGGCAGTGGAGTTGACATTTCCTATCTCACTACCCCTGAGAAGAAATGGCTAAACAGATTCAGCCAAAGGCTCTTTTAAAGTCCAAAAGTCGTTAATTCGTTTACACTTTCTCGGTTGTCAAAGCAGACAAACTTGTTAAATAATTGCCTTGAACCAGGAGGTACAGCAAAGGAATATGTTGTATTAATACAAGAATTGGCCAAGTGCGAGTCGGACTCGCGCACGAAGGGTTCCGTACCATTATCTATAAAAACGGAAAAAATATCACGTTTGTGGTATGGGAGCCCCCTTAAATATTTATTTCATTCTGTTTTTTAGTATTTGTTGTTATATCGGCAACAGAAATAACAACAAACAGTCAGTCAGTCAGACGGTCAGTCATCTGTGAAAATTTCAACTGTCTAACTATCACGGTTCATGAGATACAGCCTGGGGACAGACGGACGGATGGACGGACGTACGGATGAACGGACGGACGGACGGATGGACGGACGGACAGCGGAGCCTTAGTAATAGGGTCCCGTTTTACCCTTTGGGTACGGAACCCTCATGACAAAACGTGCAACAGTTTTCTCAGTAAAATTATTAATGTCGATCAATAACTCATTACAAACATCCTCCCACACAAGTTTAATGGATATGCAATAAAATAACTGAACTGTAATAAAAAGTTATGTAGTAAATATTTTAAGCAAGCCTCATCCGGCACTGGTTTTCCATTTTCAGGTATTTATAACCTGCGTTTAAATGCATCAAAGCCTATTAGTGATGTGCCTATGTGGATCGATTTTGTATTTTAAGCTGTGAGTTAAAAGCAACTATAATAGTCCATAACGAAGATAGATGTGGTTTATTTTTTAATAAATACCTACCTACCGAGTTGACTTATTATCTTTGATTTAAGTATTTAAAGTTTTTTCATCTGGTTCACATGGGTTAATGTGTGTGACTATTCCTAAATTACACCAGGCTGATAAAATTTTAGTTTTTCCTGAATTAATCGATTAATTCTACTTCAGAATCTTTTTCTAACACTGCTTGCCTCAGAACTATAGTTATTAATAATAAAAGTTTTCATATAGGATAATTTCTTGGAATTTAGCTATTGTTGCATCCTTTTACTTAAAATACTAAGAATCTTATACCTATTCTATAACATTTAAAAACAAGTCTCGTTGCAAACAAAAGAAGAAAACAGTGGTTTCATGGAAATCGAGTACGCAAACAATTTTATAAGAAATTATGAAGGAAAGTTTTGTTCGTTACTAAGAATAATGAAGTTCTAATGAGTTTATAATTAATATTTTATTTATATTCTCGGTGTCGATGTCGGTCACGTTGCGAAACGTGACACCTTAACGATCAACTTTTGATTGGCAATGTTTTAACCCGACTGGGGTGGATAAAGGGGGTAAGGGTTTACTTTTACCCGACTTCAAAAAAGAGAAGGTTCTCAATTCGACTCTATGTTTTTTTTGTGTTAGTTACGAGATTAATCAAGTTTTTTTTTTTGTTTGGTATGTCATGCGTCAGAGGTGGTCCCGTATTTACTGCTATATAATTTTAAAAAAACAACCGGCTTCCAAAAGAAACACTAAAATGTGAAAAATAAGTTTAATTACAAAAGGCGGTAGCAAAAAGTGAAAATTCAAAACCAAAGACACCGACTTCCAAAATTAAAGTTAATTTCACATTATAATGTTTTTTTTGGAAGTCGGGTGTTTTTTTTTTTTAATGTCTGTAATCTATAAACTGCATCTGTAATAACTGTTAGAATATTTTATTTTAAACAGTATTGATCACGATTTTTTATACTTGTCAATAATATTATTATTTCTTCTGCCTTTTTTCACTTTTATACTTAAAATGATAAAATCCTAACTAATATTATTAATGCGAAAGTGAGTTTGTTTGTTACGCTTTCACGCTAAAACGGCTGAACGGATTTGGATCTAATTTGGCACATGGATAGACAGGGAAGGACATAGGATACTTTTTATTCCAATATTCCCACGGGATCGAGACATATGCGGGTGAAATTGCGCCCCGCACTAGTTATATAAATTAACACTATCACGTTGCGTCGTGATTTCTGAATACTTGATGGACCTATTAATAGCGTCCATTAGCTCCACCAACAGTTCGGAAGTACCGGTATTAGGTACGGTTTGGGTTTTGTTTACTGAGTTTAATTTTATAGTGCTAAAGAATGACGAGCTCGGTCAGATAGGCCCATCAGATAGGAGCAACCTATCTTATTTATACTTAAGTGTAGTTGTAATAGCAATCACGCCGTTTGGTTTAAATAGGTTTTTTTTTATGTTTTTTGTTACTTTTTGATTATTTGCCTTTTATATAGATTATTTTCTATTTTGTGAATGTGAGAACGTTGTAGGCTTGGTGGATTGTAGATTTGTTAAACATCTTCTATTTTGTTAAGTACCTGGTACTTGTTGAAAGGCCTACATTGTCCTCCCATGCCTACTAACACTGTAATTTGAAAATATTGTAAAAGTCAATTATTTTTAAAAGAGTTACCGTGCAGTCTCTTGCCGGCTCTTCTTCATAGGAAACGACCAATAGGAACCGTGCATCTAGCTTCTGACGTTTCATAAGTGCCCATGTAGGTTTATGTGAAATAAAATATTTAGATTTTTTTTTATAGAAATGGTATTCAGCTGCATCCAGTTAGACTGGAAGTCAACCCTTACATAGTTGGAGAAATGCAGGCAGTTGATGATAATGAAAGATAACGACGTCTTTCAGTGCAAATATGATCTGATATACAGCGTGTAACTAAAACCCTGTCTGATCCGTGAGGCTGTTGTTAAGAATCATACTGAGAGGTTATACAAGTGGGTTTTTTTTGGTAAAGAAAAAAAAAATTTCAATGGGGAATTTTACCTGTTTATTACAGGGGCTCGGGCGGCCGTAGTTTAGTGAGTGTCTACAAGTCATAACTTATGATATGACCTCTGTAGAAAAGCTAATTTATAATGAAATTAGGGTGATTTTGGTACTAGAAATGTGAATTTCAAATTGCAATACCCAACTTTTTTTTTTCAATTTTTTTTCTAGTAATTTTATTGCAGTAAGTTATGTGCCCCTTTCGGATAGGACAGGGTTTTTGTTACACGCTATACAGGTTCAAATTAAATTAGCTAGCGAAACTCCGCAGACGTCATGGGTATCGATATCTAAACACGATAAAACAAAAAAAAAGATTTGTTTTTTTTTTTTGGGTCATTTTGATACTGTTACGGCAACAGTTTTCTCAGTAAAATGGTCAATGTCGATCAATAACTCATTACAAACATCCTCATCATCACGCAAGTTTAATGCTATAAATAACTGAACTGTAATAAAAGATGGATGGGTCACAACTATGCTTTGCAGGATAGCAACTACTTTTTGGACATGTTAAAAAATATTCTTGGTAGCACTCATATATAAATTCCCCAACATTTTGTACGACATAATACCTTGTATTTGTTAGTGCAAAAATACATGCCGGTCCAAGTCGCATCGAAACAGCCAATTATTATGATACACAGTTTAGTGACACGCGACAATGATTACACCAAAATCATGCAATATATAGACCCGAATATGACATGAAAACAAAAATATTGGTAGTTTTCCAAGCAAGCTTTTTCAATAATATTCGTATTTTGAAATAATCTGTGTAGTTACGCAAAGTACCACAAGCCTAGATTATATCCTATTTCAATTATATCTCTGGTACGTTTCCCTTCGTTCGCGATGCTGTTGTCATGACACCTGAGTACTGCGGCTTAGCGCAGATCCCCGAAGCTTACCCTTGTATTCAATACACCTCGTCGCGACGCGACGTTCCTATTGTGCCGATGTACAGAGATATAAAGTACAGAAGGACCTACAAAAACATTAAAGTCACTATCAACATCGTCCCTATAAAAATATTAGTTTACCTACATGGGATATAGCCCGAAACTTGGAGAGTCAAAATTTAATCTGCACCCTCATTAATAATAATCAATCAGATTTGGAATCGGTTCGAAACAAATGCCTAATCCAGCCATACTCAAACTGTGCTCCGCGGAGCCCTAGGGCTCCGCGAAATCCTCTGGCATAATTATGTCCAGCTGTAGACGACATTGCTTTGTGGTATTTTAGCTGCTTTAGAATCATCCTAATCTCGTACGAATAATTTCTAAACATATTAACCGATTTGTAAAAAAAGGAGGTTATCAATTCGACACGTATTTTATTACCTATTAAAACTGTTTTTATTTTCGCCATAATCCAACAGTGCCAGCCCTAATGGGAAAAAGTGAAGTAAGAGTTTTGCGAGTATTATTTCCCCTTCAAAATCAATTAGTGGGACACAGTTGACGACAAAACTGTAAACAATCAATCCACTTTGTTCCACTGGTGGGACATATTGGTGGAGCAAAGTGCAATTCCATGAAACGCAGTTTTTGATGATTTTAGGGCTCCGTCAAATATTTCCATTTCCAAAGGGTTCCATGGTCAAAAAAGTTTGAGAACCGCAGTCTAATCCATTGCTTCATAAGTTCGAAAAAAGAATCTGCTCTACAACGTAACTTACGAACTTAGGAAGCAATGGATAAGACATTTGTTTCAAACCAATTCTAATTCTGATTGATCGTGTATTATGCAATTAGGGCACAGGGGGCTTAAAACAGCCACTTTCGCAGAATCATAAAAGGAAAATATTATGAATCATCGTAAAATGTCACAAATTGACAATTCATAGTGTGAAAATCGTGCGATTCATATTACGAAATAATTCATCTGTTTGACAGTTTTCTATGGAGATCCGTAAATGGTCCACACATTATGAGTTGCTTTTGTGTCAAATTAGAGGAATTGCTAATGACAGCTGGGAATTCAGGAAATGAATCGCTTTTTGAGGAATCGCTAATGTGGCCATTTTAGGCCCACTGGTTTCGGTAATGGCACGCGATAATGCAATAATTCGTTCCGATAATTTTGCACGTGTCCTTGCATTCATCCATTGAGTGGAGAGAAACTTCTGTATCATCTTATTCGTCCTGAGACGTATACTAAGTACTTATTATAACAGTTGAGGGGTGCGTGCTAATGACCAGACCTACAGTAATTCTGATATTAATCATTGTAAGACGCAGGCGAAAGAGGAGACGGTTTGTCTGTCGTGTGAGTTCATTATTTATTGTTACGTCATCTTGAGTGGAAGTGTGTCTTGTAGACGTTCCAAATACAAATTTTACCCTTCATGTTGTTATGATGTGGTTATTCTGAAACCTGAATTGATTAAACGTTTAATCGTGGCAAAACATTCGAGACTATCTCGCTGGTCTAGTAGGCGCAAGCTGGTCTGCTGAGCATGAGGTCCTGGATTCGATTCCCAGGTTGAGCTGTGTTATTGAATTTTTTTATATTGAATTTCTCGTTAGCAGGCCGGAGTCTAGATATTTGCCCGGTTGATGGCTCGCCCCCTGTTACATGGGACTTAAACACAACTGGCGAAATGTGGGCGCAGTAAAGGTACACCTCTGCCCAACCCTTCACGGAAACAAGGCGTGATATTATGTTATGATATTTCGTCTATGATAAGTTAAACAGATCTAATACATCAGTGTAAGCTGGCCGTTAATACTGTCTTGCGGTCTATGATAAGTTAAACGGATCTTATCAAAAGGTGCTGAAACGGGCCGTAATAAAATCTGGTTCTATATTCATTTAAAATATTTTCCACAATACATATAATGGAACTAACTTTCGTACTTAAAACTCCAGTTTGCATTCCTCTCGAGAGCTCTCACCCCCTTGAGAAAAACCATTTGGAAAGGTATTGTAAGATTTAACGCACAACTGAAGAAAACGTTGATTCTTGGGAATAACAACAACT
The DNA here is from genome assembly GCA_949152455.1 of Lithophane leautieri. Taxonomy (NCBI): domain Eukaryota; kingdom Metazoa; phylum Arthropoda; class Insecta; order Lepidoptera; family Noctuidae; genus Lithophane; species Lithophane leautieri. The sequence continues at coordinate 2,353,587 of OX424469.1, read as the reverse complement.
ACGAGTGTTCTTGGTACATTTGTTGAGTCTATTCCTCGAAGATAAACTCGAGGGAAATGTTGTTAATGTATAAGAGATGTCGCTTAGTCGACATGGGTATCGACATCACTTCATTACAAGCGCTTTCAATTTCCTATCATGTTTTTAAGTGTAAGGAGTTTGTTTGTCTTATTTTCTTTATTTTATTATTTATGTACACACAGTAATCGTTTTTAATAAGTAGTAGTTCTTTCTTTCTTTTTTCTTTTAATCTTTCAATGATTTATGAAATATCTAGTAAGAAGATTTATTAATACCTGGGTTATTGATTCTACGACGTGTTTCAATGTTTGTTTCAGAAACAAATTCCAGTGACGCTGACGCTGGTGCACTTTCATAAACGTCCAACACCTTGATCACAGCTAATTGGGTTATAATTACAGTTTAGTTTGGTTTTAAATCTTGCAGCTAGCAGAGCAGAGAAAATTTTGAGAGCGTTTGAATGTTTTTAAATACATGAAATCACGTTGAATGTATCTTAAATTTTTCATAATTATGCAAAATAAACTTAATATTATGAACAGAAAACTTCTCTCTACAACAGTATTTTTTATTCGTTCAAAATAAATTTATTCGAGTTAATTAACCCCAGACACCTCGATCCATCGTATTTACTAAAGTAATTACAACAATTTGAATTTTTCATAGCTAATATTTCGGCTAAAAGCAGCCCAGTAAGTCTGGGCTGTTTTTAATCGAAATTAACTTAGGGTCCAGGCGAGGCCCGTACCACTGCCAATTAAAACGAAGGTGTCGTCTGTAAAGCTCGGTCTAATTGAACGTACGAAAATAACTCCACTTACACAAAATACCATGTAAATAGGTACAGAAGGTTGGCTCGCTACATCGAGCGAAAACGCACGCTCATACACACGCGTCCACGTACAAAGAGCCTGTAACTTTTCCACGCACAGCGAGTGCTAGCGCACTTGCGACTGGTATTTGTTTGAGATGACCGTAATAAGGTCTATTCAAATTCTTATTTCCAGTTGATGTTTTTTCCACTTCAACAACTATCAACTTTATACTAGTGTTTATTCATTTGAATTTATAATACTATGTAGAAAATGTTAAAGTTGTAGCGGAAACCGAACTTTTTGTGTGGGTATTAAAGTTATTTTTCCAAAAACTCATATTTGTTTACATGTTTGAAAACTAAATTGCGAATGCAGTATTCGGTACGTACACACGGCTACACATCAAGCTATACATTTCCAGTTTATCCAGATCTTGCATTGTATAGGATTTCCGTACAATGCGAGGTCAGCTTATACTGGAAATGTATAGCTTGATTTGTAGCCGTGCGTACACGTACAAGTGTTTGTGCCTGTATTCGCACATTGTACGGAGCCAGCCTTCTGTACCGTTACATTTTGTGCCACTAATCTAAATGCTCGCCCGTTTCGGTACTCTGAACTACAGGAATAACTTTACCTTTGAATGAATGAATAATTCATTTATTTCATGTCTTTAGGCAATTTGTGTCTATAAATATTGAATGGAGTTCTATTTTTGTTAAGGTACTGTGTAATAATTTATTGTTCTTATTTTTAGATGATACGTAATTACATGAAAAGTAACTTTCAGAGTATAAAGTAGTAATGTATGTTTGATCAGAACCGATAAGTACGTTTTGTGTATTCTAGTGCAAAGTCCATAACCTTTATACTTAAAGAATTAAGCTTCTGAATGAAAAATGCAATATTCTTTAACAAAAAAGCAGTATCTACAGCTAAGTGTACTGAAAAGCCCGCTGACATAATTCACTTCTACAAAAAGTCGATAAAACGTCCGTAGCTGAAGCATGGCGATAAAATTTAAATAGAATTACTAGTACTCAGTGGAACCATAGAATACAAATGTTTAGAAGCGAAACTGCTTCTTCTAACACATTCTAAAAACCTTCAGTTTTGTATAAAAACCGTTTAAAGCCGTCTGTTTTATCATTTGCGGTTTAAACAACCCAGAATTGTTTGTTGTTGTAGCCGAAGGAATATTTTCGAAGGACCGAGGAGCGTTAGAGCAGACGAGTCCTCAAGTTGAGACCACGTATTAGCTAGCGTAGTGATAGACGACCCTAGGTGGACTAACATTCTTAAAAAGGCGACTGGGACTGTCTGCAATGGAAGGCGAAGAACAGAGGATTGTAATAGGCTGAATTAATTGATTCATTGAGGTAGGTAACGGAAGTCTAACAACCAGTCTCACCAAGGGGTATCGTATTACCCAGTAAATACTGGGTTATGAAGGTCAGCAGTTCAGGTCAAAGTATGGGCTTAAAACAGTCACTTTGGCAGAATCATAATAGGAAAATATTATGAATCATCGCAAAATGTCACAAACTGACAATTCATAATATGATCAGCGTGCAATTCATATTACAAAACAATTCATCTGTTTGACAGTTTTATATGGAGATTCGTAAAATGGTCCTCAAATTATGATAATGACAGCTGGAAATTCAGGAAACGAAATGCTTTTAGAGGAATTGCTTATGTGGCCGTTTTAGGCCTACTGATAGGCAGTCGCTCTATTTAAAATACTGATATTCAACTGGATCCGGTTAGACTGAAAGCCGACCCCAACATAGTTGTTTAGGGGTATGAGGAACAGGGAGTAGAGTTCACTCATCCACCATAGAGAAGGGAGGATCCTCCAACCAGACGGATGTTGTGTCTGGCGGGCAACTGCCCAATGATTGATATTGGATTTTTGTTGTTCACTACACGGTAAACTCTAATTGCGCGATGCGGGATTTTTGTGACGTCAGGATTTTTGTGTGACGTCAGGTCTTTGATGCGTAGTTCGAATGTGGCGATGTACGTGCCGCCATCCCCTCCGGAGTCCGAAGGTCGATAGAAGGCTGAGTCCTGTATCTTGCGATGCTTGCCAGTGCCAGTTGTGGTTCCAGTGAGTCGGAACCGAGTGCCGCATTGTTCGCAGTGGGTCGGAACTGTTTGCGGCGATTGTGGTGATTGAGTTGATTGAGTTGATTGAGGTGATTCCCCAGTGGGTCGGGGTGATGAGGCTGCGGGTGATGACCAGGAATGCGCGTTCGCTGCATGCTGGTGGTCAGGATACCCGTTGACGCCTCGGGTGTTGGCTTGGCTGTGTGACTCGCCTCACTGAAAGCTTGCGGGAGTGATGATGATGACGTCACGCTGGAGTAGTTGCACGAAGGCTGCGTTGACGTTCATATTCGGGGTCACCAATTTAGGGGTATGAGGAACAGGGTGTAAAGTTCACTCATCCACCATAGAAAAGGGAGGATCCTCCGACCAGACCTGGTGTTGTTTCTGGCGGGCAACTGCCCAATGATTGATATTGGATTTTTGTATATATGTTCACTGCACGGTAAACTCTAATTGCGCGATGCAGGATTTTTGTGACGTCAGGATTTTTGTGAGACGTCAGGTCTTTGATGAGTAGTTCGAATGTGGCGATGTAGGTACCGCCACAGTTGGGAAAAGGCTGGGCAGATGGTCATAATGAGGTAGAGCACAATCAAGAAAGTAGTTTCGTTTCTATCTGGTTTTCTTTATCTATGGTAGTACACGGTAGGCGAGAGCATAATTTTATTTCGTAGAGACACGAGTGTGACGTTAATAAAATTCAGTGAGCCGTCTACTTATCCATGTTTAGTATCCAGTTATTGGATCCTGTCAAATGTTTTATAGTACAGTGGCAGAGGCAGTGGGGCAGTGGCAGAGGCAGTGGGGCAGTGGTGGCTCAGTGGTAACGGCCCTGACTTACGAGTTGTAGGTCGTCGGATCGAACCCAGCCAGGCGCTATAAGTACCGAATTATACTTTCATATCCATTTAGTAAAAAGCTGTTATTTTGACATAACCAACAGACACTTCAGTTGTATTTATTTGTATGTATGTATGTACTTGAAGATTTATAGATCATAGAAAGTTAAAAAAAAAACACAAAGTTTACCTAACACAGTATTCATTCCATCCCCGAATCGTGTAAATGAGTTCCATTCATATATCAAATTAATATTCGTTGTCTATAACTGGGGTATGTACTGTACCGATGACGTCAGAGCCTGATCGATCTATATCACAGGCTATCGCTATTCAAGGAATGTAATGGCCGGTACAGATTGGTGAAATGTAACATGAAATGTAACACACATTGAAACAAATTCGCGTTGATATTGTGTTATTTGGACGGCTCATTTGTGTTACATCCTTACTATCCATACTTCCTTACTAATATTATAAATGCGAAAGTAACTCTGTCTGTCTGTCGCGCTTTCACGCCAAAACGAATGAACCGATTTAAATGAAATTTGGTACACAGATAGTCTAGAGCCTGAGAAAGGACATAGGCTACTTTTTATCGACATACCATGCGGGCGAAGCCGCGGGTGGTAGCTAGTTTCATATAAGGCATAGCGTGCACTGCCATGCGTTTTCAATCTGTAAAATCCGTAAAGTTTGGACTGTAATAGAAGTGCGCGCATTGCGATTAAAAAAACGCATTCGGTTAATTCACAGTAGGCCCCCGCTGCAGCGGTGAGTCTACCGCAAGTATTTTGCAAAGAGATATATGAAATGAAGTACGGCTGAACGGATTTGGTTGTGGGTGAACCATGACCTGGGTTAGGACATAGGGTACTTTTTATTCCGGTTACGTATGTTCCCGTAGGATATTTCCCGACCTCTTCGCGGGTGAAGCCGCGAGCAAAAACTAGTTTCATATAAATAGAGTTATTAGTAGTACCTAGCAGTATTTTTAATAGTAACATTGTATTAAAAACTAGCTGCGTCCCGTGGTTTCACCCGCGTAAGTCTCAATCCCGGAGGAATGTCGGGATAAAAAGTATCCTATGTCCTATTCCAGGTCATGTTCTACCCTTGTGCCAAATTTCATTCAAATCCGTTCTGCCGTTTTAGCGTGAAAGTGTAACAAAAGAAACAAACTCACTTTTAGTTAGACATACACATACACACACACATTACATTACACACGTTACATTATTATTTGTGTATTCATGTCCAATCGAATGACAAGTATCATCTTAATATCCGCTAGTAAAGATCTGCAATAGAATATTTAAATGAATCTTCATGGACCACTAATAGTAAACGATCGTGTGGTATTGACTAAGCAGTCATTAGCTAAACCAATAATGGTGATGGAAACTACGAACAGGCCACCATTGAGTTTGAATTTCTTTTTGTTTTATTATTAACTTATACAGTGACATGAATGTTTACTTTGTAAAGTATTAAATTATTTTAATTATTGTGAATATGAAGACTATGTGGATCTTTGTTTCTTTTCTTTTTTAGTATTAATTTTTCCTTAGTTTTAATTAATCATGGTCTGGCAGTTTGAGTAATTTATGCGGCCTAACCAAATGTCCTTTCTTTGGTACTGTTCGTCAAATCGTTGAGCTCCTTAAAATTGGAGTTGAGCTGCACGATTATTGACAAATGCTTGCACTGACTGGACAGGTCCACTCAATCTGTGTGGTTCTTTCCTCAAAAGTCCATTTCAGACACCAATCTATATGGTCTTCACATGATCTGACCAAGATTATGTCTGGACTTTAAAAGAGACTGTGACCTCTGAGTTTGTTTCGGCCTTTCTTCTCAGAGTAGTCAGATAGGAAACGCCGACCTCATCTAGTTTTAAAAATGTGATTGACGTGTAAAAGTGTTTGTACAAACCTACTTACAGAAATAAAAATCATTTATCATCATTTATCATCAATCGAACTGTACAGGAATCCAACAGAAATACATAATAATGTTTTGTGGGATCCAACGCCAAAAATATTAAACTGGAATTCAAAAGTGGGATCCAACGAAAATAAATTAATCTTATTACTGATCTTATAAGAATGTTTGTGAAGATGTTTCTATGCAAGTAATTACATAAAATCACGCCTGTATTCTACGGAGGGTTCGGCAGAGCGAAATGTGGCGGACGTAGCGAAATGTGGCGGACGTAGCATGTTTAAGTCCCATGTAATATGGGGCGAACCTATTGCTATCAACTGGGCACAAATCCAGACTCCGAGCTGCTACTGCGAAATTCCAGAAAAAAACCCAGTAAAACTTTGACCGACCCGGGAATCGAACCCAGGACCTCATGCTCAGCAGTAGCACTTGCGACTACTTGCAACAATTTAACGGCACAACACACAACCATATCCTGGATTAACAGCTTAAATATTTTTTATATCCGGACACATATGTAGTTTCTCTAAGTAATAACAGCCGCACGGGTCTATCCATCAGGTTAAGCTACGCTTGCCGGGCTTAGTCCGTGGATGGGTGACCATCTTTACATACCGAGACTCCTCCGTGCCTCGGAAAGCACATTAAGCCGTAGGTCCCGGCTGTCATTCGTGGATCTTTGACAGTCGTTACCGAAACCCGAAAGTCTGACAACCAGTCTTACCAAGGGGTATTGTATTTGTGATATATTTGTAATAGTGGGTATTTAGATTTAAGTCTTTGTTCGTTACGAGCCGCGCGCCAGTCTCCGAATATACGTCTATCAGTGAAGTCTGTGTTTAATTGTGCTTCCGATAGTTCCAGTAGTTCCCATATTCCTCAGTATTAACCAGTTACTGGGTGGCGGAGGTCAGATAGGCAGTCGCTCCATGTAAAATACTTGTATTCAGCTGCAGCCGGTTAGACTGGAAGCCGACCCCAATAAAGTTGGTAAAAGGCTAGGCAGATTGATTGACACACACGTAGTTTCCTAAGGATACGAGTGAAACCGCTTTCAATATGTAGTTTACTTTGAACTCCATTGAAACGACTGAACATAAAAACTTTTTACAAAAAAAAACACTGACTTTTTATTTTTCACTTTGTGTTGTGGTACCTACCCCACACAAATTCGAATACCACTACCTGCTATGGATATAACAGTGACGGAGTTACATAAAACGTCATCGATATTGATCAAGTGGAAAATATTGAAGCTAACTCAAAAATTACCAAAGCAAAGTTAATAAAATTTATACGGGACCACCTCGGAAGCATGACCTACCAAACAAAAAAAGAATCATCAAAATCGATTCATAATTGGCGGAGTAATAACGTAACAAACATACAAAAAAAAAACATTGTGACGAATTGAGAATCTCCTCCTTTTTGAAGAAGTCGGTTAAAAATAGAGAAGATTAATCAGAATGCAGACCAGAACATAACATTACGAAAGCAGAAATATAAATGGGAATACTCCAACAGTTTCATAAAGAAGTTTTTCTAACACTTAACACCGACCTACATTTTCTTACTAAGAATTCGAGACGGACCTAAGCTAGGTGGCTATAAATAGTTACAATATCAATACTTGGAAGTTACCAACGGACCCAGACTGTTTTGTTAGGAAATACTGAGAATTTTTGATGTACACACGGCTATCAAGCTATACATTTCCAGTATAAGCTGACCTCGCATTGTGCGGAAATCCTTTACAATGCGAGATCAGCATAAACTGGAAATGTATAGCTTGATGTATAGCCGTGTGTACCTACAAAAAATTTCGTATATGAGAAAAGTATGGTCCACCTCGTAATTGTACCCGACTACGGCGAAGCAAAAAGGAGGGTTATGATTTTGAGCGGTATGTATGTATGTTTATCTGTTCCCTCAGAACTTCAAAATATGATATTCATCATAATTTGACAAATGAGGTATCGTTGGAAGCGGCTTGATCGTCCGCTAGTTATAGGCTGTTTTTAATAATGCCATGTTGGGTATCAAATAACAGGGCTAAATTAGCGAATGCCAAAGAAAAAATTATAACACCAAAAAAAAAAGTTATGAAACTAAAATACAACAACGACAAAAAGTCTACTAAAAAGGTATAAACAAGACATCACAGACAGACAAATTAAAAATCCGGAGTCACACGTAATCTGTTCGATAAGCAACACGTTCTAAGAGAATACGTGCTTGACACAACAACAAATAAAGCATTCTGATTCTGATTCTGACACCTGTCAGTTTTATACTAACGAATATGTGTTTTGCGAATTCGATCCTTATTACTAATAGATATTCTGTAACTTACTGCCGGTGACAGGAACGCATTCTCTCTACGCCCATGGCCGGACTGTAAATTGCTCTACTAAATTTTTTTGGTGTTTTTCTATATTTAATTTTTAACCAACTTCTTGAAAAAAGAGGAGGTTCTCAATTCATCTGTTTTTTTTTTTTTAATTGTGTTACGCCATTACTTCGCCAACTATGAATCGATTTTGATGATTCTTTTTTTGTTTGGTAGGTCATGCCTCAGAGGTGGTCCCATAAAAATGTATTAAGTTTTCTTGCGTAGTTTTTGAGTTAGCTTCAATAATTACGTATTTTTCCCTCTTAGTCTATGTAGACGATATTTTATTTGACTCCGTCACTGTTGTTTACATAGCAGGTAGTGGTATTCGAATTTATGTGGGGTAGGTACCACAACTGAAAAGTGAAAAACAAAAACTTTTCACAACGAAAAAAAAAAACTGACTTAAACAAAAAACACAAAAAAGTGGAAAATTACTTTAATTTCGGAAGTCGGTGGCAAAAAACGAAAATCGATAAGAAAAGACACCGACTTCCCAAATTAAAGTTATTTTTTACTTTTTAGTGTTGTCTTTCGAAGTCGGTTTTTTTTTTTGGTTGTAATTATAACCACTAACAGCTAGCCGGTGGATATAGGTCGATTAACGTAGGTGGATAAAACCCCGATTCACGTAGATACAAAAATAGAACATAATGTGAATTACAGCAAAGCCGAAATTAAAGTCTAAAATTAGCTTTAGTGACTCGTGATGGCTCGAAAGTTTAAATTATCTTATGAGCTCTCGAGTCTACGTAATAAACTAGTTTGGTAATAAAAGACTGTATCCATTTATCGGAAAGAGGATTATTTTAAACGTACGAAAGTGAGTATTGAGTCACGTTTTCTCGAAAACTTCATGTTTAATATTAGATATACGTTCCTTTTGATATCCTATAACGCTAGGGTATTAATGAGACCATTTCAAAGAATCAACTGACTTAAGAGTTGTTTTTCAATACATTTTTTTTCGTCGTCGTTTTTTTTTTTATACAAAATAATTCGACAAAATCACGATTATTATTTTATGTAAAATGGGTGTTATAATTTAATGTTTACGTGAAATATGACAACTTCGCATTTTCTTAGCTTTAAATATGAATTATTGGTTTGGATGAAAATCCTACTCGTAATCAATGAAACTTAGATACACACATTGAAAGTCTACTGTTATGTTATCTTCAAAACCATGTATTTTTGGGACACTTATTCTAGACCTTTTTGTATTATTTTTACGTAAAGTATATAACCTTAGAGTTATACAAAAGGAATACGTTGTATATTAAGGGTCTCATCTAGACGTGCCTACACGCCCAAGGGGGAAGGATGGGAAGGAGGGGGGGAGGAATTTATGGCGTCTGGTACTCTGGTTACCTGTTGACTACTAACTTATATTAATTCATTAGGAAGGCTGCTATACGTGCTTCGCGGTTACGTGCTACGCTGCTACGTGGTTCGTAGCAACGGGCTACGCTGCTACGAAACTGGATTATACAAATAGATATTATTTGATTTATTATTTTTTTGGGGAAACTAGGCGTGATTTTATTTTATGTTATTTCTTTTTTATTTTAAATTAACGATAAATACAATGCTGAACAAACATTAAGATAAAATTAAATTGAATTTAAAAAAATTATGTATTTAGTTTTTAAATGTTCATTATACTTAGATATTAGTTTTAAGACAGTTAATATAAAAGGGTTTACTATTTTAAAAGCCTTTAATAGTAGCTGAAACATGGGCTATTTTTCATATGACTACGACTGTATAATTAGGCAACTCGTAATCGCTCATAAACGAACCACTTTTTTAAATTTATGTATTTTATTTTTCATCTTTTTGATCCTTGTACAAATGTACAGTAATTATTTTTTTTATTTTTTTTAATATATTTTATAACTAAAAATTATTTACTGGGCATCTATACAAGGATCTTTTGGCGTGCGGCCAAAATCAGAACTAAAGTCGCCATCTTGTTTACCAATGTCGCCCCCCCCGCCTGTTACTGTCATGGAGTGGCAGCGGCAGTGTACTTCATTCTACCAAAACCCTAAACGGTATCAGTGACAAGTGTAAAGACAGGAACAGAGAACCATTCTCATCACAGATTAAAAAGAGTTCGGTATCAAAGACAAAAATATTCCATTCATCTTCGAAAGGCTAATGTCAATAATGAGAGATCCTCACACAATGTACAGAGTTGTTTTCCCTTCAGACTTTTTAACTGACTCTTTGTCTGAACTTCTAATCCTCTGTTCTGATATTCCACTCATTTATTTATCTTGTCTCGATGGTAAAGTAGTCGAAAAGGCGACTGATGAGCACGGTGTCCCGGATTCAATTCCTGGGTCAAGCAAAATGTTGGGAAAATTCTGATTAGTAAAATATTTTGGGAAAATGATGATTAATAAACTAATCTTTTCTGCCTGGCTTCTAATAGAATAATTTGCGAAATGTCGGGTGAAACATACATTACGTTCACCTCGGTCCTTTCCTTCGGGGAAAACACACGTAATGTTATGTACAAGTTAAGTAACTTGTACTACTCGCAATCTTTCGGATTACTGTGCGTGTGTGATAAATTTTTCATGAAACTGTTGTTCTATTTTTTTATTCGGAACAGGCTTTTTGTATTACAGAGTTTTTTGCAAGGTATACTTACTTACTTTCACTTTGATATACTACTGGTTAAAGATTATGTCATGTAGAAAAAAAAATAACTTACAGATTTATACAAAATCCGTGGAGACTGGAACATTAATGCATCGATTGGCTACATTATTACTGAATCAATTATTTAAAAAAAAAAAATGCTGCCTTTCGCCGCGTCCTTAACGCGCTTATACGGGATCGGTCGCGTGCATAATGTCACTTTTTGAACGGAAAACCGTCAACAGCCCTCTGTCGGCGCGACTGCGCGTTCAGGTTCACCGAACAAAAAGTTCGGACGATCGCGTATCTGCAGATTATCGCTTTTAAATAGGACGCGGGGTGTGTGTTTTCTAGCAGGTGTCATTTAAAGGCTGTGAAATATAATTTACCTTAGGACGGAAGAACCTATGTCCGTCCGTGGAAGTTCTCCAGATGACAAAATAACAATCCAATATGGCGGATGTTAATTTAAACTTGGAACCTTGTTATCTCTCGACAATTGTAATGTAAATACCAAGTTTATGTTAAACGATTTAGTTTGATAAATAACTTTGTCTAGAACCGTTTTTCGACAAAATGAAAATAAAAGGTATTCAGTAATGTTTTCTTTTTCATCATCAAATAACGTAACATTCAATAGCAACTTTTGGAAGAAATACAATTTTCTGTGCTACTATGTCGGAAAAATCATGCCGACTGGGAGCTTTACTAGCGTGCGCCGCGTGAACCAACAGAAAGAAAAGAAAGAAAGAAAATACGTTTATTTGCGGCAAACATAAAAGGACAACAATGCGAAAATAACATATTGGGGAAAAATATGCAAAATATATGTATGAAATAGCGTTATATGAAATCAATGTTTTATGGAATCAATAGATTGTTTACCTGGGGTTTACCTTAGGAGCTGGCCACACAGAAGAGACGTGAGATGAGGACGGGACGCAGACGTGGCAATAGTATGCAGATGGTAAAGCGACGCGCTTGTGTCTTCTGTTTTCTATACGTTTTGTGCCAAATGAATCCTGCGTCCCGTCTCACTTCTGTCTGGCCCGAGCTATACGGTACTTTTAATCCCGTTCCCGTAGGATATTTTCCGTCACCCACACGGGTGAAGTCGGGGGCAAAAGCTAGTGTTAAATAATGTGACTCAACATGACGAAATGAGGCAGTTCTAACACAACTCTACCGAACCCTTTAGGAAATATAGGCGTGTTGTTTGGTTTGTCTTGGGCGTGTGTTTATCAAAATCAAAGTTCTTAATAAAAACTGAAATATAACGCTTAAATAAGAGGTATTTCTCCCTCAGAACAAGAAACAGGTATGTTTCGACTTTCTTATAAGTAGCCAGGCATAGACTGTTTATCAAATTCATCTGTTGAGGTCCATCTACTTTGTATAAATTGCATAATCAGTCTATAATGTTCCCACTGCTGGGACACAGACCTCACTGTGAGCGGGAGTGGGTCGTAATCCACCAGGCGGGCCCAGTGCCGGTTGGTAAATGTCACATATCTTTAAATTTTTGGTTCTATAGGACATGCCAGTATCCTCATGATGTTTTTCTTCACCGTTTTGAGAGCAGTCATGAAATAATTTACATAAAGTAAAGCGCCTGTTAGGGTTCGAACCTACAACCTACAACTCGTAAGTTGCAGCCAGTACCACTGAGCCACCACTGCTCTACCAGCCACTACTGCTTTACCAAATTCTCCCAAATTGAATCATATTAACTCAGACCTAATAAAAAACCAAGACAGAGCGCCGTCAACAGTGATGTGAGGCCGGTTTCGTAAACATGTGTGCACTTAGTTTGATTGTAGTGTCATTGTAAATAGTTGTAAATGTGTGTATGTGAACGTGTATGCACAGAGCGGTGATGTAGTTTTAGTATGCTTCACTGTATTGTTCGCAGCGCTCCGTCTTGGTTTTTTATTTGGTCTGAGATTTCTCCTCATAATAAAGCACAAGCCGGAGCTCTAGGAAATATTAATACAACAGAATATTCTACAGTGCCCACGCGAATACTTAATACCAAGAATACTCCCATTGTTTATGCAGCTAAAGAGCCTGGTGGAAAACTGGGTTTAATTTAACAAGCAATTTACGAAGATTGCCTGTTAAATTAAACTCAGTTTTCTCTTTCTATCGATCTCCATTAGGACCCATTACAAAAGAGTTCAGATTACTTACAAGCAATGAATTATTATAAACTAGCCGCTCCCCGCGGTTTTACTCGCATGTCTCGATCCCGTAAGAATATCGGGATAAAAAGTATCCTATGTCCTAACCCAGGTCATGGTCTATGGTTTTAGCGTGAAAGCGTAACAAACAAACAAACATTTTCATTCACATTTATGATATTAGTAAGTACTACAAAAGGTATACCTCGAGGCCCTGCTCGTTTGGAAATCATTATGATCTAAGATTTATTTTATTTTAAATATAGTAGTTCTCGAGGAGACAGACAAAGAGACGTTGCGTTTTAAAAAACACTGTCTATATTATCATTTTGCTTATATTATTAATATGGCAATTTTTACATGACCTAAAAAAAAAATGGATAATTTTCGGTATTATTTTTTAATGAGTTGTCTATTGAATTAATCACAATTTTATTTTGGGTTTTCATCTGTTTTGAATTTATAATAGTTTGTAATTGAAATGTATGAATTGTAATTATGAACTAAAATTAAATAATAAATTCAAACATATATTTTGTTGTCATTCTCAGTATGAACGAAAGAGTCTTATCCTTCGACCTTGACCCACAGCAAAAAAAAGGCATTGAGGATTTATAAACCCTGTTATGTGAATGTTTGCGGAACGCCTCCATAGCCTTCTATAATCATTTCTTTTCAACTCTACTCGCTCATTGTTCAGTCGAATAACAATACTTCAAATACAGCTGGTACCTGTCAGATTACCATCTGCACAAACAAACAAAGAAAATAATGAAAATTTATTCAAAATTGTCAAGTTTTTAGCATTTTGACTTGTAAATGGCTGAAAACTTGCATTTGTTTTTTTCCTTTGCGAAAGCCGCAGGAGATTAATAAAATTAAATAATTCAATAATTAAATTAGAATTATAAGGATTTCTAAGGGTAAGTGCTGAGCTTGACGTCCTGGGATCGTATCCCGGGTCGGGTAAAATGTTATCGGGTTTGTTCTGGCAGGAACTTTTCCTAGCAGCCTGTAGCCCTAGACAAAGTGACTTTCTATCAGCGATAACGATGATGGAAAAGGCTAAAATGTATAGGACTGACATAAGCTATCGAAAAGCTTATGTCAATCCTGTTGAAACTCGTTGTAGAAATACGAAACGCTTTCGAAGCGATTGTTACTTGTTTAGGCTCTCTGGTGTCTGGATTTGTAACCGGTTATTGGGCTAGGGGCTTCCCCCTCTTATACATATTATGAGACTTAAATATAACTGGCAAAATGACTGTTCCATGCATCTCTGCCTACCCGTTTAGTAATACAGGCTTCATTACCATGATCTCATATTAAATTTGCATTTAGGAGTATTAACAATTAGTTCCAATTCAGTTCTGAACAGAATTTAATTGTACGAATATATTCCTCTACCAACAATATAATTATAATATCTTAAGTAATTTAGGGTTAGATATAATAATATGTCTTAGTAAAGCAATCAGTCTAGACTAATAATTAAGATGAGCCTAAATAATAGACATCTGGACAAAGACCTTTCGCTTGAAGAAAATAACATCAGTCACAAATCCAATAATTACTGTACGATGTTCTTTTTCAATTCAGAGCAGCGGTGAATTGTTGTGTGAAAAATTTGATTTATTTCAAATAGTCCAATAAAAGCCATATTTGAACGTCTTTCTCTCTGCCTAGCCTTTTCCCAACTATGTTGGGGTCGGCTTCCAGTCTAACCGGATGCAACTGAATACCAGTATTTTACATGGAGCGACTGCCTATCTGACCTCCACAACCCAGTAACTGGGTAATACGATACCCCTTGGTAAGACTGGTTGTCAGATTTGAAAGTCTTTACAAAAAAAAAAAAAAAAACTAATTGCCCCTTCCAAATGTTAGTTTTTGTATGACGAAGAATGGGCAAGAAACTCCACCGTTAAATAATACATGTATTTACAATCAACTCGAAAAGAAGATGGTAATGCATTGTTTTGCATTTATTTCCTCGTAATGCATTTTAATGCATAGCTTTACGTTAAACTACATCCCCATAATATGAGGAGCTCGTGGCTAAGTAATAACAGCCACACGGGTCGATCCATTAGGTTAAGCTACGCTTTACATATCGAGACTCCTCCGTGCCTCGGAAAGCAAGTTAAGCCGTTGGTCCCGGCTGTCATTTGTGGATCTTTGACAGTCGTTATGTGTCGTCAGAAGCCCGAAAGTCTGACAACCAGTCTTGCCAAGGGGTATCGTATTACCCAGTTACTGGGTTGTGAGGTCAGATAGGCAATCGCTCCATGTAAAATACTGGTATTCAGCTGCATCCGGTTAGACTGGAAGCCGACCCCATTATAGTTGGAAAAAGGCTAGGCAGATGATGATGATGATGACATCTCCATAATATGTTACTTTTCATTACATCTTCGTCAAAACTCGAATTCACCTTTCAAATTCTCTAAATCCAATTCAAAGCCAGCGGCAGCGACCAGAATCGGTCCAATCTTTCGGCTTTCACTGACTTTCACAATATATTTTGCAACATGAGAATTTACGGACGTATTTTATATGTAAATTCCCTTGCTAACGTGAAATAAAATATAAATTGTGTCAGCTGCATATTTTCCCAAGAGACTTGTGAAATTCAATACTGAAGAGGTTTGCGAAAGGAGGGCTAGAGATCTGTAGTTGACAAAGTATGCTTGTAATTTATTGTTTTGTTCTTATTGTTCAAGTTTTGTAAATCATTATACTAAAAGTAACGCTAGTTTAATATCCTAATTGTTCGTGTAGGAGTGTTAGTGGTTATGAGTAAAGAACTTTATAAAAAATATAAAAACTTGTAAACAAAAAAATTAATCCCTACTACTTTAGTGTGCACCTGCTGAATTTATTACATTGCCATTTGGCACCTAATACTTTAATAATGGTTCACAAATACAGCATGTTATCTAAGGAAGGGCGGTCCCGTCCTGCAATAGTATAGCGTCTATAAATGCAAAAATAATTGCCATTAAAAAAAAAAAAAATTAAATTTTATAATAAAATATACACAAAAAATATTAAATTGATACTTAAAACACAAGTGTGCGTGTACAGAGTGTTTTCCTTTAAGTATAAATTTAATATTTTTGGGAATATTTCACTACTATTATATTTCAATATAGCACTCTATAACCTAGTGCATCTATAAATAAATAAATCAACCTATTGTCGCCTGTCAAACCTCAGCTGGCAAGTATCCCGTGACGTCACACGTGATGACGAGACCGCCCGACAGACAGACGGAGTCAATTTATCATGGCATAAGACACGGAATAGATAGGTACAGAAGACCGACTTCATAAAGCAAGCGAAAACAGGCTCACGCACACAGATGCGTAAGCACGGCGCTTTCGAACAAATACCAATCGCGAGTAGGGTTACCATGCGTCAGGATTTGTCCAGACATGTCCGGCTTTAAGTCTCCCCCGCTGGACTTTGTCCAGCCTTGTCATTTGTCCGGAGATTTCAAATTTAGAGAATTTCTTTAAAAAAAATAAAAAAGCTAAATTAATACTCAAAATAGAAATGTTTAAAAGTAAAACGGGTGGACATAACCGCGGCTTTTTCAAATTTTAAAATGTGTGACTCGCGTAGACTTCTAATTGTGCGTGTGTTGTCGCTCGTTGTATGCAGCCGACTTTCTGTACACCTATCTATTCTGTGGGATACCTTGCCCCTGACCTTGTCGTACGATCGATACGCACTCGTCCTCTCCTGCCTGACAGACGATTTGTTGGACGACTCCCGACGCCCGTCGCAAACATACCTACGAGTATTATTTATAGTAAATGTCTTGAGATTATATTTAGAGAAATATATTGTTACTTTTTTGGAGGAGATTTATTATATTTAGTGTAAAACATATGGCTGAGTTAAAAAAATATATAAGGTGTTATCTTTTGGTACACGAAATCTCTTAAAGGGTCATTGTACTAATCATTATGTACAACTGTCACAATATGGAACCAAAGCTAAAATCGCGAAAAAAAAATCTGCTGTTCCCTACATTTTGACAAGCTATGCGAACATAAATGTAGGGAACAGCTGATTTTTTCTTTATATATATCATTGCCCTCAAAAGGCCTGAGAGGCCAAACATAAAGATGAACCATAGTTTGGTTTCTTGCAAGCGTCGTAGAAGACATAAGCATTGTGATATCAAATGTTAATAATTAAAGAAAATCGAACTACGGCAAATTGGATGGCCATAAAAAACGAACTTTCAAAAACCCGTTTTACACAAAAAACGGGTTAGTAACATCAACGTGGCCGACTTTAATTTAATTTAATTTAATTGTAATTTTGTTTTTAATTTAATTGTAATTATGTTTTTAACTTGATTTTCATTTAATGTTATTTGTAAATATAAGCCCATTCTATGAGTCTAATGCTACTCGAAATAAATGATTTGAATTTGAATTTAGGTAATTATTTTTTTGGTCGCCATTACGTTACACCGGCTTCACCGGGCCGGGGAAGTCAGTGTAACTTCCATGGTTTCATTAAAAAGTCAATTAAGTCACAAATTGCGTTGCTGGTGTTCATACTTTTTATCGGCGATAAAATTCGCTAAGGCTTAGGGAAGAGATTAATCATTTTGGATTACGAACAAAGTTTGTTTGTGAGAGGTCAGATCTTGTTGTGCGCTTATTTTTAAAAGTAAAAGGTACGATAAACTTATGTTATTATGTAGGTACCGAAGCGTTTTTTTTAAATAATCATGGATATGAGGACATCTAAACCCTTATATATCTACTTAAAAAGTGAAAACAATATCCAATAAAAATTCTTTCCAGACCACATTTAATGGTCAATCACTTTTTTTTCCAACTTTCCGATCATCAATAAACTTATTCGAACCATCAAATAAATCACACAGCTTTCAAACTAATAACGAGAGTATTTTATACTTTTACTTTTAAATCTTTTTTCAGTATTAATTTAACTTTTTTTATTATAATAATACTAGCTGATGCCCGCGACTTCGCCCGCGTGGATGTTGGTTATTATATACTAAAACCTTACTCGAGAACCACTCTATCCATTGGTGAAAACAGCATTAAAATCGGTGCAGTAGTTTTGAGTTTATCGCGTACAGGACGACAGACAGACGCGGCGGAGGACTTTGTTTTATAATATGTAAGGATAATATATTATAAATAAAGAGCACGAATTTTATGAGCTTGTGTTTACGTGCCCCTATTTGAAAAAATCTTTCACCATTTGCAAGGTACTTTATTCCAGATGGACATAAATATATAGATGTAAATATATACAAAAAGAAGTACTTAATAATACTATAATGAAATACTATGTTGAATTCATGCAAGCCTAGTACTTTTTATTAGATTAGTTCAGAACTTGTGCACAACGTGTTGTGAACAGAATACCGTCCTTCACATGTAAATTGCACCCGTGCGAAGCGGGGGCGGGTCGCTCGCTAGTTACATATAAAAAAATTAAAGTAATAAAAACTAAAACCCAACTACGACTAAAAAGGTATAAACAAGACACCACAGACAGACAAATTAAAAATCCGGAGTCACACGTGGTATGGCATAAATCGAACAGATTACCTGTGACGTGTGACGTTAAAACGATATCGTTTAATGTGACGTCACATAGCCTATAACCAGCGGACGATCAAGACGCTTCCAACGATACCTCATTTGTCAAATTGTGATGAGTGGTTTAGAAGATAGAAAAAGGGAACAGATGAACATACTTACATACTTACATACATACCGGTCAAAATCATAACCCTCCTTTTTTCTTCGCCGTAGTCGGGTAAAAAGGCCTACTTTTTCCTTACCTTTTTCAGTACCTAAACTTATAATAAACCCTTTACCATTAAAAGGTCACAAGATCTTGAAGAAATATTTCAGCCTCGTAACACCTTTCGAGTAAAACTACTATCGATACAACTCGTTCGACTTCGCAACGCGAAATGGCTTCAACACATAAACAAGCTACACATGACTAACTTTATATCTAGGTACAATAAAATTATTTTAATATAAATTGCGATAGAGTCACCCTTTTCTTTTCTACAAAGTTCACTCGATCTTAATGAGGTCACTTGAATGCAAGTGACCGTACAGCGCAGACAATTCGAAATCGCACTCGAAAAGGTTACAAACTTTTAAACGATGTCGTTTTAAACCCTAGACTCTTAGCTGGGGCATGTAGGTATTACTCGTTTCCTATAAACAAAATGAATCGTTTTCCTTACCAATGGTAAACTTTTTTATATCAAGACGGCATATAAATAGACTAGCTTCCGCCCGCGGCTTCGCCCGCATGGTATGTCGATAAAAAGTAGCCTATGTCCTTTCTCAGGCTCTAAACTATCTGTGTACCAAATTTCATTTAAATCGGTTCAGTAGTTTTGGCGTGAAAGAGCGACAGACAGACAGAGTTACTTTCGCATTTATAATATTAGTAAGGATTCGTAAGGAAATTTTAAGTACCTGTGATAGTTACTTCCGTAAGGAAGGGTCTACTATGCAAAACTACGATTATGAGGTCTTCGCTTCATTATTGGTAAATAAACAAAAGTCAAAGTCAAAGTCAAATAATTTATTTCAAATAGGCACATAAAAGGCACTTTTGAACGTCAATGAAAAATAAAGAAATAGAATTGATTCTAGTTGCAAGAGTGATTAGAGAGTAGATTCAAGTGTATAAGAGTCTTAATTATTAACCAATAACAGTCCGTAAGTTACAGGGATCTTGAGTCAAGTAAGCGACTTGGATGTACTCGTAGGTGGACGCGATTAGTCATAGTTTTAAACTAACCTAACCCAATTAGTCGGGCTGCCCTATAGCACAATATAAATATAGACCTACGGCTTGGTCACTGCGACCAATTGGGCTCGCACGAGGGCCGGGTGGTTGCTCACAGTTTTAATTTAACCTAACCCGTTTGTTCGGGATACCCTAGCTTATTTACTCCAACCTCCTCTCCACCAACTGTGAGAAAAGGCCAGAAAGTTAAAAAGAGGCTCATTTATGTAAAAAAAAAGTGTGCATCATTAGAAGCACAAAAAGAGTAACGAGGTTTTTTGAATTTAAAAAAGCTTATTTATCATTATGATACTTGAAAAAAACAAAAAATTATATAATTACGAGATGTGAAAACGATGCACCTGGAATAAGATTAGAAGCTCAATAATATGTTTTTCGAGGATCAGTTTAAATTGTCCCCTTGGCTGCAGGCAGTGTCTTAATTATACTAGGTACGCTTGCTGATTGACCACTTTATTCAACACAGCTTTGGCACTAATTGTTCTATGCATAAGTCATCGACTTGTATCAAACGTAAGTTTTGTCTTAATTAATGATTCCAAGTACTCAATGATGAACGAAGATCAACAGTTCAGTTACCCCGCTCCAACAAAAGTATGAAGTTTTAAACATCGCGTTTATTTTCAAAAAGTTCTAAAACGTTTTGTCTAAGTGTAAAAAAAATGCTATTTTATTATTGAATTGCCTCCATTTTTCATCTTAAAGGGTTTCTCGAATAAAGAGCACGTACGCAAGCAATATTGAATCATTTGTTATTTCGCAATTGTACTAAAAAAAAAGAGATTGCTCTATCGATATTTTTAATTTACGGTTTCAACTTTGTTATTGATTTAAATAATAAAAATGTTAAAGGTGACGGTAAAGGAAACCGAGATCTAATTTTGCATTTTGTCGGATCGAATAATGTAACTTAATTAAAATTACAAAACTACTGAGTAGACTTTTTAAACGGAGGTAGGTACATAATGTTCTTCTCGCAGAGAGGAGTCCTCTGTCCCAGCAGTGGGCCGTTTATGCTACATTCACAGTTCCCTGAAAGCCTGAACATCATACAAGGTAAAAAAAGGCTAAGGCATTGGCTACTTGGATAGCTCTTATACCTAGAGAACTTTGAACCATTGCTCTCGATATTCTAGGTATTACTAGTTAACAAAACTCACGACTTAATATATTCACAAGCAATAAAGTACCTATCTATCCAAACAGAGTAATAATCCAAAGTGTACCGAGCGACTGACGTCACACATCGGCCAATCTGGGCGAAAAGCACGTTCCACTTTATATAAAGTCTTCTACGACAAATAATTTACATAACAACTCCATTACTTAAGACAGCTAAATGAAGCATAAAATTTAATTCAAACAACTTTGTAAATACTCTATTTGTATCTGGATTTATATGAGAGGATCACAAAGTAATCAACTTTATGAAATACAAAGTTAATCTAAAGATAAACTGAGGACGAGTTCGTTCGCGTAGGATTAATAATGATACTCTTTAGTAACATGGAATTATGAACATTTCAATATAATATTTCGATGAAATGACTGTCTACTTGTCTAATGGGAAAGGAAGATCAAGATATTTATAGATCCTTTTATATAAAAAAGTAGCAGAAAACATAATAATCTTATTTCATTAGTCATAATTCTCGATTAAATAGGAGCTGCGCCAATTTTTCTGATTTACCTTTGCTAGTTTATAATATTAATTTATTCGACAGCTAAGCCCAGGCTAGCTTCTGCCTAGATTATCGAACTTTCTGTTTAACAAAAAACCATGCGACTTAATTTACATAGACATGGATTGAACGAAACCGGAAAGCTTTGTGGCGGTATCTTCATCTCCACATACGAACTACGCATCAAAGACCTGACGTCACACAAAAATCCTGACGTCACATAAAATCCTGCATCGCGCAATTAGAGTTTAGGACATATATACAAGATTCCAAAATGAATCGTTGGGCAGTTGCCCGCCAGACACAACACCCGTCTGGTCTGAGGATCCTCCCTTTTCTATGGTGGATGAGTGAAGTTTACACCCTGTTCCTCATACTCCTAAAGCTTAAAACTGTTACTACTAAGAAATATATGGCTTGATATTCTTCAAGAAAGCCAGTACAAATAGAAAGATTAGAAGAAGCAGTAGTGAGTAGAATTCTACAAAGCGTGAGAAGATAATTAAAAATATCTGTCGCGCAATGTTCCTCATTCCTCAGTAGGTAAGGAACTCCGGACTGACTTAGAATGTCCTCCTTGCTCCAATATTTACTCATACAAAATCCAATTAAATGCGATCCGTTGCTCTGCTGAAGAACCGGAGCTAAGCAGATAGATAATTATAGATTCGATAACAAACATTACCTATTGAGTACGAACGAGAAGTAAACAAAAATATCGATGTTTGTCAAAATAAATATACCTGTTATCTCACATTTGTATCGTATTCTATAAGGAAAATTATTATTTACTATCTGTTGCCCGTGACTGAAACCGTGGATGAAAAGTAGCCTTATGTCCTTCTCCGGTTCATGATCTACCCCTTTGCCTTTCATCAAAATCCGTTCAGCCGTTTTAGCGTGAAAGCGTAACAAACAAATAAACAAACAAACAAAACTCAATTTTACATGTAATATGTGCCCGTATGGATTGAGGAGCCATGTCTCATATTTAAACGCGGGTACGACCAATAATTAATTTTAGTAGTAAACTAGCTGATACCCGCGACTTCGCCCGCGTGGATGTCGGTTATTATATACTAAAACCTTACTCGAGAACCACTCTATCCATTGGTGAAAACAGCATGAAAATCGGTGAAGTAGTTTTTGAGTTTATCGCGTACAGGACGACAGACAGACGCGGCGGAGGACTTTGTTTTATAATATGTAAGGATTAGCTAATTTTGTAGGCCCGATCCTGGAATTTGTAGTAAAACCCTTAAAAAGTTACTGGACTTAGGGTTTAGAAATCGAAAATTGATCGACGGATCTTTTTGAAAATTAGGATTCATTCAGTTCACTAAAATAAGTGTTCTTAAATATTGCAATATCCTAAAACAATATTGAAGTTATTTCCGAATATAGGGTAACCTTCGGTCAGATCGTTTAATATTAAAATGGTAGAATGGACCGTCGGATTTTGTACTACATCATTATTTATTCAGCCGTTTGTAAGCAAGAAATGACATTACTGAGTTGACCAATATTAGTGTACATAGCATCACCATCATCACGCCTGTAATCCCAGAAGGGTTAGGCAGAGGTGTACCTGTAGTACACCCACATTTCGCCAATTATGTTTAAGTCTCATGTAATAAGGGTCGAGCCTATTGGCATCGAACCGGACAAAAATCCTGACTCCGGGCTGCTACTGAGAAATTCTTGATCGAGAAACCCAATAACACTTTGCTCGACCTGGGTATGGAACCCAGTACCTCGTGCTCAGCAGTAGCACTTGTGACCACTAGACCAACTGGCCAAGCAATATTGGTATATCAGAAACTTTAAAATAACAACCTATATCAACATTTACCAACGATCCTTACATATTAGTAAAGTAAGTCCTCCACCGCGTCTGTCTATCTGTCGTCCTGTACGCGATAAACTCAAAAACTACTTCACCGATAGAGTGGTTCTCGAGTAAGGTTTTAGTATATAATAACCGACATCCACGCGGGCGAAGTCGCGGGCATCAGCTAGTATATTATAAGAGAATCATCAAAAACATCCGAGTTGCGTGTGCCGTCTGATTGATCACACAATCTATTTGAAATATTGAAATAACTGCGAAAAATAAAAATAAATAAGTATCGTTGGAAACTTTTTCAATTTTATGCCAGCCCTTTTAAAAGCTCGGCCTTGTCGACCTTTGCCGAATTTTATTTTTAATTCAACGAAGGTTGGCATACTTTGTACCTGTATTCATGACAAGATAATTATGTTCAGTTTCGAGCAAAATTTTTTCTCGCCGAATAACGATTGCAACTTTGAGATGATACCTATTTAATAATAATCTGGGTTCCAAAATACTATGTTCGTTATAACATAAAGTTACAACCAATTCAGTAGGAGAAAATCACTTTTAAAAGTTGCTAAGTGTATAGGTACATATTATTAGTGCTTATGACTGTACTAAGTACATAAAATTAAAAACATTTTATGTCCGTTCCAAAAGTATCTGATGAAAAGAAAGATCATTTATTTGTCCAAAACATGAGTATACACACACATGGCATGCAAGATGTTACAATTATATTATATCACAGGCACAAATATAAATAGGTAGGTTGTGAAAGTGTAAACAATCCCTGTTCGGGTTAAATTGTTAAGCAATCACTCACTACATGTAATTAGTAACACATTCATCTGTAGTTTTCAAATTTATATCTCAGCACTACTCACCAGTCACCACTAATAAATTGTAATTGAAAATCATTGACGAAAATTGAGGTTATAAAATTGACCTCAGAAAAACATCTTTAGGGCGATTTAAAATTAGAATTTCGTATTTAAAGGTCATAGCACACAATCATACTAACTCGGAAAGGGATCTATTTGTTTACATTTTCTTTAGTCTTTTGGAACCGACCTTATGTTATTTATGTACGCAGAAGTTACTACCCCACGCCCTACCCGTCTGCACATAATATTTTCATCTTATAACAAAACTATTTGAAAGCTTGTTTTGTGTCTGGCTTTTGAACAGGTACTTCTTTATTGAATTGGAAAAGTTTCGACATCCACGAGCTCCTGACAGATGAGACTAGAACGGCAGGACGGCCCTGAAGTATTTGGAGTAGACAAATCAAATGATTGGAGTTAAAGTTTTTGCTGTTTATGATTTAACCATTTGGGGCCTGACCCACGAACTGCGGTGATCTCAATAGGGACACTAATATTAAGTCATATCTCATCCTAATTAATATCAGCGAGCAAGTGCATTTGTCATAATTATGTTAAGTTGTAGACCACGACTGCCGAATGCAAAGATTCTATTGAACTTTAAGCCTAATTTACATTACGAAACTAGTTGTGCAAACTTAGTTATTCATTGATAGTTTTACGTGTAAATATATAACTAAATAAATATATAAATCTATTATTATCTGAGTTTGCGCCACTTATTTCTTAACGTAAATTCGGCGTAATGCATTATTTTATTTATGATCATGATATTGAAATTGGAATTCAAAGCATTTAGTGTAACTTTGGTATTCGAGTATTTCGCCCTAGTCTTCAGTCCAAAGGTAAAAGCTGTCGCCTTTCAACCACGTTATTCAGACGTCTGGTAGAATCGTGGAACCATGCCTTTATTACTCCTTAACGCGTTGTCTGACTTTTAAGGAAAAGTCTGATGGTACTTTAATATTGTTTAATGGTAGACACTAGCTAGGGACTCAGTTTTGGAAATGGTCATAAATGTTTTTAAATTCTACTAATTCAGTATGAATTTAGCTACGGCAAGAACAAAAATTCGAAGACATGTGACATCTACCAACCCGCACTGGGCCCGCGTGGTGGATTACGGCCCACTCCCTCTCATAGAGAGGAGGCCTGTAACCCAGTAGTGGAACGTTGTAGGCTGCTTATGCTAAAGATGTGGATATTATTCTTCCGTACAAAATTAATAAGATATCTTTTGTTATATTATAGACAAAGTTCTGAATTTTACGCCAGATAGACTGGAAAATGAGACAAAATCTTAAAATATTTTAATTTCAATTCAAATTAAAGCCTGAACGTATCAATTTAATTTATTTGTAAGCTAATGGATCACAGAACTAGACCTTCTTAAAAATAAAAATACCTACCTATATTACAGTTTGTGCTACAGAAAAAAGAGAACTTAGTAAAAAAAAAAAAACAAAACTATACCTACATATTCTCTAGTCGACAATTTTCACGTAAAAATTCGTTAACCCTCGTGACTAGTCGCACATTTCCTCTGAGAACACACCGGTAATTAGTTTTTTGCTTTTAAAAGGCACTAGTGACTCGCTAGGTTACATGGTTACTCTCTTTAACAAATAGACAAAGTTATGTGATTTTTCTGTTCACCTTTGAGATTTTAGTTTCGTGATTACTTTTCTAAAACTTGATAGTTTGTTATACATTAATCGGCTTCTCTTTAATTAAGTGCATTTTTTGAGTATAAAACGATATGATAATCCTATGAAACCAATAACAGTTAAAACTTCTTTCTTTCTTTTTCATGTGGTTAGTGACTAACCTGCATGGTGTCAGAGTTTGTTAATGCCGCCCATGGGCCTCTGGCTCGGCTTGGCCCTGACATAATAACGGTAAAACCTAAATATTCCTACTTCCAACATTACATATTGTCCGAAATTTCAAGTAGGTTGTGATAGTATATTCGGTATCTTTAGTTAGCTTTAATAACCTACAATTTTTTGTTTTTAAATATGTAATAGTTATGCAATCGATCTACAACCTTCCTGGTTGAACAAGAGAGGTTACCATGGCTCAAAACACCTCCAACACCAAGGAGTTTGTCTACTATAACTTAACTTTTAACACACAGAAGAAAATTCTCATTTGCGTGTACCCACACTTTTCAAACCGGAACACATTAATATTCTTTGGTGTTAAAAAGAGGCATGGTATGGTCCCCAGGAGAATGCCTGACATGTTTTTATGCTATTATAGTAAGTAAGCTATAGTTCAATGCCCATCGGGAAATTGCCAACTACTATACCATTTTTGTATGCGAATGAAATGATGTTTACGTTGAAACGTAGCCCGAGTGTACCGGTCATGAACACACTTTCTAATTCACGATATGGAGTGCCAGTATCTATTAATCATTCACGAAATTAAACACGCTGCTTGTCATTATCTAGCTTTCGATATTAAAACAGTCTCCACGTATACGAACACGATACAATACGAATTCAATAAAATCTAAAACAAATCACACGCGGACGCCATTTTTGCAGCGCTATACGACCAACTAAATTAAATAAAACATTCCGGCTCGAGTTATTGTCGGATGTTGAATGCGTGATATTATATGTCTTTCTCGGTAATTTCTGTACAATTTGTGACAGTTTGAGCATTAAAAATACAGATTATCAGTAAAATATCATAGAAATAACCTTCAAGCCGAACGCAGACTCCTCCTGGACTCGATTTAGAGATAAGGGATTTTTGAAATCGTCTCGCGGAGCGTAAGAAACCATCAAGGGTATAACATAATAGCATTATTAGCCTATAATGTTCCCACTGCTGGGACATAGGCCTCCTTTTGGTGAGAGGGCCGTAATTCACCACGTGGGCCCAGTGCGGTTTGTTAGACGACGGTGTCACATGTCTTCGAGTTTTTGGTTCTAGGACTTGCCGGTTTCCTCTCTCTCCTTCTTGTGTTTTTCTTCACGGTTTTGAAAGCAAGGGTGATGATATAATTTAACATAATATAGAACAAATACTGGCTGGCTGCACGAACAGTCTAGAATGCCTAAAATGGCTCAAACTGACTTAGAGGGTGTCAAGGCCTCTGATGTAACTTTTAAACTTGAAATAAACGTGCTTCGACTAATGTCATTAAATATTCCTGAATGATATAAAGAATTGTAAAGCTGTGTTGTAATGGCAAAACCAGCATTTCAAGAAGATACATCATTGTCAGTGGTCTACTCATACTAAGGACTTTTCAAACCGACTGAATTTAACAATCGAGAACCTTAGTTTATAATTTAAGGCAGTGCGCACTCAGTTTCAGAGAGAGTCAAACCATTTTGATCAGCCGTAGACTAAACATCTTGATTGTTTTATTACCTGTTTGTGCCATAATTGTTTTCATATGTTAATAGTATTAGACTGTCTCTAGGCAGCTAGGTCTGCTCACAACCTAAGCAACAATTGGTATTTTACGTAGACAGTGGGCAAAGTGTAAACGAGTCTGGTGACATTATCATGACGTCACAGCGTAGACTGTAGACGGCAGCCTGCTCATCAATCATTCACGTCCTGGCCTGACCTGCCTGCCTTCCACTTTCGACCTCAATCAACAATTACATAGCAACAGAAGTTTCATGTTGTTTGTACGCATGGCAACACAGCTAACGGTTCCTACAGAACCACTTTAAAATGTATATAGATGGGTGTCGTAGAAGAGGTATCTCAAACAAGAGTGATTGCTATTTCGTCATCAGAATTGTAGGTATAAGTCCTGGCACATTTTTCTCAAGAGAAATGTAGACTTCAGAATACAAACTTAAATGGGAACAGTTTATTCATATTCTTCGTGTACAATTTTATTTCATTTTTAACTATCCCAAAGCAGTTGGTTATATATGTTGCCTTATGGTTTTAACAGAGAACTTGGCGTGACATTTCATTAACATTCCGTGTAAACTAAACTTCGGACATACTTCTGAGATGAGAAGTAATAAAGCCTTCTTTCATTCCTTACTTCACATCACAAATCGTTCATTTATTTCTCATTTACAGGCCCGTATTTTTTACCACACAACACATTATGTTCACATCACTGGCTTCGCTTTCCAGTACACGTCTAATTCATAATCCGCCTCCATCACGTCCTACATAACGCAATGAAGTGAAAATACGTATAAAAACTTCATGTAATATTCATCATAAATATGAGGCCTTGGTCCAGATATATATGAAAATAATATAAGTATGCCTATACACCAACTGTTGAGGTAAAAACGTTCTGTTTTCGAATTCCGTCACGCAAAAAGGTAAAGCTAAAACCGTCCATTATAAAGTTAGCCTGAATCACTGTCCGCGGCTGTCGTTTTAGGTTTTTTTGTTTAAGTCTAAGATTTTTAAGTGGGATTCTGAATAGTAAAAAGGCTTTTAAAATGTGTTTTTGTCTGGCGAAACGAGACTTATTTCTTTCAGATAAAAAACTAGATTGATAGGATTAGATAAGTGCGAAAAATGTCTAAAATAGTAAAGTATGTCAGTTTGAGTGCCGATAATGATATTAGTTTTGTAGAATAAATAACATTTCTTTTAAATGTATTGGATTACCTAAAATATCTTGTAAAAGGATCAGTTTCTAAATGTGAAACATTTTTTTTAGGTTAGGATTCTAAAAAACGGTAAATTTTGAAAATGGTAACTGAAACTTTTTTTTGCGTTACAATAATTTTTTATTTGACTAACCCTAAAAGTTTCATAGTTACTATCACAAAATACTTAAGAAGTTGTAAATAGTAAATACCTAATCGTTTTCAGATTAATATTAATATCGTCTGCCATAGAGTTTATTCGCGATACGTAATGTGGGAGCGATTAATATCAATAAACTATGATACAAAGCTTTCAGTACTAATACGGCATAAGTAATAAAATAAATGTCAGATTAATTAATTTATACTCTGTGACCTTCGTAAGAGACAACTCGATAGGCATAAGGTTTGTAAGGCGCACAGTGACGTACATGTAAAAATATTTACTTCTTTATATATATACTTTAAAGAAAAATACAAAGAAGTGTAAGTGTAAAGGGTGTACAAGCATAACAATATGTCACAAGCATAAATACCTTACCGTGAAATAATAATCGCAACTTTGAGAAAAGACATATGTCATATTATTAGTGTTTTGATAATATCTACTAAGTGCGTTTCATCAAATAATCTATGTGCCGTAATGTTGGCTACACAATTAAATTTTAAAAACGGACCTTTTACCGTACCCTCTCCGTATATGTCCTACAACAGTCTAAAGTTTTGTAATATCTATATCCATATTTAAAAAAGTGTCCTTGTAGTTTCTTGCCCGTTCTTCTCCATAGAAATCTACGTTTTGGAACGGGCAACTAGCTTCAACTTTTGAACTAACTGACTAACTCATTGACAGTTTGAATTTGACAACAGTTGAGCCAACATTACGGCATAGGAACTATTTGATGAAACGCAATATATGTTCGTTACAACATAAAAAATATCTATCAATACTGAAAATCACACGTGATTTTCTAGACGATTTTGTAAAAATTATGAGGTGTTCCGCATCCACTTAAATGTGGGTAGTATCTTCGCACACATTTCTACTAAATATGCAGTGCCTACGTATTGTTCTTATTTTAAAATTAAAATCGATACTCCAAGAGCCAATCACTTTGAACTTTTGCTAACCAAAAGCTAATGAAGCGGCAGATAATTAAAAGATGTTAGTAATTACAAAACTTCCTTACATATTATATAACAAAGTCCTCCGCCGCGTCTGTCTGTCGTCCTGTACGCGATAATCTCAAAAACTACTGTACCGATTTTCATGCTGTTTTCATCAATGGATAGAGTGGTTCTCGTGTAAGGTTTTAGTATATAATAACCGACATCCACGCGGGCGAAGTTGTGGGGATCAGCTAGTTTAAAATAAAAATTTTTTTTCTTTGCGTTAGGCTATTCATTACGAGTACCTATGTACAATGGCTAAATTAATCCTTGAAAATGCTATTTTTTACTAATAAACAAAACACAACAGTGAAAACCTCCCTTTTCTGTGCAAGTGGCAGTTTAGACGACAACAAACGGTTCTTTTGAACGAGGCCAGTCAAATGCAGGCTAAGTGTTGCCAGCGTGAAATAATTACAAACAAGTTGCAATTTTATACGACCGTAGGTGCCACCTACTTACTCCTTTTTTGTACGGTCAACTGCACTGCAACTGCAGTACCTACACTTAGAAAAAAAGAAAGAAAGAATAACATTTATTTGGACACAATACTAGAAACCCAAAAAAAAATTATCCAAAAAATAATTTTGTAACAACAATTGAATGATGAAATGAAGGTGCTGTCAAATTTAAATTATTTCCACAGACGTGCGGTCGACTGTACCTACGTGTTCCTTGACATTTTATGAAAAATCCGTCTAAGTAATATTGTAGATAGGTGTATATGTCAAATTTATGAAAAAACTATTAAGTTTGTTACTCAATTACGTATACAGCTGAACAGATTCAGGTAAATGTTGACAGTGGCAAACCGATTGACCATAACCTGGATAAATACATCGGTTACTTTTATCCTAGTAAATAATGTAGGGGAGAACTTTGGTCAGCAATGAGACAGTGTCGGCAAAGATCAAAATAAAATGTAGTTTCTCTAAACGCGGGCTACATTCACTATTCAATGAACCAAGTATCTAAGAAGTTTATAGCAATTGTCTTTATTCTGAATAATACTTGAATAGCTATCCAATAACTTATTCAATAAAACAAAAGACAGTCTTTACTATTCTCTGACCTTTCAGAAGTCAAAAGCATTCTACGTTTACATAAGAAAAAAATAAATAAAAATTTGACCTTTATTTATAAACGACGTTATTTTATTGTTAGATTGTTTTATTGAAGCTCTACAGGAAAAGAGTAGGCGTCGCGTCGGTAGATCACGTTTTTTTATAATTTACACAGACGCGAGTCTGTATGATAATATTATATGACCTTATCGTTCCGTCACGTTTTCCGTCTCCTTGTGTAGGTTTTAATTGAACATACATAACATCACGCCTGTTTTTCCCAAAGGCTTAGGCAGAGGTGTAGCTATACAATACACTCACATTTCGACAGCTATGTTTAAGTCCCATGTAATAAGAGGGAGAGCCTATTGCCGTCAACCAGGCACAAATCCGGGCTACGACTGGGAAATTCCTGATTGAAAAAACTCAGTAACGTTTTACCCGACCTGGGAATTGAACCGAGGACCTCATGCTCAACAGCAACCCTAGCAACCACTAGACCAACGAGGCAGTAATAAGAACGAACGAGGTAGTAATATAATTAATTACTAACGTATCCTTACATATTATAAAACAAAGTCCTCCGCCGCATCTGTCGGTCGTCCTGTACGCGATAATCACAAAAACCAATGCACCCATTTTCATGCTGTATTCACCAATGGATAGAGTGGTTCTCGAGTAACCGACATCCACGCGGGTGAAGTCGCAAGCATCAGCTAGTTTAATATAAATAAAACTCTATTGGATTGAAAACCTTCTTTTTAAAGCCAGTCAAAACCTCTTCAGTTGATGACTTGCTTGTAGTAACTGGTTTTTAACTACACACCTCCTTGGAAGGTTTATAGAACTTTATGACTTTGTCGCTGACACTCTACGATTTACGAATACCCGATGTATTTTGTTGTCCAGATCCAAAAACCGATAACTATGTCGAGGAACTTCGAAGGATTCCATCGTCACTAGAGAATAAAAGTTTGTGTCGGACTACTGCCGCATACGAAGAAGAACTTGTTTATCTAGTATCTTTCCCCATATAAAAATCTTTCGGTGATTGATGTGACGAATTCCTATCTGCGAAAAATATGAACGAATCATAAAGAGTATACAAGGATTGCAGCACATATGAGGTTCTGTAGATTTAGATTAGCCCCATGGGAAAAGGGTGTGGGTCTTTAATCTAAGCATTAGATTAATATACGGTATTTTCATAATTATAATAATTATATACTCTAACAGACTTAACAGTAAATATATTGTATAGTATGTACAATTATATAACAAAATTAAAAAGAAAAATAAAGGGGAGGAGCTCATTGGGCATTAAAAAATTCGTCCGCATCGCTGTCAGTGGGAAAAGTGCCCAAAAGGCTGGCAGCATTGCTACGTTGAATGGCCATGCTGATTCTTTGGGCTAAAAATAGACCAACCCTCTGGTCATGTGAATGAATTAGATTACATCAAATTGGAAATGATCTGAGAAGCTATCACAATCTCATTTCTCTTCCTTCAGAAATATATGTATTTCTCAGAACCTCTTCGTTAGGAAGGTAATGGGATCATTGGGCATTTTCTTTCCCATTATTTGTTCTGTCTCATCGGCTGTGAGCTGTGATAACAAGAGCTCGTTGGCACTGTTAACGAGCAGTCTACAGGTCAAGACGACACCACGCAGCTTCGGATTCGAGCTCTCGTAAGTGGAGTTTGGAGGTTCAAGAAGTTATTGAAGACAGATTTATTTTTTATTCATGTACGAATTAGTGCCTATTTATTTTATGTAGCTGAGAGCTCAGACCAAATAAACAACCACGACGGAGTGCTGCGAACAATACAGTGAAGCATGTTAAAACTACACCACCGCTCTGTGCATATACGCTCACACACACACATATGTACAACTATTTACAATGACACTACAATCAAACTACACTAAACTAAGTGGACACATGTTAACGAAACCGGCCTCACGTCACTATTGACAGCGCTGTCTTAAGCTGAGAGGTACGAATTTACGACACCAAGTCGCACCAAAATCGAAATACCAAATTCGAAAGTAGTGGGTTGAGAATGGGACAGTTTATGATTCCAATATGAATATACCTTAGGCAACTTCCATCGTATAAAATCAAGGAAGTACCTAGTTGTCAAATTCTCGAGCAAAATTCCGGCTAGAAACAGTAAGTTACAAAAAAGTGCAGCAAAAAAAAATTGAACCGAAAGAGGGTACCGTGAACTATTTTTTCAACGCAACCTTCTGTTCTACATAAAGTCTAAACACGACATTGGTTTAGCCTTTCGTTTAACATCTACCCAAATAAACAAACAGGCGGAAAATAATACAATTAACAATCTCATCATTGTTCAACTAAACGTTTTACGAGTCTCCCAAATCCTTTGAAATAACGTTGTTCATCAAAATCTGTTGCGAGTCGCGAATTAATTGAATTAAAACTAAATCTTCATTAAATGTTGCCAGCGGACTGTTTAGCATTGCAGATCATACTGTTAACTAATTCCCTGTCCAAACAAATTGGGGTAACGACTCCCCAGTAATACTCAGGAGGATTTTCTTGTATAAATAAATTCACTAGGTACCTACCGATATTTAAATGAATACTTCAGTTGGTCGGTCATTGACTGATGATTGTATGATTAGAGACTTGTAATAGCATCGTGATTTTTACCGAGCATAGAGATATAAATCTGTGAATATTAAATATCATTTACTTTAGTCATTAACCCCAAGAAAAAAGAACAAAAAAATAACGTTTACTTATCCTGTCAATACCTACAACGAGAATCCTAATGCTAACTAATATTATAAATGTGAAAGTGAGTTTGTACGTTAGTTTGTCTGTAAAGTTTTACGTTTTTGATGAAATTTTGTATAGGATACATTAAACCCATAGAAGAGCATAGGCTAGTTTTCATTGACATACCACGCGGGCGAAGCCGCGGGTGGAAGCTAGTTCTTAATAAAGGGTGTCTCAATAACGGGACACTTTTTAAATTTAGGGTCTTTTTTTTTTCGTGCAAGTGGCAACTCTGAAATTTCACAGCTGTGTGTGTTTATCCCGATCATGCGATTTAACGTCGTCCTTTTTTTTTCTTTTGGGGTTTTTGTGAAATCTCGGGTTTATGCGAATAAACCAGAAACAAAGACTAATGGCATGTCATCAGAGCCGTAGCCCGTAGCCCCACGGATCTGATTACATGCCATTAGTCTTATTTGCCGGATATTTTATTCCATACTTAATCGGAACATGTCTTCTTTACAATCCAATAAAAATACCACAACTCTCTCAAAAAATACATGTTTTATTTTAAAATGAAAAAGGACACTCGTACTGGAGCACCTTATATTTAAAATAAGACAATTTTCACTGAAAAACCAGCTATGTTCAATTCAAGGCACTATAATTATAGACAGAATGGACATGACGAGACTAGTTTAAGTCACTTCTAAAGTTTATTCAGTTTCTCGAGTATTTTGGAGAGCTACCTTACCCCTCCTAAAGTTCTAAACAGAATTTAGGTAACTAAATAATTCCAAGTGTGAACGCGTCCTTACAACGAAAAGTTATGAAATTAATGTTCAGTAAACTGTTTGGGTGTGTTTTACGTTCGATCCATGTTTATTCATGGGTCGTCCGGCTATACAAGTTATAATTAAATGGCTGTTGTAGGTAGCCACCGGTCGATTATCCAGACATTGATTTAATTTTGAAGCTGTATTAGATTTGTATTGGAATATGAAATGTGATAGAACACAAAATATTTGTATCGTGGCAATCAGGTACCATTACCGACATAAATATCGCGATTTAATCTAACGGATATCGGTTTAGTTACCGCCGATATTTTGTAGATAGCACTAGCTGGTCTATTCTGTAAACACCTCACCGTGAAAAGGTGAAGTGAGCTGTCAATCCCTAGCGTCAGGTAGAGTGACAGCTCACTTTAAACTCACTTCACCTAAGTTTCCACGGTGACATTTTTACAGAATACCACTACAATGAAACGAAACGAAATTATTTATTCTGTAAATAAGATATCAGAATCACTTACCCACGTCATATAAAAAATTAAAAAACTAGATGGTGTCGACATTTCCTATCTGACTATCCCTGAGAAGAAATGGCGAAACAAACTCACGGGTCAAAGTCTCAGTCCAGACATAATCTTGGTGAGGCCATATAAGGACCATGAAGATTAGTGTTTGATTCGTCTTTTGAGAAAAAAGAACCACACAGATTTGAGTGGACCAGCTATCTAATTGATTAAGACTAATCTGTTTCATTTTGACAGTTCAACAAATTTCATTGCGTTATTTACGTTATTGAGCAGATTTTTTTCGAACTTATGTAGCAATGGATTAGCAATCTGTTTCAAAACGATTCAGATTGTGATTGATCGTGTATAACGCAATTAGGGTGCTGTCCAATCAGTGCAAGCATTTGTCACTAATCGTAAAGCTCAACTCAGAACTTAAGGACCTAAGTTATTCCCTATTCTCTACATATAATCTATCTATGTAAGCAATCCTTGCCGCAAACCTCCAGGCACAACCCTTCCTCATCCATAAAAAACGAAAGCTCTCTAAAAAACAATCTCTGTATTTTTTTTTACCTCTTCTCATCTTCATAATTTTCTACAAACTTGACTTATAAAACATATTACATATGTGCTATTGTTTCAAAGTATTTAATTGATATAAAAGGGTTTCACTTAACTCTGTGGCAACTCCTAAGCGGTTAAATGTAATGTAGATCTTCGCACTTAGCTAGCCCCAAACCAACACAGACATAACAAATGACATAGGACTCTAGTGGGGACTAAATAAAATATTATCTAGACTTGCAAACATTATAATATGATAGTAAGAAAAGTTTTTTTTATAAGTAGGTTATTACAGTCCATATCCATCGTACCTCTCAAAACAAAATGGAACGGTCCTGTCCCATCCCGTTACGTATAATATTACAAGTGACCCACCGAAAAGTTAGTCCACGAATATGAAAGTATAACCAGCAAACACTAAGTTTACCAAAACCACTGTCAATAATGACAGACAGTCTGATGACAGACAGAATGACAGACTGTCATTAATGTACCATCTTCATTGCTCATACATTGAATTACGGGAAAAAATAAGACAAAAAAAACACTAAAAACAGAAAAATAGCTTTGATTTCGGAAGTCGGTGTCTTTGCTTTTCAATTATGTTTTTTTTTTTTTTGTAAACAGTTTTTATTTTTTTCACTTTTTAGTTGTGGTACCTACCCCACACAAATTCGAATACCACTACCTATGGTGACGGAGTGAAATAAAATATCGTCTACATAAACTAAGTGGGAAAAATACGTAATTATTTAAGCTAACTCAAAAACTACCCAAGCAAAGTTAATAAAATTTATATGGGACCACTTCAGAAGCATGACCTACTAAACAAAAAAAGAATCATCAAAATCTATTCATAATTGGCGGAGTAATCGCGTAACAAATATACAAAAAAAGTTGAGAATTGAGAACGAGACGAATTGAGAACCTCCTCCTTTTTGAAGAAGTCGGTTAAAAATACCTTCCCGTTTCAAAGTCTTAATATGAAGGCAGCGAAGTGAAATCTCGTGAGAAAGCCGACACGTTCGTAATAAAACGGCACGTGCTTTGACAACAACAGAGTCGTGCCACCTGTCGCGTTGGTGTGACTTGTATCGCGTTGGTGTGACTTGTGTCGCGTCAGTGTGACTTGTTGGGTGTGAGTTATGTCACAGTCTACTAAGTACCAAAATAAGACAAGCCCGTGAGTTGTTACTCTTATCAGCTAATTAACCTGAACCGTTAACTCATTTTCATCTGCCTAGACTTTTCCTAGCGATGTTGGGGTCGGCTTTCAATCTAACCGGATGCAACTGAATACCAGTATTTTACATGGAGCGATTGCTAATCTGACCTTCACAACCCAGTTACTGGGTAAAATGATACTCCTGGGTAAAAAAAAACTAGCAATGCCATTCTATACCTAATGTGTGAAAGTCGGATGACGTTCGTAGCTCAAGCGCCATGTAAAGATTAGTTTACTAACACGGACGCTGAAAGGTCAAACAGCATGGCTATGATGTGTGTGGGTTAATGTTCTTTACACAGAGAACCCCTCTGGGATTCGGCCAGAACGCTAGTTTGGCTCGAATACACATGACAAAACTACTCCCAAAACGGTAAAGCATCGTGAAGGAACCCGGCATGTCCTAGAACAAAATGTGGCTTCCACCAGCCCGCACTACCGCGAGGTGCATTATGACGCGCTTTCTCTCACAGAGCCCAGAGGCCTTTGTTCCAGCAGTGGGAACGTTATAAGCTGATTATGCAAACTTGAAATGAGAATACATACTTCAACATTGCCCCGAAAACTCTGACAAACGTTGTGTCCAACGAAAGCACAAAACTATCCCGACGTAAGTATCGACACTAAACAGATCCAGTGTGATAACTCTACTCACCCCATAAACTAGCAACCATGCAGATATAGGTACGTAGATGTACCTAATTCCAATTCCGGTCTGTATCGGACGCAAATCGTATTATTCCTAGTCAATTTACATCAAATGGTCCCCCGGCTAACCCTAATTGAATTATGATACTAGGTATTCCCGTTAAGTTCTAAGTAATGTATCCTAGCGTTTTATCATCGTTTCCTTCAATAGTATACAGTCATTATAATCATAAATACATAGTTAGAAAAGTGAGTTACATAAGCAGCCTATAATATTCCCACTGCTGGGACACAGGCCTCCACTCTTCGAGAGAGAGTGGGCTGTAATCTACCACGCGGGCCCAGTATGGGTTGGAAGATGTCACTTGTCTTCGAATTTTTGGTCTTGCCATAGCTAAATTCATAGTTAATTAGTAGAATTTAAAAACATTTATGACCATTTCCAAAACTGCGTCCCTAGCTAATGTCTACCATTAAACAATATTAAAGTACCATCAGACTTTTCCTTAAAAGTGAGACAACGCGATCACATGCACTAAACATCACAAAAAAAAAAATGCACTTACTATCATTCCATAACTACATCTCAATCTCAATGCTATATCCAAATGCAGACTGCTTACAACTAAGTCCCTGGCTGCTTATAAAATGCATGTCCACTGACGCAGCCGAGAAGAGCTGACCGTTTCTACAAAAAAAAAAAAAAATACACAGAAGCACAGTACTTCGAAAAAAAAAAAGGTGAGTCACGCAGTACATTTCTTGGCAGCCTTATCGCTCCGTAATGACACTCATCTACGAGTATTTGCTCAAACGTATACCTAGTTGTAATGACAGAATCGATTATGGGTTCAAAGCAGCTATCATCGCTCATATTTTTCATCGCCCCCTACAAAGAAACGTTTAATATCTTATCCATTCATCATATTCCATTTAGACGTGAACCTAAGAAAACCTAAAGAAATATTTTTGTTATTGCTTTTAGAAGGAAGGGTACAACCTTCAAAGAAATATGTAACAATTTAAAAAGCATTAACGCTTGGAGGCCTCTGAAATTGTTTCTGGAAACATTCAAACAAGTATTTTCAAATAAAATAGACATCAGTATCGTTATTAAAAATAACTGTTATAATAACCCATTTAAAAATAATGTTTACAGACAATTTATTACCAAAAATAAAACGCTACGCGAGTGGCGTAGCGCGTAGCACCGAAAGCGTAGCTAATTTGCTACGCGCCGTAGACCATGAAATCTCTGTACAAAGTGACTCCGAAAAGTTCTATAAACGTGTTAAATTGTTTTGACTTACTTTAGTCAGTATTTTCAGCATCTTGTTGGGTTTATGTAAATGAAAATTAAGTTAATGATAATTGAATTAATGCTAATTATTTAGCTTTCTAAAAACATTATAATACCTTATAATTATAATACTTAGCTAAATAAGGTTTAAGTTTTCAGTGTCTGGCCGGTAAAGACTTTTTCTTAAACTTAAAACTATCTTAATCTCTATTTCATTCATATCCAAATAAAAACAAACTAAACTTACCGAGCTTTCCGTAAATAATCTTCAAAGTTCACCAAAGAGTTTATACAGTCTCGGGTACTCCAGAGAAAACAAATAATTTTAAAAATAAAAAGCGTTCGGTATACGAAATTTGAAATGAAGTTCGCGGCTTATTCCCGGTTGCGAGCGCTCGTCTGTTCGGTCGGAGGCAAGGGCGGCATCTGATACAGCCGACATACAGCCTATATTTCATGTCCGAAAGAGGCTGCTTTAGCACTGAAAAGCTCTTTTAAATGGAACGACAACGACACGATAAATAGCTAACATTAAAATAAAATCATTTAAAACTAAACCTCGTTGTGTTGATAATCACAAAGTGCGACTGACTGAGCATAGTCCATCCATTGTTATTGGGAATTTCCATAAGGATTTCTCAGTAGCAGTCCGGAGTCTGGATTCGAGCCAGTTTGATAGCAATAAGCCCCCTATTACATGGGACTTGAAACATAATTGGCGAAATGTGGGTGGAGGTACTTTCACGGACATAGACATCAGATATTTCAGTTAAGAAAAGTCTTTTTCTTATCAGATCTGATGTTTAAAAATGTGAATATTATGTAAAATAGTAGGAGAGGTAGGGTTAAGTTTTAAAGCCTCTCCTACTAATTTGCTGTGTTTGACGGGGTCCATAATGATCTCATTAAATAAGTTACCACCTAAGTACACATCGTGAAATGCAATAAATGATTGACTATTAATTGAGTATACACATTTGCCACCCACTCCGAACCAATGAAAATATTAACTTTAGTTAACCACTACTGTCCATGAAGATTATCATGAAAAGAAATTACTGTTGAAAAAGGGGTGGTTTTAATTTAAAAGTCGTACGTCTAATGCTCTAAATCCTTAGGTCTAAGACACTTTCAATCGTCACCCAAGTCGTATCGAAAGCTTACCGCAAGTTCCAAAGTGCTCCACTCTCTATCAATGGTTGTATAACTGCGCGCACGCGCGGTGCGCGCGGATGTGACGCGCGACGCGGCGGTTATCAATGAACCGGCCATCTTGTTGACGTCATGCTATAGCAGCTTTTTGCCATGTTTGTTTTCATTTCGGTCAATTTGAGAGCACCGGTTGTTCGCGGTTATTACTACGAACTTTAATTAAAAATGCTGGCACTTTGTTGGTTAAAGGATTTTTTGGGAAATTATTAAACTGAAAAAGTTGTTAAGCGAAGAAAAGTAAGTAATCACATGCCGACTGTTATGTACTTTGAGAAGTCAAAAGATATCATTTTATAGAGGAAATGTTTCTGCATAAACATATTTCAGTACATATTAATTATCAAAACAATGGCCTACTTATTCGGAAAATCACTTTTGAATTTTTCCTTGTCTTTTTGTATGTTAAACCTCTGCCCATTACAAAGGGATACAGAATACTAGCAACAAGAAGTTCCTTTGTGATGGAAAGTTTCATATCTTTATTTATTCTTGTTTTGATGAACACAAACCTTTTTTAGTTAATGCCTCTGTAGTGTAACAAGAACTAGCAATAGTCAATGTGTATTAGTTTAGTGTGATTAGCTGGCCAGCTGTCAGCCAACAGGGTCTCTCACATTATTATCACCAATATTATAAATGCGAAAGTGAGTTTGTTTGTACCGCTTTCACGCTAGAATGGCCGAACAGATTAGGATGAAATTTGGCACATGGGTATGCCATGACCTTGGATTAAGGCATATGATACTTTTTATCTCGATATTTCTTCGGGATCGAGACTTATGCGGATGAAACCGCGGGGCACAGCTAGCAGCTATTTGTTTTTGTAATATTGATCTCATTATCTTAATCCTAACTTATATAATAAATGCGAAAATGAGTTCGTTTGTTTCTTATGCTTTTACGGTATAACGGCAGAACAGATTTCGATTAAATCTGGCACATGGGTAGACCATGATCTGGATTAGAACATAGGATACTTTTTATCTCGTTTTCAGCAGCGGGGCTAGCTGGCCAGGTTGCACCTGACATTAAAATGAAGTACGTCCTTAATGGTAGATGGTAGAGAGTATACGTAACATACAGAGTGGCACACCACTTATGTAGAGTGCGACAATGGAAAACCCCCAAAAACATCGCTAAATCTAATAAAGCTTAAGGAACATATTATCTCAGTATAATTAGCAGTATTTTCGCTACACGCACAACACAATTGAATTAAGCTGATAAAGACAAACGCAAAGAGCTTCCGAAATGTAATTACTCTGCGTATTAATTAACTTCATGCACTATGAGAGCAAATATCAAAATTAATTTGATTAGATGCTCTTTCTCGTTTTCCTGATTGAGAATCACACTGACCAGGAAAGCATGGCAGATAAAGGGAGGAGATCACTACTCAGAACTAAGTGGAATAAGTCTGCCAATGAATGAACCTCGGACAGAGAAGAGTTCAGAAAGAAGCAGACTATAGCCTTCTCCAAATCCCTCTTGCTGTCAAGCAGAATTACGTCTCGCATCAGCATGGGTTCCGGGTTCGGTTCCTGGGTCGAGCATTAGGTTTTTTCGTTAGGAAATTCTCAGCAGCGTTAGCAGCCGAAGTCTGCCATTGGGTACATGAAACTACATAACTGACGCAATATGAGTTGAGGTCCACTATTACTGATAAATGCTTGCACTGACTGGACAGGTCCACTCAAATCGTTGTGTTTCTTTCCTTAAAAATACCATTTCAGACGCTTTTGCCGCCATTGTCCTCATATGGCCTGACCAAGATTATGTCTGGACTTTAAAAGAGACTGCGACCTCTGAGTTTGTTTCGACCTTTCTTCTCAGAGTAGTCAGATAGGATACGCCGACCTCATCTAGCTTATTTTTAATATTTTATAATATGACGTGTAAAAGTGATTCCAATATCCTATTTACAGAATAAACAATTTCATTTAATTTCATTATAGTTGCATAGCCAAGGAAATTAATTGTTCAGCAACTCAACACCCTACGTCAATTTACCGTGTTATAGGCATTTTATACAACGGTTAAGAAATGACAGTGGTGATGTTAACACACGGACAATTTAAGTTGGTAGGCAATATGCTCCCTGACTTTACAATACAAGCTTTCCTACCCCGAAGAATAGTGGCATGATGATTTTATAACTCAATTTCCTCTCAATTACTGACACCACACGTGTACTCTCAACAGCTCAGTCATATTAGCAGTTTGCCTCCCATACTAATGACTTTATAAAGTTCAGCTCCACGCCTTCCACACGAACTGACCTCAACATTGCGGAGTAATAACCTGCACTAATACCACTTCAGTGCTTGAGCATGCAATATGAAGTGTAATTACACGTGCTGCTATTAATTATCGTTTTTTTGCGGCTGTTTTCATTGGGTGACCTTGTCTGAGTTAATTGATTTAGGCGTGACTTTACGGAAATCCATTATAAAATACAATACCGTATATCCATTATAAATACGTAAGGAGCTCGTGGCGTGGAGCTCGTGGCTACGTAATAACAACCGCACGGGTCGATCCCTCAGGTTAAGCTACGCTTGCCGGAGTTGGTCCGTGGATGGGTGACCATCTTTACATACCGAGACTCCTCCGTGCCTCGGAAAGCACGTTAAGTCGTTGGTCCCGGCTGTCATTTGTGGATCTTTGACAGTCGTTACGGGTCGTCAGATGCCCGAAAGTCTGACAACCAGTCTTACCAAGGGGTATCGTATTACCCGGTTACTGGGTTGTGGAGGTCAGATAGGCAGTCGCTTCATGTAAAATACTGGTATTCAGCTGCATCCGGTTAGACTGAAAGCCGACCCCAACGTAGTTGGGAAAAGGCTAGGCAGATGATGATGATATCCGGATAGATATACTTAGTAACCTATTACGCTTAAATATTCCTCAAGTCATAAAAAACCCTGTAAGAAATCGACACGTGTTTCACCTCTCAACGAGGAATCCTCAGGATGACGATTGACCGGTAGCGAACCCGAACACGACGTGTTGCCACGCCGCCGCCGATCGCTGGACGCAGAGTAATCAGAGAATCTCTGCAGAGTACCTACTCTGCGATTATTGTCTATTTGTCTGTCCGCTTATTCCGACTAATCTCCAAAGTGGCTGGACTGATTTTGACGGGACTTTCACTGGCAGATAGCTTATATTAAAAGAAGTAAAAAAAGAATCAGGATCCACGCGGGCTAGCTAGTTCTTAATAAAATGTTACTTCTCTGACAGGAACAGTAGTTTCTATTTACTTATTTATCATAAAAATTGCTGGGAATATTTTATAAAAGATTAGTTCTCTGACCCTTCATTTTAGCGGTAACTTAGGGGCAGACCCTTGAGTTAAATACACCTCACCTTGAGCGTGACCCTACACACAGCT
This sequence comes from Lithophane leautieri, assembly GCA_949152455.1. NCBI lineage: Eukaryota > Metazoa > Arthropoda > Insecta > Lepidoptera > Noctuidae > Lithophane > Lithophane leautieri. The sequence goes on along the minus strand of OX424469.1, from coordinate 2,310,158 downwards.
TTTCCTGGCCCCTAAGTATTTAAGTATTTCGTTTTTTTTATCGGTTTTTTTATTTTTGTTCGAAACGCAGCTCAAACAAGCTGCTTAATCCTATCTTATAAGAATAATAATATATAATATAATATTTACAATATCATAAAAGCGAAAATGACTTTTTTTTTTGTCGTTTTGTTGTGTTTTAGCGTGTAAGCGTTTTACACGCTAAAACGGCTTAACGGATTTGGATGAAATTTTGCTCATGGGTAGAACATAACCTGGAGAAGGACATATGATACCTTTTATCCCGATATCCCACGGGATCGAGACATACGCGAGTGGAACCGCGGGTTGCAGCTAGTAGAATATATTCTTCTTTCGTTTATAATTCTTAATTTTAGTATTTTTCTAACTTTTAATCTAAATAAAGCTGCCCCGGGGGGTAACGCAAGAAAAGATAATTATAATAAAATTGAGTTTGAAAAGTTGAATTGAAACACAATTTTGAGACTTGACAAATTAAAAGTAAATTGAATTGTTTTCGTCACATAAAATGCTGTCATTTTAATGATGTTACTTTAGGACAACTCGGTAAAAGAAAGTTAACGATACTATTTTCTTGTAATGCCTACTGTTTTATATTCAGAGCCTACTTGTTATTACATTTAGTGATAGATTCTATTTGATTATAGTTGAGTAACATTTTTTAGGGTTCCGTAGTCAACAAGAAACCCTTATAGTTTCGCCATGTCCGTCTGTCTGTCCGTCTGTCCGTCTGTCCGTCCGTCTGTCCGCGGCTTAGCTCAAAGACCGTTGGTACTAGAAAGCTGTAATTTGGTATGGATATACATATAAATGAGGCCGAAAAAGTGGTAAAAAAAAATTGTAAAAAATATTTTTTTTAGGGTACCTCCCCTACATTTAAAGTGGGGATTGTTTTTTTTTTCTCGTCCATCCCATGGTTTGGGGTATCGTCGTTTAAAAATAATGGGAGTTTGTGAAAACCATTTTTGGATTCAGGGATCCGTTTGTAGAATATTAAGCTTTAAAGTGCAAATTTTTGTTAAAGTCAAGTGTCCCCCCCCCCCCCCCCCCCGCCAGCTAAATGGTTGGGTTTGGAAATAAAAATTCACGGCAGTAGTATATATAACGAAATTAAAAGGAAAACTATCACCGCTACGAAGGCTCCACCAGTTACCGAGTAATAATCGACCAACTTTAATTTGCAGTTGCAAAAACATGTTCTCCCATACATTCTGTATCGAAGAACCAGTTTTTTTCAACTACAATGTTAAGTTTGCTGGATAAATTCATCCCAACTACGGAACCCTTCATTGTGCGTGGTTCGACATGCACTTGGCCGGTTTTTTATTAACTTTAACAACAGTGGTAAAGATAAGTAAGTATAATTAAACTCCCTTTTTAAAATTTACTGTCATTTATTTAATGAAGTCATAGCACAAAATACTCAATTTTCGAAAATCAAAACCATGTAATTATTTACACTCTTTACTTTACCCTAGATTTATTACAAAAGAGGGAGACAACGATAGAACAGTGCTTTCGATTTAAAGCTTTTATTTACCACCCTTAATTCGAGGGTCGAGAATCCCTTCCCGCGCTTGCGTGAATCAATAATGTACCCGCTAATGTGCTAATACTTGTAAATGTCAAAAGTCGTGTGAACCTACTGCTTTAGCGAACATCGATGGTTTTGTTCGTGTGTGATGAAAGGTACGTGGTGGTTTACCAGCAATGAAATTAATTTGATCGAATGCGTGGTTGTGTTTATAGTGGTTAGTAAATGTCATGGTACAGGTTCGCGCCTGCGCCCTGCCTCCGATGGACCAAATTTTTAGCAAGTGTAACAGGAGAACGGTGTAAAGTGCATCTGTTTTGTGAGAAAATTCTATAAATAATATTAAAAAGTGAGTCTGGTTTATATGGTTGTGATTTGCATGTTGTGTAGATCGCATTTCATTGATATCCAATGAAGTATGCTGAAGTTTTTCGTGTGTTCATTTTCTTTGTGTGAAATAATTAGGTATTTTCTTATAACTAATTTTCTTTACTAGACCATTCTGTTGTGCTAGAGAATATTAATTACTGCAAATGAAAATGAAAGCAGCAGTTCCTTGCCCTAATTATCGTATTTAAAGGGTAGTCTATCGAATTTATTAATTTTCCAGTTAAAATTAATTTAAATTAAAATTTTGAATTAAAAGTAGTAAGCTAAGTGACACCTTTGGTTACTTGTGTAGAAATAAGTATTAGTTAAGTATAACAAAATAGTTTACGGCGAACTTGATACTTAAAATTGAATTAAATGTCCATGTAATAATTAAAGCCGAAGATTGTTCCTTGCGAGACTCCAATCATTTAGCAAAACTTCAATAACTTGCACATTTATTTTGTCAGTTCGTTATTTCAGTCAGTTGATATAATTAGGTTATATTACATTTAGAATTCATAAATAGTAGGTAACAACAATAAAACCTTATCCATGTATGTTTTACTAGTCATTTGTTCTCTTACTTAGTTATAAACAGTCTGATACGAATAAAGTCAAAGGCTAGAGACGAGTCTAGAAGTACAATCGAGTTGGATTTGTTCTATTTATTTTATGTGTTTGTTTCGATCGTATTTATACAGTTTTCCTCAGTGTTCTAATTAGAATCTTGTGTACTTAAAAGATTATGAAGCTTTAACAGAAAACAATATTTTCATAAACGTTTTCGATCAAATTACCTAGCTCGCGTTTTGTGTTTGTGCCTGGAAATTCTTAATGATTCTCCTTAAAAAAGCTTTTTATTTTTTCCAGCATGTCATGTGGGGCGGAATGTCTGTCCCTCGGGCCTCCGCCGGACTCGATCCTGCACATGCCCCCTCCCCCGCTGCCAGCCTTCCTAGCCAGTGCAGCTAACCTGACGCCACCATGCAGGGCATCCAAATGCCCCCCTAACAGGAACAATGAAGAGAACTCGCTGTTCCCCGGGGTGGAATACCATGAGCTCCCCAGACATGGTGAGATACGTATGTTGTCTTTTGATTTACATTATACTTGTTATTTTTTTTTTTTTATTGCGCACATTTTGTCCGTCTAAATACCTATGCACAAACATAGACCATCATAATAATAATTTTACATCAGTTCAATCTTATAGCATGAATACCATTTTATATCCACCCTATGCGCATGAGTCCCAGTAATCTTCAAAGTCGGTGCATTTTTTCAATTAGATACACAAGTTACTGGCACAGTATTACTGTGTTACCGGTAAGTCCGTATCAATAATTTAATACAGTATCAATAAGTCTATTAGCGAGGTAATTGGAACCCAGGAAATTATTATCACACTTACAACATAAATAATGATATTGTTGCATAAACAATAACAGTTAACAGATTACTATAAAACTTGTTGCAGAGCCAGCTTCCAACGACGACACATGGTTCCTTGTGCTTATCACCTGCTGCATCGCTGTTCTCTGCATTGCTGCCTTACTGGCCCTGTTCCTGCTCAAATGTAGAGAGTGAGTTTTTTTCTGTAATCGACTAGGAAGATCAACTCGACGATCAAAACAACTGCAACTACTAACTTCGTATCTCTATTCCTTCCTTCTTCTGGGCCCAAGACCAGGGTCCACTTTGATCTTCTATCTTCTTAATTCTCATCGTACCTTCTATTTTTCTTGCAGTTGGAAAAAATCTCATGGGTTTTTTCTCGACAGGGCCCGAGGAGGATGTAAGGGCGGCACTGGTAAAGCTTCCGGCTCCAACGCTCTATACGGAGGAGCGGCCATCGACTCGCGCGTGCTGTGGGCCGCGCTGACCCCCCGCGGCACGCGGCACTTCGTGGCCGACACGTACCCGCACGACGAGACTGAAGACCACCACTACGAGTGCGTCGAGCCCCCACTATACAAGCTCGGGCCACCTGAAGACTTGGCCATTCCGCGACACTTCAACGTAGAGTACGAAGACCCTGCGCCACTAATTGAAAGCTACAGCGACAGGACCGAAGAGTACTTCCGAAATGGCATGGACACTCTTCGCCGTGGGACACGACCCCTCGTCTCCTCTCCCACAAGGATCGAACGCCCGAACCTACCTCCCCTGAACCTCCAGCCACGCACTCTGCGGAGGGCCCCACACTCCCGCCGAGTGAGTGATGCGAATAACCCGGAGAAGTCGGCCATCTGAACCGAGAGTGGCGCGGTATTTTCCGTCGCCGATTCTACCGATATCGATTACGATTGGCAGTCGATCGAGAACTCGAATGTGGATCGTCTCGTTTGAGGACCACTCTTTTCTGACACAATTAGTACGAAACCTGAACTAAAGTTTTAAAATCAGCTCTGGACTTTATACTTAGAACGCTTTTATCCGCATCTAGCACATAATGGGACAATTACAGACATAGTGAAATAGAATAAATAGTTTGCGTACTTTTTTCGATAACTTTACTCACAAATCAGAATATCATTTTGCTTCAATAGACACAATAGATTTTTTAAGTAGATGCCTATTGCTGTTTTTAGTAGAGTGGGCAAAGTGTCTGTTTATTTAAAAACTGTCGAAAGAAGTATGAAAACTACAATAATGTAGTAGATACTGAAGGTGTTAGAACCAAGCTTACGAAGTGCATCAGTGTCCATAATACGAATAGCCTTTGTATGCGAACGTAATTGTAACTCGGTAGTCTCTAGTTTATTTCGTGTAAATATAATAGTTTTATAACGAATTTTATTTTGTTCCATGTGCAATTGTATAATGCTATGAAGCCTAGAACTAAGCTAATATTACGGTCACAATTTCTAGTCATTTATCACACAATGTGACATAGTACTGTATGTCTATTTTAATCGATAAACTGCATCTGTAATAACTTAGAATATTTTATTTTATACAGTAGGTATGTATCACGAATTTTTGTACTTGTCAATAAAATATTATTATTTATTTTGCCTTTCACTATAAACTTAAAATGAGAGAATAATATTATAAGAGCCTGATCATAACTGCTGTGAATGTGGGTGTAGCATAAATCAGCCTATAATGTTTCCCACTGCTGGAACACAGGCCTCCTCCCTGTGGGAGGGAGTGGGCCATAATCCATCACGCGGGCCCAGTGCGAGTTGGTGGATGTCACATGTCATCGAATTTTTGGTTTTAGTTAATGCCGGTTTCCTCATGATGTTTTCCTTCACCGTTTTGAGAGTACTGGTGATGAAATTATTTACACAAAGAAAATTGCTTGTTTGCGTTCGATCCTACTCGTAAATCGCGGCCGTTTCCACTGGGTCACCACTGCTCAATTATGGGTATATCTCTGATAATACAGGCCATCCAGGTCCTTCGGGGAATACAGGCGATATGGTAGTATTTTGCTTCGCCTTATTTCGAGATGCGCAATCTTCGATCTTCTACAAAGCATTATTCGCACGCACGTGACAATAAAGTACAGCATGAGGATCTGAGTCGACACCCACAATTTTTGGGTATAAGCACAAACAAAAAAGAAGAATTAAACCGTTTCCGAACGCCGTCACAAACGCCGCTACGAAAACGTCACTTTGACATTGACAGTTGACTTTAACCATGAGATGACGCTATCGCATGCTGTTGCTGTTTGTTGACCGAATTTTCTCAAAAATATGACAAAACTGTTCTATTCCTGATAATTTAATAGTAACTAAAAGATAGTTCTTACTTTATTCTAGTAGATATAGTCTAAAATATAACCAAAATGTCGGAAGAAGTGATAAAACATTCGGTACACACATTGGTGTTTAGATCTCTGAAGAGGTCTCATGATATGTTTCTATCTAACCAAGGATTATTGCCACCAATTGATGAAAAAGCGTAAGTAATGGGTTAAGATTATAAAGGTTCATATTAACACGACGTAAACAACAAACATAAGACAAGACAAGCTTCCAATCTGTTTTACATTTACAGCCCAGCTTAGATCTAACTTTCCAAGCTAATTCTATACTTCTGACCCTCACTTATTGTTTAACGACTTACATGTGATAATGATTGCTCAGATTCCACTCTGTCCTTAAACTTCTTGGAAGTAAAATTAAACATTTACATCGCATTTTTCTTATGATCAAGAACTAATTTTATTTTTAACATTACTACTAAAATTGCACAATATGTGAAAATCATTACAATAAAATCCTGTTTTTCTGTTTGTTTACTATGAATTTTTCCAATCCCTATATTCAACATATTCCTTCCAGCGAGAAAATCCTAAAAGGTGTGAAGTCTCGTGATAGCTATGGACAAGTACTGGACACGGTGCAACTGGCACAGGCTGTCAAACAACAAGATGCAAGGACACAGCCCGATATACCAATGATAATGGAAAATGGTAACTGAAATATAACAATTTGATAAACTTCATGTCATTGTCCTTTTCTTCATAAATCACACAATGATTTCTTCAATAACTAATCAAAGATATTCTCACCCATTTTGCAAACAGATCTGGGGCCGTATTATGACATATTAATGCCAACATTTTTCCAGTGTGAGTGAGAGATGGAGCTATACTAGGCTGATAGCACTATCCTTTTTTCGCAGTGGAATAATGATGGCATTAATCCTTACTTCCCTACTAATATTATAAATGCAAAAGAAACTCTTGTCTGTCGCACTTTCAAGCCAAAACTATTGAACCAATTTAAATGAAATTTGGTACACAGATAGTCTAGAGCCTGAGAAAGGACATAGGCTACTTTTTATCGACATACCACACGGGTGAAGCTGCGGGTGGAAGCTAGTAATTCATAATACAACCCTTGATTTAGCAATGCTGTTTGGTATTATTAGTAGACAGAAAGATTGCAGTCCTACCTTTTGGTAAAATCCTTTAGTCACCTTAAGAGGTAAACAAAGGTTCCAACAAAGAATATAAGTACCACAGACTTGCTGCCAAGTTGCTTGTAGCTTTGGTAAGCTTGCAGTGCATTATCTGAATTCATTTTGTCAACATATCCCAAGCCTGCCCCTTTGTGTCCTAGTCATGTATGAATTTATGTGTTTATTAACCAAGTCCTACTTAAAAGATAATATTCTTCTTCAATGCAAGGCTTTATTGGCCCAGAACCGAGGGATGAATCCACATCACATGGTTTGTGTGTAGTTTGCAATAAGCGTAACAGCTTAGAGCTATTGCATGCTAAGTGGTGCATACTTTTATTTATGTTGAAGCTTTTTTCATAGTGATAAATTTGTATATACTAAAGATGTAAACAGTTTAACTTATAAACATTTTGGCTGGGTGGCCAAAATGTTTTGGACACAACTTCTGTGCCATAAGCTCCTTACGCACCCAAGCTGCGAAAGGTGGTACAGTTTAACCATAAGCAGTCATAAATCCATAAACATACACACAGAAATACATAGATTTTATATTCTCTTAAAAGTTGATTTTACATATAAAGTAAATTAGCATGTTTTATTTACGAAATCATTTGCAAAAGCCGCTTGCTGTACTAACACAAAAACACTATATTCTAGGTGAATTAGCAGAATCAGCAGCCCTCGGTTCAGACGCTGCCCTCGTTCCCTTTACGGGGCCCACTCCAGCCGCGGCCCCGCCCTCAGGGGCCCTGGCTGTACCCAGGAAGCCTCCCACGATGCCAAAGCCCAAGTGGCATGCACCTTGGAAGCTGTTCCGTGTCATCTCTGGTCATCTGGGCTGGGTGCGGTGCGTAGCTGTTGAACCGGGCAATGAGTGGTTTGCCACAGGTAAAAATGTCAATGTCAATCAACAATCAAACCTTTAGTAGTTGTAGTACAGAAAGTATACACGAATAATGATTCTATCAACTAAAGGAGACCTGGAGAACACAACATCAAAGCCCAAGAGCTAATGACAAATTCTTTATCTGGCCAACTGGATGGACTATGCAACATTATAAAGTGCATTAAATTCCATTCCATAAAAATATATCGGCTCATGGGCTGGCATGCAAATCTCCTAACAATGTTCTTAATGGGATCCCCTTACCTCAGATTAGAGAATAGATATTAACATTTTGTTTAATTACCAGGTGCTGCAGACAGGGTGATAAAGATCTGGGACTTGGCCAGTGGCAAACTGAAGGTATCACTCACAGGACATGTTAGTACAGTACGAGGTAAATTGACTTATCTACCCTATTATAGGATCAAGCCAAATATAATAATTATAATGACTTAAAGAACTATATTATCAAATGCTAGACTAAAAATTCTCCATGGTATTTCTGTTCTCAGGCCTAGAAGTATCTTCAAGGCATCCATACTTATTCAGTTGTGGTGAAGACAGACAAGTCAAATGCTGGGACTTGGAATATAATAAGGTGATTTTTTTCCAATATTAATTTTATCATTATACCAGGTGAAAGATGTCCACGGTTGAACATCAGCTCCCACCAAGCATCACCAATTACTTTATTTTTCGAAAATGTGTGTATGCATAACATCATGCCTGTTTTTAAATGTTATTGGATTTTTCCATTAGGAATTTCTCAGTAGCAGCCTGGACATGGGACGACTTAAATCTTTCTTGTTGTTTCTCATGTTTAATATAGTTCGAGGAGCTCGTGGCTACTAACAGCCTCACGGGCCGATTCATCACGTTAAGCTACGCTTGCCGGTCTGTTGATGGGTGACCATCTTTACATATCGAGACTCCTCCGTGCCTCGGAAACACGTTAAGCCGTTGGTCCCGGCTGTCATTCGAGGATCTTTGATAGTCGTTACGGTTTGTCAAAAGCCCGAAGTCTAACTACCATTCTTACCAAGGGGTATCGTATTACCTAATTACTGGGTTGTGGAAGTCAGATAGGCAGTCGGTCCATGTAAAATACTGGAATTCAGCTGCGGGGAAAAGGCTAGGCAGATTGTTTAGTATAGTAATTCTTAGGTTAGTTTAGGTTTTAATTACTAACCCTCTGTGGGTCGTGGCTGCCCGAATAAAGACCATTATTATTGTTGCCATTATAACTGGCGACATGTGGGTGTCCCTGCCTATTTTTCGGTATAATGTCACTGATCTCATTATTTCGTACTTTCTAGGTGATTCGTCACTACCACGGCCACTTATCAGCTGTATACACGATCTCCCTTCACCCAACTATAGATGTCCTCGTCACAGCGGGTCGAGACGCGACCGCTCGCGTGTGGGACATGAGGACTAAGGCTAACGTGCACACGCTCACCGGACACACGGACACCATCGCCTCCCTCGCGTGCCAGGCTTCGGAGCCACAGGTATGTGTTCAAGAAACTGATGTGGGAGTGTCAGGCAAGGATGTAGCAGAAATTGGTCCATTTATTTTAAAAAACAGTAGCTGTTGTACATGTCTAAACTAACTAATAATACGCTCCTAAAAACTTTCATGTCAAACCATCTTTAACTTGGTTAATTTTCAGGACATTGACAGGCTAAGTTTGCCCAAGGGCTGATTTATCCAGAGCCAAATATCTTTTATCCGTAGAATAAAATTGACGTCTGACCGGTTTTGTATAGAAAATCTGTAAAACTTTAATATTTATTCACTGGATTAGACTTATACTAGAATAGAATAGAATTTTTATTTCGCAGGTGTAAAAGTTTAATCGAATTCGCCCTAACACACATAATTATGAATGTGTTTACTTATAGCCGATTCCTATAAGCTTTACGGACCGTTATTGGTTAAATTTAAGACTTGTATCTTTACCAATAACACCTCACAGTATATCTTCCCATATCAAAGTAGCTATCACAGGTAAAATTAGCTTACGAATTTTTTTATTACTGTATGGGCATCTAATGGTTTGGAAATTAAAAATGTTACTATTTGGTAAGCAAAACGATTCGTTTTTGTTGATAGGAACAGAGCATTAGTGATTCTAAACCAATGGAGAGTGGTATATCCTTACATACATAATTATAAAACAAAGTCCTCCGCCGCGTCTGTCTGTCGTCCTGTTCGTGATAAACTCAAAAACTACTGCACCGATTTTCAAGCTGTTTTCACCAATGGATAGAGTGGTTCTCGAGGAAGGTTTTAGTATATAATAACCGACCTCCACGCGGGCGACGCCGCGGGCATCAGCTAGTTAATCATAATAAGTAGGCTATCTTTCAAAATTTTAACGTGAGGCACTCACAAAGTTGAGACAAAGTTGTTGCATTTCATTATTTCAAACCTTTTCCGAAACTATTAAAACGAACAAAACCACTACTTATTTCCAGATAATAACCGGCTCACACGACTCAACGATCCGTCTGTGGGACCTGGCAGCCGGCAAATCAATGTGCACGTTAACAAACCACAAGAAATCGGTCCGATCCATCGTCGTCCACCCAACATTATACACGTTTGCGTCAGCTTCACCCGACAATATCAAGCAGTGGAAGTGTCCGGAGGGCAAGTTTATACAGGTAAGATTGTCTGGGAGAAATTGCCCGATGTTCTGCCCTTACACAGGGGCTTTTCAATTAATTGGCGAAACTTCACAGACTCGATGATATGGATGAAAATAAAACAAATAATTTCGAGTAAGTTAAGAGCTGGTCGTGAACTAAAAATTATGATTTTACAACAAAAAAAAAATCTCTATTGCCTGTACCAATCATCATGAGAAGTTTCGCTAGTTCATTAAAAAATGCTCTTTTGTTTGTTTACCAGTTTATTAAGAGTGCTATAAAGAGTTCTATCTATGTAATAAGGTAATTATTCAGATAGTTTAGCTAGATAAATAGTTCCTTTGCCATAATGTTGGTTCCACTGTTAAATTAAAAAAACTGGCTTTTAGGTATTGCCGTGGCGGCGTAGCGTATTCGTATTCGTCCTAAAACAGTAGAGCCAACATTACGGCATAGGAACTATTTGATGGAACGCACTCTACACGACTACTGCCAAATGCGTGCACTGACTGGACAGGTCCACTCACATCTGTGTGGTTCCTTCCTTAAAAGACAATTTCAGACATTAATTTGCATGGTCCTCATATGGCCTGACCAAGATTATGACTGGACTATAAAGAAGACTGTGACCTCTGAGTTTGTTTTGGTGTTTTTTCTCAGAGTAGTCAGATAGGAAACACTGACTTCATCTACCTTTAAATCATAATTTATTGTTCTAAATATAATTTATCATGCATACAGAATCTGTCGGGACACAACGCGATCGTCAACTGCATGGCGGTGAACCCCGAGGGGGTGCTCGTCAGTGGGGGCGACAACGGGACCATGTACTGCTGGGACTGGAGGACGGGGTATAACTTCCAGAGGTTGCAGGTCTGTTTTAATAACGCTTTCTTTATTTTACTGTCTTATACTAACTAACTGGAAAGAGAGCTCGTGGCTAAGCAATAACAGCCGCACGAGTCGATCCATCAGGTTAAGCCACGCTTGCCGGGGTTGGTCCGTAGATGGGTGACCATCTTTACATACCGCTACTCCTTCGTGTCTTGGAAGCCTCGTTAAGCCGTTGGTCTCTGCTGTCATTGGTGGATCTTTGGCAGTTGTTATTGGTCGTCAGAAACCCGAAAGTTTGACAACCAGTCTTACTAAAGGTACCATATTACCCAGTTACTGGGTTGTGGAAATCAGATAGGCAATCACTCCATGTAAAATACTGGTATTCAGCTGCATCTGGTTAGACTGGAAGCTGATCCCAACATCGTTGAGAAAAGGCTAGGCAGATTGATTGACCCTTCATTTTAGGGAAACCAATAATTAATCTTGTTGATAGAAATTTTCGTTTCTAAGTTCTTGGGTACCTAATGAAAGGAAATAAATTTATTTACACCGAGCGAATGTCGTCTGATGACTTCCTACATCAGCAACATGAGAATCAGAATTCTTAACCCGAAAACCAAATGGCGTTATCAGATAACTCTCAAGTTTCTATTTTTTCTAAACGTAACGTACATTGTCAGAAGCATTGTATTTGAAAGTGATAAGCTAGCTTCTGCCCGTGACTTCCGTCCTCGTCGACGTCGACTATACCACAAAACGGCTCTCGACCAATAGTGTAGTTTTTTAAAATGAAAAGTCTTGTAAACGGATCAGTACTTCCAGAGATTACAGACCTATTCCAAACAAACAAACAATTTTACCTCTTCATATTATTCGTATAGATAAATCCACATGTTGTATCTCACAGGCGGCCGTCCAACCCGGCTCAATGGACTCGGAGGCCGGTATCTTCGCGATGACGTTCGACAACTCAGGCTCCCGCCTCATCACCACAGAAGCTGACAAGACCATCAAGATATACCGCGAGGATGACACCGCGTCCGAGGAGACGCATCCTATCAACTGGCGACCAGAGATACTGAAGAGGAGGAAGTTTTAAAATAGTTTTTATGATAATAAAATATGGAGATTTTTGACAATGATTTCGGTTATTCGTTTTATTATATACTAGCTTCTGCCACTAAATTCCTCCGCCTGGAAGTCAACTATACTTCTTACATGCATATTTTTTTTTTTTAAATATTACTTAAGACTAGGTTGCCCACGACTTAGCTCGCATGCTAAACGCTAATCCAGGACATCGTCTAGCTCTAGTGGCTTGTCCATATTTGTTCAGCAGTTTATGAGTAACAAACATCTTTACAAACTTACACACACATTCACTTACACTTGCATTGACAGCAGTTTTATATTTTTAGTTGATATTATGGCTTCATCGTAATTTGCGCCGTTTCTTAGTGACGTATCATTATCGTCCTTATCCCAATTTCGGATTGGTCGCACGTCGCCATCTTAGGACCCTCTTCAATACTTTATATCTAATACCAGCTTCCGCCCGCTAAGTACGTCGATAAAAAGTAACCTATGTCCTTCCCCGGGATGCCATTTATATCCTTGCCAAATTTTATCGAAATTCGTTTTGTGGTAAAGGTAACATACAGACAGACAGACTTTATTTCGTATTTATAATATTAGTATGGATTCACGTGCCACAATAAAATAATATACTCCACAATTCAGTTTTGGTTTTAATGTTAAAAAATATTACATAATTATACATCATAATTGAATGTTACAACCTAAAATGTTACAATTACAAAGCAAAGATATGTATGTGTCCATCACACATGATTGAGTATAGTAAATATATAAGTCTCACTCGCATGGAATGTCCACAACACAACATTATGTACTCTTGCAGCTACAAAATAATTGCGCTTTTAATACTTCAGCAGTACAGTTGGTATCCCTAGAACTGGCATCTTTGATCTTATGGCTTTAATAGGTACCTAAATGGCAGGAAAACGAAGTATTTTCGTGCACTACTGTCTAGCCAATCTTAAGAACACACGCTATACTATATAGATACACATTATCATATTCAATAGAGAGACTTTCATTCAAAAATATTCAAAAAGAAACGCCCACATGAGATCGCTTTTACATTTATACAATATTATTGTTTCAATATACCATTTTTTTAACCATCTTTAGTGCTAGTTATTTCTCGTTTATACGGTAAATTGTATAGCAATAAAGATATTTCGAGATATTTTATTTCTCCTTTTATAATCTCGCACCACAAAAGTAGATAAATAAGGCAATATTTATTAGATTTTTTTAATCATAATATTAAAGCGTATTTTTATATTTAGCCCGCCAGCAAGCTTATTAGTGCTCATACAAAAATATAATAGCATAGGTTCCATACAACATTGTGTTCCTTAGCTGCAAAAATGATTCAAGGTTATTTTTTTAAGAGAACTTGTATGCATTCACTCTATCTCTTAAATTTCGGAGACATTTTAGAAAGTAAAGTAGCAGTAGTAGTCTTTCTCTGTGTGATTTAGCGATATAGTTTTGAAATTTTAGCTTCAAGGCTTCAAAGTCTCGACTAGAGTCAATTTGAATTTTTCTGTTATTTGTCTTAACAGCTGATAGAATTGTATAACCACATCGAAAACCGCAAACGATGAAATAAAAAACCTTCACACAATTAAAATTAGCATTCTAGCACAAAATACTGTATGAACCTCCTTAATCTCGCGGACGACGTATGTCTGTGTGTGTTGAGTGACTATATCTCGTCGTCCAAATCGAACTCTTCTTCAGGGAAGTCGCCGACAGTCACGTATACTGGTTTCACGAAGCCGCCGTACTTTGGAGGACAAGTGAAGTAACGCTTGTCGTTTACACTGTGGGCAGAAATGAAAGATCCATTTTTATCAACAACTAGCTGACCAATTCATTCTCATGCAAACTCTTTTACTAAAACCATATTTGGACTATTTCGAACATTTTAAAACATAATTATAATAGCTAATTCGGTCCAGCCGTTCTCCAGTAATCTGCTCACAAACAAACAGCATTTTTTATATTTTATTTATTATACAGTATGTTAACCACACCATAGATATTGTAATACTACGTACAGATACCAAAACCAATCCCATACAAAAAAATCACACCACCCTAAGTCTGGCTATTGAGCTGGCTATTTTTCTTCCTTCATTTTTTTTAACAGATGGCAGCATCAGCGTCTCACTAGGTACCTACCTAATTGGCAGGGACTGTCGTTTTACAACGCCATCTAGGAGTCTTGCCTAGATGTATAGAAAGTTTAATAGTTCCGGGTTCAGTAAAATAAAAATAAAAATGATAATTATGTACGAAAAACATGTTATAGATTTTTTTATCAATTCTTATTCAATTCCTACGTAAAGTACTTACTAGATTAAAAAAAATGTTTTTTGGTTTTCTTCATTGAAACGACTAAAGTAGCAGGACAAATTTATTATTTGTATTTATGAGTAAAGAAAGAAAGAAGAGAAGAGAAGAAGAAAAAAAAATTTATGAGTAAAACGCCATCTGTTGCAAAGCTCTCAACAAAATGATTAACAGATGGCTACTTTATCATTCTAAGGGTTCGAATTGAATTAAAAGGCTTAATTTATGTTATTTGTTGAACATACGAGATTTATGAGAGTAAATACATAAATCAGCATTAAACAAAGATGCTTTGATTTTTACTAATATTACTTCAGCCAAAATTGGTCGTATAACGCTTTTTAGTGATTGTTAAATTCATAATTGTTACTTATGCTGCCATCTATCTAACAAAGGGCGTTCCCGTTATCCCGCAATAGTATAGCGTCCAAACATGCTAACAAAAATATTACAACTAAAGAAAAAAAAAGAAGATATTACTAGTGAAATATTCACAAAAAGTATTAAATAGATAAGTAAAAGAAACACTGTACACGCACACTTGTATTACAACGTAGAAAGACAAGTGCGACAATGGTGCGTGTACACAGTGTTTCTTTTCCGTATCAATTTAACATGTTTTGTGAATATTTTACTATACAAAAACAAAAAAAAACTTTTTTTGTAATGGTTTTTTTTTTAGCATGTATAGACCCTGTACTATTGCAGGTTAACGGGAACGCCCTTCGTTAGATATTATACTGTTTATAGAAGATTTTAATTATTTGTTTGTCTCTGCATCACCCAAAGGTTGACTGGTAGAAAATGCCTTAAGCATTAAGGCCGCCGCTGTACATACATTTGTGTACTAAAAGTATTAAGTGGTGAAGGGTGGGCGTTTTAGGGGACTGTCTTATCGCACTCCTAGATCTAAACTGAGACAACTCAAAATAGGTCATTTTTCAAGGACGATAAAAACGTATATCTGCCTTTTTTGTTTGGGAAGTTATACAATTTAATTTGATTCTATATAATAAATAGCTTGTAAAATGTCACTGTATATAAACTGGGGCTAAAATTCAATCCTGCGTATGATCATCGAGCATTCGAATACAAACATAACACAAAATTAACGATTTTTGAGTTGTCTTAGTTTAGATCTAGGTGTGCGTTATGTAATTTTGTCGTACGAAAAGTGCTGATTCTCAGCCTAGTTTGAATAAATGACTTTTGATTTTGAAATAAATCAATTTTCCTGTTAAACAACCTAAAATACTTGAATCAACATTTTTAAGCATTTTCTTGCAAATGCATGCATTACACCTCAGCCTGTCTCTTCGGAATACAAGCGTGATATTATTTTTCATACATTCATTGGGCGGATCTAGTAACTAATTAGATTGTTGATGGTTTTAAATTGGTGATAACATTTATACAGTAATGCAGTTTTTTCCTTTTGTTATAATATATTTTTGTGGTGTACATATAAATAAATAAATATACTTTATTGTAGAGCTAGGATATAGCACACCATTTTGCGCTACACCCTTCTTTTTACCCGACTGCCCCAGAAGGAGGGTAATGTTTTTCGAGAGTATGTATGTATGTTGGAAAAAGTTACACCATATTTCAGGTTATTGGTTTGTCCCCGCCTGCGATACCTTACAAAAAACAAAGTTCAATGCTTGTTTTTCTCTTTTTGGTTATAGGTTTTTGCAGTCGGGTTTTTTGTTTATTAAATAATTTTTTGGCGTAATATCTTCCTGGCCTAACACTTGAAACCAGCAAGGAAGGTCATCGAACAATATTGATACATACGATCCATCATTCTTCCCGCGCGGCTCGTCATACTGCACTCCAATCCACAGTCCCTTGGCGCCATCGAGCGGTCCGTTGTACCGTACGGTGGCGCGGCGGACCGGCTGCTGAGGCACCCGCACCTCGCAACGAGCGCCCACTAGTACTGCCTCTGCTATCCTATATGGAACAGACTTATCATTAGGACTTGAGGAGGGTTGGGTTTAGAAACGTGCCGCCTCGCTAGAAAGAATGTGAGCTTATTAGGGGTTCTAGAGTTTCTTTAAAGGTAGTTTAAAACAAATACTGCTTTTTACGGATGCAAGAGCATAGGCTTGCAGAAAAAATATCGATGTATCTATATTTTTTGTTCGATATAATGATATTTTTAGGCGATATTTGTTATTTCGATATAAAATATCAAGTATCGAAAATGTATCAAAAACGTTATATTTCCAATAGTAACACCGTTGTCGCCACTGACTAAAACCGCTGGAATTCAGAGCCGTAAAAAGTTTACTTATTTTTCCTAGTTTGGTATTTACCTAGCTAGATGATTATGATATAAAACGAACTACATAAAGTAAATTTTTTTTGTTGAAAATCCCGCTGATATATCTTTTTTTTTTTTTTATGTATCGAAATCGATACTTTTTTATATATCGATACGATATATAAAAAAACAATGTCATATAACTTGAGAAATAGACATAAAAACAAACTGGAAGTCATTAGCGTCCGCACTAATTACGGTAGAAAAACCATATTGTTTGAAGGAGCACAGCTGTTCAATGCATTGCCGGACGATGTAAAAGAGTGCGATAACGTGAATACTTTCAAAAATAAACTTAAGAAACATGTATTTACATTATAACTAAGTAGTAATACTCTGGAGGAAATTTTAGTATTCTGTATTATTATACATAATTTATTGTATCTCATTATAAGTGGATTGTAGTTCTTATGAGAAATAAATTTCTTTAAACCGATATTAATATCGATATTTTTTGACACTTCTTGCATCCCTACAAGATCGAGCCTACGAGCTTGCGAGCAATCCACTTCCTTGCCATCCACTTCGAACCTAACCGTGCACTTAGGTTCTGACGTTTCATAGCTGCCCACGTAGGTTTTATGTGAAATAAAATATTTTGATTTTGAACCTGCCTGAGTCCTGGAGTCCAGTTGCCCCAATTCCCGACACATCTCGACTTTAGTATAAAGGCAATAAGAAGTCAACGGCAAAAGCTAGTAAATTATAATTCTTAATTACTTAGCCTCATCTTCAAGTTCCTTCTGTTGCTGCTCCTTGAGTTTGTTCATCTCCTCCTCATTGTACTTGCCGAGGCGGTTGCGTTGCAGAAATGAGCGCACGGTGTCGCCTTTCTTCTCATATTCTTCTTCAGATAAACGGAATCTAACATAAAAGTCTAATTATTAAACAGGAGGCGAGGGAAACATAAGCCTCAGATAGCAATAGTGTACACAATGTGCTTATCAAAAACTCTTTCTTAACCGACTTCTTAAAAAAGGAGGTGGTTCTCATTCCGTCTGTATGTTTTTTTTTTTTGCCTGTATGTTACGCGATTACTCCGCCAATTATGAATCGATTTTGATGATTCTTTTTTGTTTGGTAGGTCATGCTTCAGAGGTGGTCCCATATAAATTTTATTAACTTTGCTTGTGTAGTTTTTGAGTTAGTTTTAATAATTACGTATTTTTCCCACTTAGTCTATGACGATTATCTTATTTGACTCCGTCACTGTTATTTACGTATCAGGTAGTGGTACTCGAACTTGTGAGGGATAGGAACCACAACTAAAAAGTGAAAAAAAAAAACAACCCACTTAAAAAAAAATTGTGAATAACTTAAATTTCGGAAGTCGGTGGTAAAACACGAAAATTGAAAAGCAAAGACACCGGTTTCCGGAATTTATTTATTACATTTTTGTCCACTAGTTTAAAGTTATTGTCTTCTACAAAGTCCAAAATATAAGCACAGACAGAAAGGTTGATACCAAACAGATTGATTATCACAATTCCTGTTCCTACAACTAGGTGTCCCTAGTACTAGTACCTAGGTGTCCCTAGTATTCCCACTGGATAGTAGATATTTAAATCCATTGTAGGATACTTATAGGACTTTGAGAGGCTTGATCAAGATTTTCAGTAAGTAACTAGTGATTGGTTGGCTATAATAACACCAATTACATTTTTAATTTGTATTGATGTAACAAAGATTTTATTCCATGGGCACATCGCTCAACTTAAACCAATGTGCATAATATTCTTGATATTTACCTCTCAGCGCTCTCAGTAGCTCCTAAATCTGTTAGTAGAACAAACTTGTCGACAACATGTATCCTCATGCCATCATCGATGGGGTACGAACCAAGCAGGGCCTCATCATTGTCTATGTCGCATACAAATGTGTTCTTCTTGTCATAGAGCCTCAGCGTCATTGTGGCAGAGGAACCGCCGGTGACGAGTTCCAGTTTGGTCTGTAATAACAAATTTTATATTTTCTTTAACTTGAGAGATACTAATTACTGATTAAAATAAATAAATACTTAGTTAAATTTTTAATGTTAAGGTGCGTTTTCTGTTTTATATGTATAAAAAAACCACATGATAAGACGTTGATAATTTACAGTTCAAAGAGTTGTTTTAAAGCCGCAAGATCGTATGTATACGAATATTTCACTTTTCTGAAGCAAAAATGTAAAAATCTGTGTATCATTGTAACCTTAAACTCCAGAATGGTGATCGCTTTCTTGAATCTCCTCTCGACGGGCGCAGCATCTTCACTGTCAGACTTCGTGATATGCACATTAACAAAATCCGGGGTAACTACTTGAATATTCGCCATAATTTTAGAGAAAATTTATAACGAACGTTTGACAAAAGAAGAAATTCTGATTCACACAAACAAATTAACAAAATTATAGAACTGTCAATCTTGACAGCCAGTGTTGCCAGGTCTGGTTTTCACTTTACCCCAGGCTTCGTCTCAATTTACCCGAGACTCAATAACAATTTGAAAAAATATCCTAAATTAAAAAAAGTATTTACAAGCTAAACGTTTACAAACGTCAGGTTGGTAGGTTCAAGGTGATGTGTACTAGTGATGGATTAATTAGCATTCGCATTCATTGTTAGCTTGTGAAAAATCATTTAGCATTTAGCTAATGAAATTTAGTTGCGAAATTTCGTGAAGTGCTAAGTGAATTATCGCTTCGTACATTTTCATTTTCATTAAAAGTGCGAATTAAAATGAGCGTTCACCATTTTAATTCGCACTTTTAATAAAATTTTCATACTTCATTATTTTTTTTAATTTTTTTTTTGGATTATTATCAATTATCATCATATTAGCTATTAGCATAGCAATAGCAATTATCATGCTAAGACTCAATAATTCACTTGCTAATGAAATTAATGAAAAATCGCATTAATTGCCATTACTAATGTGTACTGTGCTTGAGACATTTTTGAATTGACAGATCGTATGACTATTGCAGACTATTATCGTTTAATATAGTAAACAGTTAAAATTAAAAGTAACATGTTTGATTTGAAGTTATGAGTAGGTAAGCTAAAATAAATCTTATTTATAAATAAGGGCACATAATTCAAATTTGGTTGAACAAAAAAGAACTCGCCAAGAAAAACGATTACTTTTTGCTACATTGAGTTGAGACGGGTTGGGCGGCTGTCAGTCGAATCAATGCATTGATAAACTGTTAACTAGAACAGTTAACGAAAAACCTGGAACGAACCAGTACTATTCGAAACAAAAAATTTATACCCCAAAACTTACCCTGCCGTAATAGTTTTACTCTAAATCTAGGGTAAATTACTCTAAGTTGGCATCACTATTGACAGCCCCTCGCTTTCAACAGAAAACATCAAAGCTCTGTGACACTCTGTGTCAAACATAACGTATCTGTCGTATCAATTCGTTCCGTTTTACCACCAAAAGGGCAACCAATAATCTGTTTCTCAGTTTTTTGTTTCATAACTTTTAGCCGACCTTATAATCAACCGCACATCAGTGGTAACACTTGCTCTACGAAAACCGTCTTTACCGCTACAATACAAAGGCGCTGTCAACGTCAAATTGTTACTACTGATATGCGGTTGACTGTACAACAACTAAGCATAACTACCTACTTCAAATATTAAAAGGAATCGTATGCTGCGACACAGGTGACGCAGGTCAACGCAGCGCAGGGCAGAGCAGATATTGTAATGCTTAAACGTACTGACAGCTGTGTACACTGCGGCGCAGGCACGAGGAACACAGACATGTTTGTCTGCCCTGCTCCGAGTCTCGTTGTAGTGCCGATGCCGGCCCAGATTTCTGCGCGACGCGTGCAGGTCGTCACTTGTTTTTGAGACGCAGTACGAAAATCTGCGCTGCGTGGACCTGCGTCTCAGTATAATCGGATTCCTAATTTGGTTGCAATTACCTACTAGTTAGGACGCGAACGTGTCTTTGTAGCTGCGTCGCAGCATGCGCTCGCGGCCTATGTATGCCTCGCCTGCCCTACGCTGCAAAATCTATACTGTGATGTCCTGCGTCACCTGCGTTTCAGCATAAGCTTAGCCTAAATGTCAGAAATTACCAACTATGCCAGTTATGCTTCTGTGGCAGAACCTTTACCTAACTTCTCATAAAGCTTACGAGACGAGAATGATTGTTTTCTCGTGAAACTCAGCAGTTGCCACTTGCTGATAGCAGTTACTTATAGGTATATTTTGTGTGTGTCACGCTTCTAACCAATCAAAAAGGGATGATAGACGTGCGAGCAAGTACGCGTACTTATGGCTCGGCAAGCTTACTCTACTCACCCGTGTGTCATGCTAAGTACGCGGACTGTTAAAACCGGTGAGTAAGTTTGTCGGCGATCCAACAGGTTTGAAATTTTGCTCGTAGCCCGCCTTGGCTCGTACGTCTGTCATCGCCATTACAATCGTAGTACTTCCATTCATTAAAAATTAGTTTACTTATAACCGTATACCAATGAAAGGACTCTGGTTGACTTTTGACCCATGCTCGATCTCCCTCATCTAAGCCAATTTTTGAGCTCGCTTCGCTCACTTGGATTTTTAATCCTCTTGGTTTGATGCAAAAATGAATAAATGGAACTATTCTTACTTCTATATTTGTATGAATAGTAAAAAAAAAACCTAACCAATCAATTCGAGGCGGGGTGCTAACATGTTCGCGAGTTGGCTTTGAATCTTTAAAGTTTCTCACATAGGTAATCTTATGCTTATACGCCAGTTGACATGTAACTTCACATGTGTATGAATTGTAAAAATCTAACATACCTACCTATTCGAGGTGCGGTGCTAAAATTCATATCTCCTAAATTGTAACAGTTTTAACTCCAGCTTTTATGGAAACAATCGTCAAAGAAACTTTTCTGTGTATGCATGGTCAAAATGAAAAATCTATTGACCGAGATGCTATTTTTGAGCTCGCTAGTCTCATTCTCGCTTATTTTTTTATTTATAAAATCGCTTGGTACATCCCAGCGGTCTAGGATTACTAAGTCATTGGGGTCGGTAGTTTTTTAATTTTATTATGTTCAGATTGTCCATATGCAGCAGGTTGGTAATTACTAGTATTATAAAGTGCTCTGTGTTAGTAAAAGTATAATTTAATATCGTACCGCCGCACCAGATGGCGTTAGCTGACAGTCATGCAAAAATAAATTACTTTGCGAATGCTATGATTTTGACAGCTCGATAGGTGCAATGGATTGTAACTGGCTTGTACGTTGCGGGTCTTGGGTTCGATTCTTACAGAAATGTTTCTATGGAGGTAGTTACTGGTGTTTTCAATGATTTGGGTGTGGGAATATTCGAGATTTGTCATTGCCTTGTAAACGTACTTCAGGAGAAAATATGTTAGAACTACTGTACCAAATATTTAAAAAAGTACTTCGTAACAAATTACTACTAAAATTACTATTGATTGCATAAAATTTTTACTTGTACTCTTTGTAACTGATTTTTGGAATAAAATAATAATTAAAATTATTATTAGGTACACAAAGAAGGACAAACAAAATCAGTTTTTTTTAAACATTAGCTATTCTGGAAATGTTTGTATAATTTATGCAGGCACGTCGTGTAGAAGCTTCTGGTCTTCTGTTTTTTTGCTGAAGGCTCGGAAAAGCTGTAACGTGAACAAAAACAAGGCACAAACTAGTCAATGTGTGCAAAAGGGACCCCCACGTCGACTGAGGACCCACGGAGACATGCTGCACTAGAAACGTCTAGAATGTACCGGAATCTAATCAAACATAGCTCCAATGAATTTTTTAAAATTTTATTCAAGCAAATAGGACAAACATTGAAGCATGCATTGAAATAATAATGTTTATCTACACAGCTAAAATATACCTAACATTGAAAAGTTTTAAATGAATGGAGTAGGTAAATCTCAATGATATAATAAGACTCACATAATTTTATAAAAATATGTTACATATAAACATCGATACTATGAAGCATTATACATAGCGCGGTTGTCGCGCTATGTCCTTCAAAAGTAAAACTTACTTATTGCCAGCCTACGATAAAACCTAAATCCATAAACAATTTAACTACAGATATAGTGCCTATATAAATTTATAAAACATGTTTATTATATCTATAAAATAGATTTAAATAGTCGTTACTTTAAAATCCATTCCCTACCGCCACCAAATTACCTAAGAAATAGAGTCAATTTTAAATCATTTATAGTTTTTAGAAAGTGCGAAATAGTATTTATTAACATGTTTTTGTGGTAATTTTGAGGGAAATTACTGCAACTAGTGTTGCCAAAAGAAAAGTATACACATACAATTCGAGTTATCGAAGTTAGTAAAGTAAAAAGCAGTAAAGAACTTAATAAGACCGTCGTAACACAATAGCTACACACATGAGTCCGTTTAAACAGTACGAAATAATTTATGAAGTGATCTTCCGTTCTTGTCGTCGTCGCAACTCTTCCATATATCCGTGGCTGATTCGGGTGACGCGGCCGCCGCCGAGGTATTTTGCACACATTGCTAGCGATATAATATGTTGAAATGGGAATCATTTGTGTTATAATTATAGTAAAAATCAATTGAACTACTTTATTATTATTATATAGAGTAATGTACTATTATATTGATTCCATTTCGACATTATGCAATAATAAAATAATGACGCCCGCCGAGTACAATTGTGCATATCTCTTTTTTATTTTAGGCAAGTTCTTACTGTTGCAACATGTGGAATCGATTACTGATTTTATTGGAAACAGAGTTAATTCAATTTAATCAAAGTAGAATTCGCGGGCGATAAATATTCGTATTTTATTCAAGTTCTGATCGACAAACCGCAGACATGTTGCAACGTCGCCGTGTTGTGTTCAAGCGTGCAATTGTTCTAGACGCGCGTACGAATGTGTATCATTAGCAACCGTACCTGGCCCGGGTCACTCGACTTGAGCGCCCAGGCGCGTTCCTCTTCTACGCCTCGCGTGCCGGCGATCAAAACAAAACACCACTTTGGTAACCAATAAGGCACTCGTATATTTCAACTTTTTGTTTCGTGTATAAAAAAATATCTTTGGCGTTAACGGTTTGGGCGGTCGGTAGAGCGGTAGCTACGCTATGCGCTGAAGAGCTCTGTCGTTCGTTTACTGCGCTAGAGTAGCTAGCGCTCCTTTCGCGGCGCGGTCGGGCCCGCGAGTGTCACCCGAATCAAGTCCACTGGATATATCCGACGTTCATCTTCCTTCTGCGTCGCTGTCAAGCTCCGTCCTTGCTCTCCACACTACTCTGAGACTCTTCAGCTTCGTTCTCTTGTGAACTCTCACTCTCTTGTCTCTCTGGACTGAAAATGTCGGTGGTCTTCGAGACCTCGAAAGATTCTTCGCTTTCTTTTTCTACGACATGAGGAGGAGATTGTGATTGAGGTGATTCGCGTTCATGTTCAACGGGTTGCACTGAGAAGCTGGTGTCTACAGCTTCGTCCGCGTCGTATAGATTGTTGGATGGTTCAGGTTGAGCCATGGCCGGTGGAGGAGAAGGCTCGGGGGGAGAGAACTCCGCCTTATGTTCCTCCTGACCATAACTCGCTTCCTCAGAGCGGTCGTCCTCGACGGGTGTTACATTACTCTCACCGCTGTCTTCGCGAGACTCCTCTGGTCTCTCCAACTCGGTTTCCTCTGAAGGCATGCTTTCACTCATGTCTGCTTGTACAATGTGTTCCTCTTGACTAGTAGTATCTGTTCGCTCGCAAGGTTCAGCGCTCATTGAATCGCCAGCAGATTCATCTCGAGTCACTTCATCTTTTGTCACTTCGCTGGACTCTTGCGGCTTTTCATTGTCGCCGTTGCCGGTAGACTCTGCCTCCTCGGCGGCACCCCATCTAGATTTTCTATCTCTATCTCGCCTATTGTTCCTTTCACTTCTATCATTTCTTTCTTCTCTCGCCGGCCTGGATCTGTTTTGGTTATCATCGCGTCGAACATCGTTGGATTTGTTTTGGTTTTCATCGCGTCGAGCATCGTTTGGTCTGTTTTGGTTATCATCTCGTCGAGCATCGTTGGATCTGTTTAGTTGACTGTCATCGGCGCGACGAGCCTCGTTGGGCTTGTTCTGTTGGTGATCGTCACCGCGGCGAGCTTCGTTAGGTCTATTCTGTTGATTATCATCACCGCGACGGAGGTCATTAGATCTATTTGGTTGATTGTCGTCGCCGCGACGCGCATCGTTGGGCCTGTTCTGTTGGTTATCGTCGAAGGGCCTCCTTCTGTCGTTGCGGTCCTGTCTGTTGAACCTGTTGTCGTCATGGTCCCTGTTCTGTCTCCTGTCTCTCCGGCGGTCTTCCCAGTCAGGTCGTCTGTCGCCCCAGTCTCTCTCGCGGTCTCTGTCTCCGCTCCAGCCTCGCTCTCCGAACTGGTCGCGGTCTTCGAAGCGTCCTCGCGGACGGTCGAAGAACTCCGGCGGTCCGTCGAAGCGCGGCGGGCCGTCGAAGGGCGGCCGGTCGCCGTCGAAGGGAGGGCCGTCGAACGGTCGCGCGCCGTCGAAGGGCGGGCGCGGACCTTCGAATGGCGGGCGCGGGCCATCGAAAGGCGGTCGCGGTCCGTCGAACGGTGGTCGATTCATAGCGTCAAAAGGCATGCGACCGAACGGTGGTCGTTCGAAGCGTGGGCCGCCGTCGAACATGGGCGGGCCGTCGAAGGGAGGCCGCGGGCCGTCAAATGGCGGGCGATTGAAAGGGGGTCCCATGCCGTTGAAGCGTGGGCCGAAGGGTCCCGGACCTGGTCCGGGTCCGTCCATCCAGGGTCCTGAAAACGACAAGAGATGGAACATGAGGATAGGCTCTAGTGTGCTGGGCGAGCTTACATTATGAGGTAACCTTGTCCAGCCATACCTGACATCTGGGGCCTAGGCGGTCCTCTCATTCTCAACTCTGTAAATGGAAATAGTCTTTAATAGACAAAACTTTGTTCGGAATAGAAATATTTGTCGTAAGAAGATACTGTATAATGCGGGCCATAGACATTTATGTAATTTTATCAAACAATTTGATCAAATAGAAATACGAAAATTCATATTTCTTCAAACCATTTTACAACTCATTTTGATCAAATTTGCCCAGAAACATTCATGCCAAATTGATAAAACTGTTTGAACCAGCCTGTTTGATCATCAAATTACTTGAGCGTCTATGGTCCACATAGGAATGCTATCACCAATGAGCCAGTTATGAAGAGAAATAATGTAAAGACAATCATTTTTATACTAAAATAAATGAGGGAATACCCCATACCAATAGAATGATATTAGTCACGTATTGTTATTATAAATATGTAATAATAAGTTGCGGCGCGGCATTAGTATATTGCTAGCAGCATCAGCTTCAGGAATTGAGAAAAGCTCCATAAGCTAAATTATATTTTGTTACAGATTAGTGTGCTTTGTTGGACTTGTTTCAGACATTGACTTGTTTGCGTGTCATTTAAACATGCGCGTGCGCATTTGTAATAAGTCTATCTAAAGCCTAGTAATATTACTCTGCACATTAGTAACTAAACTAAAAAGTTACAAACGTGGTAAGTATAATGTCAGTGAAATAAATTGTAGCAAAATTAAGAAAGAAAATGAAAAGAAATTAAAATGATATTGTTTAAATGCAAAGGAAAGACGAGTAACGTGTTAAAAGAAAGCACTGATAAACCACATAAAAAAATACTAGTAGATATAAACTTTAGGTATAAACATTAAAAAGAAAGAGCATTTATCAAAAACATGTTTAAGTTCCAGAGTATTGCGTACTTATACATAGTTTGGATGCGTAAAAGCAGTGGAAGGGCGCGTAATTTTAAATTAGATGATCTATAGCTATTTGTATTGGTTGCAATATTAGGTCCTGTAAACACTTGTGACTTAAAAGTGCTCTTCGCTTCTGGCATTGGTTCATGGAAAGAATAATAATGCAGAGTATGGTCTGTTCCAAAAGTATCCGATGAAAATGTACACAAATAGATTAGAAAACATATGTGGACCTCAATTTGTATTGCCACTTACAAATTGAGTTCTTTGAAATTATTATTTTAATACTTCAAACCGAAATTGTAATTGTAAATCACCTTAATGATGTTTTTCATTTGACAGTTGTGTCTAATTGTATAACCTCAATTTTCGTGGATAGTTTTTTAATTATTGTTTAAGGGGCCGGTGGAGCTTCGATCGCAACTACGAATCAAGTGCTACAAATGTTGCGCTAGTGTGCCTGTCGGAGCGATACACACAGCTACCGTGAACTGTACGACCACGCACACATTTTCATTGATATGACATTTGCTTGACGCGATAGCACTACGAGCTATTGAAAATTTATGATAAATTTGGGTGTGTTCCGTAATACCAAAAATGATGAATGAAAACTTAATGTTTTTCCATTTTTTTTTCGATAATTTGTAACTTGATAATATAGGCTATGTTTCTGCTAAAACAATATCACAAGTTTTGTTGTTTATAATACAGAAAAAACAACATGAAAACATGTCATTTACGCTGTAAAAATGTGCGAAATTCAATTTGCTACAACTTCATTTTAGTTAGGTTTTTTGGAAAAAAAAAGATGTAGGAACCTAGATACATACTGTCTCAAACCGAATAACAACACACTATGGTGGAAATATGCCCAAATTGCAAATGATTTAGGTATTACGTTTGTATGGAGAATTCGTCCATCGCCGTGTTCTATAATGATAATCAAACAACAATTGTTGCAAAAATGGTGACATATAAATTTGAAACCTTGTCAATACATATGAATGTGTTACTATTTCCTTTAGTGAGTGATTGCCTTAACAGGATTTCTTTACATTTTCATCAAATATTTTGGAACAGACTATAGACGCTGCTTAAAGGTGACGTAAATTCAATCCGAAATCGTCGACGCCTTTGCATTTACGCAACGTCTACGTTAGGCATACGCTCAGTGCGTAGACACTATCAAGTTTGCACTACGCTTGGCGTATTTGTCTAAATACTGGTATTATTTGGTTGATATAAAATATATCTTATTTCAAAAACAATAGCGTTTTTTTTACGATATTGGATGGTAAACAACCCGACGGAAATTTTAAGTGGTCACACGTGTATGAACCTTCATAACTAGCGGCATTGTAGATGCATTGCCATTCTAAAGACAAAGCTGAAATGTCTCATGTGTATGATTTTATTTAAAGTTTACGTTATAAATGCGAATGTTTGTACAAATACGCAAAGTGTTAGTTTTTTATGAAAGCATCCACTACAAGCATGTGTGTATACACTGCTACAAGGATCTTATGGCGCTCGAATGACGTTAACAGAAATTGTTGGTAAGAATTTTTGAATTTCAAAGAAAATTTATTGATAAAACAAGATGGCGGCGGTAGTTCCGATTTTGTCTACGCGCCAAAATTACCTTGTAGCGGTACACACGGCTACACATCAAGCTATACATTTCCAGTATAAGCTGACCTTGTATTGTACGG
This sequence comes from Lithophane leautieri, assembly GCA_949152455.1. Classification (NCBI taxonomy): domain Eukaryota; kingdom Metazoa; phylum Arthropoda; class Insecta; order Lepidoptera; family Noctuidae; genus Lithophane; species Lithophane leautieri. Next base: position 2,281,661 of record OX424469.1, on the reverse strand, counting down.
AAATCCTATACAATGTGAGATCAGCATAAATTGGAAATGTATAGCTTGATGCGTACCTGTGTAGCCGTGTGTACACGTCTAAATCTTAAGGACAATTCCCGTATTTTTCAGAACGGTCGCATTCTGATCTCAGTTTCAATCTGTCAAAAATATTTCTAATTTTGCTAAGTTTTGACAAGTTTTTGACGTTGATTGACGCCGGATGAGGTTTAGAACGTTTTTAAATACGAGAATCGTATAATGGGTATAGATAAGGAGTCGTACCGGCGCGGAAGTGCGGCGGCGCGGCGCGCGGGCCCGGCGCCGCCCGGCCGGCCGGGGCGCGCGCGCGGCCCGCTACGGGCAGGAATACTCTTTTAACCCGATTACGGCAAAGCCAAAGGATGCTTATGATTTTAAAAGGCTACGTATGTATTTTCATCTTTTTCCAAACAGTTTTCGTATATCCGCTTAACTATTAAAATAACGGTAGTCACACATAATCTGTACAGTCACGAGCATAAATATTTTAGTAATCATGGACAGCTCAACAATAATATTTGATTTCATGATTAATGACGCCAAATATATGTGATCATTTGTCGAAGGCATATTATGCAATTGGCAGCACAAATATATGACATCGAAGGAACACCAAAACTATCTGGCGAGACAAGTGACGCCAAAAGATAGGATGCTGCTTTAACTGAGTAAGCAGATATTTATGACGCTAGACATGTCACTTAATATTACATTGACATATATTTTTGAAGCCGATGCAGCATCCTACATTTTACTGCCGATCTGTCCATAGTAATATTTCTGTTAAGTTCTGTTTACGTTTTTATTTCTGCTTGAGTAGTGTTCAGTGTTTTTGTTGGTATATTAGCATGTGCTAGCTGACATACGGCAAATAATTTGTTGTGTTTTGTTATGTACTTCAGAATCAAGTTTTTCCAAATAGACAGCTGTCCTGCTGGACCGAGTTTGTTACGCCACTTCTCTTCAGCTAAAGCACTAGGAAGTGGTAATGGGCGGGCGTGCCGAGGGACTGTCTTCGGCGCCATCTCCACAGACGAGAGAATCGCGGCGAGAGTCACGCTGTATTATCCCCGCGAGGATCATCGTCGTGTTGAGTTTTATTCATAGAGTTTCTTTATTCATTAGAGTTTTTTCTCGCCCGTGGAGATGACGCCTTAAGTAATTTTGACGTCCTAAAAGCGCTGATTCTCAGCCTAATTTGAATAAACAACTTTTGCTTTAGAATAAATTTATACTCGTGACTGCATATGCTTAGAAATGGCGTATGATCCGGCTATACGAAAACCGATATTTCGTCTTTGTCTTTGATGTCTTGTTAATACATTCTTAATTGGCAATTTCGGCGTAGTTGGGTTTGCGTTTTTAACATTCTTTATCTTTCTATTGCTCATCCTTCATCCTGCCTGCTTCCTAATTTATTCAGTATTCCACACATTTCCATCAGCCATCATCTCAATATTCACAAACTCTCTAGACATTACCATTTCACAAAATTCATTCCCTGTTTTCTATTTGACAAAGAAATCTTATTTCGCATTATTTTGACCGTCGCGCACTAACGACTCAATACCAAATCCTCACAAAGTAATGCATTGGAATAAAAGTACAATGTCAGATATTTAATTAATTCAGACGTGACTTTGCGGAAATCCATTATAAATAAAATATAATAGACGTAGATATACTTAGTAACCTATTCTGTTTAACTATTTCTCAAGAGTCATAAAAAAATCGACACGTGTTTTACCTCTCAACGAGGCATCCTCAGGATGACGATTGACCAGTCGCAAACCCGAATAGTGTTGCCACGCCGAGCGCCGGACTCAGAGTCGATTTCTTACAGGATTTTTTATGACTCTTGAGGAATAGTTAAGCGGAATAGGATACTAAATATATCTACGTCTATAATATTTCAAGTACAATGTCATTTCCAAAGTGACAGTAGTTGATGTAACATTGCCGCCGCCTCGAACAACAAAATTAATACTGAAGCTCACATTCCAACATACGTTTAGCAGTAAACAAATTTAAAAGATCGTTCTGTTTCTGTCAATCGTTTGACGATGAGGGAAACTGAGGGGACCGATGTTTTAATTAAGGGACATGCGCTAATGTAGGCCGCGAATCATATTTTAATCAACATACAACCTGACACTGACCTGCGAAAAGCAAAAAAAATGTAAGAAAAATTTAATTTCACGGGCTACCTTGAAGCTTTCGCCTTAATTAATGTAGCGCTAAGAGATTTCTGATGCAAGCGGTCCATAGAATTAAGTTGGTATTGTAGAGTTATGGTGGGCAACGGCCATTATCAACGATAAATATGTCAATTCACATAGAGACATGCAAAAATATCAATGCGTAGGAAAAGGCAAAGCATAAATACATTGGGACACTAAATCATCATCGTATCGACTCAAGTCAAAGTCAAGTCAGACTCAAGTCACTCAGTTCAAACATCTATACTGAATAATTGCATGACGACCTAGAGTCCCTCGTAATCACGATACAGTGCCTAAACTCTACCCCCTGCCTTGCCTACCTTTACAAAGCTGCATGTTTTTTTGAAACTTAAGCCTCAAAAGCTATTTAGTTAATCTGAATGTTATTTTGGTTGTAACTTTACTTCGCGTTTATTAATAAGGGGGCTAGGGTCGTATGAGGGAGTGACCACACGTATCGACGCGGAATTGGTATGAGCCAGTCACGTATCACCACCGTTGTCGCATTTAGATCGACGTGACGGATGACATCTTTTACGCTTATATAGGGTATTTGACTACGATATAAAATATAAGTGTGCATTAATTAATACTTATGTATGTTACTAAAAAAGACGATTTGTGAAAGAATCTTATTTATTAAAAGTGGTGGACAAATGGAGAGGTTACACAGCTTTTGAAATGATTCTTCTACCATTGTCTGAATGGCGCGAAGTTACTACGGCGCTTCTGTGTTGTAGCGACAGATGCTAGTAGTGCTGTCTCTGTCTAGCATAGACTTTAAAGCGCATACTACTTCGTCATTTTTTGAGATATAAAATCAAATAAAAAACATCTGTCAAATACCCTATTGCATGGACAAAAAACTCTCTGTGTCTGGATCAAGCAATTCAGCGTCGATAAGTGTTGCACTTTAAATAAATATCACCATTCATCAAAATAATATCGTAAGACTCACCAGCATCCATAGCAGGCGGAGGCCCATCATGCCTGGCCGGCACTCTGTCTATGAGCGGAGGCCTGTCGGGCCTCTGCTCGTCGCGGGCCTCCTCTCTGTCGCGTTGTTCGGGGAACTCGTCACGTTTGTCTTCCCTCGCAGGTTTCCCGTTAGCCATCTCCCACAGACGTTCCTGTAAGCTTTTCTGGTCTGGGTTTTCGTTACTTGTTGGAGGACGCGGGGACTTTTCTCTGCTGTTGGGGCGCTCTCTGTGAATGGAATGTTTTGTTAGTCTACGAGTTGGAGGGAAATGCAGATTTGTTTTAGAGTTTCCGTCACTACTGTCAAAATTTGGATGTACTACTGCCTAACCTATGGAGAAAAACAGGCATGATGTTTTAAAAATGTTTGTAAGTAATATTATGTAGTTACTAGCTTTCGCCCGCGGCTTGGCCCGCGTGGTATGTCGATAAAAAGTAGCCTATGTCCTTTCCGATCGGTTTAAAATTGACAAAGTTTCATACAAACTTTCATCCCCTATTTTATCTCCTTGGGGGTAGAATTAATCAAAATCCTTTCTTAGCGGATGCCTACGTCATAACATCTACCTGCATGCCAAATTTCAGCCCGATCCGTCCAGTGGTTTGGGCTGTGCGTTGATAGATCACTATGTCAGTCAGTCAGTCACCTTTGAGTTATATATATTTTTCTCAAACATGCTTGGAAATTCGTGCATTATTTTGACAACCTTCTTCGAGATAAATCAAAATTGCTGTACTGGTAAAAAACAAGTGACGATGCGGCCAGCAAAGTTACTATGAAAATCCATATCTGGCGTGTTTAGCGGCCAAATAAATTATTATGAAAACTCATATCTGTCGTGTTATTTAAAAATGGAACGAACTTTTTACGCAACACACGGCAACCAAGGAGGAAACTTATCAAAGATTTTATTTAAATTTCGAATTGGTTTTCAAATAGAACAAAGAAGAAACAAATTAACATATTGGCGCATGAAAAATGATAGTTATTCGTCATTGATTCTGGAATTTCTATTTAATTTACTCAGTTTGAATTTCCGCGCGTTGTTTGAGAAAAGTACTATACAAGCCTTGGCCGCAATCAGGAATTGATTATTGCAGGCCGCGACAGTAATGTACTATAGATTGACGCAGTCCATCTTTCGCCAAGTTTTTTCTTAACTTGTTCTCTGTAAATGCCTCCTTCATTTTTTACGATGACAACGACAAAGACTTGGTTGCAGGCTCTCTTTGAAAACACACCGTGGATACGAGTTTTGAGTGCAGTCAATGGAGAGTTAACGGAAATATTTATTTGATCGTCTATAAACTTATTGACCTTCTAATGTATGCTATTTTAAATTAATGAACCTCTAAAAACCTTTTGACCTAAATCTGGGACCAACCGCTACATCTAAGTTGGTCGCAGTAACTTGGCTATTTATTTAGTATTTTTAGGTCACTAAAATAGGAATTATTAGTGGTTTACGAAAGGAGGCGCATTAATTATATTAGTGTTAATTAATATTTTTAGGAAAGGAAACTGAGTTTTTTCTACTGTTCGATTTTAAATACAAGCCGTTATTAATTATTAAACAATACGGTTCAAAATGTGGCTTTCTTTGTGATATCATAACTTGCCAAAGTCTGTTTTTAATGTCGTAGACTAATTTGACAGGTGCAAATGTCAAACTCCAAATGGAAAAACAAACAACATTCACTTGAAATGTCAAATTAGTCTACGAGATTAAAAAACAGACAATGTGGTAATAATCTGAAGGAATATTAAATCTCACCTGTTATTATCTCTAGACGAGAACCGCTCTCCTCGTTCTCTGTCTCTCTCCCTGTCTCTGTCCCTCCTGTCCCGCCCCCCCCGGTCCCTGTCGCGGTCCCGACGGTCGTCTCGGCTGCCGTCGCTGTCAAAATGCAGCAAATTAGTAAAAACGCCAACGAATGTAGTGTTCTATATTCAAACCTTGGTTCCAAAATTGATGTTATTTCCAAATATAAACTTTATACTAGTGTAAATTAAGTTAATTTCAGAATGATTATTAAATTCATTAAAATAATTTAGAGATTTGGAAACTGAACTTTATGTGTGAGTATTAAAACAATTTTTCCAAAAACAATAAATTGAAAATAATACCAATTAAATTCGATTAAAAATCGTTCTATATTCCGTTACGCGTATTACGTCGGCTGTTCGTGCTAAGGCCTCAGATCTTAGACTTACAAATATAGCGTCTCGCCTTCACCAAAACACTAACACTAAACATAAACGTATACATAGTAAAACGACCAACAAAAACTCACCGATCTCTATCTCTTCCTCTATCCCGCTCTCTCCTGTCGCCCCTATCTCCTCTCTCCCTCCTCTCTCTGTCTCTATCCCCTCTTCTATCTCTGTCTCTGTCACCGCCGCGCCTATCTCTGTCCCTATCTTTCCTCTCGTCGTCCTGTTTGTCGTCGGGCGGCGGCTGGTTCACGTTGAAGGGTGGAGGTTCAGACATGTTGAATCCTGGTGGAGGCTCCGCTGAATTGAAGTTTGGTGGAGGTTTTGATAATAACGCTTGGATCTGTGCGGGAGAACAGCACGTGGTTATATAAAAAATCGCTTAAACATGGTTTCTATCATGTTTGGAAGGTGAGAACGTCATCATCTGCCTAGCCTTTTCCCAACTATGTTGAGGTCGGCTGCCAGTCTCAGCTGAATAGCAGTATTTTACATGGAGCGACTGCCTATCTGACCTCCACAACCCAGTTACTGGCTAATACTACCCCTTAACCAGTCTTATCAAGGGGTTTCGTGTTACTTTCGGTATATAGACGGTCACAAAACAAACAATTGTAATTGAAAAATCAACGACGAATATGAAATTAAACTCTATTGACAAATGAAAAATATAGGTACTTTAGGGGATTTAAAATTAGAATTATAAGTATTCAAATAATCGAAGCACACAATTTGTAAATGGCATTACAAATTGGATCCACAGGTAACGTACGTGTGGATCATAATTTCGATCGATTCCGATCCATTTGTAGAGCAGACTATAGGTTAGTGCTGAGATTAGTACTCACTTGATCAGGTAGCAACGCGGGCGGCGGCCCAGTGGTGTCGTTGGCGTCAGTGCTGGGCTCGTCGCCGTGGTTATCTTCTGTGTCCAGGTCCATCGCATCGTCGCTGTGATGTGCGTCACCCGTCCTCTGTGAATAGGGGTTGTTTTAGGAACTTAACTATAAGTAGAGATATTTACAAAATTATTTATGAATGTTACTTCTGTATTTATTTTTTTATTAGCTGTTACTGTCCTTCTGCTGGGTAAAGACCTCGGGATACTTCCGCATAAACAAATTTAATATCCATTTTATTTAAGGGCTAATTAAGTTCTTTATATAGTGAAAAAGTGACAAAAAAAACCTTGTATCGAACTTTTTTGTTAAACATTTGTTTACATATTCGGAAACTAAAGTGTAAAAGTAGGATAGACGCTAGTGGTTGCGGTTGTCACGGTGAGCCAATGGAAAATCAGTGAAGCGGCGTCGGGACATAGAGGCAAGACATGAGCAGCGTGCACTCACGGCAGGCGGCGGGTCGCGCGCGGGCGGCGCGTGCAGCAGGCCCGCCGGGCCGCGCGGCAGGCCCGCCGGGCCGCGCGACAGGCCTGCCAGCCCGCCCAGCCCGCCCGGCAGGCCCGCCAGGCCCGGCGCCAGGCCGCCCGGGGCCACGCCCAGCAGGCCGCTCAGGAACCCGCCCACCATGCCTGGGGGACATACGGTCAGTGTTGAATACACATTGCTATTTTGGAAAAAAAAAATGATATTGCTCGAAAAGAAGCTCTTACTGCTTGGGTTCATAATGAAATGTATGAAATACGTGTGCTTTGCAAGATATTATTTAAATGAAATTTCATTAATTTTTACTTTTGCAAATGTGTTGAAAATCGTCAGCCCACACGTTTGGGTCGGAAAGCAATGCCAGCTCGAATGCAAAGACAAACTTTGCACACTTACATCAAAATATAGTATTAAAATCATTGTAAAAAAACTACACATAGATAATATTGTGCACACCAAATAAATTAGTTAAAATCTCACCAGGTTGCGACAGCGCCTGCGGCGGCATACCGGGCGGGAACCGCAGCAGTGGGCCCGCCGGCGGCAGGCCCGCCTCGCTCTGTAGCCCTGCGACATACGCTGACGCTAAGACGATATATTAATGTTTTTAACTAACGATGCAAACTTAAAACGCTTGACTTTAAAATTTGTAGGACTGTTTTTGGTCTTATTAGCAATAAACGTAACAATTCGCAAACAATAAGAAAAAATCTTACAGTGAATCGTTATAAACAGACACAATCATCATCGACAAATTATGTAAAATACCTAGAACAGTAACCTAACTCTTCTACAAAATGCAGGAGGAGCGGTCATCGCAACGTCAGCGTCGCTGATTACTGTACTTAGTGATTTATATTCTTTTGTATCTCTTATGGCCTTTTTGTGTTATCGATCTATTTCATTACAAAACCTGTCTAAAAGCTGTGATGGCGATTTAATTTAAATTTAGATTCAAGTCTTAAAGCTCTGATGGCAATTTAATTTAAATTTTGATTCTAGTCAAGATTTTGATGAAAATGAAGATTGTATTTGGATTTTACATTTAAGCAATCACTATCAAAGAGTAGTTGTTATCAAGAATTGGTGATACTTTATGGGACAATTCATTGACTTATTTTATACTTGTCATGCAATATCAATGTAATTTTACCAGGTACTCCGGCGGGCATATTGGGCATGTTGGGTAGGCTGGGCGGCCTGATGCCGGGCGGCATGCCCGGGGCTAAACCAGGTGGCATGCCCGCGGTCATGCTGTGGACATCAATAAATCTGGTTAAACAGTAAAAAAAGATATTAGTATACAACACAGACCAAGAAATTGTCGCGCTGATAGCGTCTAGAGATGGCAGTAAAGAAAAGAAACATGTCATGGCGCGCATTCAAAGCTATCAGTTTGTATACGGAATTGGTGTCGTATTGCGAGTAAGCGCCGATTGCATGCTTTCTTATTTATATTATATCTTGTGGCTCCCCAGCCAAGCAATTAATGTTTTTATTATTCGACGTACTTATAATAATTTTTCATAATGATGAAATGTAAAATAAAACCAAAATGTATTAATGATTGTTCATCAAGTCCTTATTTTCCACCCATTTACAAGTTATAGTTTCCCAAATAATCCAGGAAATGAATTTTATGGACAAAATAACAAGATAAGAAGTATCTCTTACCCGGGCGGCGGCATCCTAGGTATGTTGATACCTGGCGCGGCGCCGGGCGGCAAGCTGGGAGCCAGCGTGAGCGCGCTGCCGGCCAGCGTGGCCGGGGCTGGCAGGCCACTGCCCATGCTGGCCGGGGCTGGCAGGCCAGCGCCCATGCTGGCCGGCGGCATGGCCATGCCGCCCATGGGCATCGCGCCCGGGCCCGGCATGCCTAGCATCGACATGTTCTCCATCATTGATTTGGGGAGGATCTGGAGAACAATATAGGAGTTTATTAACGAATCTAGATAAAAAAAATTGAATTTGAATTCAGAATTTGAGATTCGTTTATATTCACTGTCACTTGCTCAATAGCGTTTGTAGTCTAGGTTGATTTTTGAGTGACCATGTATATAATAAAAATGAAATGCTGTAATTCTCATTAAACAAGCTACCATGTGTCTGATGGCATTTCTTATTGGAAACAATGACAAACTTCCATTCAAACCTTCATCAGCTATTTAACCCTTTTAGGGCATGAATTTCAAACATCCTTTCTTAGTGCTCACTTTCGTTACATAAGGAAATCTAGTCAGCGGGTAAGGCAGTGCATTGTCTGTCAGTAACTGGACGTGAGTCGTACCCGGGGCGGCAGCCAGGGCGGCAGCGTGTCCTCGTCCACGGCCCCGCCGTCCTCCAGCGCGTCCAGCTGCAGCGCGCCGAGCGCCCAGCGCGCCTGCAGCGCGGCCCACGGCAGGTACGACACGCCGAGCTCGGCCTCCCAGTAGTCCTTCCACTCGCGCCCCTTCACGCCCTTGCCGGGCGCCCACGCCACCTACGGAATTAATCGTTTACATTATGGTTAGTTAAGAGAACTCTTAATATTGTAACTGAATTGTGAATGCAGTTTATTAGTGCTGCTTGAACCAGTTATTTATTTGATTATTCAATTGGTTCAATATCGCATAACCAATGTTTAATTTAACCGTGTACGTGAATTTTTAAGGTCAAATTAATTGGGAAACTTCACAGACGTGATAAATAATGAGATACTGGTGTAATAAGGATTACACATGGGCAGACATATCTGAATAACCAGTCACTTACCGTAATCTCCTTCGAATGCAGCTTATGCCTGTTCAGCTTGGCGATAGCCTTGGCGGCGTCCCTGCGTCGCTCCATGACCACGAAGGCGCAGCCGCGCGGCGCGACCACGTCGATGGCCGACACGCCGCCCACGCCGCCGAACAGGTCCGACAGCTCCTCGGGAGTGGCCAGCTTGGACAGGTGGCCCACCCACAGAGTTGTGCTGCATACTGACCAACGAAACTATGTTTAGTAAACAAGTCGACAAGAAAATACAAGGTCATACATATTATTATACTGCTTCGTTGGTCTTAGTGGTCGCAAACACTACTGCTGAACATGAGGTTCTGGTTTTAATTCCCAGATCAGACAGTGTTATTGGGTTTTCTATCTGGAATTTGGTAGAAGCAGTTCGGAGTCTGGATTTGTGCCCCGGTTGATGGCAATAGGCTCGCCTCCTCTTATATGGGACTTAAACATAACTGGCGAATGTGGTGTACTGTATATAAATATAGTTTCCCGAAACAAGGCGTGATGTGATTCACTTTGTGAGCAAAGTGCAGACCAAAGACGAGGACATTAATCGTTTCATAAACTGCAGTCTACGCACGGAAACAGAGCTGTTAGATGTATGAGTCTATGTTCATACTACTTTGCACTCATTGTCACTGAATTTAAGGTGTATTATTTAAAATCCTCGTAAAATCATCTTCATTGAAAGCCTTTTTAGTTCGAAACTTATGACGCTGATGTTTACACAGATGCAGCCAAAATAAATGAGCGTCATAAACAACACTACCACTCTTTCTTTTTTATATGCACATATTACTGTAGCAATAACCATTTATATCAATAATCATAATTTTTTTCTTTCTTTAACATAACGTACTAACTTAAATATTTGATGTAAATTCACAAGCTTTTTCAGCCATCAATAGTTGAATAAATGAGAACTAAAATCATTATAGGCTCCTAGTCTAACTGTTAAAACACTACTTGAAACATTGTTAAAACTCACCACTAAGATTTTCTTTCTTGATTGGCGGTAGACCTTTCTTCTCTCTCTCCCTCTGCTTTTCTCTTTCTGCTTCCCGCTCTTTGTAATTCTTTTCTCTGTCTTTGTCCCTGTCTCTGTCCTTATCTCTGTTACAGAAAAGAAAAATTTTATGTTACCCAATGCCGTCAACTTTTTTTTTACCGATATTTGTTATTTGCTGACTGTTTCAGAATTTCGTTCTAAACTCAAGTGGCTTCCAATACGCGTTCATCGGATTACTCGTAATCTTTTTTACTTTGTGGTATTTGATTGAATTCCACTACTCCCTTCTATCGTTTCGAGCACATGCGTGAAAGACATTGTTGCGATCCTAAAAGTCATCGCAAGATTTGTTAGTTGAAACGCTTACACATTACACAATATTCTTCGAACATTCTCATAAAATACTAGCTTACGCCCGCGGTTTTGTCCACGTGGATGTCGAAAATTATCCCACTGGAAGGAACTACCGGGGTAAAAAGTACCTTATGTCCTAATCCAGTTCGCGGTCTGCTGGTTACTTTCGCATTGATAATATTAGTAAGTATGGATTTGTAAAAAATCTCACCTCTCTCTATCCCTCTCTCGGTCTCTGTCTCTCCTCCTCCTCGGCGAGCGCGACCGCGAGCGCGACGATCTCCGACGCCGGCGCGGAGACTTCGACCGCGAACGATGCCGCCGAGACTTTGGCGACGGACTATTGAGAAAAGCGCTACATAAATACGTTAGCTTTTTGTTAATATTCTAGAAGTAGAAATCGTACAATATGCGGACGTAAATATGGCACATCGAGTTTTAGAAAAACTACGGCTTTGTCTCTACAGGGTCTAATTAAATTAGCTGGCGAATCTTTACACGTGATGGGAATCGATATCTAAAGATAAAACAAACAAAACATATTCTAAACTCATCATTTCGAGTACCCCCAACTAATTGCAGGTCAATGGCCGCTGCTGTAGTTTCTTAAAATGATAAGTTTACAAATCATTTTTACTTTTGTTTTATCGTGATTAGATTCCCACCCCATCACGTATGTGAAATCTCGCCAACTATTTATTTTGACCCTGTATAAAGCCGTAGTCGTCTCTCTCACTCATAGCATAGCTGTCAGTCTCTGTTACTCATAGCAAATGGATAATTATGTGCGTTTTTGGATTGTTAAGGCTCTTACATACTAGGGCGATTCGTCGCGCGACGCGAATTTTAACAAAACAATTTCTCACGGCGAACAATGCGGCGGCGTCGCGTCGCGTGGCGAATCGCCCCAGTATGTAAGAGCCTTTACGCAAACGGTTCAATATCCGATTTCTGATTTTGAAATCGTTTTCATAATCCACATATAAAGCGGCACTCGTGCGCGGCTGCCGCGCTGTGATAGGAGAACTGCTGCGCGCGAACGGTTCTGTCTACCTGCCGCACACAAACATGGAGTGCAGTAGAAATACCGATGTCCTGCAAACGCCGAGCGTTGCTGCCGCGCTCGTGCCACTCAATGTTAAGACACATTAATACCAAAGCTATCAGTCTCTCTAAAGCTCAGTCATCTGCCTGACCTTTTCCCAACTATGTTGGGCTCGGCTTCCAGTCTAACCGGACTCGTCTCTCTAAAGCTCAGTGTGGCATATTAATGCTAAGGTCCTATAAATATGATTGTATGATTTAACTGCTAGATGAATCTTTTAAAGAATAAATTAATTTACTCATTCCATGCTTGCTTTGTTATTAGAAAGAACTGGAAAACAGTTGCGAACATGCACAAGATAATAGGATTTGGCTTCCTTGGCAAATACGCTAAAATATTTCAATAGGTGACAAGTGAAAATATTTACCTAGAATCATTAGCATCAGGTATTTCTATAACTTGCGGACCGGTCTCCACAAACTCTATGTCAGACTCAACCATATCATCCTTAGGGTCATTCTGTTTCTGTGAATCTTGCTGCGAACCCTGAAAACATACACAAATGTTAGTTTCTTTTAGAACAAACCCCTTACTAGCTAATCCTTCTTCAAAAATTAAAAATTAAAGGGAATTTAGTAAAATTATCTTACCATGAAAGGATGGCCTTGATTTTGATTTTGTTGCATTTGTAGATCTGACATCATAGGCATCAGATTCTAAAACAATCAAGAATTCATTTGATTGTTAGAATATAATTATTTTAATATGTTAAATATTGTGGACGGATAATTAGATTATATTATTATGTTGTTTTAGTAATTTTACTTAAATTAAGGGTTGCGTTGAAGGATTGCCAGTCTTTAACTAGAGGTCTACACTTGGCTTAGAAACACGAGATTTAATTTACCCCCTTTGAGGGCCGATTTAACCAAAGCCAGATAACTTTTATTCGGGGAATTAAATTGACGTCTGACAGTTTTTGTATAGAAAATCTGTCAAAAATGTAATATTTACTCGCTGAATTAGACTTATACTAGGGAGAAAAGTTTGGTCGAATTTGCACTTAGTGTTATAGCAATTTGCCTATCGCCTTCAGGCCAAAGCAATTACTGGTTGCTAAGAGTATTTATGACACAAATAATACTAACAGGTATCTGCATTCCAGTCATCATCTGCATTTGAGCCTGCAAACTTTGCAGTTGCCTCATGATTTCAGGATTTGTTAATATACTGAAACAATAACATAAGATATCATTTAAATAAGCATTAAAGATAAGAGAATTGGTATCATTGATACAGGAGCACTGTTACAGGATGTGAAACTAACGTCAGAGCTTATAAAACCCTGTGGAATAAGTGTATCAACGCTCAGGTGCACTTTGAATGGCCATTTTTGACAACAATTAGCGCACATTTGGATTTTCAACACTCGGTTCAGTGCCGAGAGTTAAAAATACAACAGTGCGCTTTTTTTAGGAAATACTTTTAGATGTAGTGTTAGTGAAAACAGGGATAAGTTTCCTGAAGTAGGTAGTTTTTAAGGCCAAGCCATTTTACGAAGAAGACTTAGGGATAATGTAAGTCATTTCTAAGATCTCCAGCCGTTTTGTTTTTTAGTCCTATCAGAAAGTTCTTTTTCAACAGTTTTTAAATACAGGCTGTTGTAACTGAACTTAGTTGCACCCTCTTTAGTTGTAAATTATAATACTCATGACGATATTCACCTTCCCAAAGCATCAGCCGGGTTTTGCTGCGGCGCGCTATGGCCGGTATGCGCAGAGTGCGACGTGTGGCTGGTGTGCGAGCTGTGAGTGCTGTGCCCGCCGCCCGCCGGCTCGGGCGGAGCGTCGTCTTCGCTCTCGTACTCAAAGTCGTTCAGCAGCTTCCTGTTGAACTTCGCCGGCTGGCTTGATGGTTGATCCTGGAACTGATGAGTGGACTTGTAAAGAAAGTCGATAAGAATTAAGATGGGGTAGGCTCTTTTGTCTAGATATCGACCAGTTAGCTGCAAACTTATCATACTCAATAGGTTGTCTCAATAGGATGTGTTGGTTGGCGATTATTGTCTGTGGTAATATAAAAGAATTCTGACACTATCTGGTTGTATTTTTATCTAGTATTGTCTGTCCATGTAATATCTCTTGAGAGAAAATGTCTTGTTTGTTTCTTAGAATGTTTTGGCTTATGGAACTTATTTAATTTACATCCAAGATTAGAAGATTAAAAATGTATTTTTCTTTGTTTATATTTATTTACAGATTAACATAAAACTGATGACATTATGATAAGCTTCGCATAATTTTCTGTTAAGTCATGTTTTTTTTTAAATCTTATTCAGTAGTCAAATAGTTTGATAAGTATTTAAATTACAAATTGTTGAATGCTTTTATGACATCATGAGTTCATAGCAGTCAATACAATTTTGATAAGAAAGATTAATCTTGTATTATTGAATGTAAAGTTTACGTTATAATCATTTTCTTTAGAAAATATGTGAGAAATAGTTCAAGTTATTCATTATTTTGTGATAGAGTGTATGTGAATTATTTTTCTTATAGGACTTATAATTTCAATCCATCCAATAAATTCTTATCCATACAAAGCATAAATTAACATTTTAAATGTTATTGTATTGCATAAAAATGGAGAAAAAGTCTCATTGCCATTCAACGTGGCAAATGCTACTAGTCTTCTGAGCACGTTTTCAGATGACAGCGATGCAGACAAATACTTTGACACCTAATTGTCCTTTTGTTTTTGTATTTATTGGTATAGTTAGTTAATCCTTTAATTTAGTTTTAAAATTAATATAGTATAAGAAGTTTATCCAATGTATATATATTAGTGTATTAAAATAAATTGATGTAAGTCTTTTATGCTATGGTGGATGTTCTAAGACTTGAATATATTGTTTACCTGATCACCCATAGGTGTGGAAGATTGTGGGGTGTGCAGAGGAGGTGGTATGGGTGATATCTTGTTGTCTGAAGCATTGTGACTAATGTTCAGACTGCTCCCTGAAACATAACATTTTTAATTTTTAACATGTGAAATATATGTATAGTTGTTTTCATCATCCCTTGAATTTAACAGAATGAAGTGAGATAGAAAGTCTTCTCTCTTCTATTTTTAAATATGGATTGCATTTGCATTTCACACTGGCTCAACCACTTCATAAACTGACTTTATTAGTTCGGTTTTTTTTAAGAGTCAAAGTAATTGGCCAGCTAATGGGAATTCTCTTGAATAAACTATTCCTTTTTCTAGTTCTAACTGACTCCCTTGAGTTCCACAAATAATAGATAATAAATCGTTCTCTCATTAGTCAAGGCTGGATAGATGAAACAATGATAGTACCATTGGCAGTGTTGTTTTGCTGCTGCTGTATCTCTTGGTGTAGCGGATGGTTGGGGTCTGCCATATCCAGCAGTGGCTGGATGACTTGCGAGGTGAATACATTGTTCTTCTGCCACAGGTTAAGTACTCTGATGATGTTGCGCTGAAATATTTTATATACATATTTTTTTTAAGTATTGGAAGATTATATGAGTAGACTGGAATAGTAAAGGTGTGGTCATATTGGTATTTTATGTGACTTATTAGAATATTTTTTATTCAACTAGAATTAATACTATTGGATCACTTATTAGCAAATTAATAAAAGGTACTAAGTTATAATTTATTTTATGTATGAGACATCCAATACTGAACACAAATCTCATGGTATCATGACTGAAAACATTACCAAAAACTTGACCAAACTACACTTTATCAAAAGCTAAAGTAGCATAGCCATTTCAACAACATTGTGTTAACACATAGATAAGAGAGGGATAGATTATAACCTAAAACATAAATTTTATGTAACTAACCTTATCTTCAGGAGGACATCTGAAGAGGTTTGCAAATGTTTGTTGCATGTTTTTTGCAAATCTTGGCGCGAACACATCCTTGTCTTGTCCGAACTGATGCCGCGACTGTCTCACTATTGAATCTATCACATATAGACCAGGCACTTTATACTCTGGCTTGCATTTTTGGATGAACTTTTCAACACTGTGCACTACATGTTTGTAAAACTTTATGGCCTTTATAGCACCTCTGGTGATTGCACTCATCTTCGCCTTTGATATAGGCGGCTTGTTGTCGTACAACGCGGATAACTGTAAGAAAATTTTTGTTAATATGATGCCACGGAACAATTTGTTCAATACGAAAACTTAGATGCAAGAATACCTCCGCGTTGAACGATTTCACTTCCGGCATTTCCATTTTGGTTTTTTAGTCTTCTTCACTATTATAATTATTAAACTACATCGCCATTACAACTAAATTGCGAAAATAAAATCATTTTCGGAGGAGAATCAACATGCTCAAAATTACAAAATGGCGTGTACAGAAGATGTTGTCTATGGATGAGTGGCATGAGTTGAAGCTTACGTTCGGAAATAAATATACAGTACTCTATTATTTATTCCTTTGCCAATTTTGGTTATAGTGAGGCACTCATTCCTATTTTGAAAAATTGAAGGTGCTATCTGCCAATTTTAACCTGCGCTGCGCTGTAGATAAAAAGTTGCCCCATGCTCACTTCAGATGTCGCTACTATTACTAGTCCAAGAATTTGACAGCTAATTGTCACTGTCCACAATATTTGTAATTGCAATGGCTTTCATGTTGACAACATGCATTGCGTTATTTACGTTGTTGAGCAGTCCAATTTTTCAAACATAATATGAAACAATGTAGATTAGGAGTATCCTTCGAAATCCTTCAGATTGTGATAGAAAATGTTTTACGCAATTGGGATGTTGGATTTAGTCGAATGAAACGCACCAGTCAGCAACCCGCGTGACTCCAGCTATTGTATCTTCACAGGAAACCGGTAGGTAATGTGTGTAGATAATGTGTTTTTAGGGTTCCGTACCTCAAAAGGAAAAACGGAACCCATAAAGGATCACTCGTGTGTATGTCTGTCCATATGTCAAAGCTAATTTGCTCCGAATCTGATGGACCGATTGAGTTGTTTATTATACAACCGGTTTGATTTATTCTATGACCCAAATACAGTCGTGTATCGAAAATAAGTAAATTTTGAATGTGGGGGTCACTTTTCGAGGGGAAATGGAAAAATTTGAAAAAAACGTTTTGCAAATGTACCGTGTAACATATCAAATGAAAGGGCTTGTTGTGAGAATCTCAGATATTTTTGTTTTAATAATTAATACTTACTTTTATAGATATTTAACAAATAGATGAAAGTTGACCATTACACCCCCCTTATATACAAAACTATTGAGCCAAACATTTTGAAAAAATACAGAAAGTAGTTCTATAATTACAGGTTACAAGAAAACCTTTTCGTTAAGAAGTGTATGGGCAAACATGGTATATCTAATAGTAACATGGCAAATCTCCCAATATTGCGTACAAACTTACATTTGCAGTTGGAATGTATGAGAGAACATGTTTTTCAACTACAATGACAAGTTTGTCCTGACTAAATCACTATTTATTTTTATTTAAACGTATGTCTGATTGAAACTGTTTCTTAAAAGTCTAGTCAAAAACTTAACATTCTCGTGCTCTTTACAAGCTTTATAATTTTCTATGCACTTTGTTCCTTAACTGGAATAGCATGATGTATCTAATTATCATTCGAAATACTCAATAACAAAATTAACAAACAGTAGCACAAATTTTTCTTGTCACATCACTAAATTGTTCTCAAAATGTCATTGTATGTCATTCAATGTCTTCCATCTGTCATTCTGTCCATCAGCCAGCAACCAGTAGAGATGGGTAACTAGCCGAAATTTCAATAGCTTAGCTAGCCGGCTATTTTTGGTTGAGTAACCAGCTAGCTAGCCAGCTATTTTGGCTACTTGGCTATTGAATAAATGGTTCAATAGCGACTAGCACTAGCGGCAGCGGCCGGCGGCGTACCTGGCCGATCCGAGTTCGATCCTCGCCGCAGCGCGGCAACGAGTTTAGATAGTTGATAAGTTAATGTCATGTTTTCGTTTTTATTTACTTTTTATTTTATTTTATACTCTTTTGAAAATAAATTACTTCCCCTCGTAGGTCATAAGTAATAAAAACATCGGAAATCTACAATAGCGTCATCTCTTTTTTTAGATATGAACTAAAAAAACTTTGAAGGGAAGTTCATTTCATAATTGAAATAAAAAGGCAAAAAATCAATTTATACATAAAATAATTATCAAATATTTATTTATTTTGTTTACCTTTACACCTGACAAACTATCTAAATTCTAACTACTTTAAACTATCGTATTTCGTAAAGTCTAAACGAAATTACTAAGTATAATGCCCTCTCTTTCTCTAATCTATATTGTGACTATTGTGAGAAAGAGATGTCCGATGCGAATGAAGTTCGCACTCGCGACTCTTTACTACTCATGCATAAGTCAGTAGCAGCGCGCGCATCACAGAGTACCAGATAATACAGCTATCGCCGCTATCGGTATCGGCTTACGTACGGCTAGCTAGTCTGGCTAGCTGTAGCCGGAGTAGCCACTCTTGAGTATTAATGTTATGTGAGTAGCCAGGGGTAGTATTATGAAGTATTAATGCCATGATTATTCCACTGCGAAAACGGGATGGTGCTAGCGGCCTTGTCTAGCTCCGTCTCTATCTCACACTGGAAAAATGGTGGCATTAATACCTCATAATACGGCACCAGTACCCAGTCGTGAGCCACTGAGCCGGCTAGCGGCTACCCAGACGGCTGAATGAAATAGTTATAACTTGTCAGTTGTCGAGTATTCTAGCTTGCCAGTAGCCAGTAGCTAGCTATCGTGTTGACGGATACCATAGCCGTGGCTATTTTTTAAATAGCCGTGATTTGGCTAGTTATTAGAATAGCATCTCTAGCAACCAGTCAAGAATTTGTCAATTTTGTCATTGTCAGTCATTGTTTTGATAATTTATTTTGTTGCTGAAGCGACGTGTTATATATTAGTGTTTTTAGAATAATTTGAAGAGTAGAAATGGCTGATGAGTATGCGGCTGTTAAACGTGGAAAACTGATTTTTAAAGGAGAAAAACCCAAGTAAGTGTATGCTTTGTAAAAATATCATCTTGTAGGTAACCTATTTTGAAATCACAAAAATTTTATACTTGCTTATTGTGTATTTCAGGAATTCGATAGCAACTATTAATTTTCATAACAGGTCTTTAGAAGACAAACAATAACATAAGATTTGTATCTATCTTGTTTTCTGATTCTATCTCTTTACATTTTCAGGGCAAAGAAACGCAAGCACAAGAAAAAAGAAAACTCAGAAGATTCTAACATAGATGAGGATTCCATCAAGCATGGCGGTTGGTGGAAGGTTGAAAAGATTGAAGACATTACTGGCTCAGTGTCCATAGAGTTTGGAAAAAATGCTTATGTATCAGCTTTAGACAACGGCCTGTTTACTCTCGGTGCTCCTCATGGAGATGGAGAAGGTCCGTCTCCTGAAGAGATTTTTACGGCATTTCCAGCTGGAGAGAGCAAGTTTGCTTTGAAATCAGGATATGGAAAGTATCTGGGTGTTGTGAAGGAGACAGTTGTTGGGAGATCTGATGCTGTGGGGGCTATGGAGCAGTGGGAGCCTGTGTGGCAAGAGGGTAAGGGATCTGTTTTTATTTCATCTTTATTTTTATTATCTTATTTATCTTTTATATAGATTATTTTCCATTTTGTGAATGTGAGAACGATGTACGCTTAGTGGACTGAACATTTTCTGTTTTTTTAAGTACTAACCGAATACTCATTGGAAGGCCTACACTGTTCTCCCATAACTAATAACAGTGTAATTCAAAAATATTGTAACAGCCAATTATTTTTAAAAGAGTAACCATGGTGTTTCTTGCTCGCTCTTCTCTATAGGAAACAACCAATGGAACCGTGCACCTAGTCCTAACGTTTCATAAGTGCACATGTAGGTTTGTGTGAAATAGAATATTTTGATTTTTATCCCCAACTTAAAATAAGAAAAAGAATTTGGGTCTAAAAAATATGTCAAGTTGAATGGGTCAAACATACATACCTACTAACTATCAAGGCAAGTTAATTAAAAGCTTGTCAAAAGAACTTGGGTCTTAAAAAAGCTTGTAAATAGGCTTGATCTTCTTGTAATTAGCCTGTTGCAGATTTCCAGAAAAAAATGAAACAGAAATTGTGTGAAATTATTTAGTGACTTGAGTCGTCTTAACCATAATTTAACCAGAGGTGGTGTAAAAACATAGTCGGCTTATATTCTCATTGCTAGGACACAGGCCTCCTCTTTGGGAGATGTTAAAGGTCATAATTCCACTTTTTATCCACCATGTAGGTTGATTGTATGGTCTTTTCCAAAAGTATGAGACGAAAGTGAAAACAAACTCTGTTCAGGTTAAATTATTATGCAATCACTCAGTAATGGGAATTAGTAACACATTCATCAGTATTTGGGTTTTAACTTTACCACTTTTTTCAACAATTATTTTTAGGTTAAGCTACGCTTGCCGGGGTTGGTCCGTGGATGGGTGACCATCTTTACATATCGAGACTCCTCCGTGCCTCGGAAAGCACGTTAAGCCGTTGGTCCCGGCTGGTATCGTTACCCAGTTACTGGGTTGTGGAGGTCAGATAGGTAGTTGCTCCATGTAAAATGCTGGTATTCAGCTGTATCCGGTTGGACTGGAAGCCGACCCCGACATGGTTGGGAAAAGGCTAGGCAGAAGAAGAGAGAATTAATTTTTCATTGAAGAAAAAATTTAAGTGATTTAAAAATTTGTATAAGTCAAAACACACAATTTGTAAGTGGCACTTTAAATTGGCATCAAAGCTAAAGTCAAATAAATTATTTCAAATAGCCACATAAAAGGCACTTTTGAACGTCAAAAACAAAGAAATAGAACTGATTCTAGTTGCCCCTTCCAAGTTTTCATATGGAGAAGAATGGGCAAGAAACTCCACCACTACTCTTTAAAAAAATGTTTTATGTAAAATATTTAAAATATTTTTTATACATCAACTAAATAATTATATGTGAAGACAATGCATCTAGAATTAGATTACTGTAAGTACCACAATTGGTAAAAATTATTAAAAAAACTTTTTTACAAAAAATTAAACCGACGAAAAAAGAACTGAAAAGCGAAAAATAAATAACTTTAATTTCGGAAGTCGGTGTCTTCGCTTTTCAATTTTCGTTTTTTTGCCACCGACTTCCGAAATTAAAGTTATTTATTTTTCGCTTTTCAGTTCTTTTTTCGTCGGTTTAATTTTTTGTAAAAAAGTTTTTTATTCTTCGCTTTTGAGTTACCATCCACTCCAGGGTACTCCAGGGGGTTACTCCAGGTTAAAGACCTGGAGTTGATGATGAGTGGTTGTGTCATCAGAACTATGTATGTGTGCGAAATTTCAACAGAATCGGTTCACAGTTGAAAATTTAGTTGGTGAAAAATCAATCAACCCCATTTTTTCTACCTTTACGGGTGGATTTTAGTTTCCAATTTTAAATGGGACCAACTTCGAGGTATACCCTTCCCAATAAAAAAAGAATTTTTCAAATCGGACTACTCACTAAAAAGTTATGCGTGGTCATACATAAAAAAAAAAATAAAAAATATACATTTCGAATTGAGAACCTCCTCCTTTTTTTTTCGTCGGTTAAAAATGAAGCAATCCTTACTAATATTATAAATGCGAAAGTAACTCTTGTCTGTCTGTCTGACGCGCTTTCACGCCAAAACTACTGAACCGATTTAAATTAAATTTGGTACCCAGATAGTCTAGAGCCTGAGAAAGGACATGGGCTACTTTTTATCGACATACCACGCGGGCGGAAGCTAGTGACAAATAAATTAATTATGTCATCATCCACAGGCATGTCCTGCTGATCCATTTGTTTACATTTTCATATGATACTTAGGAACACTTTTCCGTCTTATTTTCTCAGGTAAAACAGCAATCCTGAGTTCCCTTAACAAATTTATGTCAGTGGACCCTGAAGATGATGCAGTAGTAGCCCGGAGCACTGCCGCGGGAACTGACGAGTTTTGTAACATCCGGAGTAATAAGACTAAAGAGGTCAACAAATCTGTATTACCTGATGAGGAGCAGGCTGACTTGTCACAGGTTGAAGTTAACTATGTGTAAGTATGAATTAATTTAATGAATTAGTCTAGTTGATTGGTACTTATCATAATTTTTACCGACTTCAAAAAAGGAGGAGGTAGTATGTTCGGGATGATTGTTTTTTTTTTTTTTTTTTTTTTTTTATGTATGTTCACCGATTACTCCGCCGTTTGTGAACCGATTTAAAAAATTCTTTTTTTGTTCAAAAGCTTATACTTCTGAGGTGGTCCCATTATCACCAAGTCAGGATCTGATGATGGGATCCTAGAGAAATCGAGGGGAACTTTCAAAAATCGTAAGGGCAACTAGTGCATTCCTTAATTTATTCATTAAGTATTTTACAGCACTACAATTTTATGAAGGCCTGGAGTCGATCTGATGATGGAGCCGAAAGACAGTCAAGGGAACTCCTCAATGGTTTACAGCAGATACCTCGTGTTTGGGCTTGATTAATTTGTATTGATAAAAACTTTACACTTTGATGGGTTGTGACTGTCGTTAGGGGTCTGATGATGAAGACGATAGACAGTCGAGGGAACTCCTCAGTGGTTTACAGCAGATATCTTGTGTTTGGGCTTGATTAATTTGTATTGATAAGAACTTTACACTTGGATGGGTTGTGACTGTCGTTAAGGGTCTGATGATGAAGACGAAGGACGATTAACGGAACTCCTCAACGGTTCACAGTAATTACCTTGTGTTTGGACTTAATTCATTTATATTGATAAGAACTTTTCAACCATATAGGTTGTAAGTGACATTACAGATCTGATTATGGTCACCTTATAATATGATGATGAGGGGAACTATACAGTGTAAGCAAATGTATAGTGTTCACCCTTATATTCTTGAGAAGGCACGGGAGTCTCATTAGCCAGCCGGTTTCGTATAACATCTAAACGATACTTGCGCTGTTCAGACGACTCGCCACTTAATCGTTTTTGAATAAGATTGAGTCGGCAGATCTTATCATATTTTGGCGACTCCTGTGACAAATGAGAATGCATGTAATTTCTCATCTGAGATAACCTAGCATGACAAGCTAACGGTGATTCTTGGGAACCGGACATAGCACTCCGTTTGCGATTCTTAGATAGGCGTTCTTTTTCAGCAGTATTAGTCTCTTTAATTCTGTTTTTCTTCATGCGGGTGGCTCCTTTAGTTGGTCTACCCATGATTACAAAAATCAAATTACACAAAAAATGGAAAAATAATAAAACTTTAAAAAAAAATTGACCGACTTCAAAAAAAAACAAAACAAAAAAGGACTACTGTACTAAAAACCAAAAGACAAAAGTACTTCTTTAATAATAACAGAAAAATAAAAAAATAACTTTAATTTCGGAAGTCGGTGGCCAAAAACTAAAATTAAAAGCAAAGACACCGACTTCCGAAATTAAAGTTATTTTTTTATTTTTCTCTTATTATTAAAGAAGTACTTTTGTCTTTTGGTTTTTAGTACAGTAGTCCTTTTTTGTTTTGTTTTTTTTTGAAGTCGGTAAATTTTTTTTTAAAGTTTTATTATTTCTTGTTTTGGGTTCATGGTTTAGGATCATTGCACATTAGGCCACTTGGTCGAGCGGAAGACGTTGTGACCAAAGTTAGCTAGAGACAAACTACATTTTGGCGGATAGCGCTTTGTCTGATCGTCTGTCGTCACGTGAGACGTGACGACAGACGGTCAGACGAAGCGATCGAATGCGATACGAATTCTGATGCATTGGTTATGACAAAAATTACAAAACGCCCAAGACTAAAAGTGACATTCATTTTTCAGCAAGAAGTTCCAGAAATTCCAAGATAAGAAGCTTCGTTTGAATGAGGGTGGTGTGACAGAGCTGAAGAAAGCCAAGACGGAGGGCAACCTGCACGAGACACTATTAGACCGTAGGAGCAAGATGAAAGCCGATCGATACTGTAAATAGAGAAATATTATATAGTAAGACATGATTTTTCAAGATAATCTTAGCTTGTCAGAAAAACAGGCAAAAAAAATATTTCACCCGTCATGGGGACTACCGAAAGAAGAGAAAACGTAAAACTGGTGTTAGCGCAATCTATATTTAAGGTTACATCACTACGACGCGGTGCGCGGTCGCGCGAATCTATATTTACCATAAATCGCTCAATGCTCCTAAAGAAGTTTTCACTTCAAAAGACAAGCTAGAAGATTTTCAGGAATTAATTCAATTTTAATGAAACCAAAAATGATAACTACGAATTCAGTAATCAAATCGTTTAATGAGAGCAGAGTTACATAAAGTTACAATCAATAAATCAATGGTAAACAAAACACAATTCACTTTCAAATGTTTTTATTTATTTCTCATGTAATAACCTCCGGTACAATGGCCTAAACGATTTGCGGTAATTTGGATACACGGTATTTTACAGAGAAACCATTTTACTTACAATCAGAAAATTTGAATATACTACCTACACGTCTTATACAAAACGATATCTACACGTAAACCTAGTGTTAAGACTAGAGCTAGTCTATTGGAACATGATTCGAAGTGGCCTCATTTATCCAGTCTAAAGTCTGTGGTGTATACGGATTTATTCTATTTTTTAGTTTATGTGAATG
Organism: Lithophane leautieri; assembly: GCA_949152455.1. NCBI lineage: Eukaryota > Metazoa > Arthropoda > Insecta > Lepidoptera > Noctuidae > Lithophane > Lithophane leautieri. The sequence continues at coordinate 2,256,950 of OX424469.1, read as the reverse complement.
TGCGATACATATCTAGCATTAGTCTTCAATAATCTTTTCAAAAATAATAATGACTTACCTCTATGCACTTGTTAAGACTAATATACTATACATAAACAGATGATTCTATCTAAACAAATATTATTGCTAAGGACAGAAGAATGTTATTAGAGAGAAATGCTAGAGATGTCGATCACACATTCGAGTAACAGTAATTATTCTATGCATTGTGTTCAAAATCAGTCGAAAGGCCATCTGTTGCAGATACCAGACATATAAGCATTTTATTGAATCGTAATACATTACACTAATCCCACCAAGGATTGGCTACTGGTTCAAAATAAATATCCACATATCTTGGTCAAAAGAAAATATCATCCTTGCCTGTTGTACTGTTTTATTGCAAACATAATAATAACATTCGGTGGGCAAATTAATATAATATTCCATATGTATCAACAGATTTGATAAATGATAACGAGATTGCGTATTTTATTCTTTAAATTATATCAGAGGAGCATCGCAAAATCATAATATACATACATCTAAAAATAAATGCTAAAAATATACAAGTAAACTTATGTCTACTAAGTTAATAATACATAAAATACAAGGTTGTGTACTGACCATTGAAATATGAAGCTCCTCTAGTGGCCAACCATAGCGTAAGTAATTTTATATTTACATAATTTGTGAAATAATTATATTGGAAAAGTGTAGCATGCTTTGCATAGAGTACGAGGATAGTCATAAGGGCATGTCAAGCAAGACTTGTTACAAAGAAAAAACTGCTGTTGTTAGTAAACAATACCTGCTTGTTTTATTTTGCGACAAAAATCGGTACATTTAATTTGCAGCATTCTCACGAATTAATAATATTTATGGACCAATCAAACACACTAAAATGTTCTCACTCATTTCCACAATTTGGCATAAGTGACAGAATGCCTTCTTTCTACACTAGCATTGCTGAAAATTAAATAAAAAAATCGATGTGGTGCCTTAACAAAAAAAAAAAACGAGAAAAAATAATGTGACAACGCTAGAGTAAAAAGCAAGACAAAAGTTCATTATTTTAATACACAGTTTTATTAAAAACAAAACTATGTTTCGAGTGTCACAGTAACTAACGCGATTATCGCCCGCGATAAATATTACTGACGTAATAAATTAATTTCCCTGCTTTCATCACTGTTAATAAATAACATTACAGACCCCTTATGGCTCAAGTATTATATACTAAAGAAATCAGCGAGTGAGTTTGTAAGTTGTTAAATAACACAGTACAGTATGGGAATATCTGGTATATTTTATAAGGCTTACAACTGTTTAGACATGACACTGATTCTGAAAGTATTTTATTTCAGGATTTATCACCATCACTACTCTATTTCAATACTGACGTAAATTATCGCGATCCGAAAAACGAGTACCTATATAATCTTTCATCATTCATGGAATCACAACTTTATATAAAACCTGCGTGTTTTTATTCTTAACCGAACAGAAACATTTTAGACAAACCATATCACTGAAAACCCCCAAAAGCTTATAAATAAAGCCAAAAGGCGATAAATAAAATTAATTTCCAGTTATTCTTCAGTATCAATGTCATGTCTGCATATACAGGAGGTTCACTGAAGGTTCCGACTTACCGCAGTGTTGTGAGAGTGTAACAATCATTGGTTGAACGTTTCTTATCCTAGGTCTAACATCCCTTTGATTTAGACCCTTCATTCCTAATCAAGTCTTTTCCACTTTGCTTAAATTGGCCATTTCATTATACCTATCCACATTGACATAACAATCATTATTCCAAGGAGTAGTAAACAAATGGAGTGCCGATATTTGTTTATTTATTAATTAAATTAAAAGATTGCTTGAATTCAATAATGAACAGCATAATACACACACGAGTGTAAACACTGTGTACCGGAAATTACTATACACAGTGCTCAATTTTCCAACGTCACCTTTATCCAAGGAATATTTGTTTTGTTTTTATGTATTCTCATAAAAAAACTGCTAGACTTTTATTTTACTCCACGGATAATAGATATCCCGCCTTGGAAAAATCAGCCCATAGACATAATTAATTTCAACGATTGATATATTAAATCAACGCAACTCTGACCCCAAGATTGTAGCAATCGTCTGATTTGGGGGTCACTGTCTAAACTGATCTTGTATATGTACAAATTGATAAATAAACCGATGCTCGGCACTCCCAAGTGCGCACTACACCGCGTGGCCCAACCCTCCCCTCTCACAACCCGCCCCTCGCCCCGCGCGTGCTAGTCCGTGCGCTCGGCACTGCTCCCTCGCCCTCAGCTGTGCGCCGGCATGGCCGCGTCGCCGGCGCGTTCGGCCCGCAACCATTCTACGAACTCGTCTAACATTACTGGCCCTGGAAGTATAGAAACAATTTGTTAGAATGTATAGTTCTCCAGACGGAATTTCGACTATGGCTGCCAATCTCAACCGAGACTACTCTTCGAGATAGTGTAGTGCACGCGTCTGTTCCCTCGACCACGAGCTGGGCCGAGCAGGCGCAGGCGCACGCGGCGTGGGGGGTGATATACATAATAGGATACATTGGTAATGTTGGTGCTGGAGGCAGTTGTTGCCACTAGGCCACCATTATTCCATGTAAGTCTTATTTCTGTACTTTTTTAGTTTTAATTTTGTTTTTGCATGCCGTGTCTATCGCTTTATATTGTGCACTCGGCACGTGTTAATATATCGACAGTGTAACGATTGTAGATTGACCAATAAATAAATAGGACACAATATACTAACACGCTCCATCAGCGTCGTACGTGTTGAGCTGCGTGTCGACCGTCCGACTGAACTCGAGGATGTTGCACCACTGGTCGCGGTTGACGACGCGGTAGCGGCGCTCGCGCAGCAGGAAGTCGGCCAGCGGCGCGCGCAGCGCCCAGCGCGGCAGCAGCACGCCCAGCAGCGCGCGCGCCGTGCTCGTGTCCAGCGAGCGCTGGTCCTTGTCCTGGAAAACGTGGAAACTTGCCGTTACAAAAAAGATACCGTGAAAATTTCAGTTAATAAATTGTGTTTCGTTTCGAATGTGTTGGAATTATTTTATTTTCTGTATTGTTTTGTCTGGTATGGTAGTAAACCACTAAATTGAAGTTGACAAGAAAAGTTTGAACAACATTATTCTAGTGCTATATACGTGTTTGGAATGATATTTGCCTTAATTTCTTCATTTATTTATATAATAGAAACTGTACTCACCCTAGCAAAATCATAAGAATATCTGTAAATGGCCTTAAACATATAGGGATCGTTGAGTAAGCTGCGAAGGTATTCTATTTTGTTCTGCAATTTGTGCGCATTGTCACATTGTAGCTCCGTTAGTCCTGAAACAGATTGAATAATGTTATTAATACAACAAAACCATATTGTAACAACTACTTTACAAAATAACATGGTGAACACGAACACCAAGCACGGAACATTTGGTTCGTACACACGGCCGTGTGTACCAATGTGTGGACGTTGAATGACATGATGTTCGTTAGTGGTACGCACATGCAAACAAAGTGTGCGATGTTCTTGTTCGTTCGTTCATACACGCCTCAAGAGTAAGTATTTTTTAACGTATTTTCTGGTAAGTTATATGTAAATTATTGAAATTTTCAACAGAAAACTCAGTTGACAGTTAATTTTTTTTTATAACATACCTTTTATCCATTCCTCTTGTGTGAAGTAGCCCATTTGTTTTGCTCCCATTTTGTATGCGATGACCAACATGACGACGTTCTCAGGGTCCACACCTAAGTCCTCACAAAACTTTTCCATGCCTTCCGGACCTGTACATACAAAATAAACTCGTATTTATTGACTGTCTAAGTTGATTATGCCCTAATTTCTGGGAGGAAGGCTGAGAAAAATAGTAGAAGAATTTGATTTTCAGTCCTACTAGTTACTAAACCAATGGCGTTCAATAACTGGAAGTAGGAAGTCCGGCGGCGAGATTAGCAGACGACTTTGTTGTCACCGCGCGGGTTGGGATTAAATGAGACTGACCCAGGAGCGTGGGTATTGACATAACCAAGTCAGGTTGTGGACGATGATGATAAAGCAGTAACTCACCCAAAACTTCTGGGTCCAGGGCTGTTGTGTATTCTTTAAACCATGTTAAACATTTCTTTACGCTAAAACTCGTGTCTTCTGATTTGGAATGTCGACGTGAACTGAAATTGACAAGCAAATAGATTCATTAAATACATTTTCTCGAGTTAAAAATAAACAATAAAATTCTCGTATAAACGTTACGACTTTTGGTGTAAGGACAGAACCCAAAAAACACGCAGTGCAATTTTCACTGACTGAAACATCTTTGAAATGGCATGATATTTTTATGGTAGCCAGGTTCAAAATGCGGCTATCTATAGCAGTTACCAACACTTTTGTAATGTCTTGCACTTGTTCACAAGAGAAGAGAAAGGTGAAGAGGTTGGTCTTACCTGCTATTTCTAGATCTCTTGTGGTGATGGTGTTCGTCAATGGCGGTCGCCCCCGGCAGGACTTCGCCCCCGCTCGCGGGAGCGCCGCTCCGTGTACGTTTACTGCAACGTGGCATCGCTCTACCACCCTGTCCAATAAGTTACAGGATACTTCAGTATTATTTATTGTTAGAAAGCTAAGAAATATTTTTCATCTATTACAGAGGGGTGATTTTTGAGAAATGGAATAGATATTTTACTGAAAAAACAAGATGGCGGCGTTAATTCCAGTAATGTTGTAGCGTTCTATGTAGGTATGTTAACCAAAGGGACTTAATTACAAGAACTTTGCGTATGTTAAAAGGTGTGTGCCGCATGTCGCTTACGATAACTAAGGAGCTCAGTTAACCTTGCTGACAACACAATACAATTTGATAGACAGCAATACATAGGTATAGCAGAAGGAACACTGCATACAATGATTGTCAAAAAATATTTATCGGTATGCAGATTAAATCCTGTAATGGTTTGTGACAGTATCTGTGATTTATGACACCTATTCTAAAGCACAATGTTTGTCAAAAAATATTTATCGGTACGCAGATTAAATCCTGTAATGGTTTGTGACAGTATCTGTGATTTATGACACCTATTCTAAAGCAGTTAGTGCTCGATCCTTGACCTATTATATTTCAATGGTTGGCGACACTAGCAACACCAAGGAATTTGCTGATGTGTTGCCAACTTTAGACAGCCTGTAATATACCAAGGCTGGCCTTCTATTCCTCTTTTCTGTATTATTATTTCGAAAGACTTCGCTGATGAGTCGTGTACTCATGTTTATAACTATCGCGCCATATTTAAAGATGAATCTGAGATAGTAGGTATATAATATCAATTAACCTTTCAACCACTACTCATTCTGTGTTGTCATTGTCAACCACTAAGTTGTTTGCCAATGTCATCAATAGAATACAAACATCACTTGCATATTAAAAACAAAATTATTGTAATAAAGATAGAAACTATTCTACAGACACATTTATCACAAGATAGAATTGGAAATAGTAATTAACGTTCGAAAATGTGGTTTATTTACACACAAATAAGTTTTAGAAAAACCCTAAAGATGTGTAATATTGTATGGAGCAATAGCCTCGTCTTAATATAGCCCAAGAGATTTTTTTTTTGTTAAATATTTTTGTCAATGCTATCTTTTAAAAAGGGCTGTCCTAAGGTAAGTAAGCTTGCTTGTTTTTTAAATTTAAATCTTATTCTAGGATAAGCTAGTTTTGTATAATATAACATCACACCTTGTATTCCCGAAGGGTTGGGCAGAGGTGTACCTATAGTACACCCAGTAGTTTTGTATAATATTCATTTATTATACTTTTTGCTGAATACAAATGATTAATTTGAACCAACATTATTTATTAAAAACAATGTAAGTTTTATTTTGTTTATTTATCTTTTATTATTTAATCAATGAAAATGTAGAATAGTATTTTGTTCAGAATAATTAGTCCTTGCATACATTCTTGTATTTTTATTTTTATTTTCACGACTGCATGCCGTAAGGTAGAATGTAGCGGAAACACCTAGTGATAGTACCATCTTATACCCTACATTGTTTGCAAATAAATTAATCTGAATCTAGTAACTAAACATAATTCTGTTTCTATTGAGAAAATATACAATTTATGATTATCACTCAGAAGAGCAATAAGGATGGAGATATTTCGTAGTATGTTCATCATCAACAAAAATGTCCATTATTTAGGATGACCATATCACTTTGACCATAAAATCAAAGTTACTACATTTTTTGTGTTGTTATCAAAAGCAGATTTGAATAAGTCTGTTATTTAGTGAAATTTTAACATTGGTTTACTGTTATCTATCCTCAAAACAGTCAGGTTAAGGATTGTTTGAAGATTCATCATTATGTACAACTTTAATACATTTTGTACATGTTCAATACAATGTTTCCATGACATTCTGTCACATAATTTATGCAGTAATTAATAACTTATTTACATTACTGTCATTGCCTTGAGAAAATTGTTGTTTGATGTTTTCATTAAGTGTGAAAGAACTGGTATAGTGAGTGATTATTTATGTATAAATTCATTAAACTGTACAAACTTCAGCATTATAAATATTGTTGTTCCTTTGAGCAAATCACTACATCTTACTAATATTATAAATGTGAAAGTTTGTGTGTTTGTGTATTTGTGTGTTTGTGCGTTTGGATGTTTGTTACTCAATCACGCAAAAACGGCTGAATGGATTTGGATGAAATTTGGCAAACAGATAGTTTATAACCTGGATTAACACATAGGATAATTTTTATCCCGATATTCCCATGGGATCGAGACTCACGCGGGTGAAACCGCGGGGCGAAACTAGTATATTATAAAACAAAGTCCTCCGCCACGTCTGTGTATCTGTTTGTTCGCGATAAACTCAAAAACTACTGCACCAGTTTTCATGCTGTTTTCACCAATGAATAGAGTGGTTCTCGAGGAAGGTTTTAGTATATAATAACCGACATCCACGCAGGCAAAGCCGCAGGCATCAGCTAGTATAATATATATTGAAAAATTTTTTTGTTGTTTTGAATATGTGTAAATAGAAAGCTGAAGTATACAGAAAAATGGAAGATGCGGCAAGATGGTCATACTCTATCAAGAAGGCTGTTGGAGGCAGCATTTGCCAAGTGGTCCACACTGCAGAAGACCGCATACCTAGCTTAAAGATGCATCATATGTGGTCACGATCCTATGCATTGAGGGAGTAACAAAGGAGAAATTGAAAGCTTGACTAAGTCACAATGGTGGGGAGGATTTAGCTACAATAATGACCATAGATTTCATGAGTGGAGACTGCCAATTGGCAAGCATACGGTGGGAATCTTCCCTACTAGATGGACCAACCACATTATAAACACAGCCAGGAAAGACTGAATACAGAAGAAGCAGAATGCAGTGTTGTGGCATTACTCAAGATTTAATACCTTTCAAGAAAACAATGTAATTTGCTCAATGCCACAAATAAGATTATCAACTAAGATAAATTCTAAAGGTCATAAAAGTTTTTTTAATAGCACAATTTTATGCACAGTTTTTTTATTTATAACTGAATCTCACTCCCAACCAGGCCATCAATATCAAAGATTGATGATTAGTAATAATTGCTGAGTAATTTATGCTCCTTTATTCATCAGCAAAACTAGTTTCTTTGCTTGATAATCATAATAATTGTGACACAGAATTCAAGATTAAAGATGATTCAGCACTTTTTCATGTCAATAATTAAATTGTTTAATTCAGTGAGTACCCATTTGGGTTCAGGTGGAAACAAGTCAACATTTTTGAATTTGATTTGATTTGAAATGCAATAATTCATTATTTTTTCATATTTTTGGTACTTTACAAATAATTATAACAAGTATTCAGTGAATAGGAAATGTTAAATTGATTGATTTCTTTTAGCATTTTGTTTAAAATTTTGAACATTTTTGTAATTCAGTTTATTGACATGTAAAGTAGATCATTGCAAGACACCTACATATATATTGCAGCCATTACTTTATGAGTAAATGACTAACTTAATGTTTAATTTGATTAATATGTTTCAGTAAACACAGCTTACTATTCTCACAGCTATGTGTTGACAATACAAAGTTTATTTCCACTTATCTTTGCAAGACAATGTACAATACTCCATCAAATGGTGTAACCTCTTGGAATCATCACCCAAATATGTGGAAGTTTAATCTAAATCTAACCTTGCGCGAGTTAGATACCTAAACAGCTGGGTGTGACAGAAACATATGATATAGGATTCATTGTAAGCATTTAGAGGTTATACACATAATATTCGTGTCTTCACTCCGATAATACACAATGTAGAGTCGATTATAAGACTAACAAACACACAATACAACCGATAATTTACAATAATAAAACATCCCAAGCAATGGAATCAGCTAAATGTTTACCTACACACCTCAAAGATCAAATTAAAATGCCTTTGAAGATGTAACACGCACTTTTACGGTTTAACTTAAAGAAAATTAATCAAACTTACTATTGGTGGCAGATTCGATATGAAATTTGAAAACTTAAAGGGGTTTTCGTCTCCTATTTTGCGAATTTTGCAAGTACAGCTTCACGAAAAAAATGTCTTCTTGACAGGTCGATAATAACCTGAAATAAAAAAATCAATGTGGGGCAAAAGAGAGAATACATTCAATACAAATGACTATGATGATATCATGATCAGTATTTCGCTTATTTATTGAAGATCGATAAAAATGTTAATACAAAACGAAACGTGAAACGTTATATTTTGGAAGACGTCCCCTACAATTATTTAGCAAATAATCTTACCTTTTCTTTTAATATATAGATCAAAAATATATCCAGTATTAGTTTAAGGCAAATTAATAACTATTAAACCATTCCCACGATACTAAAAATTAATAAATTGAAGAACCAAACAGCAGACACAGCGGCTGAGAAAACTCATAACGAAGTGAACGTTTAGTTACTGCATTAACTTAACACGTTCAATTTATTTGCAATCATTGTTTTACAATTTATTTAGACAAAAACGGTAACAGTTTAATAATTTAGGGTAGAGTTATTTATATAATCACAATTTTTTCCTTAAAAATTGTTTATCCCAAGCTTAAAATAAAAGTGAACATATTTTAAAGCTTTGTTTTAAGTCGCAAGTAAATCCAAAGATAACTAAACGTAGCTGCATTATTTTCTATTGGTGAACTTTTTAATTTTAGTCGTTCCAAGCAACATTGATAGTTCCAAGGTTTTTTTTTTACAAGACAGGTTTTATTACATTATTTTTTAAGGAAAATTAAATGCTTACAATTATATTTTTTAATTTGTAACGACCCTAAATCAATGAACGTTTTATCTCGAAATTATTCATTTTCAGGTAGGATTTTAGGAAATGACAATAACGTAAGTAAAAAGGAAGTTTGACATCATAATATTTTATGGAGCTCGTCATATGTATGTGCGTAACTTTAACAGCACTTACAGCATCTGCATAACTTAACTTTCCCACAATAGGTACCTACCTGCCCTTATTTGTTGCGTCAAAGAATACCAATCTAGATCTACTTCTCCCTGCCGAAGATTGTAACGTAACACCCGTATTTACAATGGTACCAACACATGCAAGAGTTCCGGTTCTTCTTACACCCCTTTGACACGCAGGAGACGGTGTAAATAACATTTGCAGGTGCGCCCAGTGAGTGCTCCGAACGGCAATCTTACCTCACTCGTTCCGTCAGCGTCACCGACGAAGTATCCGACCGACAGATGGCACTGATCGATATCTTTATACCGAAGCCATAGAACTTCTGAGTGGCGGACAAAAAACCATGAATCAGCATCATCCCATAGATTGGCAAAGGGGTAAACATAACCCTATTTTTAAGTAGTCTGGACTGGTGAACATGTCAGTCGGAAGACAAAACTGTACTTACCTAACTTTTGAGAGACGTATCCTAGGCATGCAAGGTTTATCCACCGGGATGATTGGTTAACATTTGTACTACGGGATATGCCCATACTTCAAGAAGAACCAATCTACTTACCTACGTTAATTATTACAAATTATGCAAATCTCGTAAACCAACAAGATGCAATTAATTTACCTAAAAGCAATACCCACTATCCCATAGTAAGTACAAAAAACCATAAGGAACTCCGCAGTTCAGTAGTCACCTGTCACAAAATATTTGTATAGGCAGGATCTTTCTATAGGTAGAGTCCCCTACACTTGTAGTATTTAGAATGGGAAACAAAGCACCTAATCTAGTAAGAGGGCGCAATTTACGAGGGTGTTGCGCCCCTTGCTATCTGCGGTGCACAACCCCTGACGCGACGCGACGCCACACTCCGCGCCGTCTAGATTTAGTGGAGTACTCATTATTGATTTCGATTTTAATTCATTTGAATATTGCTCTTTGGCCCCTACAACGTCACATGTCTAGTAAATATTTGGCGGGAATTATTTTTTTAAAGTGCGTAATGAATGGCGCAATATTAAGATCCCTTTTGTTTCGGTTTTTTGTGCTTAATTGTAATATTAGTGCGTTTTAATGGAATTAGGAATGAGGGGCTTTTAGATTTAATTAGGTGTATCAGTGATTATAATGTTATTTACAAGATTATTAGGTGGCGTACTTATAATTAATTTCTCTAGTCAGAGAATAATAGGTACTAAGGTTAGTCAACCTTAGTACCTATTATTCTGCTGTGTATTTCAAGTTGTAGTTCTGTGGCGGTACCTACATCGCCACATTCGAACTACGCATCAAAGACCTGACGTCACACAAAAATCCTGACGTCACAAAAATCCTGCATCGCGCAATTAGAGTTTACCGTGCAGTGAAAATATATACAAAAATCCAATATCAATCATTGGGCAGTTGCCCGCCAGACACAACACCCGTCTGGTCGGAGGAACCTCCCTTTTCTATGGTGGATGAGTGAACTTTACACCCTGTTCCTCATACCCCTATAGTTCTAACAAGATGGGATTTGGCAGTGGTCATGTATGTTAGTGTGTAGGTACTAAACAGACTCTGTAGATACCATACATAACTAGGGTGTGTTGCCAAAATTTTGCCATAGACTACTAGACACCTCACCCTATCTTGCCTATAAATTAGAAGGGCCTCTAGCATTACTTACCTACTTATATATTTCAAAGAATTTAAAGTTCAACTTATCATGTTGATTACACCTCCCCACGCAATAAAGAGTTGAGTACCTACAACATTAGACGCGACAGCTTGTCAGTAATGTTTGTCAGTCGAGCCCTACTCTGACTTTGCATGACAACGAAATTTTGTTACAGCCTAACATGGGTTCTGGCAAACACATGCTTACATTTCTAAACATTTACAACGTGTAGGTACATTTACCTAGAAAGTAGGTACGAGGTACATAATGGGATTTCCCTACAGTCCAATCAAAAGTGAAAGAAGTGTTTTATTTACTAGTGGGCAGTAGTATGCAAATAAAACACTTCTTTGGGGGCCCTCTTCTGCTCAGAAGCGTAGCTAGGTAACCAAATGCCCTGAGGCAAAAACAACTGGGGGCCCTAAATAAACAGGGGTTTTATCAAGTTAAACTATAAATATAATTATGATTATAAATACTTTAAAGGTGCAAAGCTACTTTATTATCAGCTCTTTATCGTGCACTGCAGGGCTCAGCAAAGATGCTTCCTACATGTATGCGATGTCCTAGGTTCTACAGGTGAAGAGTTTAGGAACGTATACTTGGATTAATAATATTGGTATTAAGCAATAAAACAAAGTAAATCAAAAGCTTTACGTAAGTAGGTACGTATATATATAAAAATCTTTATTGTACATAAAACATTAACAACAATTCTTATACAGATAAGTCATGTACAAGACAAAGGCAAACTAGCTTCCACAGCCAAAAACAATGAACTGGTCCATATTGAGAAGTGGTAAAATAGTACGATTTTGAAAAACACCTGTTGTTCTGGTAGGCGTCTGAAGGCGCCCTGCTGCCGTATTATGACGTTTTAATGCCATAATGATTCCAGTGCAAGAGAGAGATGGAGCTATACATGACCGCTAGCACCATCTCTTTTTCGGTCTGGAATCATGATGGCATTTATACTTCATAATACGGCCCCTGAAGGCTATACAGGCTCCATATCAAGATTTTGATATTTTTCATTAGGTAGGTATCACTTAATATCTTGTTAGTCGCTACCTATTTAATTTTATTGACATTCCGAAGGTGAGAGAATTTTTAGCTAAATGAGAGGTTTTTTGGTCTGGTTCCGAGGGCCCCCTGAGCTTGGGGGCCCCGGGGCACTGCCCCGGCTAGCCCCAAGGTAGCTTCGCCACTGCTTTTGCTTCGCACGGTTTCTTGGACTTACTTAACAAAACATCGAGATTTCATAGTTATATGTGACTTTAATACACACAAACCTCATCAAAATCTGTTGCGTGTTTTAAGAGACCAACGCGGATATACAGACAAACACGAAAAGCGACTTTAATTTATAGTAATTTATAGAGTGTAAGTATAATGCAGCTTACAATTATGAGGAAAATATTTGAACACCCTCAGTGACAAAGGTCGTGGACTCGGACATTTTAGGCAGAAGTAAATAAAATAGAACACGTTTTAGCTTGTAGCCTGAAAGGCTGTATGCCTATTTTCCGCAGTCAAAACTTATTAAACGTCCTACCCATGTCGTCCTAAACTTTGTTATTTTACGCTTCTCAAGTCTCAAAGTCATTATCGTTATCTCCGCCATTCCCGTTGTTGTCCAAGAAGAAAACATTCTAAATACCAACCCGTAATAATTAGAGAAACATTCATTGCGAAACGTCGGGGGAGCGTTTCTCTGATCGTCGGACAGAAAACCGTCATGCGTTGCGTAGCCGGCGCGTCCATTCAAGCCGGGTCGTCGGTACGCCCCCGCTTCACCCTATTTTCACCCCAATGGCCGCGTCCCTCGTGGAAACAATCTTCAGTTCGCGTTTCACCCGCACTTCGGTCGCCCGTCGGTTGCCGGCTGCTCTGTGGAAACACCGCGATCTTTCCCGAACTAGTGCAATAATCAAAACAATTCGAATTTCAACTTGTGTTCCATTTGCTTTTGTTTTTCTGATCGTTGCGAACCCCTGTTAGTGTTTTTGTTTTATTAACTAGTGTTGTATTGTTTGTAATTATATTTTCGGCCTGTGTTAGTGTATAGTTTGTGGACATCCGCATTTAGCGAACTTACGTAAGTATTTACTGCATTGCGTTTTGATCTGAGTTTGATTAACCTTGACAAAAATTTATCCATAGCGATTACAGTTCCTTAGAACTTTACCTCGTAACTACTAACCAATTTATTATAATTGGAAAGATCATAGAATGACGTCTGACTTTCCGGCTTTCATTCGTAACCTTTGAAGCGTTCGTGAACCGAAATAATCGTTGCTTTTAGTGTATTTCAACTGAAAAAACTTAAGTGAGAGGTCTAACAGGCAATTTGTCTGAAGGCCGGCCTGAAGTCGATTCAATTAAGGTCGAATTGGGTCGCTGGAGTAGTGGGTAGTTGTAAGTAAAAGGCAGGCTGCGTATCTCACTTAGTTATTATCCTTGATTGTACGTGTGTGAGGGTTCAACAGTCGCTGCGGTGAATATTTTGCCACTTATTTGGTTTTACCATTTATTATGTCAACTGAGGAAGTTAAAGCAAATGTCGGATATCTCAAAAGTGCCAGCTTTAGGTTCACGAACTTTTTTTAGAAAGGTTTGTGATAGGAGTAAATTCACACATTCAGTTTGATAATGTGAAGTGCTGTGAAGGTTGTTTTAATATTTTTGAGGGGGATAAGGGTTGATTTTTCGACCCTTTGAAAATTTGAGATCATAAAAGCTCCTTTGGATTGGACGGATTCATTACATTAAAAGCTCAAGTAAGGTCTCAAAGGAACAAATGAAGCTATAATTTAAAAAGTTTCCCTAAGGGCAGGAAAAAATACTTTTACTTAATTGTTTCTAAAAGCCTTTCTCAATCTACCATATAAGCATAAGTGCCATTACGTTTCTTCATCAGCCGTGACGCTGGAATGCGTTCCGAAACATTTGGTAGCCATAATGTGACTATTAACGTTCATACTTTACCTTTGAGGATAAGCAGACTTTTAGGGAAGGCGCCTGGTGTCTGCTATAGCAATACTGAGCCGCCATACATACATTAGCATCGCCACATTTGAGATAATCTATTGTAAATTGTAATCTGCAGTGCGCCATAGCTATTGAATGCACTTCAGTATCCACACAGGGAGTATTAAAACACTTTTTTTTAATTTAATTGGTGATGTTCTTCATAAAGTTCAGATGCGTAGTATGCACTCGCAACGTGCTGTAATGGTCATACAACTGTGGTCAGTGGGTAGTATTATGAAGAATTAATGCTATAATTATTCCACTGTGAAAACGGGATGGTGCTAGCGGCCTTGTCTAGCTCCGCCTGTCTCTCTCACACTGGGTAGCGGGTAGTACTGCATAATAAGTAATTTTTTGGGTCATAAAAATATGTATGTCTAGGTTAAGGTATTTTTCTATGCGCCTGTGTCGCCTGAAATAAATGGTATGGTATTATTAATACGGCACCAGGTGGCTTAAAACAGCTACTTTGGCAGAATCATAATAGGAAAATATTATGAATCATCGTAAAGTGTCACAAACAAACAATTCATAATATGATCTGCGTGCAATTCATATTACGAAATAATTCATCTGTTTGACAGTTTTCTATGGAGATTCGTAAAATAGTCCACACACGAATTAATTTTGTGTCAAATTAGAGGAATTGCTAATGACAGCTGGAAATTCAGGAAATGAATTGCTTTTAGAGGAATTGCTAATGTGGCCGTTTTAGACCCCATTGAACGTAAACGAAGCAAAAGCTGCAGGTGGCGTTCTGAGGCCCTAGACAAAGTGATATTCTATCAGCGATACCGATTATGGAAAAGACAAAAATGTTTAAGACTGACAGAAGCTATCGAAAAGCATAATATGTCAATCCTGTTGAAAGTCGTTGTAGAAATACGAAACGCTTTCGAAGCGATTGTCATTTGTCTAGGCCCTCTGTAGTGTTTGCCTAGGTCCACGGGAGAAAGGCATGACTTTATGTATGAAAGTATATTTCACAATATCTCGCTTCAGAAGTGAGGAGATAGTTCTACATAGACAGTGCGGATACCGAAGTTAGCTGTGGAACGACTTAGCAAACTTTTCACTGCTAAATGGCTTGAAAACTTCAGAGAAGGTGTAACGTTGAGCAAATCTGCCAAGAATGATTAAAGACTAGATTTTATCCGCGGCTTCACCCGTGTGGAGGCCCGAAATTATAACACGGGAAGGTATTAGGTACCGTGATAATAATTTCATCCAAATCCGTTATACCGTTAAAGCGTGAAAAGGTAAGAAACAGAAAAACAGACAGACAGTTTCTTTCGCATAGTATTAGTATGGATTAGGTACTCTGGCAGGTCTGAACAGAGTAGATACCACTATGGCTTTTTTACTATGTATAAGCGTAGTACAAAGTAGATGGCTGAGGGGGATCATTGTCTCAAGTATCTTCGTCAAAGTAGACATAATCCGCCTCTTGTGAACTGCAAATGCCCCGCTTAGTGCTTTTATACTGCATCTATGCAGTTTTTATGTTCTACATCAATGGGCTTAGCTTTTCTCTTCAAACGCAGTCGTAGCGTGGATTTATGTACAAGTCAGTCTGAAAAAAACCTATCTAACAGACTAATCAAGTTCCAAGTGGAATTCTCATCAATGACACGTAATTTGTGAGCGCCACGAGTTTCTGAATACTTACTAAAAATATTTTATATTTTTGGCTACTTGCTTTGCTAACCATTTAACTAAAAAAATTATTTTAGATATTACATCCTCAAACAGTTGGGATGAGCATCATGATCACTATTATAGATGACTCACATGGCCTCTCGCCATATGTACGGTCTACGCCTTTTCGTAGCGTGTCGTAGCACTCGTAGCGGGCTCTACGAAGCTCGTAGGCAATTTCAGAAAAGAATTTTAGTTACAAGATAATATCTAATATTGTTTCTATAATTATCGTCAACCGAATAATTCAGAGGAAATAGGGTCGGTCCCTTCTCCAAACAACGGCTCTCGCCTGTTTTCTCTCTGGTTTATGACCAGACAATGAGCAATGATTTTTTTACATTAAAATAAATATCAACTAGTTCTATGCCCCTATGTTTTCCGTTTTGATGATACATTATCTGTAGAAGCACTAGAACCCTCAGAAAATGCTCAAAATTGCCTGTTTAAACCGCTGTCATCAGAGGCCAATTGTACAAATTTGACAAATATAAATGAAAAAAAAAAAAAACATACGGGCACAGTAAATATCCTTCTTATTCAATTTATAAAATATCTTTCAAATTTGCCAAATATTGGGGGAGGAAATAGACGAGAGCCGAACCTCGAATTATGACTTTTTGTATGGAGAAAAGACCTACCCTATTTCCTCTTAAGTTACTAATTTATTTCAGCTAACCTTTGAAAAGTAGCGTAACAAATTGGCAGTATTAATTCTATTATTCTTTAATAATTATTATAAATTTTCTTTGGTAGAAGATCTAAAGCGTTTGAGCGGGAATTATAACAGGGGTTTTCCTGCAATTATTACTAATTATCACGCTCCATTACCTCTTAGCAAGGGTGTGTAAAATTCTAATCTATATTGCTGCCAGCTACGAGTAGATGCACCTACTCGTATAAACAATGTTAGGAACTTCAATTTTCATGCAATCCTGCACAGGTATATTGTGATACTGAAGAATAAAGATAATGTGTTTCGAATGACGAATTTAGAGTAAGTATAACTTTTCTCGGGCTTATTGTTAGCCTTCTAAGCGACTGTTAATATGGCATATGACAATAGATCATAGTTTTTACGGTTCCGTATCCAAAGGGCAAAACGGGACCCTATTACTAAGACTCCGCCGTCCGTCAGTCTGTCTGTCTGTCTGTCCGTCCGTCTGTCACCAGGCTGTATCTCATGAACCGTGATAGTTAGATAGTTGAAATTTTCACGGATGACGTATTTCTGTTGACGCTATAACAAAAAATAATAAAACACAGAATAAAATAAATATTTAAGGGGGCTCCCATACAACAGACATGATTTTTTTGCCGTTTTTATAGATAATGGTACGGAACCCTTCGTGCGTGAATCCGAGTCGCACTTGGCCGGTTGGGGTCAGCTTCCAGTCTAACCGGATGCAGCTGAAAACCAGTATGTCACACGGAGCTATCTGAGCTCCACCACCCAGTTACTGGGTAACATGATACCCCGTGGTAAGACTGGTTGTCAAACTTTTGGCCTTGCGACCCGTATCATATGAAGACGGACGGAGGGGGATCTGGATAGGTAAATGATGGTCACCCATCCACGAACCGACCGTTGCAAACATAGCTTAACTTTCGATCCACACGTGCGGCTGTTATTATTTACCCCTTCATTTTGGTTGGTTGTCATTTTTGTTGGAAATTATAAAGATAGCTACAGTTAATGAGGAGGTCAGTGGCCACTTTCCAAAGCCGTCCCAAATGATTTATTATTAATGAACATTAATCCAATAGTCGGCCGCCACGATTATAATTGATGAGATATTAACGAATCTAGGACGATACTATTTTCGGAACTGTGTCAGTTGACTAAATTATTATCTGACATTATTAGATTCAGTACTGAAAGTAGAGTTTTTCAGAGTTTTATTTTCTGACGTTATTGTAACTTCGTTTTTGTTTTCTTACTTTTTTACGTTTTTAATACTTCTTAAGATAAAATATTAGAAAAGAAACATTTAAAAATAGAAGTCCGCTGGTGTCGGGAGCAGGGTCCAAGCTACCGGTGGTTAGGGCTGCAGAGACAGGGCTCCTCACAATGCGAGCCGTATCAAGGAGTAATTAATGCCTTCTGAATTATTGTTGTAATTATTATTTATGTACTTTATTATTATATTGTAGACGTAATAAAGGAAGCGACGTAATTATTTATTAGAATCGTAGTTACTTTTAGCAACAGTTGCACTTAAAGGGACTAGAATTATTTTATTTTTTTATGTAAATATTAAATAGTTTTACTCAAAATCTGAAGCAGAAAATACAACCACCAACACTAATTAAAGCCCTAATTTAGGTGCTGTAATTAAATGGTTCTAATTATTGGCCAGACTGTTCTTTGTATTCTATTGAAATAATATCTCATTTCTATCCTGCTTTAGTCGACTTTATTGGAACACTAAGCGACACCTAAATGAGCCTGCATAAAAGCACGCTGTTTGATATTCAACCCTAGAGCGCTTAGCTGAGAGTTGAAAATCGAACAGCGCACTTTTATTTATTTTACCTAGTGTTTTAGTGAAATTGGCCAATAAAAAAAAACTGTGATACAATCACCAATCATTTTGTCATGTATAGTAAATAGGGTGCCAGGAAACATAAGAAAAGACTGTTATCAAATGACAGTATGAGAGAGATACTCATGTATTCTCTCTTTACCGTTCCTTGTATGTAGTTTTCTTCTCGTCTATGATAAGAATGGCGAACAAATCCGTAGTGATTGGTTTTATTTGAAGCGTGTTTGTGCTGCAAAGGAAAGACTTTGACGCTCAAAGACGTCACGAACAAACGCTCCGGGGAAAAATTGAATGAATCTACATAGATTACGAGGCGTTATGCGTAACTAAGAATCCATACGAATAGATGTCCGTCGGTAAGTACTATAGGGTTAAGGCCCTACCCTACCTTAGATGTTATCTCGCTCGCACCATACTACTCGTGAACTGAGTGAGAGCGAGACGGAGTGGGGTGCTGCTCTCAAGCCTCGAAGAGTTTAGGTAAATGCCTTTTACGTTAAAAAAAAAATATACCTGCTTTATAGTTAGTTCACTTATTATGAAAAGTTTCATGATCTAATTTGAATTATTTTTTGAATACCAGCGGTTTATAGTTCAGTTTAGAGGTAGCTTTGGATTTTTTCTATCGAGAAATTATGTAGTTGTGTCAATTACATAACATCAATAGCATCAATCCTCAACATTAACATATATTTATTTCAAAATTAATGCTGCAGTTTTTTCGGCATAACGGAGGATCATGCTAAGCAATTTGACGTAGGGTAGGGCCTTAAATAATAATAAATAAATAATAATAATAAAATTTATTCAAGTAAAACAATAAGGTAAAATTATGATTAACATTAATTACAAACGAGGTAACTTTAATTCTAGCTGTAATATAGACCTGCCTGATCTAGGTTTGTGAGAACCTGTGTTTCAGGCCATCAATTTACATCAAACATTTTAAAAGAAGACAATAATTTTATAAGAAGCTAAATAAAAATAAGACATAATATTTTCAATGACTGAAATAGTAACTGTTTCGGTACATTTTTTTAAAACTAGATTATGTAAGATATAGTATTTTTAAATAAATTAACGAATAGTAATAAAGTAAATAAAGTGGAGACTATTATTAATTAGGTAAAGGAAGAGACTTATATTAGAGTAGGTGAATGGAATTTTTATTTTAATATTTCTAGTAGTTTTTCCGTGTCTGCATAATTGAGTTTTGCCAAATATTCCTGTACTAGTAAGTTACACCTATTATAGCTTAAACTATAAATCTTTAGCACTCTGTTAAATTGGTTATACAAGTAGGGTCCCAAAAATAAATAAAATCGACGAGCAAAAGCATGTTTAGTCTGAGTGTTAGCACAAACCAAATCTTTTCTTCTCCTGTCTGAAGGTACTGGGTTAAAATAAAGTTCAGTGTGTTGGAATAGAACTACATTCAAAACAAATAACTGACGTACTGTTAGCACCTTACATGCCATATAAAGCTGGTGTGTTGGAAATCTAAATGGACGAAAAGTAGCAACCTTTAAAACTGCTCTTTGGGCGCGTTCTAGGTGCAGTAAAATTGATTTTGCGGCACCACCCCAGGACGTTATGCAGTAGGTAATAATAGATTGACACAGAGCCAAATAGACCTGTCTAATTAATTGAAAGTCGGCAATGTTACGTAAATTTTTGAAAATGTACATTAGTTTACGCACTCTGTTGCATAATAAATCGATGTGTTTGCGGAAATTCAGGTTTGTGTCAATCGTGACACCTAGATATTTGATATGGTCGGTTTTAGCTAAAGTGGGACAAGTACACGCAATGTCAGCATAATGAAAATCACAATTGTTATGCGCTTGAATGTTAGGATTAGTAAGCGTTGGATTAGTATTTCTCATTGTAAATAATAGGTACTTGGTTTTATCTGTATTTAATGTTAAGAGATTTTTATGAAGCCAATTTGACACGGTAGTAAAACCATTCTGTGCTACTTCATAGACCTCGGCCTTTGATTTAGCAGCAAACAGTAGAGCAGTGTCATCCGCATACGACATAATTACCCCCTTTTGGAGTGTTAAATTGCACAGGTCATTTATATAAATTAAAAAGAAAGTAGGACCCAAAATACTGCCTTGCGGGATTCCGTAACAGCTATTCCTAAGTTCAGAACTCATGCACTGACCTATTTTTACACACTGATGGCGGTCGCTAAGGTAATCAGATAATAGTTGGAATTGAATTCCCCGTATTCCCAGCATTTCCAGCTTGTTCAATAGCAAAGTACAAGAAATTGTGTCAAAAGCCTTGGCAAGGTCTAAAAATATCCCTATCGTGTGCATGCCGTTATCCAGGTTTGTGCTTATAAAATTTGTCAGTTGGTGTACAGCTTGGCTTGTTGATCTTTTGGGCCTAAAACCAAATTGATGATCAGAAAGTAATTAATTACTTTCGAGATATTTTACTAATCTACTGTTAATAATTTTTTCCAATATCTTTGAGAGGCCTGTTAAAACTGAAATTGGCCTGTAGTTATTTACACAATTTTTGTCTCCGGCTTTAAACACAGGGGTGACTACGGCTTTTTTAAGTAATTTAGGAAATACTCCTTTTGTTAGAAATAACTGAAAAATGTGAGTCAACGGAGGGGCAATGATGTATTTAAATCTTTTGAGTATGCTATTAGGTATGTCGTCGCAACCTACGGCACAAATTTCCTTTAATCCATCTATTATACTTACTACCTCATTAACATCAGTATCTAATAAGACAAAAGAGTTACGAGTTGCATTAGTCTTAGTTTGACTTTGAATGGAGAAACACCGATTAATTATTAAGGTTTTTTCTGCTAAGTTTTTTCCTACGTTAATGAAGAAGTTATTAGCTTTATTTGCTGCTGCGGTAGGGCCTAGCTGAGAAGATAAAAGATCAAGAGCAGGTTCGGGATTTTTTGACGTAATAGTGTTAGTTTTTA
Source organism: Lithophane leautieri (assembly GCA_949152455.1). NCBI lineage: Eukaryota > Metazoa > Arthropoda > Insecta > Lepidoptera > Noctuidae > Lithophane > Lithophane leautieri. Next base: position 2,235,544 of record OX424469.1, on the reverse strand, counting down.
TAATCATCTGTCGCTAAATACAGATAAAACTAAATTCATTCCGTTCTCAATTCGCAACCCTGGTAAATCGCTTCAACTAACTCATCACTTAATCGCTCACACATGTCATACTGAAACTGTAAATTGCTCGTGTCCGTCTTTGTCTTCCGTGGAATCTATAAAATATTTAGGTCTTATATTTGACAAAAACTTGAACTTTAAAAACCATATAATTAATCTTTCAAACAGAATTAGAAAACTTATCTATGTATTCAAAAAAATCAGACACTCAGCCAATACTAACTTAATAAAAATTATTTACTATTCTTTGTGCCAAGCGGTCATAGCTTATTGCATCACTATCTGGGGCGGTGCTGCCAAAACCCATAATTTAATTGTTGAACGCGCGCAAAGAGCATTGCTTAAGGTTAGTTACTTTAAGCCCTGAAGGCCAATTCTCTTACTTAAAAAACGTTCAAATTCAAGTCGCAATGCCACAAAAGTTCCGAAATGTCACAAAAGGTATTCTGCTAAACCAAAAAACTAAGTCAAAGGTGACGTCTGGTGCGATGATATTGCGAATAGAATGAAAATAAGAAATGTACTGAAACGGTATTCTGCTAAATTTTCGAGTTGCGAAAGAAAATAAAATTGGTATTCCCGTACCTAAGTAAACGTCAAAACTGACGTAAGCATGAGATTATTTGTTGACTGAACAGTCACGAAAAATTTTAGCTTCTGCAGTTTCATATTTCTCATTTTATTTCGATTTTGTCCTTGAAATCATCTTGAAATCCAATATTCATGAAATAAAAACTTATTCAGGAACAGTGTTGTAAATAATTTTGTGTTTGTGTGGTGAAATAATACAAAACGAATGCGTTCCGCCTGTGGGAGATATTTTCATTCCTCGCACAACGTGCAGACGCCGAATCGACGGCAGAACAAAGTAGAGAGCACAGCAGTAGCTGTTCTCAGCATCGCCGGCCGCGGGGACTTACATCAGACGCATTTTCCATAAGCGACCGTGCGTTTTTAAACACTTAAAGTCTTACGAACTGAAGCCGCATTTCCCACAGGATAAGTGAAGAAATGGACTGGGTGTTGCAGCCAAGGTTGGTCTACAAGTACATATTATAATACTTATATCAAATTATTATTGATTGATATGCAACAAGGCATCTATATTCTAAGCATCTTCGTCATCACCGCATCTACTTTTTCTCGGTTTTGATAAACCCTGCGTTTTCCACGAGTAGCTAGTAGCTCCTTCGACACTTTCGTTGTGGGTCGAAACTCTATTTCTTCAGGTTCACAGCTGTGTAGAAAGTCACACTGGCCCTGAACCACCCACGTGTATTCAAAAGACATGTCTTGTGCAATTCCCTGTGACAAGAAAGTTCCGAGAATAGGTTGGAAGTGTAACCGTTATTTTAAATTCTATGCGAAATGAATAAGTAATAGAATTTGTTTGTCTATTCACTATTTATTATACCTAATATGTCTCCTTTTTGATTCCTTACATTTAGATGAGGTACGAAGTCCCGACCTATTTGCGGTCATGGCGGCCAATTTCAACGGAGACAGCCAAGTATACAGGAGATACTATAGAAAATGAGGCAAGTGTGTGCGCACACACATGTGCACACCCTCTTCTCTCACTATCATAGTCCGATGGGGCGGCAATACGACGTAACCGGGAAGAGATTAGTAGCAACGGCTGTACGTGCTTTCCTAGGCACGGGGTTGTCACACTATTACATTACTATTTGGAGGAATCACGCGGACGACACATGGCGGGAAAAATGAGGAGGACGGTCGTTCTGCCGGAATTGTTCTACTTAGTATAAGAGCGAAAAGCACGGTCCACGTCTGATAAAAAACCGTTTAAAAGCGCAATACATAGTTCTACTTATGTTGTTTTGCGTATTTTTTTAAATGTTTGTGTAAATATTTAGTTGACTATTTAATAATAAATATTATTATGCACTTCAGTAGGTAGTAATTTTATTTTTCTTCAGTCACTCCACTTCTGTGAAGCACAGGGTCCGTCAATGTGGCGACAATTGAGAGAGTCTGACAGATGTTCAACACAGTGGACGTCTTTCGGCTAAAATGATGATGATGACTCCACTTCTATAGGGCTGACCTAATATTCGCTAAGCACTTCACCGGCAACTGCATCACGGCACGTTTGCTCTCTTACTATGCTCGTGAGAGATGGTCACAGTTCCAAACATCCTTACTTAATATTATAAATGCCAAAGTAACTCTGTCTATCTGTCTGTCGCGCTTTATAAAGTAACTCTGTCTATCTGTCTGTCGCGCTTTCACGCCAAAACTACAGAACCGATTTAAATGAAATTTGGTAAACAGATAGTCTAGAGCCTGAGAAAGGACATAGGCTACTTTTTGTTGACATACCACGCGGGCGAAGCCGCGGGCGGAAGCTAGTAAATACATATTTCTAACAGACATGTATAAAAATCCACACGTGAGACCAGACAACGGAGACATGTATCACATATGTATGTATGGATTTTTATAAATATGTTACATTCATTCATTTGCCTCTTTGTCAGAATGTACACCCAAGCTTCTGAATAAATACTACTTGATAGATTAGGTATGTACGATTCTTGCAAAAATAATCTTTAAAGGTCTGACCAACACAGGTTAAGTCATCATCATCATCATTTCTGGCAGCCTTGTTCCGCCCACTTCTGAGTAGGTTTATGCTACACATTATCACGCTATTTACTATGGGGAAGAGGAAGAGAAATATTGTTTTTTGCTCCTGTTCTTCGATAGTTTACTGCAGGATTGTAACAAAATAGGTAATCAATTCATAGGCGCGAGTCAACTCTCGCGTAAAACGCCTCATCTGGACAGGTTTTATAAGGAGCTATGTTGAAAAATATTAAGAACGCAAACAGCCTTATGGAATATTCTTAGCAAGCGTTTGCCTCATAAGGTAATTGGCGTTTGATATGTTAGTACGAGAGCCCACGACCAAAACCATGTCGCATCGCTTTACGGCCAAAACCGTATAAAAATCATTAGTTTCTTGTAGTTGCTGTTGTTACCTACATTACATACAAATTTTGCGAGGCATATGTGGCCTGACAAATTTTTCAACACGTTCAAAATCTTTCATTCGTTTTATTTATATTTCATTTTATTTGTAAATGTATAATTATGCCTTTTCTCTTATGAGTCTATATTACTCGAATTAAATGATTTGAATTTGAATTTCAAAATGATTTCAACACACAAGATGCTCACACTCTCTCACAGCTTTCATCTGAAAAATGATTTATTCGCATCAACTGACCAATGTTCACTTGACAACAAGATTTTCAGATGGTTTACTATGGGAAATGGCTATTGAAAATGCGGTCAGCTAAGACGTGATTAGAAAAATTCTGAAAGGAGATCTTTTATTTTGGGCCGAAAACCCAAAGTTTTAGTTTTATATTTTAATAAAATGTCGGTAAGTAGGTAAGTAAAATAGACATAAAGAAAACAGCTGAAGGAATGGTCTTAGAGATTCAGTACCATGGTAAAAAATGATTAGGAGGACTTCTCCGACCAGGGTACTTACCTCATTTTTTTCGCACTCGGCACATTGTGTTTTGGGCCCAACTTTGTATGAAACGTGAATGGTCCTTAGGATTTTGGATTCAGATCTATCGATTTTATAGGGTTTTGGTCAAAAAACGATAAGGCAAAAACTTTGGTCATGGGCTCTCATACTATGGAAGTGTCATGTGTGTCTTTTCAAAGTTAGCTTTTGTATAATATAATTATTATGTACTTGATATATTTTATTGTTAATAAATAGTATTTAAACTACTGAAAGTCCACCATTTCTTCAGTTTATGGGCCCAGCCCGCTTCCACTGCGCAAGTTACATAGTCCATTATGACATGTTGTTAAAAGAAAGACTATTTTAAACTTTTTTCATTGAACCGTACAGTCGGGGCGGTTCGACGTCTGCCTTGCATGACATTGGTTGTAAGTTCGATCCTCAACTATTGCTTTTTTTTTGTAATTCATTTTTGTACTATTTTGATACAATATTTCCAAATTACTTATAGTAAAATAACTGTATGCTTTTTAGAGTTCCATACCGAAAGGGTGTCAGTTATTGGTCCCGGCTATAACCAAAGGAACAGACCGATCGTTTTGTCTTGCGAAAATGAGCAAAAGTTCATAATAGAGAAATGAAAAAAGAGAATGAAAACTACACTTTTATTTATTTTGTTACAATTATAAGCAGTAACTAGTACCTTGTATAAATTATTTTTACAATACAGCCTATAGGTGGGTTGGCACTTTCATCTGTAAAGTATTATAAAATCCGATGCAAAGCTTCATCTCCCTTCAGGATATCGAAAAATCTGCTATTAATGCTAACAACAAACCCTTGTGTTTGTTGTAGCGGCGGTACGGAAGTTTTTTGTCATTTCGGCACTTCTATATTTGTATTATTTTCTCTGCAACTCTTCACTCAACACACTAGAACGACTACAACAGCAGGTAGGTAGGTATCTATTCTGGATGCTATGCTCGGTTTCTGTTCCGAAATACTATGATATTCCTCACTCAGACCAAATAAAAACCTTCCTCATGGATAATATAGATAAGTAGGTACTGAACAATTTTCTAATGGCTATGTAGGCACTATATTCGAAAAATCTCCTGCTTCCTGTGATAGTACTATAAAGAGTTACAGTAATTTCAGTCATAAACCAAGAATTTAATAAATAACAAAGATATTTAATTATAGTTTGACATTCAATATAATGACGCCTCTTCTTGACATAATTATCGCTTGCGCGTCGCGATTTCAATACGTTCCAAATTATCTTTCTATCCGAATATTTATTTTCATGATTTTGTATTATCAAAGATTTAATATAACAAACGGGAGTGAAAATCATAAAAGTATGTACTTATCTAAGCAAACTAATTTATACATTAAAAAAAACATAATTTAATGTTGCTAAAAATTTAAGTATCACTAATTATCACAATATCGTCTGCGTGCATTGAACCAACATGAAAATATGTTTATTTTCGTAAACGAAAACAAACCCGACCGCCGTGAGACTCGACTGCGAAGATATTGCGATCGGAATGTGAACAAACCGAATGTAAAGGTTTGCAGAATACCATTTTTTGATCTATTCATAATATCATCGCATTCCGGTCGCATGATTTTCAATTTGCACGTTAACCAAGAGAATTGGCCCTCAGAACGATGGCATAGTGGTTTATATTAAAAAGAATTTAAGAACATTAGTAGATGAACCCCATTTTCTAGACTGCAACTGCTTAGTAATTAAAATTATTCCCGATACAGTAATTATGGCTATTTATAGGCCTCCATCCCAAAGTCTTGATGGGTTTTTGGATTCCCTTAACAGTAATTTAGCAAAATTATCTTCGTTTAAAAATGTCATACTGGTAGGTGATATCAACATAAACATTGCTGCCGAAAAAATCGATACTCATTCACATAACTACCTTAATATTTGCTCATTTCATGGACTATTACCAGCTCATTATCACCCAACCCACCAGAGCGGCTCTTGTCTAGACCATATCCTTATAAAATCGAAAAGTCCATCCAAGACATTAGTTACTAATTCGTCACTTACCGATCATCAAGCTGTTTTGCTAACACTACTAATATCTTCACCTAGATATAAGTGCATGCGCAGCAATACTAAACTCAGTATGACGAGTCTTGAGACTGATTTTCGCGGTATTAATTTTGACCTCGTTTACAATTCACGCGATCCAAATGTTTCTCTACAATATTTTGTAGATTTGTTACAAGCTACAATAAGGAAAAATACATTAACTAAAGTAATACCTAGAAAGTATAGTAATATTAAACCATGGATTACGCCTGACTTGTTCGCTGTATCAGAAATAGAGATAAACTTCATCATAAATCGAAAAAAGCACCGGATAATGAACTACTATCAATTACATACAAACGATATAGGAATTTCTGTAATAATCTTTTGAAAAAGCTAAAAAACCAATATGATCAAAGTCAACTACAGAAAGCAGGTAAAAACAGTAAACTTATATGGAAATTCATAAAAAAAAAAAAAAAAAAAAAAAAAAAAAAAAAAAAAAAAAAAAAAAAAGTTTTATTTGCACCTTCAAAATTAACACAAAGAAACAGGTTTACAATAAAATAGGCCAAAAAGTAGTTATAATGTTTACATTTTAGAGTTGCTACTAATACCTAAGCTAAGATAACTTAATATCTTGTGTTATAGGTATCAGCGCCCATCCTCATTTGCATTCACATAATATTAAATACATTAGAGCCATAAAGCTTAATATTATACTTGTAGTTTTATAATTTAAATTCCCGTTTTACAATTTGACAAGAAAGGGAGTATTCTAGGTACAAAATAAACCAGAGGGCCAATTCTCTTGGTTAACGTGCAAATTGAAAATCATGCGACCGGAATGCGATGATATTATGAATAGATCAAAAAATGGTATTCTGCAAACCTTTACATTCGGTTTGTTCACATTCCGATCGCAATATCTTCGCAGTCGAGTCTCACGGCGGTCGGGTTTGTTTTCGTTTACGAAAATAAACATATTTTCATGTTGGTTCAATGCACGCAGACGATATTGTGATAATTAGTGATACTTAAATTTTTAGCAACATTAAATTATGTTTTTTTTAATGTATAAATTAGTTTGCTTAGATAAGTACATACTTTTATGATTTTCACTCCCGTTTGTTATATTAAATCTTTGATAATACAAAATCATGAAAATAAATATTCGGATAGAAAGATAATTTGGAACGTATTGAAATCGCGACGCGCAAGCGATAATTATGTCAAGAAGAGGCGTCATTATATTGAATGTCAAACTATAATTAAATATCTTTGTTATTTATTAAATTCTTGGTTTATGACTGAAATTACTGTAACTCTTTATAGTACTATCACAGGAAGCAGGAGATTTTTCGAATATAGTGCCTACATAGCCATTAGAAAATTGTTCAGTACCTACTTATCTATATTATCCATGAGGAAGGTTTTTATTTGGTCTGAGTGAGGAATATCATAGTATTTCGGAACAGAAACCGAGCATAGCATCCAGAATAGATACCTACCTACCTGCTGTTGTAGTCGTTCTAGTGCGTTGAGTGAAGAGTTGCAGAGAAAATAATACAAATATAGAAGTGCCGAAATGACAAAAAACTTCCGTACCGCCGCTACAACAAACACAAGGGTTTGTTGTTAGCATTAATAGCAGATTTTTCGATATCCTGAAGGGAGATGAAGCTTTGCATCGGATTTTATAATACTTTACAGATGAAAGTGCCAACCCACCTATAGGCTGTATTGTAAAAATAATTTATACAAGGTACTAGTTACTGCTTATAATTGTAACAAAATAAATAAAAGTGTAGTTTTCATTCTCTTTTTTCATTTCTCTATTATGAACTTTTGCTCATTTTCGCAAGACAAAACGATCGGTCTGTTCCTTTGGTTATAGCCGGGACCAATAACTGACACCCTTTCGGTATGGAACTCTAAAAAGCATACAGTTATTTTACTATAAGTAATTTGGAAATATTGTATCAAAATAGTACAAAAATGAATTACAAAAAAAAAGCAATAGTTGAGGATCGAACTTACAACCAATGTCATGCAAGGCAGACGTCGAACCGCCCCGACTGTACGGTTCAATGAAAAAAGTTTAAAATAGTCTTTCTTTTAACAACATGTCATAATGGACTATGTAACTTGCGCAGTGGAAGCGGGCTGGGCCCATAAACTGAAGAAATGGTGGACTTTCAGTAGTTTAAATACTATTTATTAACAATAAAATATATCAAGTACATAATAATTATATTATACAAAAGCTAACTTTGAAAAGACACACATGACACTTCCATAGTATGAGAGCCCATGACCAAAGTTTTTGCCTTATCGTTTTTTGACCAAAACCCTATAAAATCGATAGATCTGAATCCAAAATCCTAAGGACCATTCACGTTTCATACAAAGTTGGGCCCAAAACACAATGTGCCGAGTGCGAAAAAAATGAGGTAAGTACCCTGGTCGGAGAAGTCCTCCTAATCATTTTTTACCATGGTACTGAATCTCTAAGACCATTCCTTCAGCTGTTTTCTTTATGTCTATTTTACTTACCTACTTACCGACATTTTATTAAAATATAAAACTAAAACTTTGGGTTTTCGGCCCAAAATAAAAGATCTCCTTTCAGAATTTTTCTAATCACGTCTTAGCTGACCGCATTTTCAATAGCCATTTCCCATAGTAAACCATCTGAAAATCTTGTTGTCAAGTGAACATTGGTCAGTTGATGCGAATAAATCATTTTTCAGATGAAAGCTGTGAGAGAGTGTGAGCATCTTGTGTGTTGAAATCATTTTGAAATTCAAATTCAAATCATTTAATTCGAGTAATATAGACTCATAAGAGAAAAGGCATAATTATACATTTACAAATAAAATGAAATATAAATAAAACGAATGAAAGATTTTGAACGTGTTGAAAAATTTGTCAGGCCACATATGCCTCGCAAAATTTGTATGTAATGTAGGTAACAACAGCAACTACAAGAAACTAATGATTTTTATACGGTTTTGGCCGTAAAGCGATGCGACATGGTTTTGGTCGTGGGCTCTCGTACTAACATATCAAACGCCAATTACCTTATGAGGCAAACGCTTGCTAAGAATATTCCATAAGGCTGTTTGCGTTCTTAATATTTTTCAACATAGCTCCTTATAAAACCTGTCCAGATGAGGCGTTTTACGCGAGAGTTGACTCGCGCCTATGAATTGATTACCTATTTTGTTACAATCCTGCAGTAAACTATCGAAGAACAGGAGCAAAAAACAATATTTCTCTTCCTCTTCCCCATAGTAAATAGCGTGATAATGTGTAGCATAAACCTACTCAGAAGTGGGCGGAACAAGGCTGCCAGAAATGATGATGATGATGACTTAACCTGTGTTGGTCAGACCTTTAAAGATTATTTTTGCAAGAATCGTACATACCTAATCTATCAAGTAGTATTTATTCAGAAGCTTGGGTGTACATTCTGACAAAGAGGCAAATGAATGAATGTAACATATTTATAAAAATCCATACATACATATGTGATACATGTCTCCGTTGTCTGGTCTCACGTGTGGATTTTTATACATGTCTGTTAGAAATATGTATTTACTAGCTTCCGCCCGCGGCTTCGCCCGCGTGGTATGTCAACAAAAAGTAGCCTATGTCCTTTCTCAGGCTCTAGACTATCTGTTTACCAAATTTCATTTAAATCGGTTCTGTAGTTTTGGCGTGAAAGCGCGACAGACAGATAGACAGAGTTACTTTATAAAGCGCGACAGACAGATAGACAGAGTTACTTTGGCATTTATAATATTAAGTAAGGATGTTTGGAACTGTGACCATCTCTCACGAGCATAGTAAGAGAGCAAACGTGCCGTGATGCAGTTGCCGGTGAAGTGCTTAGCGAATATTAGGTCAGCCCTATAGAAGTGGAGTCATCATCATCATTTTAGCCGAAAGACGTCCACTGTGTTGAACATCTGTCAGACTCTCTCAATTGTCGCCACATTGACGGACCCTGTGCTTCACAGAAGTGGAGTGACTGAAGAAAAATAAAATTACTACCTACTGAAGTGCATAATAATATTTATTATTAAATAGTCAACTAAATATTTACACAAACATTTAAAAAAATACGCAAAACAACATAAGTAGAACTATGTATTGCGCTTTTAAACGGTTTTTTATCAGACGTGGACCGTGCTTTTCGCTCTTATACTAAGTAGAACAATTCCGGCAGAACGACCGTCCTCCTCATTTTTCCCGCCATGTGTCGTCCGCGTGATTCCTCCAAATAGTAATGTAATAGTGTGACAACCCCGTGCCTAGGAAAGCACGTACAGCCGTTGCTACTAATCTCTTCCCGGTTACGTCGTATTGCCGCCCCATCGGACTATGATAGTGAGAGAAGAGGGTGTGCACATGTGTGTGCGCACACACTTGCCTCATTTTCTATAGTATCTCCTGTATACTTGGCTGTCTCCGTTGAAATTGGCCGCCATGACCGCAAATAGGTCGGGACTTCGTACCTCATCTAAATGTAAGGAATCAAAAAGGAGACATATTAGGTATAATAAATAGTGAATAGACAAACAAATTCTATTACTTATTCATTTCGCATAGAATTTAAAATAACGGTTACACTTCCAACCTATTCTCGGAACTTTCTTGTCACAGGGAATTGCACAAGACATGTCTTTTGAATACACGTGGGTGGTTCAGGGCCAGTGTGACTTTCTACACAGCTGTGAACCTGAAGAAATAGAGTTTCGACCCACAACGAAAGTGTCGAAGGAGCTACTAGCTACTCGTGGAAAACGCAGGGTTTATCAAAACCGAGAAAAAGTAGATGCGGTGATGACGAAGATGCTTAGAATATAGATGCCTTGTTGCATATCAATCAATAATAATTTGATATAAGTATTATAATATGTACTTGTAGACCAACCTTGGCTGCAACACCCAGTCCATTTCTTCACTTATCCTGTGGGAAATGCGGCTTCAGTTCGTAAGACTTTAAGTGTTTAAAAACGCACGGTCGCTTATGGAAAATGCGTCTGATGTAAGTCCCCGCGGCCGGCGATGCTGAGAACAGCTACTGCTGTGCTCTCTACTTTGTTCTGCCGTCGATTCGGCGTCTGCACGTTGTGCGAGGAATGAAAATATCTCCCACAGGCGGAACGCATTCGTTTTGTATTATTTCACCACACAAACACAAAATTATTTACAACACTGTTCCTGAATAAGTTTTTATTTCATGAATATTGGATTTCAAGATGATTTCAAGGACAAAATCGAAATAAAATGAGAAATATGAAACTGCAGAAGCTAAAATTTTTCGTGACTGTTCAGTCAACAAATAATCTCATGCTTACGTCAGTTTTGACGTTTACTTAGGTACGGGAATACCAATTTTATTTTCTTTCGCAACTCGAAAATTTAGCAGAATACCGTTTCAGTACATTTCTTATTTTCATTCTATTCGCAATATCATCGCACCAGACGTCACCTTTGACTTAGTTTTTTGGTTTAGCAGAATACCTTTTGTGACATTTCGGAACTTTTGTGGCATTGCGACTTGAATTTGAACGTTTTTTAAGTAAGAGAATTGGCCTTCTGGTTGAATGTTCTATCGCTTTTGTGAACATTAAAGCCATCGAGAGATGGTATATTGGCAGTTTTGTTGGATAGCCAACATTCTGTTAGAACAATAACGTCGCAGCCTATATCAAGATTTTGCAACAAAACTTGGAGACCGTTAAAATTTCGGGTTACACTGCGTATATTTTGTGTAAGTAAAGTCAATGTTTTATCCCCAGTATAGACTAACTTTTTGCACTCCTCAACATTACAGATTTTAGCTTCAGACACGGAAAACCCATCTAAATCAGAGATTAGCTGATTGGCCATAAAAACAATTATATGTAGAAGTTAACCTACTGTCTATGTGCTTAATTAACTATGTAGTCGGCGGCGCTCTTAGGTGCCTTCATAGTCAATGGAATTAATATAATTGTCCTCTGCATATTTACGTGCTGGACAATTTACATCACCAGTTGGATGATCATTTTTCCTCTTGAAACGTCTGCAGGTCGCACATTGAGGTGGAGAACCTTTATTATTGCATTCCTTGAAAGAATGTCCTGTTTCGCCACAGAGGTTGCAAGTAGGGCTCGTCTCTCTACAAAATTTGGCAGCGTGTCCGAACTGCTGGCAGTTAAAACACCTGGTCACAATAGTGAAATCTCTCACTGGACATGATGTCCAGTTTATGAAAATTCGGCCTTGGTCCATCATAATTTTTCTGATAGAAGCAGGAACTTCCAATATATAATTGCAAGTTGGACGATCTTTCTTTCCTGACTTATGGCTCAATTTTACACTGTCTAAAAAGGACTCACGAGTAATGTTTGGCAATTTATCCGTCAAGTTTTGGATGTAAATGCAATCAAATACCTCTTTTTCAGTTAGGGCTACGGGAACACCAATGACAGCAATCCTAGGACGGCGTTTGGATGGTTCTTCAACTGTAAGACCTGAGGAAACTAGCTTCTGTGAGCTTTTTAATTTATTAATGTCGTCTTTGTTGTCCGTCCTAATGATGACGCCTCCGTTTCTAATTTTCCTTAGACCGCGGACATGGAGTTTTAATTCCTCAGGGGAGATAATTTTTTGTACCAACGACTTGGTGTCGTCACTGGTTTTGGTCTTATCGCTTGGATATATAGCGACCGAACTGAGATTTTCTGGGCGAATAAATTTATCAGAGCCTTTCTTCACCATGTTAGCGTAGGAAGTACTGTCTGATTCGGGTCGGCTCATCTTCGTTTCCATGACTTCTTTGAACTGGCTAATGGATTCCGCAACATTCTGCTGCACTTGAAGGTGTTGGATGGTTGTGTGCGCTTGGATGGACTTCTGCTTCAGGGATTGGTACAGCACGGCCATCTGAGATGTCCCATGGTTTACTTTTCTGCAAAGATTGGTCACACGGAGTTTTTGATCGGTATTCATTTTTCCCTCAGCCACAATCGAGCAAATTTCGGTCAAAATTGTATCGATGGACCCCAGCCATCTCTGAACCTCCGACGTAGAAACGACTTCAGTAGCTGCTTCGTTCTCCATTGCTGCTGGCGGCGCTGGTTCTCTTGTCTGTTTTTGATCGGCAGGCGATGGCGTCGGTGGGGGACTTCGTCGTACTAATTGGCTGCGGCCGAAAGGGCTATCTCCTGGGTTAGACATTCTACTAACACCGAAAACGCTGATTAAAAACTATTTAGTTCATCTTTCACAACAAACAATAAACTGACTCCGCAAATTCTTACAATAACATTATTCGCAAATACTTAAATCAATATCTCTATAATCAACACAAAAACACGACCGCTCAGTCTCGCGTCTGCGAATAATTTTTTTAAAAGTAGGAATAAGTTGTATTTACCGTTGAATTAAATGCTGGAGTGCAGTGTATGAAGGTTACGTGGGGCTAGTGGCTAAATAATACCAGCCGCACGGGTCGATCGAAGGTTAAGCTACACTTGCCGCGGTCGGGTCGTGGATGGGTGACTACATATCGAGACCCCACCTTTCCCCGGATAGCACGTTAAGTTGTCGGTCCGGGCTGTCATTCGTAGATCTCTGACAGTCGTTCGCGGTAGTCAGAAGCCCAAAAGTTGGACAACCAGTCTTACCAAGGGGTACCGTGTTACCCAGGAACTGGGTTGAGGATTTAAGATAGGCAGTCACTCCTTGTAAAATACTGGTATTGAGCTGCATCTGGTTAGACTGGAAGTCGACCCCAACATAGTTGTGAAAAGGCTAGGCAGATTTATATGGTGGTGTGTGTACTATAGGTACACCTCTGTCTAACCCTTTGGGGAAATATACACGTGATGTTATATCATTCTTGTTCTCCATCAGTCGTAACATGTTTAAATATTTGTATGCCCGTCCATGGCGAAACATGTAAGATCACCTATATAAATAAGACCACCTCTACGCGGCCGGGTGGCACACGCGTCGACCAAAAATTACGATACAAGTAGGTACATTAGCGAATTTTTGGAGGTTAAATGTACCATGTTGTAGAGCAAATAAATATTTATTATATTATATTCTATTCTATTCAATATTCAACAACAATTGACGTTCTTTTATTGATTCCTGTAACGATACAAAAACATTGTTAGGCTATTAAAAACACTTGTTTGGTTTATGTTGTTGAATTTATTCTATTGTAAAATTCAGATAGGGATTTTATTGTCTTGAGTCTGAATAAAAGTCAAAGGCGCGTTTATAATTTGATCGTCAATTTATCAAAAGACTTGAATAAATTGACGAAGATACAAAATAGTACAGAGAATTATTCTTCAAAGCATCATCAATATTCAGGCCCTTTGTTTTACCGTTACATCTACAAACAATAAATGTGATAAATATGAGTTATTTTTAGCACATTACCGAGAGAGCTTTCGCTTCACGGTGTCGCGTTTTAACAAAGCGGTGAAGCAGACTGTAACGTAACAATTATTACAATATATGTAAATGTATTGCTGTTATCGGTCTGAAAGTCTATTGTTTCGTTATTATTGAAACTGATACGGATGTGTTGATCGTTAATCAGACAATTTTGATTTTGATTGGTTTATGAAAAAGGGAAGCAATTTAAGAAAGAAGTCAAAGCTTCGTCTACATCATGTTTCTGGTAATATTTTATTTTTATATAGATAGAATCATTATAAGAACACGTGTTTCGTCGACCCCAAGTAACATGGGACAAGGAGAGGAAGATGATGATGAGGTAGTCAGTTTAATTTTAAACTGTGGCATCTTTAATATAATATTTTTTGTAAGTCAAAATTCAACTCTTTCATTCTCATTTTTGTCAGAAATCGATCCGTCATGTGCTATCTTTCATATCATCAATAGTAGGTAGTCAAGATAAATTGACAAACTAGTTAAAGTTTATACCCTGAGTATGCTTGCAACTAGACCCTACGAATATACAGTTAACTATATCATGTAACAAACGCATTGAACTGTCCTATTTCTGTCTAACGCTTAACGCTTGACGAATAACAGTACCTCAAAGCGATTGGCCACAAATGTCACCAGGTTACCGGTAAACTGCACTTCGGTCACACTTACTACGCCAAGAGCTACAGAATTTATAACGCTGTCTGTTCCAAAAGTATAAATAATGAAAGTGTAAAAAGCTTTACGCAATCCCTTATTAAAGGGAATTAGCAACACATTCATCTGAATTCAGAAGGTTTCAACATTATTTCACATCTTTTTCCAACAATATAAAATTTACCTCAACTGTTAAATGAAAAACGTCTTTAGGGTGATTTAAAATTAGAATTTCGGGAATTAAATACTCCAATCAACTAATCAAATCAAAGCTCTCAATTTTTCTGATTCAATAGTTTTATATTTTGGAACGATGTTTGTCTTTCAATGTGGGCCCTGCTTGGTAGCGTCGGTTATCATTATCTTTAAGACTCTAACACGAAACCGCGATGTAACGAAATACGAAATTCGATAGATTTTTGAAACGAAAATACTAAAACTATTCTATAGAATTTTTATAGCATACCTATAATAATATATGGTTATACCTGTAGTACTCTATAATTTATCATAATTACTCTATAATTTATATATTATATGGTTGATACCTATAACAACCGTAGATTAGATATGAATACAGTCATAAAACTGAGTAAATACAAAACGAGTCTTTTCAATTTTAAAATTGTTCGTATTTACGTTTTATTTACGTCGCGGGTTCGTGAACCCGCTGACCACTGATTTTATAAGGACTTCTTTATGCAATTAAAAACAAACTTGAACTCCTTTAACTGTCCTTAAAAACAAAGGAGATCCCCTTTCTCCGATTTACAACGACAGTTATCTTGACAATATTTATGTGTTTATTACTCCCACATACGCACCGTACACTTAAGCTTTAATTAAACAGTGCCTATGTAAACTTAACGGACACATAGTAAACAAACCAAGCATACAAGTTTACGAACCTTGGTCTCATGTTCACCTGACAGTTTTACTTTAAGTCAAGTCTGTTCGTACGAAAACGTAACGAAACGTAACGTAAATTCGAACGATTAATGTATCGAAAATACAACTTATACAACCTATCCATTTAGCATGTTAAGCATTTGAGCATGTTGTTATGCATTTTAGTTGTTTTTGCGTCAATATAATTAGTTTTACCCACTTAGAATAAAGTCTTTTAAAATTAAAGTAATTATTAAGTGCGAATCGAGTAAGTACTTTCCATTTTAAAACTGTTCGAATGTACGTTACATTTTACTCCGCGCGTTAGTGCTAGGCTAGTAGGGAATATTCATCATAGCTTTTGTCACAATTGTCAGTATTCGAAATTCGAATGTTGTACGTTCACAGCGTGTTTCACAGAAATGGCTGGGTTAGCACACCGAAGACCCTCTGAAATCGATTTATCATCTTGACAAGTTTCAGGACCGTTAAATATAGTAATATAACTTCACAAATGTATTCTTGTAACTTGTGAATTTGAGCAAATCTGAATGTAAAACGGAAAGACAGCGAAACATTACTCAATTTAACTCTCTTCGAATTGCAGCACTGCACCATGGTCTTGACGTAGTGCTGCATATTCTTGGATAGCCCCGAGCCTTTAGAGACTTTTGTTTCTTTTTGACAATATTTTCATATTTCATGAAAACTTACCTGTGCGAATATTTTGCGTCTTGCTTTCAGTTTATTATTTTACTAATCCCTTCTAATATTTTATGTCTTCCTGTTACCTTTTCACACCTTAACGGCTGAACGGATTGGGATGAAATATGGCTCACGGATAGACCATGACCAGCGGGCCTAAAACGGCCACATTAGCAATTCCTCTGTATGCAATTCATTTCCTGAATTTCCAGCTGTCATTAGCAATTCCTCTAATTTGACACAAAAGCAATACATAATGTGTGGACCATTTTATGAATTTCCATAGAAAACTGTCAAACAGATGAATTATTTCGTAATATGAATTACACGCAGATCATATTATGAATTGTCAGTTTGTGCCATTTTACGATGATTCATAATATTTTCATATTATGATTCTGTCAAAGTGACTGTTTTAAGCCTCCTGGACATAGGATACTTCTTATCCCGGTAAATACGTTCTCGTGGCATAATTTCCGAACTCCGCGCAAGCAAAGCCACGAACAGAAGCAAGTATTACATATAGTTATGTGCATGGTGTACCTAAATATTTGTTTCATTAGTGTTTTCTTGTTTTCGAGCGCTCACTTTTACGCTTACTTTACACATACTGTGTGAACATAGAGTAAGCCTCCCGTGCCTGCTGGCTATGTGTTTTAGTGTTCAAATTCAGGGCTGTAGGTATTCACAAGTCCGAGGTCATGTGTTTTCATGGCCCTCGGAACGCGCCACCGTCGGATTCCCAAATTACGGTAGGAGGGGTTCACATCGGCGTCGAGTCGACGATGAAGTACCTAGGACTCGTCCTCAACAGCCGATGGAACTTCGTGGAGCATTTCCGACGTTTGGCTCCCAGGCTGGACCGGGCTGGGGCCGCCTTGGGGCGGCTCCTACCCAATCTAGGGGGTCCAAACGCCTCCTGCCGGAGGCTCTACGGGGGTCATGCGGTCCATGGCCCTTTACGGGGCACCGGTGTGGGCGCGTTCCCTTAGGCTGCGGCCAGCCCGCCGGTTGTACACGTCGAAGGGTCATGGCCATTCGGCTGGCCCGGGGATACCGCACGGTCTCCCGTGAAGCGGCGAGCTTCCTTGCCGAATTCCTGCCATAGGGTCTGGAGGCGAAAGTCCTCGCGCACATTTGAGAGTGGCGCGAGGAGGTGAAGCGCCGGGGCGTAACTCCGCTGCCGCGAGAAATCGCGGCACAGCGGACAGTGCTCCGGCAGGATCTCATGGCGGTATGGAGAGTGCGATTGTCGCAACCCAGTTCTGGGCACGCCACAATTGCGGCGATAAGTCCCCTCTTTGGGGAGTGGCTAGAGAGGCACTACGGCGTCCTCACGTTCCGCCTGATACAGGTCCTCACCGGACATGGCAGCTTCGGGAGGTTCCTGTGTAGGATTAGGTGGGAGGAAACGCCCGGGTGTCACCACTGTGCGGATCGCCCGGAGGACACAGTGGAGCATACGGTGGAGGTATGTCCTGCTTGGGCGGAGCACCGCCGTGTCCTCGTGGAGGCGATTGGCGGCAATGACCTCTCGCGTCCGGCCCTGGTCCAGGCCATGGTACGGAGCGAGAGGGCATGGGAAGCCGTCACCTCCTTCTGCGAAGCAGTAATGCTCGCGAAGGAGGAGGCGGAACGCGTGAGGTAGATGCAAAGTTTGCGCCCTCACGCCCCTAACCACCGCCGCTGGAGACGCCCTGGGCATCGGAAATCCCAGGCGGATTCCCGGCTACCATAGGGGCGGGCCTGCGGACGGCGAGCAATGGGTAGCTCGCCGTCCGATAAGGACCAGGCCCGGGTCGATGGCGCGTCGTGTTCCACACGCGCATCAAAGAGATGTCAGCACAATTGACGGGGTTCGGTAGGACCGATGTCTGCCAGGGTTGCAGGAAAGTCCGGAAGGGATACCGGGACCTTGGCAACAGGCAAATGAAGGAACACGGGTGGGTTTTACTCAGTAAAAGTCGGACACGCCCTTCCGCTCCGCCCAGAGCGGGAGAAGTCATTGGATGATTTCCAACACTCAAAAAAAAAAAAGTTCTGTAGGTATTATAAGTCCGAACATACGTTACGTACCTACCTACTATTCAGAATTCTCTACTACTAGGTCAAACGCGCATCTAGATTGACATAGACGGACTAAGTATATTGGAAGCTTCACGTCTTGGAATGTGGGTTTAGTGCTTTTGGGGACGTCTGTGAAGGCTTTGAGTATTCGGGAAACTATTTGCAGGTAAGATAGTGGATCCTGGCTTCATCTTATATGGTACGAAACTTTTTTTTTTGAGCTTGGTGAGTCATCAAATCACTTCTCCCGCTCTGGGTGGAGCGGGAGGGCGTGTCCGACTTTTACTGACTAAAACCAACCCGTGTTCCTTCAGTTGCCTGTTGCCAAGGTCCCGGTATCCCTTTCGGACTTTCCCGCAAAACGTCCGATACGAACGGTCTGTCGAAAAAAGAAACTCCTTTTGAAAGTTTTACAAATTGTTTTAGGTCTTACGTTTCTTGTTTCCACGTAGAATAAGTAGGTATATACTTTAAGTTAGGGCTAGGGTACTTTAGTATCTTGTGCAAATACTAGAACATGTTTTGTCAAACAACAAAGGGATCCCTTGCAGAAAGGGTGGGACCCTTTCTGCAAAGGATTCTGTTGTTGTAGTATCTGTTTGCTAAACCGATATTTGCCGTAATCGCTAGTTGCAGATGCGACCACGACCCCCAAAACAGGAGATAGAAAGTAACTCCAATTACAAGTAGCGGGAGCGAGGAGCGGGTTTGCTGAGATAGGAGCCTTTTGGCCTCTTATAGAACTTTCTGCTTTTATTTTACTTTTATTTTAATTTGTTTTTTAGGGTTCCGTTCCCAAAGGATAAAACGGGACCCTATTACTAAGACTGCGCTATCTGATTGTCACCAGGCTGTATCTCATGAACTGCGATAGTTAGATAGTTGAAATTTCCACAGATGACGTATTTTTGTTGCCGCTATTATAAGAAATAGTAATAACAGAATTAAATAAATATTTAAGGGGGCTTCTTTACAACAAACATGATTTTTTTGTTCGTTTTTGCTCGATATTGATAACGGCAACAGGTAGACGCTTGAAATATTCACAGAATATTTAGCTAAATATTCACTTTAAAAATAAATAATTAAATTATAATAAAACAAATATTTGAGGGGGGCTCCCAACAAACGTGATTTTTTTTCCGTTTTTATAGATAATGGTACGGAACGCTTCGTTCGCGAGTCCGACCCGCACTTGGCCGGTTTTTTATAATGTTTCTCAATAAATACTTTTACTTTCTTTCTTTTCTTTAATTAAGTCCATAAATAACAATCGTATAACCTCTGTTTCCTCGAAACATTTTCCCTTTAAAGAAAAACCCTGGAATTGAAAAGTCAACAGAAACTCCGGCTTACTGAGGACAATTCGAAGGCAATCGTTCGCGGTTAGTCACCAAATAGATGGAGCGATCTCATAAATTCGTCTCGAACGTTCCGTCACAGATACCGACGAGGATGAATTGCAGGAATATTGAAAGAATAAAGCATGATTTAAGTGGCAATGGGGTGATACGTGATTGTTATAGTGCTGGCTTTATTGTGTGATTTAGGAAGAGCATGAGTTTATTTTCCCTTTTGAGTTGGATGCCTAATTGTTCAACGACAGTTTAACACAGCCTAATTCTGCTCAAAGGCAAGAAGGCGTCGGAAAGGCAGAGACTGTAAGTTCGAAGTCCATTCATATTCTTTTTGATGTAAATCTATTTCTGTTTCAAACGTTAACTAATTTTCTTTACTAGAATCAGCTAGTAAGCCTGTTTACAGGAGTAGGAGGAGAAATGTAAATAACTTCACCTGGGTCTGCCTTCTTAACGTGTAGATATGCAAGATATTTGGTAATATCTGAGTGGATTTGGTAATAGCAAATATGTATTTCGACTATTCTTAACGAAACTAACACCTACCACCAACATATTCAAGCGGTCATGAATAAACATTTCATCTCCATTCCAAAATCTTCCATTTCATCTGTATACAAACTCGTAATTGCTAACGAGTTACATACCGAACTAAATTAGTATATAACATCCGTACATTTGACAGGCTAACACAATTACACTGTGTTCGTAGTAGAACGTAAACAAACATGTAATTTGCGATCAGACAAATTAATATCGTTCAGTTTAGGAGACGTGAATGAATGTCGAGATGATGTGTCAATACAGGATTTGTTAGCGGGAATGTTGTTAGCGAATTCCTTAACGTTCATGTAGCCCTGGTACTTGGATCTGTATGACTCGTGATGATAATCCACATTGAATTACTTTAATGCCTTTGACGGTATTAAATGTACCTAGTTATAGACAAAATATATATAGGTCAAACTCAAACTCAAACTCAAAGCATTTATTTCAATTAAACCATTTACAGGCACTTTTGAATTATCAAAGAGTCGGTCAGTTAGTCAAAAAGTTGAAGCTAGTTGCCCATTCAAATTCGTAGATCTCTATGGAGAAGAACGGGCAAGAAACTCCAAGGACACTCTTTTAAAAATGTATATAGATATTACAAAATCCTGGGTACAGTATTCTTGTTGCTTCTATATGTGAGAACAATGTCAAACGAAAAATAATCAAAAATAATTCAAAATATAAGATTAAAAATAAGCCCTGGCAGATAAGAGATGACCGACTGGCGGCGCCTGATCACGAACATGACACGTGGATCAGCACCATCCAGCTCAACCATTTTGTAGGGGCATTTTGTAGGTATGTAGGACCTATCTGAAAGCCTATGCCTATCTGAATAGGATCCCTAACATCTTCAAGCAATTTCTTCTTAATAGTTTCTAGTCGACTCTTTGTCAATTTATTTCAATCGACTTTTGCTTACAAGCAACTTAAATGTATTTTTCGGTATACATGGTATCAAATCAATTTCACTTTGATGATTTAGTGGGTGTAACCAGTTCACTACGGAAGTGGCGCTATTGTGCTTCCTAACATGTTAGTAAGTGTATGATTTGCCGCCTGCTTTGCAAGACCTCCGAACCACAAAGAAAATGTTTTTCTTGATGTGTACCTACTATGATCATTTGTCAACCTCAATGGCAGCGTTTAATATTTTTTTACACTTATTTTTTATTTATTTCTAAGAAAGACCCTTGTTGGGTTTTTTAATGCTTCAGTGATATTCCAATCTCGCGATGGTCGTTGTATATACAGCGGTAGGTAAGCTTTGATTAATGATGAATTTTACGCGGGGTTTTTCTTAGCAGATTTTTAGGTTAGGTTTTATTGTTTAGAGTGAATTTGCAAAATATGTTGGACTGTTTTTCTGTCCACTTAGGTTTTACTATTGTCATGTTTATGCCAACATTTTCTTGGCCCGATTCGAGAATCTAGCGCAAGGTTTTCCTAGAAAAGTATAAACTATTATCATGGACTAACCTCCAAATGTTCTTGCTAACTTATCACCTAAAGCTTTTTAGTTTCATGCTGACTCTTATTTCAAGAGCAAAGAGTATAAAATTGAGTGGTAAAATTATACTTCATGAATAGCTCTGGGTGCCAGTTTCGCCCCTGAATGACCCTTCTCACCTTAAATGTTCCGTTTTTCATAATTTGTTCGTCAAATAAAAAGCAGCAATTTATTAAAGTGTAATCCGAGTGTTGTTGTCGGTTTAAAAATTGCTATTGTCAAGAAAAGTGAGGATTTTTCTAAAATATCTTGTCTCTTGATTAATGGAAAGTTGCCATCTATCTAATAATGGCGACGGATTTGATATTTTTATTAATATCCGGTGTCTATCTGTGAGATGACTGCGTCTGTCTGCTTTTAAATTTCCGCCAACTTTGCTGAAAAAAATAAATATAACGAGGCCGAAAATATTGGGGATCTTTTCCAAATTAAATGCTTCATAAGATTTTGAACATAAAAGTAGAGCTTTTAAAATACCGTATCCAATATCTAAAATTCCTTCCATGACATGCTATAAAATCGAGTGGCTATACGATCCAGTGTAACCGCCTGCCTTAAGAGCTATCAAACGGTCGTAACGCTAGGTTTTTGCCAATCGAAAGCCTATTTTCTGAAGGCTTTGCTATAAAACTTCATGTCATTTTCAGGCTGAGAAGTAGACTGTAAAAGAGCGAAAAAATGCTTTGTTTGGAAATTCCAAAGAAATAATGTATTCTGAGATTTTGTTCAATGTTTGAGAGCGCGGGTTTTATTAATAGTCGCCATGACAGCGCGAAAAAATGTTCTCGGATGGAGCTGTGGGTGACATAATCAGGATGTGTTACGACACCGATTACGGTAACTTTTGGGAATAGTTTTAAGGCTCTTGAGCTGCAATTGTGATGGCTATTCGGTTAGGTTGGACTCCTGCGTATTATAATTAACGTGATAATTAAGTCATCGATTCAAGCTCACTTGCTGTAAAATGCTCTATTTTGAATCACTTAGTAAAGGACTTCTCAGCGTTTTTTACGCAGTCTTTGATTCTTTATAACTTTTGCCGACATAATACCATTATGAACTTTTGAGGTAAGTCTGTGGTTTGAGGTCTTAGCATAGTATTAATCATCATCATTTAAGCCGAAAGACGTCCACTGCTGGAAATAAGCCTCCCCCAAGCACCACCCCTTCGACCGGTTCTGTGCTTCTCGCATCCAGCGGAGTCCCGCGGCCTTCACCAGGTCATCGGTCCACCATTTTCCTTCCATAGGGCCTTCCAACGCTACGTCTTTTGGTACGCGGTCGCGACTCCAGAACCTTTCGGCCCCATCGGCAATCTGTTCTGCGAGGAATGTGCCCTGCCCACTGCCACTTAAGTTTGGCAATACCTGTCCTCAAGCCGAGCATCCTCAAGTATTTTATTCATTTGATCCTATTTATGAGGTACAGACCGTTTGTCATCATGTTGGCACATTGCTGGTCAAGCTTAGTTTCAGTACAAAATGTAGATTGACAAAACGGTACTACCAATCGCGTCACGGGCAAGTTATAATGAACGCACTATAGCAATAGCTACATGTGCTAATTTACAAAATAGAAACACTATACTATAAAAAATTTGAACACAAACATGAACTAAATAGGGTGCACATTGGTGGAATCAATTTGGTCGGACCGAGACCATGAGCGGAGTGGCGTTCCAATTAAAAACTACTCTTTACAGTCCAGTGAACACCTGACCGTTAGCCGGCGGACATAAATACAAGGTGACGTATACATACACTATCCATACGAGTACATATACACAACATTTTAGGAACCGTTCCTCAAAATTCGGGATATATTGTAGTGTAGTTTGTGGCTCCCTCGTTAAAATAACAAGAGCGACTGAATATTATTATAATTAGTGAAAATTGTGGTTTTTAGAACGCAAGTCAAATAATTGGTAGTGGTGAACCAATGCTTTATAAAATTCACCAAGTCCCAAGACGTAGAAGTTATGTATTATATTAAATGCGAGCTTCAATTTAGTACAAAGTCGACTCTGGAATTGCCTTGAAAACAAAACAATACATCTTCATCGCGACGCATCATTAATACACTCATTTACTCCGTGGTCTGCGGTTTATCACACCACTTTGTCACATGTTGAACCTCTGACCTATACGGGGAAAGACCGTGACACATATCGCATCAAAGAGACTTTGTATTCAAGACTCTTTAACTTAAACCCACAGAGAGTCTTAAACTTGTGTGTCTAACGATGGAGATTTATGTCTAAGTTTGAACGGATATTGCTGCGTGACCCTCAGTTTCAACTATCTGGCTTTAAACCAAAATCAATTCCGAGTATCCGGTCTAGAGATAGAAATCAATTTACCGATTTAAGCAGTTCATTCTATAATATCGATTCTTGAGACTTGAAGTATCGATACGATTCAATATTGAGTTTCAATTTACTCTGCAGGGCATTACTTGATAGATTAATTTAGTCGAGAGCCCAGATATCCGATAGTGTTGATTCATCGACTTCTAATCGTCGACCAGTGTAAATGTCGATGTATTTCAAGTGATGTCTCGATGTTCCAACTGAGATTGGAGATCCTTTGTTATTTGATTAATGGTTTGGCTTTGTTGCTTAGGAAGGCAATTTAACTACAACTCGTTTTACAGGGTGATGTCTAAGCTGTGATATGTTATGAGACTTGGAAATTTTTATTAAGGGTTAACTGGAATGATGTGAAAAGGCAACACTTCGCTTACAATGCGACATAAAAGCATACAAACTTAGACGGGTGAAGAGTTGAAAGAATTACGTCGTCAAGGTTCGTAGCACGGCTACGCAGCTACGTAGTAAGCGCTACGCTACAGAATAGTCGTAGTCTGTCTTCGATATTTGATATCAGTCTGTTTCTACAACAGATAATTTAATATGCTTCTATTTTACATTTTTAAATATTATTATTAAAATCACAAAAAAACATGCTTCTTTTATTGTTATATTGTTATGATACATACTAAACAAATATTTTTTCGTTTGCTTATCGTTGATCTCCTTTAAAGGATTTGTCATGTCATCATCATAAAACTAACACAGTTTACTGGGCTTATCTTTTATCGAGATACTCTGGCTTGTTTTCAGCTAATTGAAGTATAAACGAAGTATTAGCTAGGATCTAGATGCTTCAGCATTTATTAGCTTCGTCGTCTCACCGTCTAAACTTCTAGTAAACGTTCTAGAAGCAAGTTCTCCACAATAGGGTTAGGGGTCAGGACTCTGTTAGTTGGAACTTGCAAACTTGAGGCATAGTACCTCTGCTGACAAGACTGGGTTATGTTTTGTTGGTTATTGAGATATGTTCATACTTTTATGCTTTTGTGGGGACGATCAATATCAATCTGCCTAGCCTTTTCCCAACTATTTTGGGGTCGGTTTCCAGTCTAACTGAACCAGTATTTAACGTGGAGCGACTATCTATCTGCCCTACACAACCCAGTAACTGGGTAATGCGATACCCCTTGGTAAGACTGGTTGCCAGACTTTCGGGCTTCTGACGACCGGTAACAACTGTCAAAGATACACAAATGACAGCCGAGACCAATGGCTTAATGCGTTTTCCGAGGCACGGAGGAGTCTCGGTATGTAAAGATCACCCATCCACAGACCAACCCCGGAAACGACGGGACGACCCGACAACGACGACCAATAAATGATGAGTGGGGACGATCAATAGAACTTGTAAAGTAACTGACTGAATTCATACAGGAATGGTTTAAAACTGTTTATTCTTAATATATATATATATCCTTAATACAGGCAAATTCTACCAAACTGAACCGCGTAACTATAAAGCACGAACATAAAATAAATTGTATGTGTCGACAGGTCTCGTACGTAACACAATTGAAGCCTTATGTCATGTAATCAAATATGCCTCCGCGAATGTATTAGTGAGACGAAGCGTCACTGGAACTAAATAGTATTGGTTTCAATATGTATTGTTTAGGTATGTGTACTATGCAGGTATATATATCTACAACGACGAAGCGTATACGCTTTTGAAGCGATATTTGAAGATATATGTTGAATATTAAGATCGTATGTAATGTGATGTTGAAATAATAATAATATGCTTGATACTCTCGATGAAATAGTAATAATTTTAGTGTCTTGTGTACGTTCATTTCGTAAATATCTCATACTGAAACGATAAAATGAATAAGAAAATGGTTTAGGGATACATTTACATAGAATTTTGATGGAGAAAAACTCCCAAGTCACAGATATAAACCTAGTTTGGGAGCCAGGGTACCTATGGTTATCGCAGGAAAGTCCGAAAGGGATACCGTGGCCTGGTAACTGAAGGAACTCAGGTGGGTTTTAGACAGTATGAGCCTGACACGCCCTCCTGCTCCGCCCAGAGCGGGAGAAGTTATTTGATAATTTCCCACCCAAAAAAAAGTCCCTTATGGTTAAGACACTACTTCTGTATGTTGTAAATGTTATTTATTACTGTAACAACTCTATCACTTTTTTGAAATTATAGAATTTATATATATGTATATTTCTTTAATGTTAAAGGAAAGGTGTTTTGGTAGAGCTTGGTAACTTTTAAGCTAAGCGTCCACAGGTCGGTATCGTACGCGTCGGACGCATCGCATTTAACGGATCGTAGTATTCTTTGTATAGAAAGTCACGCAAGTGCGTCCACTGATCCGTATTGTAAATTGATTGTATTTCTGACAAATTGCGAATACCGATCCCTAATACCGACCTGTGGACGCTTAGGTTTAGCAAGGCTTTATTCAATTAATTGTAATACCGCTTAATTTATTGTAGTACCGCTTTAGAAAATTGCACGTATCTTTTTGTTGGCATGGCATGCTACCATGATTGACAGTGGCTCTTAATGCATATTCGGTAAGCAATTCTTCATATCAAATTGGAAATCAAGAATCATAACTCCCTTAAGCACAATTTGGGCTATTTACTTACAAACAAATACAGATTCATGTTGAGACCACAATTAACAGCATGTGGGACTTCACAGTTATGTGTCTGGGCACTTAAGTCATTAGGTGGATAACTGCGCGTTATAACTTGCGAGTTAACCCCTCTGCGGTTTAAGAGAGAGTGCTCATGTTTATAGTTGGACAACCTGGCCATTTGTAGGGTTATTTGGTGTTTATTGCGCATATAATATTACGAAACAGGTGGCTTTGTAATGTATTATAAGTGCTGCACGCGTAGCATGACGGGTTTACAAAACGGGTTTTGTTGACGGAAAAATAGACAAAATGACAGATAAACAATCAAAATACCTATGTCATTTTGTCTATTCTTTCGTCGATATAACCCATATAAAACCCGTTTCTATGGTCATGCTATGCGTGCAGGAGGTCGTCTTCAGTGTTGGTAAGAGAAGGAGGTATACAAGAATAGTTAAAACAGTGGGCACTTTGGCAGAATCATAATAGGAAAATATTATGAATCATCATTAAATGTCACAAACTGACAATTCATAATATTATGATCTGCGTGCGTGCGATTCATATTACGAAATAATGCATCTATTTGACAGTTTTCTATGGAGATTCGTAAAATGGTCCACACATTATGAGGCAGTCAGACGGTCACACCACTAGGAGCTATCATCACTAATGGACCTTATAGATGATTTTCATTTATAATTAAATGAAAATCATCTATCTATTTATAATTAAATAATGTTATTCAATATTTTTTTGGAAAAACTGGTTAGATGTGATGTTGAAGACTTCTTAGACTTCCTAATACAGATGAATGTGTTACTATGTCCCTTTAGTGAGTGATTGCGTAAGAGTTTAACGTGAATAGGGTTTTGTTTACACTTTCATCAGATAGTTTTGCTACAGACATTATATGGCAACATCTGTAGAGTTCAATTGCTTGTTCTATCAGGTGCGTTTGTAGGTACTTATTTGCAGAACGATTATACGATCAGCCGAATATAGGAAAATGTCAAAGCAAGGGAAATGAATTGTAGGTAGTCCTTTACAGTTGTAACCATGAGCCGTCAAACTGCCAACCAACAGCAAAATTGAACCGTTTTCATGACCAAGCACGAACTGAAAGTTTCGATTGACGCCGAAAAATCAAATTTCACGCCAATATTCTTCATTCTCGTTTTTTTCTTTTCTGATGGAAAAGCTGCGCGTATGAGCGATAAAACCTGTAATTTTGCGTCTGCTGTGTTAGTAAAAGGCGATGCACAGACTAGTTAGAGCGTGATGTAGCGTGCGATGTCACTGCTCAATTTGTTTTTGAATACCGAATGCAGGACGGCATCGAATGTCGTTCGGTTTATATGCATGGCCAGTTCGAATGTAGAAAAACGGACTGTTTTTCTACCTCATTTTCTGAATAGACTTTTCCATACCATTTCTTACGGCTGTATTGTAATCCTTACATATTATAAAACAAAGTCCTCCGCCGCGTCTGTCTGTCGTCCTGTTCGCGATAAACACAAAAACTACTGCATCGATTTTCATGCTGTTTTCTCCAATGGATAGAGTGGTTCTTGAGGAAGGTTTTAGTATAATAATAACCGACATCCACGCGGGCGAAGCCGCGGGCATTAGCTAGTATAATAATATAAAATAGTTACGTTTTTGTTGATCAATAGTAATTGGTACGAAAGAAATCGTGAGATTTTTCTCAAGGTGATAGTGGAAGGGTAACTTATTGTTGAACTTAAAGGTTGTTGCAAATTGCGTGTTTCTGCCACTGCGCTAGACTTTTATTGACCTTTGGGCTTCCCAAAACTTTCCATTTAGCTTCGCTGAAGTCAAATAAGTAGAAAAAATAGACTAAAGTGTTCGTGAAAGGTCAAAAGGAACAAACAACTCTGAGGATGCATCCACTGGCCACACACATCCATCACGATGACTGACATTCGATTACTCATCCCTGGACTGGATGAACTTATCTCTGTTGATACTACAAAGTATTACTTAGCCATCTACTTTGTGAGAGATACTAGTTTATAAATTGCATTGTTTTGAGCACCGCTGTTTGAAGAGCAGTAAAACAAAACTCGTAAAGGCTCCCCGTCTCATAAATAACAATTCGAATATCTTAGAATTCCTATAGTTTTGTATTTTCTCCGTTGCGTCCTCAGACCATTTAAAAAATCAAGACACAGCGCTGTAAAATGTGACTTGAGGCCGGTTTCGTAAACATGTTTGCACTTAGTGAGGTGTAGTTTGATTGTAAATGGTTGTAAATGTGTGCGTGTGAGCGTGTATGCACAGAGCGGAGGTGTAGCTTTGGCATGCTTCAATGTGTTGTTCACAGCGCTCTGTCTTGGTTTTTTATTTGGTCGGAGGTTGTGTCAGCATTTCTGTCAGAGCTAAGGCTTGGGGGCTTAAAAAAGTCATTTTGGCAGAATCATAATAGGAAAATATTAAGAATCATCGTAAAATGTGTCACAAACTGACAATTCATAATAATTATGATCGGCGTGCGATTCATATTACGAAATAATTCATCTGTTTGACAGTTTTCTATGGAGATTCGTAAAATGGTCCAAACATTATGTTGTGTCAAATTAGAGGAATTGCTAATGAATCGCTTTTAGAGGAATTGCTAATGTGGCTGTTTTAGGCCCACTCCTCTTTTTAATACCTCAAGTGTATTGATAAGAAAATACTCCTCAAATACTTGACACAAAACTAAATTACTTACTTTTTTTCGGTGCTGATTTTGAACAAGCTGAAGTTCACCGACCCACGTTTTCTTTTTCTGGTAGGTTAATCTCAGAAGCTGTTGACGGAAGCTTCGACGTTTAACGGCTAGTTGAATTGCAACAAAACCGCATAACCAAAGCGTGCCATACTTAATATGCAGTTAGTTTGATTGGACGGACACCGTCGGCCAACAGAATCACAGCAACCAATTTCCCTTAGTTGATTATTGTTAGTTGCCAGGCAACGCATCAGTACGGTTGATGACGTCAACTACAATCTCAAACGGTTAATGTTTGCACTAACCAGAGACGCATAACGGGCTAGCTAACACAAATCATTGAGGAAGCGCTGTCTTATATACGTGAGGATCGGCGTCAGCGTCACGCAAACTCAAATCATTTATTTTAATTGAACCATTTAATTGACCATTTAACAAGGCACTTTTGAACTGTCTAGGAGTCGGTCAGTTAGTCAGGAATATGAAGCTAGTTGCCCATTCCAAAGCTTAGTAGATACTTATGGAGAAGAACGGGCAAGAAACTCCATGGACACTCTTTAAAATTATAATGTTCATATTAGTAACATTATTATCACCCCAGACTAGCCTTTTTTTTTTTTTTTTTTTTAGTGTGTGAAATCATCCAATGACTTCTCCCGCTCTGGGCGGAGCGGAAGGGCGTGTCAGACTTTTACTGACTAAAACCCACCCGTGTTCCTTCATTTGCCTGTTGCCAAGGTCCCGGTATCCCTTTCGGACTTTCCCGCAACCCTGGCAGGCATCGGTCCTATTGGACCCCGTCGTTTTTGCTGACATCTCTTTGAGGCGCGCGTGGAACACGACGCGCCATCGACCCGGGCCTGGTCCTTATCGGACGGCGAGCTGCCCGTTGCTCGCCGTCCGCAAGCCCGCGCCTATGGTGGCCGGAAATCCGCCTGGGATTCCCGACGCCCAGGGCGTCTCCAACGGCGGCGGTTAGGGGCGTGAGGGCGCAAACTTTGCCTTTCCCTCACGCGTTCCGCCTCCTCCTTCGCGAGCATTCACCCCAGACTAGCCTGTGATTGTTATAATGCCTGACAAGCCTTTATATTCCTCTTCAAGATCTTTCCATGTGGGTGGTATTCATATTTGGTTCACCTTTACTTCCTTACATAATTATGTAAGCAATTAACCCATGGGTCATCTAAAACGGCCCTAAATGCCAACATAACACCCTTAATTCTCCAAATCTTAAACATTAACCTTCTAAAACACACATTAATACACTTATTTCATTACTTTCCATCGCGAGAACGTGCCCTCGAATATGGTTAGTTTACCTTTTATAACCAGACCCGTTTTCCTACGAATTTGACGTATTTTCCCTCAAATTACAACCCTTTGCGTAGTTTACGTCCCTTAGGAGTGTATTTTGGCCTCAATATTACCTTGAAGCCTGAAAGGTGAGGCCTTTCGTGTAGTAAAGTATTCATAGCGATGATTCTTTGTTGGGAAGTGAAAGAAGTTTTCCGCAAGCATTGTTATGGAGATAGATATGGGCTATTTGGTTTTGGAGTTGACTATTTAGGAAACAATAACTGTCCTTAAATAGTGAGTCGATAGCTGGTTGTGAAGTAGATGAGTGCGGTTTCAAAAATTAGTTTGAATGGATGAATTGTGACTCGTGTAATCAGATTAATAGTAGCGCTAATACGATCCGCTAGCGTGTCAATGAAGTATTTAATTTTGATTATCTTACTTTAGTCTATGAAACCGATAGAGATTTTTGAAGAAAGGTACAGTGCCGTAAACCATGCTAGGAAACAAACCAGCAAATAAGTAAAATGCGATAATAATAATAATAATTGCCTCATTCCATTAAAAACATCTAACGGGCCTCTGCGAGTTGGCTTCGGCCCCTCGTACGCCTTCCAAAAGACCGGGACCCCATGGTCCCGAGATATGTAAACATGTATAAAAATAATAATAAGTACCGATAATCGTAACGGTTAATGACTTAATAGCGGAGAGATACATTTCAGAAGGCTCTCATTGCGCGGCTGTCGGCTGGTTCAAGGGCTTGGTTCTAGAGCCCTGACATCCAGCAGCTTGGACCCTGTTCCGGATGCCGATGGGCCCCAATTTTTAATGTGTTCTTTTGAATTTTTTATCTTTTTCTTTTTAATTTAAAAATGTAATTAATGTTTTAATATGCATATAAATATAATAAAGGGAATAATATTTAAATGAGAGAATTAGACAATTCCATTTGCAACAATACTGTAATTTTTGTCCCCATGATTTGAACCAATTATTACCGTATCTCCTTTTTTTTTACTGTGGGATTTTGTGTCAGACTTTTACTGACTAAAACCCACCCGTGTTCCTTCAGTTGCCTGTTGCCAATGGTCCCGGTATCCCTTCCGGACTTTCCCACAAACCTGGATTACCCTATCACCTAGGGTTAATAATTGGTATGAAAACTAAAAGCAAAGTGATCCAACTCGTACAAAAATTACTCCGAACTAACAGTCTTTAATCAATTCCCGTCAGGCCAAGTTTGAACAGTGACCTTCTACACAAAAATTACTCAGTCAGTAATGAATCAATCCGTTCCAAGAATTCGTTGAACTTACACGAACATTTTATACTCGGAAAGTTTATAATAATAATGGCTTTCTGAAAAGCTATTAATTAACAATCAAAATGGATTGAGTTATTAATGTAATATGAATACAGATGTAATTCCGTTTCTACGTACCTTTTATATATTTTTCACACGTGGACCTTTACTTAATAAGCTGCGCCACGCGGTTTCACCCGCATACGTCTCGATCCCGTGGGAATATCGAGATGAAAAGTATCCTTTACCCAGGTCTAAATATGTGCCAAATTTCATCCAAATCCGTTCAGTCGTTTTAGTGTGAAAGCGTAACAACCAAACAAACTCACTTTCGCATTTATAATATTATAGTTAGGATAGTTGAACCTGGTATGGACCAATTAGATTTTATAGCATGTGTCTCGTCTCATGTTTTGCATTTTCTATTCTGAAACGAAGATTGTATAGACGAACCTTAGTGTATTATCAGAAAATAATGGGAATAGGATACGTGAACGTGATATGTCGCGTAGGTTTAATAAATAATGAACAGTAAATGCGTTAGACGATACATTCTCGGTTGGATGTGTCGCTGAAATATGTGATTTTCTGCCAGTGAATACACGCCATTTCTTCTGTTCTCATGGGGATCAAATGTGAGAAATGTCTACACTTTCTTCGTCTTGACTTTCGGTTTGATTCATTATTTCATTTAGGTAATGTTGACCGTAGGCTGTCACTTTTTTCAGCAGTGTTTCTAATATCTAACTAAACTTTGTTTATGAAAGAACACATAATGCATTATTACATCAACTCAGGCTATCGCAGTCCACTGCTGGACATAGGCCTCTCCCAGGCTGCGCCACAACACAATACCCTGTCCTCCGCCATCCGCATCCAGTCTGTCCCAGCCAACTTTCTTAAGGTCGTCGATCCATCTAGTTTGGGGGGCGTCCCACACTACGCTTGCCGATACGCGGTCTCCACGCAAAGATTCGTCTGCTCCACCGGCCATCGGTCCTTCGACAAACATGGCCGGCCTACTGCCACATCAGTTTACTTATTCTGCTAGCTATGTAACTCCGGTTCTTTTCAGACTAATTTCATTACACATTTGCATTATAACGCCATGTTGCTACTATTACATAAATCACAACATAATACAGCTATTAACAAATAATTACTTTGTTATATAATGCGTAATATTTTCATGGTAACGACTAGTCAAAAAATGTGGTTAATCCATTAGCTGTCCACCAATTACTTAGAACACGGCTATGATAAGAAAGGAATTCATTAAGCACACAATATCATGGTAAACTTTGACCGTAGACTTAGATGTTGCATTTTATGGCCACCAGGGGGCGTTCGAGTCGTGGTTGTAAATTATAAGGTTTGGGCAAACCATAGGTGTAGGGATAAACATGGGGTGACGATGTAAAGCGTGCTGTTCACTGCGCGACTGTTGATCGGGGATAATATGTATTTGCGTTTGCGCAATTTGAATCGGCAGCGTGCAGTTTAGCAGCTTTGTTTTTTTTTTGAGATATGGTTTCTGATAATGTGAATATATCTATTGTAGTACCTGTTTATGCAAAAAGATTAATTAGTTTTTAGTCTCTGTTAAAAAGCTGTCAAAATTCTCTTCTTCCGTTCGCCATATAACGTGGGTGTTGTGTACAAACAGTGAACAATAAAAGTGTTTGTAATCAGCAAGTCGTTTCAATCAAGCTACCAAGTCCACACGAACACACGAAGTTAACAGTACCTAGTACTTAGTGGTTTTCAGTGAAAAGACATGATTCTGTTAGACAAGGGTTGTGGGAAATATTGTTAAAATATACCTACTATCATTATGAATAAATATACGAGTAGTAGCATAGGAATAACATTAGTAGCTGACAATCAATACAAAGTTGACTATTGATTTAACGCGGCTATAATCCGTTTCGCCGGACCGTCAGTAGGATCCTTTATTAGGGATAAATCAATATTCAGCCCTAAGTTCATAGCGTGTCGTGATCGCATTTTGGCGCCGCTCCCGATTCGCCTGCAACATAAATAAAATACATGCACACACACATGCAAACAAATCAATATAAGTAGTTTCATTTATAAAAAAAGCGCGAAAAGGCGAAAATCCATTATCCAGCTTGGAAATTCGAGCATTATTTTGACAACCTTCTTCGAGATAAATCGAAATTGCTGTACTGGTCAAAAACTAGTGACGATGCGGCCAGCAAAATTAGTATGAAAATCCATATCTGGCGTGTTTAGCGGCCAAATAAATTACTATGAATACTCATATCTGTCGTGTTATTTAAAAATGGGACGAACTCTTTACTTCAACACATGGCAACCAAAGAGGTAACATATCAAATATTTAAACTTCGATTTGGCTGACAAATAGAACTGCATGTTTAAAGTAAAGAAAAAACAAATTAATATAATTATTGGCGCGTGAAAAATTATAGTTGCTCGTCATTGATTCTGGAATGAATTTTAATTTACTCAGTTTGAATTTCTGCGCATAATTTGAGAAAAAAAAAGTACTGTATAAGCCTTAGCCGCAATCAGGAATTGATGGAATTGATGAATTCAATCCCTTATTGCTGGCCGCGACAGTCATGTACTATTTTCCAGTGTCATTCTTTATCCTGCCAGTATCTTTTTAATGAGACTATGGAAGTTTGCGCCGTTACATCATTTGCACACATCCATGCATTGTGAATCAATTTATAAGATACTTCGCACACATGCATTTTTGCGGCCATATGCATTGTTTAGTTAGAGGTGTCGTAATTTTTTTAATCGATTGCGGTTGGTGAGCGCTCTATCGATCCGAGCGCGTTAGAACTGAATAATTAAGTTTTGGTCAACAATAGTGAACTGAATTGTGTTTCTAAAGGATGTTATTACAAAGCTTTGTTCAAGTTATAATTAGATTGTCTTGGCGTAGTATTATTGTACTTGAATTTAAATATATGTTTGCTCTGTGGTTTTATTAATAAGCTGACCCGACAGACATTGGTCCGTCCAATTTTCGATAATCTATACAAAAATCCCATAAAAAAAAGGAATACCTGTTTTCTCGAATTTTCCTGGCAACTTTTAAAAAATTTAATTTTTCAAGAAACTTTAAAAAGAATTTTTCCGATACGAACATTTTATAACAAAAATTTGCCATATCGGTCCGTCCAGTAGTGATGGCACGGGATGCGCTAACCAACGAAGAGCAATTCATTAACCTACCAACACTGTAATTTGAAAATTTTGTAAAAGCCAATTATTTTTAACCTGTATGACCGCGCGCGGACCAAAAGTCATTGTAGTTAATTAGAATATCCTTGAAGAATTAAGAGAGTTCTTGAAGTAAAACCGTGGAGTTTCTTACCGGCTCTTCTCCATAGGAAACGACCAATTGGAACCGTGCACCTAGCTTCTGACGTTTCATAAGTGCCGATGTAGGTTTATGAGAAATAAAATATTTTGATTTTGATTTCATTTTTAATTAATTTATACATATAGATTCTACTACGTTGACCTACATGTCATTCGCTTATGCCACAAGTTTAGAAAACAGAACTAGTTTCATTCAGAATTTCTGAAATAAAAAAAATCCAATCTTACTTAATTAGAACGTCAAAAAGCTAAACGAATCCTCAAAGTTATAATAAAGAAAATGTATACAACCCTACTTTGAAAAATACGTCTGTCAAAAAAATCATCAGGTACAAAATGAAGTCCAATTCTCTTGACAAAGCGTCGTAATAACTCAAATTCACAAAACTGTGACTTCTCGTTACTTTTACTTCGTCTGGGCTCACCCTTACAACTAAGAGCCGCCCCTCGTAGGGCTGTCGCGTGACTAATGCATTTTTATTTAATGCGGACAAGATTACAACTAATTTCGTAGCGTGTGTTACAGAAATAAATGTGGGATCACTTTATCTGTTCCGGTTTTTTTTTTAAATAATGTGTGTTGTGTTTATGTTATGA
This sequence comes from Lithophane leautieri, assembly GCA_949152455.1. Taxonomy (NCBI): domain Eukaryota; kingdom Metazoa; phylum Arthropoda; class Insecta; order Lepidoptera; family Noctuidae; genus Lithophane; species Lithophane leautieri. The sequence goes on along the minus strand of OX424469.1, from coordinate 2,199,423 downwards.
GCGTTGAAAGTTTGGGATAGTTATGAAAGCGCACCAGAAAGTTTTGGCACTTCAAGTGTAAATAATCTTTTTGCTAGCATTTTGTCCCCATCCTCTTGTGTACAGCATCATACTTTACACGCGACTTTAGGTAACCTTGGACAGACATTTTTGGCACTAGCTAGGATGCAGTACAGTAAGCCATCATAACGTGTTTTTTTCTTAGCACACTGCAATCAATGAAGTGTTAGAATATCGCGGTGTTCCCAAGTCTTAATTTTAGAACAATTGGTAAGTTAGACTAAAAACATATAGTTAGTTATGTATTTTTGCAAGAAAACTAGTCTAATTACAACTTCTCAACACTTTACGATAGCTCAGTAATGTTTCTTTGAACTCAAACTCAACCTTTTATTAATTTCAATTAACTAAACCACTTACAGGCACTTTTGAATTGTCAAGGAGTCGGTCAGTCAGGAAATATGAAGCTAGTTGCCCATTCCAGAGCTAGTAGATAAGTACCAATGGAGAAGAACGGGCAAGAAACTCCACGGTCACTCTTAAATGATTTTGCAAAAAAATATTAGTTACATCATTAATGTTGAATTTATAATAACACTAGCTGCGCCCCGCGGTTTCACTCGCGTAAGTCTCGATCCCGTGGGAATATTGGGATAAAAAGTATCCTATGTGTTAATCCAGGTTATAAACTATCTGTTTGCCAAATTTCATCCAACTCCATTCAGCCGTTTTTGCGTGATTGAGTAACAAACATCCAAACACACAAACACAAACTTTCACATTTATAATATTAGTAGGATAGATGTGAGAACGATGTACAAAATACTTACAACGACGTCTTATAACTTTTAACGCCAACTATTGAATACTGCAAACTTTTCTTGTATAAAAGTGAATGGTAGGAAGTTAAAACTAAAGTTTACGTTACGTTTGTGGAGTCAACGCGAACTGCCCGCGTGTTGCCACTTTTAACTTTAACTTATACTCGGAACAAATAAGTTTTTCCTTGTTCCTGTTTGACTTGTTTCATATTACTTTCTTTGTGTTAGTTTCCATATTTCGTAGCTGAACTACACGTTTAGGTCAATATTTTTCCATTTCTGTTGCTGGTATGGAAATAAATACTTAGATATTTACTGTTTTGTTATAATAGCTTTATGTATGAATTAGCTATTGGCCGTGACTTCGTCGGCGATCCTGGATGGAAAGCCTATGTTCTTCTCCGGGTCAAGGTCGACCCCTGTGCCCAGTCTGTTCAGTCGTTTTAGCGTGAAAGCGTAACAAACAAACAAATTCACTTTCGCATTTATAATATTAGTTAGGATTGACACATTTAAACTAAATTAGCTAGAATATTGTCGAAATACTTATAAAAAATGTCTTTAATTAATCATTAACAATTTTCAGATCAAAGAAAAAAGCATCTCTGTAAGTACCTACAAGTCCTACAACCCAATTTAAATACAGCATGGTAACAATGTTGTGCCAGCCCTGGAACCGGCGCCTTTATAATTTGCGCGCGACACAGCTCCTGCAAGGGTTGTCAAACATTCTCAACTTCATTATAAACGGCGAGAGCCCCCTAGCGGCCGCCACAGAATTACAGCGCAAGGAAAATGATGGACGTTTTTGACGGTAGCTATCGTAAAATTCCTAATGTTACGGCTTTCGAATAAAGGGTATGATTTGCTTAAAGGGTCTGTGAAAATGTTATTTAAGTACTGGATTTCGAGAGCCTATTGTAAGGACATGATGTAATTTGTAGGAATCGGTAAACAGTTTTGTAGGTAACCCAGCTGATTCCTTCTTTACACGACTGCCCAAAACGGAATGTAATGTTTTCAGGGTTCATGTATGTTGACGGGGTCCGGTAGAACCGATGCCTGCCAGGGTTGCGGGAAAGTCCGAAAGGGATACCGGGACCTTGGCAACAGGCAAATGAAGGAACACGGGTGGGTTTTAGTCAGTAAAAGTCTGACACGCCCTTCCGCTCCGCCCAGAGCGGGTGAAGTCATTGGATGATTTCCCACCCTCAAAAAATAAAAAAAAGGGTTCATGTATGCATGTATGTATGTGAGTTCCTTTATTCCACCATAACTTTAAAACGCCTGAACGGATTTGGATGTATGGGGTATCGTTAGAATCCTTACATCATCCCGAGTGTTATAGACAAGTTTTTATGAAATCATGGCAAGTTTTATTGAAATCAATATGGCGGCAATGTGGCTCCATTTTCAACTGTGAAAAATAAGAGGTCCCCCGACTGCAACATATTTGACAATTTTATCAACTTGTTTTTTACTTTTTAGTTCGTTTTTTGTTTTTTAGTTAAATATTCTAAACACAGACATTATTCCGTCCTTTTGTAATAGCAAAATAATTAATCGTGCCGTATTGTAAAACAAAACAAGCCGAACGGACATTAAACATCCATTTGGGCATTAAATACACTGAGCCAATAAGGTTTCGAGCCCTAAGTAAACCATTCGACCGATTTTATTCCATATTATTTTAACTCACGCATAAATACCTACCCTCTTGTTTGTCTAACAGAGTTCATTTACCTGTTACCTTATCCACCAACTAAGGATTACAAGCAGATGATATTGGCTTTGCTCTTTGCTGGTACTTATTTTATGATTCAGTGTGTTCTCAGATCAAAAAACCTTTACGACAGAATATCTTCAGCGGTGTTTTATCTGTAACCATAAACCTTCCTTGTTTATCGTCGCCATGATTCCCTAATAAACTAATGTTTACGCACAGATCGTATGTAATTCGATTTTGATGGTGATAGAAATGTTTTCATACCGCACTTTCCGCGGCTCGGCGGTTTGTGTGTCGTAAAATTTTGTGGTTGATTGCCACGACAGGTGGAACGGGAATTCCAAAATAAACATATCATGAATCCGTCCCGCACTTATCTCTATCCCGGGATTTTAGGCCCGTATTCCCGAGTATACGCACCATTCCGTATAAAACCACATTTTTATGTAAAGAGATGTCATAACCGTGTATAGGAATCAGGGCGTTACGAATTCGTTGCGCGATATAATATATCGCTCACACTCGTTGCGGGGGTGCCTATAACGTCGCACACTTCTCTTCATCTTTATTACGGATTTATTACTCACCCCCAAGAAATAATGCGAATATTTATGGTTCTTGTATTAATGAATTCCCCTAACATTTTTTCCATTACAATTCCATTTTCTTTGCAACACAATTTAGCATCAAAATAAAAACGCCTGCAGAAACAATGAGAGCAAAAATGTTTTCTTCGCCTAAAGTTAACGTTCTGTTGTTTTTATGTCAGGCGCTTCTAACAAAACGGAAGGATAAATTGCCGAACAAAGACTCGACTTCATTGGTTCCAAATCGTTCTAGTCGTAATATGTTGATATGTCCCCTACAGACGTTCGTTCCATTTACTTTGTGTTCTCTTTGAAGAGAGTTCTTTGAAGTCGAAGTAGAGTTAATTCAAAATGTAGGTCTACGCCAAGTGGTCGTATTTTACCGGACACACCTTGCTCAAGTGATCGATATTGCTGATTTAGGAGGCAGTAAAGAAAAAGTTGAACTCGTGCGACATTGAGACGGATTTGACGTATGGAATAGTTCGCATAAACTGGTTCCACTTTGAGTCGTTACAGATTAGTAGAAAAATGGTGGTCGTTTTTTTTATAAAAGCTGCTCGTGTCGTAACAAATGAGTGTGGAATTTTTATTTGGCTCCATGAAGGGAGGTTGACTTTTTTATTCAGCGGGACTATTACGGTTGTAGTAATTAAACAAGTATGTATAATACATATAATACAATAGCTTCTCGGAACTCATTACCTACTGTACACAATGTTATAAAGGAAATTACACAAATAATGAGATATTCGTCTGAAAGTTAAATAATGTTGCCAAGGCACCGTCATCAAAATGTTGTAAGACATTGTAATCATCACACATTAAATATCAAAGAATGAAAAGTCAGTACCTACCCGAGTGTACCCTGTGAGTCCCATTTTCCTTCAGAATTTTCACCCTCTCCCAATTCCACGGTATTTCTTTAAACGTTTGTCACACAATAAAGATTACGTGATGGGTTAATTGTTCCCAGCGGATTTGTGGTAAGGGTAGAGATAGGAAGTAAGCAAGGGCAGATGAAGTAATGAAAGTGGGCGGGAGTACAAACGCTATGTGATATATTGAGATATCTGTTTCTAAATTATAAATTATAATCTAAAGAATAGAAATATATCGACCTCTAGCTGATTTAAAAAAACAAAATTTACTATCTAGCTCATGCCCGCGGCTTCGCCCGCGTGGATGACGGTTATTATATACTAAAACCTTACTCGAGAACCACTCTATCCATTGGTGAAAACAGCATGTAAATCGGTTTGGAAGTTTTTGAGTTTATCGCGAACAGGGGGCTGAAAACAGTCACTTTGGCCGAATCATAATAGGAAAATATTATGAATGAACGTAAAATGTCACAATCTGACAATTCATAATATGATCTGCGTGCGATTCATATTACGAGAAATAATTAATCTGTTTGACAGTTTTCTATGGAGATTCATAAAATAGTCAACACAATATGAATTGCTTTTGTGTCAAATTAGAGGCATTGCTAATGACAGCTGGAAATTCAGGAAATGAATCGCTTTTAGAGGAACTGCTAAAGTTGCCGTTTTAAGCCCACAGGACGACAGACAGACGCGGCGGAGGACTTTGTTTTATAATATGTAAGGATTCAAACTAATTAAACATCTTTCTAATCATAATATTCTTATCGAATGTTATGAAATTGGTATCGAACACTTAAAAAACCCGATGACAAAGCAACACCGATTCAAATTCACAAAACTTTGTTTACAATTTCAGGAGAATTCAGAGAAGTAGATTAACACGATTGTCATCGCATTCTTGTCCGCAGATTTTAGAGCCGTTGGTTCCCATAAAGTTTTCTAGGAAGTTTCGTGAATGCCCACCGGATCGCGTGACGAGGTGGAATGACGGAGCGGTTCGTGTGCTCGTCCTTATAATTCATTGCCATGTGGCATGTTCGGCCATGTTTGTTGTTTTGCTCAACGGACAAATAAGCTTCGGAAAGAATTGCAGTGGAACGCCTGGTTGAAACTTTCAGGTGATTTCGTGGTCTTTTTTATTAAGTTTGTTTTGAAGATTGTGGATAGAGATTGTGTTTGCAAGTTTAAAGGTGATGCCGTTTAGCCAGGCGAGCTGTCTGCGCTTTTTATTTTATTTTGTGGTACAAGATGGTATGACCGGCGTCGTGTTTTCGTAGTTTAAACTTTTTAAAGCGACCATTTTCCTTTAAATATGGTGGTCTTTAAGATAGTGTTGTCCTTTCTGTCGTCACGTCAAAGAATCGTTGGGAGGTCGGCGACCTGCATTTCTCTTTAGCTGTAAAGATTAACCCTTTTTTGCTATTCGATTAAACTGCATTAATAAGGCTGGATTTTTTTCTAACTAAAGCTTACCTGGCGTAGCTGCTAAATGGCTAATTAGCCTTTATTTATACGGGTTGTTAAGTTATTTTTGCCATGCAAGCAACTTAGAAATGCATATAGAAGCACTTGGTAGTAGATGTTTATCAATATGACCTATAATTGCGGTCATTCGTGAGTTCCATAGCAATGTTGGAGGTTATACTGTTGTTTTAATTATAAATGAAGGTTGATACAGCGAACAGTCATAAACAGGACTTTTAAAATGGCGCATCACGCGACCGCATGGCGCTTTGTGTTCATAATATTTTCATAACTGAACATTTACTAGGTAGAACTTAATTAAAGTTTCTGAATGAAAAATGCTGTTTGCTAAAGTGTAAGAAGTTAACAAGAGCAGTGTATCATTAACACAAAGAAATAGTAAAAAACTGATGCTGAATGGCTGTTGAATTTCTCCTAAATGGTGTTTAAAATACATATGTAGGTAAGCCATTTAACTAAACTGTTTTATCTGAAACATAGTTGAATTATTTATACAAAAAAATGGTTAGGCCAATCAAGTACGTACATAAAATTGTTTACAAGCCCAAAAAAAAAGTTTATTTTTATTTTTATAGTAAAATATTCAGAAAAAAATATTAAATTGATACGGAAAAGAAACACTCTGTACACGCACACATGTCACACTTGTCTTTCTACCTTGAAATACAAGTGTGTGTGTGTACAGTGTTTCTTTTACGTATCAATTTAAAAGTTTTGTGAATATTTCACTTCTTAAATAAAAAATTTAAGACTTAAATAATGTACATTTAGATGAAGTAAATTAAAGAGAGCGGTTGGTCGGTCAGTTCGGTTTAAAAAAACTAACTTCTTGCTTGTAATAAGCGAGCGAGCAGTTAAGGTTCTTAGCGTCGAACCGGCGAATCAATACGCAAGTTGACCGTAACTGTAAGGTTTCAGCTTATCGGTTTATTAGCGACCTTACGTGCGTGTGGGTCGTTGACACCTACTATTCTGCCGTCATTTGGTAAAAAGCCGTAACTACTTCATAATTGCTTTTATATAATGATACAGTAGTTATTGTAAGTCTTGACGGAAGTGAAGTTTCAAGCTCTGTCGATGACGTTTCTGTGATTACGAAAGAAATGGAGCCTTGCCACCTAGACAGACAATTTAATGCTGAATCCAACTAATAACTATATAATTGGTTAATAGTTGGATTCAAGTCTTACCAAGCGGTATCGTGTTACCCAGTAACTGGGTTGTGGAGATCAGATAGGCAGTCACCACATTTAAATTACTGGTATTTAGCTGCGTCCGGTTAGAATGGAAGCCAACCCTAACATAGTTGGGGTTTTAATCTTTCCCTTAATGACGGCAGTGTTTGTTTGTTAGGCTGCATTCATGAACTGGCAACTTCTCGTTGGTACTTGTTTCTCTAACAGTTAAGTCGGTGTTGACTGAACTCTTGCCTCTGCTAATTTAATTACATTTCTGCAAAAACAAAACTTAACAGTGCTTTTGATATTGGTTCCAAGAAAATCGGAAATTGAAAAGGTCACAGTTACAATATTGTTGTGGCTTTGTATTGTCAGTTTTCATAAAGCATGAAGTAAAAATTGGAAAAACGGACTCAAACATGCTGAGAAAATGCAAGGTTTTACCATAAAGACTCTTACACACTGGCGCGAAATTTAACAAAACTTTTCTTAGATAACTTCACGGCGAACAATGCGGCGGCGCGGCGTCGCGTCGCGCGCTCGAGCGACAATTCTCGCCAGTATGTAAGAGCCTTAATGCTACGACAAGTTCGGGTTATGCTCTATTAATTACCCTGCTATTTAGCCGAGAACCTGTGTTTGTGTGTGCGTGTGTGTGAACCGACTGCGGCGCAGCAAAAGGAAGGGTTATGATTTTGACTAGTATGTATGTATGTTCATGTGTTCCCTCATAACTTCTAAACTGCTCATCATAATTTGACAAATGAGGTATCGTTAGAAGCGTCTTGATCGTCCGCTGGTTATAGATGGAATGAAAATGGCGCCCGCTAGAGGAAATGACAGACAAGAACTAAAAAAAAATTGATTTGAAGCACTACGTGTATGGTTTCCAATTTGTTAGAAGCTTACATCACACTTTGCTTTTGTTGTAAAAAAATCCCCGTTAATCCAAAAGTCCGTCCAAATGACAACGATCGGACATGCCTTAAAGCTGGACATTTTCGGACCAACCTGGCCGGATAGTAAAACTACGTGGAACTTATTAGCGCATCTGGCTATCCTACTAATTAGCAGTTGCCTCCATATTCAATGTTGTTTGGTGTTTGAACGAGTTACAAGCACCAAACCCGTTTTGTGTAATAACTTCGAGCTCGGGGCAAATACGCCATAGTATTGATTAGCAGCACCGTTATAGTAATAATACATAACCTCAGATGGTACAATGTGAACATAAAATGTTACTACTCAATATCTTCTATAGAATAGAATAGAATACTCCTTATTATGTACACCATAAAAAATACAGATACAAATGCAGAAATTTAACATAGGGTGACACAATGGGCGGTCTTATCGCTAAAAGCGATCTTTTACAGACAACCTTTGGATGGATTAAAGCGCGAAGGAGAGATAATACTGCAGGTAGTCAGTGTTGTACCATTTACATATACAATAAATACATAAATACATACATAAAGCATATACTTATCTATATATACTGACAGCTACTTACTTGCTTTTACTTATCTATATTGTATGAACTTCCATGTTCTGAGTCTTAGGTGTTAGAATATTGAAGAATTTTGGAAACTACGACGTCTTTGACATTGAGGATTATGGATATCAAAAAGATAGTACTTTATATAAAATGTGCATCCATTCGAATCGAATTGTAAAATAAGTGATAATCGTACCATCTTGTTCATACCCAAGTTTATTCTGTCAAAGTTGAACCCTAACACATGTAAATTAAAGGAAATTGATCTTGGCTTGAAAAAATTACGAAAATGATTCCATTCTGTAACCTCAGACACGACAGAAGAAAACTAGATTACTGTAACAAATAGAATACATTTAACATCGTTGAGTCTCCAAAATAATTAAATAAACATGCCAGGCAATCCATCGAATCGTTAGAAAAAAAACGAACGTGTTCCATTTCAAGCAATTTAATGGCAGAGAAATAACTTTTCACCCCTCGTCACATGTTTGTGTTTCATTATTATTGGACGGAAGCTTGGACGTTTCATTTTCCCTTCCATACACACGTAGACATACAACAAAGATACTAGGTATAAAATAATTCTGGCCGCCAATGATGTACGTCATTAATCACAGGGTCGCTATAATTCATCATGTTGCCACTTTAGTGTTTACATATATTTTGAAGCTACATTTTTTAAAATTTCAGCTTTTTTTATTAGTGTGAAGTGATGTGACAGTTTTCGGGTTAACGTTGTGGTCATGTGGCTAGTAATTTGTCACTTGTTTTTGTTGCAAATTGTTTATCTGCGTGTGCATTATGCATGGTTTTCTAACCCAACAACAACGCGATGTTTGCTGAAAGATGGTTATGGCATTGTTTTATGCTTGCTTTAACATCGTATCTATTAAACATCTGCCTAAATACTGAATACATTTTAAAGCTTTAATATTGGTGCCAAATAATCAACATTACTTTATGTAACTCGAATAAGGCGATCATCGATACAATATCCCAGCAATATTGGGATCGGCTCCCAGTCTTACCAGATGCGGGGCTAAATATAAGTATTTCTCAAACCCTTCCAAACCCAATTACTGAATATTGGTATCCTTAGGTGTGGCCGAACGTAAGGATAACAGAAAGGTACACATATATAGTACGATACAACTTGAAAGTTTCATCCATTTACCTATCTCAACCATCTAAACAAATGGTCCACAACAACAACAACAAGGTTCTGGATTCGATTCCCAGGTCGGGCAAAGTCCTGCCAGGGTTGCGGGAAAGTCCGAAAGGGATACCGGGACCTTGGCAACAGGCAACTGAAGGAACACGGGTGGGTTTTAGTCAGTAAAAGTCTGACACGCCCTTCCGCTCCGCCCAGAGCGGGAGAAGTCATTCGATGATTCCCCACCATCAAAAAAAAAAAAAGGTCGGGCACAGTGTTATTGAGTTTTTCATATGGAATTTCTCAGTAGTTGGCCGGTGTCTGCATTTGTGCCTGGTTAAAAGCTCGCCTCATATTATATGGGACTTAATCATGCCTGGCTAAATGTGGGTGTAATATAGATACACCTCTGCCTAACCCTTCGGGGAATACAGGCGTGATGTTATGTATCTAAACAAAGAACCAAAAAAAGTAATAGCATCCGTGTTTTTTGTCTCTAAACACAAGTAATTAATCGCCTCTATTAATTCCCGCCAGGGATTCCATGATCATTTAGTAAAACAGGTGATGTGCAGGTCAGGTCAAGGTGACATTTAAGTTTGTGCGCTTAAGGCACAAAATCGCCTGGCTAAACGAAACTAGTGTGAGTTAAGGTTGAAACGAAACCATATATACTCTTATAGCGTGCAAATGCTATTGACATATTATTATGGTTTCGTGTTAATCTTAAATCACACTATTTTCAGTGATCGTGTATGACGAAATTAGCCGATGGAGCTTCTAAGTAGTGTCATACTGTACTAGACTACAGAGGAACGTAGAATGACGTGGTAACAAATAATATCGATTCCGATGAAGTTACTGAACTTCACTTGTTAACTGTTTCATGAAAACTTGGACTAGATTGCTATTGTTGAGTTTATGAGTTGGGCATGAGATAAGCTTGGGATACAGTACATAATAGACCATCTAGCTAGGAACGTGTAACGCTACAACTTTCAAAAGCGATTACCATTCAAACAAGAACGGTTATTATGGAAGTTTTTGATCAAACTCAAACTCAAAGCATTTATTTCAAATAAACCAATTACAGGCACTTTTGAATTGTCAAGGGGTCGGTCAGTCAGAAATATGAAGCTAGTTGCCTATTCCAAAGCGTAGTAGGTTCCTATGGAGAAGAACGGGCAAGAAACTCCACGGACACTCTTTTGAATCAGAATATTGTTACAATAATATTGGTTAGCATTTATGTTGAAATTATACATTTGAGTACGATGTAGAAAAAGGTGCACGTTAAAAGCGTCCGCATTTAAAAGTAAAGAAAAAACAAAACAATTCAAAAATTTAAATAAGCCGTGGCAGGTAAGAGATGACCAGTCCCTACTGATGGCGCCCGTTCGCAAACATGACGCATGGATCAGCACCATTCAGCTCAACCATTTTGAAGGGCACTTAATGATCCAACACACACGCCACCACCAGCGAGATATTTGAGTGAATGTGTGATCAATTTTCGATGACGCGGTGTGCTGGGAAAGCACTGTTTTGAATAGTAATAGAACAATAATATTGTTCATGTATCTTTAAATAATTATCTGGTAATGTATTGTAATAATTATAGGAATGACATTGAAATGATTAAATTGCTATTATTATTTAATGAATAATCTGATTAATCTGATTTAATTCAACTTTTTGAACGACATTCCAATAGTTTTAATCTTATCTCAAAATATTTTTATCTAACTTTTTATGTCCCGATATTAATCTAGATTCTGATAAACCATGATTGTTTACATCTTGCATGCTTTACGGTAGAATCACTCGAAACATGTACTTTTAATAACATCATTGTAACAGTGTTTTCTGAGTCGGAGTCGTACCGAGTCGTACGGAGGTACAAGAACTTTTAAATTGTTTCCTATTCCATGAGAAACCCAATAGAATAATATATGTAACCGTCGTCTACTTCAATAGATAACAATCTCAACCAACTGAAATGGAAAATGGCGGAAATAGACTATTACTGTGTTCCATGCGGATGCACTTACCTTTTAGTTAAACTTTTACAATTGGAGCCCCGCTTTATTCTATGAATATTATTATGCTTAAACTATATTATATATCTATTTTCTTATTTATTTTAAACTAGCTGATCCCACAGACGTTGTCCTGTTTCATTAAAAAAACCCATCGAATATGCACGAATTTCCATTTCCAGGGCAACTTTTAAATTTTTTTGTTCTGTAAGAACCTGATTCGAATTATTACGGACACCATTTCATTGTTATTTATATAGAGATGTTGTTTAATATTTTGTTTGAACATAATATAGTAGGTATGCTAGTATTAATTAGTTTATTTATTAATCAGTACTTTTAAATTAGTATACATATAATGTAAATAGTTAGTATAGTTTGTTAGTTTATGTAGTATAAGAAGTTTATCAGTGTATGCACTCGTATATTTGAATATTTTTTATTTTTTATTAAACCTTACTTATTTGAATTAGGAAACATATGAGTCGTATTCATATCTTTATTTCCGTTCCATAATGTTAACAAGGTTTTACAATGGCTTAATCCAAGGTAGGGTCCCTGTAGGGCACAACAAACGAGTGTCAGTAGCTGCAGGCTCTCGTTAGGCAGTTAGGTCAAGGGCTTGATGCAAAAAGCGGTACTCCTGGACGCTATACAGTTTTGAGGACGTTCTGCACTCTACATAATACTCCCAACTCAGACAATCCAAATAAAAATAATTTATTCAAATTAGGAATCAGAACGTTTTCTGCATGGGAATCGTTAAAATTACATCAGACAGTTTCCGAAACTATAGTCTACTGTTCCAGAAGCCAGTGGGCAAGATATTAATAAAAATTGCATTGAATGGCTCTAGAATTGGTTCATAATAAAGAAAACTGAAGAATGTTGCAACGAAAACTGGTTAAACAATTTGAATTTCGATATCATGAAGGAAGTCTTTATTAAAATCCTACAGTGGCGTAGCTAGGTAACCTAAGGCCCTGGTGCAAAAAAACTGAGGGGCCCTAACTAAACTGAGGTTATATCAAGTCAAATTATAAATCACTACATATTATAAAACAAAGTCCTCCGACGCGTCTGTCTGTCTGTCTGTTCGACTGCACCGATTTACATGCTGTTTTCAGCAATGGATAGAGTAGTTTTCGAGGAAGGTTTTAGTATATAACAACAGACATCCACGAGGGCGAACCGCGGACATCAGCTAGTACATATATATAAATTCTTTAAAGGTAGGCAAAGCGACTTTATTATCAGCTCTTTATCGTTCACTGCATTGCGGAGGTGAGAGAATTTTTAGCTAGTTCAATACGAGGTTTGCTGGTCTGGGTCCGAGGGCTCCCTGATCTTAGGGGCCCCGGGGCACTGCCTCGGGTAGCCCCTCGGTAGCTACGCCACTGCTTACTTAATAGTTTTTCATCCAACAAGGCTGTTTATCCTTAAGATACGGCATCAAATAGGGCTGTTTACCTTAAAGATCGGTCATGTGTGCATAGTGGGTTTACCACAATAGTGTGAACACGGTCTGATTGGTATTACGACCTCGGCTTTGTTGGATTGGGTATTGTGTTATTATATTGTACCGGGATTTGATTATTCATGTATTATCTAAATATCGATTTTGGAATAATTTCCCTATTGGTTTCCACTGAGGTGTAAAATGTTGATCATTTCTCTCGGGTTATGTAATAACTTAGGTTGATACGTTATAATATTATTAGCGAAGACACTTCTAAGTTATTGCGTTTATCTTCCCCACTTGAAATATTCTTACTTAAAATCTGTTTTATTTTGCGACAGCAGTTTGATTGAACTCTAATTTTTTTTTTAATAAACTGTTTTCTTGGTACCTTACAAGTAAAAATGTCTGCAATAGTAAGGTATCTTTACAGAAGACTAGTAAATTCCACATGTAGGTACTATACACTTTTTATGTTCACACCATTGATTTTGACTACTTATTCGGGGGGATTCCCAATCATGCATAAAAGGTCATAAACACTCGTTCCGACGTGCACTGTGCACGATCATATAATGGTAATGTATGACGTCAGTAAGTCGGAAATCATTGACATTTCAACAACAGAAATTCGGGTTGATATTTCCTGAATTTATTGGGCTTTACATCGCATACAGGGATGTAGAGAAGTAACTCGACAATTCTCATACAAGTTTGCTGGCAATGCAGTGACGCTGCCAATCAGAGGCAGTCCAGTGATTTATCTGTGACAAGCGTGGTGCGAACCACAAGTCATGACGTTGTTTGCAGCTCGAACCCTGTAGATATTTGAAGCTAGCATATGAACCTTTGTACGGTTTGTAGTGTTTGTAATGAAGAATGTAAAGATAAAAGGGTTGCAACCATGCATTGATTAATCCTGTGGATAAGCTGGAAGATAGATACCTATAAGATAAAGTGATAGTGAAACTAGCCCTTCGGAGAAAACAGGCAGATGTTATATGGGTGTGTGTGATAGTGAAAACCCTTAGGAATGTTTCCTTAGAAAGTATAACATATGAGCAGTAGTTAATCCATTCGAAGCATCGACTATCTGACTAAAGATATAGCTATAAGGGCGGAGTTTTCGTCATCTTCTAGTAGTATAGTACAATTATTTTCTTATGTCCCTCGGCAAACTTCGTGTTTCGTCAATCGTCGAATTCCTATCAGTTGAGCTTTGCAATTGGTGTAGACCGGACGCTCTCATAAACTTCCAAGTCGATTTAGAGCGTCCGGTCTGCATCAAGTGCAACTGCAACTGGTAGAAATCGGACGACTGACGAAACAACAAGTTTGCCGAGGGATATTAGGAAAATAGTTGTACTGTACTTAGATGATAGTCTCGAATTCGTACCCATTTTTCAGCCCATTCAAGTTTCCCTAAAGGAGTATTTTGTATAGAATCGGAAGGAACTATTATGACGAAGACGAAGAGGTCGTCCCAACAATACTCACCGATAGTTAATATTATAATAGAGACATCATTTTTATGTTGTAAGCAAATCTGGGTTAAGATGGATGGGAACTAAACGGCTAGGAGATTAGGCTAGATTTTTTGCTGCATAAGCATGTAATAAAGCGGATGATTACTGTATCTTAGGGTCCTTGTGCGCTGGACTAGTAATGTGTTTGTGTGTAAAGTTATTTGTAACAGAAATATGTCATCGCAAGTCCTAATGTCTTTTAGAGAGTTTTGGGACAACGTCTTTATGATTGAATACCCGAGGCAGCATCGTTACAAGAATTTTGTGGGGCTAAACAGTTTAATTCGAGTGGTAAGAACTTTCGCGTAGTAGGTTTAGGTATAGGTACTCTATATTATGATTCTTAGAATTAGGATTAAATAATTTTCGTATATATTTTGTAGTCATGGAAGTCAGATAGGCAGTCGCTCCATGTAAAATACTGGTATTCAGCTGCATCCGGTTAGACTGGAAGCCGACCCCAACGTAGTTGGGAAAAGGCTAGGTAGATGATGATTTTGTTAAGTCAATCATACAATATAAGGAATATCTAAACAAAAAAGAAATAAAAATAAAAAAACAGCTGTTCCCTACATTTATGTTCGCATAGCTCGTCAAAATGTAGGTCACAGCTGATTTTTTTTCGCGATTTCGGGGTTGTTCATATAGTGGAAGTCTTTCATAATGATGAGTAGCTACATTGAGCCCTTAAGAGATTTCGTGAATAGATACCTACACCTTATATAACCTGGTGGCCAGGTGGTTTAGTGAACAGTTTTCACAAAGGTATATAAAAAAATATTAAAATATTTTGGCTCTCCAAAATACAAACTAAAAAGTAAAAAACAAGATGAACAAATAAAATTGTTATTGCAGTATTAACGGTCACTTTTAAGTCGTGTAAAATAAAAAAAATTATACTTAACTTACTATTATACCTTTTTAGTCGTAGTTGGGTTTTAGTTTTTATTAATTTAATTTTTTTTAATTCTTTGGGTTTATAATATGTATATATATTTTTGAAATGTGCTCATTTAGCCCTGTCATTTGATACCCAACATGGTACAATTACACAAAAATTTTTTTTTAGTTCCTGGCTTTGTGTCCTCTAGATGGCGCCATTTTTAATTTAATGTGACGTCACATATAGCCTAGCCTATAACCAGCGGACGATCAAGACGCTTCCAACGATACCTCATTTGTCAAATTGTGATATGTGGTTTAGAATATAGGAGGGAACAGATGAACATACTTACATACATACATACGTACCGGTCAAAATCATAACCCTCCTTTTTTCTTCGCCGTAGTCGGGTAAAAATAGGTACTCTCAAGGCAGTCAGGGTTTTCGGCTTACGAAGTTATTGTTAACGAAGATGTCCCGCTATACATCTTGGGGTCTATATTTTGAAATCAGACCATTTACTAAATAATTTAATTTTCTATAACGTTGTCCGGGCAACATTGAAAATGGATAGTTAGAATTAAACAAATTAATTGACTCTGGTTGAAAGTGAACTTCGTTACTGGCTTTTATTCTGTATTTCAAAATGATTTAAGTATTCATTCAATCAAACGCCGAGGAATGAAGCTATTCGAAACATTCCGAACATTGATTACCTACAAAAACCTCTTAAAATACTTACTCTATTTGAAATAAGATTAGACATATAAATTAGCCTTTTTTACAGTCCGTTCAACCGATTTTGAATTCTAATGCGTTGGTGGCATGACAAATGACAGCTGCAGTGGACAGTTGGTATTGTGTAACTTTTTTTGCTTTTAAGGCCATCCTTATGCCTACGGTATAGAAGTCAAAATCGGTTGAACGGACTGTAAAAAGGTTTATTTACGTGTCTAATCTTATTTCAAATGGAGTATAGACGAAAAATAGTTTGTTTAGGAGATAATTCTAAAAAAAACTCTTAAAACAAAAGCTCATCAAATAACCCTTGCACAGCATATTCGCGTCACATCGATTCTCGACAACCTCGACATCGTACTTCACAACGCCTAAATTATGGATGTGCCGATAGGCTAATAGCGATTGCCAGCCGGCTGCCAAGTCTGTCCCGTCTGCCAGACTGACAGGCCATCGCGACCAGACCTCTAATATATTCTAGCCACGAGCCCCATGGCACACAGAATTAATTTGCCATTCTGCTCAGGAGGTAACACGAGTTATTTGCTTAGTTACTTTGAAATATAAAAATAATTACGATTGAATTGAATGAAGCTGGTGTTTTTGTCAATAATAGAAAAACTTTGAATAAAAAAACGGAGTTGTTTTCTTTTTTTTTCGTATTTGTCTATGTCATATGGCTCCCAGAAAACGTCTGTCGACATTGAGGCAGGCCCAAGAGAAGATGGCGAGACGACCTTGACGCCTACTGCCAGGATTGGTCTAAACAAGCTCTGGACAGAGAGGAGTGGAAAGGAGGAAGGGAGTCCTGCCTGTATTGACCTGCAGTGTGACAACACAGGCTAAAAATACATAACGGTCAAAATCATAACCATCCTGTTTGCTTTGCCGTAGTCGGGTAATAAAAATAAATTTATCTGTGCTGTTTCAATAACACGAAAACTTTAATTATGGCTTACACAAGATGACAATATAAATGAAAAAAATGTAATTACCTATCACACGCCCAACAAAATAGACGTGGCCTGTTTTCAGTGATACCCGTATAAATACGCAAAAACATTTTTCTGTAACTCGAAACGGCCACTTTTAAAACTTCCCCTTGTTTGATAAATGGGAATTTTCGTATTTATCTTTTCTTGTCTGTCGGTACCGGTACTATAACCGTTTGTTTTCAAACAAGCTTTGTAGTTCAGAGAATGGAAACCACAAAAAAAAATATGTTTAGCCTCCTCCGCGTAATTTTTTCTACCCAAATTGTGATTGACTTTAGCGTTGTATGAGAAACAAAACTGTCTGAATAACTTGATATGCCGGAAATGTGTACAGGCATACCAATCTGTGTGGATTCAAAGTTCACCTATCAAGTGTATAATTAGCAAATGGGTTCGGGACATAAATAACGCACGCCCTTGGTCTAATTGTTTACTGTATTTTATAGTATAAACTTTTACAATGAGTAGGTAATAGAGACATGTTTTTTGACACGGTTACGAGTAACGAGTTTGAACGAGTGTTAATGTCATTTGAAGAATGCACTGCGCGGGAAATCGGCTGGCACACCCGTCGATTTTGACGTTATTTTGACACTGACGTTTGACAGTGTCGAACTGGCGAGAAGCAGCGCCAACAAAATGAATTCATCGTATTACGCAAAAATATGGGCTGCTACAGTTAATAACCGAAGAGGAAGTAGATTAATTGCGTATCGCACACGGATGGGTGATTACAGTATTTGGAAGGCCTTTCGCCACATCTATAACGTTTTCCTATTCTCAGTATAGGGCGTATAGGAGTATATTTACTAATGACACAAATCCCTAGTTACTTAGTAATTTTTCTTGGTTACTTTCCACAATAAAGTGCACCTTACCATTAAAAGCATTATACAATCTAACACAACAGTTCCCAGACATCTTTCTCATTCATCTTGAAAAGATAAAATAGAATCGAATTCAGCGTCGGCTTAACCGCGGGAATCTAATCACATTTACGGTTTTGTACTGTTTTATTTTACAAAACCCGAGGATTTACTTCATTTTGAATTCGTAAGAATACGGGGTGCGACGGTACTTGGAAATGATTTTATTTTTAATGTTATGATTGTTTTAACGTGCTTATGAGTTCATTTTAGCGGCATAAATGTATCTGTCACATAGATGTAACTGAAGTTGTGTTGTTCTGTGGGTTATTGTTGAGCAACAAATACTTCAGACTATGGGAAATGTGATCAGAGCGATAACATTACTCAATGTTTTCCATATCGTAGAACGAGAAACAATATTTCTCCCTACAATGTAAAGTGAGCGAGTTCACCTATCGCTTGCAAACATCGTAAAAATCCATTTCTGTCGGCTGATCATAAAAATGTCAGTACACAGCAACCGGTCTATAAAACACTATTTTATTTTCAAACCCTGAATCCCATAAAATATAACTTAATGTCGTTCGTGAGCAATCCGATTGCAGTCCAGTCCCACATGAGTCTCACTAATCTGGGGTATTTTCCACATTTACGAGTTGGTCAAAAGTACCAGGCTACTAGGAGCACATAAGTTGGGTGGATATCTGTTATGTAAGTAATGCGGTGGCCGGCTCAGGTGATGTCACGGGGTAACGAACCGCTTCGAGATAATAACCTACTTACGGGCAGTATGTCGAGTGGATTTCTAGTTATGTAACCGTGGAGGCAAGGACGTATTTGAGGTACGGATTTATACTGATGAATTTATGAGGACTTCTATTTTCCAGTATGTCAATGTACTGAATACGCGTACTAGATAATAACAATCGTGAACAAATAATGCGGTAATTAACATACTTGGTTTGTTAATTAGTATACCTACATGAAGCTTGTTACATAAATGTGCACTTACGAAAAAGCTCATTTGAGGCAGTTTATTATTGGCCGTAGACTCTCTACGCCGTAGCACTACGTAGCAAACACCGTAGCCAATGCATTATATTGTATCGTAGCATTTGTAGGACCGATTTTTCTGTTCTAAAATAAATCGCAATATTGGCTCTTGTAGACCAAAAGACTCCAATCATTGATAAACTAGACACGGCTTTAGGTTCCGCTCGGCTTTTAGAAAAAAAAAAAGACGACAGTATTTTCCTTTTAATTTGAGCTTGTTTTTTCCAGTGCAGAGGTTTAAATTCCAGTTCTATTGAACTATTCTGGTATCTGCGGATTCCATTCTCTTGCGGACCTTTGTTCAGTTTAGCTGTAGTGGAACATTGATGCTAGTACGTGAAGAATGCGCGTTTATTAAAGTTTTGCGAGTCAGTAGTCCGGTGCTGTGTCTGTTGTGCAAAACAAACAAAGTAAGCCTCGGATAGCGGGATCCAACACGGCTGAATAGTATTGTTTGATTGTATGTTTATGGTATTTAATAGAATATAACATCTAAATGATGGCAGGATTATGTGTATGCCTTTAGGTAAATGACACGAATGAGGTTTTATCTCTCAAAACACGAATATGTGCCGTCATTACGTCCCAGTTTTATTTAGTAATTTTACCACAGGGAAATAATAACGTTAGCTTAATGGTTTGGAACTAGGTTCAGTGTTGGGTCTGTGATTTTGGGGACATTATTCTACGAGTACAAAGAAAACAAAGCTATGTGGGTATTTTATTGTAGTTTATAATATTCCCTTCCCAATAGAGAGGCTATTCCCACAAACAGACCGGACCTTTGTAAATGATATAGAAAAGTGTCAGTCGTATATTTAAACAAGTACCTGTGGACTTCTGTGCGCTTGGTACAAAGGGGAGCCGGGTAGGGGAAACAGTTTAAATAATATGTAGCGACTGGACCGAGGGGGCGGATGGTCGGGACGAAAAGTGCATCGTACTGGAAATATTGCTAAAATGTTTGAGTAACAAAATATATTTTACGTGTAAGTGTTTAGATAGTTTTAACTATGCTTTTTTCCAATAGTGCCTCTCATACGCATAAGAAAAGGTTTTGCACACTCTCAAATAGATCTGCGATATTGTTTTGACAGGGTTTAAACTTCGTTGCAGTTTATCGTAGTTATGTACACTGCTTGAAATAAAAACCCTCTTTTTCTCACACAAAACTCATTAACATCTCATCTTCCGCATTCAATCTGACCCAGATGTCAAAGTTGCTAGCGGGAGTGACACGCTGCGTTTGCCAATTCACAGCTTGAATTTACAAGCATTCGATTCTCTTGCTAGACATTATGATTAATTAATAGACATTCGAGTAACTTCAGGTTGTATCTAAGCTAACTTATTAATTGTGCACAAGCTTTAAGTTGCTGAAACATACATGAATTTAGGCCTGAATTCCTCTTACGTTGATGTTGGTCGCGTACGTCGGTCGCGCGTGCTTATATACATTGTGTTCTATATAGCACCATACTGCGACGCTGACGTCCACGGCGCGTACTACGTTGTACGCGTACGCGACCGACCGTACGCGACCGACGTCAGCGTAAGAGGAATTCAGGCTTTATGGTGAACATCAAAACTTTAATGTTGTTTTCTCACCACGTTAGCAAAATTCTGGTCCAAGAAATAAGCTGGCATCAGTCCAGTTTGCTCATAACTTATAATTGCAGAAAACTCTTACATCTATGCCACTAAAATAT
This sequence comes from Lithophane leautieri, assembly GCA_949152455.1. Classification (NCBI taxonomy): domain Eukaryota; kingdom Metazoa; phylum Arthropoda; class Insecta; order Lepidoptera; family Noctuidae; genus Lithophane; species Lithophane leautieri. Next base: position 2,178,811 of record OX424469.1, on the reverse strand, counting down.
TGTACATTGAAGTATTGGTTGAATGCGAGGCTTTTGGCTAATTTGAATGTGTATTTTGTCTTTTTTTTATTGTTGTAATGTGCGTTTTGTTTGTGCAGAATAAATAATTTTTCTTTTTTTGTTTCTTTCTTTAAAATAATAATAAAAACTGTTTGACACATCTACATAACGATGTGGGGACAGATCGGGTAAAGGGACCGATATCATCATCATCTGCCTAGCCTTTTCTCAACTATGTTAGGGTCAGCTTCCAGTCTAACCGCATGCAGCTGAATAGCAATATTTTACATAGAGCGACTGCCTATCGGACCTCCACAACCCAGTAACTGGGTAATACAATATCCCTTGGTAAGTGTGGTTGTCAGACTTTCGGGCTTCTGACGACCCGTAACGACTGTCAAAGATCAACGAATTACAGCTGGGACCAAACGGCTTAACGTGCTTTCCGAGGCACGGAGGAATTTCGGTGTGTAAAGATGGTCACCCATCCATGGACCAACCCCGGCAAGCGTAGCATAACCTGATGGATCGAGCCGTGCGGCTGTTATTACTTAGCCACGAGCTCCCCGAAAGGGACCGATATGAGGTAGATAATTAAAGAGCATACGACTGAAGTAAAAAAAACTAACAGAATAGTTAAATCTTTTTATTGACTTAGCTCATTGGGGCAAAATGCTTAAAGTACTATGATTAAATAAGTTCCTGAGAGGTTTTTTTAATACATAAATCATAAAGTGGTATTCGTTTGGAAAATCTTGCTTTTAAAAACCAAAAAAGGTTTTGTTCACACCTGTACCAACAATTCGTGTCTCATTTCTCTCCCACAGGTACATAAAGGGGGCGGCTGCACGATACACAACCGTACCAGTATCGACAACTAATCGAATGTCCGACTATTATGCCTACATGTATACCGTTTTATTACAGAACACACACTCCTTACGAAGTTGAGGCAAACGGCTAATTACAGAGGGCTTGTGCGACCGCTGTTTTACTTATTTCGTTTATTTTCTGGGCTTTTTCTGAAACAGAGTCGCTGCGGTTAGCGTATGTTGGTAAAGCTCATGACATGTGTTTATGAGGAAAAGTTGTGTTGTGGGTACGGTAAGTTACACATGCGGGTTTGCTGTCTATGTAAAAAAGAGCGAGCTTTAAGTTGTTGAAGTGTTTCCAATAAAAGAAAATATATAAAACTATCTTCCGCCCGCAGCTTCGCCTGCGTGGTATGTCGATAAAAAGTAGCCTATGTCCTTTCTCAGGCTCTAGACTATCTGTGTACCAAATTTAATTTAAATCGGTTCAGTAGTTTTGGCGTGAAAGCGCGACAGACAGACAGACAGAGTTACTTTCGCATTTATAATATTAGTAAGGATTTAAAATATCTGTACGTCGATTCTGTAAAATTCAAACAACAACTCGCATCTCACATCGCTATTCACTGTCACTTCGCATAAGGTTCAAAATGTGTTTGGGTTCGAGTGCGAAGTGAGCATCGAAGTGACAGGGGAATTACCTTACTGAATGCCACTTCTTACGTCATCTCATACTTTATCTGTCAAAATCTCACGGTCAATTTAGTTCAACTCGCTGACACGCTCGCAAGGGTAGCGCTAGTGTATCAACCGAGTTTTTAGAACGCCAATCAAGAAATTCACAGCGGATTCAGATTCGAAGTTTAGAATGAGGTCTTACAGAATCACACACCTGTACCTACGTATCTTATTACTTCACATGCTACAAGTAGTCATATTTAGCTTAGTTTTTAAGTAGATTAGGCATACTGTGCCGTTATTCTGATCACTGAACCGCCGCGCCGCCGCCCGGCACTAAAAACCGTAGCATAACATAACATCACGCCTGTAATCCCGGAAGGGTTAGGCAGAGGTATACCTATAGTACACCCACATATTGCCAGTTATATTTAACTCCCATGTAATAGGGGGCGAACTCGAGACCTATGACCCAAGACATGCACTTCGGAAGTTTTGGATTCATGTGCGTATTGTGTAATTATCACTTGCTTTAAAAACGGTGAAGGAAAACATCGTGAGGAAACCGGCATGCCTGAGAGATATTTCTCGACGATATGTGAAGCCAAGTCAGAGGCCCATGGGCAGCTTTAAAACTCTGACAACAGCTTAGTCACTAACCACACGAAAAGAAGAAGATTGGGGGCGAGCCTATTGCCATCAACCGGACAGAAATCCTGATTCCGGGCTGCTACTGAGAAATTCTAGATGGAAAACCCAATACTTAATATGTAGGTATTTGCCCGACCTGGGAGTCGAACCCGGCACCTCATGCTCAGCAGTAGCGCTTGCGAGCACTAGACCAACGAGGCAGTCTAAAAACCGTAGCATTCAGCAAAAACACCATTTAAAATTACTGTCCACTTCTTTTACCAAACTCAACGCAACCATTTCTTTACAAAACAATATTATGTTTATTATAACGAACGCACAGCTAGTTTGCACACACGAATTGGATCTAAAAAATTAATCTTGTTCCTACATTTTTAGTTCTTTTTCGCCGTAAATTCGGGCAGCTTTACCCAAAAGAATGGTTACTACAGAGCCGTCCGTGAAAAGAGAATTCAAATGAAATAGGTACTGTTTATTTAGCAATGTCCTCGGCGATCGTTATTTTTGCATAAACCCGTCAAAATTAATGCGGTAAGGAAATATTGTGCGGACCATTTTGAACGGGAATGCTATGTTTTGTCTAAAGATATTTTTATTTAAAGGAATAATTAGCCATACTACATATTAAATGAGCAATATTTGTATATATGTATATACAATATCGCCCATGGGCATGTGACGGCCCGTATTTTTCTAAATATTCATGAATAATTATCGATAATTAACTTTAAAAGGGGGGTCTATCTTTAATATTTTTCATTTTTTTATGTTTTTAGTAGCGTTTATGACATTGCTTTAAATTTTTTGCCTTATCTCCGATGTTATTAGCTCGATTTTTGGATTCTGTTTATTATTTTTAAAAGCTTATGAGTTATTTTATCGTCAATGGTGTAATCCCACTTTAAATAAACACATGTGTTACAATATGTTTGCACAACAAACAGTATTCAATATTTATTGTTTTAGTTGCAAAAAATTAATTGGTATCGCCAGTCGTCGACTGATCAATGTTTGTACAGCAAACAGTGTCATGTTTGTTATTAATAATTATCTTAGTTTCCATTTACCAAATGGTAGTTATAAACTTTCAGGTTTAAATAAAAATGTTCTTGTTTACCTTCTTACTTAGCTTATTATGCTTTTAATGTGTAATAACGTTATACAACGTGTAACAGAATAAGCGCAAGACCTGAAAGTAGTTTGCTCAGAATCGGCTTCTGAATCGATTTCCGTCATTATTTATATATGTTAATTTTCATGTTTTTTTTTTATTTAACTGAAATTAGAACCACTGCGTCATAACAAGGTAATAAGATATTTTATTTAAGGAAATTTAATCCTTATATCAAAGGAATAAAGCCTATTTAAATGCATAACCAAATTTGTAATACGCTCATAGCTATCCTATGTGTAGTGCGCGTTAAATAAAACAGTTAATTTAAGGTGTGGTTTAATAAAATTAAATTACAGATATTATTTTAGTCTTATAATTTAATATTCTAATTGGGGTGTATGAGCTCTTGCGTTTATTCCGTTACGCGTTGTATAGAAACATTCATTTTTAATAAAGCGAAGGAGTATTTCGTATCTAGCTACTAGCTAGATATATGCTTCAGCGGCTCTGTCAGCTTAGTATTTACATAATACTAGCTTTAGCCCGCGGCTTCGCCAGCGATGGTGGTCGGAAATTATCCCATGGAAACGTACTACCGAGATAAAAAGTATCCTATGTCCTAACCCAGGTCATGGTGTACCCATGTGCCCATCCAAATCCATTTTAGCGTGAAAGTGTAACAACAAGCAAACAAACAAACTCACTTTCGCATTTATAATATTAGGTATTATTAGTAGTCCTTCTCTAGGTAAATTATCTTTATTGATTAGCTGGTTTTACCGTAAAAAAGGGCACCATCATCGGCTTAGCCTTTTCCCAACTATGTTGAGGTCGGCTTCCAGTCTAACCAGATACAGCTGAATACCAGTATTTTACATGGAGCGACTGCCTATCGGACCTCCACAACCCAATTATTGGGTATTACGATACCCCTTAGTAAGACTGGTTGTCAGACTTTCGGGCTTCTGACGACCCGTAACGATTGTCAAAGATTCACGAATGACAGCTGGGACCAACGGCTTAACGTGTTTTCCGAGGCACGGAGGAGTCTCGGTATGTAAAGTTGGTCACCCATCCACGGACCAATCCCGGCAAGCGTAGCTTAACCTGATGGATCGACCCGCGCTGCTGTTATTACTTAGCCACGAGCTAAAAAAGTTACCAATACCCATAAAAAAATATTTTCAATATAAACAAACGTTTCGTAACGCAAATTCTATTCGTATGTTTTCCGCCCCAAAGCCCTATACTTCAGAGATTCCGTTGAATACATTAAAATGTGGAATACAATATTTTACAAAATGCGCCCCTCTCCCTCCCACCCTCATTCGATGCACCTCCACGAGACCATATATCAATTAATATTAAATGCCAACCAAAATGCTCAACGCGACCAGTCTTAATTAAGTCTGTGAAGTTGAGCTACAGTTATTTAACTTCGACGAAACTTAAATTATTCATTGTATTTTGTACGTAGATTAGTACTTACTAAGTAGTTTGCGAATAAATGGATGGATTACATAGATTCGACCATTAAAAGTTTGTTCACCTAAATGGGTTTCAGCTTCAACTAAATTTATTTCTAAAAAGTTATTTTAATTGCCGACTTAGATGGAGGCAGAGTGAAGTCCTTCATGCGTAATGGTTGTATTTTGCTTTCTGAAATATGAGCAACTGAACCGATTTGGGCAAATACCCTTTGTCAAAATTCCTATTGTTGTGGCAATAACTTTTAACTTTGGCAATTGGATATAATGAATATAAAATCAACATCATATAGAATGAATTTTAAATATAGTACATACTAATTCCATGCTTTTATTGATGTAAATAAAGTCTGTCTCGTAGACTAATTTGACATTTCAATTGATTGTTGGTTTTTTCACTAAGGAGTTTGACATTTGCACCAGTCAAATTAGTCTTCGAGATTAAAAAACAGACTTTAGAAAGTTATTGTCAGATGAAGTAGAAGCGTTTTGTTTTTTATTAAATGAAGATGTCGTTTGGTATCTTTTTCAACGATAAATATTTTTGGTGCTTCCAAAGCCATAAAAAGGAATGCCATATTGATTTAAAACTTTGCGATTCTATTTTGTTTTTCTTATTAGTCAAATAGAAAAAATACAATCCTAGAACTTAAATATGGTCATTGTTAGCGTTGATATTAACGCACCTGACAACCATTAAAACTTTACCAAAACAATTTTCTTTCGTTAAGTCAGGGACAAATAAGTTATATTGCGGATTTTACGCCAAGTTTACGATTTCGAAGTTTTTTCATCAAATACAAAAGTTATTTCAAGTTACACTCGAGTGTTGACTGCCCTATGCAAAGTTCGTTGACTCCTAAGTGCCGAAAACGTAACATTTCCTCAAGATGTCTAAACAACGAACAACATTTATCTGTATTTCATGGGGAACTGGACTCTATTGCAACATGATAAGGTTGAAGTGTACTTTCGTGGGTGCAACAATAGAATAACGCATCTCTAGAGAACTGGGGGGTATAAATTGAACAAACAATGTATTGCAAAATGGCTACGGAATAACCTACGGTGGAGAGAGGTGAGTGGTGCTCAAAGTATTGAGTGTTAATTTGCGGGCAATAAGTTAAAATGTTTTTTGTTTGGTTGCAAAGTACTTTTTTTTACCTCGAACGTTGATTTTAGTAAAAGTTAGAACGGTTTTATAATGGTGCATTGGTTGGTTGATGGTGCATCTTGGGCTCGGCATGAGGAGCACGGATAGATCGATCGATCAGGATAAGCTACGCCTTCCGTGATTGGTCCGCGGATGGGTGACCATCTTTACATACTAAGACCCCTCTGTGTCTCGGAAAGCACGTTACGCAGTTGGTCCCGGCTATTATTCGTAGATCTTTGATAGTCGTTACGGGTCGTCAGAAGCCCGAAATTCTGACAAACAGTCTTACCAAGTGGATTAGTATTATCCAGTAACTGGGTTGTGGAGGTCAGACAGGCAGTTGCTCCATGTAAAATACTAGTATTTAGCTGCATCCGGTTAGACTGGAAAACGACCCCCACATAGTTGGGAAATGGCGGGCCAGATTATTATGATGGTTGGTATAGCGCATCTGTATTAAAGTGGCTACCGATCGTGGTGTGATGTTAAGTTTATACAGTTGAAATGTTTAACGAAACGTAGATTAAGAAGGACTTGATAGATAATAAAAACAAACTGGATTGCCAAGTAATCCTCTTTCGATCTTTCTTAGTCTCTCTTTACTTCTGAAGCACATTTACTCTACATAAGTTATCTTCAGCTGATTTATCAATACACATTTCCATTTTAATCGTATTTGTACGACATAAAGCCCTTTAGACATAATTTCATCTCCGTACTTATGATCCGAAGATGGATAGTGAAATAACTTAGAAGGAAGATCAAGTTTTACATATATCTACAGTGCAGTCCGTAATTTGAGGTAAGTATATCGATTACCAGATCGCTGCCACTTTACAGCTTAGGATGGTGCCAGGGTGGTAGAAGCGGTAAGGAGGTTTTGGTTACAAAAGTTATATTGACTGCTGGAGAGTTTGTTGCGCTAATTTTTCTTCCCAGCTAAAGCACTAGGAATTGTGGTGAAGGGCGGGCGTTTTGGAAGACTGTCTTATGTAATTTTGACGTTCTAAAAGTACTGATTCTCAGCCTAGTTTGAATATAAGACTTTTGATTTTATATGGGCTAGCCTAAGTCAGACCATCCTGGGGGCAGGGCTATTTAATTAACTAGCTAAAATCTTAGAGTAGCCAATTAAAGTAGTGAGTCCCCACGGATTAGATCTTACTATTCTACTTAATTTAGATCAAACAATTTGGGAAGGCTGATAATTTAAGTAAACGTTGTTCTTTGTTTTGCTAATGTAAGGCGGAGTAATTAAAATTAACACGCAACGAATTTAAGTGACGCGTTCTGAACTTTTAAATCTTTATTTATTTAAGAGATTTTTGTACACATATGCGACGATGTCAATCAATACCATCGTGCTCTTAGAAATAACAACCTATTCCTAAACTAAATTAACAAATCTCGGTTATCTTAATCTAATTTATTATCTGAATTGAGGGGGTTTAGCAAAGTAGTGTACCTATTTCTAAAACCTTTTTTCGTCATCTATGTTTGCGTTCAATCGTTTATAAGAGCATTATCAATAAGATCAGTGAACTTATGTCCTTTCTTTATAAACTGCTGCTTTATTAACTTACTTCTAATTAGGGTTTCTGCTGTAGGTATGTTTCGACTTTCTTATACGTAGCCAGGCATATACTGTTTATCAAATTCATCTGTTGAGGTCCATCTACTTTGTATAAATTGCATAATCAGTCTACGATTTTCAAACTGCTGGGACACAGGCCTCGACACTGAGCGGAGTGGGCCGTAATACACCAGGCGGGCCAAGAGCGGGTTGGTAGATGTCACATATCTTAAAATTTTTGGTTCTAGGACATGCCGGTTTCCTCATGATGTTTTCCTTCACCGTTTTGAGAGCAGTGGTCATTAAATAATTTACATAAAGTAAGGCGCCTGTCAGGGTTGGAACCTACGACTACAACTCGGTAAGTCGTGGTCGGTACCACTGGGCCACCACTGCTCTACTAGCTACCACTCTGTTCTACCAAATTCTCTCAAATTGAATCGTATTAACTCAGACCAATTAAAAAACCAAGACAGAGCGCTGTCAACAGTGACGTGAGGCCGGTTTCGTAAACATGTGTGCACTTAGTTTGATTGTAGTGTCATTGTAAATAGTTGTAAATGTGTGTGTGTGAGCGTGTATGAACAGAGCGGTGGTGTAGTTTTAGCATGCTTCTCTGTATTGTTCGCAGCGTTCCGTCTTGGTTTTTTATTTGGTCTGAGCATATTAATGATGACTATAGTGAATCCGCTTACAGCTTCCTATATTTAAAAATGTCCATATAGATATGTATAGTTAATTCCTCAACTCGCCAAGTACACTAACATGCCAGCATCCGTTCAGTATCATATAAATCTGTCGAACTTGCGAGCTACAGCTGCTTTACTTCCAACTTTCATTCCCTCATCTTTGTTGATTTTGTCTCAGACAATAGTTCGTCGAGGATTACAATTTAATTAAAACAGCCTTCTGTTAGTGACAAGTTTCCCACAGTTTCCAGTTTGAAAGGGAACGCTTGAAGAAATGAGTAATAAAGAGAAACATGGTTGTTGCTTTGTTTACATTGATTGTTTATTAAGGTTTACAATTTAATTTTCAATAATAATAAATAACTATACTAATGAAATCCTAAATAATATTGATTATTACTAACTATAATATTAATTATAACTAACAGCTATACAAATAAACAATTATTAACTGAAATATGGCGTCGTTTACATTTTAGTTTTTCTGCTGAGACTGTTTAAGTGACGTTTCGTTGATTAAATTAAATTTTGTTTTTGTGTGTGTGTTACCATAATTATGTTGTAACAGTAGTAGGATAATAGTCATAGTTTTGTTTGTTAGTTATAGCCCATTATCTGTCTATACTTTGTAAATTAGTTGGTTAACTGCTTCTAACTTCAAATGTCATTATAAAAAACCAGTTTTTCAGGAGTTGCTAATGACCAGCGATTTACCTGTTTAATGTTATTGTTCCATTTATTTTCTTAGCTACGTCTTGGTCATGGAACCTTTTTAATCCAAACGTAGTTTATATTCTATGTCCTCTCGATTCTAGGATTCCATTACATTACGTCCCATAAATCATCCAAAATCTCATCCAGTTTTACATTTATAATTTGTAGTGCGAATCAGGAAAACTAAATAACTCATTCAAAGGTACTCAGATAGCTAGTAACCGCAATGAGATCGATTCCAATCAGGTTCGTTCAACTGCTGCGGCACAAACATCCCCGTCACAAGCATGTTAATTAACGGGAATGTTCCATTTATTTTAATTTGTCGTTGATTGAGAAATCAAATTGAGAAGAAATTGTACTAGGAAATTTTTATACTAGGCTTACAGCTAAGTAATAACAGCCGCACGGGTCGATCCAACAGGTTAAGCTACGCTTGCCGAGGTTGGTCCGTGGATGGGTGACCATCTTTACATACCGTGATTCCTTCGTGCCTCGAAAAGTACGTTAAGCCGTTTGGTCCCTGCTGTCAATCGTGGATCTTTAATAGTCGTTACGGGTCGCCAGAAGCCCGAAAGTCTGACAACCAGTCTTACCAAGGGGTATCGTATTACCTAGTTACTGGGTTGTGGTGGTCAGATAGGGAGTCCATGTCAAATACTGGTATTCAGCTGCATCCGGTTAGACTGGAAGCCGATCCCAACATCGTTGGGAAAAGGCTAGGCTAATTGACTGCTCAGCAGTACGTTACTGTTTCGGTGTTAACGGCAGAAACGGTTTTGTATAATAACTAACTACTTACTAAGGTCTAATCTTAGTTTTAGTTTATCTAGAAATTTGTTATTTACCTACGAGAAATTGTTCAGCCAGCCGTAGGTCATACCTGATGTAGGTTCAGACTTGACAGAGAATTAAATGTAGAATAATACGAATAGTTCTAATATTTTAACATATTTTAATTCTTCTAACATTTATCCATAAGAGCATTTACATGTAAACATAACAAACAGAACAAGTATTAAACAGAAAAGTATAGAGATATAAAGCAGATAAATTACCTGTTTTCCAAGTTCGTTACATCGTGTTCGAGAATGAGCTCTAGTTTATTTATCAGCCTTCGCCATATTTGTTTATCCCGACGAGAATGTCGTACCTAAATTAACATAGGGTCATGTGTTTAAATATTAGTTCTAGCGTTTCATGTATTCTGGACAGCGTCGGCAGATTATTTCCAAGCCGACTGTTTCGCTGGATATTTTATGTAGGATTTAGGTCTGCCATATGTTGGTCTTTTTATTGTTGTGTATGACTGGACGCTTGACCGTAATATTATTATATTATTTTCCATTCTTCTGTGAATATTATTTATTTTCTGTTCGCAAAAGAAAAGCAATGTAGCGTATTTTTTTAATAATATTATGTCTAATTTTGCATTTTATTTTCCTTCAAACTAGTTTGTACAAGCGACCCCAAAAGTCTTAACCTTTGTGACTTTTACAGACCATTTTTCCCACAGTACAAAACCATTTCACACACATGTCGCATGCAAACATCATCGAAAAGAATCCCAAAACGATAACTCGACACGAGTCTATCGCCACGAGTATTTTTATGGGCGATAGTTTGAGAACCGCTGAGCGATGACCCTCTCAATATTTCACGGCAGATCGCACCCCGCTATATCCCGGCGTATCCCCGACTTGGTGTGGTGGACACTCTTTGTGCTTTTTACCACCTTTATTAAGATTAGTTGGGTGCCGATGACTGAGTTTTTGTTGTTGAAAATTTAATGATATTACGAAGATAAATTCTTATTTTATAATTTTCTTCTGATGTTGTAAAGACAAAATACAATATGGATCGCTGTTTCATCGGTATCTATACTGACTTTGAACTTATTTAAATATGATACAATGACAGCATTCTGTCACGCGGATCGTAAATCGAAAAGAGGGTGGCAACAAGTGAAGCGAGTTCTAAATGACAGGGAGATTTCTACTTAGAGATAAAATGAACATGGAACTATGTGAGGGATCCAACTTCAAATGATAGCAGAGTATTATTTGCATATAACTCTTTGAACTCTGTGGTAATGAGGAAAATCATGTGTGTTATTAAAAAGTTTTCATCATCATCGTGTGGGTTATTAGTTTATTACACGTCGCTGACCATTGGATTAAATTGATTCCCGATTAAAATCAATTCACACCCACAAATAATAATTCTCATAAAATGTGTCCAACAACTTTTTATTACGGCAACCTCATTAGGAAGAATGGCGTATCGCAGAGCGCAATAAAAAAAAACAGTCCATTAATTTTTATCTATGAACCGAAACATAGGGGGTGTTTTTGATAGGGAGCTCTCCGAACCTCCACCCTGATTTCAAGTGCTATGAAATAACATTTGAAACCTTTAATAATATTTTGAAATAACATAGCAAATGGAATACAGTCAGTGTTTGTTTGTTGTCTTTGCAGTAGGAGCTAGGAATATTAGATGCCGTCGAATGGCACGACATGCAACTTGGCGATATTACTGTGTGCTTTGCTATTCGGAGGGAAAGTTGAAAAGATTGATTTGTTGGTTCAAAAAAGTCAGAAGTGTGTCTCTCGGTGAATGTGTTTGGTACATTTTTTTTTATTAAAGCGTCCTCCATTAATTTGCATGACTATATAAAAAAATAACTATAGGTAGGATATCTACTCAGCGTCCGGAAAATTAGTACATTTGCATGTGTCATCATGGAATAAAGTGTTCAAATCAGAATACAAGCATACCAGCGCTGCGGTATTTATTTTTTTAAATATCGCAGCATTATGCTGAGGTTGGACCCTTTTTGGCCTCGCGCAGGTCTTTATTTTTTGTTTTGTTTATTCGAAAAAAATAACATAATTATGTTAGTTTTAAATGCTCCTTTTTTATATTTTTTTGTATTTCGTGAGTCCCAAAGAAAATATTTTTCTTTCTCTCTATAAATCATTGAAAGCGAAATTGTTCTTTATACGTTTTTACGTTTAGGTACTACATATTACATAACTACTTCTAACAAACGGTTTACTTTGAATACAATATGCTTATTCATCTTTAGTAATGAAGTTGTATGGTTTCTGTCCTTGTGTTGATTATCTCATCATACTGAGAAGGCCAACATTGTCTAGCCTACAATTACTATGAGCATCGGCCATGTTATTACTTGAGACAACACAATAAAGGCTGTTCAAACCTTTAAGTTCATACAACAATGGAACATCCTTAAGTGACATACATCGTCCCCTAACATTAGCCGCCATGTTACATGCTGTGTCGCATTTGGAATCTTACCGCCATAAACACAAAGTTTAGTTTCAGTTTTGCAATATAAGTAAATGGTTTTCATTACAGTCTCAACTACTTTTGAGTTCTGTCATTCTGAAATTAGCGTCTATATTATTTAATGTTGGTTAAAAGTGTATTAATACTTAGGTTAGGAGGGAAAAAGTTAGTCAAATTCCACCATGATAAAAAATAACGAATTAATTAATGATAATTATTTTTGATGGCCGGTACGTGGACCAGACAAGTTCTAGAGTGAAGACCGCGTACCGGCAAGCGTAGTGTGAGGCGCCCCCAACTAGATTGACCGACGACCCTAAAAAATTGACACTATTACACGTCCAAAATAAATTATGGTTTAAACTTTAAACTAGATGAGGTCCAGTGAGGTCGGCGTTTTTTATCTGACTACTCTGAGAAGAGAGACTGTCAGGAACTCAGAGGTCTCTTTAAAAGTCCAGATGTAAGAACAATATGAATGAATGATTTTTAACTGACGATACTTGGCACTTATCCCTTACTTTTTATGTTGACGCTATATAAATATTCGCTTATACATGGTGGTTGTCAATTTACAACATTATTAGCGCAAGGGCGGGCGGTCCCCGACCACTATAAATTAATTTGTTAGGCGTTGAAGGCATGCACCATGTTGCTACTTTGATTCCTTTGTTCATCGTAAAGTTATGTACTTATGTAATCGAGGGTGGGTCGTTTACTCATTTAGTTCCTTCTACAGAAGTAAATCCTAACTAATAGTATAAATGCGAAAGTGAGTTTGTTTGTTACGCTTTCACGCTAAAGATGAAATGTAGATTTAGAAGAATTGCAATGGGTAGACCCAGAATAGGACATATAATACTTTTTATCCCGATATTCCCACGGGATCGAACCTTACGCGAGTGAAACCGCGGGGCGCAGCTAGTAGTAGTATACAGGCATATAAAACTTTTCAACTTTTGGCAATGCTCCTGCACGCGTTACCACCATAGAAACGTTTCCCGTTTCCCATCAAACCCGACGGTCTACCCAAGCAGGCGTAGCATGACCACCGAAGAAACTGGTTCAGTCGACGGAAGAATAGACAAAATGACAGATAATACCATCACAATCTGTCATTTTGTCTATTCTTACGTCGACAAAACCCGTTTCTACGGTGGTAATGCTACGCGTGCTGGTGTCCTGCCCAAATTCATTTGAATTCCATAATTTGTTTTCCAAAATCGGAGCAATAAACGTCATCTTAGTTAATTACAATTTATTATTTGTAATTTACTCACAAAAATCAAGTTAAGGAACGTTAATTGATTTTGTATATTTGTTTCAGATCTTAATCGCCTGGTTTAGCTGCGCAACGAACAAAGGTGAGTTTTTTAAAAATTAAGTACTTGTAAATAGTTAAGTCATTCTTTTTTTTTTTTTGCTAACCTACTCTGTTCAACTCCTGGGCAAAGGCCTCCTTCCACTCCTTCATTTTACGATAATTAATACTTATTACTTTTCGGTAGAACCGCATAAAAAGTTTCTTTCAGGAAAAACCGTCTGACTGTGTACGAACGAATACGAACGAATGATCTATATTTTATTAGCTTCTCTTGTAAAAACAACTCCTTTCAACATCAAAAAACTAAAATACATTTCCACACGACAGGAAAGTAAACAAGCTTCCTTTATTTACCGTACAAAATATGACCTCCGGAACAATGTTAGAATATTTCAGTTTTACACTTTTAATATAGAGGGTAGTCGTCAAAAGGCGCGCGTGCTGTGTTGTGACGTAATATCATGTGTTTTACGATTTACTGCGGTTTACGAGAGTCACTCGGGGGATGCGGTGCTCTTTTTATTACTGTTATGCAAGCCTCTTATTAAAATACTTTGACAGGTGGCTGGGGGATTCTCGTTTTTCACTTACAAGTTTGAGAAGTTTTGACTGACTGAAAGTAAAATGACTTTCCATGGGGATTACCACGATTGGCAAACGAAGGGACTCTTTTATACAGTGTGATTCTTTATAATGTGCGCATATCGAAATGAGGGAATCTACGCTTAATTTTAGCGAAGGCAAAAAAAAAAAAAAGTATTGAATTTTTAAAACTGACCGCAGTGTAAACAAATCTGTGTAATTTTTTAACTAAATGATCTATCACGATGAAACAAACTCCGTCATGATTGGAACTAATTAGGCGTCCTCATAAAATGAAAATTGTGTACCCTCAATTGAAAACAAACAATATTTTTTTCAGCAAAAATCGTTTTTTTTTACAATAATCGTAAAATTTCTCAATATGACGCTCCCACCTTTTAATATTTTTGCTAATATTCATATTTTTTTAAATATTTTTGCCGTCGATAAAATTAAGTATAGATTCCCTCATTTCGATATGTGCACATTATAAAGAAACACACTATAAAAAAAAGAATTGCTGGTCGTTGCCAGTGACTGTCATACTGGAAAATATCACGTACTACAATTTGTACACGAAAAGAGGCTGTGAAGCTATTATTTTGTTATTAACATTATCGTCATTTTCAACAATAGTTGCTCAATCTCCTTATGGCTTATATTGCGAGACTACAATCAAGAATTTAATTAAGATTAGTTTAAGGCCAAATTATTTTAGAGTAGATATATATGTCACAATGAAGGTACATACCTGATAAGTATCGAGATTTTGTATTTTATCATCCACTAGCTTCCGCCCGCGGCTTCGCCCGAGTGGTATGACGATAAAAAGTAGCCTATGTCCTTTCTCAGGCTCTAGACTATCTGTGTACGAAATTTCATTTAAATCGGTTCAAACTACTGAGTTTTGGCGTGAAAGCGCGATAGACAGACAGAGTTATTTTCGCATTTATAATATTATTAGTAAGGATTTTGTACGTCAGAAGACAAGTTCTATAATAAAATTGGTCCTTATCAAATTCTAAAATTCTTACAATACTTTCTAAGTAGCGTTACACAAGGTACTCTACAGTAAATCAAATCTTAAACAATACAAAAAGATATTGTGACAAAGCAATACAATTCTTTGTCTTGAAAATAATGTCGAATACATTCTCGTACGCGCGAGGAAGCAGGAGAAAATTGGCGATATAGAAACAGTGACATAGAAACAGCTAACTGGACTGGACAGGCAGTAGGACCAATCCCGTGAACGCACGACACGTGACTCGTGATGCACTGGAATTGTCTATAAATAGAATGTTTGCGATTTGATTTTATTTTCTATTTTTAAAAAGGAGAAGTCCTTTTTTGCTGTGTTTGTTTTGGAAGTCGGTTTTTATATAATAACTAGCTGATGCCCTTGACTTCGCTCGCGTGGACTTCGCTCGCGTGGCGTCGCGTGTTGTTTATTATATACTAAAACCTTACTCCCGAACCACTCTATCTATTGGTGAAAACAGCATGATAATCGGTGTAGTAGTTTTTGAGTTTATCGCGTACAAGACGACAAACACACGCGGCGGTGGACTTGGTTTTATAATATGTAAGGATAATAATTTGTTTAAAGGTTTTGTAGTACTTACATGAGGGACGTACAACTTGCTTATTATTAATTACATGGTGTTCACACGAAGTTGGGTGAAGCGCTGCTTTCCCAGCTAGATAACTGAGTAATGGATACAAGATTTAAAAAAAAAACAATACGCTATGGGATAGTTAGTTAACAAATTAGAAATTACAGTACAAAGGTTTATAAGTTTGGGACCTCTGACTAAATAAAAAACGAAAACGGAGCGCTGCGAACAATACAGTGAAGCATGCTAAAACTACACCAACGCTCTGTGCATACACGCTCACACACACATTTACAACTATTTATGATGACACTAAAATCAAACTACACCAAACTAAGTGCACACATGTTTACGAAACCGGCTTCACGCCACTGTTGACAGCGCTCTGTCTTGGTTTTTTATTTGGTCTGAGTTTGGGGCAAACATGTTCTTTTGTTTTAGGAATAATTTATCAAAGGTTGATTAGAACTTCGTAAGATTGGTTACTTGCGATCGTTATGATTTCTTTAGGTATGTGTGCACCTCAGATAATATGCATTACCATGTTTATCCAAGGGACGCAAACGTTTGTAACAAATAACACAATTGTGACATATTTTGCTATTAACGATACCTTTAGAATAACGATACTAATATCGAGTAAGTATTCAAATGTTGATTCAGTTATGTAAATAAACTACTAATGTGTATTCACAGTCTACGTGTCTTTATTATTTGTGTAAATAACGTAACATTGGAGACACCTATAGTACATTACTGTCGCGGCCTGCAATAAGGGGATTGATGGACGATCGTGAAAATGAGCGCCGAGGCGAAGCCGAGGCACTCATGCGTGAGTCCATCAATTCCTGATTGCGGCCAAGGCTTGTATAGTACTTTTCTCAAACAACGCGCGGAAATTCAAACTGAGTAAATTAAATAGAAATTCCAGTATCAATGACGAATAACTATCATTTTTCATGCGCCAATATGTTAATTGGTTTCTTCTTTGTTCTATTTGCAAGCCAATTCGAAATTTAAATAAAATCTTTGATAAGTTACCTCCTTGGTTGTCGTGTGTTGAAGTAAAAAGTTCGTTCCATTTTTAAATAACACGACAGATGTGAGTTTTCATAGTAATTTATTTGGCCGCTAAACACGCCAGATATGGATTTTCGTAGTAACTTTGCTGGCCGCATCGTCACTTGTTTTTTACCAGTACAGCAATTTTGATTTATCTCGAAGAAGGTTGTCAAAATAATGCTCGAATTTCCAAGCATGTTTGAGAAAAAGCAATTATTTTAAACTATTTTTAAATAAGCTGCTGCTCTTTTTTTAAAGCACAGTTATATGTGTTGATGATGGGAAATAATATTGAATGCAATGACAGCATTAAAAAAAAAAAATTGTTATTAATAGGTAAATAAAAAAAAACTTATGAATGTTTGTAGGTATTTTAAGAAGGATTGGGTTTCGCTAGAAATCATACTTAAAAATAACTCTGATCATATAGTAATGATACAATCATGTTCAAATGTCAATCATGTGAATTATTATATTATTTATTTAATAGTTTTCTTTACCTGTTCAGTATTGTACGATAGAGCAACGGATTTATAATAATAATAAGCTCAACCGAGTAGAAAAAATGTTTTTATCGTTTTTTTTGGAATACGTGGTTAGTATGTTATAAGAAAACAATTTACCTATTGAAATAAATCAAGTGTTTTATATTTTTAGCTCATTTATTGTAACCTATTCTGAGATATAGAATTATTATTATAGTATTGTGTCTATTTATGAAAGGCACGATAAACCTAAAGAGAAGTAATTTAAAAGTGTTTAATGGTTTCACTTTAACCATAGGTTGTCCATCTCTGTAACAAAAATAGTACACCCACATTTCGCCAGTTATGTTCAAGTCCCATGTATCAGGGGGCGAGCCTATTGCCATCAACCGGGCACACATCCAGACTCCGGGCTGCCACTGATACCGGGCGACTGCTGTAATAAAACTCTTCACTAAAAACCTAACACATAAAATGTCAGGGATATTTTTTAACCCAACAAAGTTGTTAACCTTTTCATTATAAGTACGCTGTTTAATTTAGTGCTGAAGATTTAAGGCTTTCCGTCTACCGTCTATTAAGCTAGAATGTCGTTGGTTTCTCTTTACCCCCCTCCCCCCTCCAATACTCGTTTACGGTGTAAACAGAGTAAATTGTTCTGCCACCCCAAGTTATTTTGCCGCCGCGTTATTACCGGTTTACGATGTAAAGATATTGCTAGACTGTGTACAAATTAAAGTGGGTGTTAACTAAATAGATTGGTAGCGTTTTTGTGACACTTTTTGCTCTTTTAGTGCTTTTAAAGTGGTTTTGTTGTGGGTTTAAAAGGATGTTAGCTTCTAAAAGCTTGTATGTTGCATCTGGTTTGAATTAGAGACAGATTTAGATTCGCGGAAATCGGAAACTTTCTGGAATACAGTTGATGACTGATGGCCAAAATACTTGTTTTTATCAACATTCTCATTAATCAACAGCGTATAGTGGTGCTCTGTTGTCTTTTGCCGTGTCCGAAATGACTTTATTGCTCAAGGACTTACCAGATGTGACATTATTATGCTGCCCATCGGATGCCATGTATGGATAAAACCAATTTATGGACAGATACCTACTTAGTCATGCTGGTTTCCTGCCCACGATACTCGCAAATTCGTGAGACTGAGCAGCAACCATAGGGATAATGACTAAATTTTATTGTCTATCAGGAAGATTATTTAAAAAAATTGGACTCGTATTTTTATGTGACAGATCTAGTCGTCACGAATATGTAGATTTTATACTTACTTGTGAGTGACGTAGCGACCCCCACTCCCCAACTTTAATGCGTTTTATCTATGTCAATTTTAGGGTTCCGTACCCAAAGGGTAAAACGGGACCCGAGTACTAAGACTTCGCTGTCCGTCCGTTTATCTGTCTGTCACCAGGCTGTATCTCATGAACCGTGATAGTTAGACAGTTGATATTTTCACAGATGTGTAACGGCTAGGGCTTTGCAGGCAGACTGCGCAGGCCGCTAATGATTCAATAGGTAGTGTGTAGAGGTGAGCAATTGAAACTAGCTGTTAAGTTAATACATTTAATTAGGACACTAAGACCACAGCTAGGTCGCGGGTAAGGTCGCACTGTTCAGTTCAGAGCACTATCACGAATAAGATGAGTAATGTACTTCCTTGCACTAGGTTGTAGATGGAGGTGCCTGTTCATACAGGCTCCGGGGAGAGGTCGGCAAAGCCCACGTTAGAGAGGCCGGTAGGGCCTACGTGAGACACCGGCAGCACGTGTCTATGACACGTGGCTGGAGCGGAGGCCTGTCTGCACAGGTCCGCAGGTAGCTCGCGGCGGTAGGCCGCAGGTTTAATAGACCTCGCAAGGCCTCGGTAGCGCACGTTGGCAGCACACCAACGCGTCCTGTTCTCAGCCGGAACGTAGAACCCTGGAAGCGCATTAGGGAGCGCATGTCAGAAGCGGTGCAATTAGCAGCAGCCCGCATGCGATGTGCCAGCCTCTTCCCTTCTTCTAGCCACCAAGGAACAGCGTGGGAAGCACCGTAAATGAAAGCTCAACACATCGCAGCGGTTTACAGGCAGAGGGTTTGCAAACACAGCGTAGCACAATGACAGATGAAAATAAGAGGTTATGTATGCGAACACGCGAGCATAAATCACAAAGTAACAATGATCATAGCAGATTGCTCACTTAATCGCTTATAATACACTGTGAGGCACTACACAACCTTGATGCAGTAGCAATACATACATATTACAGTCTTCCGTGCACTGGATATTCCCCTGACGCGCGGTCCGCCATTGACACTCGCGAAATCAGATAATACATATGTGATGAAATCAATATAGATTATCCAGTGCAGAGGGTCTGGTACGATTACCATATTAATGTGGAACTCACCCTAGGTCGGGGTACGTAGAATCTTGAGGATCAGGGAATCGCTTCCATCAGCTAGTCGAGCGGATGTCGAAATGGCAGAGCGTTCTTAGGAAATTAGTGTTGTGCCACATTTTTAGTGATGTGGTTAGGAACTTACTAATAGTGATATATTTAGCACCACTCGACTATTTTCCGCTGAGACCCCTCACAATGCTACAGTACCCCGGCTGCAGAGAGAGGATTTTACCTATGTAAAATCCGCTAGAACTAAATATACCTTCCTGCTGTTCTATCCTTACATAGGTTCAGAAGCCAGCCAGTGACACCTTTGGCTGGATTCCTACCAGATATGAAAGAGTTTAATGTTAGTTCTGGTGACTCTTACCGTAGAAGTACACAATTAGCGATTGGCCGTGTACCTCAATTGGTGTGATCTTCCCTAGGGTTAGTGTACTATGTGTGTAGGTAGGTGATTGCTTTGTATGTACCTGCTTCTGTGCCCGCTGCTAATTTTTAAGTGTACGTTAGTAGTGTGGGTTGGTATGTTAGTGGGGTTGACAAGGTTAGTGGTGGGAGGTTTGGGAGTTAGTGTGTTAGTAGGATGGTTTTGGTTAGACTAGTAGTGGTAGTAGTGGTAGGTTAAGTGTTGTTGATGTAATTTAGTTTCCGACGGCGTTTGGTGTAATGATTTAGTTTTAGTTTTTTTTTTTTTTTTTTTTTGTGGTATTATTTAGTTGTAGCTTTTATTTAGTGGCTGTTTTTCACAGTTTGGGTGCGGTCACCTAACTTGTAGGTGGCGTCTTTAAGATGTTTGTTTAAACATAACATTAACTGCACGAACGCTAAGGGTAGTTACCATAGAGACTTACTCTGCCATCAAAAAAATAAACACCCCTTAGGGTCCTCAGTATTCTCTATGGCAACGCCATTTTAATGTAATAGATTGGTTAATAATTATACACCTGCGCAGTCTTGGTGCGGTCACCGTATTAGATGGAGCCGACTTGAAGATGTTCTGGTTAGAACATGACATAAACAACACAACGGTTAAGGGTAGTTACCATGGAGACGTACTCTGCCATCAAAAAATAAACACCCCTTAGGGTCTCCAGCATTCTCCATGGCAACGCCGTTTCAACGTACTAGATGGATTTTTGATTAGACCACTTTCACTATTGAACTCCCCTCACACGCGACAAAGCACCTGCACCTTAGTTTCTCTAAGTAGTAATTTTGAAATTGTAGACACTAACTGACCAGTAGTTAGGTATTGGTCCTAATAGGAGTTTAGGACCCCTGCAGCCAAGGCAATTAATAGACAATCCCTTGTAGGTAGGTGGGTTGACCACCCACGAGATGTGGTGGTCGTAGTCCCTTGGCATCGTTTGACCTGGTGTGGGTCAAACACTAGCTAGCTAGGCCTACGGGACTACTGTGGATTCTTCCACTTTAAATCCTTGATATGCTAGGTACCTAGTGGTTTTCCGTGTGTATCTACCAAGTCATACACTAGCGGAGATAGTTTTTTCGATACTTTACATTTCACGAATTTAGGTGCTAGTTTTTTGCTGAAATACTTGTCCTTATCGCTTTGGTAATACGTTCGTTTCCAGACTACATCTCCCACATTGAATTCTACCTCTTTCCTACGTAGGTTGTAGTTGCATGTGTTCCTAGAATATGCTTTCAGCAAGGCTGATTGTACCTTGTCGAATATGCTTGATAAGACACCCAAGTTCTCTGCGTAATGGTCCCTTGGTTGGTAAACTATTTCCTTTATATCAGCATCCTGATAGTGAGAACCGTCAGCGATTAACTCCCTACCGTAGACCAGAAACGCTGGTGTGTAGCCTGTGACCTCACTGGTTGAGCTGTTTAGTGCAAACTGAACCTTTGGTATATGTAAGTCCCAGGAGCGCTGGTCATCATTAATGAATGTGGATAATGCTGTGATTATTGTTTTATTATAGCGTTCCACTGTATTTACTTGTGGTGTATATCTTGGAGTATAGTGTACATTTGGTATATTGTATTTTTTAAATAAGTTTTTCATTTCATTTGATGTGAACTGTGTTCCATTATCCAAAATTACACATTGTGGTATACCATGGACCAAGAATATATTGTCTTCTAGCAACCGTACTATAGTAACAGCATTAGCATTTCTTATGGGAAATAATAGACAGTACTTAGAGAAACAGCAAGTAGCAACAAATAGATATGAGTTTTGACGTCTAGAAAACGGTAGTGGTCCCACTATATCTATACTTAGCATTTGGAAGGGACGTGAACACTCCTTAGGCTTTCCCATTAGTCCTAGGGGAGCATGATTTGCTTGTTTGTAAGCTATACAAGTTTCACATGCCGTTACAAACCTTACCACGTCACCATGCATCCCAGGCCAGTAGTAGCGTAGTGATAGTCGCTTGTATGTCTTATGGATACCTAAATGTGCTGCGGTTGGTTCAGCATGGTTGTTAGTTATTACTTGGAGCCTATTGTCCTTCGGTATGACTTCCTTCCAGTCGAACTCGCATAGTATCGCGAATTTACTTTTTTCATAGCGATATAATTTGTTATTTTTTACTATATAGTTTGGGTATGCCGTAGGGTTCTGTTGGCAACCAGTGTAGATGTTTTGGTACCAAGTGTCATCTATTTGTTTAGGTGGCCCTGACTGTGTGGTGTTTTCTTGAGAGAGTGCTGCGATCGGACACGCTCGCGACAACGCGTCTGGCAAGGTGTTATCTGTACCACGACGGTGTTGTATGTCAAAATTAAAGGCCGACAAACGTATTCCCCAGCGCGCCAATCGACCTGATGGGTTTGTAGTTTTAGAAACCACTTTAGTGCGGAATGGTCTGTGAACACCGTGAACTTGATGCCATTCTCGAGGTAACAGCGCCAATGTTCCAGAGCCAGTAGTACCGCCAGAGCTTCTCTCTCTGTGATACTGTAGTTCTGCTCTTGTTTAGACAATGATTTACTCATGTACGCTATGGGATGTTCAACCCCGTCCCTAATCTGTGTTAGCAAACCGCCAATGCCATAGTTACTGGCATCGGTATGTACTTCAAAGGGGAGACTATAGTCTGGACACGATAGTACTGGGGCTGATATAAGTATTTCCTTTAGTATAGTAAAGGCCTCCTGACATTCCTGCGACCAGTCAAAGGGGGGAGCCTTCCTACTCGAGCTTGTTAGTCTATTTAGTGGAGTTGCTAGCGCGCTGAAGTTTGGTACAAAACGTCTGTACCATGATGCAGTTCCTAGGAATCGTTTAACTTCCTTTGGGTTAGTGGGAATTGGAAAATTCTGTATTGCTTCTACTTTTTCTGGGTCTGGATGTAATCCCCTTTGATTTACTATGTAGCCCAGATATTTCAATTCATCCCGGAAAAATTGGCACTTATCCATGTTTATTGTTAAGTTAGCGTTGGATAGTTTATTGTATACTTTGGTTAACAAGGCTATATGGTTTTCAAAATCTGACGAAACTAGTACTATATCGTCCAAGAATGCAAACACCCTATTCTCAAACTCTGGTCCGTAAAACAATTTATCTACCATTCTTTGCTGCGTAGCAGGCGCATTAGTTAGGCCGAACGGTGTAGTTTTAAATCTGTATGTTCCGCGGCCGGGTATGTAAAATGCTGTTTTATTTTTGTCAGTTTCCCTTAGTGGTAACTGCCAGAAACTTTTGTATAGGTCGATACTAGTTAGGTATTTTGCGTCCCTCAGGTTGTCTAATATTTCCGAGATGTATGGCAAATTGTACGCATCTTTTTTTGTTACTGCGTTTAGTTTCCTACTATCCAAGCAAAACCGCAACTTGCCATCCTTTTTTGGTGTTAGTAAGACTGGAGAGGACCACGGACTTTCGCACGGTTCTACCACATCCAGGTCCAGCATCTCGTCCAGTTCCTTGCTGAGGATACTTTGTTTTTCTGGAGACATCCTATAATAGCGTTGTCGTATAGGGAGTGCATCGCCAGTGTCGATGCTGTGTGTTATTAGGTTAGTCCGGCCTAAGCCTTTATTTCCTGAAGATATGATCTCAAATTGTTTTCTAATCTTTTCCGCCGTTATTTTTTGTTCGTCGGTTAGCTGTGCAAATGTATGCAAATGTATGTTTTGTTTAGTGTTTGCACTTGTTTCAGTTGTGTTTACAAGGAATACTGATTTTATATTTTTAGGAAATATATGAAAGGTGTTCCAGAAATCCATTCCCAGCAAGATAGGAGTATCAATAGATGGCACCACATGTGCCTTGATCATGTGTAACTTTCCTTCAAATGTTATAGGTAAGTTTAGAGTACCTATAGGATGAAGCACTTGTCCCCCAGCGGCAACAAATGACTCTAAGTGGTCCCTAGGCTGCAGGGTTAGCCCTTGGTCCTTGATTAGTAGTTTATGATAGTCTTTCCCAACGATGGTGACTGCCGAACCCGAATCCAGCAAACCACAAACGGGCATGTTGTTTATTTGTATAGAAGCGTAAGGCCTTATGTCGTTGTGAGGTTTGTTCCGTTTCGTTGATACGGAGTAGCAAGTTCTGAATTTTGTGACTACAGCTAGCCAATCTTCCCACTCCGCTTTACTCAGCCTGGCGTTAAATTTACTATCAGAACAAACCTCTCTAGCTAGTTTTTTGGTGGGTGACACTTTGAACAATCGGGGTATTTCACTCCTTTTTCTCCGCATTTAAAACAAACAAGGATACGGTCTGCCGTACACCGTCGTAATGAATGTGTGTTTACTCTACATCTAGGGCAATATGGTTGACCTCTAGTTGGTGTACCTGTGCTTTTATTATCAACTAATGCGACCGGTTGAGCAGAGTGTGAGTCATCCCCGGATGTTTCAGTTTTTTTGTAATAGTCACCGCGGCCGTACCTAAAACGGCTGTAATATGGTTTCGAGTTCGAATTGGTAGGTTTAATAGTTGGTT
This sequence comes from Lithophane leautieri, assembly GCA_949152455.1. NCBI lineage: Eukaryota > Metazoa > Arthropoda > Insecta > Lepidoptera > Noctuidae > Lithophane > Lithophane leautieri. Next base: position 2,154,220 of record OX424469.1, on the reverse strand, counting down.
TGACGTAAGCAAATTCTGGTGCTAGTGTGGCGAGGTTAGTTTTAGCTGGTTCTTGATAGTGTGCTGCTCGCATCTTGTACTTTTCGTAGTTTTTACAGATAGACTCTAGTTGCTCCAGATTTTGCACGTTGCTGATAGCTAGTACTTCCGCATACATTGGTTTTATATTGTGAGTGATGATATCAAACATCTCTGATTTTGTTGGTTTTGAATTTAATCTATTGAATAAACCGCTCATTATGGATATGTAAATAGTTATGTTTTCCGTGTCACCTTGTGAGCGCGTTCTGATCTCGGTAAGTAATCTATAATCATAGTCATCACAGTCAAAAGCAGCCTTCAAGTGTTGTATTAGTTCTTCCCATGAAGTAACATTGGGTTTGACATGCCTATACCAATGGAGCGCGTTATCCGTAAAGATATCAAATGCGAAATTAAACATATCATCCTTTTATTTGTTTGCTTTGTTTAAACTCCTCGATTTTTTGTATGAAAGAACGCACACAAGTTTTTCCGTCATACTTTGGTTTATTTGGTACGTGACTAGTGCATGTTACGGTTATGTTAGTGTTTGGAGTGGTTGTGTCTGTTCGTTGTGAAATACCAGAACTGAACTTAGTCTCTAGTTTGGCTAATTGTGAATCCAGTGTGTTGTATTTCTCTTCTAGTTTTTGCTTTTGCAATACATTTTCTGGGTTGGTAGGTTTAATACGGGCTAATCGGTATTTAATATGATTTTTGTAAGATATACCCTTTGCTAGTCCCGCTTCATTGTTAATTTCAGTTAGAATTAATTGCAATTCACCTATGGTTGCCTTTGCTGCACATAAATCCTCACTTTCATCAATGCCTGATTCATGTACATCCTCACTTGTGTATTTTTTTACTTAAGTGGTTAATTTGTTTCCTTAAGTTAAGGCAAGTACCAATTTCACCGCCCCGTATCAAGACTTCATACTCTAGTTCAGCCTTCCTTAAGTGTATGTAGTTAATAGGGTGAGATCCCATTATTACAAAAGTAGTTCACTATTAGTTAGGCTAGGTACGACACACAATATAACAGTAACACAGTATCAACACAAACTTAAAACTAGACCGCAACGATGTAATACGAGCACATGCTAGGGCTCAGTCCAGAACAGTGCGACAAAGATATATAAAGCCTGGGCGCCACTGTAACGGCTAGGGCTTTGCAGGCAGACTGCGCAGGCCGCTAATGATTCAATAGGTAGTGTGTAGAGGTGAGCAATTGAAACTAGCTGTTAAGTTAATACATTTAATTAGGACACTAAGACCACAGCTAGGTCGCGGGTAAGGTCGCACTGTTCAGTTCAGAGCACTATCACGAATAAGATGAGTAATGTACTTCAAACTCAACTCAAACTCAAACTCAAATCATTTATTTCAATTAAACCATTCACAGGCACTTTTGAATTGTCAAGGAGTCGGTCAGTCAGAAATATGAAGCTAGTTGCCCATTCCAAAGCGTAGTAGGTACCTATGGAGAAGAACAGGCAAGAAACTCCATGGACACTCTTTTAAATCAAAATATTGTTACAATATGTGGGTTACATCATTTATGTTGAAATTATACATGTGAGAACAATGTAGAAAGCACGTTAAAAGCGTCCGCAATTATTACATAAAACAATTCAAAAATTAAAATAAGCCATGGCAGCTAAGAGATGACCAGTCACAACTGACGGCGCCCGCTCACGAACATGACGCATGGATCAGCACCATTCAGCTCAACCATTTTGAAGGGAGCTAAATGATCCGACACACGCGCCACCACCAGCGAGACATTTCAGTGAGCATGACATTCCCAGTCGCCAGGGCACATTCAAGTCAATGAAAGACAAATTACCCGGTAAATGGTAGCTCAATAGTACATAGTACTCACACCTGTGCTATGCAATTATATAATACAAAGGAGATTGAGTTTATACAATGCAAGATGGTCTTCCGATCTTCAGCAGCTCCAACAGTATTCCTTCCTTCCTTGCACTAGGTTGTAGATGGAGGTGCCTGTTCATACAGGCTCCGGGGAGAGGTCGGCAAAGCCCACGTTAGAGAGGCCGGTAGGGCCTACGTGAGACACCGGCAGCACGTGTCTATGACACGTGGCTGGAGCGGAGGCCTGTCTGCACAGGTCCGCAGGTAGCTCGCGGCGGTAGGCCGCAGGTTTAATAGACCTCGCAAGGCCTCGGTAGCGCACGTTGGCAGCACACCAACGCGTCCTGTTCTCAGCCGGAACGTAGAACCCTGGAAGCGCATTAGGGAGCGCATGTCAGAAGCGGTGCAATTAGCAGCAGCCCGCATGCGATGTGCCAGCCTCTTCCCTTCTTCTAGCCACCAAGGAACAGCGTGGGAAGCACCGTAAATGAAAGCTCAACACATCGCAGCGGTTTACAGGCAGAGGGTTTGCAAACACAGCGTAGCACAATGACAGATGAAAATAAGAGGTTATGTATGCGAACACGCGAGCATAAATCACAAAGTAACAATGATCATAGCAGATTGCTCACTTAATCGCTTATAATACACTGTGAGGCACTACACAACCTTGATGCAGTAGCAATACATACATATTACAGTCTTCCGTGCACTGGATATTCCCCTGACGCGCGGTCCGCCATTGACACTCGCGAAATCAGATAATACATATGTGATGAAATCAATATAGATTATCCAGTGCAGAGGGTCTGGTACGATTACCATATTAATGTGGAACTCACCCTAGGTCGGGGTACGTAGAATCTTGAGGATCAGGGAATCGCTTCCATCAGCTAGTCGAGCGGATGTCGAAATGGCAGAGCGTTCTTAGGAAATTAGTGTTGTGCCACATTTTTAGTGATGTGGTTAGGAACTTACTAATAGTGATATATTTAGCACCACTCGACTATTTTCCGCTGAGACCCCTCACAATGCTACAGATGATGTATTTAAATTTCTGTTGCCGCTATAACAACAAATACTAAGAAACAGAATGAAATAAATATTTAAGGGAGCTCCTATACAACAAATGTGTTTTTTTTGCCGTTTTTATAGATAATGGTACGGAACCCTTCGTGCGCGAGTCCGACTCGCACTAGGTAGGTTTTTTCTATTAAAATGATACAGCAAAAAAATAAAAACTTGTCTTAATTTTTTTTTTATCTCACAGACTGACTTAATATATATAATTTTTTTTTACTTAGGCATCTACCTATTGCCAAGGTCTAGATAAGGCCTTTCTTTTAAAATATTTAAAGCATGCTACATTTCCTTCAATTCTATCCATTCTTCTCTAAAACCCGATGTCCTGCAAGAATTATCGTCACAAAATCTCGGCTAGCAGAAGCGTGGCCGCTTTAAATTTAAAACGCTTTGCCTCAGACGGTATCGTGCGCCGTCTCAAAGGTTTCTGATGAATAATTTATGGAGTTTACTTGTACTCTATTATTATCTTGCACATAGAATTTAGGGGACTATTTTCTGTGTTAGCCTTTGTAGGTAAACGTTTTTAAGGCTAGTCAAGAGGAAGGTAGATGAGGTAACTGAGACAGTTTGCATGCATTAGCAAGTTGATAAATTTCAAATATATCTCTACATCTTATTTACTTAGATATTGTGTGATTACTTGCAGATATGAGGACGGTGACAAAAAAATAATAATTGAATTCTAACGGACTCTTATTAAGTTATCAACGTACTGCGTTCGTCAATCCGTTTATGTATTCATTAGGCGTTAATTTGAACTGAATACAAGACTGCTGCATATTTTGGCATTTGACTGTAGGTAGTCATTTGTTGGAAAATTGTCTTTGGCTTGAAGTGTTATGGGGTAGAACTCTATTAGAGGAGGAACAGGGTGTGAAGTTCACTCGTCCTCCATAAAAAAGGGAGGATTCACCGACCAGACGGGTGTTGTGTCTGGTGGGCAACTGCTCTAGTGGGCAACTGCTCGACGATTGGTGTCGGGACATTGTGTATAGATATACCCGACGCGCAGTAAACTCTGCTCGCGCGATGCAGGATGATTTTGCGTGACTGCACTGTGATGCATGTGGCGTTGATGATGCCGCCCCAGGCTAAATAGTTGATGATACAATAACTCCACGACACGATTAGCCAATAGAATTCGTTTATTACTAAACTCGACACAGTTCCTATTTCTTGTAGTAGTACTTACCTGCTAAAGTAAATACAATCACGATTCATGATAAAAAAAGATGTAGAAAAAACAGGACATAGGTCCCCAACATTACCTACGGACATCGTTAAAAAATATGTCATACATATAAGAATTTAGTAGCATTTTTTGTCGTTCTTAATCGTTAGTCGTTTCGATGCCCGACACAATTAAGCGACACTGGCAACGGGCCCCGGGCGTCCTGCTAACAAATTAAAATACCTATACAATGCTCTAAAACTGTACTGCAGGAAATGTTTGTTCTTTTATTGTGTACCGCACTGTTTTACGGATATTGGAAACCATAGCTAATAACAGCCGCACGGGTCGATCGTTCAGATTAAACTATGCTTGCCGCGGTTGGTCCATGGATGGGTAACCATCTGTACATACCAAGACCCCTCCGTGCCTCGGAAACCGTTGCTTGGTCCCGGCTGTCATTTTTGACAGTCGTTACGGGCAGTCAGAAGCCCGAAGGTCTAACAACCAGTCTTACCAAAGTATCGTATTACCCAGTAACTGAGTTGTGGAGGTCAGATAGGCAGTGGCACCATATAAAATACTGGTATTCAGCTGCATCAGGTTAGACTGTAAGCCGATCTCAACTATGTTAAAGACTATGCAGATAATGAGTCGTCTGGCTCATAATATGTGAAACATGAACATTTGTTTTTTTGAAAATCAAAGTTCTTCATATATACTCGTAACTTGTGTTTGCGTTGACTGTGATTATATGAAGGCCAACTTGCACTACAGATCAATAATGCGTTTAGCGCTAAACGTATTTAAAACATCGTTCTTTTTAACCGACTTCTTCAAAAAGGAGGAGATTTCTTATTTATTTATTTAGGATCTCCAACAAAGGATATACACAATATAAATCACAATAACAAAAACGGTTCTTTCAAGTGTGCTCCTTCAATTACAGGAGACCATAGCATGCACATATAACTAGGTGTAAACTTGATGAAAATAAAAATAGGGAAAATAAATTAGTGACGAAGTTGCAAAAAAAATATAAAAAATAAAATTAACATGTCAAGATTGAGCATTCTTAATACAATTAAATTGTTCAGTATACCTAATAATAATAATTATTTCACATTTGCTTACTATGTGTTGGAGGGACCAGAAACATAACTAATACATAATATAATTTAGTTATTTTGCAGTGGTTACAATTTTTTTGTATTTTGAAATGGGGAGGGTTATGTCCAAATTACAGCGCTTTGACAATTCATTGTATTGCCGGGATTCTAATTTCGTCGGTATGTTTTTTTTTTGTGTATTTGTTTCGTGATTACTCCGCCAAATATTAATCGATTTTGATGTATCTCTTTTTGTTTAAAAGGTCATACTTCAGAGGTGGGCCTATATAAATTTTATTAACTTTCCTTGCGTAGTTTTTGAGTTAGCTTCAATATTACGTATTTTTCCCACTTAGTATTATGTAGACGATGTTCTAAGTGACTCCGTCACTGTTATTTATATAGCAGGTAGTGGTATTCAAATTTGGGTGGGGTAGATACCACAAGTAAAAAGTGAAAAATAAAAACTTTTTACAAAAAAAGAAACGACCGACTTCCAAAAAAAAATACTAATAGGTGAAAAATAACTTTAATTTCGGAAGTCGGTGGCAAAAAACGAAAATTGAAAAGCAAATATACCGACTTTCGAAATAAAAGTTATTTTTCACTTTTAAGGGTCTTTTTGGAAGTCGGTTGTTTTTTTTTTTTCTTACAGTCGTTTAGAGATGAAAGAGACAGAATGATGTTTTAAATATGTTTAACGCTACAAGCATTTAGTAATTTGTGGTGCAAGCGGTTCTTAGTTGTTCCTAATACATGAAGTTAAAAAAAAATAGATAAGCAAGACCCTTTTGAGAGGGGTGGCTCGCTAAATCAAAAAGCTTACTGTAAAATAACGAATATTTTCGTTCGAAACCCGTAAAGGTTGGTCTTCTCTGAAATAAAAACCTATTTCCAAACTACTACCACCGAATCCCAACTATCCTAAAATAAATCTTCTCATGCATGACTTAAGTTACTCTAGTACCTATTACATGTAACATTTTCGTTGTCCTAAGACAACAAGTCAGCAATAGAATGTTGTTTACAACTTAATAAATCTACGAAACTAGTTCGCCAGCCGGTTTATGTAATACCTACATTTTTTATCGATACACAAAGTTGCATGGACGAAACAGTCTATTTTACATACATTATAGACTATACCTATTCGTACAGTATAAATAGAATCCGTCCGGGGACTAACTGCCGAGGTGTTTCGTGTCAAACAAAACTAAATACGGGGGTATACCTATGTGAAATACGAAAAAAGCGCATGTGAAAAGGGCTGCAATCACGTCATCCGAGTCTTTGTTTAAAACGTCAAAAGGTTGTTGCCTAAAGTATGTAGGTACAGAATGTGACTAGATTTACCTTTTACGTTCTCTATTATTATGACTTTATGACATCGGTACATCCTTGGTGAGTTGAGGATGGTATTAAGTGCTAGCACGATTGTACAGCGTTATCCTTACTAATATTATAAATGTGAAAGTAACTCTGTTTGTCTGTCTGTCTGTCGCGCTTTTATGACAAAACTACTGAACCGATTAAAATGAAATTTGGTACACAGATAGTCCAGAGTCTGAGGAAGGACATAGGCTACTTTTTATCGACATACCACGCGGGCGAAGCCGCGGGCGGAAGCTAGTTTTTATTAATTTTGGTGCTGAGATGACAACTATTAAAAGTCCAAGAACAAATAAGGTACCATTCGTAAAATTATGGTTCTCGACTGAGATTTATCTTTAAAAAATTACTAAGACACACACACACTTTGGCTACGCTGAATTTATGCAACAATGCATAAATTCAACGTAGCTAAAGTGTAATTATTTAATAACAAAAACCCGTTCATTGCAACGCACTATATTTAGGCAAATATTCCTGAAAAACGCTCTCCCACAGGTCGTTCTCTTCCTTGTCCGGTGATTGGCCAGCAATCAGCTGATTGCCTATGTCCAGATAATCCTGCGCAGCCAAGGTGTATGGCTTCCATTTCACTCCAAGGGAGTCGTCTGGGGTTGGGTTGCTAAAAATAAATGAGAAGTTAATAATTACGCATTTGGCCAAGTACCTACGTTTTCAAAGACAAAGGCATTATAAAATGTGTGGAGTGCGGCTCCTTTACCGACAATACTATAATTGTTTGCTTTAGAATTGATGGAGATAATGTTGACATTAAGCTTGGTCTTGAAGGTTTTTTTCGATACACGATCTATTGATAAGAAAATAATCACAAGAATCTAACGTGAGGTTTATTACGAGTACTTGACTACGGCGAAGCAAAAGGGAGGAAAATGATTTTGGCCGGTATGTATGTAAGTAAATGTGTATGTATGTTCATCTGAGCTGACTGCTCAATATAAGTTGACAAATGAGGTAGGTATCGTTGGAAGCGTCTTGATTGTCCGCTGGTTATAGGCTATGTGACGTCACATTAAATTGAAATAAAAAATCCGGAGTCACGCGTAATCTGTTTGATTTAACACATGTAACTCCGGATTTTTAATTTGTCCGTCTGCGATGTCTGACTTTCTTGTCACAGTTGGGTTTTAGATTTATAATTTTTTTTTTTTTGCTATTGCTATGAGTTTGACGTAACCTTCTGTCTATGTAGGTACATGAAAAAGTGGTTCACTTACCCGTATTTGGCGAAATTTGTCCAGAGCTTAGTGACCCTGTCGATCAATTTAAAGGTGTCTGATTTTTTATCAACTTTCTTAGTGAACAATTTTATTGGGAAGAGATACGTCAAATCATCGCAATGAGACACCACCGACATATCCTTAGTGAGATGGTCGACGCCAAACACACTGCTGAAACAGTTCCTCTCAGATTTACAAGTGAACTTGTATAAGTATACTTTATTCTTCCTTGAATTCAGTTTAGCTGATAGCATCACTCCATATACGAACATGTCAGTACTTAAGAACTTCATCATTTGTACATAATTTTTCATGGATACATCATTATCTTTGAAATAATATTTTTGTATCTTCCTTGCAGCTTTCAATTGATCACCAATAGTACAGTTCATTTGAATAATTTTGGGGGTAAAGACTTCACGGTAACGTTTAGCTTTAGCAACTATATCTTCCAAAGGACCACCAATGGCTATTGCTATCAGTCCTTCATCTTTCGTATACCCGGTCATAATATCAACAGCTTCATGTGTTTTGTTTCGTATTACGTCAGTGACATCTCCATAGAAGAACCTTTCTTTTCCAAAATCTTTCTCATTTGCTATGCCGAAATGGATTTCATATGATTTTTGTGATAATGTAACCTGTAGATTCAAATTGACAAGAGACTCGAGAGGTTGTTTTTTGAAGAATTCGTAAAGCTCTTTGTCATCTTCTGACTGGAATCCTAATTGTTTGGCTAGGAGCAAAGCTTTTTCTCGTGGTTCGAACACTTGTGACCAAAAGCATGTAGCGGCGCCACTCTGAGGTATTGCTCTCTTAAAGAGGCCCCTAGACATTGGTGATACTAAATGATAAGACACACTTGCAGCTCCAGCACTTTCGCCAAAAATTGTAATGTTCTCAGGATTTCCGCCAAGGTTAGCAATATTGGTCTTCACCCATCTGAGTGCTGCCACTTGGTCCTTCATGCCAGCGTTACCAGGGACCTCTTCGGTGTCAAGGCAGAGAAATCCGAGGACCTCAAGTCTGTAGTTTATTGTGACCAAAACTATACCGTGTCTGATAAGGAATTCTGGACCGTAAAGGTCATCATTACCACTTCCCCAGACGAATCCTCCTCCATGAATCCAAACCATAACTGGGAGAGGGTTCTTGGGTTTAATATCTGGTGTATAAACATTGAGATACAAGCAGTCCTCACTCATGTTACCTAGATTAGAGTTCGTAGAGTTGTACTGATAGCAAACCGGGCCAAATTCGTTTGCCTTGCGTACGCCTTGCCATGGTTTAATTGACTGTGGAGCCTGAAAAAAAAATGAATAACGTTCTTATGAAGTAAAAAAAAACTATGATTTTTTATGATAAATAAATAATTAAACAATGAAAATCGAATTAATTTACATTCGTAATTCAGTTTTAATTTACAGAAGATTACCCGATATTATGCATACAAAGTGGTGCAAAGCGCAAAAAGCGATTGTATATTAAGATTGATTGATTATGATAACCAGCGGTCCTGCAACTAAATCGTCCAGTTTTTACAACTTGACAAAACATCGAGATTTCTTAGTTATATGTAACTTTAATAATAACGTATTAAACACATAAACCTTCCGGAATAAATTCTCTAAACGATGGTGAAAACCTCATCAAAATCTGTTGCGTAGTTTAAAAGAACAACGTGGACAGACAAACACGAAAAGCGACTTTAATTTATTATAATGGGTAGATATGTATAGAAAAATACCGTTGTACGCATAGGTACAACTAAGTTGAGACGCCATAAAACCTTTATTAAACACTAGCTTCTGCCGGCGACATCGTTTGCGTGTTTAAACATGTCTTATGGTACTTGGCAATAGCGTAGTTTTCTATCGGCTAAAGATTTTTTGAGTGACTGTGTAGTTTCGGAGATTACCTTTAGTAAACTTAACCTCTTTATAAAATAAGTGTAGATAATTCGGCAGTGCATTTTCTGCAATAATTTAGTCAGTAACAGAACAAACAGAACTATATTTATGTATTGTTTTGTCTTACTTTGAACCGGAGGTCTCCTAGTGGTGGCTGCGCGTACGGGATGCCCTTGAAGCTGCAGTACGTGCCGCCGTACTCGTTGTGCACCAGCTCGCCCTCCAGCAGCCCCTCACTCACTCGCACTTGCACCATCTTCGTACTTCTTCAAGAAACTTCTGTTCTCAAGTATCTACCTCTACAAAACATTAATAACTGAATTTAAATCCGTTTGTAGATCATTAAATAGTTAACGAATCATCAACAAAAAATGACAATTTTGCGGTCGTTTTATTTCCGAAATGTCTAGATTTAACCTCTTGTAACAACTTGTTACCTAATCGGCTGGAGGCTAGAACATTAGTTTTTCTACTGGCCTCGACTGCCAAGTGTATGCATTCTAAAAGTCAACCAAAATTAAAATTTTATTTGATAAAAAACTAATTATTATGTTAGTTTGATTTATTAATTGAATTTATCACCGTCTATAATCAATTTGCCACCCGCGTCCGCTGTGGACCGAACAACTGGTGCTATTTATACTACTGCACTGCGATAAAATTGAGGTGTTTGTGTGATTGCTTATACACTGTAGACTTGTATGAGTAAATACTTATAACACGCCTATCTAATACCTTATCTTCAATCAAAGAAGTGTACCCTACAGTCAACAAACATAACGATGCACCGGCCGTCTAACACGACACGGCTGTTATTATCATCTCAGTGAATCTTCCGTGTACGAGTATTTCCATCGGATTACCTAATTTTTTTTTGTTTGTTTTGAACTTGGTTCGAGGTCCGTGTATCGCAGCTGGATATTATCTAAATATGACTTGACCTTGACTTTGAAATGTATCGTCTTTTATAACAATATTATTTATAGGTATTTTATTAATTTTCCTTCTTATTATATTATCTACATTTTTAAATATTTCATAAAATAAAAAGATAAATAAAAATGAGGTCCGCCGGTGTAAGGAGCAATCCCGTTACAAATGATAAATGTAAACCATCGTGACTTCTCGTCTACTTGTCAAAGTCATCATCTGCCTAGCCTTTTCCCAACCATTTTGGGGTCGGCTTCAAGTCTACCCGGATGCAGCTGAATACCTGTATTTTACATGGAGCGACTGCCTATCTGACCTCCACAACCCAGTAACTGGGTAATACGGTACCCCTTGGTAAGACTGGTTGTCAGACTTTCGGGCTTCTGACGACCCGTAACGACTGTCAAAGATCCACGAATGACAGCCGGGACCAACGGCTTAACGTGCTTTCCGAGGCACGGAGGAGTCTCGATATGTTAAGATGGTCATCCATCCACGGACCAACCCCGGCAAGCGTAGCTTAACCTGATGAATCGACCCGTGCGGCTGTTATTACTTAGCCACGAGCTCCTCCTACTTTGAGCTACTTATCAAAGTAAACAATGATATAAATAAACCTGGCTACGTTTTGGTGACCTTTGCCGAAATTGAAGGTTCCATGCAATTATAGACGAAGTTATCTTAACGAATAACTACCGGAGATATCCTATAAAGCTTCGTGCAAACTGGCGCAATATCGCGGACGCGACTGGCAGCGCAACCTTTATTGCGGCCGCGATATCGCGCCTGTTTGTAGGAGCCTTTGGATTTTTTTTCTATCGAGAAATTTTTGTGTAGGTAATCGTGTTTTCGTCAAACATAGTACACACGGCTACACATCAAGCTAAACATTTCCAGTTTCTGCTGATCTCGCTTTTGTATAACATTTCCGTACAATGCGAGGTCAGCTTATACTGGAAATGTATAGCTTGATGTGTAGCCGTGTGTACCTAGTTTCAATCCACAACTTGTATATTTATTTCATTGCTGCAGTATTTTCGACATAAAGGAGGATCATGCTAAGCAATTTGAGGTTGTATAGGCTCATAATCTTCACATTCACCCATATTTGCGTAGATAATTTATCTACGCAAATATGGGTGAATGTGATGTATCTTATTAGCTGTAGTACCATTATACTGTTCCAGATACTTTATTATGTAAGGAACAGCTGTATTTGTTTCGCGTAATTAACTGTTGCATGCATAGACTAACAACTGAACAAGCAACTACAGAATGGGTAGCTTTTAGTTCTATCAGACTGTGTAAATAGCGGAAAAATTATGATAATGCCATAAGATATGATGCACAAAAGACTGCGATTGGGTGTAAACAGTCAAAATAATTTGATAAAACAAGCGCTAAGTAGTGTTTAAATAAATATTATTCTATTTATTTCTCCAAATTGGTACAAAAATACTTTTACACGTCAAAATTAAATTATGTTTTTAAAACTAGACGAGTTCGGTGTTTCCTAACTGACTACTCTGAGAACAAAGACCGAAACAAACTCAGAAGTTAGTCACTTTAAAGAAACATTGAGTTGTTCCTAGTATACACGTAATCTGTTCGGTTTATGCCCTAACACGTGTGACTCCGGATTTCTAATTTGTCTGTCTGTGATGTCTTGTTTATACCTTTTTAGTTGATTGACTTTTTTGTCGTAGTTGGGTTTTAGATTTGTAACTTTTATTTATGTAAGTATAGTTACTTTTTTATTATACCACTACCTACTTGTATGATTTTGTTTTTTATGACCTATCTTTTTTCTGTTTTAAAACATAGATCAACACGTTTTGACCACATTTTTTTATGATAGTAGTTATCTTTTTATTTGTAATTATTTTTAACCAGGTATAAATTATTTATCAAGGTTAAAACCAACATTTTATTAGTTACATAATAAACAAGACATTTTTAAATATATTTATAAAAATGCTTGTGAAGCGGCGCGCAGACTGAAAAGCAAACAAAAAGCCTCGTACAGACTGGCGCGATAACGCGCCAGTCTATGGCTATTTTTTGGTAAGTTAAAAATGTTACTTATAACAAACTATAATTTCCAAGAAAGCTGGTGAAAATTGCTTTATTACATTTTTTATTTCAAAACTTTGGCTTTTACAGTTTAGAAGAAATTACAGTTTTAAAAGTGTTTTGAAGGCCAGTGTAGTTTTTTCATTAGGATGCTAAAGGCACTCCTAAGCAACAACTATCCCTCCAATCGAATCTATGTCGTGCTACACTGGCCAACTATTGCGACTTTTCACACTTTATTACAGCATAACATAAAATTATTCACACCTACAAAAATATAATCCGGAGATTTAGGCAGAGAAATGCTATTACACTACTATTTCCCCTGTGATTTTTCCATGTAAAAGTGATTAAAAATAGCTCGAGGTTCTATCGGGAACTTCCAAATAGGAAAACCTAATAACCCTTTACATACCCGACCCAGAGATCGAACAGGATCCCAAGCTCAACAAAGATATTTAGTCAGAATTCCGTGTTCCATAATTCTAGGTACAGACATCGGTCAAAGGTTTCTATGTATTTGATCTGTGAGGCACGTCATTCTGATCCTGGATCCACTCCCACTGCTAAACAAACAGATCCTTCGCAAATATTGAAATTGTATTTGCACGTTAATATTGGTTCACGAGCTTAGTGTTGCCAATTACTAGACCCTCGGAGATAAGGTCAGACTAGGTTCATGATAAATAGTGAATGCTTTTAAAAGAGTGGTGGCGTGAGTTTTTGTATGTGTGTGCAGTAAAAATCACTTTAATACCCATTCAATTTTATTCAGGTCTTACAGTAGATACAGATAGAGATGAATATCATCAGTTTCATGTTTATTTCGACTACTTACTTATTTTAACTGTATATCGTATCATGTACCGATTTATAAACTTAGTGTTGTTGTATTCAGGGAAATAAAAAAATCTTACCATCGAAGTTATAGTTATAAGGTTATTTAAGAAACGAACTGACGCCGTCTTTATCGTGAAATGGACGGGTTACTGGCGCGGGCGCAGTAACCAAGGTTACATTCACTTATCCCTTAATAGTTATGCAAGGAAGCGGAGGTTCTTAACCTTTGTGTAATGGGGGCCATTTACCCAAAATTACATAATGACCATCATTTGTTGGTGAATTTAAGTTATAAAAAGTTATTTTCTAAGGATATTCTGCACCCTAATTGCGTTCAGCATTGCGTAACTAATTGTGCAACACACGATCAAATCAATCATGATCTGAATCATTTTGTTCATATTATGTTCGAAAAGTATAACACAATTAATGTTGTATAACTGTCAAAATGATACAGGTTGTAATTGATCGTGTGTTACGCAAACAAGGTGCTGGTTTATTTACAAATAAAATGCGTTTTGTGTTACCATAGTTTCTGCTGATTTCTGGGGTTAGTGTTGCATTTCGTGTTACCTATTGAAACCCGTACTCGCATGCCGCCGGCCGTTTAACATACGACATAGGATGCGTTCAGTTGTTTTACTTTTTGATTCAACAAAAAGCAAGTAATTTGTTGGTCTATTGAATTTTATTATTATGATTTTATTTGCCGATACCCACATTGAAAGTGAAAAAATGAATCCAATCAAGAACATAAATGTGAAATGGGAGTCAAATTCAATATTGTGGTTGTCGACTTCGCCGACAAAAGAATTGAGATCTAAATGGGTGCCAAGTTCTATAGATAATCCTGAAATATACTATAAAGAACATACCTGCAACATTCTAAAATAAATTTTAATTTTTTTTTTTTGTTTTTTCTGCTATATCTATTTTGCTATTTAAAAATATCATTGAATAGTCGAATTATTTTGGGTTTACATTTTGAACTCACTATCGGCTTTGATACACTCGAACACTATACGTAACGTATCGGTACAAGTACGATTTATTTTTATTTTTATATGGGCTACTAGCTTTAGCCCGCGGCTTCACCCGAGTGGAAATTTTTCCACGGGAACGTACTGCGTCACGATTCTGTGGAAAATCTTACCACCACGATTCAGAAAATCGCGTCATTAGCATACGCTGTCGAATGAGTACACTGGCAAACTCAAACTCTCCGTTCCAAACCAAGTAGTACCTAATTAGTTTTGATCGAGTGGACAGACCTTAATGAATGAAATAACTACTAAGATTTCGTGTCCACACGCGATATGCACCGGCACCGCAACGATGCGGGAGGCGCGGCGGCGCAGCGCGGCGCCGCGTACATTTTTAATTTTCATTCTGAGATGTTCTGAATTTTTTTCACCTTGTGAAAATATTTCAAATGGTAAAAAAAAACTGTTTTCTGATTTTTTCCTTTGTATACACACAAGTACCAGGTTGGATACCAAATTTCAACTTTCTAGGTCATCTGGAAGTGGGTTAGGTTTTTGATCTATAGGTATATAGATAAATAGGTAAGTCAGTCAGTGACAAAAATGCCGATTTTTAGACGTTAATATCTCAACAACCGTTTGAACTGTATTTATGAAATTTGGGGGTTTAGTTAATCTAACGGGTTATAATAAATAAACCAAATTTCATGTGTATAAGTTAAATAGATTTTGAGATATTGAGGGGTCAAAAGTGGCTCCAAATGGTTTGTGTAATATAACACACGGCTGCTGTCTTTTTCTGAACTTTGGCTTGACACGCTCCCGCGTGTCTAGATAATTTGCTCTAAAAATATATAAAAAACAGAAGTAATTAAACTGGCGGTCTACTCTTACATACACATGTAGGTGTGTATTTAAGATAAGGTTGATTTAAAAAAAAAAAAAAAATATAGAATGAAAAAGAAATAAGTAAAATATGTTCATTTAGGATACGCACAGGAAACTATGAATATACAAAAATAAATAAAACACATAAAATGTAACCCAAAAATCTGAAGGTCAGAGGCCAAAAGATAGAGCGGCGACAATTTAGCCTTTACGAAATAAATAAAGTTGTGCCACAGCAGGGCAAAGGACCCTCTCCTCCTCCTTTAAAAAAATATTTTAAAAGAATGGAACAGAATGTCTTAATATTCTAGTCCAGCGTATTCAAAGATGCTCTTCCAGAAATCCAAAGCTTCGGCTTCAGGTGCTGTTTTCGAAGTTAAGGTGTCCCCTATCTCCACATAGGCTTTAGTGGAGTTGTCGTATTCCGGCCAGACTGTACCAAGAGAGGAGTCAGGCGTTGGATTTCTGTGAACAGAGAGTTCAAGGTTTACGAGGAAAAGAAAATATCTTCGCTTATGGATTCATTGTTAGAGTAAACTTGTTATGAAAATTTAAATAATATATTTCTAATACAGACTCTATTTAACTCTAGCTGAGTCTGTGAAATTCAATAAAATCGTTAATTTGAAAAAGTTATATAAGCGTATCATAGGCTGTCATTGGAATCAGAATGTTTAGTTGGCAATCACAATCGAATATTTGATTAATAGATATCAGCTTATTATCCGTAGATAAAAAGATTACACAAAACAAACACAAAAGTTTATCACAATTATCCATTACCCATATTTCGCGAAGTTGGTAAACACTGCACACACAAAGTTAATCAGTTCATACTCTTTAGTGTTTTTCTCAACGTTTATATTATGTGCATTTGCATTCAACAAATACATGAGGTCATCCAAATGGGCAGCTCCTCGAATCCCGTACTTTATCCCATAGCTTGCGTGCACGTTTCTATTTGATATACAGGAGAACTTATACACATATCTTCGACCATTACCAACCTTCGGCAAATGTGAAATAAATCTATTGATATCGTAGACGAAACACGCATGATTAGCGTAGGTTATAAATTCTCTCATAGCTTCCACTTGCAGAGGTTTCCCTTTGAAATAATATTCTTGTATCCTCTTCGATACTTCTAAAATTTTCTCTGGAGTGCTCTTCATCAGGATCTTTCTTGGGACCAATAGTTCTGGGTAACGGTTGTAACGCTTCAAAATTGATTGTTCAAAGAATTCAATTCCAATTGTGGTTTCTTCACTAGTGTAGCCAATAAGAATGTCTACATCGTTTATTCTTTTATTTTTCAATGCCTCCAAAGGATCTTCTGTCAGAAAATGTTCCTTGCCAAAATCTGTTTCTACAACTGGAGTGAAATGATAAAACTTAAGTATATTGTTGTTGAATTCTTCAAAAGACAACACTGTTGGATTCGTGTTTACTAGTTTTTCTACAGGAATGCTTTGTAGGAAATCTAGAAGTTCATTAGGCTCATTAGTTTCAAAACCATGATCTTTACCAAGTAAGAATGCTCGTTTTTGAGGTACGAAAGAAACAGACCAATCGCAAAAGGGTACACCACTCATTGGAACAGCTTTCTTGAAAAGTCCCTTAGACATAGGAGAGATGACATGTAGACAAGTCGATGCACCGCCAGCGCTTTCACCAAAAACTGTGACATTGTTCGGATCTCCACCAAAGCTCCCAATATTATCCCGCACCCATCGCAAAGCAGCAACTTGGTCCTTTAATCCAGCGTTTCCAGGGACGTCTTCAGTGTCTAAGCACAAGAATCCGAGAGCTTCTAATCTGTAGTTCAAAGTCACAAGTACTACGCCGTGGGGGACAAGAAAATCTGGTCCGTAATGATCATCGTCACCAGAACCGCTTTTATAACCCCCTCCGTGGATAAACACCATTACTGGCAATGGAGAAGCGGTCATAATGTCTGGGCTGTATACATTTAGATACAAGCAATCTTCGCTTCCTGGTACAACTGTGTTTGTGAATATGCACTGCTGCGGGCATTTAGGACCGTGATCTGTAGCTTTCCGTATTCCTTCCCATGGAAGAGCTGGTTGGGGTGCCTGGAAAAATAATAAATAAAAGCTTTAAAAGGATTTGTGGTCTGTTTAATGTCAAAATAACAGCATTTTTACTAAATACTTAAAAAACTATTTTTAAGATTTTTGCCTGTCTGTTTGTTCCGGCTAATCTCCGAAACAACTGAATCGATTTTGGACTTTCACTGGCAGATAGCTCATGTTTTATGGAGTAACTAAGGATACTTTTATTTTAGAAGAATAATTACGGTCCACGCGGGTAATCCGCGGCAGCAGCAATTCAATTTAATTTTATTATATTGTGTAATTAATGATCATAACCACTAGCAAATGTTTATCTTGACGATACGTGCTTGATGCACAATGGTGCACGGCTGCACGCCAATCATTCAAGATAGAAGAAGAGTACCTTTTCGTTTTTAAAACAAAAGTTGCGGCTCACCTTGAATCTCAGTTTGCCCACCGGCGGCTGAGCGTAGGGGATGCCTTTGAAGCTGTAGTATTTGCTATTACCTGTGACGGTCTCCACTAATTCTCCAGACAACCACCCTTGTTGCACTTTGACTTCTGCCATTGTACCGTGTTAGCACTGTAAAAATATAAGTAAAATAAAAATGGTCGCTTTGCTTGTTTACAGTTTTTTGGGAGCACATTCTATTCCAGGGATCACCAATTTGAATTAGTTTCATTGGGGGTCCGGTTTTCAAAATAATAATATGACCGTCGTGGTCCATTTGGTAGACGATTATTAGCAACCAAGATTTAAAATATAATTCAAGAAATAAAACGAACAAAAACCTGAATACCAGAACTTTTCTTGCTTGCTAAAGTTTAACTTATCTTATCAAATGTAATGATTTTTCGTTTGTAATCTACTTTGTAAGACAGTAGTTGGTACTTTTCAAATTCTTACGAGTGTGGTAAATAATCGGTTTACGGAAAAAAAATGTAAATGAAATATACATTATCGTTATCATCATTTCAGCATTGCCCCTCCCCCAAATAGGTTCCAACACTTAATAAAGTTCAATAATTAATAAACATTAAATTAGCTTGTAATTTACAATTTATTGTAATGTAATTCAATGGTAAATGATAAAATATTCTTACCGTGTTCTGAGTACTCGAAGTTATACGAACGTTATATAAGTACAAGCAATGAGAGTGAGACGCCGTACTCGTTCCAAGGTGGACCGGCTACTGCTTGCGCGAAACAACTGTATAATTATTATTATAAAGTATAGATAAGTAAGATAACGGTCAGACGCGACAGACGCTATCAACATACAATGATCTGCATTTTACTAAGAGAAACTTCAAATAATCATGAAAGATGTGTCTTTGTCGTCGACTTAAAAACAAGGAGTAGGATATCAATATACATCCGGTGTTTTTTTTATGTACATATATATTTACATTGATTTCTCCGTAATTACTGGGCCGATTTAAGTAGGTACATAATTATTTTTACATTTGGCAGAAAACGCCTTCGCGTTGTTTTTAAAATATTTCATTTATTCTTTTGAAGCTAACACTGATATGTATTCAGCCTCCGCTTTCTTGTTGAGAATACTAACTCCATTGAGAAAAGGAACAAGTCGTGTGCCTTTTCTCAACGGAGTTAATACTAGCTTCAAAAGAATAAATGAAATATTTTTAAAATAATAATAATATGAGTAATTTATAATATTTTAATTCTCGCCATATATGTTGATGATGTTATAAAATTCACATAGCAAGTTGTGATACACGAATTTGTGTGAGGCTTAAAAAAACCAACGACTTCAAAAAAACGACTACAAATAATGAAACATTGATGTCATTGTTATACCACGATAATAATACGTCTATTGTACTTTAATTCTCGTCATTATTTATTGTGACTTGACTAATTGTCTCTCTGTTTGAGTCGAAAGTATTCGGGCAATCACGAAATTAATAATTCGTGCGTAAAGTCGTAAATTATACAATATTTATATATCATGTGTTAGAAAAGGAATGTCTATCAGCCATCATCCCGGTGTAAATAAGTGTATTTCCTGGCTTATCATTTTTGACATAATCAGTCCATATTTTTAGGGTTCCGTAGTCAACAAGGAACCCTTATAGTTTCGCCATGTTCGTCTGTCAGTCCGTCTGTCTTTCTTACCGCGGCTTAGCTCAAAGACCGTTGGTACTAGAAAGCTGTAATTTGGTATGGATATACATATAAACCATGCCGATAAAGTGGTAAAAAAAAAATTGTAATAAATATTTTTTATTCCCAACTACGGAACCCTTCATTGTGCGTGGTTCGACATAAACTTGGCCGGTTTTTACTACTGCTACTTTCTAACTTCTTCTAGCATTCTCATCTTATCTATTCTTGTCAATCAATCTGCCTAGCATTTTCCCAACTATGTTGGGTGCGGCTTCCAGTCTAACAGTATGCAGCTGAATACCAGTATTTTACATGGAGCAAATGCCTATCTGACCTCCATAACCCAGTAACTGGGTAATATGATTCTCCTTGGTAAGACTAGTTGTCAGACTTTCGGGCTTCTAACGACGGTCAAAGTTTCATGAATGACAGCCGGGACCAACGGCTTAACTAGCTTTCCGAACCACAGAGGAGTCTCGGTATGTAATGATGGATACCCAGGACCCTCAGACCAACCCCGGCAAACGTAGCTTAACCTCATGGATTGACCCGTGCGGCTGTTATTACTTAGCTACGAGCTCCTCTATTCTTGTCACACCACATATTCATTACATTCTCTTTTCGTTTGCATAAGTTGCCTTTCCCTTATCCCTGTTGTATTATTATCTTTTCGATCCATACTAGGTGGCAGGTCTTGTAGTATCTGCTTTAGTTTAACCTTTTGACCACCACCGTCATCATCGATGACAAACCAAAATTTGCCCAGCACGCCACGGTCACGACTACATGACAGACTTTTACACGTAAATAAAGCTCATAAAACAACATTGTTTTTAAGGGTTCCATACCCAAAGGGTAAAACGGGACCCTATTTCTTAGACTCCGCTGTCCGTCCGTCCGTCTGTCTGTCTGTCTGTCACCAGGCTGTATCTCATGAACCGTGATAGTTCGACAGTTGAAATTTTCACAGATGATGTATTTCTGTTGCCGGTATAATAACTAATACTAAAGAACAAAATAAAATAAATATTTAAGGGGCTCCCATATAACAGACATGATTTTTTTGCCGTTTTTATAAATAATGGAACCCTTCGTGCGCGAGTCCGACTCGCACTAAGCCGGTTTTTTTTTTATTTTGCTAATTATGTTCCTTGACTCGTAATTTATATTAGTTGAACTTTTTTCTTTGTATTTCATCTATATTAACATAAGATGACAAAAACTAATACCAATTATAAAGTTCGAAAAACATAGTGCCCTCAACGCCACAATCACCTTAACATGACACGTAGTGATGTAGGTAGCAATCAATATAACAAGAATATCGACTGTAACTACATTTACACGCCACAACTAACATTACATTATATAAATTCTGTACATAATCCATACTAATATTATAAATTCGAAAGTAACTCTGTCTGTCTGTCTATCTGTCTATCTGTCTGTCTGTATGTTACCTTTTCACGCCTAAACCACTGAACGGATTTCGACAAAACTTGGCAAGGAGATAGAGGACACCCTGAGGAAGCACACAGCAACTTTTTATCGACATTCCGCGCGGGCGAAGCTTCGGGCGGAACCTAGTGATTATATAATGCTGGTTGTTTTTTATTTTCTTAGGGCTAGGGCATCTCGTAGTTGACCTCTGAGGCCGTGACTACTTAACCGGACTTTCTTGTGGCTGCCTTAAGCTACTAAACTCAGGGCCTCCGGTCAGAGATAATGTTGGTTGTGGTTGTGAAGTGTAGTGATAATCAACAGAGTTTATTGTATGTAGGAATTACAAATGGTATGTTCTACCTACTAATTAGCTCCACCAATTAGCCCCAGACAAACTCAGTTAGCTTACCAATTATAATAATTTATTATGGAATTATACAAATGCTAACTTGTAAAATACCCATTATAACTCTTGAGTCGCTATGCGAGTTATATTGTGAAGGATAATAATTTATATGGCATTTTATTATTATGTCAGTTCGTGTGGCTTATGATGAACGCTATCGAAAACCAGTCTTTTGTATCTTATAAAATATTTCAAACAAAAGAATTTTGAACGTCTTAAAATTCCAGCCCAGCGTATTCAAAGATGTTCTTCCAGAAAGCCAGAGCTTCAGCGTCAGGTGCTGTTTTCGAAGTTAGGGTGTCTCCTTTTGGCTTTGGTGGAGTTGTTGTATTCCGGTCAGATTGTACCAAGTGAGGAGTCAGGCGTTGGATTTCTGTGAATCGACATATATAGACATAGACATTAATTAGAATAGAATACTCTTTATTATGTATACCATAAAAAATACAGATACAAATGTAGAAATTTAACATAGGGTGACACAATGGGCGGTCTTATCGCAATTAATTAATTAGTTAGTTAGACGGTGTAGAGACAAACAAAGAGATATGTAATTAAATAAAAAAAGTGTGCGGTCGGACCCCAGTCAAGAACAAAGTTTCATTCTCACACGATTTAAAAACAAAAAAAAAACGTTTTACACTTGAAACTTGAGACCTTGAAACTGACTTTTTTTTCGAAGTTTCTTGCTGTTACTGTTTTACCCACCCACAGACTCGTTTTTAGATACAGAGCCATTTAGTATACATTTTTAGAAGCTTCTAAAAACTTATACTAGATGGCTCTGTATTAGAAACGCGTCTGTGGGTATTAAATTCACACTTTCTCTCAAAGTCACAGTCAGTCAAAGTTGCATGAAGGCCCATAACGCTTTTCCTTTCGTGACGATTTCCACTAGTGAAGTCCGCAAGTCAAGTTAAAGAACTTCGTTCAAAAAGAAAAATTGAAAACAGTGCTGTAAAGAATGAAAAGACACAAATAGCCAAGTAGTGATAATCATCTGGTGATGTCGTGAATATCAGGTTTCATAATGCTGCAATAAAAGTATTTTAGAAATCAATGACTCACTCACATTTAGCGAAGTTGGTGAATACAGTACACACTAAATTAGTCAGCTCATACTCTTTAGTATTTTTCTCAAGCTTCAAATTATGTTTCAATCAAACAATCTCCCTAGCCTTTTCCCAACTATGTCGGGGTCGGCTTCCACTCTAACCAGATGCAGCTGAATACCAGTATTTTACATGGAGCGACTGCCTATCTGACCTCCACAACTCAGTATCTGGGTAATACGGTACCCCTTGGTAAGACTGGTTGTCAGACTTTCGGGCTTCTGACGACCCGTAACGACTGTCAAAGATCCACGAATGACAGCCGGGACCAACGGCTTAACGTACTTTCCGAGGCACGAAGGAGTCTCGGTATGTAAAGATGGTCACCCATCCACCGACCAACCCTGGCAAGCGTAGCTTAACCTGATGGATCGACTCGGTGTGGCTGTTATTACTTAGCCACGAGCTCCTCAAATTCAAATTATGTTTGTTTGCGTTAAATAAATACATCAAGTCATCCAAATGGGAAGCTCCTCGAATCCCGTACGTTCCATACGAATCCAGTTCACGACTCTCGCAAACATTTCTACCAGAGAAACAGGAGAACTTATACATATATCTTCGAGTATTACCAATCTTCGTGTGATTCAATCAAATGTGAAACAAATCTGTTAATATCGTAGACGAAACACGAATGACTAAGGAAAGTTGAAAATTATTTCATTAGATCTAGGTTGAGAGGTTTTCCTTTGAAATAAAATTCATGTAGGTGTGTACTCTCTTGGACTAACTTCTAAAATCGTCTCCGGAGTGCATTTGTTTAAAATCTTTCTTGGTACCAAAAGTTCGGAATACCGGGAACGTTGCAGAAGTGATTTTTCAATTATAGGGATAAGATACGTGGTTTCTTCACTGGTGTGTTCGATAAGTATAACTACATCGTTTATTCTTTTGTTCTTAAATGCCTCAAAAGGACCTTCTGTCAAAAAATATTCCTAGCCAAAATATTTTTCTATAACTGGAATGAAGTGATGCAACTTGTTCAAATGGTTGTTGAATTCTACAAAAGATAACACAACTGGATTTGTGTCTATTAATTTTCCCATTGGAATGGTTTGTAAGGAATCTAGTAGCTCATTAGGGTAATTGGTTTCGAATCCGAGATCTTTACCAAAAATGATAGGTACACCATTTAACACTAACTTGCAATTTAATAACATATCATTGAATGTTTGAATTCCGCAAAGGGTAATGCAAACCAATCAGTATGAGTATAGTACGCACACATTTCACTCACATTATCAATTTCACTTTAAAATAGTAAAGAAATATTCTTACCGTGTACTGGAACTTTATAATACTAATAAAGATTTGTTAATGAGGGAACTGATCCGGTCGCCGCTCCGGAGCGGACTAAAACATTTTGGTATTCGTGATTCAACTTAGTTTATATTATTGATATACATACAGGGTGTAATGGACAGCCCTCCGCAGACTGATGGAATGAATTCAGCGTATCATATAAGACGACCGGTACATGAAATTATTTTAGGAACGTTAT
The DNA here is from genome assembly GCA_949152455.1 of Lithophane leautieri. Lineage (NCBI taxonomy): Eukaryota > Metazoa > Arthropoda > Insecta > Lepidoptera > Noctuidae > Lithophane > Lithophane leautieri. The sequence continues at coordinate 2,130,036 of OX424469.1, read as the reverse complement.
GGGAATCCAATAAACCTTATTTGTATTATTACTTCACGCGCAATGTATCGTTACCGCGGCAAAACCCACGTAGTCGCACTCCCCGTGTCGGGGGGGGAGGGGGGGGGCGTGCTCGAGTATTGAAGCATCCATTGCTGTTTTTTTATGGAGTGCTGCGTACAGATAATGTAATTTTACATTTAAATTAAGGAGTAGTAACTGAACAAACTATTAAAAAAATTAAAAACTTTCCCGAGAAAATTTCCGGTGGAATATGATTCAAAATATAGCAGAATGTCCCCTGTTCATTTGCGGAGGCCTGTTCTTTATACCCTGTATACGATAACGTTCAAATATAATGATCTGCATTATTACTATAGGTACTTACGGACGTAAGTATTATGAGGTGACCGTGACACGATGACATTTAATATAATCATAATGTTTAAGAATATTTAATAAAAGGCTCATGTCATAGTGATATTTATATTACTTTAATATATTACGGCCATCGATCACTAATTATGAGTGAGCGATGATTACGGCGTATTAATAATTATCGACATTGTCTTAATATGTATGCTTTTTACCCGACTACGGCGAAGCAAAAAGGAGGGTTATGATTTTGACCGGTATGTATGTTTGTAAATGAGGGAACAGATGAACACATTCTGTTCCCTCATTTTCCCAAATTTAAATAAAACTAACCAACTACGACAAAACAGTCAATTAAAAAGGTATCAACAAGACATCACAGTCAGACAAATAAAAAATCCGGAGTCAGGACGATTTATGCCATAGCACGTGTGACTCCAGATTTTTAATTTGTCTGTCTGTGATGTTCACATATCTGCAGCATTTCTGCATATATCTGTGTGTATACACAGCTACAAGACTGTAATTTTAGAATTTGGGGGTTCAGGCTTATAAAATTGCTGACCAATCAATCCTGAAATATTGTCACGTTTTCATATTTCCACAATTTATGCGTATGTTAACAGTAATAAATTATCCATACGAAGGGAGCCGAGGGACCGAGGACCTCTGTCAGTAGAGAGATAAGGTCATCGCTGTACTATACACAAATGGATCAGTAATCAGTAAACCAATACATGAAATTTATATTTTGCTGAGAATTTGCTGTCGAATTGCGGTGTAGCCCGTAATGTCATTGGTCCATTACAAAGAGAAATTATTGTTTTGAGTAAGGAGCATGAATGTGCAGTAGGCTGCTGATCCCTACAATTATTCACTGCACGATGGTATAGGGTAACTGCCGCAGAAAGTATGCAGTCTGCCCTACACTTCAGTGGCCAATACATGGGGGCTTATAACGGCCACTTTGGCAGAATCATATTAGGAAAATATTCTGAATCATCGTAAAATGTCACAAACTGACAATTCATAAGATCTGCGTGCAATTCATATTACGAAATAAATCATCTACTTGACAGTATTTTATGGAGATTCGTAAAATGATCCACAAATTATGAATTGCTTTTGTGTCAAATTAGAGGAATTGCTAATGACAGCTGGGAATTCAGGAAATGAATTGATTTTAGAGGAATTGCTTATGTGGCCGTTTTAGGCCCCCTGGCAATAGCCCCCTGGAATACAATGAGGGAAAGAGTTAGAGTCAGGTTGGAGTATAAAGTCTTATAGACCCCTCCTTCCGTTCCGGGGCCGAGGAATCTATGAAAATAAAACACGTAAGGTTATACATAAAAGTACAACTTTTACTCTGGCAAATTGTGGAAAAAAATTATGCCTAAGCATATTTGTATAAATGGCCGAGTGTCTTTTAGTATGAAATGAAATGACGTTAGTATTTTATTTAAATAGAATAATAAATGACGATTATCCGGGGGCACGGTAGTGCTCCCGCAAGTCGAGCAAAAACATAGTATTGTCAGTATACGTAGTTATAAATATACGCTTCGACTTCGCCAGATTCAAATTCACAGTCTACCAAAACTATTATTCAATAATAATCTAATACAAAATAGGTACCTACGTACCAGCGTGTATATACTTATGTTTTCCTTCACAGAGATAGAAAAGATGTAACATGTAAGCAAATAATTCAAATGTCTTCACTTACTATGGTAATGAGCAATCCGGCAGACATTGCAGGATTTGTTAGACCACCCACCTGAGGGAAATAATATATCATTTTGATTTAAGATGGCACCGCCATGCAATTAATTCTAACATAAATTGTGAAAAGAACATTTTATATCGAATGGATGTTTTAGCCAGTTTTTGTCCTGTTTCATTAATTTAAATGTCGGTTTTCATCGAGTTTCCTTACGTAATTGGTGTTTATTTTTCGTTGAATAATTTATTAGTCCTCGGGAGTGTTTATGTTCTTACTGTTTAACATAAGAAACATACCTAATTTGGAATTAAAATATTACCTACTGGCTGTGGTCTTAGGAAGAAACAAGAACATTGTTTCTAATCATTTGTCACGTTGATCTTAAGATTATCAATTAGATAGGGTTGCTAGATTTGATGCGATTAACCGATTGAATTCTGAGCGCCAAATACTAGCACAGGATTAATACAATCTGTTTTGCTTGGCAACTCTAACTCCGCTTTTGTCTAATAAGGTACCTATCTTCTAAATTTGAGCTCTTCGATAGAGCCAAAAATATGGGTCGTCGTCGCTTGGTGACACGATGATATTGATAAAACGAACCTATATCAAAGCAGGCGGCAAGGCCACGGCCCTGGATTACATGCTGTGATGAGCGAACAACTCGCTTTAATTATATCGTGTGGGCTTTATAACTAATATATTGGGATATAAAAATATATGCCATACTAACGAGCGAAATAATCTTTATACTAACCAGGTTTAACTCGTAGTCCGATGGGTCAGCAATCTGACACGACCGGGGAGAGTGAGGAAAGAGGGAGTGCACCTGTGTTTGCGCACATACTTGTGCACTATAATATCTCCTGTGTACTTGGCTAGTCTCTGTTGATACCGACCGCCGGCGCCGTGACGGAAATTCGGTCGGAGAGATATAATATAACTCGGAATCTTTGATGATAATAATACGATGTTTACTGAGACTAGGTTAAGTGACGAAACAGTATTATCTAGTATTTCTAATAATACTGTTATAGATTCTTTAAACTTTTAGACTCGACAAAAGAGAAGCAGAATAAGAAAGTTTTACTGTATCATCAAAATATTAATCGTTTCTCTGGCAAAATCCTAGACGTGGAATTGTTAATAGATAAATACCATATGGATATCTTATGTTTTTGTGAAACCTGGTTAAAGCCAGATAGGATGTTGTTTAATGTAAATAACTTTTCAGTTGCCAGTGCATACAACAGGTCGTCAATAGGCGGTGGTACCTTGATATTATGTAATAGTTCTCTCAGACATAAGGAAAGGAAGGATATCACTGCTTGCTCTGTTGATCGCTTATGTGAGGTAGCATGTGCAGAGGTTGAGGGCCATACTTTCTTATGTGTTTATAGACCACCAGCTGCAAACTTGTCATCATTTTTAATAATTATGGAAGATATACTAGGTAAGCTTTTTAAAGATAATAAATTCGTTTTTGTTTCTGGTGACCTAAATATTGATCTATTAGTTAATTCACCGGATAAATGTAAGCTTACATCTTTGTTTAAATCATTCAATTTAAAATGTGTTTTTAATGAAGCGACTAGAATAACAGCATCCTCAGCTTCATGCATTGACAATGTATTTACAAATTTTGAAATAAAAGACTCATCTTTAATTAGTGGCGTCAGGTCTGATCATACTGGTCAACTAGTATCATTTGACTTAGATAAAAAGTTATACCTAGAAAAAAACATTACATTAAGACCACTCACTAAAAATAAATTGAAATGGTTTAATAATAATCTCCTTAGCAATCTTTCAACTGCTTGTTTTGATTCACAAGACCCCAATGTAAACTACGGTACATTATTTTCTACTGTATGCAAACATTTCAATGAAGCGTGTCCTGTGAAAAATGTAACATTAAATTCTAAACCAAAATTTAGTGAATGGGCCACTACTGGCATTAGAAAAAGCAGAGATATTTTATATAATTTGTACAACGAGAAATCATTAACTTCTGATCAAGTCATTCATAATTATGTCAGAAACTATTCTAAGATATTCAAAAGAGTGTGCGCTCAAGCTAAATCTAAATTAATAAGTAACAAAATTAGTTCTTCCAATAATAAAATAAAAGCTGTGTGGCAGATAATTAACAAAGAAACTGGAAACACAACACAGCGAGATCAGAGTGAATTGTCTTTAAAAATTAATAATGAAACCATTTCAGATAAGTTTAAGGTTGCTGAGACACTAGAAAACTTCTTTACCAACATCCCAATTGAGGTTACGAAATCGCTCCCATCATCACCTATATTAGCTGAATCTCTTTTAAAAAAAAACTTCAGTAAGGACATTCCAAGTTTCGAATTCAAGCCTATTTCTATTGTCACTATTAAAAAAGCATTTAAAAGTCTTAACATAAAAAACACTGAAGACTTATGGGGGATTTCCGTTAAGGTTCTTGGAGATATTATTGACTCAATTGCGCCTTTCTTAACAGGCATATTTAATCAATGTTTAGATAGAGGTACGTTTCCAGATTTAATGAAACATAGTAAAGTAGTACCAATCTTCAAATCGGGTAGTAAGAGTGATCCCTCTAATTATAGACCAATATCTGTGCTACCAGCATTAAGCAAAATATATGAAAAAATCATGCTAGACCAAATGTTGGCACATTTTAATTCAAATGGGATTTTACATAGTCATCAGTTTGGTTTCACGAAAGGTAGGTCGACGACTGACGCAGGAGTTAAACTCATCAGTCACTTTTTGGAATCCTGGGAGAAGTCCCAGGATGCAATTGGCATTTTCTGTGACCTCTCAAAAGCGTTTGACTGCGTTGACCACAATACACTGATCTGTAAATTACACCACTACGGAATTCGTGGCCAAGCTGCTGATCTTGTTCTTTCCTATCTATCAAACAGGCAGCAAAAAGTAAAAGTTAATGGGGCGACGTCCTCGGGGTCTCTGGTTAAGATGGGCGTGCCGCAAGGTTCGATTCTTGGCCCTTTCCTATTTCTAGTCTATATTAATGACCTTCCTTACATGATGGCTAACTTATCGGATATAATTCTATTCGCCGATGACACTTCTCTTATTTTTAAAATAGATAGGAAAGATACGGATGTCTTACATGTCAACGATAGTTTGGCAGTTCTTTCGAAATGGTTCGCAGCCAATAATCTTCTACTTAATGCGAATAAAACTAAATGTCTTAAGTTCTCATTACCTAATGTTCCTCAAGTAGGATTAAATTTAAAACTTGACGACAAGAAATTAGATGCTATTACGGAAACTGTATTTCCAGGAATTACTCTAGATTCGAAATTGCAATGGGGACCCCACATTAGAGCTCTTTCAGGCAGATTAAGTTCAGCTGCATATGCAGTAAGAAAAATAAAGCAGTTGTCTGATATAGCCACAGCTAGGTTAGTATACTTTGCTTATTTCCACAGTATTATGTCCTATGGCATTCTGCTGTGGGGATCGGTAGCTGACGTAGATTCGATTTTCATTTTGCAAAAGAGGGCAGTTCGCGCGATCTATAAAATGAGTCCTCGTGAGTCCCTTAGAAATAAATTCAAAGAAATTGATATACTCACTCTGCCTTCTCTTTATATCTTAGAAAGTATTTTGTATGTTCGCAAAAATTTAGGACTCTTCAAAAAAAGAAGCGACTTCCATAATATAAACACACGTAGTAAACATGAAATTGTGATACCCAAATTTAGATTAGCTAAAACTAGTAAGTCGTTTCTTATAAACAGTATCCGCTTTTATAATAAGTTGCCAAAGTCTGTTACAGAACTTAGCGATGGTAAGTTCAAAACCCACATCAAACGTGTCCTTATCAAAAAAGCATATTATAAGATTAAAGACTACGTTGAAGATAGGGAAGTTTGGCAATAATTCCTTCTGCACATGTGGCTTCCCTGGTACGTCATTAACGGCATAATTTTGTAAGAGTCTATTAACTGCTCCCAAATTACCATGTTTATTTTTTACATTCATCCCTGACAGACATAATCATATTATAATATTATTTGACACCTACTACTTTATATACCTACCATATTTAATTTCAACTCTATAATAGTGGCTTTTGCGGACATGTTAATTATCCAGATTTGTGTCAGTTGTAATAGCAATCATGTCATTTGGTTTAAATAGGTTTTTATTTTTAGTTTCTTATTTATCTTATATAGATTCTCCTCTAATAGACCTTGTGAATGTGAGAACGTTGTAGGCTTAGTGGACTGTAGACCTTTTTTTTTTTTTTTTTATGGAACAATTTCAGTTTCTTTTAACTACCTACATGAAACTCCTTGAAAGGCAGGCCTACACTGTCCTCCCATAACTATTAACACTGTAATTCGAAAATATTGTAAAAGCCAATTATCTTTTAAAAGAGTAACCATGGAGTTTCTTGCCGGCTCTTCTCCATAGGAAACGACCAATTGGAACCGTGCACCTAGCTTCTGACTTTTCATAAGTGCCCATGTAGGCTTATGTGAAATAAAATATTTTGATTTTTTTTTTGATTTTACTAACTAAAAAGGTCTGTTTCCATATGAAAATGACAATTAAGAAGCTGAGACTACAATTGTGGCGGTATCTACATCGCCACATGCGAACTACGCATCAGAGACCTTTTTTTTTTTTTTTTTGTGGGTTGTAAATCATCCAATGACTTCTCCCGCTCTGGGCGGAGCGGAAGGGCGTGTCAGACTTTTACTGACTAACACCCACCCGTGTTCCTTCATTTGCCTGTTGCCAAGGTCCCGGTATCCCTTTCGGACTTTCCCGCAACCCTGGCAGGCATCGGTCCTAGCGGACCCCGCCAATTGTGCTGACATCTCTTTGAGGCGCGCGTGGAACACGACGCGCCATCGACCCGGGCCTGGTCCTTATCGGACGGCGAGCTGCCCGTTGCTCGCCGTCCGCAAGCCCGCGCCTATGGTGGCCGGGAATCCGCCTGGGATTCCCGACGTCCAGGCCGTCTCCAACGGCGGCGGTTAGGGGCGTGAGGGCGCAAACTTTGCCTTTCCCTCACGCGTTCCGCCTCCTCCTTCGCGAGCATTACTGCTTCGCAGAAGGAGGTGACGGGTTCCCATGCCCTCTCGCTCCGTACCATGGCCTGGACCAGGGCCGGACGCGAGAGGTCATTGCCGCCAATCGCCTCCGCGAGGACACGGCGGTGCTCCGCCCAAGCAGGGCATATCTCAACCGTAACGCATAAGAGACCTGACGTGACATAAATCCTGCATCGCGCAATTAAAGTTTACCGTGCAATGGACATGTACTCGTTACAAGAACCCGACATCAATCATTGGGCAGTTGCCCGACAGACACAACACCCGTCTGGTCGGAGGATCCTCCCTTTTCTATGGTGTTCAATAGAAAAGCGAAAACTCTCAAAAGTAGAAAACTGACTGAAGAAGTATTTCGACTGAAATAAACTTCTTCTTCCTAAGAAAAAACACGACTGGGTATCATCACAACGAGGGCTGGATAGGTAAACTTTGCAATAATCCTAGGAATATCTTATTCCGTTGTACCCATTAAAATGCCGTCTAATTGCCGTGGAGCCCTGACGACTATGCTTTTGGGGTTGGCTTAAATTATAAGCTGTAGCGGGCAATGACAAAGGTTTGACATCTATAACCTAAACACTGCAACAAGGATCTTTTGGCGCTCGATTAACGTTTTCAGGGAGCTCTGTTGGTACCCATCCGTACGACATCCGTGCAATTGTTTTGTGAACTGACCTTAAATAATTGAAAAAAATATATATTATGGTGGCGTTAGTTCCAATTTTGGACACGCGCCTGTTGAGATAGCTCCATAGGCGCGTGGCCAAAATCTATAGTCTTATTCGTGCTTTTTTCGTGCTTTTTTATTAGTGAAAGAAGAAACAAGTTCTCTGTTGAGCACACTACTGCAATAAACAGCTCATTTTCGGTGCTACGTCCACTGAAGTCGTCTCTTACGGCATATAGCATTGCAAGTTATATTGCCTGTTATTTATATATAGGGTTATTGGTGTTACGTCGGCAATCCGTTCAGGAGAATTAGCAGAGGTAATTTGTAAACAAATGACACCTATGCCATTGTCAACTATTTTCGAGTAATTTGAAATTTTATATTTTTTTAATTAATGTATGAAATGAAAATATAAAATGACTCGAATTTTTTTGACTTATTTTTCATAAGAGTCAAAACCTCTCTTACATCCTCCTAATGGATTGCCGAGATATAACCAATAACCCTGTATAACAGGCAAAGTTATTACCTTCTTTATGCCTACGAAGTTCTGTGTACATTTTTCATAAGGTGTGAAGCCAGCTCCACCCGTATCTTGGCCCATACTCCCGGCTGACCGTCGTTTTAGCATAGTAATGGGAATATCCAGAATAACGCTGTGCTTACCAACGTTAGTTATAACGAGATTTCACTGCGCTTCGACGAAACCCATTATAATTAATCGCTTCTCTTCGGGCATGGTTTAAGTCTAAACAAACTTGTAAAACTTTCTGTTATTCTAGAATAAATAACATTGTTACCCGACTACGGCAAAGAAAAAAGGAGGGTTATGATTTTGACCGGTATGTATGTATGTATGAATGTATGTTCATGTGCATAATTTTACTAATGATGTGTCGTTGGAAGCATCTTGATCGTCCGCTGGTTATATGTGACCTCACATTAAATTGAATATGGCGCCATCTAGAGTTCATAAAGTCAGGAACTAAAAAAAAATGGTTTAATCGTACCATGTTGGGTATCAAATGAAAGGGCTTAATGAGCACATTTCAAAAATGTGTATATATATTAAAACCTCAAAAGAATTAAAAAAAATGAAAGTAATAAAAACTAAAACCCAACTACGACTAAACAGGTATAAACAAGACATCACAGACAGACAAATTAAAAAACCTTTAACACGTGTGACTTCGGTTTTTTAATTTGTCTGTCTGTGATGTCTTGTTTATACCTTTTTAGTCGTAGTTGGGTTTTAGTTTTTATTACTTTAATTTTTTACGTGATTCGGTTGTATCTAACACAAAAAAACAACAAAATACGAATTTCGCTAAGTTTAAGTTAAAGTAATTTAGCTCATTTTCTCTCGTTTTCATTTGGGTGTTCATTAAAAGTATCGGAACACACGTCGACATTGAGAATGGGGGCCTTTTAAGACACTACTGGGGATGGGAAACTCAGTGCTGCAGATGATGTTCAAGAGACTCAGTGTTCCATTTATGAAAAAAAAAAATCGGAACACTAACAATACAACACAACACAACACAGAACACTATCACAACACAACACAGAACACTACCACAACACACCCGTCAAGACAACACAACACACACAACAACATTATCAACACACAATACAACACACTACCTATCAACACTATCTTACAAGGTCAGAAATAGTCTCAGAATATAACTTGCATTGAGCTAACGTGGGCAATATTGGCCATGCATCCTTGTTCCATTTCTGTATGAGAAGATGCCAAATCGTTGTGATGTCTCGTCTGATACTTTAATCTTAGATGAAAAGAAAATACCTACATATTTTATAGTATACTTACACACCTGCCTGTGATCAACCTAACAAATGTCGTAGAAATTGCTTTAGTTTTTGTCTGCGCCCCTTCGGGAAGACAACAATAACTTATTTTTGATCTCTCAAAGGAATCATTCGTGTTTCGGAAAGAAACAATCGTGTTTTGTTTTACTGAACAATAATGTTATTGGAATTCAAATGTAAAAGGTTGTATTTACATAATAAGCATGTTTATTGGATGACAGTTTTTTTAAAATTAAAGCATGCTTTTTAATGTAAAATACACACAGAAAAGTGTACCTGTCTAACATTTTTAATTGAAAGTACAATTGCATTTTATTTTTGTTATTTATTCATTTAAAAATACTTTGTTGTAGAACTATTGTTTGTTTAATTAAAACTGTAAAACGGATTATTTTACACAAAAGAGCGCGTCACTCCAGTGATTGTTAAGGGAAACGCAATTTTTCAAACGCTTTTCAACACGTTACCCACGTTTCGTACAATAAAATTATTATTAAAGGCAGTTTTGTATGCTACCCTATTGTAGCTAGAATAATGTTATTATTGACAATGTTTAATACTTAATCTATTGGTTAATTCGCCTTATGTTAAAAAGAAACACGATTAGTAATACAGTTTTATTATTCAAACAATCACATACACTTTTTATTTCTTATGAGGGTAGGTAAAACATTTACTAAAATCAATCATATAATAATTACAAGTTATTAAATGCACAGACAAATATAACAATAAGTAATTAACCAATTTGATATTTACATTTAATTTAAACACACATGTTCAAAAATTACTTATAAAATTATCTTCATAAAGCGAGACTCGACAGCAATAGATTTATTTAAAGTATGTGCACGCGATGAGGGTCAGAAGCAAAAGAGTCCGAGAGCCGGGGCTCGTCCACGATCATGACGGCGCCGGCGCGGCGGCCGTTGGGGAGGGGCACGAGGTCATTCGCGCATCATCGGGAAGTGACGTCACTCTGACGCGCCGTTGACAACTCGGGCGATAACACTTATCAGTAAGGTTCACATCATAAAGTTCCATAGACACGACAACGAAACTTTTGAAAACAATTTGGTTATGGCTTACTCCGTGTTGGCTAAAAGGAATCATTAAATTATTATTGAAAACTTATATTAGAGTATTCGATTTTTACCTTACTGTTCTCAAATTGATTTAAGATTTTAATAAGTAATTAGTTAAAACCCCTCTCTTGTTATTTTATAATAAAAACAAATATTGCATGAACCTTTTATACAACTGTAAAATACTTTTACACAACTGTAACTGAGTGTACATTGTGCAAATAAATAAATAACAATAATACTTTCTTTATTTCATTTTCAATACATTATTATTTATATTTTTATATAAAGCATTAAAAAAAACATGTAAAAATATAAACAAGTTAAATTAAACTTAAAATTTAAAAAACCCCCGACAGAAACAAATCATCTTATAAACGATTTTTTTTTTTTTTAGCTAAGTACACTCGATCAAGTTCCCTTTCAAACAAAATCAATAAAACCAAAATCAGTTCAGCCGTTTGGCAGGTACGATGGCGCAGACAGACACACAGATACACATGTTAAATTTATAACACCCCTCTTTTTCCGTCGGGGATTAAAAATAGTAGCGCATTGGCATCAGGATCAGGGCTACAATATTCCATTATGTATTACCTATGTTGGTACGTGAAAACATCAGTAAGACTCATAAAGGGATGCGAACGTTATTTTCCTCTCAGCGTATCTTTTCCTCTCGTCAGCATTTTAATTTACTAATGCGTGCTCTTTGATCCGAGTGATCTGCTTTCATATTATCTGAAGCTCTGGTTTTGAGGCTCTTACGAAGATTCTTAAGGGCGAAGTTGACTTGAAAGATAATATTTTTTTCGATAATCATTTGCATTTTTGTAATGTTTACTTGTACGAATATTACATCTGTTATTTACAACTATTTTGAAAGCTATAAATTATAATGAACACTGTCTACAATAAAACTTTAATGGTCGATTGAAGAAAAAATAAAGACCATATTTTTATAAAAACACTTACCTACTTTGGATCAAAATTGAGTCAAAGTAAATACTTTTCAATCCAGTCCAGCATCTAGTATACCTAAGTATCCAGCGCTGGATTAGAACAGAGCACCGGCTTATGTCAATCCAGTGCTAGGTACTACATTCAAGGGCTGTATTTAAATACTAGATCAATATGTAAATCAGCTTTTATCCTAACTAATCGTAACTAATATTATAAATGCGAAAGTGAGTTTGTTTGTCACGCTTTCACGCTAAAACTATAGAAATTTAGCACATAGGTAGACCATGACCTGGATTAGGGTATAGGATACTTTTTATCCCAATATTCCCACGGAATCGAGACTTACGGAGTACAGCTAATGTTTTTATGAAAATACTAGCAGTTGCCCATGATTTGGTTTTTTCATCTTTTATACAAATATCCAGGATGAAAGTGGCATATAATATATGTCATTTTCTCTGATACAGGTGGACCACTAAACCATAGGGGCGGTTAAATTTATTTTCCAAAATATAAACAATGGCGGCATCTACATCGCCACATGAGAACTACGCATCAAAGACCTGACGTCATACAAAATCCTGACGTCACATAAAAATTCTGCATCGCGCAGTTAGAGTTTACCGTGCGATGGACACACATTACCCATCTGGTCGGAGGATCCTCCCTTTTCTATAGAGTATGAGTGAACTTAACATCCTGTTCCTCATACCTACCGTTGGTTTTGTAAGCAAAACAAGAAGATATTGTTTTACCCATTTCCATATTAACAAAACACAATCCTACTGGTGTCTACACGTGTCATATATCCAGAATTTATGTTAACCCTTTCCAGCGATCAATTTTCAATATTTATCTCCTGAAGGCTGTGTCGAGGGACTGGTGACCTCTGTCAAAGTCAAGGAAAACCACAGGGAATCCTAAGAAGAATATTGGAATTGCTCGAAACTTCAATGTAGCTTGTCTATTGGAGATTTTTCTCTTATTTTCCCTCGTATCAGCACAGGTATATTAGCCATCCAGAAAGATGTGAGTGTAAGGCCGTATTCACACGGGACCCGTCATTGATATGTCAAAACAAAAACAAGAATCGTTCGCGTGTGAATGAGCCCTTACTGGCTGCTCAGCACGCGTAGCATGACAACTATAGAAAAAGGTTTGATAAAATGACAGATTGTGATTGTATATCTGTCATTTTGTCTATGCTTCCGTCTTCAAAACCCGTTTCTATGTGGTCATGCGAAGCGTGCAGCTTCCGTCAAACCGCGGACAACGGTGGTTGACCACTTTTCACACATTTACACCCTGACCCCGCCCCTACCCCAGCCCTTAGGTTGAAAAGTAGTCTGCCACCCGTGTCCATGATGATAATATACGTGTATATTTACGTAAGTATCGCCAGTCATGGATAACTTCTATTCTCATATTTTTGCTTGAAATAACAACACAATCACAGTTTCAATCGTAATAGTAATTTCTTTACTATTTTATAAAAAATTAAAATTATGAAACTAAAACCCAATTACGACAAAAAGTCAACTAAAAAAATGTAAACAAGACATCACAGACAGACAAATTAAAAATCCGGAGTCACACGTAATCGGTTCGATTTATTCCCTACAACGTGTGATTCGGGATTTTAAATTTTTTGTCTGTCTGTGATTTCTTGTTTAAATCTTTTTAGTTGACTATTTTGTAATTTTAACTTGTTACTACCGAGGCATTATAAATAAATACCCTTTTCTCAAACATGCTTGGAAATTCGAGTATTATTTTGACAACCTTCTTCGAGATAAATCGAAATTGCTGTACTGGTCAAAAACAAGTGACGATGCGGCCAGCAAAGTTACTATGAAAATCCATATCTGGCATGTTTAGCGGCCAAATAAATTACTATGAAAACTCATATCTGTCGTGTTATTTAAAAATGGAACGAACTTTTTACTTCAACACACGGCAACCAAGGAGGTAACTTATCAAAGATTTTATTTAAATTTCGAATTGGCTTGCAAATAGAACAAAGAAGAAACAAATGAACATATTGGCGCATGAAAAATGATAGTTGTTCGTCATTGATTCTGGAATTTCTATTTAATTTACTCAGTTTGAATTTCCGCGCGTTGTTTGAGAAAAGTACTATACAAGCCTTGGCCGCAATCAGGAATTGATGGACTCACGCATGAGTGCCGTTCACGATCGTCCATCAATCCCCTTATTGCTGGCCGCGACAGTAATGTACTATATCTTCTTTCATTCTAAATTGCACTAGTTTTGCACTTACGATGCTGAGTCAATACTGCAGCTTTCCAACTGATACTGCTGTGGTCAAACTGCGGTCTGTCTCAACATCGCTTTGCAGTGTGAATTACATTAAACTTATCAATTAATTAATTTAATGATACTTTAATACCTACTGTTAATCCAAATCCATTACCGCTGTTATAATAACCGATTTCATTATCTGGTCATTATGAATGGGCAAAAAAGGATTTATTGCGGTGTGAATTATTATTTAAGTAAGTATATTATTTGATGAACCCACAATTTGTACGATTATAATGTTTTTATTAATTCAGGTTACACAATAATATTGTAATATTCCAATGTAATTATCATGAAAACAAAGCGAAGTTGTTCAGACTTAAAAGCCTCGCCACGGGACATTCGCTTCAACGAATTTTCGCGCGGTGCGAACGGCGAAGTGTCTTGCGACTAAAACAAATGAATAGAAATGTGCTAGTCATGCCACGCCCGCCGCACCGCTCGCCGTACCACCACGGCGCCGTACGCGCCGCGCCCGTCCCGTGGCCAGGCGGTTAGGCATGGGCAGGCTTTTATCATATCCGTTTAAAATGCTTGTGCTTGACATCAGGTGCCATATTATAAGGTATAATACCACCATTTTTCTAGTGTGAGAGAGAGACAGAGTTAGACAAGGCCACTAGCACCATCCAGTTTTCGCAGTGGAATAATGATGGCATTAATACTTCATAATACGGCCCCTGGTCGAAGAATCTGAAATACTCACCACACTACTAGTGGCGTTATTGCAACTGTATGGTCAATTCATTGAGAACCGTCTTATACTTGTCTTTCTTGGACGAACGATAATTTTAGATGTACAAAAGTTATGTGACTTCATTATAAAGAAACTCACTTTTTCTGATAAGCCACGGTTTCACATCATAATATCTTGGAGTACTAATAGAAAAAAAGGTAAGAAACATTTTCTGAGGAACTCATATCTTTATATTACACCAATAAGCACTGCCTCACCCCAGAACAAATTCTCGTTTCCTGAATCCCGTGAAAAAATAAACGCGAAATATTTTCTTGATATTTATCGTGCCAATGTCACGGTATGAGTTATTTTGTGACGAAAATGTGACGATTGCGGTACCAGGGGGCCTAAAACAGTCACATTAGCAATTCCTCTCAAAGCAATTCATTTCCTGAATTCCTAGCTGTCATTAGCAATTCGTCTAATTTAAGACACAAAAGCAATTCATAATTTGTGTACCATTTTACGAATCTCCATAGAAAACTGTCAAACAAATGAATGATTGCGTAATAAGAATCAGCACGCAGGTCATATTATGAATTGTCAGTTTGTGACATTTTACGATGATCTTTACTAATATTATAAATGCGAAAGTAACTCTCTCTGTCTGTCTGTCGCGCTTTCCCGCCAAAACGACTAAACCGATTTAAATGAAATTTGGTATACAGATAGTCTAGAGCCTGAGAAAGGACATTGGCTATTTTTTATCGACATACCACGCGGGCGAAGTCGCGGGTGGAAGCTAGTTCATAATATTTTCATATTATGATTCTGCCGAAGTGGCCATTTTAGACCCGCAGGTGGCGACAATTTGCGGGATTAATTCCCGCTTCCCGCATCTCGCCTTGTGACGAACAGACGCCGACGACTCGTAATCTGCGAGACGTTATGCTCCCAAAACGTATACATCTCATTGTCGCTTTCATTAAACTTTATTATTTTGTAAAATTGTGATTTGCTTAATTTCTAGATTAATGAGATAGGTACAGGGGAATGTAGAACAACGGCTCGTGGCTAAGTAATATCAGCCGCACGAGTCGATCGATCAGGTTAAGCTACGCTTGCCGCGGTCGGTTAGTGGATGTGAGACCATCTTTACATACCGAGACCCCCTCCATCATCATCCCGGCTGTCATTCGTAGATCTTTGGCAGTCGTCACGGGTCGTCAGAAGCCCAAAAGTCTGACAACCAGTCTTACCAAAGGGTATCGTGTTATCCAGTAACTGGGTTGTAGAGTTCAGATAGGCATTCGCTCCATGTAAAATATTGGTATTCAGCTGCATCCGGTTAGACTGGAAGCCGACGGCTCGGCAGATTTTTTGTATAGGTAGAATGACGGCTGCTAGTTACGAATGCTGACAAACAAAGTGATCATACAAATTATTATTCATAGGTAGGTAATAATATGGCCCAAGTACTATTTATTATACTTTATGCCCGTTTGCACAAACACTAGGCATTCATTTAGGTGTCGCCGTGAGATTGTGAAAACGGCCATTATTATCATTGCGCTTTTGTGCTTCAATTTGGTTGAACATTGAACACACAATTTTTATGCTGTCATGGCTTAAAAAGCAGAATGAGACAAAAGACAATTAGAGCTGTCAATTAACTAAAGTCAACCGTCTAAAAATCACTGTAACACAAAACTATCTCTCTGAATTCAGCAATAAAATAACTGGACAAATTGAAGTCACTACTCCAATTACTGTTTCTAGCTGAAATTTAACACGAGAATACCGAGAACACGACTAAAGCTGTGAAACGAGATCAAATTTCGAGTGCAAAGTCTGCAAAGGCACGTCATTCGAGCTTCTAACTGGATATGCCACTGGTACGACATATCCCATCCAATTTTCCATTCGAGTTCATACGATTACAGTTTCCAATGGCTGCTGTGTCGTCGATAAACAGACTTCAATATTTGTAGCTTGTGAAGAGGATTCCGATTTGAAGGTGCACGAAGATTGATAAGATATATATAAGAACAATATAACAGTGTGATGGAATATAGTACAATTATTCAGTCTTTGGACACGACATAGATACAACTCCCAGCTCTTAATTCAATTCCCAAATGTTTGTAGGTACTTTATCCTTTAGAAACTGTCTCCCCCGAGGGCTTTTAGCTCGGTTTATGAAACTAAAAGGGCGTACATTAAAACTAAGTTGAGCGGAACGATGACTCGCCGGCATCCGTTAATTTATGAAACATTTTGATTGAACGGCTAATTAAATAGTTTAGTTTGACCATCGAACAGAGTTTGTCAGTTTATTTTGTTTTGGAAATATTATTAACCAGCTGCGCCCCGCGGTTTCACCCGCATAATCCTCGATTCAAAAATGTATCTTATGTCCTTCTCCAGGTCATGGTCTACCCCTATAAGGTTCAAATCCGTTCAGCCGTTTTAGCGTGAAAACGTAATAAACAAACCAACAAAAAAACTCACTTTCGCATTTATAATATTATATACATATAAATATATATATTTAATATTTATAATATTACATATATATACTAGCTGATGCCCGCGGCTTTGCCCGCGTGGATGTTGGTTATTATATATCAAAACCTTCCTCGAGAACCACTCTATCCATTGGTGAAAACAGCATGAAAATCGGTGCAGCAGTTTTCGAGTTTATCGCGAACAGGACGACAAGCAGACACGGCGGAGGACTTTGTTTTATAATAGGTAAGGATAAGGATAAGTTAAGATTAGGATTTAGGTTTGCTCCTTAAAATATCAAATTTTGACTGCTTTGTTTATTCCAGATGTTATTCTAAAGTCTAAAACAATTCCTTATAGAGAATAATGAAAATATGCAAAGACGTCGTCATCATATCTTTTTTTTAAATATTGTAGGTATTGCCAGGCGAATGAAAATAGTAGGTACCCTATATGTAGGTATGTGAATTGCGACTACACTATACGTCGGTAACGAGTTCGTCGATCAAGAGCTAAAGTGTAAATACATTTTAACATTGCAATGCCCGAGAGTGCTGTTTGAAAGGAGTGTTGGCCAGTGAAGACTTAAACTCATTCTCGATTCTATTTGCTTCGGACGTAAATGGCAGTGTTGCCTTAGGGATATAAAGTAAACGTGTATCCTATATAACGCCAGCGCTATCGATGGAGAAGAGGGGGTAAATGCAATAGACAGCACCCTCTATGCACAAATTTTGTGCAGGGTTATGTATTTTGAAATTTCGTGTACCAAAGTCGGTGTACCGCCTGAATATGGCAAGCGTTGGGTCGATGTTGTATTTTATCGATACACAACTTTCGAACATGAGAACAGCACTGTTTTTGGTGCTGAATTATAGAGTCAATGTAGGTGATGTCCCGAACCAAGACTAGTGAATAAATAAAGATTTTCAGAAGGAGCAGCAATAAGAAAGTAGAGTAGATAAAGAAGATCAATCACACCTATTTTGAGGTTCAAAAGTGCCTTTCGTGTGCCTATTTAAAGACAATAATCAAACGAGCAGTCGTGTCTTAAGAATTCTTTAAGAAATCTATAATAAATCTCGCTAAAACAATTTTCTCACGTACTCATTCAAATCAAATCAAATCAAAAGTAATTTTTTCATACTAGGCTGAGAATCAGCACTTATCCAACGTAAAAATTACATAAGACAGTCCCCCAAAACGCCCACCCTTCACCACTTTCTAGTGCTTTAGCTGGGAAGAAGTGGCGCAACAAACTCCCCAGCAGCACAGCTGTCTGTTCAGTTAGAAAAAATTGATTCTATACAAAAGTATGCAAAATATTTTTTTTAAATACATTATGTAACATAAAATATAAATCTAATTATTAGCCTTATGTCACACGCCAATATACCACCCAAAAAAATAATAATAATAAAACGAGAACTATTTGTACTCAAGCAGATTTTTGGTAAGTAATCAAAATATAATTAATTATTTTGATTACTTACCAGAAATGATCAAACACCGTTTGAGAAGAGAAACATCGACCAATGTTATCGAAGTTAATTGCTTTGATCAGTTTTCGTTCCCATTTCAGATTATTGTAAATTGACAGCTGCCCCAAAAAATTTCACTTCTGTTAAATGAGAATTATTTTGTTATGTTATTTGTTATGTTGTTATACGATTGCTTGCTAATAACGAGTTACTGTTTTTATTCATTTCAATGGAGTTCATTCAAACAGCGTGTAAAAGTTAGCAGTTGTATTTACATTGTTTATAATTTAATTGCGCTATTACTTCGTTTTCGGTTAGCGTTCTTTCTGTTTTTTTTATAGTTGCTCGGCTCTTATGGTTGTCAAGGGCCCATAACCTGCCTCAAGAATTGGACTATCCAATACAATAAGATTTTTTTAAATCCGACTAATTTCTCCAGCTATTAGCGTGTTCCAAGAAAAAAAAAGAACTCTTTATTATATCATAGTATCGATAGATAGGTATTAGGTAAATTTCAAGACAGTAGTAGTATTCACAAACCGCTTACATACATAAGTAAGTGGAAATCATCATCAAACGAAAAATAATAAACCGTGAGCCTCGTAAAAAATAATTATGCAAGTAACAGATAAACGCAAATTAATTTTTCGACCAATATTAAACTAATTAATTCAAACGTAATTTTTATTTTTCACAGATTGGCGACATCAGCTTCCGGCGGGTGAGTACAAAATTTGTCTATTTAAAATTGATTTATAGAATATATTTAAAGTCAAAGTTAAGTAATAATTTCTAGGCAATGACACAAAATAGAATTCCTAGCACATTATCCTGCCTAATTAGCTATCTAAAAAAAGACGAGAATGTCTCGTACATTGACAATACTTATTTATTTAAAAAAATATGTATGACTTACCCTGTGAACTTACCTAAATGTTGTCTTCCCGAGTTAAATTAATACCTATTTCTAGAAATTAATCTGCAGGTCAGCGAAAATACACCTCGAAGGTCAACCATTTTAGAAGCTGGACGTAGACTAAAACAATCTCTTTAAAAAAAAAAAAACGTAACTTGCTTTGTGCCTTGAGTTTTGCTCGCCTTTTAGAAGAACTACCCGAATGAAGGGTGTCCCATGCGTTAACCCTTAGTAATGTTAAAACAAAGAATACCCCTTATATCATTATAAGTAAATATTGTATGTGTTAATAAAAAACCGCATTATCAGCCCTAAGTTCCTACTGCTGGGACACAGGCCTCCTCTCTACGAGAGAGAGTGAAGTGAGCCGTTAATCCACAACGCGGGCCCAGTGCGGGTTGGTGAATGTCACTTAAGTCTTCGAATTTTCGGTTCTAGGACATACCGGTTTCTTCACGATGTTTTCCTTCATCGTTTTGAGAGCAGTGGTGATGAAATAAATTACGCAAAGTAAAGCGCCTGCTCAGATTCGAACCCACGACCTATAAACTCGGTAAGTCGGGGCCGATACCACTGGGCCACTATTGCACCGTAAATACAGAAAAAAAGGCTCGTACAAACTGGCGCGATATCGAGAGCGCGACATGCAGCGTAAACCTTGTCGCGCCCGCGACATCGCGCCTGTTCTATTAAAATGCATCTACCCGATCACTCCTATCGTGATACACTGTAAGTCCAAATTACTGCATCTGTATTCATGTGGCGTCCAATAAATGTGTTGTATACGACATTCGACACTGTTTCATTACCGTTTGTATTAGTTTACGATGTTAATCCTTTGGCTGTGGTTGTTTTGTCATTGTTTTATGTCATAATCATGTCGGTATGCCTTGGTTCGATGTGAGTTGTCGTCGTGTGCATTTTTAATTAGTTGGTTAATTATATTATCATAATTTGGTGCTCTGTGGCCGATTTCAGCATGAATGTATTAATTCAGCCTAAGTCCTTATAAATATAGATTTATTTAAAATTGTGTAGTATCTATTCCGATAACACTGGTCGTTATGGCGATTTATAGGGAGATCCCTAATGTCACCATGTACGGAGACAGTTGTGGAGAGTGGTAAAAGTGGCAAAGTGGCCATTGAATTGAAAATACTCTCGAGTATTCACAGATATTTTCCAAAATGGAAAAGTAATTCACAAACGATTCATCAACCTACATGTGCATTGTTAAGTGGGTAGATAAAATATTGTGAACCACATCAAGAGAGAAAAAATTAAATATTTTTTTAAATGGGGCTGAAATTGCATTTTTATTTTTCCACAATGGTCCTCAAGTTGCGAGCCGAGCTCTTCCACAATTACAATTGCCAGATTGTTTGCTTTTGTTAAAATTATGAGTTTTTTTTATTATCACCAGTTTACCTTAGTATTGTTACAGATGATAAAAACAAACCTTTATGTGTAGCGGAAGTATCTAAACGCACGCCATTATGTGAGGTATGAGATATTAAGTTAGCGAAGGAAAAATAGTTAAGTACAAGTTTATTTAAAGTTTGAGTACCCCGGAATTACTTTCTGTATCTTTGGATTTATTAGTTTATATTACAATTACCATAAATCCTTAGTCTTGCACATTTTAACTAGAGTACGCTTTTCAATACTTACTAAACAAGACTTGGGTATATCCTAGGTAGAAATTACATATTAATCACGAGCGCATTACAAGGTAACTTGAAACCTCTGCATTAATTATCACTTAATTAATTAACTACACGTCTAATCAGTTATTGATGTCATTCGAACGCCGTCATCGGGTCAATGTCAGTCAACTGCGACGTGACCGGACTGATGATCACCGAATATCCTCTATAACGTCCTTATCACACCATTTATGATACAACAAAGCACCATAAACTTATCATCATAGTATAAATTGGTCTGAAATATGAAGACCAGCATCATTCAACTGCCCAACATCAATCATGAAGTTCCTAGTCCTGTCTTGTGTTTTGATCGGAGCGCTAGCTGACCTGCCTCGCTTCAGACCAGCGAGGTTCAGGTTCCAGCGCCAAGAATTAGCTTCGACAACCACTGACTCACCAACGGAACCGACAACTGAGCCATCAGGACCGTACCCAGCGTCAGGATGGAAGCCTTCAGGAGAGCCGTTCACATTACCCAACGAACAACCTGAGAAGCCTGCTGATCAATATGGAGCTCCTGATGCTGGGTACCCCGCCTCTGGATGGAGGCCTCAGGGACAAGGCTTCGAACTGCCCAAGCAGACGCCACCAGCAACCAGCTACGGCGTACCTGACAACACCTACGGAGTTCCTGATTCCACCGAAGTTACAACCACTGATAACCCTCAAGCTGAAAGATTAGAAGGTCCTGTAGAAGTGCAGAAGAGTGTCGGAACCTACTTCGTCCTGCTTCCCAATGGACAGCTGCAGAAAGTGGAGTTTGTGACCGAGAATGATGTTCAGAACATGAAGTACACTGCGAGGCTCCAGCTGCGTAAACCTGCGCCCGTTCTAGTGTTCAGACCTTAATTTGTGATGTTATAAAGTTATAATTATTTTAATAAAATGTTTACCATGTAAAGTGGAGCTTTAATTTTCATTCATCAAGGTAGAAAGGAAGGTACAGTAAAACTTTTTCTTAATGTCTCTCGGCAAACTTCGTGTTTCGTCAGTCGTCGGATTCTATCAGTTGCCCTTTGCACTTGGTGCAGATCGGACGCTCTGAATCGACTTGGAAGTATATAGACTTGTTAATATTCTTTTAACTAAATGTAATTTATTTTTTAAATGGGAGGAAATAGTTTTAGGAAAATAGTTTTACAGCTTATATAGTTCACACAGCCATCAAAAAAGTACCTACTTAGTTCTGAATCCAAATTATTTTAAACGATAAATTTAATAATTGATGGACACGGAAATTAGCATTCGTTTGTATTCGGAAATGCGATGATTCCCGAGGGACATTAAGAAAATAGTTTTACTGTACTTGTTTTTAATGATATTTAAGTGAGCACTTTTTAATAATAATAAGTCAAATATTAAATGCAGAACATATCAATTCTTCAAATCCTCTTCATATCAATTTACAATGTAATGCTGGCACTTCGCTCATGACATTCCACTGATGCGACATTTTTGGAATACATTCACTGTATTATTAATTTGTAACGAGAATTTATCAATAACGGTACACAACAGTGGCATGATTTTAAATCTTTTTATTCATTGCATCGCACTTAATGTATTTCAATTGCATTCCTCGTTAAGTTGTGATGGTTACCGAAGCGAGTTACATACTTGTTGAAGCATGATGTTTATGAGTACCTAAGGATTATACTAAATACAATTTTAAAAGAAATGATTGAAATTATTATTTCAAGAATAATACTTAGTAATTTAGGTAGGTACGTACATATCTAAGGTTTATTTGATGTTCATTGTTATATAAATGGTATTAGAATGGTTTAATCTCTTGATAAATATTACTTGTTTACGATATGGTAGGTATAATGATGGTACCCAAATTACGAGTAATAAGTTCAGAATTTAATATATTACATACATACATACATATTATTATTTTTATTAAAATCGCTTTTCGAGTTTGTATGTCCGTGTTATTCTTCTAAACCACGTAACAGATTTTGATGAGATTTTCACCATCGTTTAGATCATCTATTCCGAAAGATTTATGTGTTCGGTTAATATTGAAGTTAGAACTGAGGAAATAATAACTAAGAAATCTCGATGTTTGACAAATCGTAAAAACCGTGCGAAGCAGAAGCGGGTTGCTCTACACTAATATTATAAAGAGGAAAGATTGGATTGTTT
Source organism: Lithophane leautieri (assembly GCA_949152455.1). Taxonomy (NCBI): domain Eukaryota; kingdom Metazoa; phylum Arthropoda; class Insecta; order Lepidoptera; family Noctuidae; genus Lithophane; species Lithophane leautieri. The sequence continues at coordinate 2,106,549 of OX424469.1, read as the reverse complement.
GTATGTTTGTTTGTTAGTTTGCATTGAATAGGCTTCGAAACTACTGAACCGATTTGGCTGAAAATTGGTGAGGAGGTAGCTTAGAACCAGGAGACGGACATAGGATACTTTTTATCCCGTTCCCGGTAGGGTAGGTAGGTTGTCAGGTATGTAGGTAGGTTCGTAGGTGGGGTAGGTATGTAGGGTAGGTAGGGTAGTTAAGTAGGGTAGGTAGGGTAGTTAGGTAGGTAGGTACGTGCGCTGTAGATGAGTACTTAGTGCTACCCGTGTGAAGCCGGGGCGGGCAGCTAGTTAAAGATAAATTTAATTTAATATTTATGTTTTGAGTTTTGTTTTTAATTTCCTCAGAGGCGAAATTCAAATCTTGTATAAAACGCACACTATGCAGGCAGGCATATTATAAGTTGGGGGATACAAATGCTGGTCCTGCTCCACAACCACAATTATTTAAAAACTTAATTAACATTTGAAAATTATATAACAAAATTAAAAAGAAAAAATAAAGGGGACGAGCTTATTGGGCGTCAAAAAATTCGTCCGCATCGCTGTCAGTGGGAAAAGTGCCCAAAAGGCTGGCAGCATTGCCACGTTGAATGGCGATGCTGATTCTTTGGGCTAAAAATAGGCCAGCCCTCTGGTCACTTCATTATATCCTCAGTTAGTTACTGAGTAGCTAGTTTTCCCGATTTTCCTCTATGGAGTTGAGACGTGGACAATCCGAGCAAGAGAAAGAAGAGGATAGACGCATTCGAAATGTGGTGCTGGAGGCGGATGCTCCGAATTCCATGGACAGCACAAATGCGTCTATTCTTTCCCAGCTCGATATCAAGACCCGATTGTCCACAGTTTGCCTACAGCGTATTTTGGCCTACTTCGGCCACATAATGCGAAGGGGAGATAGCAGCCTAGAAAAGCTGGTCATTGTTGGCAATACCGAAGGAAAGAGAGCACGAGGCCGGTTGCCAACACGATGGTCCGACCATGTAAAAAAAAGCTGCGTCCTCACGCAAATTTCAGCAGGTGGTGATGGCAACTTTGGACCGGAGTCGATGGAGGCAGATTGTCCGTTTAAAGGGGTCCAGTGACCACGATCCTCAGTAATGAGGGACCGATTGAAGAGAGAGAGTTACTGAGTATGAAAGGTACACAGTGTGTGCCAGGTGACGATATTCTCATGCGGATTTTGTGAATCAACCCTAAGAATTGGGTCATGAGTCTTATGTATGGCGGTACTTTACTTGGGTACTAGTATTTAATGCATGACTGAACTTTACCTACTTACCTACATGAATAAAAATAAAAATATATGTAGGTGTATCTTTTCATATACGAAATCTCGTAAGGAGTCATTGTACAAGTACATTTTGACGAGCTATGCGAACATTTTTTTTCGCGTTGGTCCCATAGTAAAAGTTGTTCATAATGATAAGTACAATGACCCCTTAAGAGATTTCGTGTATGAAAAGATATACCTTACATAATATTTTTTTTTTTTTTTTTGTTCTTTTTGTTTGTGGTTCGGTGTTACGGTATAAATCGAACAGATTACATGTGACTCCGGATTTTTAATTTGTGTCTGTGGTGTCTTGTTTATACCTTTTTAGTTGATTGACCTTTTTGTTGGAGTTTTTATTACTTTTTTTTTTTTAGTTCATGTCTCTATGTCCTTTAGAGTGCGCCATTATTTAATGTGACGTCACATAGCCTATAACTAGCGGACGATCAAGACGCTTCCAACGATACCTCATTTGTCAAATTGTGATGAGTGGTTTTAAAGATAGGAGGGAACAGATAAACATAGACATACATACATATATATCGATCAAAATCATAACCCTCCGTTTTTGCTTCGCTGTTATTTTCGTATATTTTATTTGTCCTCTGTTAGCGTCATGTTTGCCGCAAATAAACGTATTTCTTCTTTCTTTCTGCTTCTTCTTCTGTACTCGGGTAAAAAGAAAAGTTATGGAAAAAGATTGCTCAAGTCTTGTTCATCTATCTAATTATGTTAGCTTGTCTAGACTAAGAATCAGCGCTTTTTGCTCGGTACCGTCATAAAAGGCCGTTACTGTCAGTTTCCCGAAGTCATAACAGTAAAACGGACCGTTTTGCTAACCAGTCGTAACCTTAAGAAATGCCTAGTGAGTATTGGGAAAAGATTTTGTAGGCAATGTTACTATAGTACTTTTGCTTTTAGAGAATCGAGAGATTATGATCTACTAAAGTTATTTTTTAAATCTCGTAGACTAATTTGACGTTTGTAAATGACAAACTTCAAATTAAAAAACAAACAACAGTCATTCGAAATGTCAAATTAGTCCACGGGATTAAAAAACGAACTATAAATAAATATCTTCAATCTATTCACTGAAGCATGAAATCCACACCGGGTAGCTCTTGGCCTGCGATCCTAATGATAAGTGATGATCAGGCTGAAGGTGGAAGCGACCTTCGCCCGGAGTGCACTACCACAGAGGAACTGGCTATCTTACCTTTAACTGCCGAAACACAATAATGCTGTTACCATTGTTCATGTTGCGACAGACTTAAATAAGATGGTGGTAGCTAGCCCGGCGGGCTTAGAAAAAGCCCTACCACCAACCAAACTGATCAGAAAATTTGGGAATCGAATCCGGGACCTCTGGGTCTGCGACAGGTGGTCTAACCACTAGACCACAGAGGCGGTAAAGTTCTTACTATAAAGAAGGTGAGTACTACGCAACAATTTTTCAAAATTCATACCCTAAATGGGTTATTAATGTATATCTGTGTGACTCATGTAAGTAATAACAGCAGAACGGGTCGATCCATTAGCTTAAGCTACGCTTGCCGGGGTTGGTCCGTGGATGGGTGACCATCTTTACACACCGAGATTCTTTCGTGGGTCGGAAAGCTCGTTAAGATGTTGGTTCGGCTGTCATTCGTGGTCAGTACAGGACGTCAGAAGCCAGAAAGTCTGGCAACTATAGTCTTACCAAGGGGTATCGTATTACCCAGTTACTGGGTTGTGGAGGTCAGATAGGCTGTCGTTCCATGTAAAATACTGGTAATCTGCTGCATCCGGTTAGACTAGAAGCTGACCCCAACATAGTTGGGAAAAGGGTAGGTTAATCGATTTTTTCTTGTGTGTGTCCCAAATAAAATATTTATTTTTCTTTCTATGACAGTTCGTCACATGATATCCTTACATATTATAAAACAAGGTTCTCCGCCGCGTCTGTCTGTCGTCCTGTACGCGATAAACTCAAAAACTACTGCACCGATTTTCATGCTGTTGTCTCCAATGGATAGAGTTGTCCTCGAGAAAGGTTTTAGTATATAATAACCGATATCCACGCGGGTGAAGCCGCGGACATCAGCTAGTCAAGTATATAACTGATTTCATTAAAAACTTTCAGTAAGTTATGTCGTAGGTACATAAAGCTATTCTTATTTTAATAACAGTCACAAAGCAACGATACCACAATATTTGCTGACCTCAAGAATAAGATAGTAGGTTTAGTCCTGTGTTAGGCTTAATTGGCTACTATTGTTTTACTAAATACAGTTCAATAGTTGTCGTAACCTAAACTTTTTTTTTTTCCCTTGTTGGAAAATCCTCATGGATGTCCTCCGCCCTGGGGCGGGCGGACGGGTCTGTCAAACTCTTACTGACTAAAAACCACCCCGGTGTTCCGACTTACACCTAGGCCGGGGGTCGCGGGAACGTTAGAATCTCCGCAACCCCCGACTGGTGCCGGCCCGCCACTGCGGACCTCCTCGGGTCAGGGGGGGGAGTGAGGTGTTTGACTCCCCCCGTGACGTCTAAGAGGGGCGCGCGTGGATCTCTACGCGCCGCCACCTCGGGTCCTGATGTGTGGAGGGCGACGGACGTCCCCGAGTCCGTCACCCCTGGACCCATTTAGGGGAGCTGGAAGAGGGTGTTATCCTTCCTCCGCTGAAGAGCTAACCTAACCTAACCTAACTCTTCTATACAAGAACCCGACATCAATCCCTGGGCAGTTGCCCGCCAGACACAACACCCGTCTGGTCGGAGGATCTTCCCTTTTCTATGGAGTATGAATGAACTTTATACCCTGTTCCTCATACTCCTAAAGGTAAAAACCTTGACTTGGGAATGGCCTAGACAAATTATAGGTAATATTATTGTTCGTGGTCTACTGCGGCACAGTTAAATAAAGTAAAAGTATAATATGTCGGCAGTGACCCTGAAATAATTACCTACAGCCGCTCGGTGGATAAACCTTCCTCGTCCGTGCAGATATTTTGAAGAGCGTTATGTCCGCCGTTTTCAATGAAGATATAATACTGCTACTTACATATACTGTGATTGCGGTGACGCTCATTTATAAGAATAAACTGTCTTAACCCAGTTTGTATCGCTAATTTATAAGTTGGACCGTCAATTATGGGGGCTAATAATAAACTGCGATTTTGTTGGCAGTTCTCCTTTATACTTGATTTGAGATTTTGTAGAAAAGTATAAACTAACGCCTTTTTCCCATGGGGATAGGCAGAAACCATAGAACGCGACCTTCGATCCTTACATACTCCTTTTGCCTCGTTTACGTTCATACGTCTGGTCATATATACGCACGCCAGTTGCGAGTACTACGCACCTGACCTTTCTGGATTACCTTTTTAAAGTTTTTAGTAAATGTATGTTATGTTCAAGACCATCAACGACCTAAACTAAACTTTCCAGAGGTTTAACACTTCTCATAAACATTTTTAAACTTAACGACACATGATCATCACATTTCTTCACTCGAAACAGCATGCAGACTTCACAATTTTATTGCTGTTGGTTATAAGAATCTGCCTCAAGCTCCCAGCTCCATTCATTAAAACCCCTTAGGCGGTAAACGTCGGAACCTCCGCAATAATTATGTCATTTATAATGGAGACGGATTTTAATTGCTCTGCCCACATTCATCTCCTGGCATTCATTTGCTTTGGCTGTTTGTGTGAGTGTCTACCCTTAAAATTAAGGCAACTGTTTTTGATATAGGTCGGGTCATTTCGTTTTGGGTAATGGTTAATGAGTGATAATAGTTTGAAGCTGATATCGATCTATGTATCAACTCAGCATTAATTCAGACCGATGACGTAACGTAAACCCGCAGTTACCGCTAGCTACGAGCAGTAAAACCGGAGGGCCAACTCTACTAATTTACAAATTAATAGACTTGACCCCCTGAAAGTATGACAACCAGCCTCGTTATGTAAGGAGGCGGGTTGTCATACTTTCACAGATGTAAATGTCAAATGTAAATTATTTTACATTCTATTATATAGAATCAAGTTTTTCTAACTGAACAGAGCTGTGCTGCTGGGGAATTTGTTGCGCCACTTCTTCTTCTTAGCTAAATCACTAGGAAGTGGTAAAGGACGGGCGTTTTGTGGGACAGTCTTATGTAATTTTGACGTTCGAAAAGTGCTGATTCTCAGCCTAGTTTGAACTTTGGATTTTGATTTTCTCTGGAAATTGCTTGCTGAAGGCAAAAATCAATGGGCCATGTTTAACTAAGACCGGTAAAAAGCAGTTTACGGTCGTAAACTGCTTTTTTTCGAATTTCGAAATTCTCTCTTACGACAGATGAGTCAAAATCCGGACTGACTTCGTTCGTCGAAAACTACAAAGAATTAATTATGAGAACTTCTTCATTCATCGAAGCCAGCACGTAACACAATAACCCTAAAAAGCTATGAATGACAACAATGCCCGTCTATTCACAGACCACCATAATAAAAAGGATATGATTATGACCCACCTGTTGTCCCAGCGGTCAATATAACCCCATGCATGTTATCTGCCATATCAGTGCGTCTATGGACACTTCCGCCAAGGGACTGTACTAAACACGTCGTTTGGATGCTAAATATGTTTTAGGGGAGGACTGTTATTTCTTTTGTGGGTTAGTTTAAGGAAATTCTTTGTCATGGTGTGAAATCTGCTATAAGGAAATATTTTTATTTTTCTTATAAGTAGTTTTTCCTGATTTGGCCAAGGCCAAGGTCTCTGTTTGGTTTTACGAGAAAATCGAATAACTATTTTATTACTAAATTTGTACCTTTGGTAACGGCTAATGATGGGTTAACAGAATAAAAGTTTTTAGTTTAAAAAACTATACTCCTTCCCCTGCTCTTCCTGCTATGCTGGCATCATCCACTACTGTCTTTACATATGCATTAAACATTATTTTTCATGTATACCTAGCCTTTTCTCAACTATGTTGGGGTCGGCTTCCAGTCTAACCGGATCCAGCTGAATACCAGTATTTTACATGGAGCGACGCCTATCTCCATAACCCAGTAACTGGGTAATGCCCTTGGTAAGACTGGTTGTCAGAATTTTGGGCTTCTGTAGACGGTCAAAGATCCAAGAATGACAGCCGGGACCAACGGCTCGTTCTTCCCGACTCACGGAGGAGTCTCGGTATGTAAAGATGGTCATGCATCCACGATCAACCCCGGTAAGCGAAGCTTAACCTGATGGATCAACCCGTGCGGATGTTATTACATAGCCGCGAGGTCCTCCACTAAAAACTGCTGCATGTAATCCTAACTATACTGTAATAATAGCTGATACCCCGCGATTTCACCCGCGTGGATGTCAGTTATTATATACTAAAACCTTACTCGAGAACCACTCTACCCATTGGTGACAACAGCATGAAAATCTGTGCAGTAGTTTTTGAGTTTATCGCGTACAAGACGACAGACAGACGCGGCGGAGGACTTTGTTTATAATATGTAAGGATTATAAATGCGAATGTGAGTTTGTTTGTTTCTTACGCTTTCACGCTAAGATGGCTGAACGGATTTGGCTGAAATTTGGGACATGGGTAGAAGACCATGACGTAGAATAGACATAGGATACTTTTTATCCCGATATTCCCACGGAATCGAGACTTACGCGGGTGAAACCGCGGGGCGCGGCTAGTGACTAATAAAACTTTGTTAGAATTTATTATCCTTTTATTTACCAGTAAGTACAACATTCTGCATTGTTAGTCTCTCCATAATTAGCTGAATGATGAACTTTTTCTTCGCAATTTGTGCTTTGGACTCATATGCCGCTGTCGACCTGAAAATTAATCGTAAGATCAGGTAATGAGTTCGATGCAGAACCTATGTAAGTATGTAAATTGACAAAAAAATAAATTTTAATAATTCTAATAACTACTTAATATTTTCGTAGGTTTTTCAAGAGTTTGAAAACATTGGTATGATCTAAGCTTTCAGTGCCCTGCATAAATCGCCGAAATGTTTATCTACTAAGGGCCAATTCGACCAAACTTTTATCCCTAGTAATCCAGCGAGTAAATATAAAAAATTTGACAGATTTTCTATACAAAAACTGTCAGACGTCAATTTAATTCCCCGAATAAAAATTACCCTAAATAGCTAAGTATTTCGATGATTATTATTATAGGTAGGGTTAATATCCATGCAAGTGAAGTTCTAGGGGTTAGCAGATAACTAATGAACGTTAAAACGGACGACCAACTTGAGATCCTAACTTCGGAACTTAGGATAGGCCCCTGAGCATAATGCTTATATATTATGGGCTCCATATTGTACTAAGCGTTCATGGTGAATTCAAGGACTTGTTCTAAAGTATTTAAGGTAATGGTTTATAATTTTAATTTGCCTTTTGACAAGTTTAAATTAGCGTAGGATGAAACATATTGAATAACGGAATAGGGCATGCAATCACATACGAGTATACCTAACATTTTAACGTAAAAATGTTAAAATTAAAATTACTAACTAACGTTTGATTTTAACGTTAAAATGTTAAAGTTAAAACGTTAAAATTGTAACGTTACAATATGAGTGAAATCCTATGTACGTATGTTAAAGTTTAAGCCGAATCGTAATATGGTTGATGGATTTTCAAAGCACCAAAGTCAGTTAAAATATTGAATAAACTTACGATATCGTTCTAACCCCTCGAAGTAATTGTCCTTTACTATCCAGAAGTTGACCATCCACTGAACGATGCCTCTAACGCTGATGTATGCTAACAGTACTGCGATCCAGGATGTGTCTTCAACGTTGAGTACTCCTGGAGTGATCGGCTTCTTGTTCATGGCACGCAGGTGGCCCTTGTGCGCCAGATAGCGGAGTATTGAAGCTGTGGTATAAAAGTTAATAATTTATTTTGGGAAAATAAAGTAACCCTACCCGATGTCCGAAAATTGACGAAAGAATAATGCTAAGAGAATGGACACTCCTTTCCATGTATGCTAATAATAACAAACTGGAATTTCCGACCTCAGACCAAATAAAAAACTAAGACAGAGCGCTGCGAACAGTTACAGTGAACCATGCCAAATCTACACCTCAGACCTGTGCATACACGCTCACACACATACTAAAATCAAATTACACCTCACTAAGAGCACACATGTTTACGAAACCGGCCTCACGTCACAGTTGACACAGTGACTGTGTATTTGTACCATAATATGGTAGCAATTCATAAAAAAGCAAAAAAGAAAAATTGCCAAAGCTCAAAGGCGTAAAGAATAACTTTAAAATGATGAAAGACAATATAACTTTGTTCGAATATTATATATATCTAACGTAGCAAACAACATGCCATTATAATTTTACCAACAGTCTAATAAAACTTTTAAATTATTCATTAAAGGTAAATAAAAGTCTGAAGAATAAAATTAAAATAATCCTGTGAAATTGCCTCAGAACTCTATACCTGAGTTTGAAAGATACGTATTTATTTTATACTATCGCTGCCTTTGATAGGATAATAGAAGTCGGGTTTCATTCAAACACCACAATGGATAGAGTGCTTCATCCGATATCGTTGTATAAAGGGGGATTTATTGCTCCGCGTTCGGATTGCGTATGCTTTGTTGTTTGTTTCTCGTTACACCTTTAAATGCTGTTTGATTATTGTGATTTTCGTAGGTACTAATCGGGGTTGAGTGAAACAGTGAATTTAATGTAAATTATTGGTTGAATACGAGACTTTTGGCTCAATTTGTTTTATTTTTTAATTTTTTGTTGTGTGCGTTTTGTTTGTGCAGAATGATCAATTTTTCTTTTAAGGTTTTGGGAATGTTTAATGTTCGCAACTTTAAAGCTTGACTGCAGTGTAAACAAAACAAATTTTACGATTATTGTAAAAAAATATTTAAAATAAAAAACCGACTTTTGCTAAAAGAACATGTTTATTTTTTCACAATTTTCGTTGTATGAGGACACCTGGTTACATACAATCATTATGGAGTTGGTTTCATCGTGATAGATCATTAAGTTTAAAATTACACCGTTTTGTTTACAATGGGGTCAGAGTAGAGATTTTTTTATTTTAAATTCCATAAATAAGTGTATATTTTTTTAGTTTTTTTAATATTTTTGCCGTCGATAAAATTAAGCTTAGATTCCCTCATTTCGATATATGCATATTATAAAGAATGACACTGTAGAGTACACCCACATTTCCCCACAAGTCCCATGTAACAGTAGGCGAGCCTATTACCATCAACCGGGCACAAATCCAAACTCCGAGCTGCTACTGAGCAATTCCAGACTGATTACTGACCTGACTGATTTACTGTCCTGTAACTAAGAAAAAAATAGCTCACTAACCGATTAGTTAATATTTTAAATAACTCAAATAAATTAAACTGTTTTAGTAATAAAAACTTTAAAAACAAAGAAAACAACCGACTTCCAAAGAAAACTTACGTTTATTTTCACTTTTTAGTTGTGGTACCTACCCCACACAAATTGGAATACCACTACCTGCTATTTAAATAATAAAGATGGAGTCAAATAAAATGTCGTCTACATAGAGTGGGAAAAATACGTAATTATTGAAGCTAACTCAAAAACTACGCAAGCAAAGTTAATCAAATTTATATGGGACCACCTCTGAATCATGACCTACCAAACAAAAAAAGAATCATCAAAATCGATTCTTGGCGCAGTAATCGCGGAACATACATACAAAAAAAACATACAGACGTATTGAGAACCTCCTCCTTTTTGAAGAAGTCGGTTAAAAATCAACACAGATTTATCTTCAATACATTTCACATGGTCAACTTACATTCGCTGTACGTAAATCTCGCGTCAACAAGGAACAGCACGGAGTTGATTATATCCAGAATGAGCAGAGTCACTCCGGTCATGGTGAACGGCAGCAGGGTGACATAAAAGCTGCAGGAGCGCTCCCCCTGCGTCACGTTGATGATGGCAAATATCATCCAGATCAGGTGGAGAGATAACCAGAGCTGGATCTTGCTGAAATAGAAACTCAAACTCAAAGCATTTATTTCAATTAAACCATTTACAGGCACTTTTGAATTGTCACATAGTCGGTCAGTTAGTCAGAAAGTTGAAGCTAGTTGCCCATTCCAAAACATAGATTTCTATGGAGAAGAACGGGCAAGAAACTCCAAGGACACCCTTTTAAATATGAATATAGATATAACAAAATCCTGGGTACAGTATTCTTGTTGCTTCTATATGTGAGAACAATGTAAAACAAAAAATAATCGAAAACAATTCAAAATATAAGATTAAAAATAAGCTCTGGCAAATAAGAGGTGACCAGTCTCAACAGTTCACGAACATGACACGTGAATTCACACCATCCAGCTCAACCATTTTGTAAGGAACCGAATGATCCAACACACGCGCCACAATCAGGGAGACATTTAAGTGAGGATGAATAGAAACTGTTAGTATTTGATATCAAAATGACTTAGTACGCTAAGTCTATACAATCCATTACCCAAATTATCTCTCCTCCTCAAATTGTTTATAGCAGGTCAAGTAAGCCGATTACTCTTTAATAAAATTTATTTCTACTTTATGACTGACAAAGTTTCAATGTTCGAAGATAAAAATTTTCTCATTTCTTGGAATTATAATTATCCAAGATTGTGAAAAAGTAATGATGGAAAAACATTTGCAGTGATCACTTACGTTCTAAATCGAGCAGCAACATGATTCTTCACGGGCCACACCACACTGGTGTAAACCTTGTCGTAGCTAATGCTGGACGTCAGGTTGTAGAAGTGTATCCTCCCACAAGCCTCAGGGTCATACAGGTACAGGATCTTCATAATTGTGATCTCGTGAAGCTCTGACACGCTTGGCTCGAACCTACAGTCTAGAGTCAGCCAGCTCAGTACCACGCATAGTATCGCTGAAATTATTTGTATTGAGGAGGATTAAGGTTCATAACACTCTGGTGGTGTATTTTTATTGATTATTACTAGCACCTCCCTGTGGTTTCACCCGCATAAGTTACGATCCCTTCAGAATATCGGGATAAAAACTATCCTATGTCGTAGCCTAGGTCATGGTCTACCCATGTGCCAAATTTCATCTGAATCCGTTTAGCGGTTTTAGCGTCAAAGCGTAACAAACAAACAAATTCACTCTCGCATTTATAATATTACCTAGAATTATTTTCTGGAAGGTATGATAAGGTGATATGAAGAAAGGTATTGCACAAATATAAATAAAATGTTAGGTTTTAATAACCGTTTCTACTGAACACAGTGATGAAATTAGAAAATTCATAAAATCAGAAGTACACTTACTTTGGTATAAAATTATGAGCATGCTCCAAAATTCTAATGATCCCATAATTTCGGGTTATTATTGCGACAGTTATTAAATAACATAAACCTTTTCTAATTCAAGGCCGCACTCAAACTCGTTACAAAACGTTTCCGAGACAATCTAGAGGGCAAACAAATTTCAAGTGGGCCGCGTACCAATTTGCTGTCACTAAAATGGGTCCGCCCCATGTTTTGATTACAGGTAAAGTCCAGAATTAATGGGCAACGTCTCCCGCCGAGGTGATAATGAAAAATTTAATAGCGTCCTTCTACCAACGTTCTAAATTGAATTCGTTCCAAGAACAGAACCGCTTCATTTCATTTCTCGTTACCAGACGCCCTGTGGGAAAAATCATTGCTTGCTAATCCAGATAATAAAAGACAGTTACTTTTTATAGATGGTTTATTTAGAAAAATAATGTTATATCTTATTGAACTTTCAATTCTCAGCATTCATAAAGTCTATAGCTACATTTATTATGAAGGTAGATTCCCATACGTATTTATCATCAACGCTTGTTTAAAAAATCTGATTGAGGCGCTTGCTGTCCATCCCGGTAAACAAGAACATTCGTTGTGGTTATTTGAACTTGCTCTGACTCAGGAAAACGTTGATAATGTTCATTATAAAACTTATTGCTGTACAATTCTCTCCTTTTAATTTTTAGTTTAATTATCTGTATTACTCTACAAAAGTATACATTCATCATGAAGATAAGGACACCTCGCAGCCAGCAAGCAGCGGCCACGAGCGGAACCCAACCGGCAAAGTCGTCGTACGTCTTTAGTTTCAACTCGTTTCCCCAGCCGCTATACCTCAAAATCATGCCTTTGTCTAAGCTCTGCTTAATGTGAGTGACGTAGAGGATTGCCATCGACAAGTCGAAGCAAATGATGAACACAAAGCTATAAAACAATATGGTAAGCGCCAGTTTTAACATGCGCAGGTCCGAGCTGTTTTTGATGATGACTCGAAAAATAACGGCCAAGATAAACCATAGAACGTGGATGGTAGAGCTTAATTTTATGTAACTGCAAAAGAAAGTACCTATAAGAATACAAGGGGGATCTTTTATACAACAATATTTTATGTAGGTTCTAATAAAAGGGTTAATTACTAAAACCAAACAAGTGCGAGTCGAACTCGCGTGGTGAGGGTTACGTATGATAAATGTTATCTACAATGTTTTTTATTCCATGAACAAATGTAACATTGTAGTTGAAAAACGTGTTCTTCCATACATTTCAACTGCAAATGTAAGTTTGTAGGCAAGTACGACTTCTTATAGATTTTCCTGTAATAAGTAAAGAACCATTTTCAGTGTGTACATTTTTAAAAATTTTAAGCTCAGCATTTTCGGAGATAATTGTTGAAATGATCAGTTTTCATAAATTTTCTTAAATATCTTTAAAAGTATTTATTTCAAAATAATAAAAATAAAAAAATTGAGATCCACACAACAAGTCCTTTCATTTGATATCTCACAGGGTACGGTTCGCAACACTTTTATATTTTTCCTATATGTGAATTCCTTAGTAAAAATTAAATTGCTCCGGTAGATTTAGAGCAAATTGGCGGTGATTGACAGATAGCCAGCTAAAGCGAGAGTCGATCTCCGAAATTATTGAGCATAAAATTTTGAAGATAAAAATATAGATAATGGTTTTTACTCATAGCTTACAAGAAAACCTTTATGAAGTCTATGATCTCAAAATAACATGGTAAATCGCTCAATACTAACTAACTTTCATTACTAACTTTCATTTTTTTTGTTGGAATGTATGGGAGAACATGTTTTTTATTTAACTACAATGTTAAGTTTGTTCTTGGGATAAATTCATCCCAACTAAGGAACCCTGGACACGCACTTGGCCGGTTTTTCTGATAAGTATCTTCAATAATCATCGTTATATTTCAGCCAATTTACACAAAACCTTAATGTATTATACACTTAAACCTTCTTGACGAAATACTCCATCCATTGGTGCAAACCGTTTGAAAGTCCGTTCTATAGTTGTTGAGTCTATCGCGTTTAGACAGACATACAAACACGGTGGGGGGACTTTGTTTTATAATTATGTAGTGATATACAAGTACTTACGTCCTTGTCTTAGCAGATAGACGAGTAGACACGGAGGTTATTGCAGGTAACCATTTGATGGGAAGGATGTCCAGGCCGTACGTGTCGTTGCTCAGTTCGAGGTTAGCTATCTGCTTAATCTTCTGAAGCTTATGCCCGCAGGCTTTGTAGTCATAGAGGTACATAATGCGAGTCAGTTTGGCGTAGTCATCTGTTGAATGTTCAGGGGTCCATATACAGGCAAGGATTGAGGTGGCGCTGACCCATACTATGATACCTGGAGAGAAGAAAGTGTAAGCTGCGTTATCGTTTATGAAGTGGGGTATTTTATGATAGCAACAAGGAATTCAACGGATAGGTATGTGGCGATGGCAATGATGTTTGCTTTTGTAAGACTTCATAATATAGAGATACGGGGGAGCTCATGGCTAAGTAATAACAGCTGCACGGGTCGATCCATCAAGTTAAGCTATGCTTGCCGGGGTTGGTCCGTGAATGGGTGACCATCTTTACATACCAAGACTCCTCCGTGCCTCGGAAAGCATGTTAAGCCGTTGGTCCCAACTGTCATTCGTGGATTCTGACCGTCGTTACGGGTCGTCAGAAGTCCGAAAGTTTGACAACTAGTCTTACCAAGGGGTATCGTATTACCTAGTTACTGGGTTGTGGAGGTCTGATAGTCAGTCACTCCATGTAAAATACTGGTATTCAGCTGCATCCGGTTAGACTGCAAGCCGACTCCAACATAGTTGGGAAAATGCTAGGCAGATTGATTTTGAATATAGAGATACGGCATAGCAGTACTCTTGCAGTACTATCAAATGCGCTCGACTGTTGTGATTGGTCTCCTCCCAAAAAACGTGCGCTGGCGCTGGTAACAGTCCTGATAAAAACTAAAACGTAAGATAATAACGTTAATTACTTACACTGTAGACAGATATTATCAGCTATGAAAGCACATTTCATCCTATCTCTTGGCATCAAAGTAATGGGTGGTTCATCGGCAGGTGTCTCCGTATAGAACATAATGACTTTTATTCAAGTTATTACGTTGCGATCCGTTAACGTAAAATAAAATTAATATAATGTTGAAGTAATAATAATTTGCTGTCAGGCTGTCAGAAAATAATTAATAGGTATGACAGTGCTGACATGCTAGTGTGACATTTTATTAGGTTGTTTTCCTTTCCCGACAGTCCTATTTATGGTCTCAATTATATTTTCGTATTATTTAATGTATAGAGTCTGGCCAACGAAAGTCTGACCTGAAAAAAGGCGCTAAATTTAAAAAAACAGGACTGTTTGTCCCTAAACATAGTGCGATAATTCGTATTTATTATTCAAACTTAATTTCATTTAAATAAAATAAAATTTCAAGTATAAACAGTCTTGTTTTTTTAAATTTCGCGCTTATTTTCAGGTCAGACTCTCGTTGGCCAGACTATAAAATGAGGACAAAAACTACCACTTGCTCACTTCAGATGACGCTACTACCCAACGTCTTAAGACTGCTAGCTGTCGCTATCTATAATTTTTTTGTAAACAACCGATTTCTTTTACGCATAATTAATTAGTATGCCTTTGTGTAGCTGTGTAACTAAAAAGTACGGGGACCCATGTATTTGTCAAAGATGTTAAAATACGAAAACAGTGGAAGACAGGACTCCGAAAAAAAAATGGAAACTCGATATTTCGTCGCGACTTTTTTGAAACCTGAAGACTTTTATGGGAGAAATTCGTATTTATGTGATGCTCCCAAGAGAACTAAGTCTGTTCTTTACCTACAGGCGCTTGTGATGTGTTGTTATGTAAATAATAGTAAAAGTGCGGATGTATTGTTATCATCGTATTACAGCAGTGCTAGAATTAACATCTCTGAAATTTTTCAGTCAGGAAATCTTCCTCGAGTTGGTTTTCAACTCCTGACCACGTTATTTATGCCGTACGCTTCCAGTCTTTAACAAAAAAAGAACTTAAAAGGCAACTAACACAAAATAACCTATAAATTATAAAACGTTTATAAATTATTGACTTTTCCACTAAAGCTGCTTTTTTACCAGTGGTAGACGCTTCTCCCGTCCTTACATCGCCTTATAATAGTGCTACACTCCAAGACGCGTACATATTTATCTAGTTTTCGTATAATTTGTGATCGACACAAAAGTAAACATAAACACAACAATGGTGGTTTGACGACGGACGATTGGCCTGCTCTATGATGAGCTTTCAGTTTTTATTACTTAGCCCCATTATTTAACACTAGCTGATGACCGCGGCTTCGCCTGCGTGGATGTCGGTTATTATATACTTAAACCTTACTCGAGAACCACTCTATCCATTGGTGAAAACAGCATAAAAATCGGTGCACTCGTTTTTGACTTTATCGCGAACAGGACGACAGACAGACGGAGGCGGAGGACTTTGTTTTATATTAAGTAAGGATTACGACGCGATTCAATCTTGTGGCTGTTGATTAATAAAGATATTATCGCCTGGATATTCGACCAGTCCAAATGCTTGGTTTGTTATAACAGTACCTGGTCGACTGAGCTCTGCTCGGGTTAAAATACAGAAAATGATTTTTTTCAGAAATGAGACCTAGTTAGATCGATCGCGGTTTCACCCGCGTAAGTCTCGATCCCGCAGGAATATCGGGATAAAAAGTATCCTATGTCCTATTCCAGGTCATGGTCTACCTCAAAAAAAAAAAAAAAACTCAGTGCATTTATTTCAAATAAACCAATTACAGGCACTTTTGAATTGTCAAGGGGTCGGTCAGTCAGAAAGATGAAGCTAGTTGCCTCTGTGCTAAACATCCAAATTAGTTCAGCTGTTTTAGCGTGAAAGCGAAACAAACAAACAAACTCACTTTCGCATTTATAATAATAAGTTAGGATTATTTCTCATTTAATATAGGATAGGAAAGGATAAATACACCACTGACCTCCACTGACTTCAGAAGATTTGACTTCAAGTCATTTTGAGGAAATCACGCCTGCCCATGCCTACCTATCGGTATAGCTATCTACATACTCATATTATTATCACCATGGAATTAGTATTTGTACTACATTATATTGGCTTACACCGAGTATACTTACACTGCTTTATGAATCACTAGCGACCCGCTCCTGCTTCGCACGGTTTTTACGACTTGATAAAACATCGAGATTTCATAGTTATAAGTAACTTTAATATTAACATGATATTATACAATACATAAATCTTCCGGAACGATGGTGAAAACCTCATCAAAATCTGTTGCGTGGTTTAGAAGAACAATGCGTAGGTACATACAGAAAATCACGAAAAGCGACTTTAATTTATAATAAATGTATAGTTTTGGCGCACGGGATCAGCAGCAAAACAATTTGCACAAACTTCAACCACGTTTGTGCAAATTGTTTTGTGAAATGTATTGAAAAATACAAGATGGCGGCGCTAGTTCCGATTTTAACCCCCGCATCAAATGATCCTTGTACAGGCAATTATGGCTCTTTCCTCTCAGATATGAGAAGTTCAAAACTTCAAACATACTTAAAATCGAATGGTGATTCAAATCAAAACTGCACACATTAAATACCTCCTGTTAATGCAGTTTTAAAACTACCCGATAAAAACAAAGTTAAAGTGAACTGTTAAACTAAAAGAACTAAGTTGGGAGCTTTCAAAGAGCTATGTATGTATGTGGACGTCTGGCTAATTAACTGTCGACAGTTTTATGTCTTCCTCAGACGAGCAGTAGACTGCTAAAACATAGGGGGAGGTAATATGTACGCGGCCGATTTGGTTTTGACGGAGATTGAGATTGAGACAACTGTTTCCTTAATAATATAATAATCGTTTATTTATAAAAAGGGGCACATTTACATTAAGTAACTTAACAAATAAAATAGAGCAGTTGCTTATTTGCCTGAACTAGGTTGAACCTGTGCTTATTATATACTTAATATAATAAATTAACAATTGGTAAAAAGTAACAACTAAATTAAAATTTGGTAAATCAATAAAAAGTAAAATAGGGTGTTAGCGGTTCTATTTGCAGACAACAAGTAGATCTTCTGTCTGTGCATAATCTATTGTTATAATATTTTTACAGCTAAAGTAATTTAATTTATAAATGCTAAGCTTTTTATTTAATCTATTATACAGAAATGGGCCTAAGAATGTAAAAAATCTTTCTACAAAGACACGTTTTGAGGTTGCATTAGATGTGCATACTATATCATTCCGTCTCTTGCTAGTATTGTCAGCAGTATAGGTTAGCAAGGTGTGCTGTTTTAATACTAAGTGCATAATGAAAAGTTGGCGAACAGTCAGCACGTTGCAGGATTTATATAGTAGATCTGTAGGAAAGTAAAAGGGATGGAAGTTTGCTACCTTTAAGATTGCTCTCTGAGCTCTTTCAAGAGGAAGTAGATTGGTTTTTGGTGTGCCATCCCATGAAGAGATGCAGTATTGAATTATAGATTGACATAGAAGACCTTCAACGGCAGACGTGTTTTGTTTTCTGGAACTGTTGAAGTATAGTACATTACTGTCGCGGCCTGCAACATGGGCATTGATGGACGAAGGTGGAAATGTGGGCCGAGGCGAAGTCGAGACACACATAAATGATCCCATCAATGCCTGGTTGTGGTCAAGACTTGTATAGTACTTTTCTCAAATAATGCGCAGAAATTCAATTAAATCCTTCTCTATTATAAAACAATGTCCTCCGCCGCGTCTGTCTGTCTGTCTGTTCGCGATAAACTCAAAAACTACTACAACGACTTTCATGTTTTTTTCACCAATGGATAGAGTGGTTCTCGAGGAAGGTTTTAGTATATAATAACCGACATCCACGCAGGCGAAACCGCGGGCATCAGATAGTTAATTATAAATTCCAGAATCAATGATGAACAAGGATAATTTTTCACGCGCCAATGTGTTTATTTGTTGCTTCTTTACTTTAAACAATTCTATTTGCAAGCTAAATCGAAATTTAAATAAAATGTATGATAAGACACCTTGGTGGAAGTAAAAAGTTCTTTCCAGTTTTAAATAACACGACAAATATGCGACAAATATGAGTTTTCATAGTAATTTATTCGGCCGCTAAACACGACAGATATAGATTATCATACAAACATTTCCAGAGGGCTGTATTTGGCCTATGAAATTAATATGAAAATAATGTTCGAATTTTCAAGAATGTTTGAGAAAAGTACATTCCAGAACTAATTGTTTAGCAAGGTTGGAAGCTGGCCGAATCCACTCAGCATTTTAATTATCTGTCTTGTTTGCTTAACAAATCCGGTAATTAATCAGAGCTTAATTAGAGAGAATAGATATAAAATTAATTTCGATCCAGCAATTATCGAGTAACTGTATTGGCAACATTTGATAGATTTATCAGCTAAGATGCAAAGTGAATATTATATTAGCCATGATTGTAATTGGACCAACGTAAATCTGTAGATACCTACTGCCTTCGGTTTAGCGTAATTGTAACAAAGCAATAGTTACAAAGCCTACATTATTGTTTAGTTCATAGGTTACTATGATAAATAATAATGTGTGAACAGGTTTAGTAGGTTCACAATAAATTGTACTGATATCTTAACCGGTTATTTAAAAAAAAAGCGTGATTTCAGCTGTTGGCTAATGAGAAAACATCTGCCTATATCCTTTTTCCAACTACGGGGTCGGCTTCCAGTCTAACCGGATGCCGCTGAATACATATATTTTACATGGATGTAAATATCCCACGGGAACGTACTACTGAGATTAAAAGTACCCTATGTGTTAATCCAGGTGATTAATCTATGTGTTAAATTACATCCAAATCCGTTCAGTTGTTTTGGCGCCAATCCGGAACATACGTCTAGACAAGTAGACAAATGGACAAAAAATCTTGAAACTATCCTACTCCTACTAATATTAAATGAGAAAGATTGTGTGTTTGTGTGTTTGGATGTTTGTTACTCAATCACGCAAAAACGGCTGAATGGATTTGGATGAAATTTGGCAAACAGATAGTTTATAACCTGGATTAACACATAGAATACTTTTTATCCCGATATTCCCATGGGATCGAGACTTACGCGGGTGAAACCGCGGGGCGCAGCTAGTATTATATATTTTCGGCATCGGTCTCGTTTCATATTTTATTTCTTTTTAAAATATTCTATGTACTGTTTTGACTTCGTTACTATTTAATTATATATGTAGCAGTAAGATAGTTGAAGCCGTGATATAGTTATATCCCTAGGGATATGGTTATATACCGTAAAATAGATACATGAAAGCGGTTCATAGCTGTCGGAGTGCCCTAAATTTGTTACTGCGAACAATTTTGACTTAGCCCTCGCTGGCCGTTTCTGCGGCACCACTCGCTTCACTCGCTCGGCTCGCCCGTAGTTGATCACAATTCTAACCTAACCTATTTGGTCGGAGTGCCCTATTAGTTACATTACCACGACCACGATCTAGTCTCAATCCCGTATTTTTGCACCAGACCACGTTGACTGGTATTAAAACAGTTAGTTCAGCTGCATAACTCGTCTCCAGCTAAAAACTTTATGTCTCAAACGTTTTATAACTTTTAATCATTGATGGATCGCTTTTTGATAGCTTTAGAGATTACCTGAGAATAATGACTAGCTTTAAGAGCATTTAAAACTTCGTTAGGATGAAGTACTGTGAACTAAAATTCATCGGTAAAGGCCACATATTATGTACAGCCTCCATATGTGACGGCGCCCAATTTAGCAGTCTGCCCCCCACCTCAATACTCAATACTTTATTGCATTCCACATGTAGGTATTCTTAGGTGGTAAACTTATAATTAGATCATATGGTATATCCTCTTTTTTGTGTTGAAAATACAAAACAATTCTATTATGTTTCCTTGGAAACACTTAGCGTTGGTTGAATGATCTAAATCCTACTGTTATTCTTTCACCACCAGATATCAAACAGGTCTTCAACCACACCATACTTCCACCACCACAGTACCACACTATACCACAGTATTAGCTAGCATCTGGACTTGAAACTCATCTATTACCATCATCATCTGCCAAGCCTTTTCCCAACCATGTTGGGGTCTGCTTCCAGTCTAACCGGATGCAGTTGAATACCAGTATTTTACATGGAGCGACTGCCTATTTGATCTCCACAACCCAGTAACTGGGTAATACCCCTTGGCAAGACTGGTTGTCAGACTTTCGGGCTTCTGACGACCCGTAACGACTGTCAAAGATACGCAAATGACAGCCGGGACCAATGGTTTAACGTACTTTCCGAGGCACGGAGGAGTCTCGATATGTAAAGATGGTCACCCATCCACGAACCAACCCCGGCAAGCGTAGCTTAACCTGATGAATCGACGCGTGCGGCTGTTATTACCTAGCCACGACCTCCTCCTTGAAACTCATCTATTACCAACCAACAAAAATAGAATCATAAACACCATTCCCTGACACAATCCTTGGTCCATAACGATCAACGAATAGCGTGTGTCGATGCAACTGCGGTGTCCATATGCAATCTCTTAGTAAACACAAACCTACAGGAAGTGAGCAAATGTCCTGTTCTGTGGCTTTGATTACATGGACAACCGGTCGCAGTCGAATTGGATACCATCAATCGATTTTCAGAATAGGACCTAAGATACGTTCCTAGCGGTATCCAGTTTGTGGAGGGTCAATTCTTGGTAAACCTAAACATTTTAACCAAAATTTAGATTAGCAATGTTGTGGCTGGAGATGATTAGAGAAAATACAAAAAAAATATCATTAGGAAGGAAAGCTGAAGCAAGATTTTTTGATTTATCATTGAAAAAACCTTTTAATTTAGGTTCAGGGATTTTTTTTTGTTATAATTGTTATAGCTGCGAAAATAATACCTTTTTAATTGGCTCTAGTTTTTATCTGCGTGTATTAAGAACTATCAGTTACATTGTTTTAACGGTAAAACTTTTCTGATTTTGTTGCGTGTGATTCTAATGACAATCATCTACTTATACTTAATTATATCTATAAAATATCGTCGGGTCAGTTACACCATTTGTAACTCAAGAACGACTGGACCGATTTTTATCATCTTTGATGATAATCTCGGTAGATAGGTAGGTAGCTAGGTATGTAGGTAGAAAGGTAGGTATATATGTAGGTATGTAGGTACGTAGGTGCGCCGTAGATAAGTACTTAGTGCTACCCGTGCGAAGCCGGGTGTCATGTTGTGGTCATTAACTTTATTGTACACTAAGACAAAGTAATTACGAGCAATTTCCTTTATCATTATCATGCAGTACTTACTAATGAAAGAGACAGGGTTATTCAGACTAACAACAAAATCTCTCTCCTATTAAACAAAAATCAGTGTCTATAATTTGCCCTCAATAGCATCGATCCACCAAACCTAAATTGCCAGGAAACCGTAATTAAAATGGAACGCTGCCAGTACACAAACATACACAGATACGTTCAAATTCGGACGCAATTAATCATGTTTGAACAAGCTTACATATTCTCGGTTTCAGCATGTTGAGGGGACTTGAGGATACTCCATGAATAGGACGAGTGTGTGGACGGATCGTTGAAACATGTCTCAGACACAAGTCGTCTTGTTTTACGAATGTTTTGCAATTGTAAAGTTGAGTCGCTATCTTTTCCTGTTGGAAAATTCTTGGATAGCAGGGAAGATGATACAGGATGACAGTGAAAGAGCAGTAAGTTAGTTTTTTTAATTACCATTTTGAATATAATCATGAGAATAATGATTTTAGATAGTTTGTTGTCAGAGGAAATTCTTCTACTAATAATCTGGAAGTAAGTATTTTGAGAACTGTTGCGAAATGAAGTTTTAATTCAATTGTGAATAAAGAAGTTAAAATGTTATTTGTTGACTGTCCACAACCTTTTGGTTTTGATTTTGCTATTAAGTATTAAGTTTTTTGACTGTTGTAGTGTAGGCTAGATACAGAGACATGATTTTGAAAAAAAAATAATCTTAGTTACCTAGTCGTTTTTAGGGTTCCGTACCCGAAGGGTAAAACGGGACCCTATTACTAAGACTCCGCTGTCCGTCCGTCTGTCGGTCCGTCTGTCACCAGGCTGAGAATTTCAACTGTCTAACTATTACGGTTCATGAGATACAGCCCGCTGACAGACAGACGGACGAAAAGCGGAGGCCTAGTAATAGGGTTCTTTTTGGTACGGGTACGGAACCCTAAAAAGGATGTGATGCAAAACCAGAGGTAGAATAACTGTGAAAGGACCTGTACCATTCAAATGATTCCTATTAAGATTGTAATATGTATTGAACTTGGCTTGACACGCGGCCGCGTGTCTAGATTGTTTAATTAGAGAGCATTGCTATCTAGTGCCGGTTGAATAGGGTGGTGCTCTTTGCCGAGTTGTTATCGAACAGTCGAATAATTTGCTTCATCGACATTGTTTCTTAATTAGTTCAGCCACAGCTTTATTTGCGAGTATTTTAGATGAAGTGCGACTTTTGTAATATAATTAAATCTAAAATATATCCCAAACGTGCCAATTATGTACCGAATAACTTTAATCCAGATGTTAATTAACATTTGTTAAACACCAAATACTTCTATAATTAGCTGTTAAGTAACTCTGATCTCTTAATTAGCTATGACCCCTATTTGAAATAGTTTTGAACAAGTTTGGACAAACAGTTCATAATTTGTAGGTATAAACTGTAGTGAAGGCAGCTGTTAAGGCAGGGTAGGTCTACCTCAAATTGCTTATCATAATCCTCCGTTATGCCAAAAACAACTGCATCATTAATTTTGAAATAAATATATGTTAAAGTTGAGCATTGATGCTAGGTCCTATATTTGGCTAAAACACGATTAGGTACAGTCACGGACTTTAATTGATGAGCCACTATCAAACTTTAAAATTTTGCTGTTTCATAGATTCACGAGATTACACGATTAAACACGAACTCAAATCGCATGCTCGTAAACAAGATGACAAATTGCTTGTAATCGGAAATAGTCTTCTCCATAGAGGTTGACTAATAAGTTCTCACTGATAAATAAAGACAATGTTTATCCAATCTATTTGATACTAACCTCCTTTGAATCAGAGCTCATTAACTCGATATTTCTGAAAACTTAACCGAAGACAGTGACAGTTGAAATGTCAATGTCAGTTGACGATGACGTTTTTTTCGAATTTTTCGAAATGAGTAATTATTAAAATTTCTCCGTATGCTAACGTTACTATGGCTACGCTAAAACAATCGTCGCTAGGTTACGGTTGTTAGACCTGCAATTGGTTGACTTTGCGTAGTCACTCTGCTGTCAAGTTTGTAGTTCTGGCTCTCAGGTTAGCCAACCGGTAAAGATATGAAATATACTTTTCTTCTTCTTCAATACGAAGACATGACTTTCCGTGTCTGGATGTACGAGTATAACCGACTAAGCCCGATTTGTATTACGCGGCTAAAATAAGAACAGTCACAATTAAAGTCCGTGACTGTACATAATATTTTCTCGATAGAAAAAAAATCCAAAGTTACTTCTAAACCGAACTATAAACCGCTAGTATTAAAAAAATACTTCAAATTAGATCATGAAACTGCATTATAACTGAACTAACTATAAAGCAGGTCTTAGGTTATTTTTTTTTATTGCCATTATTTTCACCGTATAAAGCAAGTACTTAAACTATTCGAGGCTAGAGAGCCGCCAGCACCCCGTTTCGCTCTCACTGAGGCCGCGAGTAGTATGGTGCGAGCGAGATAAAATCTGAGGTAGATACGGTCGTAATTGGTGAATATAAATAAGTTTTTGGCAGTTTAGCCATCCTAAATGAATCCTATTTCATCTTTGGTGACTGCGCACGTATTCGAAACTCGTAATTCGATTCCCTCTTTCACATGATTAGAACATTTCAATTAACTTTGTTTCGATGAACGGTCCGTTGGCAGGTGCGTTTGAGCGATTGATTGAATGAAATAATCAAATGCTGACGTGATGAAAGCGATGATAACGAATGAATGATGACGTGACGTCACGGAAGGTAAATAGAAGGGGGAAGGTGATACACAAGTTAAATTAAATTTAAAATACCCCCGACAAAAACAAAGCTTCTTATAAACGATTTATTTTATTTTATAGCTATGAACACTCTCATTCAAGTCACCTTTCAATATAACCAAAAAAATCAAAATCGGTTCAACCATTTGGCAGCTACGATGGCGCAGACAGACACATAGATACACACGTTAAACTTATAACACCTCTCTTTTTCCGTCGGGGGTTAAAAAGAGGAAGTGCCACTGTCACAGCGGCTATTGACGGATAGAATGGTACTGTGTACTATAGTCCGCTACAAGGTTCTATTGGCGCTTGAACAACGTGCACAGGGACTGTTGGTAAACATTTGTAAGATTGTTTTGTGAAATGTATTGAAATTACACCAGTGCTGTAGTAATTTATATTAAAAAAAAACCTTCCCCTCCATTTTATGGAATTTGCAGATGCAATATATAAACAGTATATAGCCTTTGTCACTCCCACAATTAAGACGAAGTCAAAGTCAAATAATTTATTTCAAATAGGCACATAAAAGGCACTTTTGTACGTCAATGAAAAACTAAGAAATAGAATTGATTCTAGTTGCCCATTCCAAAAGGTAGCTTTCGTATGGAGAAGAATGGGCAAGAAACTCCAACGTTACTCTTTTTAAAAAGGAATCTAACGACACCTCATATATTAAAATCAATCAAGCCGATTAGGCTACAGAGCATGCCAAAGAAATAGGCATGCATACATACATACAAAGTTTTAAATTTGCTGAAAGAAAGCAACTAGTAGAAATTTTTTGGGTAATATCAATTACCCAAAAATTTAAGACTCCATTACTCCATATAGGAACTAAATTTAAAACAGGCTCTGACGGCGAACAATTTTCCAATATTAAACTAAAATGCTCTTCCCGAAATCGACCATCATGTGGCCACATCTCTAGCTTGGTGTACCGAAACAGACATTTAGATCAGTTATACAGTACGTCAGACATCATGTTGGATTTCAGGAAACCACAGACATGTGGCTACATACCTCTACTCTATACAACCTACCGAATACTGCCGACATATTGAATGGTGACATATTGAGGACCGAAACTATTGTTCATTTCGATTCTGCGCAGATAATAGAGCAATAGAGTAGAGATGTGTTTAATGGCATGTTGATGCAAGTGTGCAAAGTACAAACTTTGCACACTTGCATCTTTGCACTCGAGGCAGATAGTAAAGTGAGTCCCGTGTATTTTTTAAATTGCTGACAAAAAACAAAACATAATTAAATAAAAATTTCCTTTACTATATTTTATTTATTAACACAGTTTATGTGTTCACAAAATGTACCTATGGGTATAATAAGGCATGAAGGATCTTTGCAGAGATAAAAAAAAATCCCACATCTTCGATTAGTACATCTGTTGCGTATTTTTCCGTACTAGTGTTCAATAGCTAAAGCTTTTAGCAGTGTGCATTGTGAACCTAAAAGCGGTTGTTGAAACGTTCATTGTTCTTATTATCAAAACCTATGTTCAACGAACTTTTGGTTAAAAGTCTACATGCACCTGTGGAATATTTTCTATTGGAAATAGCAATCTGTGGTAGAATGTTTTATTTCCTATCACCTATTATAGTGCAGTACCATTCCTACAGAATCTATGTTTTCAATCCAGAGGTTTTTACCAAAAAACAAGTATTTCGGAAACTATTGAATCCCACAACAAAAGACCTGACCCGAATACATCCAAAACTTAAAAAAAACCTACTTCTTTTTCTGAAACAATAATTAGTTGCAAATGTGCATTTTTATGACATAACGATGACATAACGAGCCAAAAGTAAAGCGGTTCCTAATTACCAAATCGGGACACCGTTTGTTATGATAATCCGTCGAAAGCGTTGTCAACGTTTTTGTTTGTTCCGTTTGAGAGTTTGACTGGTTTTGCGATGTTTTTGTGTGTTACCGTTAATTTTGAGAACGAGAAACTTGTGAACAGATGAACAATGGTAGATGTCAGTCATTTAGATGTTAAACTTTTCGGGATTTGGGTTTGACCTTGATCTGTAGCTTTTTATAATGAATGCAGTAATAATATTTTTACCGTAATAATTATTGCCTCTTGATGCAGGATAGTATCGAAGGGGTATCGTATTACCCAGTTACTGGGTTGTGGAGTTCAAATAGGCAGTCGCTCTATGTAAAATACTGGTATTCAGCTGCATCCGGTTAGACCGGAAGCCGACCCCAACATAGTTGGGAAAAAGCTAGGCAGATTGATTGATGCAGGATAGTGTAAATTAACTGATATCATTAAATGCAATAAAATTACATATTTTACCTTTATTAAATTAAGTTTTCGTTGCACTGAAAATTCTTCTTTGGATAGTTTTCACCTGTCGTGATGATCAGATACGATATCTGATTTTCTTTTAGTTTATTAATTTTTTCTATCACTTTTGATCATGTTTAACTTTGGCTAATTTAAACAAACTTCGTACCTTTAGGCAGTTTGTTGAATAGTCTTTGAAGCCCTTGTATTTACGATGCTATTACGAAAAAAAATCCTCAATAGTTTATTCAAGCAGTTTTTTTGCAAATAATTTAGATTATCTCAAAAACATGGATATCTATCACATCACCCTTTGAACTACAACACTCATAAAATAGTCAAAACACATCAAATTATGTAAAACCAAGACATTTATTTACAACCTCCCTGAATAAATTACATAAAAATATATTTGGTGGTTATTACCTTTTACCGTAATGAAAACGATTCAGTATAAATATCAGGAAACGACATTGAACAATAAATTCGTTTGAAAAACGGTATTTCCGTATCTCTGTATCGGATCTGGTATAATCCTCTCAAATCTAAATTGCATCCGTTTGGGGGTAACATTGGTTGAAAGGGTCTGGAATTAGAATAATTGTACGTAAGCTGCGGACTGGTATTGGGGCACTGCTGTGTATACGTACAATGGGGCGCGGTCTTCATCCCTGTACTGAAGCCGGGCAGTGTACGCCATGTTTCTTGCATCGTTTTGAGTCTGGAACTGCACTCTCTGGAGCTGGGCACCGGGCAGTAGCACATAGTAAACACCTTGAGCACTCACTACATCAGTGTCCTTCTGTGACGCATCTTCAAGATTTGCCTTCTCAGATTCATCATTTTCTTCCTTTTCCTTGATTTCTTCGTTCTGTTGTTCAGCATCAGCTTCTTCACCCTCTTTTTCTTCAGCTTCACTCTTGTCAGGAACACCGTACTGAGTTTCTGGGGCACCGTATTCCGTCTGAGGAGCCGTGTAAGTCTTCAGAGGAGCACCGTAGCTGTCATCAGGAACACCATATGAAGTTGAGGGAGGAGAAACTTCCTGGCGAGCTGGCAAGTTGAATTCGACTGTGGGTCTGAAGCCAGCTGGAGCGTACGGGGCGTCACCGTTTTGTGATCCGTTTGCGTCGCTTTCAGCACCAGATTCAAGTTCCTGCCTCTGGAACCTGAGTCTGTATAGAGGAGGTTCGGCTGCCACCACAGCTGCGAGCAGGAGTACACACACAAAAGATTTCATGTTGAACTGTTTACTTCGACTGACTGAAGACGAATGATGCTGGGGTCATACTGCGCCACGCTTATATACATTTCCCTTTTTCAAAGTTTCCGCGATCACCGGATGTGTCATCTCTGCACTGTGATCGATATTCTGGGCGAGTGGACCGCGACATTGGCCTCCTAACCGACGATCATGGTTGTGTAACGGACGATTAGGACCTGTCATTGTGCGTACGTGATTTGCGTACAGTTTCATGAATGTCAATATTCATGAATGTGGGGTAAACTGCTTTTTTTTGCTTCACAAATTAGTGAATATTCAGCTGATTGTGAGCATAATGGGTCGGCTCGTGTAATCACCGCCCAAAAGGACTGTATTGCCAGTTGGCTGACGTAATTAAAGCGCCGAGGACAGAATTGTATAGTGTCTTTATTATGCAAATAGCGATTAGCAGGTGGTTGTTTCTTTCTTTCTTTCTTTCTTTTAGCAGGTGGTTGTTACAAAGTGAAGTTTTAACTAATTGTAGCTATAGTTCTATTTGTAAGAGGTATTAATCGCTACAATTTGATAATTTTCAGTGGAAAACTAATAAATTAATGATGCCTAGTAGTCATTTCGACGTAGGTACTTATATTGAAATGGGCCGTTATTTTCAACAACTTCCATTACAGTTATTAATTTAATGGTTATAACATTTCATACTAATTAATACTTACCTAGATTTTAATGAAAATTAAACACGATTCTATTTAACATCGATGTTTTAAATAAAATAGGCATTATATTATATTATTGATAGTTAGAAACATTGTCGTTTGATTACCCATTTTCTATTTTTAGACTGGTTCGGAAGCATTCTTTTAACGCCAGTTCATGATACCAACCTATACGAATGTGTCCAACCTCGTCATCATCAACCAAAATTCATACAACCGTAACACTACTAGGTACCGTACAACCGTCGCTCGGCTAAGTTATACAATAGCTCCAATTACTATAGCGTCCAATGGTTGGTATGTATTATGCATGGTGCACATCTCCTTGGCAGTCAATTATGGCTTTAGTTGGCATCAGGTGCCAATGTTACTGGCGACATGCGTGACCGAATTCAAAAACAGTGATTCATTTGGGCTATTGTTTTTACTCGACTGCCCCAGAAGGAGGGTAACGTTTTTCGAGAGTATGTATGTTTGTTTGTATGTATATAATTGTCTATTTCTTTGGCATGCCCTATTTCTATGTCTATTTCGTTTGTCTCCTCGCCTACAATACCTTACACAAACCAAAAGTTCAATGATTGTTTTTCTCTTTTTAACCGACTTCTTAAAAAAGGAGGAGGTTCGCAATCCAATTGTTTTTTTTTTTTGTGTATGTTACGCGATTACTTCCCCAATTATGAATCGATTTTGATGATTCCTTTTTTGTTTGGTAGGTCATGCTTCAGAGGTGGTCCCATATAAATTTTATTAACTTTGCTTTCGCAGTTTTTGAGTTAGCTTCAATAATTACGTATTTTTTCCACTTAGTTTATGTAGACGATATCTTATTTGACTCCGTCACTGTTATTTACATAGCTGGTATTCGAATTTGTGTGGGGTAGGCAACTAAAAAATAACTTTAGTTTCGGAAGTCGGTGGCAAATAACGAAAATTGAAAAGCAAAAACACCGACTTCCGAAATTAAAATTGTGTGTTTTTCTTGGAAGTCGGTTGTTTTTTTTTGGTAAAATGTTTTAGATTATAGGTTTTTGCAGTCGGGTTTTTTGTTTTTTTAAATAATTTATGTATTGTGTACACCCCGGTGTACTAACCGAAAGCGACTGCCGCGCGATTACGCGATCGACACAATCGTTTGTAAGAAATATGAAATACAGGCGCTACTTCATTGATCGCGCCAGTACGTCTACTACTTAATAAAAATATTAAATTAATTAATTCACTGACAGACAACGCACATTCTAAACCGCTGGGTCAAGAAAAATCAAAATCAAAAGTCATTTATTCAAACTAGGTTGAGAATCAGCACTTTTCGAACGTCAAAATTACATAAGACAGTCCCCCAAAACGCCCACCTTTCACCACTTCCTAGTGCTTTAGCTGGGAAGAAGAAGTGGCGCAACAAACTCCCCAGCAGCACAGCTGTCTGTTCAGTTAGAAACAACTGATTCTATACAAAGGTATGCAAAATCATTTACATTACGTAACATAAAATATAAATCGAATTATTAGCCATATGTCAGCTAGCACACGCCAATATACCACCCAAAAAAATAAATAAAACGAGAACTATATGTACTCAAGCAGAAATAAGTAAATGTAAACATAAATTAACTAAATAAAAGCCTCCAGGCACAAAGGGCGTGCCCGCTTACATATAGCCATTTAATGCTGTAACTGGAAGTTATACATGATAAACTAGGACCATCGAAGTAAAATAAATAAAAAGTTAATTACTAATAACATTAACAAAACCGAGATCAGCAAGACGACCAGTCACCACAAGCAGCACCCGTTCACGAGCATAACGCAAAGATCAGCCATTACCCCCCTCGCCATATTTGAGGGAAGGAGACAACCCGACCCCCGACGCTTCTGCAAGCAGTGACATCTAAGGGAGCATGACGAACCTGCTGCTGGTTGCTCAGATAAAAAATTATAATTATCAATTATTGTTGAGGTCGCTAGCTAACCACATATTGCAATACAACTCATATAGAAGCATGAAATCTTGCACAAGAGTTCCTTTAAAGCTTTCCGCTAAGCGTCCAGGCGGCACGCGCGACGACCAAAACACATTGTTGTTAATTAGAAAGTCCTTGACGAATTACCAAAAGTGAGCACAAAGGAAGTATTTTTGAAAATCTGTTCACTAATGTGGTTAAATAGGGGATGAAAGTTTGTATGGAATTTCGTAATTTTTGTCGATGGGAAATCTGTTCGGGCACACGGTTTGTTAGTTCGACCTCGATCGCTTTCGGTTAGGACACGACCTATGTCAGGGTTCTAAATAGTGGTTTTTTGTTCTACAATGAAGAATGCCTAGAATGTTAAAAATTTAAAATTTAATAAATAGTGGTAGGTAGTGGTAGTAGGTAGGTATTTGTATTGTATGTCTACTTGAAAAAGTGAAAATGATTTTAGTCTTATTCAGTCAATTTCAAGGGTTTCTCGACATTTTGTTTGTGTCTAGCCAGTTGAATAAAAACATTAATAATACAAAAGAAGCTAGCAACATACAAATCAAGACAAGATTCGTCTTATGAATAAAATTGTTAAAAAAAAATAGGTCTATTTACCGACCTTTCTTTGTGAAAATGTTACATAGATGGTACTAGAAATTTCAAGAAGCTAATTTTCACATTCATTCATAATTCGTTCCCACACCATAAGCTTCAAAGGGATCCTGAATTAATATTCGATTCGCATCAACGAATAAATATAAAAAGGCGTTAAAACATTTTCGAGGCACGCGACCCACCGATTCCCTCATGCATGTTTATACGCAAAATGGTTGCCTGACGTTTAATTACGCGGGAATACGGCGTCTGGCGGCACATGGCGGGAAAAGTCTGCGTTGATATGACTATTGATATTTTTGCTTTAGTTAAATATGTACCTATGTTTCTGTGTTAGAGATCGTCTGCGGCTGATAGTCGCTTTCATGTTGAATAAACGATGTTTTTTCGATTCGGAGGAAAAAAAAATCATGTGATCTAGATGCTTTTATCAAAATGACATGATGGCAGTTGACGTTTAATTACGGAGTCAAATTCGTTCAGCACGTTATCGATTGACAATATTTTGTTCAACGTAAAAACGTTGCTATTTACCCAGAATACAGTTACTGTTAATAAAAGATTGATTACTGAAAAATATACAATTATCATGATTGCTTAAAAAGTTGGTTTATGGTTTGAAATGAAAATCAAAATGGCCTCTCGTTTAATTAAGCGGTCAAATGTCGTCTAGCATTACGTGTGGGCGATACGTGTGTGTGACAGGAAAGTAATTTAAAAAAAAGTTTCCAGTTCGCTTTTTATCATATATGTACTCGTAGGTATCATATTGATGATACCTACATATATCACCTATATATATATAACCTTTTTTGCGAGTCAAGTTATGAACATTGGTTCATAACTTGACTCGCAGAAAAGATTAGGTACAAAGGAGAATCCTATCATATTTTTCTCAAACATGCTTGGAAATTCGAACATTTTTTTGACAACCTTCTTCGAGATAAATCGAAATTGCTGTACTGGTCAAAAACAAGTGACGATGCGGCCAGCAAAGTTACTATGTAAATCCATATCTGGCGTGTTTAGCGGCCAAATAAATTACTATGAAAACTCATATCTGTCGTGTTATTTAAAAATGGAACGAACTTTTTACTTCAACACATGGCAACCAAGGAGGTAACTTATGAAAGATTTTATTTAAATTTCGAACTGGCTTGCAAATAGAACAAAGAAGAAACAAATGAAAATATTCGCGCATGAAAAATGATAATTGTTCGTCAGTGATTCTGGAATTTCTATTTCATTTACTCAGTTTGAATTTCCGCGCGTTGTTTGAGAAAAGTACTATACAAGCCTTGGCCGCAATCAGGTATTGATGGACTCACGTATGAGTGCCTCGGCTTCGCCTCGGCCCTCATTTTCACGATCGTCCATCAATTCCCTTATTGCAGGCCGCGACAGTAATGCACTATAAGTAACTACAGATTTACATTAATTATAAAGTCGTATTTTCTGTAACAAGATTGAATAGGTAGTTTTTCTCAAACATGCTTGGAAATTCGAACATTTTTTTGACAACCTTCTTCGAGATAAATCGAAATTGCTGTACTGGTCAAAAACAAGTGACGATGCGGCCAGCAAAGTTACTATGTAAATCCATATCTGGCGTGTTTAGCGGCCAAATAAATTACTATGAAAACTCATATCTGTCGTGGTATTAAAAAATGGAACGAACTTTTTACTTCAACACATGGCAACCAAAGAGGTAACTTATCAAAGGTTTTATTTAAATTTCGATTTGGCTTGCAAATAGAACGGTATATAGTAAAGAAGAAACAAATGAACGTAGAGGCGCATGAAAAAATTAGAGTTGTTCGTCATGTATTCTAGTTTTTTTTTTTTTTTCATTGTTTGTATTTCCGCGCATTATTTGAGAAAAGTACTATACAAGCCTTGGCCGCAATCAGGAATTGATGGACTCACGTATGTGTGCCTCGACTTCGCCTCGGCCCACATTTTCACGATCGTCCATCAATCCCCTTATTGCTGGCCGCGACAGTAATGTACTATTAATGAATAAAGGCCGTATGCGAATGCGATGAAATTTTCCGAAAATGACTTTATACGGCGGAGTTTTTTTCAGAACAAATTGGAAAACTCTACGAGATACGATTGTATTTTATTTCGACTCCCGCGCTCCTAATTTTATGATGAATCCATTTGGGGCTAATAAATCAGGTTTGTTATTTCGTGTATTTTTGATCAAAACTTTTAATTGCATTTTTAATGTTAAATAAAGGGATGTTCCGTTTGGTATTAAATCCTGACGTTCGAGGAACTCTGGATGGAAGTAAAAATCTGTTTTTGTTGTTTATTCGTTTTATTTGGTATTTTTATAAAAGGTTGAATAGGGAATTGTTTGGAAGTTTCGAATTGGACAAAGCTTTTCCTTTGCCTTTTATTCGATTTTGTAGAATTTGTCCCGTTCGATATTTTTTATTGTATTTTTCGTTCTCTATTGTGAAGCCTGAACAATAGAATGTGCACGTAATTCAAAACTTATCCATTATTTAATTATACATGATTGTGTTAGAGTCAAGAAACAAATTCCTACTGTTTTTACATTTTTTAAATGCATTACTTATATAATATTTTTCAATTCATTATTTTATGATGCGTTTTAATGGTGGAACGGAATGCAGACTCAAAACGCGTCGTCTTCGGCAGACCACACAAAAAAAATTAAAATGTGAATAAAAATCTATTCTTTGCAAAGTGGTTGAAATTTCACTAAGGTAAGTATGTGCGATTTCTGGTTGAATAAAGCACAAAAAAAATGGTTTGAGCCTAAAAAATAGATGTAAACTATTTCGGCTGTTGCCGCTGTGTATTTTGGACTTCGACATAAATAATGGACTGCTGCTAGTTCTTTATACTATGTATTCTGAATAAATTACAATGATGTTCTGTATGATGATTTTCTGTTGGTTTCTGGGATGAATTGTGATGATATAATGGCCGATGTCGAGCGGTGCGGCGCGACGCGACACTCCCTTTTTTTTTTTTTTTTTGAGGGTGGGAAGTCATCCAATTACTTCTCCCGCTCTGCGCGGAGCGGAAGGGCGTGTCAGACTTTTACTGACTAAAACCCACCCGTGTTCCTTCATTTGCCTGTTGCCAAGGTCCCGGTATCCCTTTCGGACTTTCCCGCAACCCTGGCAGGCACGCGACGCTCCCTGCGAGCAGTGTTGCCACTAGCGCTGGCGCCCCTGGCGGCGCGAAGCGACAACTCGGGGTATGGCCGCAGTAAGTACCGCGGCGGGCCCGTAACTAATCAAAGCAGTATCGTGGTAAATGACGTCACATCATTACCGCGATAGAAACGGACGTTTGAACTACCCGTAGGTATTAGACAGAAAATTGTTGAAGAATTTTTTTTGAGCAATTGACAATATTTCAATTTATTTTTTAATAGGTACTTTTCTTTGGTTTATAATACTGTTTAACTTAGTGAAAAAGAAAATATATGTACCATGCATATTTCCTATCCTAAATTTATATCACTCTTTGGACGGTTGGGCGCCAAATTAGAGGTGATTGCTAGTCATTTACAATTAGCATACATTTCCCCTGATTTATTACAATTTTGCACGCGGTTGTGAACAATGCTCCCGGACCTGTTATTAGGGTTCTTGATGACGTCATCGCTGTCATATTAATTCGATGGTGTGTGAAACGTGTGGCATAGAACTGATGAATTAGAGTCAGAGTAATTATTGCCGGAATTACATTTTCATATTTGATGGTCTGTTTTGCGGTTCTGGTCGATATAATTATTTTGGCAGGATTTGACGGGTGAATTAGATATTAATAATGATAAACGGAGTTTAGTGAACCACTTCTTTGCTATTGCTAATTGGGAGTTTAGAAAGTCTCAGGGTTAATGATTCAGGGAAAATATTTAACTGAGGCTCAAGCAATCTGCCTAGCCTTTTTCAACTGTGCTGGGGTCGGCTTCCAGTCTACCCGGATGCAGCTGAATACCAGTAGTTTACGCGGAGCGACTGCCTATCTGACTTCCACAACCCAATAACTGTGTAATACGATACCCCTTGTTAAGACTGGTTGTCAGACTTTCGGGCTTTTGACAACCCGTAACGACTGTCAAAGATCCATGAATGACAGCCGGGACCAACTCCTTAACGTGCTTTCCGAAGCACGGAGAAGTCTCGGTATGTAAAGATGGTCACCCTTCCACGGACCAACCCCGGCAAGCGTACCTTAACCTGATGCATTGACCCGTGCGGCTGTTATTACTAAGCCACTGAGGCTCGTAGATCGAGCTTAAAAAAGAGTTAATTTATTCAATAGTAAAATCAGAATGAAAGTATGTAACGTAGGTGCCTACCAATCAGACGGATAGCCACGACATGCTTGCTGCTCATCTTCTCAATCCAATCACGATTTTCCCGCACGTATGCAAAGGTAACATTCCGTTCTTCTCGAAGGCTAAGAAGGCTAGACGAATACTTCATTTTTAACCGACTTCTTCATGTGTATGTTACGCGATTGCTCCGCCAATTATGAATCGATTTTGATGATTCTATTTTTGTTTTGGTAGGTGAGGCTTCAGAGGTGGTCCCATATAAATTTTATTAACTTTGCTTGCGTAGTTTTTGAGTTAGCTTCAATAATTACGTATTTTTCCCACTTAGTCTATGTAGACGACATCTTATTTGACTCCGTCACTGTTATTTACATAGCAGGTAGTGGTATTCGAATTTGTGTGGGGTAGGCACCACAACTAAAAAGTGAAAAATAAAAACTTTTTCCTAAAAAGAAAGTCGGTGTCTTCGCTTTTTAATTTTCATTATTTGCCACCGACTTCCGAAATTAAAGTTATTTTTCACTTTTTTTTGTGTTTTTTTTGGAAGTCGGTTGTTTTTTGGTATCCTTACATGTTGGATCGCAAGCCGTGACGTCATATAACCTTAATTTTTTACGCATGTCCCTTGCGCTTGATGGAATATTTTCCGCGGCATTGGTAATGAGGAAAGTAGTGGAATTGATTTGTTTTTATGCTTTTGGTGCTGGTTTTCCTACAGTTCTGCCAAGGTTTGTTTGAAGGTGTGTTCGTGCTCAAAATAATTGAAATATATACAAGTATGAGTACCTACCTACTAAGTACCTACTCTTTTATTAAAATTAAAAGAGCCTCCACGAGTAGCATCTAAAATTTAGATGGTACTCGTGAAGGGTCTGAGGCGTGGAGGCTCTAGCCAGAAGTTGATTTAGATTCAATATCAACTTCTGGCGTAATCTGAGCAGTCAGTCCTGCTATAGTCTGCGCGCGACTGCTAGTCACCGCCTGGGCTGTGTGAGCGGTGAGATGGGGGTGGATGCCACTGACAAAATTTGAAGACTGAGTTAGCTTGGCCTGTGGCTACATCCCCCGTCTCGCCACTCACATTCTTGACTTTTGGGCTTCGGGCTTCCGTACAATATATCAATATATTACTTCAAATATGTATGTCACATAATATTATGCATAATTGAATGGCTCCTGCTCACCGAAGCGCTTGTCTCAATTTGAATCGATCCATTCATTATGCGAGTCGCGTCTGCGAAATGTTAAATGACATAATAACGCTTAGAAAGTTAGCGTCTTTATGTTATTTCCATTCAATGTAATGTATAAAATTTCAATGCCGTTATTAAATGGATAAAGAAAATTACCTAAAATGTAGGTAAATATCTATATTTTAACGTAAAGCAACAAAGGCTGCAAAAGAGAGCTTGGATCTAAATAAGGTTAAGTCACGTTTTCCGCGGTGAGTTTTAAGATGGGTGAGCATTCTCAAGAAATCATGTCTCTCTCTCTCGCTCGAAGAATACGGAAACCTGTCAGTCTAGCATCATATAATAATCTACTTTTATTGTATTATCTTTTCATCTAAAATATTATCATCTTAATATCACTCGCTGATTAAAATACCCATGAAAGCAGACTGGGGTCTAAAACTTTACTAATTTAGTATCTATATCCAAAATCAACACGGCTATAAAACCCTCTACCCTACATAGCCCGTATTTCATATTTCATAGTCACATTTACGATCTAATTTCCGAGAAATTGAAATCAAATAGAGATCGACCGTTGGACAATGTCAGCGTATTCATAAACCCAATATAACTTTATGTTATGAATATAAGGTTCTTATAATTATGCTATTTTGGGAGCCTATTTCAATTGAGTGGGTGTTTAGAATCTAATTGAGCTATGAATGAGGTCACAATAGACATACACAAGACTTATAGTAATGTGTATATAGTGTGTGTGTTCCTGTGTGATGTGTGATGTGTGTGTGTGCCTGTGTGATGTGTGTGTGTGCCTGTGTGATGTGTGTGTGTGTGTGTGCCTGCGTGATGTGTGTGTGTGACAAGGTTAGTGATTGATTAATTCGTATTCGCATTCATTGTTAGAATGCGAATGCACATTTAGCATTTAGCAAATGAAATGTAGTTGCGAAATTCTGTGAAGTGCTAAGTGAATTTATCGCTTTGTACTTTTTTATACTATCATACTTCAGAGCGTCGACGCACGCAGCGGTAGCGTGCGCTCCCCGTCGCACCTACGGGAAGTCAAGAATACGTGACCTCGTTCGCGAGTGAATAACAAAATTCACATACTTCATTATTATCAATTATCGTCATATTAGCTATTACCATAGAAAAAACAATTAGCATGCTAATGAAATTAATGTAAAATCGCATTAATTGCCATTACTAGACGAGGTGAATTATTCGATATTCATGCTACTTATGTACGCTAGGATATTGCCTAGGAAATCGAGCCTCGTTTATGTAAAACGTGCCAGAAATAACACAAACGAATAAAATGATCCGCTTTCCTGGAAGTCCTGAATTTGCTTCTTCGTTTGGCAGTGAGGTAGTCTCAACTAAGATAGAACCTGAATACCCGCTTTGTACCACTTATTTATATATTTTCTAGGAATACATTTTCAATAACACTAATTTATTTTGAAATTATTATTGTATCGACCTGTTTGCTTTCAGCAACAGCAATATTATAATCAACGATGAAGTATAAAATGCCTAGTATGCAATAATTATCATTCGCAATTACAAACACTATAACCCTAAATAATATCATGAATTAGTGTTTAACATTTCGTACCTAACGTAAATTATACTGGATCAACGCTTTCATTAAACTCCAGCGTTAATCTCGCTAAATAAACAAAATTAAAATCACAGCTCTTAAAATCGAAAGTCACGAAGGGAGAAGCGACCAAAAATGTAAATACCTAAAGCAATCACCCCTAACTGTTAGCGGGTAGTCCGACCCGAATCGTAACATCGTAAGACGGCAGATCACAAATAAAGTATCAAATTGATTCCTAAGTCTTCGTGCTTCGGCCGATTCAATTTGAAAGTCAAAAAGGGGTCTGGAAATATTTTCATTGCGCACCCAATACGGTGGAAAACGGCCCGGACCGGCTGGGTTAAGGGCTGTGAAAAGATCAAACCATTTTGTAATTTGAGTTACGTTTGAGCATCTGAAATCGTTAAATAATTTAACTAGGATTGTTAATGTTATTTTTATCAAGATCCCTTTGGATACCTACTGCTGATATTTCTCGTTTTACGTTAATCTAATTGTCATTTACGACACCTAGAGGGGTCAAAGGGTCGTCTCTCACACAATGGACCATTGCAACCATGGGACCACTCTGCAAATAGATCTACTGTTACAAACGTATAAAAAACAGGACCAAAACTCCAAGAAATAGCAACAAGTAGAATAGGTACAATACGTTTTTGGACGGAACATCAAAGTTGGGGACAGCCCTAAGCCCTTTCGCCCCCGTTTGATCCCCAACAAATGGTTCGCCGTATTGTATACAAATAAACTGATTTCCTACTATCACGCATAAACAATTTATTTCGGCAGCTTTTCATAAAATTTTATTGATATTGACAGCTGACGGTATTTATTTTAAGAGTTAATTTTGAATTGGGACAGTACAGTTTTTCCATATTTTAGAAAACGAAGACAGTGAATAAACAAATTAAATAAATTGTTTTAATTTGCGGCCTTTACAGACCTGTGGGCTTTAAAAAAAAAAGTTTCGCGTGCTAACTAGTAAGCTCCCAAAAAAAAACAATTTATGTCTATAATTTTTATGGTTTCATAATTCTCTAAACTGTGGGCGTATACTGTACAGGCTCAAATAACCACACACCACCGCGGTAAAAATAAAACAATGGAAAAACATTTAGATCTATATTTATTTTTCGGAGTAGGTGCACAAATTGAATGGTTTTTGAATAACAATTAGTGGAGTGGACGTGTTCCGGCGCGCGTCACCGCTCGTGGTCGCCATTGTGTGATGGCTATTATACCATCGTAGTGGTGATGGCTCTTTTATTGTTATGCCACTGTGATTCAGCACTCTTTATGATAAGAAAACCTCTTTAGGCATGTAAATGAACGGCTGAGTTGAAAAATCGGAAGAAAAAAAATTTATTTCGTCTTTATAATAGTTATTGAATTTTGCTCTTTATCACCACATTCATTTGACGTAATTATTCTTCGATAGATCCGCCTCTAAAGTTATTTGGTTCCTACATTTTAATTTATTTCATTTAACTGAACTAAATCAACCTATGAACAGCTGTAAAAAGCCTAAATATAATTTATATTCAGTATAATTTATCAGTAAATTATATCACGGTTAAACTGTTAAAAGCCTGTGATTTTC
The DNA here is from genome assembly GCA_949152455.1 of Lithophane leautieri. Taxonomy (NCBI): domain Eukaryota; kingdom Metazoa; phylum Arthropoda; class Insecta; order Lepidoptera; family Noctuidae; genus Lithophane; species Lithophane leautieri. The sequence goes on along the minus strand of OX424469.1, from coordinate 2,066,234 downwards.
GCACGCAAATAACCGATAGTTGTAACCACAACTAGAGAGGATTTGGTGATATTATGAATCACACGTTCAACGGGACATGCAAATAGCAGATACTCTATTCATAGATAATTGGATCACATATTAATTACAGAAGTAAAAATTATTTAACAAAGATCAAGACACTTGAATAACGACGTAGGAATCCATCGATAGTATGGACTATAAAAGCGATAGTAACTCTCTATGTCTGTTAAGGCTCTCGCAGACAGGCGCGACGCGACCCAGGTGGAACAATTTCTATGAAAACTTCACGGAAATTATTCCATCGCGTCGTGCCGGTCTGCGGGAGCCTTTGCCTTATCACCATTGTACAGTTGTGCAAAAATCTCACCGTGAAAACTTAGGTGAAGTGAGCTTCAAGTGAACTGTCACTGCCTTAGCATCAGCATTGCTATTCTGTAACCATCTCCCGTGAAAACTTAGGTGAAGTGAGCGTGGAGTGAGCTGTCATTGTGATCGATACCTACTGATGCTAAGACAGTGATAGTTCACTTGAAGCTCACTTCACCTAAGTTTTGACGGTGCGATGGTTACAGAATAGCAGTGGAGATCTTTATGTTATTTGACAGATAGGTAGCCTCGGCCCTAGGCTACTTTTCCTAGAGACTGTCGCGGGTATTTACCCGCGTCTTCTTTTACGAAAAGTAGTTGTATTAGTTAGAGTAGCCGATGTAGTAGTATTACTAAAATAAAATTATTGAAATAAAATACCAGACACTATGTACCATGCAATTTAATTTATCCATAAAGATTCGATGAAGCTTGGTTCATTTAGTACACCAGACCGCTCACCGAAACATTACAAAAATTCTAAATCACGTTCCAATAAATTCCTACATCACAGAATAGGTCACCTGATCCAATCTGGAGAACAGATTGGGCCTTTTAATTTGTCAGACTCGTCGGATCCGGTCGGCTCCGATCGCAGCTAACTAATGGAGTGGGAGACAGATTGTCGCTCTGTCGCTATGCCGCTGCTGCGACTTGACCATTTGTTTGGGAAAAATCTTTGTTAGATTCAGTTGAAAAACTAGGAGTTCTGCTATTTTTACGTCGGTGCTACAGCGCTTTTTTTGCCATCAGCGTCTTTTGGATCTTAGCAAATTGGAATGTTTTGTTGTGTATGAGTTTTTTGAACAAGGAAAAGAATTGAATGTTTTTTTAAGATGAGATACAACACAACTGAAACTTCTTATTCAGTAATCGGTTGCTTAAATCAATTTGTCAACGTGTAATTAAACAAGAAATTACCCTTAATTCGTCAGTTACGGAGGAACCAATTAGCCTGTGTCTCTTCAGGGGACTGTCCAAAAATAGCCAGAGGCAAGCATAGCTTTTATTATTTTAAATTATATTGGAGCTCAAGATTGGTCGTACTTATTCGAAAAGAAACAGAAACATATAAAATAACCTAAAAATACTAAATCAGCCTATTCTCCTTTGTTGCCGAACACAATCATAATGTGTTGGAAATTCTAGATTTGAGTTGAGCACTTTCTCTAGTCAGTGTGAACACAACCCCTTATCTAAGGGAGTGTGGACACGCAAGACAGATTGGCACTGCAGTAGCACTTTGTGACAAAACTTGCGCTTTTATTTGCAGCCACCCTTTGTTTGGCGACAAACGTGTTCCTATCTCCGTCACTGGTTTAAGGAGCTCCTTTGGCTGGCGACAAAATGAAGAAATTACTTTTGTCCTGTCTTTGAAGTTTCTGGGTGTATTCTTTTTAAATACGAGCTTCCGCCCGTGGCTTCCTCCACGTGGAAGAAACGTCCTATGGCACACGGCAATAGTGTATCTCTCTTCTATCAATGAAATAATTTTTGTAATCGGATCATTAATTCCAGAGATTAACTCTTAAAAACAAATAAACAAATTTACCTATTTAAAATATTAGTTTGGATTAAATAGTGTTAAAATGGTAAGACGAGGAATGGGAAATCAGGACCGTGATAAAGTTTTCACTGAAATTGAAATTTTGTAATTGAAATGGACATTAAAGTCATAGTTGTTTAGTATCTATATTATCGCAGAACTTGTCTTTACTTAGGTACCTACTGTGTCTTTATATAATGACATTATTTAAACTCATGATTATCTAAAAATCTCTTCATCTTCAATTTACTGAGAGTGTCACGAACATAATTACTACCAATTTAATGGACAGTTGAAAATGGACTACATGTGTTTGTCTAAAAGTGTCAGGCAGCGGGGCGAGCACGGCCTTGTGTGTAACATTGCTCGCGTCACACATTTTATCACAGTTTAGTCAGATAAAATGTGTGACTAACTGGGTAGGAAACAAATCCATTTACTTTTAGCGAATAGACCTATTGTGCTCTCTTGTATGTATTTACTGATTATTGCGCACTTTTTATGTTCGGGCTGTAAGTATATTTTTGTAATAGTTGAAATGGGGTAGTTATTTTTAAGTTCTATTGGGGCCCAAACTATATAGTGATAGTACCTCCTATTCATATAAACCGAGATAAACTAAATCACATCTCATAAATTAACTGCTATTTAATTCCAAAGTCCGTAGGTACCCGGCGCCACTAATTGTAAATCAGCATTGCTATTCTATAACCATCTCACCGTGAAAACTTAGGTGAAGTGAGCGTGGAGTGAGCTGTCAGTGTCATCGATACCTACTGATGGTAAGGCAGTGACAGTTCACTCCACGCTCACTTCACCTGCGTTTTCACGGTGAGATTTTTACAGAATAGCACAACTGTTGATATTAGTAAGGATTATAAACGTAATGAGATGATCACCCTGAACCCATTTGTAAGTATGACAGCTTATCATCACTACACAAATAATAAAATAAAACAAAGTCCTCCGCCAAGTCTATCTGTCTGTCTGTTCGCGATAAACTGAAAAACTACGACACCGATTTTCATGCTGTTTTCACCAATGGATAGAGTGGTTCTCTAGGAAGATTTTAGTATATAATAACCGACATCCACGCGGGCAAAGCCGCGGGCATCAGCTACTAGCTAGTATATTATAATTAGCAACCCGCTCCTGCTGCGCACGGTTTTTACGACTTGACAAAACATCGAGATTTCTTAGTATATATAACTTTAATACTAACGTATTATACAGATAAAACTTCCAGAATCAATTCTCAAAAAAATGGTGAAAACTTCATCACAATCTGTTGCGTGGTTTAGAAGAACACCGCGGACATACAGACAAACATAAAAAGCGATATTAATTTATAATATGTACTCGTATATGTAGATAGATATAAAATTACCTATTTTCAACATTTAACATTATGGTTACCTTTGTATTGTTGTTTTATTTTATGTTTTCTACATAATATTATACTGGACGCAATACTGAATCACAATCTAAAAACGCGAACCCATCCTTTTTCACCCTGTATAATCTTCCCATAGGCTATAATTGCCCGTGGGTCCGTCTTATCCAAACGAAGCAGTTAAAATGTTAAACAGAGCCAATATTGCCCAAAGGTGGAGGGATTGGTATAATAGTTATAACCCTGCAGGGCTTAATAGTGGATTTAATACGTATTCAGGATCCGCCATCCACTCGGGAGGGATGTGGTGACTGGAGGCATCCTCCACGACCCTTGCGATCCCACTTATACATTAAAATATACACACACGTATTCAAAACCTAAACGTTATTGGCATAAGGTCTCACTTCCTTTGATAGAAGTGATGTAAAGTGTGTTGAAGTACGTAGCTTTAAAGCTGAATAGGGTTTAATATCAAAAGAAGGAGAATCTTGAAAATATGTGACGAAAAAATGTGACATTATAAGGTCATAGTTTAATACCTAAGGTCATGTGAGGAGGCTGCTTCTGGAGTATGGAATATAAAACAAAACTAATATACGTTGCTATGTAATATAATATCATGTTCATCAAGTGCATACTAACTCTAGTTTAACAATAATTAGGGCATTATTCAGCCATGTTTCTTTTCATGTGGTTAGTGACTAAACTTGGTGTCAGAGTTTAAAAGCAGCCCAAAGGCCTCAGACTTGACTTCACATTCCGTCGAGACATGCTCTCTGGCATGCTGGTTTCCTCGCGATGTTTTCCTTCACCTTTTTTGAAGCAAGTGATAACTATACTATACGCACATGAATCCGAAAAGTCAGAGGCGCGTGCGTTGGGTTCGAACTCGAGACCTATAACTTGGCAGTCTGACGGTCACACCACAAGATAACATTAGATAAGTATAACTCAATCCTCGTTAACAAACCATGAAGGAACAGAGAACCCCTTTCGTTACTCCAAATCTCACACCAAAATCAGTGCAAGCGCAGCAGTAAATAACAGCAATCTTTTCTCACATACAGTGCATAAACACTCCATTTATTTCCACCACGTTCCTGAATTTAATTCACTCGGCTAAAAGCCAGGGAGGAGGAAATAAAATTTTCTTTCGCACATAAATCAAGAATTCAAGAAGTTTAATTACCCGTAGCGTGCTGGGTCGAGTGTGTTTGAGAGCGGGGAGCGGGAGTGGAACGCTTATGAAACTTAGGATGCCTAAGTTTGATGTGAATGTGAAAATTGACAACCAGCCGTGGAGAAAACGTTTTTAACAACATTATTGGACTATAGGATACTATAACGGTATTGAACCTGTTATTTTTACCCAAAATTATCCTATGGCTGCTGGAAAAAGCCCTCTAGATTGTTTATGAGCAACGCACCTTCCATTTCTGGAGAACCATTTCCTATATGAATAAATCAATTAATTACATTTATAAATAAAAACCGTCATTACACAAAATGTAAAACAGCATTTTTCCCTGTTTGCTATTAATCTCCATTACATAAAATCGATTGATTATGCAAACGTGCGCTCGCCGCTATAAAGACTGCGTCCTACCATGTACGGTTTGCAAATTATAATAGCTTACTTAAGCAAGAAGAATGTGGCGCAAGGACGAAGTGTTCCCCTGCATTCAACCTGCGCTTTTCTTAAACGTAGCGACAAGAAAAATGTTTCAGGTGAGAAAATAAAAACCCGTTGAAAATTGCTAGGAAAACTTTGCATAATGGAAAGAAAACTAAAGCTAATATAAAAGCAAGTTGCAAATGATCATACACTATTGTACTGTAGGTTTTTATAACGTTGCAGCGATTTGAGGCGATAAAAGATAACTACATAATAATGTACTCCTAATAAGTAACCTGTCTGTCTGTTTTCTTTTCACGCCTAAACCGCTGAACCGATCTTTATAAAATGTGAATGTGAATGTCAATGTGTCTCAGGATTTTTTATGACAAATAGTTAGCCTGTGACGATTGATATATTTTTGGTATATCAATGCCTGGGACCGAAAGAAGAACTAAAAGCTACTTATTATTCTGAATATTGGTATAAAAAGCATGAATTACGTAATACACGCAGTCAACGTCTCGGGCAACATACAGTGTACAAGTAAATCCTCTTCTACTCATCCAAAAAGTTCACACGAGCGTAAACTTCAAGAAACTCGAAACACCAAATTATCTACACGATAAAGCAGAAACTCCAGTTCGATTCATAAAACGGTGTCAAAGATTTGATCCGAACTTTTCAAACTTTAATTAACTAGAACTTTTTTGCTGACGGTATCCGATGTTGGGTGAAAAGAAGCCATTACTGTTGGTGGCGTGCGCCTTTTGTTTCAGCAAAGCGTGTCACTTCTTAGGCTTTTCAGTTTCAGTACCTTATGTGGGTTTAAAGGGTCTTGGAGCACTGAAAACTGTGTGTAGAACAAGAACAGAAAACTGGTTTAGGTATGTGGCACTACTTCAAGTAGAATACTTGTTTGTTGTGTGCTTTAGAATCTCTTTTGCTGAATTAGTTCGGAAAAAAAGTTATAATTAGGATCAGTTCACACCAAGACGTGACGCAACGCGACGCTGTGCGCTTTTTTTAAGAAGGTGATACAAAATATAACTTTATTTACTACAAAAAAAGATACTACATATTTTATTGAGATAACTCGAAAACGTCGTGCAGTGCTGCCAGCGACTTCGCGATGCGCCTCGCGACGTCGGCGTCGTCGTCGCGATGCGTCTCGCGGCGGCGCGCTGCGCAGCGCGAAACCACTGGCAGAGGCCAGGCTTGAAGAGTCAAGCATCATCGCGTCGCGTCTCGGTGTGAACTGATCCTTACAGCTAGCGATTTATGTTTTGTTCACACCACATTGATTTTTTTACGCGTCAGCTATGAAGTTCTTCCGGAGAACATAGCCTTTTCCAGCTATCTTTTGTGCACTTGTGCAGCAGCGGCAACTTTACGTTACTTGACCTCTTGATCTCTTTGCTAACTTATCAGTCAATGAGATATTAGACGAGTACCTAGGTATTGTAATTCTTTTGATTCACAGACCAATACATTTACTTCAGAATTCACAATACTCGAACCCGAATTCTTAATATTTCTTTACCACCGTCGTCACCCGAACACGTGTTAACTTCACCTGTGTTCATAACAAGATAATCCCCCCCCTGCCCCACTACCCTCATCTACCAGAAACTATAACACTCATTATAACTTCCACATTATAAGGTACAAGTTTAAAATGTCGTTTACTACCGGAGCTCAGCCGGCTCGCTCTAACTTGAATTTAAGTTGCAACTTAGTAGAACTCTGTAGCTTAAAGTAGGCAAGTTTCAATTTACAGTTTGAGAGTTTTTATAGGTTTCATTATGGTTCTAAATGCAGTGTTCAAAGTTAAGAACGCTATCGTAAACCTTTTATTAAGAAAATCAGCTGGTCAATAGCATTTTAGACATTATTATAGACTGATAGATCAGTGGTTTTGGAAGTGGTATTCTTTTAAGAATTGCATTTGTTTCATGACGCACTATCTTTGCTGATATTATAAGACAGATTTAAGCCTATACATAACATTAGCAAAACCAAGCAAATCTCGTCTCTTGTTTAGGCTTTAAACACGTTTACAACTAAAAATAAACTTGATGGGTAAAGCTATTTTGGTAAGTCGAGGACCCACCCTCGACCTACCAAGGTCCAAGGTGACAAGCCCACTTGTAAACCGGAAAATTAATAACTTTTCAAGTGAAGTAGCCGCGGGCACAGCTGGTAAGAAAATAATGATAATATTAATCAGCTTTTAACAAGCCATGAATATTTTAACCACATTTTGATTCACATTATCTCATTCGTCGTACAGTTAAATCTGGCTGAAGTAAATATTAATATCAAACGCATCTGACTAACTGCTAATTTTAATGCATGAGTCTTTGTTTGCATACGGCTTATGCACGAAATCTCGTTGATAATTAATCACGATGCATACAGTTTCAGCGTAAATTGAGGCAACGTATGTAAGCAGATTAAAGTTGAAAAGACCTAATTGAATGTGTGTGAAAACAATCCGGTTATGAAACCATCCAAATGACTTCAGTTTTCTTTAATAAATTGTGGTAATGAACCTATTACAGAATCTACTCAAGTTTACCCCATGTCACGAGCTGCACGTATTATTAATATTATAATGGTACTTAATTGATTCAGGCGTGACTTTGCGGAAACCCATTATAAAATACAATAGATGTAGAAATCGACACGTGTTTCACCTCTCAACGAGGCATCCTCAGGATGACGATTGACCAGTCGCGAACCCGAACACGAAGTGTTGCCACGCCAAGCGCTGGTCACAGAGCCCGCTCTCTCTGTTATCTCTGAGGGTGTTTTATGACTCTTGAGGAATAGTTAAATATATCTACGTTTATTGTAATTTGTATGTTATAACGGCATCGGAGGATATATTTAGGAAAAACCTGCTGAAATTCATGCAAATGGCACAAATTTCAAATGAAAGAGGTAAGTATGATAATTATAAAAGTTGTCATGTTTATAGTAATTGTCATATTACTTAGTATTTCATTCTTTGTAATTTGCTTTTTGCCAGGTCATTTTTTTTGTTTTTTTTTTTTAGCTATTGTGTCTTATATTTTTAACATCGCCTTGTATGAGTCTGTAAAGGTGCTATAATTGTGATTTAAATAAGTAAATATTTCAGGGGTGAATGTACTTCTTCATTTACTTTTGTTTATGTAAGTACTTACTCAAATCAAGCGAAATTTAGATTCCTTTCGATTTCTTGTGAAATACTTCCAGCACTAAGATCGTAGTTCAATTCTAATCAACTACTAAGAACATCCAGTATAATTTTCCCTGGCCTTGACTCCGAGAAATCACGTGACCCCTGAACCATCCAAGCGCGGGCCTTATTATTTTACTTTTCAATTCATTTTACTTTTACAACTCCAGCTTGAACACTTTATTTCAGTTCTTAACATCTGGCGTAAAAAGGTCAAACTGAAAATGAAAAGTTCTGGGAAATCGAAAAAGTTACGAAAAACGTGGAAAGGTTTTCATATGAATGCAGGGTATTGGCACTGTAGTACGTTCGTTCATCTAAAATGCTTTACAAATATATTGGTTCACTGCACTATATAATAAACTAGCTGATGCCCTCGGCTTCGCCCCCGTGGATATACTAAAACTTTCCTCGAGAACCACTCTATCCATTGGTGAAAACAGCATGAAAATCAGTGCATAGTTTTTGAGTATATCGCACACAGACAGCCAGACAGACAGACAGACGCGGCGGAGGACTTTGTTTTATAATAAAATATGTAGTGATAGTGATAATAAACCATCCATAGTATTTCTGGCCAACGATTGAAATAAGCAGAGATAAAATTCTATGATTTATCCAAGCGGATTACGTAGATACATAATAAATAGATAATATGAGATTATGTTAAAAAAAAAAAAACAACGTTTTCTTTGAAGAATACACAGTGTTATGCCAATTTTGATACAAAACACAGAGAAATCACGGTCACACAACTCCTAAGTACCTCATAAACATTCGAGTCTCACTCACGACTAACATCAAACGAACTCGTTTCCCATTTCAGTACTAATCCTGTGAATGGAGGTATTTCTTCAAATTGAACAAACGTAAGACTCGAGTGAGCATATTAACTGACGAACAAAGGAATCAGTCGACCTTAGTAATATGCTTACTAACGATACGAAATGTTGAGAAGTGCTTGTGTGAGTTTCAGGATCACTCTGTATTTGTTATCGAAGAGGAGCTCGTGGCTAAGTAATAAGTAACAGCCACGCGGGGTCCATCCATCAGGTTAAGCTACGCTTGGCGGGGTGGTCCGTGGATGGGTGATCATCTTTACATACCAAGACTCCTCCGTGTCTCGGTAAACACGTTAAGCCGTTGGTCCCGACTGTCATTCGTGGATCTTTTACAGTCGTTACGGGTCGTCTGAAGCCTAGTCTGACAACCAGTCTTACCAAGGGGTATCGTATTACCCAGTTACTAGGTTATGGAGGACAGATAGGCAGTCGCTCCATGTAAAATACTGGTATTCAGCTGCATCCGGATAGACTGGAAGCCGACCCCAATATAGTTGGGAAAAGGCTAGGCAGATTGATTTTTGCTGTCGAAGTTTTGTTATTTTGAAGTGTAATGAAACTTGGGTAGATGTATTCTTGAGTGGAGACCGCGAATCGGCAAACGCAAGGTTGAACCTTAGGGCTAGGTGGAGCGATGATCTTCGAAGGGTGGCTGGTAGCGGCTGGATGACTTTGTAGAGCGGCGTGTTGTTCACTATTACCTGTATGACCGTCCGTCAGTTTTGGAGGTTGATGTGTCCTTAATTATGCCAGGAAATTGTATCCTTTTCTATCACAGTATGATAAAACTTTCTACTTCGTCTCCATTGTAGGTAGTTGTTAACCAATCCTTGTTGATGGAAAATATCATTATTTTTAAAGTATCTAAAGGAATAAAATAATAGGTAATACATATACCTTTGTGGGAGGAGCTCGTGGCTACGTAATAACAGCCGCACGGGTCGATCTATCAGGTTAAGCTACGCTTGCCGGGGTTGGTCCGTGGATGGGTGACCATCTTTACATACCGAGACTCCTCCGTGCCTCGGAAAGCACGTTAAGCCGTTGGTCCCGGCTGTCATTTGTGGATCTTTGACAGTCGTTACGGGTCGTCAGAAGCCCGAAAGTCTGACAACCAGTCTTACCAAGGGGTATCGTATTACCCAGTTACTGGGTTGTGGAGGTCAGATAGGCAGTCGCTCCATGTAAAATACTGATATTCAGCTGCATCTGGTTAGACTGGAAGCCGACCCCAACATAGTTGGGAAAAGGATAGGCAGATGATGATGACATATACCTTTGTGCTTACGTTGGAAACTGCAATTTTATTAATGCGTTTTGTCGCAACATCTGGCGAGTGCGGCGGAGGCAGACTTTTGGCCTGGGGCCTCTGTTCCGGCGCGGTCGGAAGTCTGCTCGACACTGCGCTACTGCACAAAAGCATTAAATATAAATACTTATTGGTGTAGAATGTACATTTCATAAAATACACGTTAAAATGTAGATGCAGAACGAGCGCTGACAAGTATTATTTCCACAAAAATTGAGTCCCTAGAAATTACAGGCATCCGAGGTAAACATTTCAACTTTTTGAAGGTGTCAAACTCCATCATGAGTTCTGTAGACTTGATTGCAAACCAAGTATTTCTATTGCAATTACTTGCGCATTCTGTGATAATAATCTACCTACCTAATCACTTGACAGTTGACACTCCAAAACCTCCTTGCTCGTACTGATTTTGCATAAAAAACACGTTTAAAACGATCCCCTAAATATCCAAAGTACCCCCAAGATTCTCAGTGTCAGATTACAAATTGTCCAATAAAAGAACGATTTTTTATCGATACTCAATCTAGGGATCGGTAACAATCGTTTAGCAGTCGATTAGACTCGGCAGCTGCTAACTGCTGATCGTGTTATGTAGATTTCGGGAACAGAGTTGTAGTGTACTCAAATTGCTTTGGAATTCCTCCTGGGATTCCAAAGTGACCGGTGTGTTATTTATGTGAAACTGAGAGTTAATACTAAGAAAGAGCTTTCAATTTATTTGGATAAAAATCATAGGTACCAATAATCAAACGTATCCAACAGAAGATCTGACGAAGTGTCTAATACACTCCTTTGCAAAAAAACGGGCACCTTACAGTAATTGGCTTTTCTATGGATATTACTATGTCATTAGCATAAATGACTAGTAATTTCTTATTATCAATGAAAATATAGTTTTTTGGCTACACCCCTCTTCCAGCAGCGCTATAATTTTATTAGCTCTTATTGCTTTTACTGCCATAACAGGTTTGTGTTTTACTGGTTTGTACATAATCGACACAAAGATATCTGTTTTTATTAGCCACAATAAGGCTAGATTATGCAACAAGCATAAATTATTCTACTAAAAATAACGAGAAGTTAGTTTTAGTTGCCTGATAACCTTTTAATCGCAAAGCCGCAAAAGTAAGTAAAAAGTCACAAACTGAAAAACTGATTATTATTGTTTTAAACAAAAGTTTCGAATTTGGAATTGAACTTTTTTTCATACGCAGAGTACCAGTAACATAGTTTGGCTATTAATATGTTTATATAATATCTCATTCTGTGTATTAACTTCAATATATATTTAGTAACACAAATGCCTAAAGCCGCTACGCCGGGAGGGTGCTTTTTTTTTGAGCCCGGACGTCTCTTGAACGACATAATAGTGACCTCTTTGATGATGTTCTTCAGAAAGGTCAGGTGCGCGTGTGGCCACATACTTTACCCTTAACGAGAATCCTAACTAATTAGGTCACTTTTTATCATTGACGAACTCACACGTTAGCTTCGTGATTGATTAATCTACTGAGGGCCTTCGGCAGACTGCGATAGGCTAAGTTGATTTATTGCCGCCATCCCTTATTAGGATATGTTCCAGAACATTCTTTAGTCAATTAAAGTACTCATGGATTAAAATAACTTTCACGAGTTAAATGATAGATTTTAAATGTAGGTGTAGTCGATCTCGTACTTTAGAAACATAAAGGATGATCCCATCAAAAAATTTAAATGTAAAAAAAAATTCAAGTCTCGCACGCAGTTCTTCTTCCGCAAAAAGATGTGACATTTAAATGTAAAACCAAGTCTGATAATTTATTCAGTACCTAATTATCTATTTGTCGTCTTTATTTCTTTAATAAATATATTTACTTGGCCATCATATTATTTTAAATAGTCCTAATTAAATAAAGCGCGCCCAGCGCTAATATTAGGTAGATTTTGTTGTATGTAGATTCTATTGTATGTACACACGGCTACACATCAAGCTATACATTTCCAGTTTATGCAGGTCTCGCATTGAATAGGATTTCCGTACAATGCGAGGTCAGCTTATACTGGAAATGTATAGCTTGATGTGTAGTCGTGTGTACATCCTGCCGGACTTGATCGGCTGTCGCCACATTTGTTCGTATCCTTTCCGATCCGATGCGATGCGAGCCGCTTGGTGGAAATCATCCTTATGGTTGAACGGCATATGCACGTCATAAAACGACAAGCTTTATTTGTTTATGAGATAGTTTAATAATTTCAACAAAAGCCCATACAACTTTGCCTAAACATGCACCTCGAGGTATACGTGCACCATATCGTAGAGAAAAAATAGAGGAATTCGAATAATTATTATACCGAATAATTGTATTTTATCTAAAGTTTATAGAGAATAAGAATAAATTATTTCAAGTTTTAACCTGAAACATAATTAAATCATGTGGCAACTTTACATGTACATTTGCTTACATTTGCTTGACACTCGGTTGACATTATTTCGTAAATGTCATTCACAAGTTATTCCGTTTGTTTCTACGTTTCCGGGTACTCGTTTGTTGTTCGTTTGTGTTGTGTATTATGTATAATAACTTGACTATTCTTTCTGGTATTCCGTTTGTCATCTCACGATTTGGTTCTTGACGTTTCTGTGATCCCGAAAATTGGCTGTTCTCTCTGGACTTTTGTTTGTTACCTCTCGCTCCCGAAACGATGGATGGGCAATGATGGATTGAAAGATGTTATGGCTGGAACGGAATGACGACGAATAGAGAAGTTTAGAAGAAGACATGTTACGTGGACTCCAAATAAATTGGGATAAGGACAGCAGAATAATGATGAGCTTCCATCAAGTTTGGGCATTTATAAGAGAAGGAGAAGATTTTAAATCAAATGGAAAATGTACGATATTTTTTTAACAGAAGCTAAGATGGTAACATTTTTTCAATAGATTAGTCACGGCTTTTGGTAACGACTGATTCTGTTATGTTGATAAAACAGATTCAGGTCGCTGGTAATGCGAAATCTATGAGGTGCGTTGATAGAAGTTCCTACTGATTTTAGAAGCGGTGAAGATAAAAATGTGATCGAATGTCGAGAGCGTAATAATTAATTAAAGCTGTAATGGCAATCAAGACATTTGGTTTAAATAGGTTTTTATTTGTAGTATCTTATTTATCTTATATAGATTCTTTTCTACCTTGTGAATGTGAGAACGTTGTAGGCTTAGTGGACTGTAGACTTTTTTTTTAAACAATTTCTATTTATTTATTTTTTTAACCCCCTATATGAAACTTTTTGAAACGCCTTCACTGTCCTCTCATAATTACTATTAACACTGTAATTTGAAGATATTGTAAAAGCCAATTATCTTTTAAAAGAGTAACCATGGAGTTTCTTGCCGGCTCTTCTCCATAGGAAACGACCAATTTGAACCGTGCACCTAGCTTCTGACGTTTCATAAGTGCCCATGTAGGCTTATGTGAAATAAAATATTTTGATTTTGATTTTGAAAACCAAAATTGTATTGTGACTGCTTCCTTAATACGTTTTTATGCATCGACTAGATACCTACATTTCAACATGGATAATACGACTTCAGTCCTCAGACCAAATAAAAAACCAAGACAGAGCGCTGTCAACAGTGACGTGAGGCCCGTTTCGTAAACATGTGTGCACTTAGTTTGGTATAGTTTGATTGTAGTGTCATTGTAAATAGTTGTAAATGTGTGTATGTGAGCGTGTATGCACAGAGCGGTTGTGTAGTTTTAGCATGTTTCATTGTATTGTTCGCAGCGCTCCGTCTTGGTTTTTTATTAGGTCTGAGCTTCAGTCTGCCAAAAATTCAAAGTTGGAGCTTTTAGTTACTGAGTTGGGGCTTTCATTGTCATACTAGTAACAACGTTTACTCTTGTAAACGTTGTTTTGCTTGCGTTTTGCAGCTTGATGATGGTTCCAGGGTCGATCCTGACTCAACAGCCACACGCAAGCAACGATCCAAGTGAATGGTGTATGCTTCTCCACACACTTAATTGTTATTTTTAACCGACTTCGAAAAAAGGAGGAGGTTATCAATTCGTCTGTCCTTTTTTTTTGTATTCGTTACCTCAGAACTTTCAACTGAGTGAACCGATTTTGATGATTCTTACTTTATTTGAAAGCTGGTGCTTCCCGTGTGGTCCCATATTTTTTTTTATTAACTTTGCGTGTGTAGTTTTTGAGTTAACTTCAATAATTACGTATTTTTCCCACTTAGTCTATTTAGATGATATCTTATTTGAGTCCGACACTGTTGTTTGCATAGCAGGTGGTGGTATTCAAATTTGTGTGGGGTAGGTACCACAACTAAACGGTGAAAAATAAAAACTTTTTACAAAAAAAAAAACAACCTACTTGCAAAAAAACACAAAAAAAGTGAAAAATAACTTTAATTTCGGAAGGCGGTGGCAAAAAACGAAATTTGAAAAGAAAAGACACCGATTATTAATTGTTATTTTAACAATATATCAATAATGACGAGATATTTGTCGTGAAGGAACTTTACAAGGTACCTAAACATCAAATTTTAGTTACTAAAGTTCTTTGAATCTGTGTGATCTTGCCAAACAAATCTACGCAACTGGTTCAAAACCAAACAAGGGACAAGCTTCACCAAGTTATCTCTTTATTACGAATTAATTAGGTGCCTACCAATACTGACGGCAACAGAATACATTGAACTTGTTTACGGTACAATTATTACAATTTTAGTACTGGCTGTTGTAATTGTAGGCAACAAAAATAAGATCCTAGCGGGTAATTGATGGATATTATGTAAAGGAAAGAAAGAAAAAAAGAAAATACGTTAAAAGGATATCCATTGTTCAATTATTATCATTTTAATAGGGCTATACTCGGTCACATTATATCTCGTAACCCCGCGTTACACCAAGGTAAAAAAAAACATGTATTCTACAAGTTCTGTGCTGTTTTCATTTATCGTTTACATTTAAAACAAGTTGCAAAGACATACAAACTTGTAGATAACTTTTCAAACATGTTTGACAGGTGAACAAAATTCTGAAACAACGTCAATACCTTTATGATATGTTTTTGTTTTTTCTTTTGAGAAAACTTGTCAAAAAAACAAGTATCACCCTTGTATATGGGTTTTAACGCGTTGTGTGTATCTACCACTAACTCTGATAAACCTATAAGTTTTATAAGCACACTTTTGGCATTTATACTTTAGAATAAACTCGCTAATGTAACTAATTTTGAAATAAAATCAGAACCTATTTGCTGCAAAGCTACAAGTCAGCAGTTGTAATTGCAAACATTGCAATTTGTACATAACTGGAAGTAAAAGTAGGTATACAAATCACAAGCAAAGAATTTTGAAAATGTCTTATAAAATTACTGGCAATAAAACAGTATTTAAATAAAAAATAGCTGCCGATGAGTACTAATTTATTCAGGCACTCAACGGTTCAGTACAAACCCCAGACACAAAGCAAAATAAATTAATCTAATAATTTCAAACAAAGAAAAATAATTACTTATTCAACAAATTAGTTCACACTCAACAAAAAACATTTTTAATCAACAATAAATTAAATGTTTTATCCTCGCGAGGTTCTGCAATATTAATAAATTAGGGACAAACAGAAAGATAAAATGTGCCGCTGCGACATTTTGACCCATAGGCCTTTGGGGCAGGCATATTCAATTAGGTAGGTACCTACTTGATTTAGGTCTGTGGACCTTCGCTTATCTAATTTGTGAGTGTGCTAACCTTGAGAGATGAATTCATAAATTGTACAATGAACGTTTGCAAATGAGTTTCAAAAACAAATGTGACGGTTTTACAGATTGTTTTCAGTGTAAAACGTAACGTGAATCGTTACGTTTCCCACGAGCTTCCATAGTATAAAGTTATGAGAAAATTCTCCCATTATGCGGTAGAAAGTTTACCCAGACAGCCGGACGGAAGTGCAGCTAACTGCCCATTCGTGACGTCACTCATAGAGGTTCTTTTATTACATCATAAGCTGTCGAAGTAAGTCGAAAATTATTCAAGAAGTATCAACGTTTTTCAGCCCAGTTGTATGCAAAAACTAAATGCGAAATAGTAGCCAAGTCCATTGTTCATGTAAGTTGACTTGGCACTTAAAATAATTGGGGTCTAAATAGGTGCCAAATGTAGCTACTAAACTGCTTAACTACTAAGGCCGAATAACAATGTTGCCAACGAGAAAAACTCAAATCACGTTTCGTTAACATTCAAATCAAATGCTTGCGTAAAAACAGTAGAAAATTAAGAGGACTCTTTATAAACAATAATTGACGAAGTTATCATTAGGTGTCATTTGTGGATCTTTGACAGTCGTTACGGGTCGTCAGAAGCCCGAAAGTCTGACAACCAGTCTTGCCAAGGGGTATCATATTACTTAGTTACTGGGTTGTGGAGGGCAGATAGTCGCTCCATGTAAAATATGGGTATTCAGCTGCATCCGATTAGACTGGAAGCCGACCCCAACATAGTTGGGAAAAGGCTAGGCAGATGATCAATTGACGAAGATAGCAAATTTTTATGGTGAATGGTGAACTCAAACTCAAAGCATTTATTTCATTTAAACCATTTACAGGCACTTTTGAATTGTCAAGGAGTCGGTCAGTCAGAAATATGA
This sequence comes from Lithophane leautieri, assembly GCA_949152455.1. Lineage (NCBI taxonomy): Eukaryota > Metazoa > Arthropoda > Insecta > Lepidoptera > Noctuidae > Lithophane > Lithophane leautieri. The sequence continues at coordinate 2,049,293 of OX424469.1, read as the reverse complement.
AGCTAGTTGCCCATTCCAAAGCGAAGTAGGTACCTATGGAGAAGAACGGGCAAGAAACTCCACGGACACTCTTTTCAATAAATAAAAATTATATAAAAAAACTAAACCGACGAAAAAAAAACTGAAAAGCGAAAAATAAACGGAAGTCGGTGTCTTCACTTTTCAATTTTTGTTTTTTGCCACCGACTTCCGAAATTAAAGTTATTTATTTTTCGCTTTTCAGTTTTTTTTTCGTCGGTTTAATTTTTTGTAAAAAAGTTTTTTATTTTTCGCTTTTGAGTTACCATTTTCTCCAGCGTACTCCAGGGGGTTACTCCAGGTTAAAGACCTGGAGTTGATGATGAGTGGTTGTGTCATCAGAACTATATGTGTGCGAAATTTCAACAGAATCGGTTCACAGTTGAAAATTCAGTTTGTGAAAAATCAATCAACCCCATTTTTTCTACATTTAGGGGTGTATTATAGTTTCCAATTTTAAATGGGACCAACTTCGAGGTATACACTTCCCCATAAAAAATCAATTTTTCAAATCGGACAACTCACCAAAAAGTTATGCGTGGTCATACATAAAAAAAAAAAAGGCCCCTGACCATGCTTAGGGGATCCCTAAACTTAAGGGATGTCGATGTAAACGAGCATTAGTCAAATAGTCATGTAAATGAGACTACTTACAACATCACAAATAGAACACGCTCACAATAATGAAAAAAAAAAAACTATTTCCACACCTATAATTTCCATTCAATACCCAACAAAAGACCACACACAGCGAACTGATGACGGAACTCTAACATACTTCAATCTTGCTATGACGTCACAGCCATAACGTCATATCGTGAACAAAGCACGTTCAGCCTAGCTCTCGGAGTTGAATTTAATCTGGTCTTAGCTGGCACTCATCATCTATGCTCTTAATGAATTTGAAGCACACTCGCTTGGGTAACAGATGTCGGGCGAAGCTGGATGTGTCAGTGGGAGTTGTGATGGAATATGGTACGTAGGTATGTAGAGTAGTCATAGTATAGTTATTGAAAAGACAATCTTGATTAAATACGGTTGGCGCTCAGACAGAGCGCTGCGAACAATACAGAGAACCATGCCAAAATTACACCTCCGCTCTGTGCACTGTACACGCTCACACGCACACATTTACTATCATTTACAATCAAACTATACCTCACTAAGTGCCCACATGAAGCCGGCCTCACGTCACTGCTGACAGCGCTGTCTTGGTTTTTTATTTGGTCTGAAGATGAAGAGAAGTGTCAATTTGTAAAGAATTAATTCCGTATACCTAATACGGAATTAATTCTTTACAAATTGACGCACTACGCCAATTTACCGTGTTAGTCATTTCATTCATACAACACTGTCAACTGTCAGAAATGGTTGTTGTGATTTAAATACACCGACAATTTAAGTTGGTAGTCAGTTTGATGAACAATTAATTTCACAGACCTAACATTAGATTTCAGTAACTGGCCTACACAACTAAAGCAATTAAGTAAAGGGTTTCCTCTCCAAAAATGTCAAATGTACAGTCTCTCGTGTTTCATTTAGTTATAAGCTAAAAAGGCAAAACGCAAATCTGTAAAGATTTTATTTTATTTTTAAATGAAGAGACGTTTGAAACCATAGTTTGATTTACCAGTTACTACTTACCTCTTCTGTATTTAAGAATAATTCTACATGTCCTTGGTGGTTGGCTTTTCTTTGTTATTTTTTTCCGTTTTGGCTCTTTGTGGTCGTCTTGATCGATTTGGTTGCAACCCATATTCGGTCACCGACTAGTGTAAACGGGTTTGACTAATTTATAAAACTAGCCGTATACAGTGGTCAACCTAATTTAAACGCGCCTTTACACTTGTGCAAACAGGAAATTGTCATGTTAACATGTTAAGTAATTTACGCAACCATTTAAAAATATTAAAATAAGTTGGAAACCGCCCTCTATAGCCTGTCATAATTATATAAAGACTAACGTGTTTCTGAATGACACTGATTGCTAGACATTCATTACAGACTGATACTCAGCTAAATGTCTCTAGTTAACGTTAAAGGCTCCCGCAGAAAGGCGTGATGCGACTCTCGTCTAACAATTTCTTTGAAAACTTCACGGAAATTGCTCTACCAGTGTCGCGTTGCGCGTCTGCGGGAGCCTTAAGTCACACTTTCTCAGAACATGTTTATATCGCCTATTATTTATGTATAATTATATCAGTTAAATCTGTGTAGCAAAGACTAGTATTTAACTAAATTAAGAATATTGAAGTCTCAACAGAAGAAGAATCGAAAGAGCTGAATGTCATGTCATGGAGGGACGATTTTGCCCAGCAGTGGGATGATACAAGCTGTCAGTTACCAACGCTGAAAACGCATCAGCAAATTCCTTTTATATTGTAGGTTTCTTTAGGCGGCTTCTACTTTCCATCCAACGGGCCGTGTGTCGTGGTCTGTATGTCCACCTTCTTCGTGGCAATATTAATGGTCGAAGGCTGAATGCTGAGGAATATATTTTACAGTTAGTTATGGTCTACGCCAAAACCATGTCAATTTCATTCCTGTGCGAACAGAATAAACACGTAATCTATACCAACCACGTCAGGATTCCCATGCGTGGTGTTTTTGTGTGAAATACGTGTTTGGCGGTTCACGCTAGACATGTTTGCACGCTACGCAGTGCTAAAATATACATTGATTCAGCGTGTATGTCGCTAGTGACGTACTCTATGCGTGGTTTATTCGCTAGATCTGTTTGTGCATGACTGTACTTCTGTTCGCCGTATGTCGAATTTGTTTGGTTAGATTGGTAGTGTATAGAATTTTGGTTCGTAATAGTATTTTATTCGTTTGCATTAAAGAGTTTAAAATCAACTTGGTTTTTGAAACTGCATGGTGCGTATACGCACTTAACTTCTTAGATAATAGGCCTAGATTTGAGCCTAGGCGCTAACAAAGCATAAGTAGTTTTAAAACCAGAAAAGAATATTTGTAGCAGTACATTCATAAAAAAACAAACAGAAATGTATTTTTCTGAAAGATGTGTTCAATAAATTGCATTTTCTCAAACATGCTTGGAAATTCGAGCATTATTTTGACAACATTCTTCGAGATAAATCAAAATTGCTGTACTGGTAAAAAACAAGTGACGATGCGGCCAGCAGTCACTATGAAAATCCAAATATGCCATGTTTAGCGGCCAAATAAATTACTATGAAAACTCATATCTGTCGTGTTATTTAAAAATGGAACGAACTTTTTACTTCAACACACGGCAACCAAGGAGTTAACTTATCAATGATTTTATTTAAATTTCTAATTAGCTTGCAAATAGAACAAAGAAGATACAAATTAACATATTGGCGCATGAAAAATGATAGTTGTTCGTCATTGATTCTGGAATTTCTATTTAATTTACTCAGTTTGAATTTCCGCGCGTTGTTTTAGAAAAGTACTATACAAGCCTTGGCCGCAATCAGGAATTGATGGACTCACGCATGAGTGCCTCGGCTTCGCCTCGGCCCACATTTTCACGATCGTCCATCAATCCCCTTATTGCAGGCCGCGTCAGTAATATATTATACAAAAAAAAAAATTGTTAAAAATTCGTACATTTTCAGGCCACAATAATGTATGTAAAGATAATTATTGTCTCATTTATTTTATTCGAGCATTATGCTCATAGACATTAGTTATCGTTACTGTTTATCTGATTTTTTCATAAGTATGACGTTAAAACCAATGGAATAAAATAAATTCACATAACTAATTCTAGCGACAAAATGCCAGTTCAACATTAATCCAATTTACATGACCATCCCAAAGGAACTCAATTCCATTGTGTTCTCAACCAAAATGAAAAAATATTCTTAAAAGATAATATTATCACTCAATAAAACTTTAGCTAAGAAAAGCGCCCACACACTGGAGTTATTGTCTTTAATAAAGTGCTCTTGAAGCGCGCAGTCGGTTCCGGTCGTCGTCAAACTCATTACTGTCCTCTTTACCGACTTGGGAGACCTCATTCTGGAAATGTACTGTTGAGTATTGTGAACCAAATATTTGCCCTCAACGTCTCCTACGTTGAGGGCAAATATTTGGTTAACGTTTATTTGTTTTTGGATTTTATTATATGTTTAGGTTGATGGCTGTCGCTAAAAACCAGCGCTGGCTCCGTCCGCTTGGTCACAGGATTATGTTGAGCGATGGCCGCAGCATTATGCTGAGCGATGGCCGCTTTGTGTGGATGTGACGCATATTCTTTATTCTTTGCGTGTTCCCCAACTTGTTTTTTTCGTGTTTGTGTTGTTTCTTTGCGTCATGTTTACCGCAAATAAACTTATTTTCTTTCTAAAATTAGTAACCGTGACATCAAATAGTTACAAAATGATAAACATTCATGATGTTTATTTAGGATTCTGTACCCAAAGGGTTCCAACGGGACCCGGAAGGCTGCGTTGTGTGTGGATGTATCTTTTGAACCGTAATATGTAGACACTTGAAACTTTCACAGAGTGTTACTATTATGGCCATCGCCACTATAACAAAATATAATAAAAATAAAAAATTAAAATTAAAGGATTATACCTACAAGAAACGTAGCAAATATTCTACGGTGGTACAAAACCTTCGTGTGCCAGTCCGACTCTCTTTTTTTCCACAGCTGTATGTATATAATAGTCCTCCAGATCGTATTTCGGCCACGGCGGCCAATCTAAACGGAGACTAGCCTTCGGCAAGGGAGATATATTATAGTGCAGAAGTGTGTGCGCAGACACAGGCGCCACCAGGCCACCGTCGAAAGAACTATACTCCATTCGAAATAAGATTAGACATTTAAATAAACCTTTTTTACAGTCCGTTCAACCGATTTTGACTTCTATTGCGTTGGTGGCATGACAAATGGTAGCTGCAGTAGACTGTTGGCATTGCGTAACCTTTTTTGCTTTTAATGCCATCCTTATGCCTACGGTATAGCAGTCAAAATCGGTTGAACGGACTGTAAAAAGGTTTGTTTAAATGTCTAATCTTATTTCAAATGGAGTATGGTAGTACCTACTCGTAACAGCTGTTGTACACGATACACGGCGCCGTCCAATTAGCTCCTCCTTATACAGAAATCCCACGATCCGCGATTTCGCGGACGAACACCGACGAGCCCGAACGACGGACCGTGGGAAGGTGTAAGTGCGGGGTATTGCAGACATTGGAAGCGCCTCGGTGCGCGGTGCGTGGCGGTCTATGGTCGTCTGCCGTGTGTGTCCTTCTGCAATATTGCCGATCGTGAGATTCCACCATTATATTTCCACATAATTTCTCGTAAGAACTCGGCTAATGTTTCCGCTTGTCAAAATGGAGGCATTACGTGATGCTGTTTATCTCGACGCGGCTGTTAGCAGCAAGGACGCTTACTGACGCCTCACTCAGTACTGTCGCGATACGGTTGGCAGCAAAACCAATCACATTATTTTAAAATGCCTACAGGTTACAGAGAGAAAGAGAACTGGAAAAATATGGAGGAGACCTTTGCCCAGCCGTGGGACAATGTAGGTAGAAAAAAAAATTGTTACAGCTTCGTTGATCAACAGATCTGTAAAATAGAAGGAGAACATGAACACGTAGCAGACACACACTTGATTTCGTTAAGAGAGCCGTGCTTCCAACTACCAGCATTTTATATGGATCAGTTGCCTACCTGACCTCCACATTCCACAACTCAGTTACTGGGTAACACGATAGCCCTTGGTAAGACTGGTTGTCAGACTTTTGGGCTTCTCTCTACCCGTAATGACTGCCAAAGAGCTATACAAAAGACAACCGCGACCAACGGTTAACGTGCTTTCCGAGGCACGGAGGAGTCTCGATATGTAAAGATGGTCTCCCATCCACGGTACCACCCCGGCAAGTGTAGCTTAACCTCACGGATCGACTCGTGCTGCTGTTATTACTTAGCCACGAGCTCCTTTTTGTTATAAATTGTGTCTAGCATTTTCATTTCTCTAGACTGTAGCAGTCTGTTTTGTTTTAGAACATAATTGATTATACCATTGTGACCGCGCGAATAATTGTCAAGGCGCTGTAAATTTACGCTAAAATGCATTTATTATTAATTTACTTTGTCTAGGGTACAGGAATTATTTTTTATGACTGGATTTTCAATGGAATTGGAAATTCAGGAACAATAATACTATATTTTTACTCATTTTCTGTATAGTATAAACCACGGGGATAAACAACAACTGATCCTAATATTGTTTTTTCTTGTTCCAGAAACATTGCCAGTCGCGCTAAGATTGGGTAAGTTTTATTACTTTCTCCTTTTATTTTCTATTCAGTACAGTATTCGTCTGTCAACTTACTTGATGGATTCGCAATAGCAGTCAACCAAAAAAAGTTGGTTTTATTTATTTCTGGAATTGACATCAATATGAAAATGCCCGTTAAAAATGCACTTGAATTGTAGACATTCTGTGCTGCAATCCGCGGTTACAATTCGCAAAAGTAACAAATATTTGCATGGCCTACAAATATTGGTTTCAGTCTGATGGAAGATTAGGGTCTGTAAAAGTGGAAATGCAATGCATTTGCAGGATATGTCCTGTTTCGTAGAAAGAAAACTGTAAGTAGCAAACCACAATCGTTGCATCTGTGATGGGGCATCATTTCAACCTGCATAGGCACACGGCCCATTCATAAACCAGCGCCAGACAGCATCATTTGTCTGGCATTAATGCTGAAATGAACCTTTTTGGCGCAGCCGTGAGGCGCACATTATTGTTAAAACAATATTTTCTCTTTTTTATTCTATTTGTATATTGTGTTTCACGAACTGTGTCCAAATAAATATTATTCTTTCTTTCTTTCTTTATAAGTTACGTCCTTATAAAGCACTAGCTTCCGGCCGCGGCTTCACCCGCGTGTTATGTTGATAAAAAGTAACCTATGTCTTTTCTCAGGCTCTAAAATATCTGTGTACCAAATTTCATTTAAATCGGTTCTGTAGTTTTGGCGTGAAAGCGCGACAGACAGACAGACAGAGTTACTTTCGCATTTATAATATTCGTAAGGATTACAACATAAACACAAAACATTTTAGAGAAAAACATTTTTGAAATCATGATCGAAACATGTTGCTAAATAAATAAAAGTACCATCAATATGTAAAACGACGATTTCCGTCCAAAGGGTGAGACGTCGCTAGGGTGGCGGCAGACGGGGAGGCAATCAGGAAGTTGGATGAAATTACATATCAACGTACGATATTAATGTTATTTCTACGAATTTTGAAATCCTGACTAATATTATAAATGCGAAAGTGAGTTTTTTTGTTACTCTTTCACGCTAAAACGGCTGAACGGATTTGGATGAAATTTAATAATAATAATATAATAATAAATTATTTATTACCACAAAGTTCAAGTACATTGCACTGTATACAGATTAAAGATCTTAATTTAGCATTAGGTAGTTAAGTACAATAGGTTCAACCCTGTCCCCTAAACTAGGCTAGGCCTGTATCTTAGAAGGCAGTACCCGGATAAAGGTATGCTTATATGATTCTATTTATCTATTTTGGCAGACGTGCCAGTGGAAAGTGTCAAGTGAGTGCATTTTTTATGTTGTGGTAAGCTTAAAAAATGTGAGAATGAGAAAGTGAAGAGTGAATTGTATTGTATAAGAGTAAATGTTTTATGAATGTGTGAGGAAGTGGATTGGGTGTTTTGTGATAGTGTTGTGTGTATTGAATGAAGTGAGTGTTATGTTTGTAGTGTGTTAAGGATGTGCGAGTGATTAGCACGTGCGCGAAAGTTAGGTGGATTACACATAAGAGGTGTAGGTTTATTAGGTGATGTAGGTTAAAAGAGATTCCGTTCCATCATAGTCCTGTTTTAGCAGCCATTCAATTACTGTAATTTGGCACAGCAGTAGACCATGACCTGGAATAGGACACAGGATAGAGTTATCCCAATATTCCCACGGGATCGAGACTTATTCGAGGGACGCAGCTAGTAATAATAATTATATTTAGGTGGTATAAAATGTCAAAAACGTTTCGACTAATGCACAAATCGGATCAGCAAAATAGTAGTATTACTAGAGAGCTGATCTAAGTTCGAAGAATGTATTTGGATAATTCCAAGTAGTCATAATTATACTTACTTCTACAATAACACTAATGCGAAAAAAAAAAAATTTTGGTTTACCTCACATAAAAGATTGAATATTATTCTGACTAGGTATTTGGAAATGTTCCAGTCAATTAGTTCAAGAGAGTTTTAAAAAGGAAGGAATCTCAGGTGTAAATAATGCAGTTGAGATGATTAAATATTTGACATGATTCAATGTAACGTTGATAAGCTCATCTAAAAAACAAATCCTTCATAATCTGCTTGATGATCTCATAAATACCAACATTATTATTGTATTATTTTTCGTCCGGACACGCCGACGCGATGGTAAATACCGTTCCGTCCGGGTGAATACCGGACACGGTTACCAAGAGACGTTGACACCCATTTAATTTACTAAGGAAAATGCAGGACGGCGCCCTCACGCTCTTTATGGGATTGCTTGTAAAACCTCCCTGGAGCAAAGACAATTTCTTTTAAGAAAAAAAGAAAAATGTGCTACTAAAGCCAAGACAAGATGAACTTGGGCGCTCTTTTTAGGGTTCCGTACCCAAAGGGTAAAACGGGACCCTATTACTAAGACTCCGCTGTCTGTCCGTCCGTCCGTCTGCTACCAGGCTGTATCTCATGAACCGTGATAGACAGTTAAAATTTTCATAGATGATGTATTTCTGTTGCCGTTATAACAACAAATACTAAAAAAACAGAATAAAATAAATATTTAAGGGGGCTCCGATTCAACAAACGTGATTTTTTTGCCGTTTTTATAGATAATTGTACGGAACTCTTCGTGCGCGAGTACGACTCGCACTTGGCCGGTTTTTTTGCTCGTTTTTATACAAAATGGTACGGAAACCTTCGTGCGCATGTCCGACTCGCACTTGGCCGGTTTTTTTATATCTTGACGGTCTTGTTAAAGATTTTGTACAAAGATTTACCAGATTAAAAGATAAGATTTTATTTCAACTGCTTTTTCCCATAAACGAACCCTTGCAAATGCGAGTGGATATATATTGGTCCTTTAAGAACATCGTCTGAATAAAAGAAAATCACAGAAACTTCTTGCAACTTCATAATATTTGTCAAACGTTCATCTCATTTACAAAGTCCACTTTTTACACGAATTAATGTGTTTGACAAAAGTTGCCATCACTACATATTATAAAACAAAGTCCTCCGCCGCGTCTGTCTGTCTGTCTGTTCGCGATAAACTCAAAAACTACTGCACCGATTTTCATGTTGTTTTCACCAATGAATAGAGTGGTTTTCGAGGAAGGTTTTATTATACATATAATAACCGACATCCACGCGGGCGAAGCCGCGGGCGGAAGCTAGTGTTTACCAAAGGTAGGATCGCCCAACAGACGAAAATCACTTGACAAATATCAGAAATTATTTGGTAGGGTAAATAAAAATGGGTATAATTTCCTCGAAAAGGGTTCGGAATTCCAGATGAATTCGACCAATGTTAATTTTGACGTGAATTGAGCTTTCAGCATCACAACACAACGAAATCACAAAAAAGCATAAGTCCAAAAGGTTTTTTAGATGATAATAAAAATAAAATATACCTACTTTTAGAGAATACACTTCGATCCATCAGGTTAAGTTACGCTTGCCGGGGTTGGTCGGTGGATGGGTGACCATCTTTACATACCGAGATACCTCCGTGCCTCGGAAAGCACGTTAAGCCGTTGGTCCCGGCTGTCATTCGTTGATCTTTGACAGTCGTTACGGGTCGTCAGAAGTCCGAAAGTCTGACAACCAGTCTTACCAAGGGGTATCGTATTACCCAGTTACTGGGTTGTGGAGGTCAGATTGGCAGTCGCTCTATGTTAAATACTGGTATTCGGCTGCATCCGGTTAGACTGGAAGCCGACCCCAACATAGTTGGGAAAAGGCTGAGTAGATTGATTCTGTGGGTATTACCAGTGTCTGTAAAAACACAACAATATTATTTTATGAGCTTACTTAGTTTTAGGTAAGTATGCTTCGTAGTTAGCACTCCAAGAGTTTAGTTATTTATCTCTTACGTTTTGGTCAAAAAATGGTAATGATTGCCGTAACAAATTAAAGCTAACCTTTTCTAACACCGCAACCGGTTTTCTTTATCATGCGGAATATAAATAGTTCTCTCAACACCTTTTATTTTAAAAGAATAACAAAAATACTCGAGATATCGAAATGTAACATAATGCATGTAAAATTCAGGCGTTATGTTACATTTTACACGCTGGCCGATTGCCAAACGGTCCGCCATTTTATCATCTGCCAATATTTTCATTCGGTGCCGGGGTATAGCGCCAAAATTTTTATTATAAATCTACGAAGATTTTAATATTTGTATTGTAAAATATGGGTTTTTTTATTGTGTTACTAATTTATTGAAGGAGAGGTGGAAACGTTCTGGGAATTAATGAAAAGTTATTGATTGTGTTGGAATTTTTGTCTATCGAGTAAATTTTATATGATCGTGTTTTTACCAAACATAGGACCTAGCATCAATACTCAACTTTAACATAAATTTATTTCAAAATGAATGCTGCAGTATTTTGGCATAACGGAGGATCATGCTAAGCAATTTGAGGTACGGTAGGGCCTAAAGCATGTTTGTTCTATAAGCGATATTTCTCGCAATTTATGTCGCTACATCGCGTAAAGTTACTGAAAATTGTCGGACTCTTTTTTAGATAGTTAATTGATTCAGGCGTGACTTTGCGGAAATCCATTATAAAATACAATAGACGTAGATATATTTAGTAACCTATTCCGCTCAACTATTCTTCAAGAGTCATAAAAAACCACGTCGTGTTCTGGTTTGCAATTGGTCAATCGTCATCCTGAGGATGCCTCGTTGAGAGGTGAAACACGTGTCGTTTTCTTACAGGGTATTTTATGACTCTTGAAGAATAGTTGAGCGGAATAGGTTACTAAATGTATCTACGTCTATTGTATTTTAGATTCTTTATATTTATTTTTTAAACAGTATGCTGTCAATTATGATTCGATAAGTATATCAAGTTGTTGATGTCAAACGTCAAGGTGTCTCAGAGGCTGATAGAATGTCGTGGCAAGAGTATTTCAATGCTTGATTTTGAAGGGAGGTTAGAAAACATAATTATGCAGAAATGTATTCATAATCACTTATCTATTTTAAACTAATTGACGCAATGAACTTGTTGTCAATGAAAATGAAGACGACCCACTAGGTACTTGATGTGTTAGCAGATATAGGTAAACACTATAAGTATTTATATAGGTATTATCCAACTTAGTAAGCTTTTAGTGTCAGAATGATTACTGGTTATTTGCTGTGTATGAAAGTCCTGTTGAATATATGTTTTTTAGGGAAAGGATTTCATAAAGTAAAGCACAGAAAGACAAGGCTAGACATTTATTTAATTAAACTTTATTTAATGTTAGCAATGGTATACCAGTTCGTAAATGTGACAGATGTTACTATCGAACAAACAATATTTTAATATTAAAATAACCTCACAAAGTGAATAATCTAACAAGTGCAAAGGAACCTACTAGGCATAGCCCATTAAAGAGAAACAGAGTACTGCAATTTTACTTACAATGTTGGTATAATGGTTCTGTGACATTCATGTAGCGTCAGGTGTTCCTATACAGGTGGCAGACAGTACTATCGTTCCCAGCATTTAGAACGGCATACGTTATTACCGTCGTCCCTAACTACAATTCTGATTGCTTCCTTCGCTATTTGTAAAATCCGTTACGTGATAATACAAAAAGGTTCTGTTTTACAAAAATACAAAAGCAAAGAAAAAGTTAGTAGATAGTATTGTAAGTTACGATGAAGTTTTTAACGCAAAGATCTGAAACATAGTGCGATGCAGTTGTAACGGAGGGTTTTTAACAGAATGAATGAATTCCTAAGTCAGGCACCTTTTTTTATTTTGAGAGTGGGAAATCATCAAATGGATTCTCCCGCTCTGGGCAAAATCAAAAAAATCAAAATCAAAATATTTTATTTCACATAAGCCTACATGGGCACTTATGAAACGTCAGAAGCTAGGTGCACGGTTCCAATTGGTCGTTTCCTATGGAGAAGAGCCGGCAAGAAACTCCATGGTTACTCTTTTAAAAGATAATTGGCTTTTACAAATATTTCGAATTACAGTGTTAATAGTTATGGGAGGACAGTGTAGGCCATTCAAAAAGTTTCAGATAAAAAAAAATATTAAAATTAAATTAAAATTAAAAATAAAAGTCTACAGTTCACTAAGCCTACGACGTTCTCACATTCACAAGATAGAAAGGAATCTATATACGATAAATAAGATACTACAGATAAAAACCTATTTAAAGCAAATGACATGATTGCCATTACAACTGTAACTGGGCGGAGCGGGAGGGCGAGTCAGACTTTTACTGACTAAAACCCACCAGTGTTTCTTCAGTTGCCTATTGCCAAGGGTCCCGGTATCCCTTTCGGACTTTCCCGCAGAAGTCTGGCACCCCTGGGAAGAAAATTCCGACTATAATCTTGCTAATTTTATTACCGACTTCAAAAAAGGAGGAGGTACTATGTTCGGATGATTGTTTTTTTTTTTTTTTTTTTTTTTTTTTTTTTATGTATGTTCACCGATTGCTCCGCCGTTTGTGAACCGATTTAAAAAATTCTTTTTTTTTTCAAAAGCTTATACTTCTGAAGTGGTCCCATTGTCACCAAGTCAGGATCTGATGATGGGATCCTAGAGAAATCGAGGGGAACTTTCAAAAATCGTAAGGGCAACTAGTGCATTCCTTAATTTATTGATTAAGTATTTTACAGCACTACAATTTTATGAAGGTCTGGAGTCGATCTGATGATGGAGCCGAAAGACAGTCAAGGGAACTCCTCAATGGTTTACAGCAGATACCTCGTGTTTGGGCTTAATTAATTTGTATTGATAAAAACTTTACACTTTGATGGGTTATGACTGTCGTTAGGGGTCTGATGATGAAGACGAAAGACAGTCGAGGGAACTCCTCAGTGGTTTGCAGCAGATATCTTATGTTTGGGCTTGATTAATTTGTATTGATAAGAACCTTACACTTGGATGGGTTGTGACTGTCGTTAAGGGTCTGATGATGAAGACGAAGGACGATTAACGGAACTCCTCAACGGTTCACAGTAATTACCTTGTGTTTGGACTTAATTCATTTATATTGATAAGAACTTTGCAACCATATAGGTTGTAAGTGACATTACAGATCTGATTATGGTCACATTATAATATGATGATGAGGGGAACTATACAGTGTAAGCAAATGTATAGTGATCACCCTTATATTCTTGAGAAGGCACGGGAGTCTCATTAGCCAGCCACTTTCGTATAACATCTAAACGATACTTGCGCTGTTCAGACGACTCGCCACTTAATCGTTTTTGAATAAGATTGAGTCGGCAGATCTTATCATTTGGCAACTCCTGCGACAAATGAGAATGCATGTAATTTCTCATCTGAGATAACCTAGCATGAAGAGCTAACGGTGATTCATGGGAACCGGACATAGCACTCCGTTTGCGATTCTTAGATAGGCGTTCTTTTTCAGCAGTATTAGTCTCTTTAATTCTGTTTTTCTTCATGCGGGCGGCTCCTTTAGTTGGTCTACCCATGGTGATTACAAAAATCAAATTACACAAAAAATGGAAAAATAATAAAACTTTAAAAAAAAAAATTGACCGACTTCAAAAAAAACAAAACAAAAAAGGACTACTGTACTAAAACCAAACGACAAAAGTACTTCTTTAATAATAAGAGAAAAATTAAAAAAATAAAAAAATAACTTTAATTTCGGAAGTCGGTGGCCAAAAACTAAAATTAAAAGCAAAGACACCGACTTCCGAAATTAAAGTTATTTTTTAATTTTTTTAATTTTTCTCTTATTATTAAAGAAGTACTTTTGTCGTTTGGTTTTAGTACAGTAGTCCTTTTTTGTTTTGTTTTTTTTGAAGTCGGTCAATTTTTTTTTTTAAAGTTTTATTATAACCTCTGCATAAGCATTTTTACACATCTCCTCTGTGGCCCAAAAAATTAAGCCAAAGTGACCTCTGTGCTGCCAACGATGACACCGTGGAAGTGGCAAAGTTATGAGCCAACAAAATTTAATAAACTGTCGCGCCATCGACACGGAGTCTAAAAAGAGTGGCTCAAATAACACGAGAAGGAAGTCGCTAAAAACGTCCTGCGCCAAAAATACCGTAGAATACTCTAAACTGCATATTTTCCCCTTCTAAATCCAACCCCCGCTAAGGTCACTTCCCCTTAATACCGGCAACGACAGTACATTAGCGGTATTATGCGATATGTCACCGGCAGTGACCGTGGCATGCTTGGGCGCGGTCCAACGTCATGTTCGCTCGATTATGTGCATAAGTTACGTCACCCATTATGTGGTCTCATTGCCAACAGACTGACAGGTCAAGACTTGGTTGTGACGTGGTTTGTTGCTACGTCATGCTGCAGATGTAAACTGAAATGGCCATCAGCCCGTAGAGTGCTACAAGTATATTTTGACGGTTGAATGACAACAACGCTCCCCGCGTTGTTGGTAAATATTTGTGTGAAACTGTATTGAAATAAAAACTTTTTACAAAAAAAAAAACAACCCACTTTCATCCAACTTTTCGTTTCCTATGGAGAAGAGTCGGTAAAAAACTCCACGATTAGGTAGATACTTTAATAATTTGGCTATAACAATGTTTTGTAACTACAATGTTAATAAGTTTAGACCAATCAACAAGTATCAGGTACTTAACAAATAGAAAAGTTATTAGTTCATACCCAACAATACATACCACACAATCACCTAAAAGTGTGGTAAAAAACCTCCGCTGAAACGATCACTTTCCTAACACTCTGGGTCATCGAACGGAAAACAACTCACTTTTATGGAGACAATAACTTCAATCAGAGGAGTGCTATATTATGTCGTGCCGTACCTACCCTATATTATGTCGTGTCGTCTCGTGCCGCTCCCATAACCATGCCGGACTTATGGGAAACTCGTACGTTCAGGGGAGGAAGTTTCTAAGTCTTCTTTTAGGTTTAACTTTTGATGGTTTGCGAAGTTTGTGTTTATGGTAGTTTTATCTTAGGGGGTTTGCTAAGTTAATAAGATTATTAAGACATAGTGAATGGGAAAAGGGAGTTATGTGTATGGACGGATAGATTCGTAGTTAAGTATTACCTATAAAGGCGTACAAGACCATTACATATAGTAAGGCTGCTTTCCGAATTAGAACATAATCGCTCATAGCGCTCACATCAATAATGCGTTCCAATTTAGATATCACGATTATGACAGCTAAAGGCTGTCAACAATTCGGAATGCTCGTGAACGCGCTCACAGTGCACACTCAACTGACGTTGAGCGTGCACTGTGAGAAACTTGTAATATATTTTTATTTTTTTGTGTATGTATCACATATTTCTTCTTCTTCTTTGGTTAGGTGGCGACTGTAGCCAGAAGCACAAGTTCGAAAATGCCACGTTAGGTTCTTGAACCTATGATGATAAGATACGACTCCATGAACAACTGTCATTTTTGACAGCGCTCACGGTGATATTAATTTAGGGCATGGTCGGCGTTATCGCAAGATGGCGCCTGTCATGACGTCATCTATGAAGATTCACGGGACATCGTCATCACGTTCATGCTAATTCAGAACGGGTGTCGCTCAAATCGATTACAGCGTAACTCGGAGCGCAGCCTAGGTGCAATGAAAAATCGTATTTTTTATACATAACAGAAACGGTCTGAAATACTTAAATGCCAATTAATTAAAAAATCTGTGAAGTAGTACTTGAACCGTCTAGACCAATTGTGAGATTTTTAAGGTTACAAGCACTTTTGTCTGCAGAACGTTCGATTGCAATTATACAGAAGTACTATGTATATATTGATGGATGAAGAGCAAAATATTCATCATTATAGCGTAGTATTTATAGTAGTTTGGTTTGAGGTCAAGAACAGCAATTATTTGGATTAAGAGGTTCTACGAATTGGAGGTAGAAGAGGGAGGAGAGGAAGCATTTCTTTTAGTTGAAGTTTAAAACCGATTGTTTTATTAATAGTGTTAATTCGAGAGTTGGTCTTCACTCTATAACTGTATAACTTTTATGGTTGGATCTACATCTACACATAAAATGTCAAAATCCCCTCAAATAAAAATGCATTATGAACAACTATCTACTGAATGTGGCTCCGTGCGAGTATATGATTTTCCGATGAAAAAAAAAACATTGTTATTTCTGGTGTTCAAATTATTAAAGAACTTAATCAGTCTTGGGATGGTGAGGAGCTCGTGGCTAAGTAACAACAGCCGCTCGGGTAGATCCATCAGGTTAAGCTACGCTTGCCGGGGTTGGTCTGAGGATGGGTGGCCATCTTTACATACCAAGACTCCTCCGTACCTCCGAAAGTACGTTAAGCCGTTGGTGCCAGCTGTCATTCGTGGATCTTTGAAAGTCTGACAACCAGTCTTACCAAGTGGTATCGTATTACCCAGTTACTGGGTTGTGGAGGTCAGATAGGCAGTCGCTCCATGTAAAATACTGGTATTCAGCTACATCCGGTTAGACTGAAAGCCGACCCCAAAGTCGGCTTCCAGTCTAACCGGATGCAGCTAGTTGGGAAAAGGCTAGGCAGATTGATTGAATAAGTCATGGGAACTGTTTTAATCTGCAGTAGGTATATGAAGTATTTGAAAAATCTACAAGAGAGCTATTCCTTTGTTTGGTAAAAATAAAATCTGTAGCTACAAGAGGCATATGTCCAGTATTGGGTGGGAAAATCATGTTAATATTTTTACCGTCACATTTTCGTGCTAAACACCTATGTTTTTGTAACTTTTCGAATTTCTATTCGGTGGTAGGTATGCATTTTATGAGCTGTACCTAATTTGTGGGATAATTTACATAATTATTGTTTTGAACTATCGTATTCAATCATTTGTGTCTATGTAGATATGTTTAATTATAATTAAACTCATCTACCTACATAGATTTCGGAACAATTATTATTATTCCGTAAGAAATGGAATAATGGTTATTGTTTTCGATGAAAGTCTCGGTTCTCAGAAATATTACTGACAATGGCTTATAAACGATATTTGTTATCAAAACAGTAATTAGTGGCTTTTATTAGTGGTGATTTCGGGGTGAGTTAATTGAATATTTTAAGCCATTACCAATTGCCCATTACGCCGGTTGATTGGTTTTTAATTATGTTTTTATGTGTCTTTGTTAATTAACGTTCGGCTGCATCCGGTTAGACTGGAAGCTAACCACAACATAGTTGGGAAAAGGCTAGGCAGATGATGTTAATTAACGCTCGGCGTAATGAAAATATTTGATGATTTTTATAGGAAAACTTTGATTTTGTTACGCAATGAAATTAGATAAATGATTTGGTTATTAATGATTTTACAGATTTTTTTTTACAGTTTGTGTTTTCTTGTTTCTCAGAGAAGAATCGGAACAGTGAAAGCCACGTCGTGTTCTCAGTATTTCAATTAGATTTACAAAAAGTTTTCGTCACTTTTTGGCTTGCTTTCCTTTGTTAATTACTGTCTTTTAACAGAATACCGAATTCCTTTTGATAAAAAAAGGCATTGTCCATTACCTTTATGAAGATTATAGAAATTATATTCATTTAATAAACACAAAGGAACAATATCAAATCCAAAGCACAAGCGCGAAAATATATCCGAAAGAAAAAATGTATTCTAGTACCAAAAATAAGCATGAAGCAGCTTATCTCTTGGAAGCAGTCATCAGCTTCAACCGAACGGAACAGGTCAATAGTAATCATAACCAGTGGAGCAGAAACCAGTAACTATCTACAGTCTTTTAAACCCGTTCCGTTATTGGTATACTTACCGGAACTGATATCACAGCCGTACAGGAAAACATAAACGAAACTTTTATCTTTATGTGACTCTTTAGCTGTTCGATGGGACGCCGCTATACTTTGAATGTATTTTAGTGGCATAAACTTTGCTGTCAAAGTAGCTGACTACATCGTTGCTTATCAAGTTAAATAGAAGTCAAACGCAAAATTATACAGTTCAAGAAATGAGACGTTCCAATTAACGCAAGGGAGGTTAGATCAAGGAGATTGGTCAAGGCATTGCACTGACATACGCGGAAGGGTGGATACAGGGTGATGCAGGAGATGCTTACCGCCTGGCCACGGGACATTCCGCTGCTGCAAATTTTGGCGCGGTGCGAATGGCGAAGCGTCTTGCGACTAAAACAAATGAATAAAACTTTGTTACAAACTTTCTCCGCTTTTCAGTTCTTTTTTCGTCGGTTTAATTTTTTGTAAAAAAGTTTTTTATTTTTCGCTTTTGAGTTACCATTTTCTCCAGGGTACTCCAGGGGGTTACTCTAAGTTAAAGACCTGGAGTTGATGATGAGTGGTTGTGTCATCAGAACTATGTATGTGTGTGAAATTTCAACAGAATCGGTTCACAGTTGAAAATTCAGTTGGTGAAAAATCAATCAACCCCATTTTTTCTACCTTTCGGGGTGGATTATAGTTTCCAATTTTAAATGGGCCCAACTTCGAGGTATACCCTTCCCAATAAAAAAAGAATTTTTTAAATCGGACTATTCACTAAAAAGTTATGCGTGGTCAAAAAAAAAAAAAAAAATACTGGTCGAATTGAGAACCTCCTCCTTTTTTTTTCGTCGGTTAAAAAATGTACTGTCCGCCGCACCGCCCGCCGCACCGCCGTTCGCGCCGCCCGTCCCGTGGCCAGGCGGTTATTGTCGCTTAGAAAACTGCAATAGGCTGTGATAATTGTCATCTTAGCTACCTAAGAATTATTGCGTTATACGAAGCTATAAAGTCAAAGAAAAGATATAAGTTTGTTAACTACGAGTTCCATAATTTTTGCTCATTTGGAACAAATCCTTTGTCACTGCGCCATTAAGTGACGTGGCATTGTCAAAGTTTCGAGACAGCCGCACACAATTTGTTGTCGCCCAAAACTTTTGACGTTCCATTTCCGCTTTACTGAAAAAAGGAAAAGTTTTTATGAACCTCCGGCAATTTATTATTTTTTGCGTTTGCCTTTAAACAGTTTCAATTCTTTTATAAATGTTATGGTTTATGTTTATTGATAAACACAATATTTTTTCGTTCACTTAGAGAAGATTTTCACTTATTTATAGGCAAAAAACCTACCTACACCGAACTTACTATCCTAGTATGCAGTCTGTACTCCCCACACTTCTGTGGTGGCATCTACATCGCCACATGCGAACTACGCATCAAAGACCCGACGTCACACAAAAATCATGACGTCACTCAAAGTCCTGCATCGCGCAATTAGAGTTTACCGCGCAATCAACATATACAAGATCCCAACATCAATCGTTGGGCAGTGGTCAGTTGCCCGCCAGCCCTACCACGTCGCCAGCGCGACCCGTCTGGTCGGCCACCTTTTTCTATAGAGGATGAGCGAACTTTACACCTTGTTCCTCATACCTCTAAACTTCAAAGTAACTATAACTAACAATAATTAAAACGTTCCTAATCCCCCGAGAACGTCGCATCGCTAGTAGGTACAAACGTATATTACCAGTTCGACAAAGTGGGTAATAGCTATGTAAGAAGAATATTTAAAAAATGATTAAATGCGATAATTCATAACGCAGCTTGAAATTGTCTAATAGAAAACAACCAATTAGACACTTCCCGAGTTTCCCGACTCAAAGACGAAGCCTGGAGCAATAAGGTTTATATTTCCACACAGCAATATAGGATTCAATTCAAACCGCACTGTAGTGAACCGTTAACTGATTGATAGTGTAGTAACCACGAGATAGCAAGCTATTTGTCTCTTTAAGCTGACTTTTACTGACTCGATAGAATTCACATAAAGATTTAGAACCTATTTTTTTTCTTTTGTACTTGACGAAAACTCAGGGAAGGTTATAAACCGGCTATCTTTACGGGTACCATCGCTTTAGCCTAAACCACCGAGTTGATTACCACGTATGACGTATTGTTGAATTTGTTCTGAATAAGTATTTTTCTTAGCAGTGCTCGAGTTTTTTTGTTCTTTAATAAAGACATTAGTGAGAGGTGCTCGTGGCGAAGTAATAACAGCCGCACGGGTCGATCCATGAGGTTAAGCTACGCTTGTCGGGGTTGGTTCGTGGATGGGTTACTGTTTTTACATGACCGGGACTCCTCCGTGTCTCGGAAAGCAAGTTAAGCCGTTGATCCCGGCTATCATTCGTAGATCTTTGACAGTCGTTACGGGTCGTCAGAAGCCCGAAAGTCTGACAACCAGTCTTACCAAGAGGTATTATATTACCCAGTTACTGGGTTGTGGAGGTCAGATAGGCAGTCGCTCCATGTAAATATTGGCATTCAGCTGGATCCGGTTAGATTGGAAGCCGACCCCAACATAGTTGCGAAAGGCTAGGCAGATTAATTTTGAATAAAGGCATTAGTGACGTTTATTCCATGTCGTGACATAGTTCTGCTGTTGCATAATGTCAAAGTGACTATATTAGCGCTGCAGCTGCTTTATATGCAGTAAGCACGACTGCCAACATGCAGGATTGATATCTCACTGGGTTCGCTGTTTATACTGTATTATACTTGGAAATGTCACTAATGTACTAAATTATTGAAACATACATTAAGTAGTTCTTGTACTCATTATCTGCTAACATAATCAGCATTAAAAACTGTTCTACGTATTCAAAATCTTATTTATTTACTAAAAGAAGTTTCATTTAATGTTAATTCAATTCCTTACAACCGTTTCTAGTGAAACAACGCCGGAAAAGCCGTTTGTGTAAAAAAAACTCAAACAAAAGAACAGTCGCGAGAAAAATAGTTTCAAACTTTTCCCCTCTTGCAAAGGGAAGACAAAAACAGTAAAAAAACGTTTTCTGACAGTTACATCGCTATCATTATAGTAGCTATTAAGTAGCTATCACTCTTATTTACGGAGATAAGGGATCTGACACATGTTACACAAACCTCCTTAACCATGACTGTGAACACACCCTTACGGGTGATCCGAGGATGTACCCGGAAAACCCACAAACTCATATTTACAGGTTTTAGGAGGAAATACTAATAATGTTTTTTCTCTTTAACTTCTTTTATTGCTTTGCTAACTTCGCTCTTTTACGAAATTTAATCCCCTGACGTTCGTTTTGATCAGGCGTTAGCCGCATTAGGTTGGCTCAGTTCGTTATTATGAGGATAAATAAAGTTTTTATTTTATGGTTCATTATAAATTATCATCTGGTCCCAATTTTCTTTGTTTCTGTTTTTTTTTAAGCGGACTGGGTAATTTAATTGAACACATTTTATCAGAGTAATATAGGAAAAGTTTTTTTTTTTTGTATCATGTAAATTGGAGTTTATTTTCTCACTTCAAGGGACAAAGCAATGGAAAAATTCCGGGCAGATATTACGACTTTTTTATGGGCACTTTCTCTTGAAGATTTGTGGTCACATTGGCAGCTCTTAGTAAAAATAACAGCAGTTTTTTCTACATACTTTGTTGTAATTCAACTACTGTGAAACATAAAGGCTTGTGAATTCAACTATTATGTTGGTAGCTCTCCCGAGCAGATTACTGGAGCGAATTCAACTAACGAGGTGTCACTGGGTTTGTCACATTTTTCGTGTCACAAACGATTGTAATTACATTTTTCTCAAACATGCTTGGAAATTTGAGCATTATTTCGACAACCTTCTTCGAGATAAATCGAAATTGCTGTACTGGTCCAAAACAAGTGACGATGCGGCCAACAAAGTTACTATGTAAATCCAAATCTGGCGTGTTTAGCGGCCAAATAAATTACTATGAAAACTCATATCTGTCGTGTTATTTAAAAATGGAACCAACTTTTTACTTCAACACATGGCAACCAAAGACTTATCTAAAAAATTATTTAAATATCGATTTGGCTTGCAAATAGAACTGTATGTAGTAAAGAAGAAACAAATGAACGTAGTGGCGCATGAAAAATTAGAGTTGTTCGTCATGTATTCTAGTTTTTTTTTTTTTATTGTTTGTATTTCCGCGCATTATTTGAGAAAAGTACTATACAAGCCTTGGCCGCAATCAGGAATTGATGGACTCACATTTTCACGATCGTCCATCAATCCTCTTATTGCTGGCCGCGACAGTAATGTACTATTACGTAAACTTTTACGTGTCCATGCTTCATGTAAATTGGATAATTTTTGAGTACACTTATTACACTATTGTTTTGAAGTTAAAATAAGCTTTGTTTTCAGTGCTATCAGTTTGTTTCAATTAAAAGATGGGAGAACGACTTTCGGATTCGAATGACGCGTTGGGTCAATCAATCTTGCAGTCTTTTGGTTTTGTTGTTTAACCTTTTTCTGTCTCACTGCTTGGGTAAAGGCATCCCTCAAGTCCTTCCAAAAAGTCTTTTCCCGCGCCACCTCGAACCAGACCTCGTACGAGTCCAGGTCATCTCGCCACCTATTTCCGGGCCGGCAGCGCCGTCCGTCTTCAGGGACGCATTCAGCGTTTTTTATGTTTAATCGGATGTAAATCCACAGTTGTGTTTCAGAATCTAATATTAGGATCTTCGTATTATTTTATACATTTCAGTCACATCTCTTGTTTTTATAATCTTAATTATTATATTTAATCACAATAACAAAATTAAAGATAGAGCTTTTTAAAAATCAAGTTAGCACAAGGCAAAATCATCTTTGAGGGAAAAAATTGCGAGTTTATTAACTTTTTAAACAAATGACTACCTCAGACGATTGATATCAATACTTAACTGCTTAAAACACGCATAACAAAGGTTAAAAAGTGATATTTTTATCGCTTTGGTTGCATGTACCTTCCACCCCATACATTTAATGGAATAACAATGCATTATCAAGACAAAAATCATTTAATTATGTAACAGTTAGCGTGCAGACTGCATCGATCCGCGCCTTCATAATTCAGAGCTGGATTTTCCATTGACTCACTTTACGGTGACCATGAAAAGTATGAGACGGCGCGGTCGTAAACATGGCGTTCTCTTAGTGGTATTAAAATATATCTATTGTTACAGTGTTGATTTCTAAATAGCGCTTCTAACTAGCTTCAACTTTCTGATTAACTGAACGACTCTTTGACAATTCAAAAGTGCCTGTAAATAAATGCTTTAATTGAAATAAATGCTTTGAGTTTGAGTTTGAGTTTGAAAAGAGGGAAGATTTTGATCGACCCGCTTAAATGTAGAGTCTCAAATATACATTCTATTATCTTACTATTACTTTGATGTTTGTATGTTTAGGGTTTATACTCTGCCAGAGATGATTTCCGAAACTCAAAATAAAAAAGTGTTTTTTATTGATTTTTTTCTGTCATAAACCTTCTTAGTTTTTAATTTTGTGTCTGGTTCAACAGTTTGTATTTCGTATGTAATATTATTTTCAGTAGTAGCAGGATTTTTATTAGAACAAAAATTATATTTGAACCTTTTAGTGCTTTATAGATAAATCAATAATGATTATGTTTTAACGTGTGTTTGTTCTTTAGTTTTGTTTCTATGAATCCGTGTAAGCTTTATATATAATATAGGTAATACATTAGTTTTTATTAGCATTTATATTATTTCGTCTAGAAAGTTATATATAGACTATAGTTTAAGTATCTGCTCGTAGCTGATGTTATTTATTGTAATCTTTATGTTAGAAGAAACAAACATTACCAAATTTTTAGGTTAGACTGTTGTAAATAAATAAACACATTAATTATTGCTTTAAACGTTTAATTAACATTTAATGGCTCTCGCGGCAGTTTTCGGGAAATTCTCGCTCGTGAAGCATAATAAGAATGTAGGAAACAGTTCCAAGAATCAGCTAATGGTGAAAAGGCGTCTTTGTGATCGTTAAATTAAAGTATAACCTTTTGTAGACTGCCATTTTGTTTGAGAATTAATTTGAGTACCAATTTGTTATACCTACATGATTGTACGCTGTTTTGTATTTCGGAAACAACAATTTTCTTGGAAAACTTCTTAGGAAATACCAAACATTATGTAGGTTGGTATAAATGAGGTAGTATAGAAGCAGAGAAGATTAAAATAAAGCAAACAGCAGCCATAAAATAAGCCTGATAATTATCATTTGAATATTTCATGGATACCCTAAACTACACCTTGTATTGATAACACCCGTACAGTAACGAATGGTACAATCACGACAAAAACATGTTTCGCTATCTTATTCACGGTACAAGTGAATACTAAAGTGTTTCTCGTTGTTCACCCTCTGACACTTACAGTTAAAAGGAACGAAACGAGCTTTCTGCACATGTAATGAAGCTCAAATTCGAATAACTCATAATTGGTAGCAAACTCGTATTGTTGAGAATAAAAGCGTTATAGTAATTTAATTTTAAGTGGATCTTATACAATGTTAATAATACTTAAATTGGAATAACACACATAATTAATGTTTCCTGTTGTTAAGTAATAATAGTCTAACTAGAACGTATACAATTTGGTTTTACGTCGAATTTTCGTGAAATACGATAATATGATTGAAGTTTGGCAAATCTTTTGTTGGAATTGAATTGTGTACAATGGATATGGTTGAATACAGTAATAATTAAGGTAAATACTGGCTTCAATGGGTAAATAATGTGTGGGTTTGTTATGCGTTTTGAGCATTGAGCATCTAGATTCACAAATAAAACACTCAAATCTAGGCACAGAACATTTTATTTAAATAAAAATAACACATACTTGAATCGGATAAGTGCTTTTGAATTATATCTAAGTGGAGAAATGGATACACAACGACATTACATTATATAAATGTAATTCAGCTGCCTGTCCTTTTATCCACTTTATAGAATTTTGTGAACAGCTTACTTTTTCAACTACAAAATCTATAACAACTTCCTTGCTCTTTTCTCATTACATCCGTAGTCCGGTATGCTCATTTGCTCGTCAGACATTAACAAAGTATCCAAGGAAGCTGCCAGCCAATCAAATGACAAAGGACTGAGGAAGTCCCGCAAAATTGGTATTGGACTAGTAAAGTAATTCGTTGAGAGAATGAACGCAGACTGATTAGTGAGGAAGTCTCTTTGAGCGGAGCGCTAATTGAGCAAAATGTTTCATTTGGATTTATTTCGTCTATAATTTATAGTCCAGCACCATAATTGCGGAATACACGATCAATCACGATTTGAATAATTTTGAAAGAGATTGCTAATCCGTTGCTTCATGGTCGAAAAAAATCCACTCACTACGTAAATAATTCAAACGATTCAGCTCGGCTCATGTTTATTTTCAAATGATTTTTACATGATACTATATGAGCTAACAGTCTTAAAATAATAATATTCTACGTAGATGTACATAAAACAGGAGGGGAAGAATTTTTTTTTTTTTTTTTTTATTTAGGGCACCAAAAAATTAATACTTATTGCTAAATTGTTAATGGGAAGATGTTTACTTGCAAGGAAAACACCAATAAACTAGACATCAATGCTGATCATTTTTTAGAATATCCTCAGAATTAAAGTAGTAATTTTGTGATGTCCTGAACACTCTTTTAAAGACCATGGAGAGAAAAACCAAAATACATAATAATACATACTCGTATACACATTTATATGTGCTTAATTGGGTCTAAGTTAACCCAAAACGTTTTACAATCATCTAAAAAAAAATTACGTCAGATTCACGTCCAATTTAATTCTATTTTCATCTACAAAACCAGTTTCATCAAAGCCAGCGCTGTGTAGCTAAAAATTGAGATTTTCCTCTCAAAAAATGTATGTACAACATCGCTCGGATTTTCAGTGCGTTCGCAAAAATAAAGGCTGTAATTTAGCATGTCAGATGGTCGTGATGAACGAGTGACGTCACTGGAAGGCGGTGGAAAGGGGGAGTATGGAAATAAATAATTAATAATCTGTAGATCAAACACTTTTGCTTGAGACTGTATTGCGGGCATGAATGATTTAGGATTACAAAAAAAAATTATGTAAATGAAACACATTTTTTATTTATAATTCGCTTATTTCAAGCTTTTCACTTTTATTAAAAATATAGTACATTATTGTCGCGGCCTGCAATAAGGGAATTGATGGACGATCGTGGAAATGTGGGCCGAGGCGAAGCCTAGGCACACATACGTGAGTCCATCAATTCCTGATTGCGGCCAAGGCTTGTATAGTACTTTTCTCAAATAATGCGCGGAAATTCAAACTGAGTAAAATAAATAAAAATTCCAGAATCACTGACGAACAACTAATTTTTCATGCGCCAATATGTTCATTTGTTTCT
This sequence comes from Lithophane leautieri, assembly GCA_949152455.1. NCBI lineage: Eukaryota > Metazoa > Arthropoda > Insecta > Lepidoptera > Noctuidae > Lithophane > Lithophane leautieri. Next base: position 2,022,829 of record OX424469.1, on the reverse strand, counting down.
TCTTTGTTCTATTTGCAAGCCAATTCGAAATTTAAATAAGATCTTTGATAAGTTACCTCCTTGGTTGCCGTGTGCTGAAGTAAAAAGTTCGTTCCATTTTTAAATAACACGACAGATATGAGTTTTCATAGTAATTTATTTGGCCGTTAAACACGCCAGATATGGATTTTCATAGTAATTTTGCTGGCCGCATCGTCACTTGTTTTTTAACAGTACAGCAATTTCGATTTATCTCGAAGAAGGTTGTCAAAATAATGCTCGAATTTCCAAGCATGTTTGAGAAAAGTTTCATTCGAAATGGACTCACAATTACTTGGTTGTATTTGAAGCCAATATTGTTGCAATTTCAGACCCTAATATTTAGAAAAGCCACTGCCACACCACACGACACCACACCACACACACCCACACCGCCACACCCAAGCCACACCTATGATTTATTAATCCTTCGAAAGTGTACTTCACAATAATAATTTATCATTCTACAGGTATAAACAATTTTCGAATTCAAATAAATTCATTGTATGATCAAGTTAACATTTCTAAATCTATCAAAAACACGTCCAAATTCAACTCAATTTAATAATCCATTATCATCATAAATTGGCAATTTTCTTCAAAATATTTATAATCTTCATCCCCTAAGAGAATTCTCAATATTGTTTTACAACTTAAGTATAGATTTTGGATCCAATCTCCAACGTATTATAGAAAAAGAAATTTGATTTCTTTTAACTTAAGATTGAAGGGAAAATACTTTGGGGTTTATTAGAATCCTTTTTATTTAAACACTCGAGGGCTGAAAGGTTTTTTGTGCGCCTTCTATATTTTTAGGGGCAAGTTGATCCATTATTATGGTTTTCAATTGTATTTAATCATTTTACTGTTTATTACAGCCGTTTCTTACTGGTATCTAAGCCTTATCGGCTTTTAATGTTCCCACTGTTGGGACACAGGCAGGGGCTGTGGGCTGTAATCCACAGAGGATTGGTAGATGTCACATGTCTTCGAATTCTTGGTTGTAGGACATTCTGTACTTACATTAATTTCAAGACTACCACAAAAAAGGACATAAAATGTACACTGTTCATTCCATTAAAACAGAATCTTTCAGCGAATTAGATGCAGAAAATTGTCCATTATATGGCTGTAGCCACCATCTGGCAAATAATCACCATCAGTGACGGTAATTCGAAAACAAAACCAAGTCTGAGGAAATTGCTAGTGAATTGGTAATGCACTGAAGTACCCCATTCGTACCCTGAACAAACTCCCCTGAACAGCCCCCTGTTTTTCGTCAATTTTCCCCTAGACTCCCCTGTGATTAGGGCACGGACACAATAAAACATTTTATTACGACATATTTTGTTGTTTAGCTGTTTTAAAATTCTGTGCAAATCTGAAATGGTAGTAATAATAATATAAAAAATTATTTGGTGCATTTCCTTAAAAAAATATTGGAATTTTTCGGCAATAAAAATAAGAAAAAGAAAAAGATATTCCCTGGTAATATAATCGTACGTTACAAATTGTAAAAGAATGCTAAAACTATATAAATATATTATTTTCAGCACCATCCTTACATCCTTATATATTATAAAACCAAGTCCTCCGCCGCGTCTGTCTGTCTGTCTGTTCGCTATGAACTCAAAAACTACTGCACCGATTTTCATGCTATTTCCACCAATGGATAGAGTGGTTCTCGAGTAAGGTACGTATATAATATCCATCATCCACGCGGGCGAAGCCACGGGCATCAGCTAGTACTTACTAAAACCTACTGTACTTAAACTTTGATCTATTATTCTTCAAACAATACAAATATTGTCAACAGTATGTCTCAAGCCTAACCCTGGACGTCTAGTGACAAAAATAACAATAAAATAAATGAAATGGTCTCGCCAACGCCGCGGGGGCTGACATCGCAGTTTACTTGTTCCGACGTGATACGTGCACTGCTCTCTGACACATGTCAGATTGAGACAGTCTCCCTTTAGTCTCTCTATAATTATGATGGTCGACAAAGACAAGATATAGACTGACGTTATTCTTAGAATTCCGGAAAAGTGTGGTTAGAGTTTAGTTTTGAATGTTTACTATTTAATACTGTAATAGAAAGTTATTTAAAGCTGCCTTTTAGTGTATAGGCTTAGGTATGTAGGTAGATCGGATGAGGAAGTGCAGTAAAAGCAGAGATTCGCTGTTCCTTTAAGTCTCTCAAAATCTAACAATGCTGTTCAACTTTTTCACCTATTACTTTTAAATTGAAAACGAATTCTTTCCATAGTCTACATCGATTTCAAAATAAAAAATTTGCTGCAATTTAGCCATTACGCTAGCTCAAATGTTTAAAACACTGATAAAGCGGATACAGTTCTTTTTTTTTTTTGAGTGTGGGTAATCATCAAATGCCTTCTCTCTGCTCTGAGCGGAGCGGGAGGGCGTGTCGGACTTCTACTGACTAAAACCCACCCGTGTTCCTTCAGTTGCCTGTTGCTAAGGGTCCCGTTATCCCCTTCGGACTTTCCCGCAACCCTGGCAGTGCGGATACAGATCTAAAGGATTACAAAATGACTTTTTTAACATGAAAGCATAAGTTTTACAGAGTAGAAAAGCATCAGGTGTACAGAGTATTGTCTTGTTGTTCAATAGCGAAGGAAAGCTATTGCCGAGTTAATGGTTGTTGCATTTTGCCATCAATTCCGCCATAGTAGTTTATCCTTGAGGTGTGTGATGCAAGTGAATAGCGAACGGAGGGATATGACAAAGAACGATAATACTAGAGTACCTATGCATGGATAAAAGCACTAGTTGTACAATTACAACATTTGCAGAACTATTAAATATTTTTTTGGAAAACCTGCATTGACACATTGCCAAAATTTACACAACTAAGTACCTACATAAAATAATTACTGAACCATGAATGGAACTTTGATATCAGGATAAAATCGACCACGCAATGAATAAAATTTAAAAAAAGATACGGTCTTGGGTCCCTTACAAAATTCTGACCGAGTTGATCTTCACCAGTATTGAGTTATACATGCGAAGAATATGGAACAACGGACCTACTTATGAGCACAACCACAGAGCTCCCACGTACAAAACTTAATTCATTCCTGAGGAACAAGTTTCTCTCCTCACTTAGACCACACTGCTAGCCGCAAAGGGAGGCTAGACCAGGAGAGGGGCTGTTAATAAAAGCTTCAATTAATTATAGCACAGGTGAAATAAGCATGAGGGATTTATTATGAACCAGTACGGTTTTTCACGTCAAATTGATGCGGCACCATCTTTGAATTCTATTCATAAAATTGAACTGAAAGGTTGCTTTGAATTTTTTACTACAGAAAAGCGAATTTCGTTTGAATTTGTTTAATGAAAGTTTATTCTTCTCAACATTTGATGCAGTTCTTATGTTTATGTCTAAACTTGCAAGAAGTGAGACAAGAGACTTTAAGAGAAAATACATAATTGCAGCATACGCACCATCGATAGAGAGTACATTAAAATCATATTAAGATAACTTCCTTATCTTAGCTTTATCATAAGTGGTTGGTCACTCTAGCATATAGTTTTTTTTTTAATATAACTATTTAAGCAACGCATCAAATATATTAAAGATGCATTAAAATACATATCGCTATCTGTTATTTTCAATGCTATTAAATAGAAGTATTAAAATCATAATTGAAATTGCAATAAACCTTCAATATATAAACGAACAACATTAAAAAAATATGGTATTATGTAATTGGATTTCAACCAATTCCAAAGTTAAGTAAAGTTCTAAGCTTCAGTAAATACGGAAACTTATTTTTCTTTATAAAATTTTCTATTTAAAAATATAAGGCCTGCTGGTAACTTGCCACCAAGTTTCAAGTTATAGAATAACAGCATGGCTTTCTTTTTATTATTGATTATATGGCAAAATCTTTCATGTAGTAAAAAATATATTTCTTAAAAGTATATGACTTACAAAATTCAAATTAAACATCAGAGGGTACTCCAGGAGCCAGGGTGCTGTGTGTATAATTATGATTGTCCCTCTCACTCAGACCTCACTTGAGCTAAATTTAATTTTCTCTTCAGACCATACTTAATCACTACTTGCGAACGAATTAAAAGGTTTTCAGGGAATGGATTTTTTTTATTTGCTTTGACGCACACGTTTCTTGATTGAATTTAATTTTGAGAGCATAAAGTGTTTTAAGGGTCATCTGTACTCAAACAAAAGTAATGATATTAGATTTTGTTACGAATTTCATGTTAAATTCGGATTTATTTCGAAGTTATGCATACGTTAATTTATCCCAGCTAACTCCTCCGTAAGGTAAACTTAAGTTTTTTAAACTCTTGTTTCCTACTTGTTGTTAATTTTTGTACTCTTACAAGGAAAATAATTTCCATTTATACCAGCAAAGATCAAAAGTATAAGCATACACCAGGAAACCTTAAAATCTTTCTTCCTTTACTTAAATTAATATTAAACTTAATTTACAGATGAAACTACTTCTCCTTACCCTTTGCGTGATAGCTGTGACCCACGCCGAGATGCGCTGGGACCCCAGCGGACAGTACCGCATTCTAGTCACCGAGCCGGTTGAAGATGCACCTCCACAAGAATGGAAGATTGTCACCAAGCCCAAAAATCATATCAAACTTGAGACCACACCTCTTATGAAGACTTATAAAGTCGTCAATCATGATGGTCACAAGTTAGGAAGCTACCCTTCCTCTGGTTACCCTTACCCTTATTTCCCTTACCGTGTAATTAAACCAGGATATTCTATGTCTTCTCCCTACATTCTTCGTGGTTTTGCACATAACCTTTTTGACTAAAATGTTAAAAATTGATTAAACACTGAATCTTGTTGAATAAATATTTTTGAGAAGACGTTTTTTTTTTTTTGGACCTTGTTATACGAAACACGCCTGTTCCGCCACTTTTTTTTAATTTATTTATTTGGTGCAATTAAAACAGGACAGTAAGATAAAAAAATACTGGTATGAATGCCTATTATAGGTATACACAGCTTTTGCCACAAAACAACATCGTAATAAAATAAGAAGAAAACTTAAAGAAATCTAAAATACAATAAGTAAATATAATAAATAGATTACCTATAAGTACTTAAAAAATTATATGAAATGTCGCCGGAAAAGGTGGAAGGAGAGTGTGAGTGATAACTTATATTATTTATAGGTTATTTTATGCAATCCCGTACCTCAGAGGCTAATCTTCTAAAGTTAGTCCCTCAGGTGGACCATTGTGCGTGGGCCATGGTAGCCATCAGTGGTAATCCCAACCAGCCCACCTCCATCTAGAAATTAATTAAATCTCCTGGTCTATTCAGAGCATCTGTGAAAGATCTGGGTGATCCGAGGGTTTCTGTTCGAATCTGGTAAAACGCCTGTTTTTCCCAAAAATAATCAGATGCACACTCATGGCTCTAGTTATGTTTTCTTTCTTTTCTGACTAGTCTCATGTTGTAGGGGCCTATTTCCATAGATAAAACATAAATCCAGACACTATTTGGAGTTAGTTAAAAGTTTATTGAAGATTATCAAAACTATTAAACAAACTCAAAGCATTTATTTCAATTAAACCATTTACAGGCACTTTTGAATTGTCAAGGAGTCGGTCAGTCAGAAATATGAAGCTAGTTGCCCATTCCAAAGCGTAGTAGGTACCTATGGAGAAGAACGGGCAAGAAACTCCATGGACACTCTTTTAAATCAAAATATTGTTACAATATATAGGTTACATCATTTATGTTGAAATTATACATGTGAGAACAATGTAGAGAGCACGTTAAAAGCGTCCGCAATTATTACATAAAACAATTCAAAAATTAAAATAAGCCATGGCAGCTTAGAGATGACCAGTCACAACTGACGGCGCCCATTCACGAACATGACGCATGGATCAGCACCATTCAGCTCAACCCTTTTGAAGGGAGCTAAATGATCCAACACACGCGCCACCATCAGCGAGACATTTCAGTGAGCATGACATTCCCAGTCGCCAGGGCACATTCAAGTCAATGAAAGACAAATTACCCGGTAAATGGTAGCTCAATAGTACATAGTACTCACACCTGTGCTATGCAATTATATAATACAAAGGAGATTGAGTTTATACAATGCAAAGATGGTCTTCCGATCTTCAGCAGCTCCAACAGTATTTTCGAATGTTAATTACTTAGTTGTGCTTGTGGAGCAGGACCAGCATTAAGCCAAGCATTTTTATCAGAGATGTAATCCTCCAACTTATAATATGCCTGCCTGCATAGTGTGCGTTTTATACAAGTTTTGAATTTCGACTCATTCAGTTGAAGTATGTGGGGAGGAATTTTATTGTAACATTTTAAACAGTACCCCATGAAAGATGAGTCTACTTTAGCCAGTCTGAAACCTGATTGAACTAATAGGTCCCTATTTATAGTACTATAATTATGTCTATCACCTCTTTTACCAAAAAGACGTAAATTTTTTCTTACGTGCATGATGTTTTCATAGATATATTGACAAGGTACCGTCATGATGTTTATATCCTTAAACAGTTCCCTTAAAGAATCGCACCTGTGGAGATTATAAATAACTGTGATCGCTCATTTCTGCAGAATAAAGATAGACTCGATGTCTGCAGCCTGTCCCCATAGTAAAATACCGTAAGACATGATGCTATGAAAGTAACTAAAATAGACTAGCCTCAAGGTATCTACATCAGTAAATTGACGGATTTTTCTGACAGCATATGCTGCTGAACTTAGCCGTCCTGCAAGAAATGTTAAATGAGGACCCCATTGTAGCCTTGAGTCGAGCGTGATCCCCAGGAAAACAGTTTTATCGACGAACTCTAGTTTCTCTTGATTCAATACAATCTCGCAATCCCTACTTTTGACATTTGGCAAAGAAAATTTGATGCACTTAGTTTTTTTCCCATTTAATACTAAATTATTAGCAGTGAACCAATTTTGGACCTGCAGTAGGGCGTTATTTACTTCGTCAAAATTTTTAGCCCGTCTATCTACCTTAAAAATTAAGGAAGTATCAACCTATAACTACCCTAGAAACAGAAGTTACATACTATTACTGATGGATTTTGTGTTGTTCCCGTGGATAGTTCTACCACTACTCGAACATTCAGCCCGAAATCAAAGAGTAATGAGCTCCACTTAGTTGCCATTCCTCAGTCAGACGTTCAGAGAAAATCGCAAATGATACAGACAAATGTGTTTCTTAATGCTGGCTACTAAACTACGCTACATTATTAGGAGGTTGCCAATAATGCACGATAAGTGCTTTTTTTTTGGTCAAATTTTGAAATATTCAGGCTAGTGCACCAAAAGAAGTGGGTAGCTACATAAGGAATATTTACGGCTGGCATTAAATCATCCATACTAGAGATTATATTTGGAACACGGACAGGATTTGTTATCATTTTTCAACGCACATGCATTAATTCAAATACGGAATACCCCAATAAAACCGTTTTCTCTCTCTTACAAAATTCTGGCCGAGTTGATCTACACCAGTATTGAGTTATACTTGCGAAGAATATGGAACAACGGACCTACTTATGAGCACAACCACAGAGCTCCCACGTACAAAACTTAATTCATTCCTGAGGAACAAGTTTCTCTCCTCACTTAGACCAAACTGCTAGCCGCAAAGGGAGGCTAGCCCAAGGGCAAGGCAAGGCAAGGCAAGGCTGTTTATAAAAGCTTCAATTAATTATAGTACAGGTGAAACGGCGCGAATAAGCATGAGGGATTTATTATGAAACTGTTCGGTTTTTCACGTCAAATTGATGCGGCACCATCTTTGAATTCAATTCATAAAATTGAACTGGTAGGTTGCTTTAAATCATTAACGACAGGAAAGCGAATGTCATTGGAATTTGTTTTATGAAAGTTTATTCTTCTCAACATTTGATACAGTTCTTATGTTTATGTCTAAGCTTGCAAGAAGTGAGACAAGAGACTTTAAGAGAAAATATATAATTGCAGCATACGCACCATCGATAGAGAGTACATTAAAATCATATTAAGATAAGTTCCTTATCTTAGCTTTATCATAAGTTGTTGGTCACTAGCATATAGTTTTTTTTTAAATATAACTATTAAAGCAATCAAACAAATTAAAGATGCATTAAAATACATATCGCTATCTGTTATTTTCAATGCTATTAAATAGAAGTATTAAAATCATAATTGAAATTGCAATTAGTCTTCAATATATAAACGAACAACATTAAAAAAATATGGTATTATGTAATTGGATTTCAACCAATTCCAAAGGTAAGTAAAGTTCTAAGCTTCAGTAAATACGGAAACATATTTTTCTTTATAAAATTTTGGTTTAAAATATAAAGCCTGCTGGTAACTTGCCACTTAGTTTAAAGTTATAAAATAACAGCATGGCTTTCTTTTTATTATTGATTATATGGCAAAATCTTTCATGTAGTAAAAAATATATTTCTTAAAAGTATATGACTTACAAAATTCAAATTAAACATCAGAGGGTACTCCAGGAGCCAGGGTGCTGTGTGTATAATTATGATTGTCCCTCTCACTCAGACCTCACTTGAGCTAAATTTAATTTTCTCCTCAGACCATACTTAATCACTACTTGCGAACGAATTAAAAGGTTTTCAGGGAATGGATTTTTTTTATTTGCTTTTACGCACACGTTTCTTGATTGAATTTAATTTTGAGAGCATAAAAGTGTTTTAAGGGTCATCTGTACTCAAACAAAAGTAATGGTATTAGATTTTGTTACGAATTTCATGTTAAATTCGGATTTATTTCGAAGTTATGCATACGTTAATTTATCCCAGCTATCTCCTCCGTAAGGCAAACTTTAGTTTTTTAAACTCTTGTTTCCTACTTGTTGTTAATTTTTGTACTCTTACAAGGATAATAATTTCCATTTACACCAGCAAAGATCGAAAGTATAAGCATACACCAGGAAACCTTAAAATCATTCTTCCTTTACTTAAATTAATATGAAACTTAACTTACAGATGAAACTGCTTCTCCTTACCCTTTGCGTGATAGCTGTGACCCACGCCGACGAGCACTGGGACCCCAGCGGACAGTACCGCATTCTAGTCACCGAGCCGGTTGAAGATGCACTTCCACAAGAATGGAAGATTGACACCAAGCCCAAAAAAGATATCAAACTTGAGACCACACCTCTCATGAAGACTTATAAAGTCGTCAACCGTGATGGTCTCAAGTTAGGAACCTACCCTTCCTCTGGTTACCCTTACCCTTATTTCCCTTACCGTGTAATTAAACCAGGATATTCTAAGTCTTCTCCCTACATCCTTCGTGGTTTTTCACATAACCTTTTTGACTAAAATGTTACAAATTGATTAAACACTAAATTGTGTTGAATAAATATTTTTGAGAAGATGTTTCTTTTTTTTGGACCTTGTTATACGAAACACGCCTGTTCCGCCACTTTTTTTAATTTATTTATTTGGTGCAATTAAAATAGAACAGTAAGATAAAAAAATACTGGTATGAATGCCTATTATAGGTATACAAAGCTTTTGCCACAAAACAACATAGTAATAAAATAAAAAGAAAACTTAAAGAAACCTTAAATACAATAAGTAAACAAAATAATAAATAGATTACTTATAAGTACTTAAAAAATTATATGAAATGTCGCCGAAAAAGGTGCAAGGAGAGTGTGAGTGATAACTTATATTATTTATAGGTTATTTTATGCAATCCCGTACCTCAGAGGCTAATCTTCTAAAGTTAGTCCCTCAGGTGGACCATTGTGCGTAGGCCATGGTAGCCGTCAGTGGTTATCCCAACCAGCCCACCTCCCTCCAGAAATTAATTAAATCTCCTGGTCTATTCAGAGCATCTGTGAAAGATCTGGGTGATCTGAGGGTTTCTGTTCGAATCTGGTAAAACGCCTGTTTTTCCCAAAAATAATCAGATGCACACTCATGGCTCTAGTTATGTTTTCTTTCTTTTCTGACTAGTCTCATGTTGTAGGGGCCTATTTCCATAGATAAAACATAAATCCAGACACTATTTGGAGTTAGTTAAAAGTTTATTGAAGATTATCAAAACTATTAAACAAACCTAAAGCATTTATTTCAATTAAACCATTTACAGGCACTTTTGAATTGTCAAGGAGTCGGTCAGTCAGAAATATGAAGCTAGTTGCCCATTCCAAAGCGTAGTAGGTACCTATGGAGAAGAACGAGCAAGAAACTCCACGGACACTCTTTTAAATCAAAATATTGTTACAATATATAGGTTACATCATTTATGATGAAATTATACATGTGAGAACAATGTAGAGAGCACGTTAAAAGCGTCCGCAATTATTACATAAAACAATTCAAAAATTAAAATAAGCCATGGCAGCTAAGAGATGACCAGTCACAACTGACGGCGCCCATTCACGAACATGACGCATGGATCAGCACCATTCAGCTCAACCATTTTGAAGGGAGATAAATGATCCAACACACGCGCCACCATCAGCGAGACATTTCAGTGAGCATGACATTCCCAGTCGCCAGGGCACATTCAAGTCAATGAAAGACAAATTACCAGGTAAATGGTAGCTCAATAGTACATAGTACTCACACCTGTGCTATGCAATTATATAATACAAAGGAGATTGAGTTTATACAATGCAAAGATGGTCTTCCGATCTTCAGCAGCTCCAACAGTATTTTCGAATGTTAATTAGTTAGTTGTGATTGTGGAGCAGGACCAGCATTAAGCCAAGCATTTTTATCAGAGATGTAATCCTCCAACTTATAATATGCCTGCCTGCATAGTGTGCGTTTTATACAAGTTTTGAATTTCGACTCATTCAGTTGAAGTATGTGGGGAGGAATTTTATTGTAACATTTTAAACAGTACCCCATGAAAGATGAGTCTACTTTAGCCAGTCTGAAACCTGGTTGAACTAATAGGTCCCTATTTCTAGTACTATAATTATGTCTATCACCTCTTTTACTAAAAAGATGTAAATTTTTTCTTACGTGCATGATGTTTTCATAGATGTATTGACAAGGTACTGTCATGATGTTTATATCCTTAAACAGTTCCCTTAAAGAATTGCGCCTGCGGAGATTATAAATAGCTCTGATCGCTCTTTTCTGCAGAATAAAGATAGAATCGATGTCTGCAGCCCGTCCCCATAGTAAAATACCGTAAGACATGATGCTATGAAAGTAACTAAAATAGACTAGCCTCGCGGTATCTACATCAGTAAATTGACGGATTTTTCTGACAGCATATGCTGCTGAACTTAGCCGTCCTGCAAGAGATGTACCCAGGATTTTGTAATATCCATATACATTTTTAAAAGAGTGTCCTTGGAGTTTCTTGCCCGTTCTTCTCCATAGAGATCTACGAATTTGAATGGGCAACTAGCTTCAACTTTTTGACTAACTGACCGACTCTTTGACAATTCTAAAGTGCCTGTAAATGGTTTAATTGAAATAAATGCTTTGAGTTTGAGTTTGAGTTTTGAGATGTTAAATGAGGACCCCATTATAGCCTTGAGTCGAGCGTGATCCCCAGGAAAACAGTTTTATCGACGAACTCTAGTTTCTCTTGATTCAATACAATCTCGCAATCCCTACTTTTGACATTTGGCAAAGAAAATTTGATGCACTTAGTTTTTTTCCCATTTAATACTAAATTATTAGCAGTAAACCAATTTTGGACCTGCAGTAGGGCGTTATTTACTTCGTCAAAATTTGTAGCACGTCTATCTACCTTAAAAATTAAGGAAGTATCAACCTATAACTACCCTAGAAACAGAAGTTACATACTATTACTGATGGATTTTGTGTTGTTCCCGTGGATAGTTCTACCACTACTCGAACATTCAGCCCGAAATCAAAGAGTAATGAGCTCCACTTAGTTGCCATTCCTCAGTCAGACGTTCAGAGAAAATCGCAAATGATACAGACAAATGTGTTTCTTAATGCTGGCTACTAAACTACGCTACATTATTAGGAGGTTGCCAATAATGCACGATAAGTGCTTTTTTTTTTGGTCAAATTTTGAAATATTCAGGCTAGTGCACCAAAAGAAGTGGGTAGCTACATAAGGAATATTTACGGCTGGCATTAAATCATCCATACTAGAGATTATATTTGGAACACGGACAGGATTTGTTATCATTTTTCAACGCACATGCATTAATCCAAATACGGAATACCCCAATAAAACCGTTTTCTCTCTCTTACAAAATTCTGGCCGAGTTGATCTTCACCAGTATTGAGTTATACATGCGAAGAATATGGAACAACGGACCTACTTATGAGCACAACCACAGAGCTCCCACGTACAAAACTTAATTCATTCCTGAGGAACAAGTTTCTCTCCTCACTTAGACCACACTGCTAGCCGCAAAGGGAGGCTAGACCAAGGGAATGCCTGTACCTGTGTACCTGTTTATAAAAGCTTCAATTAATTATAGTACAGGTGAAACGGCGCGAATAAGCATGAGGGATTTATTATGAAACTGTACGGTTTTTCACGTCAAATTGATGCGGCACCATCTTTGAATTCAATTCATAAAATTGAACTGGTAGGTTGCTTTAAATCATTAACGACAGGAAAGCGAATGTCATTGGAACTTGTTTTATGAAAGTTTGTTCTTCTCAACATTTGATGCAGTTCTTGTTTATGTCTAAACTTGCAAGAAGTGAGACAAGAGACTTATAATTGCAGCATACGCACCATCGATAGAGAGTACATTAAAATCATATTAAGATAAGTTCCTTATCTTAGCTTTATCATAAGTTGTTGGTCACTCTAGCATATAGTTTTTTTTTAAATATAACTATTAAAGCAATGCATCAAACAAATTAAAGATGCATTAAAATACATATCGCTATCTGTTATTTTCAATGCTATTAAATAGAAGTATTAAAATCATAATTGAAATTGCAATTAGTCTTCAATATATAAACGAACAACATTAAAAAAATATGGTATTATGTAATTGGATTTCAACCAATTCCAAAGGTAAGTAAAGTTCTAAGCTTCAGTAAATACGGAAACATATTTTTCTTTATAAAATTTTCTATTTAAAAATATAAAGCCTGCTGGTAACTTGCCTCTAAGTTTAAAGTTATAGAACAACAGCATGGCTTTCTTTTTATTATTGATTATATGGCAAAATCTTTCATGTAGTAAAAAATATATTTCTTAAAAGTATATGACTTTCAAAATTCAAATTAAACATCAGAGGGTACTCCAAGTGCCAGGGTGCTGTGTGTATAATTATGATTGTCCCTCTCACTCAGACCTCACTTGAGCTAAATTTAATTTTCTCCTCAGACCATACTTAATCACTACTTGCGAACGAATTAAAAGGTTTTCAGTGAATGGATTTTTTTTATTTGCTTTGACGCACACCTTTCTTGATTGAATTTAATTTTGAGAGCATAAAAGTGTTTTAAGGGTCATCTGTACTCAAACAAAAGTAATGGTATTAGATTTTGTTACGAATTTCATGTTAAATTCGGATTTATTTCGAAGTTATGCATACGTTAATTTATCCCAGCTATCTCCTCCGTAAGGTAAACTTTAGTTTTTTAAACTCTTGTTTCCTACTTGTTGTTAATTTTTGTACTCTTACAAGGAAAAGAATTTCCATTTACACCAGCAAAGATCAAAAGTATAAGCATACACCAGGAAACCTCAAAATCTTTTTTCCTTTACTTAAATTAATATGAAACTTAACTTACAGATGAAACTGCTTCTCCTTACCCTTTGCGTGATAGCTGTGACCCACGCCGACGTGCACTGGGACCCCAGCGGACAGTACCGCATTCTAGTCACCGAGCCGGTTGAAGATGCACTTCCACAAGAATGGAAGATTGACACCAAGCCCAAAAATGATATCAAACTTGAGACCACACCTCTTATGAAGACATATAAAGTCGTCAGTCGTGACGGTCACAAGTTTGGAAGCTACCCTTCCTCTGGCTACCCTTATCCTTATTACCCTTACCGTGTAATTCAACCAGGATATTCTAACCTTTATGACTAAAATGTTACAAATTGATTAAACACTAAATTGTGTTGAATAAATATTTTTGAGAAGACGTTTTTGTTTTTTGGACCTTGTTATACGAAACACGCCTGTTCCGCCACTTTTTTTAATTTATTTATTTTGTACAATTAAAACAGAACATTAAGACAAAAAAATACTGGTATGAATGCCTATTAGAGGTATACACAGCATTTTCCACAAAACAGCATCGTAATAAAATAAAAAGAAAACTTAAAGAAACCTAAAATACAATAAGTAAACAAAATAAATAGATTACTAAAAAATGTATATAAAATGTTGCCAGAAAAGGTGGAAGGAAAGTGTGAGTGATAAGTAATATGATTTATAGGTTATTTTATGCAATCCCGTACCTCGGAGACTGATCTTCTAAAGTTAGTCCCACAGGTGGGCCATGGTGGCCATCAGTGGTTATTCCAACCAGCCCACGTCCCTCCAGAAGTTAATTACATCTCCTGGTCTATTCAGAGCATCTGTGAAAGATCTGGGTGATCTGAGGGTTTCTGTTCGAATCTGGTAAAACGCCTGTTTTTCCCAAAAATAATCAGATGCACACTCATGGCTCTAGTTATGTTTTCTTTCTTTTCTTACTAGTCTCATGTTGTAGGGGCCTATTTCCATAGATAAAACAAAAATCCAGACACTATTTGGAGTTAGTTAAAAGTTTATTGAAGATTATCAAAACTTTCAAACACTGTAAATAATTACCCTAGAAACAGAAGTTACATACTATTACTGATGGATTTTGTGTTGTTCCCGTGGATAGTTCTACCACTACTCGAACATTCAGCCCGAAATCAAAGAGTAATGAGCTCCACTTAGTTGCCATTCCTCAGTCAGACGTTGAGAGAGAATCGCTAATGATACAGACAAATGTGTTTCTTAATGCTGGCTACTAAACTACGCTACATTATTAGGAGGTTGCCAATAATGCACGATAAGTGTTTTTTTTTTTGGTCAAATTTTGAAATATTCAGGCTAGGGCACCAAAAGAAGTGGGTAGCTACATATGAATATTTACGGCTGGTATTAAATCATCCATACTAGAGATTATGTTTGGAATACGGACAGGATTTGTTATAATTTTTCAACGCACATGCATATTCCAAATACGGAATACACCAATAAAACCGTTTTCATAATAAAGACTATTCGGCGAATAAATAAAAGCCAAATTTAGTTTTCAGCGAAAATAGATCACGTTTTACATTATGTGTTTTCTACTATTGAACTAATTTTGTAGTTGATAACCACGTAAAAAATATTTATATGGTATACATACAAGATATCCTGGTATACGACAATATCATAAACTCCACATAAAAACATATAAAAGTGGCCAAGTGCGAGTCGGACTCGCACACGAAGGGTTCCGTACCCATTATCTATAAAAACGGCAAAAAAAACGATCACGTTTGTTGTATGGGAGCCCCCTTAAATATTTATTTTATTCTGTTTTTTTAGTATTTGTTGCTATAGAGGCAACAGAAATACATCATCTGTGAAAATTAAAACTGTCAAATTATCACGGTTCATAAGATACAGCCTGGTGACAGACGGACAGACGGACAGACAAACAGACAGACAGACGGATGGACAGCGGAGTCTTAGCAATAGGGTCCCGTTTTACCCTTTGGGTACGGAACCCTAAAAAGGGCTTATATGACACCACGTACTCATAATAAAAGTAAAAATTAGTTTTGTCTCTAATTACTTTCACAGCACAGAATACCACATGCTCACACGATCTTTTTCGCAATATTTACAGGGTGCTTACCACCACCACATATAGCAGTATTATTTTAATCTTACTCAGTGGTGGAAAGAGATGGAGCAATACGTCCTATAAAGCTTCATCTCTTTCCTACACTGAAGTAATATTAAAAAAGTACTGCTGTAAGAGCTGGTGGTAGGGGCCCAGAGTCTCAAGTTCTCATTACAGCTCGCTTTGGTGCAAGGTAAGGGATTATAGGATTTCTACTTATTTATAACATTGCATGAAGAATGGAGTGCTTTGTTTACGTTCAGGATAGATGAAGGCTTGTTTTAGGAGAGATTATTGCCGGATTTTTCTTGGAAATGTAGTTCAACGTGCTGCAAGGTTTTATACTGAATAATGAGTTTCATTCCATATAATCTAAGAGATACTCGTAGTGTTTTGAGACTGGGTCACCAGATACAGCTGCTAAGTAGCATGAATACGATATTATGTTTGGAGGAGCTCGTGGCTAAGTAGAGGAGCTCATGGCTAAGTAAAGGAGCTCGTGGCTAAGTAATAACAGCGGCACGGGTCGACCCATCAGGTTAAGCTATGTTTGCTAATGTCGCAACAACAGTAATGTATTACGCAATATTGTCTTTGGTCCCTGTCTTTGTTATGAAGCAGTACTGTCAAACCACAGACTAAGTGTCAAACTTTTATTAGTTGAATGCTAGGCTTTTGGCTAATTTGATTGTATAAATATTGTCTTTTTTTATTGTTGTAACGTGTGTTTTGTTTGTGCAGAATATACAATATTTCTTTTTCTTTCTTTTTTGCTGAGAATGGTCCGTGTATGGGTGACCCCCTTTACATATCGAGGCTCCTCCGTGCCTCGGAAAGCACGTTAAGCCGGTTGGTCCCGGCTGTCAATCGTAGATCTTTGACAATCGTTACGGGTCGTCAGAAGTCCGAAAATCTGACAGCCAGTCTTACCAAGGGGTATATTTCCCAGTTACTGAGTTATAGAGTATTCATGTAAAAGACTGGTATTCAGCTGCATTCGGTTAAGCTGGAAGCCGACTCCAACTTAGTTGGGTAAAGGCTGGGCAGATTGAATGAGTTCTATCCCATGTCATCTAAGAGATGTTGATGTTTTGAGACTGGGTCTCAAGGTGCAGCTGCTAGGTAGCATGAGTACGAGTATTATGATTGTCGTTGCCAGGACTCCTTTTTTTTTATGTTAGCCTACACTGTCCCACTGTTAAGCAAGGGCCTCCCCAAATCCTTCCCTTTTCCAGGGTCACCTCGATCCAACCCTTGTGCTATGCGTCTAAGGGCTGATTTAACCAAAGCCAGATATCTTTTATTCGGGGAATAAAATTGACGCCTGACAGTTTTTGTGTAGAAAATCTGTCAAAAATTAAATATTTATTAGCTGGATTAGACTTATACTAGGGATAAAGTCGTCTCGCCATCTTCTTTTTGCATGTTTACGAGTTTTATCATACCAATGTCAGCTAAACTGTTACCGTATCATAGATAACTCTGGAACAATGTGTTTCATTCCCTGAGATGGGCGTTGATATCTGCGACACAATCTCTTCGCTGATGATAGTACAGCAATAATTAAATGTTCAAATAGGCTTATGAAGGAGATGTTAATACCACCCTGAAAAGTATAATTGATTGGCTTGAGAGAAATAACTTGGTTATTAATATACAAAAAACCAAGTTATTGCATTTCTACCAAAGGCTAAAACCCAACCATTTAAATGTTACATATAACGGACAAAGTGTAGAAGAGGTAAAAGTATCAAGATTTCTTGGCATTCTTGTTGACAGCCGACTAACGTGGAGGATGCAGGCAGACGACATAAGTGCGAGGCTAAGTAAAGCTGCTTATGCTCTTTTCATCTTGGCAAAGAAAGTTAGCTTACAAACAGTACTTATAGCATACCATGGCATTGTTTCTTCAGTATTGAGATTTGGCATAATATTTTGGGGCAACTGTGCTGATAGAGAAACTATATTTAGAACACAAAAAAGATGCATACGATGTATGGTAGGCCTAAAAACTACTGATAGCTGTGAGCCTGTCTTCAAATTATTAAAAATATTGACTTTCCCATGCCTATATATATTTGAAGTAGCAGTGTTTGTCAAATGTAACCTGAACTTGTTTCCTGCGATAGTAGATACTAGAAAAAGAATCACTCAACTTAGATCCAAATACAAAACCATGTTGTGTACAAGTAAATACAAAACAGCACTAGCAAGGAAAAGTATCTTGGGCATGGGTCCGGATATATACAATAAAATTCCTGATAGCATTAAGAATGAAAATTTGCACAACTTTAAAAGAAAATTAAAGAATTTTTTGATAGGAAAATGCTATTATTCTATCACCGAATACTTGAATGACATGTCGATAAATTTATAATTTATTTCTTTCTTTTCAATAAATTATTTCTGTTATTATTTTTACTTATTTAAATTGACATGCTTGTATTGTACCCGTAGCCATAGTTATTATTGTAGCCAATGACATTTGATGTAATATTATGACATTTTGTGTGATTCAAATGATAATTCTAATGTTACTTTAAAATGATACTAGACTAATAAGATTTGCATGCCCATGTGACGGCAAAACATGGAGATCGAACCTTATAAAAACACCTATGTACAAATTTACCCATGTTTGCAAAGGAATAAATGATTTGATTTGATTTGATTTGACACAGTTTTTGACTTGTGCAGCTATCATATGTTATCATTGAAATTAATTGTAGCAATTTGTTTTTATTCCAAATAAAAACCTTTCCTGGGCTGGCCTCTACTTCTCCTAAAATAGACAGGAAGAAAGATGAATCAATTATTATAATTATTGTATAACATGACCGACCGATAAAAACGTCTGAGAGCATCACTTAGTAAATTGGTATAATGATTAAGAAAATGACTTCACTTATTTTTAATTGGTATTTGATAGACCACGTAAGGTATAAAGTGACTGTTTTCAAAATATTAAGTTATATTGTGTTCTGTTCTGAGTTGGAGAACTATCGTTATCATTGTCAAATATCGTTGTTTTAAAGGTAAGACATTATTATAGATTTATGTTAACGTTTTGAAAAACCTACTTATACGAAATCAACATTGCAATCATCGTGAGTCCCTTAGAAATAAATTCAAAGAAATTGATGTACTCACTCTGCCTTCTCTCTATATCTTAGAAAGTATTATGTATGTTTGCAAAAATTTAGGGCTTTTCAAAAAAAGAAGCGACTTCCATAATATAAATACACGTAGGAAACATGAAATTGTGATACCCAGATTAGCTAAAACTAGTAAGTCGTTTCTTATAAACAGTATCCGCTTTTACAATAAGTTGCCAAAGCCGGTTACAGAACTTAGCGATGGTAAGTTCAAAACCCACATCAAACGTGTCCTTATCAAAAAAGCATATTATAAGATTAAAGACTACGCTGTAGACAAGGAAGTTTGGCAATAATTCCTTCTGCACATGTGGCTTCCCTGATACCTCATTAACGGCATAATTTTGTAAGAGTCTATTAACTGCTCCCAAATTACCATGTTTATTTTTTTTTACATTCATCGCTGACAGACATAATAATAATCATAGTATTATTTGACATTATATACCTACTATTTAATTTCAACTTTATAGTAGTGGCTTTTGTGGACATGTTAATTATTCAGATTTGTTACAGTTGTAATGGCAATCATGTCATTTGGTTTAAATAGGTTTTTATCTGTAGTATCTTATTTATCGTATGTAGATTCTTTTCTACCTTGTGAATGTGAGAACGTCGTAGGCTTAGTGAACTGTAGACTTTTTACTTTTTTTTTTTTTTTATGAACTTTACCTGAAACTTTTTGAAAGGCCACTGTCCTCCCATAACTATTAACACTGTAATTCGAAAATATTGTAAAAGCCAATTATCTTTTAAAAGAGTAACCATGGAGTTTCTTGCCGGCTCTTCTCCATAGGAAACGACCAATTGGAACCGTGCACCTAGCTTCTGACGTTTCATAAGTGCCCATGTAGGCTTATGTGAAATAAAATATTTAAATTTGATTTGATTTGAATGCTGCCAGCATTTTTGGCACTTTTCTCGTTCAATACGGATTAATTTTTTGGTAGCATTTTCGTTTTCGTTCATTGTATTTTATCTGTTTATCTTGTAGTATATTATGTACATGTATAACGTCTGAAGTTGAAAATGATAGGTTACGTCAAAATTGAAATTTTAATTGATTTCCGTAAATCGTCACTTTAGTTTGAATCTGTCAATAAAAATTAATACATAAAATGTTATTTATTTATAGATGAAAATCCTCATTCTTCTCGTGCTGACAATTATTTACGTGCAAGCTGAAGCCAGGGGAATCCAATGGAGTACCAACTATCCGGAAGCTAGCAAAATGCGGTCGATCGATAAGCCGTGGTATCGGTACGAGTATCCGGTACCAGTACACCATGTCTTAGTGAAGTCGTATGACCCGGAATACTTCTACAAGCAATACGGACACTATCCTAAACCATGATTGGTTAGAATAAACTGGTTGATGTTATTTTAATTGTGTTTTTTTATTTAAACGAATGTTTTTGGGTGAATTTCACCCCAGACAGATTCCCGGCCACCATTGTAGGCGCGGGCCTGCGGACGGCGAGCAATGGGTAGCTCGCCGTCCGAAAACGACCAGGGGGCTTATACCGGCCACATAAGCAATGCCTCTAAAAGCAGTTCATTTCCTGAATCCCAGCTGTCATTAGCAATTCCTCCAATTTGACATAAAAGCAATTTATAATTTGTGGACCATTTTTACTAATCTCCATATAAAACTGTCAAACATATGAATTATTTCGTAACATGAATTACGCGCAGATCATATTATGAATTGTCAGATTGTGAATCCACGATCTTGGTCTAGTTTGATTAGTTGGGTTTCTTCTTCGAGGGTTCTGAGAACCTCATCTATTACCAGTGTAAAAAGTCGAGGGGATAACGGGCAACCTTGTTTGACTCCCTTTCCTTTGATGATCCGCCTACTTTGCTGGCCACACCATTTAATGTGTGTTCTTTCATTCGTGCAAACCTTGATTATCCTGTTGGTTAATGTTATGTTCGTCTATTGTATTAAAATGTCACGTAATGCTTGAAGGTCTACATTGTCGAAGGCTTTTTCTATGTCCAGAGCGAGTACATAAATTCTTTTTCTCAAACATGCTTGGAAATTCGAGCATTATTTTGACAACCTTCTTCGAGATAAATCGAAATTGCTGTACTGGTCAAAAACAAGTAACGATGCGGCCAGCAAAGTTACTATGAAAATCCATATCTGGCGTGTTTAGCGGCCAAATAAATTACTATGAAAACTCATATCTGTCGTGTTACTTAAAAATGGAACGAACTTTTTACTTCAGCACACGGCAACCAAGGAGGTAACTTATCAAAGATCTTATTTAAATTTCGAATTGGCTTGCAAATAGAACAAAGAAGAACGAATGAATATATTGGCGCATGAAAAATTAGAGTTGTTCGTCATTGATTCTGGAATTTTAATTTAATTTACTCAATATGAATTTCCGCGCATTATTTGAGAAAAGTACTATACAAGCCTTGGCCGCAATCATGATGGACTCACGTATGTGTGCCTCGGCTTCGCTTCGGCCCACATTTTCACAATCGTCTATCAATTCCCTTATTGCAGGCCGCGACAGTAATGTACTGTTTCCTTCCCGCCATTCTTCGTCCAGTAACCTTTTCATCGTAAATACGTGGTCGTCTGTAGATCTATTGTTTAAAAGGCTGCTTGATAATTGCCTAATTCTTTTATTATTTCGTCAAATTTTTTAGTACGTAGGAAGCGTAAATTCTGTAACCCGTGTTGCAAATTGATATTCGGCGATAGTCGTTTGTATCTTTAGGTTCAGTTTTTTTCGGAATTGGTACCTGCACTGTTTCTAGCCACGTGCCGGGTGCTACAGTCTGTGTTCAGGCTTTGTTCATATGTTTGGTGACGGCTTCCTGTAATATTTGTGGCATCGCTTTGTAGAGCTCGATTACCACTTGGTCTGTTCCTGGGACTGTCCCGTTACGCATGCCGTTAATGATTCCCATCACTTCATCCACCGTGGGTCCTTCATTTGGTGTGTCGGTTAATGGCTTTGTTATGCTAACCGTCGGTATAGGTAGGCCTTCTGAGTTTTTTAGAATCTGCTCCCATTTGGACATTGGTATGTACGCGTTTCGCTTCCGGCGTTTTGTTTCTAACTTGTTTCTCCTGTAAAATGAATAAAGTACCTGCATGCGTTTTGAAGGGTGTTTTTTCCCCAGTCCGGTGAAAAAGGCTCTGCATTGTTGGTTTTCTTCATGATGTTTAACCTTTTGAAGCGTTTCCTGGCATTTTTTAACACGATAATGTCTATTCGGGTTATCGGGTTGTCTACTTTGTAAGAATTTAGCCTTTTGGAGGTTTGCAAGCGCTATACGATGCTCCCTCGAGTGACTCGGCTGAAAAGTCAAAGTTTCCTGGGCTGCCTCTTTTAATACTCCCGTTATAGTGTTCATTCGTATTAGAGTACATTTCCTTGGTTTTTGTCTAATCAAATTTAGTAAACCTGTGAATGATCTTGTTGCTTTAGAGGTACAGCTGTTGATGTGGCAGTAAATTATATACACAGGAGCAGATTTGTCGCTTCCCCTACCAACTTTAAGAGTGATTGACATCGCGTCGGTGTCATTTTTAATGTTCAGTATTTCAATTAGGGCATCTTTTCGGATTACAATTGCAAGTCCCCTATGTGCTTTACCCGCGGTTCCAGATAGATGCCATCTGTAGTGGGTGGAGTTGTATATTCCTAAGTTCATCCCTGTTTCTTGTAGGCTACCTATGTGGATACCCCTATTTGAAAGTTCTGCATCTATTCTATCTTTTTTGGTCGGTTTAGAGGCCCCGCGGACGTTCCAGGTTGCAATACGTAGTTCTGGGCAAGCGTATCTACTAACGGAAGAAGGCGGGTTTCTGAGTATTGTGTATCCAGTGTCGTCCGCGACTTCCCCTGATGTCGGTGTATGTAATGTTGATGCTACTTGTATACACTGTGTTAATGAGCTAGCTAATTGGGGGCTGTTCTGGAATCGGGGTTTTATGGACTGCCCTTGCATGTTATTGTTGTCTTGATCATCGTTGATCCAGCTATCATAATGTTGATCCTTGTAGAGGATATGTATGTTACCGGGCACTGAGTCTCCGGCAGTTGAATACACCAGTATGTTCACGTTATTTATGTGTACATGTACATTTACGAGATAGAATTCGGACGCGGCGATTATGATGTCTTCTCCTCCCCAGAACGACTCGTTGAATTGCTCGGTTATGTATTTTGTTATCAATTGTACCTGAGAAAGCTTGTTGTTAGGAAGAAGCTCTTGAATGTTATTCGTAAGTGCTAAACGAATTCTGGCGTCCCATTGGTTCGTTAAGACGTAAGTAGCGAGGTCTCGTCGAACAGACACGTGGTCGAATGTCAGTGCCATTAAGCTGTTTATTTGGTGGGCTATCGCCCTAAATAGGCAGTTACCATCTTTTCCATGGGCACTATTGTTACCATTGTAAAAACTTTTGTTTGGGATTACTAACGGCGTTATTGCTGATGGCGTCACACGTGCAGTGCAGGCTTCGTTTCGAGGGATACAAAAGTTTGGCAGCGTTGCGCTTTGCCTGGAGATTTATGAGCTTGACTCTTTGTTTGACCGTAGAAATGAATCTTAAGTTTCCGGGTTAAGTTTTTGTATTTTGTTGAATGGGCCACATGCTTGCGTAAAGTACTACACCCTCAATGTTCCTGCGCGCATGGGTGTAATATATCTTGATTTATGGCTGTCAGATGATATATTTGTAGACCGAGCGACTTTTTTGTAACGCTAAAGAAATAGTTGATTTTTTTATTGTCAGTTCTGGGAATTAAGCTTGATGTTATAATCGTCAGCATGCAGGTGGTTTTTAGACTTTTACGAAA
Organism: Lithophane leautieri; assembly: GCA_949152455.1. NCBI lineage: Eukaryota > Metazoa > Arthropoda > Insecta > Lepidoptera > Noctuidae > Lithophane > Lithophane leautieri. The sequence goes on along the minus strand of OX424469.1, from coordinate 1,998,989 downwards.
TCGAAAGCGATAAGGTTATTTTGTTAGAATATTGTTGTATTTATAATGAATATTTAATACTTATTACGCTTAGGAAATAAGAGTTGAATGTGCAACCTATTTTGCAGCGGAAAGTATCGTCCTGAAAGATATGGAAATGTCTCCCCAGATTAGCTTGGGTTCGTTGAATGCCGTGGATTACTTGCCTGAGATCAGGAATGCACCTAAGTAATAATATATTTAGCATGCACACAATGTTCTTATAAAATTGGCTTAGAAAGTCAGAGTTATACGTTCAGCATCAAACGCCCGTCATTTCACCACTGCGAATGCACGCTTGCGGTGTTACCCAACAATCAATCAGATAAAATACCGATTTTGCAGCGGGAAGTAAAATCCGGAAAGCCCTGAAAGATATGGAAAGATCTCATCAAATTAGCTTGGGTCCGTGCGTGCCCTGGATCGGTCACATGAGATCAGGAACTCACGTAGACATGCACCTCGCTTTAGCACTATTTGCACCACACTTTAGCACTATTTTAAAGTAATTATTTAGTGTCCCAGCAGTATCAAAGTAAAAGAAAACACTGTTTGCTTCCGTCGGCAAGCGGGCGCCAGACGCAGGAGCATGTGCGGACCCAAGCGTATCGTATAATAAATAAACGAGCTAGCGAACGACCGTCCACTCCGGCGACCAAACAACCAGCAGCTATCATAATATGTTATCATTGTAATTAATTGTAACAATTTGTTTTTATTCCAAATAAAAACCATTCCTGGGCTGGCCTCTACTTCTCCTAAAATAGACAGGAAGAAAGATGAATCAATTATTATAATTATTGTATAACATGACCGACCGATAAAAACGTCTGAGAGCATCACTTAGTAAATTGGTATAATGATTAAGAAAATGACTTCACTTATTTTTAATTAGCATTTGATAGACCACGTAAGGTATAAAGTGACTGTTTTCAAAATATTAAGTTATATTGTGTTCTGTTCTGAGTTGGAGAACTATCGTTATCATTGTCAAATATCATTGTTTTAAAGGTAAGACATATTATAGATTTATGTTAACGTTTTGAAAAACCTACTTATACGAAATCAACATTGCAATCATCGTGAGTCCCTTAGAAATAAATTCAAAGAAATTGATATACTCACTTTGCCTTCTCTCTATATCTTAGAAAGTATTTTGAAAGTTTGCAAAAATTTTGGGCTTTTAAAAAAAAGAAGCGACTTCCATAATATAAATACACGTAGGAAACATGAAATTGTGATACCCAAATTTAGATTAGCTAAAACTAGTAAGTCGTTTCTTATAAACAGTATCCGCTTTTACAATAAGTTGCCAAAGCCGGTTACAGAACTTAGCGATGGTAAGTTCAAAACCCACATCAAACGTGTCCTTATCAAAAAAGCATATTATAAGATTAAAGACTACGCTGAAGACAAGGAAGTTTGGCAATAATTCCTTCTGCACATGTGGCTTCCCTGGTACCTCATTAACGGCATAATTTTGTAAGAGTCTATTAACTGCTCCTAAATTACCATGTTTATTTTTTTTTTACATTCATCGCTGACAGACATAATAATAATTATAGTATTATTTGACATTATATACCTACTATTTAATTTCAACTTTATAGTAGTGGCTTTTGCGGACATGTTAATTATTCAGATTTGTTACAGTTGTAATGGCAATCATGTCATTTGGTTTAAGTAGGTTTTTATCGGTAGTATCTTATTTATCGTATGTAGATTCTTTTCTACCTTGTGAATGTGAGAACGTCGTAGGCTTAGTGAACTGTAGACTTTTTACTTTTTTTTTTTTTTTATGAACTTTACCTGAAACTTTTTGAAAGGCCACTGTCCTCCCATAACTATTAACACTGTAATTCGAAAATATTGTAAAAGCCAATTATCTTTTAAAAGAGTAACCATGGAGTTTCTTGCCGGCTCTTCTCCATAGGAAACGACCAATTGGAACCGTGCACCTAGCTTCTGACGTTTCATAAGTGCTCATGTAGGCTTATGTGAAATAAAATATTGTGAATTGATTTGATTTGAATGCTGCCAGCATTTTTGGCACTTTTCTCGTTCAATACGGATTAATTTTTTGGTAGCATTTTCGTTTTCGTTCATTGTATTTTATCTGTTTATCTTGTAGTATATTATGTACATGTATAACGTCTGAAGTTGAAAATGATAGATTACGTCAACGTTGAAATTTTAATTGATTTCCGTAAATCGTCACTTTAGTTTGAATCTGTCAATAAAAATTAATATATAAAATGTTATTTGTTTATAGATGAAAATCCTCATTCTTCTCGTGCTGACAATTATTTACGTGCAAGCTGAAGCCAGGGGAATCCAATGGAGTACCAACTATCCGGAAGCTAGCAAAATGCGGTCGATCGATAATCCGTGGTATCGGTACGAGTATCCGGTACCAGTACACCATGTCTTAGTGAAGTCGTATGACCCGGAATACTTCTACAAGCAATACGGACACTATCCTAAACCATGATTGGTTAGAATAAACTGGTTGATGTTATTTTAATTGTGTTTTTTTATTTAAACGAATGTTTTTGGGTGAATTTCACCCCAGACAGATTCCCGACCACCATTGTAGGCGCGGGCCTGCGGACGGCGAGCAATGGGTAGCTCGCCGTCCGAAAACGACCAGGGGGCTTACACCGGCCACATAAGCAATGCCTCTAAAAGCAGTTCATTTCCTGAATCCCAGCTGTCATTAGCAATTCCTCCAATTTGACATAAAAGCAATTCATAATTTGTAGACCATTTTACGAATCTCCATAGAAAACTGTCAAACAGATGAATTATTTCGTATTAAGAATCGCACGCAGATCATATTATGAATTGTCAGTTTGTGACATTTTACGATGATTCATATTATTTTCATATTATGATTCTGCTAGTGACCGTTTTAAGTCCCCAGACCCCGGTAAATGGGGCGTCGTGTTCCACGCGCGCCTCAAAGAGATGTCAGCACAATTGACGGGGTCCGCTAGGACCGATACCTGCCAGGGTTGCGGGAAAGTCCGAAAGGGATACCGGGACCCTTGGCAACAGGCAACTGAAGGAACACGGGTGGGATTTAGTCAATAAAAGTCAGACAGTCTGAATATTAAAAATGATAGCAGCAACTTTTAAATATGCGGTTTAGATGTGCAACTCGCGTTCAGTGTCATTGGTGAAATTCACCCACCGGTGTCATCAAACCAGCTCTTAATTCAAGTGAGTACAATGGATGATAAGCTTAAAAGTGTCATAATTTGGTGTTAGTTTAACAGTAAAACTAATTTAATTTCAATTTAGGAAACTAAAATACATCAGTACGACGACACATCTTAGATGTAGCATCGGCAAAATTCGTAAAACCAATCACCATCCGACCTGAGCAAACGCAATAACTTGTTAAGTCATGTAACCAAATACATTCGTAAAATTGAAATAAATGAATGCAAATGTTCAATGCTACATCTAAGTTGTGTCGTACTGTACCTACTTTCTAATATTATCTTTATCAAATTTTTTGGTAAAATTTATGTCAGGCAGAAGCAATCCAATTTTAGCACAAACACTTAAACTAATATTTAACTTACAAAATATAGTTTAGTATTCCATATCTTTATACTTAGCGAGATATAGCTCACTGCTCCTATTCTTCAAGCCGACGGTGTTGAAACAGCATGCATCTCGACTCACATACTTCTACAAAAGTTTCGCCAACACATATAAATTCTAGCGCAACTGAAATTGCTCGTCTGAAAACTTTCGGTTCTATGCGACTGTTCGTTTAGAATACATTAGAATTCTTTGGAGATATATAATTTTATCCTTTAAAAGTTTTTCATGCGGAATGGTGGTGGCGGCTGAAATTCAGTTATGTTTTTCGGTTGGTCTGAGTTTGAGGGGACAAATTTATAATATGTATGTATAGATTCATATTTTTGAAAGTTGACTCTACCGCAACATCTTGTATTATTGTATGCCTTTATATTTTGAATAGTCTCTAAATTTGTACCTTTATGTATATTTGTGTCTTTTGTAACACCGAAAGAATATTTATTTATCTATACAACTTATAGTCCGAGGTAAAACATCAGTCAATAAAATACAATTTTGTTTGAATTTTCACAGAACACGATTTACATGTTTAATTTCCTCTTTTTGCAACTATTGACTCTGTAAATATTCAGCGATCAAAGGATTGAATGTGTCATCAACTACTGGTTGGTGCTCGGAAAATGTGTCGGCAGTCATTCGTAAACTATTGAAACGAGCATTCAATCAACATGCTACTTTCAACGGATTTAATAAACACTGGCTTTTGCTCGCGGCTTCACCCGCGTGGATGTCGGGAACTACCGGGATAAAAAGTATTATATATTATGTGTTAATCCAGATTACCAGGGTACCAGGGTAACTATCTGTCTGGCAAATTTCATCTAAATCCGTTCATCCGTTTTTGCTTGATTGAGTAGGCGGTTTACACACGGCACCGCGCACCGCCGCGGTCTCTAACAATTCGACCGCGCGGTCGGGCGGTGTACGTGTGTTAGGCATCAGCGGATTTAATAGAGGCCAATGCGACATGAGACCGCCTACCGCGGCGGTGCGCGGTGCCGTGTGTTAATCGCCTAACAAACATACAAACTTTCTGATTAATATTATTATGTTTTCCATGTAACAGAAACGTTTCATAGAATAATGTTTTAAGGACGATATTTCTTTAAAAAAAATAATGGTATTTATAAATAATATTTACATTTTCATTCACATAACATTTACGAGCAACAAATATTCCCCATGGTAAGAAGTCGTGAAGTTATGTATGTGTAAATATTCCACATAGCTCGTATTTATAAACTACTAGTGACTCGCCCGTGCTTTGACTTGACAAAACATCGTGATTTATTTATAATGTAAGTTTAATGTAAACGTTAACACTCATGTGCATAAGAAAAAAAAAAAAACCGAGAGATTTGTATCTTTCGGAATGAATTCTCTAATTAATAGTAAAGTTAATATATCAATCAATGGCTTAGTTGCCAAGAGCCTCGAGAAACACCTAAATGATAGAAAGAAGAAAGAAAATACATTTATTCAGCACAGACTGAAAGGCACACAATATACATAATGTACAGCAGTACAAATAAGCAGAAACAAATAAAAAAGTGTAAAAGTGCGATGTAGGGGAGTGTGTGTAGATAACTCTGGAACAATGTGTTTCATTCCCTGAGATGGGCGTTGATATCTGCGACACAGTTTTTGACTTGTGCAGCTATCATATGTTATCATGAATGAATGATGAATGAATGAAATGCACCGACCCCAGCGTGGCTTAACCAGACTCGATAAATCGAATGAACCCCAGGATTTGCACTAGCCCCTGAAGCCTCATGGTTCATGGGGTTTCAGCAGCCATTGCATATCCTGGAGTAGACCGGGGGGCGCGGGTAATGGTAGGGAAGAGTGTGCCCTTCGGGATAAGGAAGGATTTGCGAGCCTACCGGATATGCATCCTTGAGTAAGCAATGGACTAGTGGAGAGACGGGTAATATTTATCTAAGGATGGGCATCTTTTTACGACGTCGCTGCCAGTTGGCTGCGTTCTATCTTCGCCGTTGAATCCATTGGCGGAGTTATGCTTCGTTCTCGGCTCTTTTCTAGCTCTTTGCTGTGCTATGCTACAATTTGCTGTTTTCTGTGTTTTCATCCGAGGACTCGCTGCTGTCCGTTTCTGGTTTCTTGTATATCTCGCTGGCTGCTTTCTTGATCTTGTTTCGGTCTCCAGCCACGTCCATCCAGAAGTCGATTTCCTTGTCGAAACGCGCCATGTCCTGTTTTAGGTTGTCGTTCCATGTGTAAATCGGTCGGCCTACTTTCTTGGATTTGGCTTTGTACTGTATTGCTGCATATAATAGGTGTGGGTTGCCGCGTCTGTGAACATGTGCGAGATAGCACATCCTGTGGTTCTTGATGCGTTTGGTTACTGTCTTTCCGTCTAAGATTTCGTGCATTTTCTTTGGTCTTGGTTTGTTCCTAGCGTGACTAATCAAGTCCCTCATGATAACTCTCTCATATTTCCTCAGTCTAGACCTGTTAGCTTTGGTGATTGTCGATACCTTCAAACCGTGTATCATACACGGTACAATCACCATTCTATACATGAGCCTGGCTAGTTGCCAGTCCATCTTTGAGTTTTCTATGAATGGTAATAGTGACTTTGCGTTTCTAGTGGCCTGCTCACATCGTTTTCTGATTGTGCTTCTCCTGTCTAATATAGATGTAATGCATGTGCCTAGGTATTTAATTTCATCGACTGTAGGTAGACTTAATTCATTCATTGGCACGTGGGACATTTTCCGTGTAGCTAAGGGGTCTCTAGTCAGTATTTTTGTTTTTGTTTCATTAATTTGTAGGCCGACACTAGCTAGTAGGGGGTTTAATGTGGTATACAATTCCTTCTAGCCCTTCCAGGTCATCTGTAATGAAGATGAGATCATCCGCGAATGATAGCACCAGGGGTAGTGAGATCCACGATCTTGGTCTAGTTTGATTAGTTGGGTTTCTTCTTCGAGGGTTCTGAGGACCTCATCTATTACCAGTGTAAAAAGTCGAGGGGATAACGGGCAACCTTGTTTGACTCCCTTTTCTTTGATGATCCGCCTACTTTGCTGGCCCATACCATTTAATGTGTGTTCTTTCATTCGTGCAAACCTTGATTATCCTGTTGGTTAATGTTATGTTCGTCTATTGTATTAAAATGTCACCTAATGCTTGAAGGTCTACATTGTCGAAGGCTTTTTCTATGTCCAAAGCGAGTACATAAATTCTTTTTCCTTCCCGCCATTCTTCGTCCAGTACCCGTTTCATCGTAAATATGTGGTCGTCTGTAGATCTATTGTTTAAAAAGGCTGCTTGATAATTGCCTAATTCTTTTATTATTTCGTAAAATTTTTTAGTACGTAGGAGGCGTAAATTCTGTAACCCGTGTTGCAAATTGATATTCGGCGATAGTCGTTTGTATCTTTAGGGTCAGTTTTTTTCGGAATTGGTACCTGCACTGTTTGTAGCCACGTGCCGGGTGCTACATTCTGTGTCCAGGCTTTGTTCATATGTTTGGTGACGGCTTCCTGTAATATTTGTGGCATCGCTTTGTAGAGCTCAATTACCACTTGGTCTGTTCCTGGGACTGTCCCGTTACGCATGCCGTTAATGATTCCCATCACTTCATCCACCGTGGGTCCTTCATTTGGTGTATCGGTTAATGGCTTTGTTATGCCTTCAGAGTTTTTTAGAATCTGCTCCCATTTGGACATTGGTATGTACGCGTTTCGCTTCCGGCGTTTTGTTTCTAACTTGTTTCTCCTGTAAAATGAATAAAGTACCTGCATGCGTTTTGAAGGATGTTTTTTACCCAGTCCGGTAAAGAAGGCTCTGCATTTTGTTTTTCTTCATGATGTTTAACCTTTTGAAGCGTTTCCTGGCATTTTTTAACACGATAATGTCTATTCGGGTTATCGGGTTGTCTACTTTGTAAGAATTTAGCCTTTTGGAGGTTAGCAAGTGCTATACGATGCTCCCTCGAGTGACCCGGCTGAAAAGTCAAAGTTTCCTAGGCTGCCTCTTTTAATACTCCCGTTATGGTATTCATTCGTATTAGAGTACATTTCCTTGGTTTTTGTCTCATCAAATTTAGTAAACCTGTGAATGATCTTGTTGCTTTAGAGGTACAGCTGTTGATGTGGCAGTAAATTATATACACAGGAGCAGATTTGTCGTTTCCCCTACCAACTTTAAGAGTGATTGACATCGCGTCGGTGTCATTTTTGATGTTCAGTATTTCAATTAGGGCATCTTTTCGGATTACAATTGCAAGTCCCCTATGTGCTTTACCCGCGGTTCCAGATAGATGCCATCTGTAGTGGGTGGAGTTGTATATTCCTAAGTTCATCCCTGTTTCTTGTAGGCAAACTATGTGGATACCCCTATTTGAAAGTTCTGCATCTATTCTATCTTTTTTGGTCGGTTTTGAGGCCCCGCGGACGTTCCAGGTTGCAATACGTAGTTCTGGGCAAGCGTATCTACTAACGGAAGAAGGCGGGTTTCTGAGTATTGTGTATCCAGTGTCGTCCGCGACTTCCCCTGATGTCGGTGTATGTAATGTTGATGCTACTTGTACACACTGTGTTAATGAGCTAGCTAATTGGGGGCTGTTCTGGAATCGGGGTTTTCTGGACTGCCCTTGCATGTTATTGTTGTCTTGATCGTCGTTGATCCAGCTATCATAATGTTGATCCTTGTAGAGGATATGTATGTTACCGGGCACTGAGTCTCCGGCAGGTGAATACACCAGTATGTTCACGTTATTTATGTGTACATGTACATTTACGAGATAGAATAAGGACGCGGCGATTATGATGTATTCTCCTCCCCAGAACGACTCGTTAAATTGCTCGGTTATGTATTTTGTTATCAATTGTACCTGAGAATGCTTGTTGTTAGGAAGAAGCTCTTGAATGTTATTCGTAAGTGCTAAACGAATTCTGGCGTCCCATTGGTTCGTTAAGACGTAAGAAGCAAGGTCTCGTCGAACAGACACGTGGTCGAATTTCAGTGCCATTAAGCTGTTTATTTGGTGGGCTATCGCCCTAAATAGGCAGTAACCATCTTTTCCATGGGCACTATTGTTACCATTGTAAAAACTTTTGTTTGGGATTACTAACGGCGTTATTACTGATGGCGTCACACGTGCAGTGCAGGCTTCGTTTCGAGGGATACAAAAGTTTGGCAGCGTTGCGCTTTGCCTGGAGATTTATGAGCTTGACTCTTTGTTTGACCGTAGAAATGAATCTTAAGTTTCCGGGTTAAGTTTTTGTTTTTTGTTGAATGGGCCACATGCTTGCGTAAAGTGCTACACCCTCAATGTTCCTGCGCGCATGGGTGTAATATATCTTGATTTATGGCTGTCAGATGATATATTTGTTGAACGAGCGACTTTTTTGTAACGCTAAAGAAATAGTTGATTTTTTTATTGTCAGTTCTGGGAATTAAGCTTGATGTTATAATCGTCAGCATGCAGGAGGTTTTTAGACTTTTACGAAATCGAAAGCGATAATGTTGTTGTATTTATAATGAATATTTAATACTTATTACGCTTAGGAAATAAGAGTTGAATGTGCGACCTATTTTGCAGCGGAAAGCATCGTCCTGAAAGATATGGAAATGTCTCCCCAGATTAGCTTGGGTCCGTTGAATGCCGTGGATTACTTGCCTGAGATCAGGAATGCACCTAAGTAATAATATATTTAGCATGCACACAATTTTCTTATAAAATTGGCTTAGAAAGTCAGAGTTATACGTTCGGCATCAAACGCCCGTCATTTCACCACTGCTAATGCACGCTTGCGGTGTTATCCAACAATCAATCAGATAAAATACCGATTTTGCAGCGGGAAGTAAAATCCTGAAAGCCCTGAAAGATATGGAAAGATCTCACCAAATTAGCTTGGGTCCTTGCGTGCCCTGGATCGATCATTTGAGATCAGGAACTCACGTAGACATGCACCTCACTTTAGCATTATTTGCACCACACTTTAGCACTACTTTAAAGTAATTATTTAGTGTCCCAGCAGTATCAAAGTAAAAGAAAACTCTGTTCGATTCCGTCGGCAAGCGGGCGCCAGACGCAGGAGCATGTGCGGACCCAAGCGTATCGTAAAAAAATTAAACGAGCTAGCGAACGACCGTCCACTCCGGCGACCAAACAACCAGCAGCTATCATATGTTATCATTGTAATTAATTGTAGCAATTTGTTTTTATTCCAAATAAAAACCTTTCCTGGGCTGGCCTCTACTTCTCCTAAAATAGACAGGAAGAAAGATGAATCAATTATTATAATTATTGTATAACATGACCGACCGATAAAAACGTCTGAGAGCATCACTTAGTAAATTGGTATAATGATTAAGAAAATGACTTCACTTATTTTTAATTGGCATTTGATAGACCACGTAAGGTATAAAGTGACTGTTTTCAAAATATTAAGTTATATTGTGTTCTGTTCTGAGTTGGAGAACTATCGTTATCATTGTCAAATATCATTGTTTTAAAGGTAAGACATATTATAGATTTATGTTAACGTTTTGAAAAACCTACTTATACGAAATCAACATTGCAATCATCGTGAGTCCCTTAGAAATAAATTCAAAGAAATTGATATACTCACTCTGCCTTCTCTCTATATCTTAGAAAGTATTTTGTATGTTTGCAAAAATTTAGGGCTTTTCAAAAAAAGAAGCGACTTCCATAATATAAATACACGTAGGAAACATGAAATTGTGATACCCAAATTTAGATTAGCTAAAACTAGTAAGTCGTTTCTTATAAACAGTATCCGCTTTTACAATAAGTTGCCAAAGCCGGTTACAGAACTTAGCGATGGTAAGTTCAAAACCCACATCAAACGTGTCCTTATCAAAAAGCATATTATAAGATTAAAGACTACGCTGAACACAAGGAAGTTTGGCAATAATTCCTTCTACACATGTGGCTTCCCTGGTACCTCATTAACGGCATAATTTTGTAAGTGTCTATTAACTGCTCCCAAATTACCATGTTTATTTTTTTTACATTCATCGCTGACAGACATAATAATAATCATAGTATTATTTGACATTATATACCTACTATTTAGTTTCAACTTTATAGTAGTGGCTTTTGTGGACATGTTAATTATTCAGATTTGTTACAGTTGTAATGGCAATCATGTCATTTGGTTTAAATAGGTTTTTATCTGTAGTATCTTATTTATCGTATATAGATTATTTTCTACCTTGTGAATGTGAGAACGTCGTAGGCTTAGTGAACTGTAGACTTTTATATTAATTTTTTTATGAACTTTACCTGAAACTTTTTGAAGGGCCACTGTCCTCCCATAACTATTAACACTGTAATTCGAAAATATTGTAAAAGCCAATTGTCTTTTAAAAGAGTAACCATGGAGTTTCTTGCCGGCTCTTCTCCATAGGAAACAACCAATTGGAACCGTGCACCTAGCTTCTAATGTTTCATAAGTGCCCATGTAGGGTTATGTGAAATAAAATATTGTGATTTGATTTGACTTGAATGCTGCCAGCATTTTTGGCACTTTTCTCGTTCAATACGGATTAATTTTTTGGTAGCATTTTCGTTTTCGTTCATTGTATTTTATCTGTTTATCTTGCAGTATATTATGTACATGTATAACGTCTGAAGTTGAAAATGATAGGTTACGTCAAAATTGAAATTTTAATTGATTTCCGTAAATCGTCACTTTAGTTTGAATCTGTCAATAAAAATTAATATATAAAATGTTATTTATTTATAGATGAAAATCCTCATTCTTCTCGTGCTGACAATTATTTACGTGCAAGCTGAAGCCAGGGGAATCCAATGGAGTACCAACTATCCGGAAGCTAGCAAAATGCGGTCGATCGATAATCCGTGGTATCGGTACGAGTATCCGGTACCAGTACACCATGTCTTAGTGAAGTCGTATGACCCGGAATACTTCTACAAGCAATACGGACACTATCCTAAACCATGATTGGTTAGAATAAACTGGTTGATGTTATTTTAATTGTGTTTTTTTATTTAAACGAATGTTTTTGGGTGAATTTCACCCCAGACAGATTCCCGGCCACCATTGTAGGCGCGGGCCTGCGGACGGTGAGCAATGGGTAGCTCGCCATCCGAAAATGACCAGGGGGCTTATACCGGCTACATTAGCAATGCCTCTAAAAGCAGTTTATTTATTTATTTATTTATTTTGAACTTTTCTCACTCAAAAAAGAGGTACAAAGGCGGACTTTAATGCCTTAGGCATTCTCTACCAGTCAACCAAGGGTGGTGTAGAGATTAGATGGCAGGTGCTCTGATTGTGACGAACAAAGACAAAAATAAAATAATAATAATATAATATTATATCATAATGCATAGATGAAACAAGTTTTACAGTATATGAAGCTATAAACTTATGATACATTTACTAACATACAGATTCACTATATATACCTATAATATATATATATATATATAAATAATATACAAGTTCTAGGGAGAGAGGTGTAAATATGACTCTACTCTGTTTGTTAAGAAAAAAGCTCTGCAATTTCCGCTTAAATGCATACCGACTGGTGGCCGTCCTGATATCAAGAGGAAGCGCATTCCAAAGAAGAATGGACTGAATGTGAAAAGAAGAATGAACAAAGTCAAAAGTATGAGAAGGACAGAGTAGGAGAAGATTTTTAGAAGAACGCAGATTCCTAGTGTGTGAAGAACATAGATATTGGAAGTGAGACACAAGATAAGAAGGAGGAGAGGGAGAGTTGAGAACGGAGAAAAGCGTGGTCAAAGCACGCAAACTTCTTCTTTGGCGAATGGACATCCATTTGAGCTCAGACCTATAGCTCGACACATGATCATATTTCCTTAGGTTGAATATGAACCGGATACAGTTGTTGAGTAATCTGTCAAGCTTATCCAGCAAAACTGTATTCAAGTCAAAGTAGCACACGTCACCATAGTCGATGACGGGGAAAATTAAAGTCTGCACAAGCATAGTCTTCGTCTTAGCGGGCAAAAAGTTCCTCAGACGATACAGGGATCGAAGAGTACCGCTGACCCTTTGACTAACACTAGAGACCTGGCGTTGCCAGCAAAGTGTCGAGTCCAGTAGAGGTTATGGGGATGGCGGTGCCATTGAGAATTAGAGGAGGAAGAGAAGTAAGCGTCACCCTACTCAACATGCGTGAGCTCCCAATTACAATGGCCTGACACTTTGAATCCATCTTACATTTCCTGAATCCCAGCTGTCATTAGCAATTTCTCCAATTTGACATAAAAGCAATTCATAATTTGTAGACCATTTTACGAATCTCTATAGAAAACCGTCAAACAGATGAATTATTTCGTATTAAGAATCGCACGCAGATCATATTATGAATTGTCAGTTTGTGACATTTTACGATGATTCATATTATTTTCATATTATGATTCTGCTAGTGACCGTTTTAAGTCCCCAGACCCCGGTAAATGGCGCGTCGTGTTCCACGCGCGCCTCAAAGAGATGTCAGCACAATTGACGGGGTCCGCTAGGACTGATACCTGCCAGGGTTGCGGGAAAGTCCGAAAGGGATACCGGGACCCTTGGCAACAGGCAACTGAAGGAACACGGGTAGGATTTAGTCAATAAAAGTCAGACAGTCTGAATATTGAAAATGATAGCAGCAACTTTAAAATATGCGGTTTAGATGTGCAACTCGCGTTCAGTGTCATTGGTGAAATTCACCTACAGGTGTTATCAAACCAGCTCTTAATTCAAGTGAGTACAGTGGATGATAAGCTTAAAAGTGTCATAATTTGGTGTTAGTTTAACAGTAAAACTAATTTAATTTCAATTTAGGAAACTAAAATACACCAGTACGACGACACATCTTAGATGTAGCATCGGCAAAATTCGTAAAACCAATCACCATCCGACCTGAGCAAACGCAATAACTTGTTAAGTCATATAACCAAATACATTCGTAAAATTGAAATAAATGAATGCAAATGTTCAATGCTACATCTAAGTTGTGTCGTACTGTACCTACTTTCTATATTATCTTTATCAGATTTTTTGGTAAAATTTATGTCAGGCAGAAGCAATCCAATTTTAGCACAAACACTTAAACTAATATTTAGCTTACAAAATATAGTTTAGTATTCCATATCTTTATACTTAGCGAGATATAGCTCACTGCTCCTATTCTTCAAGCCGACGGTGTTGAAACAGCATGCATCTCGACTCACATACTTCTACAAAAGTTTCGCCAACACATATAAATTCTAGCGCAACTGAAATTGCTCGTCTGAAAACTTTCGGTTCTATGCGACTGTTCGTTTAGAATACATTAGAATTCTTTGGAGATATATAATTTTATCCTTTAAAAGTTTTTCATGCGGAATGGTGGTGGCGGCTGAAATTCAGTTATGTTTTTCGGTTGGTCTGAGTTTGAGGGGACAAATTTATAATATGTATGTATAGATTCATATTTTTGAAAGTTGACTCTACCGCAACATCTTGTATTATTGTATGCCTTTATATTTTGAATAGTCTCTAAATTTGTACCTTTATGTATATTTGTGTCTTTTGTAACACCGAAAGAATATTTATTTATCTATACAACTTATAGTCCGAGGTAAAACATCAGTCAATAAAATACAATTTTGTTTGAATTTTCACAGAACACGATTTACATGTTTAATTTCCTCTTTTTGCAACTATTGACTCTGTAAATATTCAGCGATCAAAGGATTGAATGTGTCATCAACTACTGGTTGGTGCTCGGAAAATGTGTCGGCAGTCATTCGTAAACTATTGAAACGAGCATTCAATCAACATGCTACTTTCATCGGATTTAATAAACACTGGCTTTTGCTCGCGGCTTCACCCGCGTGGATGTCGGGAACTACCGGGATAAAAAGTATTATATATTATGTGTTAATCCAGATTACCAGGGTACCAGGGTAACTATCTGTCTGGCAAATTTCATCTAAATCCGTTCATCCGTTTTTGCTTGATTGAGTAGGCGGTTTACACACGGCACCGCGCACCGCCGCGGTCTCTAACAATTCGACCGCGCGGTCGGGCGGTGTACGTGTGTTAGGCATCAGCGGATTTAATAGAGGCCAATGCGACATGAGACCGCCTACCGCGGCGGTGCGCGGTGCCGTGTGTTAATCGCCTAACAAACATACAAACTTTCTGATTAATATTATTATGTTTTCCATGTAACAGAAACGTTTCATAGAATAATGTTTTAAGGACGATATTTCTTTAAAAAAAATAATGGTATTTATAAATAATATTTACATTTTCATTCACATAACATTTACGAGCAACAAATATTCCCCATGGTAAGAAGTCGTGAAGTTATGTATGTGTAAATATTCCACATAGCTCGTATTTATAAACTACTAGTGACTCGCCCGTGCTTTGACTTGACAAAACATCGTGATTTATTTATAATGTAAGTTTAATGTAAACGTTAACACTCATGTGCATAAGAAAAAAAAAAAAACCGAGAGATTTGTATCTTTCGGAATGAATTCTCTAATTAATAGTAAAGTTAATATATCAATCAATGGCTTAGTTGCCAAGAGCCTCGAGAAACACCTAAATGATAGAAAGAAGAAAGAAAATACATTTATTCAGCACAGACTGAAAGGCACACAATATACATAATGTACAGCAGTACAAATAAGCAGAAACAAATAAAAAAGTGTAAAAGTGCGATGTAGGGGAGTGTGTGTAGATAATTCTGGAACAATGTGTTTCATTCCCTGAGATGGGCGTTGATATCTGCGACACAGTTTTTGACTTGTGCAGCTATCATATGTTATCATGAATGAATGATGAATGAATGAAATGCACCGACCCCAGCGTGGCTTAACCAGACTCGATAAATCGAATGAACCCCAGGATTTGCACTAGCCCCTGAAGCCTCATGGTTCATGGGGTTTCAGCAGCCATTGCATATCCTGGAGTAGACCGGGGGGCGCGGGTAATGGTAGGGAAGAGTGTGCCCTTCGGGATAAGGAAGGATTTGCGAGCCTACCGGATATGCATCCTTGAGTAAGCAATGGACTAGTGGAGAGACGGGTAATATTTATCTAAGGATGGGCATCTTTTTACGACGTCGCTGCCAGTTGGCTGCGTTCTATCTTCGCCGTTGAATCCATTGGCGGAGTTATGCTTCGTTCTCGGCTCTTTTCTAGCTCTTTGCTGTGCTATGCTACAATTTGCTGTTTTCTGTGTTTTCATCCGAGGACTCGCTGCTGTCCGTTTCTGGTTTCTTGTATATCTCGCTGGCTGCTTTCTTGATCTTGTTTCGGTCTCCAGCCACGTCCATCCAGAAGTCGATTTCCTTGTCGAAACGCGCCATGTCCTGTTTTAGGTTGTCGTTCCATGTGTAAATCGGTCGGCCTACTTTCTTGGATTTGGCTTTGTACTGTATTGCTGCATATAATAGGTGTGGGTTGCCGCGTCTGTGAACATGTGCGAGATAGCACATCCTGTGGTTCTTGATGCGTTTGGTTACTGTCTTTCCGTCTAAGATTTCGTGCATTTTCTTTGGTCTTGGTTTGTTCCTAGCGTGACTAATCAAGTCCCTCATGATAACTCTCTCATATTTCCTCAGTCTAGACCTGTTAGCTTTGGTGATTGTCGATACCTTCAAACCGTGTATCATACACGGTACAATCACCATTCTATACATGAGCCTGGCTAGTTGCCAGTCCATCTTTGAGTTTTCTATGAATGGTAATAGTGACTTTGCGTTTCTAGTGGCCTGCTCACATCGTTTTCTGATTGTGCTTCTCCTGTCTAATATAGATGTAATGCATGTGCCTAGGTATTTAATTTCATCGACTGTAGGTAGACTTAATTCATTCATTGGCACGTGGGACATTTTCCGTGTAGCTAAGGGGTCTCTAGTCAGTATTTTTGTTTTTGTTTCATTAATTTGTAGGCCGACACTAGCTAGTAGGGGGTTTAATGTGGTATACAATTCCTTCTAGCCCTTCCAGGTCATCTGTAATGAAGATGAGATCATCCGCGAATGATAGCACCAGGGGTAGTGAGATCCACGATCTTGGTCTAGTTTGATTAGTTGGGTTTCTTCTTCGAGGGTTCTGAGGACCTCATCTATTACCAGTGTAAAAAGTCGAGGGGATAACGGGCAACCTTGTTTGACTCCCTTTTCTTTGATGATCCGCCTACTTTGCTGGCCCATACCATTTAATGTGTGTTCTTTCATTCGTGCAAACCTTGATTATCCTGTTGGTTAATGTTATGTTCGTCTATTGTATTAAAATGTCACCTAATGCTTGAAGGTCTACATTGTCGAAGGCTTTTTCTATGTCCAAAGCGAGTACATAAATTCTTTTTCCTTCCCGCCATTCTTCGTCCAGTACCCGTTTCATCGTAAATATGTGGTCGTCTGTAGATCTATTGTTTAAAAAGGCTGCTTGATAATTGCCTAATTCTTTTATTATTTCGTAAAATTTTTTAGTACGTAGGAGGCGTAAATTCTGTAACCCGTGTTGCAAATTGATATTCGGCGATAGTCGTTTGTATCTTTAGGGTCAGTTTTTTTCGGAATTGGTACCTGCACTGTTTGTAGCCACGTGCCGGGTGCTACATTCTGTGTCCAGGCTTTGTTCATATGTTTGGTGACGGCTTCCTGTAATATTTGTGGCATCGCTTTGTAGAGCTCAATTACCACTTGGTCTGTTCCTGGGACTGTCCCGTTACGCATGCCGTTAATGATTCCCATCACTTCATCCACCGTGGGTCCTTCATTTGGTGTATCGGTTAATGGCTTTGTTATGCCTTCAGAGTTTTTTAGAATCTGCTCCCATTTGGACATTGGTATGTACGCGTTTCGCTTCCGGCGTTTTGTTTCTAACTTGTTTCTCCTGTAAAATGAATAAAGTACCTGCATGCGTTTTGAAGGATGTTTTTTACCCAGTCCGGTAAAGAAGGCTCTGCATTTTGTTTTTCTTCATGATGTTTAACCTTTTGAAGCGTTTCCTGGCATTTTTTAACACGATAATGTCTATTCGGGTTATCGGGTTGTCTACTTTGTAAGAATTTAGCCTTTTGGAGGTTAGCAAGTGCTATACGATGCTCCCTCGAGTGACCCGGCTGAAAAGTCAAAGTTTCCTAGGCTGCCTCTTTTAATACTCCCGTTATGGTATTCATTCGTATTAGAGTACATTTCCTTGGTTTTTGTCTCATCAAATTTAGTAAACCTGTGAATGATCTTGTTGCTTTAGAGGTACAGCTGTTGATGTGGCAGTAAATTATATACACAGGAGCAGATTTGTCGTTTCCCCTACCAACTTTAAGAGTGATTGACATCGCGTCGGTGTCATTTTTGATGTTCAGTATTTCAATTAGGGCATCTTTTCGGATTACAATTGCAAGTCCCCTATGTGCTTTACCCGCGGTTCCAGATAGATGCCATCTGTAGTGGGTGGAGTTGTATATTCCTAAGTTCATCCCTGTTTCTTGTAGGCAAACTATGTGGATACCCCTATTTGAAAGTTCTGCATCTATTCTATCTTTTTTGGTCGGTTTTGAGGCCCCGCGGACGTTCCAGGTTGCAATACGTAGTTCTGGGCAAGCGTATCTACTAACGGAAGAAGGCGGGTTTCTGAGTATTGTGTATCCAGTGTCGTCCGCGACTTCCCCTGATGTCGGTGTATGTAATGTTGATGCTACTTGTACACACTGTGTTAATGAGCTAGCTAATTGGGGGCTGTTCTGGAATCGGGGTTTTCTGGACTGCCCTTGCATGTTATTGTTGTCTTGATCGTCGTTGATCCAGCTATCATAATGTTGATCCTTGTAGAGGATATGTATGTTACCGGGCACTGAGTCTCCGGCAGGTGAATACACCAGTATGTTCACGTTATTTATGTGTACATGTACATTTACGAGATAGAATAAGGACGCGGCGATTATGATGTATTCTCCTCCCCAGAACGACTCGTTAAATTGCTCGGTTATGTATTTTGTTATCAATTGTACCTGAGAATGCTTGTTGTTAGGAAGAAGCTCTTGAATGTTATTCGTAAGTGCTTAACGAATTCTGGCGTCCCATTGGTTCGTTAAGACGTAAGAAGCAAGGTCTCGTCGAACAGACACGTGGTCGAATTTCAGTGCCATTAAGCTGTTTATTTGGTGGGCTATCGCCCTAAATAGGCAGTAACCATCTTTTCCATGGGCACTATTGTTACCATTGTAAAAACTTTTGTTTGGGATTACTAACGGCGTTATTACTGATGGCGTCACACGTGCAGTGCAGGCTTCGTTTCGAGGGATACAAAAGTTTGGCAGCGTTGCGCTTTGCCTGGAGATTTATGAGCTTGACTCTTTGTTTGACCGTAGAAATGAATCTTAAGTTTCCGGGTTAAGTTTTTGTTTTTTGTTGAATGGGCCACATGCTTGCGTAAAGTGCTACACCCTCAATGTTCCTGCGCGCATGGGTGTAATATATCTTGATTTATGGCTGTCAGATGATATATTTGTTGAACGAGCGACTTTTTTGTAACGCTAAAGAAATAGTTGATTTTTTTATTGTCAGTTCTGGGAATTAAGCTTGATGTTATAATCGTCAGCATGCAGGAGGTTTTTAGACTTTTACGAAATCGAAAGCGATAATGTTGTTGTATTTATAATGAATATTTAATACTTATTACGCTTAGGAAATAAGAGTTGAATGTGCGACCTATTTTGCAGCGGAAAGCATCGTCCTGAAAGATATGGAAATGTCTCCCCAGATTAGCTTGGGTCCGTTGAATGCCGTGGATTACTTGCCTGAGATCAGGAATGCACCTAAGTAATAATATATTTAGCATGCACACAATTTTCTTATAAAATTGGCTTAGAAAGTCAGAGTTATACGTTCGGCATCAAACGCCCGTCATTTCACCACTGCTAATGCACGCTTGCGGTGTTATCCAACAATCAATCAGATAAAATACCGATTTTGCAGCGGGAAGTAAAATCCTGAAAGCCCTGAAAGATATGGAAAGATCTCACCAAATTAGCTTGGGTCCTTGCGTGCCCTGGATCGATCATTTGAGATCAGGAACTCACGTAGACATGCACCTCACTTTAGCATTATTTGCACCACACTTTAGCACTACTTTAAAGTAATTATTTAGTGTCCCAGCAGTATCAAAGTAAAAGAAAACTCTGTTCGATTCCGTCGGCAAGCGGGCGCCAGACGCAGGAGCATGTGCGGACCCAAGCGTATCGTAAAAAAATTAAACGAGCTAGCGAACGACCGTCCACTCCGGCGACCAAACAACCAGCAGCTATCATATGTTATCATTGTAATTAATTGTAGCAATTTGTTTTTATTCCAAATAAAAACCTTTCCTGGGCTGGCCTCTACTTCTCCTAAAATAGACAGGAAGAAAGATGAATCAATTATTATAATTATTGTATAACATGACCGACCGATAAAAACGTCTGAGAGCATCACTTAGTAAATTGGTATAATGATTAAGAAAATGACTTCACTTATTTTTAATTGGCATTTGATAGACCACGTAAGGTATAAAGTGACTGTTTTCAAAATATTAAGTTATATTGTGTTCTGTTCTGAGTTGGAGAACTATCGTTATCATTGTCAAATATCATTGTTTTAAAGGTAAGACATATTATAGATTTATGTTAACGTTTTGAAAAACCTACTTATACGAAATCAACATTGCAATCATCGTGAGTCCCTTAGAAATAAATTCAAAGAAATTGATATACTCACTCTGCCTTCTCTCTATATCTTAGAAAGTATTTTGTATGTTTGCAAAAATTTAGGGCTTTTCAAAAAAAGAAGCGACTTCCATAATATAAATACACGTAGGAAACATGAAATTGTGATACCCAAATTTAGATTAGCTAAAACTAGTAAGTCGTTTCTTATAAACAGTATCCGCTTTTACAATAAGTTGCCAAAGCCGGTTACAGAACTTAGCGATGGTAAGTTCAAAACCCACATCAAACGTGTCCTTATCAAAAAGCATATTATAAGATTAAAGACTACGCTGAACACAAGGAAGTTTGGCAATAATTCCTTCTACACATGTGGCTTCCCTGGTACCTCATTAACGGCATAATTTTGTAAGTGTCTATTAACTGCTCCCAAATTACCATGTTTATTTTTTTTACATTCATCGCTGACAGACATAATAATAATCATAGTATTATTTGACATTATATACCTACTATTTAGTTTCAACTTTATAGTAGTGGCTTTTGTGGACATGTTAATTATTCAGATTTGTTACAGTTGTAATGGCAATCATGTCATTTGGTTTAAATAGGTTTTTATCTGTAGTATCTTATTTATCGTATATAGATTATTTTCTACCTTGTGAATGTGAGAACGTCGTAGGCTTAGTGAACTGTAGACTTTTATATTAATTTTTTTATGAACTTTACCTGAAACTTTTTGAAGGGCCACTGTCCTCCCATAGCTATTAACACTGTAATTCGAAAATATTGTAAAAGCCAATTGTCTTTTAAAAGAGTAACCATGGAGTTTCTTGCCGGCTCTTCTCCATAGGAAACAACCAATTGGAACCGTGCACCTAGCTTCTAACGTTTCATAAGTGCCCATGTAGGGTTATGTGAAATAAAATATTGTGATTTGATTTGACTTGAATGCTGCCAGCATTTTTGGCACTTTTCTCGTTCAATACGGATTAATTTTTTGGTAGCATTTTCGTTTTCGTTCATTGTATTTTATCTGTTTATCTTGCAGTATATTATGTACATGTATAACGTCTGAAGTTGAAAATGATAGGTTACGTCAAAATTGAAATTTTAATTGATTTCCGTAAATCGTCACTTTAGTTTGAATCTGTCAATAAAAATTAATATATAAAATGTTATTTATTTATAGATGAAAATCCTCATTCTTCTCGTGTTGACAATTATTTACGTGCAAGCTGAAGCCAGGGGAATCCAATGGAGTACCAACTATCCGGAAGCTAGCAAAATGCGGTCGATCAATAATCCGTGGTATCGGTACGAGTATCCGGTACCAGTACACCATGTCTTAGTGAAGTCGTATGACCCGGAATACTTCTACAAGCAATACGGACACTATCCTAAACCATGATTGGTTAGAATAAACTGGTTGATGTTATTTTAATTGTGTTTTTTTATTTAAACGAATGTTTTTGGGTGAATTTCACCCCAGACAGATTCCCGGCCACCATTGTAGGCGCGGGCCTGCGGACGGCGAGCAATGGGTAGCTCGCCATCCGAAAATGACCAGGGGGCTTATACCGGCTACATTAGCAATGCCTCTAAAAGCAGTTTATTTATTTATTTATTTATTTTGAACTTTTCTCACTCAAAAAAGAGGTACAAAGGCGGACTTTAATGCCTTAGGCATTCTCTACCAGTCAACCAAGGGTGGTGTAGAGATTAGATGGCAGGTGCTCTGATTGTGACGAACAAAGACAAAAATAAAATAATAATAATATAATATTATATCATAATGCATAGATGAAACAAGTTTTACAGTATATGAAGCTATAAACTTATGATACATTTACTAACATACAGATTCACTATATATACCTATAATATATATATATATATAAATAATATACAAGTTCTAGGGAGAGAGGTGTAAATATGACTCTACTCTGTTTGTTAAGAAAAAAGCTCTGCAATTTCCGCTTAAATGCATACCGACTGGTGGCCGTCCTGATATCAAGAGGAAGCGCATTCCAAAGAAGAATGGACTGAATGTGAAAAGAAGAATGAACAAAGTCAAAAGTATGAGAAGGACAGAGTAGGAGAAGATTTTTAGAAGAACGCAGATTCCTAGTGTGTGAAGAACATAGATATTGGAAGTGAGACACAAGATAAGAAGGAGGAGAGGGAGAGTTGAGAACGGAGAAAAGCGTGGTCAAAGCACGCAAACTTCTTCTTTGGCGAATGGACATCCATTTGAGCTCAGACCTATAGCTCGACACATGATCATATTTCCTTAGGTTGAATATGAACCGGATACAGTTGTTGAGTAATCTGTCAAGCTTATCCAGCAAAACTGTATTCAAGTCAAAGTAGCACACGTCACCATAGTCGATGACGGGGAAAATTAAAGTCTGCACAAGCATAGTCTTCGTCTTAGCGGGCAAAAAGTTCCTCAGACGATACAGGGATCGAAGAGTACCGCTGACCCTTTGACTAACACTAGAGACCTGGCGTTGCCAGCAAAGTGTCGAGTCCAGTAGAGGTTATGGGGATGGCGGTGCCATTGAGAATTAGAGGAGGAAGAGAAGTAAGCGTCACCCTACTCAACATGCGTGAGCTCCCAATTACAATGGCCTGACACTTTGAATCCATCTTACATTTCCTGAATCCCAGCTGTCATTAGCAATTTCTCCAATTTGACATAAAAGCAATTCATAATTTGTAGACCATTTTACGAATCTCTATAGAAAACTGTCAAACAGATGAATTATTTCGTATTAAGAATCGCACGCAGATCATATTATGAATTGTCAGTTTGTGACATTTTACGATGATTCATATTATTTTCATATTATGATTCTGCTAGTGACCGTTTTAAGTCCCCAGACCCCGGTAAATGGCGCGTCGTGTTCCACGCGCGCCTCAAAGAGATGTCAGCACAATTGACGGGGTCCGCTAGGACCGATACCTGCCAGGGTTGCGGGAAAGTCCGAAAGGGATACCGGGACCTTTGGCAACAGGCTACTGAAGGAACACGGGTGGGATTTAGTCAATAAAAGTCAGACAGTCTGAATATTGAAAATCATAGCAGCAACTTTTAAATATGCGGTTTAGATGTGCAACTCGCGTTCAGTGTCATTGGTGAAATTCACCTACAGGTGTTATCAAACCAGCTCTTAATTCAAGTGAGTACAATGGATGATAAGCTTAAAAGTAACATAATTTGGTATTAGTTTAACAGTAAAACTAATTTAATTTCAATTTAGGAAACTAAAATACATCAGTACGACGACACATCTTAGATGTAGCATCGGCAAAATTCGTAAAACCAATCACCATCCGACCTGAGCAAACGCAATAACTTGTTAAGTCATATAACCAAATACATTCGTAAAATTGACATAAATGAATGCAAATGTTCAATGCTACATCTAAGTTGTGTCGTACTGTACCTACTTTCTATATTATCTTTATCAAATTTTTTGGTAAAATTTATGTCAGGCAGAAGCAATCCAATTTTAGCACAAACACTTAAACTAATATTTAGCTTACAAAATATGGTTTAGTATTCCATATCTTTATACTTAGCGAGATATAGCTCACTGCTCCTATTCTTCAAGCCGACGGTGTTGAAACAGCATGCATCTCGACTCACATACTTCTACAAAAGTTTCGCCAACACATATAAATTCTAGTGCAACTGAAATTGCTCGTCTGAAAACTTTCGGTTCTATGCGACTGTTCGTTTAGAATACATTAGAATTCTTTGGAGATATATAATTTTATCCTTTAAAAGATTTTCATGCGGAATGGTGGTGGCGGCTGAAATTCAGTTATGTTTTTCGGTTGGTCTAAGTTAGAGGGGACAAATTTTAAAATAAATGGGTTTGTTTTTGAGCTTTGGGGGCTTTGATTTTTAAACGAATTCTAAAAAGTGGAGGTTATAATATTTATTTCTAGCACCCCGCTCCTGCTTTGCACGGATTTTACGACTTGTCAAAACATCGATATTTCTTAGTTATATTTAACTTTAATAGTAACTTTAGTAGTACACATAAACCTTCCGGAATTAATTCTCTAAACGATGATGAAAACTTCATCAAAATCTGTTGCGTGGTTTAGAAGAACAACGCGGACATACAGTCAAACACGAAAAGCGACTTTAATTTATAATATGTATGTATAGATTCATATTTTTTGAAAGTTGACTCTACCGCAACAAATCTTGTATTATTGTATGCCTTTATATTTTGAATTGTCTCTAAACTTGTACCTTTATGTATATTTTGTCTCTTTTGTAACACCGAAAGAATATTTATTTATCTACACAACTTGTGGTCCGAGGTAAAACATCAGTCAATAAAATACAATTTTGTTTGAATTGTCACAGAACACGTTTTACATGTTTAATTTCCTCTTTTTGCAACTATTAACTCTGTAAATATTCAGCGATCAAAGGATTGAATGTGTCATCAACTACTGGTTGGTGCTCGGAAAATGTGCCGGCAGTCACTCGTAAACTATTGAAACGAGCATTCAATCAACATGCTACTTTCAACGGATTTCATAAACACTAGCTTTTGTCCGCGGCTTCACCCGCGTGGATGTCGGGAACTACCGGGATAAAAAGTATTATATATTATATGTTAATCCAGATTACCAGGGTACCAGGGTAACTATCTGTCTGGCAAATTTCATCTAAATCCGTTCATCCGTTTTTGCTTGATTGAGTAACAAACATAATTACAAACTTTCTAATTCATATTATTATGTTTTCCATGTAACAGAAACGTTTCATAGAATAATGTTTTAATGACGCTTATTCTTAAAAAAAAATGGTATTTATAAATAATATTTACATTTTCATTCACATAACATTTACGAGCAACAAATATTCCCCATGGTAAGAAGTCGTGAAGTTATGTATGTGTAAATATTCCACATACCTCGTATTTATAAACTACTAGTGACTCGCCCGTGCTTTGACTTGACAAAACATCGTGATTTATTTATAATGTAAGTTTAATGTAAACGATAAAAATAATGTGCATAAGAAAAAAAAAAATCCGAGAGATTTGTATCTTTCGGAATGAATTCTCTAATTAATAGTAAAGTTAATATATCAATCAATGGCTTAGTTGCCAAGAGCCTCGACAAACACCTAAATGATAGAAAGAAGAAAGAAAATACATTTATTCAGCACAGACTGAAAGGCACACAATATACATACGTAATGTACAGCAGATAAGCAGAAACAAATAAAAAAGTGTAAAAGTGCGATGTAGGGGAGTGTGCCTCACGGCTGCACCAAAAAGGTCCAGTTCAGCAAAAATGCCAGACAACTATAAATGCCTGACGCTGGTTTTCAACCGGACCCGAAAGTGTGAGGTGACGGATGCGAATCAGTTTTATAATACATATAATAAGTGTATGCATACTCGTACCTACTAAAATAAAATAAAAAACAAAATAAGTGTCACAAAATAATAATAATAACGAATTACATGGTACTTACATAATTACATAATTAGTGTGATTGCGTATAAAATTGCAGAACAGAATAAAAAAAAATAAAGCAATGATAAATAAATTAATGAGACGGACATTTAAAATACAGAAAGAAATCCTTCGCAACGAGTCAGAACAAAAACCTGTTTTGGCCGATACCAGACTTCCACGTTCCTTCCAACACATTCTCATAATAATCTGTTTATCCGTGCACTTGCCACTTCATTACACAATACCATAGAGTATAGTAATAGATCACAATACGCTGCAAGCAGCCAAGCGCAGCGGACTGTTCACGGATAGTTAGCAATCTTTTTGCGTTTTAAACTTGTTTTAGTTATGGTTTGCATTGAGGTAGCATTGAGATTGATTCAATGCGATGGGTTACATACTTAAATATATGAAAGTCAGTTAAACATTGTTAGCGAAAGTGAAATGAAGTCAAAAAACATTGTATGTTAAACTAAGAAGATAAGGAAGAAAGGTATGTATATAAATGCTTGATTCAGGGAGCGGTTGGACACGACTCGCATTGTTTGGCGGTTTTTATATTTTTTATTAAATTAAAAAATATAACTTATTATGTAAATAGTGAAATAAAGGAAGTTAATAATAAATTATAGTGAAAATAAAACCATATCAAAAACTGTTGCTTCTTTGAGAAGAGCAACGCGGTCGCATAAAGATACACCAAAAGAAACTTTGTTTTATAATACATATTTATAGATAGGGTGCTTATTTATAATAGTCAAGTGACATTTAACCTGAGAATGGTAATGCAATTACGAGTTCGACTATAGTTACCTATCTGGTTGAAGACAACAAACAAACTTTTATCAAAGAACAGGGGGCTTAAGACGGCCACTTTGGCAGAATAATAATAGGAAAATATTATGAATCATCGTAAAATGTCACAAACTGACCATTTATAATAATGTTCTACGTGTAATTCTTATTACGAAATGATTCATCTGTTTGACAGTTTTCTATGGAGATTTGTAAAATTTTGTTTGTGCAGAATAATCAATTTTTCTTTATTTTCTTTTTCTTTCTTTCTTGCTGAGAAAGGTCCGTGTATGGGTGACCCTCTTTACATACCGAGAATTCTCCGTGCCTCGGAAAGCATGTTAAGCCGGTTGGTCCCGGCTGTCATTCATGGATCTTTGGCAATCGTTACGGGTCGTCAGAAGCCCGAAAGTCTAACAACCAGTCCAAGGGGTATATTCCCCAGTTACTGAGTTATAGAGTATTCATGTAAAAGACTGGTATTCAGCTGCATTCGGTTAAACTGGAAGCCGACCCGAACATAGTTGAATAAGGGCTGGGCAGATTGAATGAGTTCTATCCCATGTCATCTAAGAGATGTTGATGTTTTGAGACTGGGTCTCAAGGTGCAGCTGCTAGGTACATATAGGAGTACGATATTATGTTTGTCGTTGCCAGGACTCCTTTTTTTTATGTTAGCCTGCACTGTCCCACTGTTAAGCAAGGGCCTCCCCAAATCCTTCCCTTTTCCAGGGTCACCTCGATCCAACCCTTGCGCTATGCGTCTAAGGGCTGATTTAACCAAAGCCAGATATATTTTTATTCGGGGAATAAAATTGACGCCTGACAGTTTTTGTGTAGAAAATCTGTCAAAAATTTAATATTTATTAGCTGGATTCGATTTATACAAGGGATAAAATCGTCTCGCCATCTTCTTTTTGCATGTTTACGAGTTTTATCATACCAATGTCAGCTAAACTGTTACCATACCATAGATAACTCTGGAACAATGTGTTTCATTCCCTGAGATGGGCGTTGATATCTGCGACACAGTTTTTGACTTGTGCAGCTATCATATGTTATCATGAATGAATGAAATGCACCGACCCCAGCGTGGCTTAACCAGACTCGATAAATCGAATGAACCCCAGGAATTGCACTAGCCCCTGAAGCCTCATGGTTCATGGGGTTTCAGCAGCCATTGCATATCCTGGAGTAGACCGGGGGGCGCGGGTAATGGTAGGGAAGAGCGAGCCTACCGGATATGCATCCTTGAGTAAGCAATGGACTAGTGGAGAGACGGGTAATATTTATCTAAGGATGGGCATCTTTTTACGACGTCGCTGCCAGTTGGCTGCGTTCTATGTTCACCGTTGAATCCATTGGCGGAGATATGCTTCGTTCTCGGCTGTTTTCTAGCTCCTTGCTGTGCTATGCTACAATTTGCTGTTTTCTGTGTCTTCATCCGAGGACTCGCTGCTGTCCGTTTCAGGTTTCTTGTATATCTCGCTGGCTGCTTTCTTGATCTTGTTTCGGTCTCCAGCCACGTCCATCCAAAAGTTGATTTCCTTGTCAAAACGCGCCATGTCCTGTTTTAGGTTGTCGTTCCATGTGTAAATCGGTCGGCCTGCTTTCTTGGATTTGGCCTTGTACTGTATTGCTGCATATAATAGGTGTGGGTTGCCGCGTCTGTGAACATGTGCGAGATAGCACATCCTGTGGTTCTTGATGCGTTTGGTTACTGTCTTTCCGTCTAAGATTTCGTGCATTTTCTTTGGTCTTGGTTTGTTCCTAGCGTGACTAATCAAGTCCCTCATGATAACTCTCTCATATTTCCTCAGTCTAGTCTAGCTTTGGTGATTGTCGATACCTTCAAACCGTGTATCATACACGGTACAATCACCATTCTATACATGAGCCTGGCTAGTTGCCAGTCCATCTTTGAGTTTTCTATGAATGGTAATAGTGACTTTGCGTTTCTAGTGGCCTGCTCACATCGTTTTCTGATTGTGCTTCTCCTGTCTAATATAGATGTAATGCATGTGCCTAAGTATTTAATTTCATCGACTGTAGGTAGACTTAATCCATTCATTGGCACGTGGGACATTTTCCGTGTAGCTAAGGGGTCTCTAGTCCGTATTTTTGTTTTTGTTTCATTAATTTGTAGGCCGCCACTAGCTAGTAGGGGTTTAATGTGGTATACAATTCCTTCTAGCCCTTCCAGGTCATCTGTAATGAAGATGAGATCATCCGCCAATGATAGCACCAGAGGGAGTGAGATTCCACGATCTTGGTCTAGTTTGATTAGTTGGGTTTCTTCTTCGAGGGTTCTGAGGACCTCATCTATTACCAGTGTAAAAAGTCGAGGGGATAACGGGCAACCTTGTTTGACTCCCTTTCCTTTGATGATCCGCCTACTTTGCTGGCCACACCATTTAATGTGTGTTCTTTCATTCATGCAAACCTTGATTATCCTGTTGGTTAATGTTATGTTCGTCTATTGTACTAAAATGTCACGTAATGCTTGAAGGTCTACATTGTCGAAGGCTTTTCCTATGTCCAGAGCGAGTACATAAATTCTTTTTCTCAAACATGCTTGGAAATTCGAGCATTATTTTGACAACCTTCTTCGAGATAAATCGAAATTGCTGTACTGGTCAAAAACAAGTGACGATGCGGCCAGCAAAGTTACTATGAAAATCCATATCTGGCGTGTTTAGCGGCCAAATAAATTACTATGAAATCTCATATCTGTCGTGTTATTTAAAAATGGAACGAACTTTTTACTTCAGCACACGGCAACCAAGGAGGTAACTTATCAAAGATCTTATTTAAATTTCGAATTGGCTTGCAAATAGAACAAAGAAGAAACGAATGAACATATTGGCGCATGAAAAATTAGAGTTGTTGGTCATTGATTCTGGAATTTTTATTTAATTTACTCAATATGAATTTCCGCGCATTATTTGAGAAAAGTACTATACAAGCCTTGGCCGCAATCAGGAATTGATGGACTCACGTATGTGTGCCTCGGCTTCGCCTCGGCCTACATTTTCACAATCGTCCATCAATTCTCTTATTGCAGGCCGCGACAGTAATGTACTGTTTCCTTCCCGCCATTCTTCGTCCAGTACCCTTTTCATCGTAAATACGTGGTCGTCTGTAGATCTATTGTTTAAAAAGGCTGCTTGATAATTGCCTAATTCTTTTATTATTTCGTCAAATTTTTTAGTACGTAGGAGGCGTAAATTCTGTAACCCGTGTTGCAAATTGATATTCGGCGATAGTCGTTTGTATCTTTAGGGTCAGTTTTTTTCGGAATTGGTACCTGCACTGTTTCTAGCCACGTTTCGGGTGCTACATTCTGTGTTCAGGCTTTGTTCATATGTTTGGTGACGACTTCCTGTAATATTTGTGGCATCGCTTTGTAGAGCTCGATTACCACTTGGTCTGTTCCTGGGACTGTCCCGTTACGCATGCCGTTAATGATTCCCATCACTTCATCCACCGTGGGTCCTTCATTTGGTGTGTCGGTTAATGGCTTTGTTATGCTAACCGTCGGTATAGGTAGGCCTTCAAAGTTTTTTAGAATCTGCTCCCATTTGTACATTGGTATGTACGCGTTTCGCTTCCGGCGTTTTGTTTCTAACTTGTTTCTCCTGTAAAATGAATAAAGTACCTGCATGCGTTTTGAAGGGTGTTTTTTCCCCAGTCCGGTAAAAAAGGCTCTGCATTGTTGGTTTTCTTCATCATGTCTTTTGTCATCATGTCATGCCTTTTGAAGCGTTTCCTGGCATTTTTTAACACGATAATGTCTATTCGGGTTATCGGGTTGTCTACTTTGTAAGAATTTAGCCTTTTGGAGGTTTGCAAGCGCTATACGATGCTCCCTCGAGTGACTCGAGTGAGTGGCTGAAAAGTCAAAGTTTCCTGGGCTGCCTCTTTTAATACTCCCGTTATAGTGTTCATTCGTATTAGAGTACATTTCCTTGGTTTTTGTCTAATCAAATTTGGTAAACCTGTGAATGATCTTGTTGCTTTAGAGGTACAGCTGTTGATGTGGCAGTAAATTATATACACAGGAGCAGATTTGTCGCTTCCCCTACCAACTTTAAGAGTGATTGACATCGCGTCGGTGTCATTTTTAATGTTCAGTATTTCAATTAGGGCATCTCTTCGGATTACAATTGCAAGTCCCCTATGTGCTTTACCCGCGGTTCCAGATAGATGCCATCTGTAGTGGGTGGAGTTGTATATTCCTAAGTTCATCCCTGTTTCTTGTAGGCTACCTATGTGGATACCCCTATTTGAAAGTTCTGCATCTATTCTATCTTTTTTGGTCGGTTTTGAGGCCCCGCGGACGTTCCAGGTTGCAATACGTAGTTCTGGGCAAGCGTATCTACTAACGGAAGAAGGCGGGTTTCTGAGTATTGTGTATCCAGTATCGTCCGCGACTTCCCCTGATGTCGGTGCATGTAATGTTGATGCTACTTGTATACACTGTGTTAATGAGCTAGCTAATTGGGGGCTGTTCTGGAATCGGGGTTTTATGGACTGCCCTTGCATGTTATTGTTGTCTTGATCGTCGTTGATCCAGCTATCATAATATTGATCCTTGTAGAGGATATGTATGTTACCGGGCACTGAGTCTCCGGCAGTTGAATACACCAGTATGTTCACGTTATTTATGTGTACATGTACATTTACGAGATAGAATTCGGACGCGGCGATTATGATGTCTTCTCCTCCCCAGAACGACTCGTTAAATTGCTCGGTTATGTATTTTGTTATCAATTGTACCTGAGAAAGCTTGTTGTTAGGAAGAAGCTCTTGAATGTTATTCGTAAGTGCTAAACGAATTCTGGCGTCCCATTGGTTCGTTAAGACGTAAGTAGCGAGGTCTCGTCGAACAGACACGTGGTCGAATGTCAGTGCCATTAAGCTGTTTATTTGGTGGGCTATCGCCCTAAATAGGCAGTTACCATCTTTTCCATGGGCACTATTGTAACCATTGTAAAAACTTTTGTTTGGGATTACTAACGGCGTTATTGCTGATGACGTCACACGTGCAGTGCAGGCTTCGTTTCGAGGGATACAAAAGTTTGGCAGCGTTGCGCTTTGCCTGGAAATTTATGAGCTTGACTCTTTGTTTGACCGTAGAAATGAATCTTAAGTTTCCGGGTTAAGTTTTTGTTTTTTGTTGAATGGGCCACATGCTTGCGTAAAGTGCTACACCCTCAATGTTCCTGCGCGCATGGGTGTAATATATCTTGATTTATGGCTGTCAGATGATATATTTGTTGACCGAGCGACTTTTTTGTAACGCTAAAGAAATAGTTGATTTTTTATTGTCAGTTCTGGGAATTAAGCTTGATTTTATAATCGTCAGCATGCAGGTGGTTTTTAGACTTTTACGAAATCGAAAGCGATAACGTTATTTTGTTAGAATGTTGTTGTATTTATAATGAATATTTAATACTTATTACGCTTAGGAAATAAGAGTTGAATGTGCGACCTATTTTGCAGCGGAAAGCATCATCCTGAAAGATATGGAAATGTCTCCCCAGATTAGCTTGGGTTCGTTGAATGCCGTGGATTACTTGCCTAAGATCAGGAATGCACCTAAGTAATAATATATTTAGCATGCACACAATGTTCTTATAAAATTGGCTTAGAAAGTCAGAGTTATACGTTCAGCATCAAACGCCCGTCATTTCACCACTGCGAATGCACGCTTGCGGTGTTACCCAACAATCAATCAGATAAAATACCGATTTTGCAGCGAGAAGTAAAATCCGGAAAGCTCTGAAAGATATGGAAAGATCTCATCAAATTAGCTTGGGTCCTTGCGTGCCCTGGATCGGTCACATGAGATCAGGAACTCACGTAGACATGCACCTCGCTTTAGCACTATTTGCACCACACTTTAGCACTATTTTAAAGTAATTATTTAGTGTCCCAGCAGTATCAAAGTAAAAGAAAACACTGTTTGCTTCCGTCGGCAAGCGGGCGCCAGACGCAAGAGCATGTGCGGACCCAAGCGTATCGTATAAAAAATAAACGAGCTAGCGAACGACCGTCCACTCCGGCGACCAAACAACCAGCAGCTATCATAATTATGTTATCATTGTAATTAATTGTAGCAATTTGTTTTTATTCCAAATAAAAACCTTTCCTGGGCTGGCCTCTACTTCTCCTAAAATAGACAGGAAGAAAGATGAATCAATTATTATAATTATTGTATAACATGACCGACCGATAAAAACGTCTGAGAGCATCACTTAGTAAATTGGTATAATGATTAAGAAAATGACTTCACTTATTTTTAATTGGCATTTGATAGACCACGTAAGGTATAAAGTGACTGTTTTCAAAATATTAAGTTATATTGTGTTCTGTTCTGAGCTGGAGAACTATCGTTATCATTGTCAAATATCATTGTTTTAAAGGTAAGACATATTATAGATTTATGTTAACGTTTTGAAAAACCTACTAATACGAAATCAACATTGCAATCATCGTGAGTCCCTTAGAAATAAATTCAAAGAAATTGATATACTCACTTTGCCTTCTCTCTATATCTTAGAAAGTATTTTGAATGTTTGCAAAAATTTTGGGCTTTTCAAAAAAAGAAGCGACTTCCATAATATAAATACACGTAGGAAACATGAAATTGTGATACCCAAATTTAGATTAGCTAAAACTAGTAAGTCGTTTCTTATAAACAGTATCCGCTTTTACAACAAGTTGTCAAAGCCGGTTACAGAACTTAGCGATGGTAAGTTCAAAACCCACATCAAACGTGTCCTTATCAAAAAAGCATATTATAAGATTAAAGACTACGCTGAAGACAAGGAAGTTTGGCAATAATTCCTTCTGCACATGTGGCTTCCCTGGTACCTCATTAACGGCATAATTTTGTAAGAGTCTATTAACTGCTCCCAAATTACCATGTTTATTTACATTCATCGCTGACAGACATAATAATAATCATAGTATTATTTGACATTATATACCTACTATTTAATTTCAACTTTATAGTAGTAGCTTTTGCGGACATGTTAATTATTCAGATTTGTTACAGTTGTAATGGCAAACATGTCATTTGGTTTAAATAGGTTTTTATCTGTAGTATCTTATTTATCGTATATAGATTCTTTTCTACCTTGTGAATGTGAGAACGTCGTAGGCTTAGTGAACTGCAGACTTTTTTTTTTTTTATGAACTTTACCTGAAACTTTTTGAAAGGCCACTGTCCTCCCATAACTATTAACACTGTAATTCGAAAATATTGTAAAAGCCAATTATCTTTTAAAAGAGTAACCATGGAGTTTCTTGCCGGCTCTTCTCCATAGGAAACGACCAATTAGAACCGTGCACCTAGCTTCTGACGTTTCATAAGTGCTCATGTAGGCTTATGTGAAATAAAATATTGTGATTTGATTTGATTTGAATGCTGCCAGCATTTTTGGCACTTTTCTCGTTCAATACGGATAAATTTTTTGGTAGCATTTTCGTTTTCGTTCATTGTATTTTATCTGTTTATCTTGTAGTATATTATACAGGAAAAGTTTTTATCCACTGCGCAAATTTTGACAAATTAACCTTAAACGAGTTTTATTAAACATATTTTTTTTATTTTGATGCGTCTTAATACAAAAAAATAAAAAAATCGTTAACGAAAGATGTTTATTTTAAAAGTGGTTGTATGGCTAACCGGCGCGCGGCGAAGCGGAACGCGTGAAAGTACCTACCTATCAGCTGTGCGCTCGCTCGATTCGCCGGCGTAGGTATTTACGTGCGTTACTGGCTCTTGGATCTCGCTCAAAGAAATCAAAAATGCTTTCTTCGATTTCGATCGCCAGTCGGGGTCTGCCAGACCCTCGTGCATGATTCGGGATTCTGAACTGTCCGTGATCAAGCAGCCTTTGAGTGGCCGCTAAAATGGTCCTTTCATTAGGGACCGCGGGGTTAAGGATTCCATGGGCTCGCATTCGAGGTATGCTCTCCGTCGCATACATTCTGCGAGCTGCTCGCAAACTTTCACCACTCAGTACATACACTCGCACCATCTCGTAAAATTCGCGATTACTGAAGTCCGACATCGTGACCGGTAGGTACAAGCACGACACACGTGCGGCGCGGCGCTTGCGCGGGAAAGCGATTAGACGCAACGTCACACGACAGCGCGTGCGATGAGCGAACTGTCGGCCACAGCGCCCGGCGTCGCCCTGCCGCCCGGGAGGGGGTTGCACCCCCGTGCAACACCGCCGCTAGTGCGCCGGCCGCCGCACGCGCCCATTGATATTATTACGAATAGTTTGTGTCCATATTTTGCTGATTTAAAGTAGGATAAAAAAACAAAAAAAAGTATTGAATAAATTGGAAATGTGTTCTATTACTGATATAGAACCACCAAAAAAAAATTGCGCACTGGTTACAAACTTTTCCTGTATACATGTATAACGTCTGAAGTTGAAAATGATAGATTACGTCAAAGTTGAAATTTTAATTGATTTCCGTAAATCGTCACTTTAGTTTGAATCTGTCAATAAAAATTAATATATAAAATGTTATTTGTTTATAGATGAAAATCCTCATTCTTCTCGTGCTGACAATTATTTACGTGCAAGCTGAGGCCAGGGGAATCCAATGGAGTACCAACTATCCGGAAGCCAGCAAAATGCGGTCGATCGATAATCCGTGGTATCGGTACGAGTATCCGGTACCAGTACACCATGTCTTAGTGAAGTCGTATGACCCGGAATACTTCTACAAGCAATACGGACACTATCCTAAACCATGATTGGTTAGAATAAACTGGTTGATGTTATTTTAATTGTGTTTTTTTATTTAAACTAATGTTTTTGGGTGAATTTCACCCCAGACAGATTCCCGGCCACCATTGTAGGCGCGGGACTGCGGACGGCGAGCAATGGGTAGCTCGCCGTCCGAAAAGGACCAGGGGGCTCATACCGGCCACATAAGCAATGCCTCTAAAAGCAGTTCATTTCCTGAATCCCAGCTGTCATTTACAATTCCTCCAATTTGACATAAAAGCAATTCATAATTTGTAGACCATTTTACGAATCTCCATAGAAAACAGTCAAACAGATGAATTATTTCGTATTAAGAATCGCACGCAGATCATATTATGAATTGTCAGTTTGTGACATTTTACGATGATTCATATTATTTTCATATTATGATTCTGCTAGTGACCGTTTTAAGTCCCCAGACCCCGGTAAACGGGGCGTCGTGTTCCACGCGCGCCTCAAAGAGATGTCAGCAAAATTGAGGGGGTCCGCTAGGACCGATACCTGCCAGGGTTGCGGGAAAGTCCGAAAGGGATACCGGGACCCTTGGCAACAGGCAACTGAAGGAACACGGGTGGGATTTAGTCAATAAAAGTCAGACAGTCTGAATATTAAAAATGATAGCAGCAACTTTTAAATATGCGGTTTAGATGTGCAACTCGCGTTCAGTGTCATTGGTGAAATTCACCTACAGGTGTTATCAAACCAGCTCTTAATTCAAGTGAGTACAGTGGATGATAAGCTTAAAAGTGTCATAATTTGGTGTTAGTTTAACAGTAAAACTAATTTAATTTCAATTTAGGAAACTAAAATACATCAGTACGACGACACATCTTAGATGTAGCATCGGCAAAATTCGTAAAACCAATCACCATCCGACCTGAGCAAACGCAATAACTTGTTAAGTCATATAACCAAATACATTCGTAAAATTGACATAAATGAATGCAAATGTTCAATGCTACATCTAAGTTGTGTCGTACTGTACCTACTTTCTATATTATCTTTATCAAATTTTTTGGTAAAATTTATGTCAGGCAGAAGCAATCCAATTTTAGCACAAACACTTAAACTAATATTTAGCTTACCAAATATGGTTTAGTATTCCATATCTTTATACTTAGCGAGATATAGCTCACTGCTCCTATTCTTCAAGCCGACGGTGTTGAACAGCATGCATCTCGACTCACATACTTCTACAAAAGTTTTGCCAACACATATAAATTCTAGCGCAACTGAAATTGCTCGTCTGAAAACTTTCGGTTCTATGCGACTGTTCGTTTAGAATACATTAGAATTCTTTGGAGATATATAATTTTATCCTTTAAAAGTTTTTCATGCGGAATGGTGGTGGCGGCTGAAATTCAGTTATGTTTTTCGGTTGGTCTGAGTTTGAGGGGACAAATTTTAAAATAAATGGGTTTGTTTTTGAGCTTTGGGGGCTTTGATTTTTAAACGAATTCTAAAAAGTGGAGGATATAATATTTATTTCTAGCACCCCGCTCCTGCTTTGCACGGATTTTACGACTTGTCAAAACATCGATATTTCTTAGTTATATTTAACTTTAATAGTAACTTTAGTAGTACACATAAACCTTCCGGAATTAATTCTCTAAACGATTATGAAAACCTCATCAAAATCTGTTGCGTGGCTTAGAAGAACAACGCGGACATACAGTCAAACACGAACAGCGACTTTAATTTATAATATGTATGAATAGATTCATATTTTTTGAAAGTTGACTCTACCGCAACAAATCTTGTATTTTTGTATGCCTTTATATTTTGAATTGTCTCTAAACTTGCACCTTTATGTATATTTCATATACATCAGTCAATAAAATACAATTTTGTTTGAATTTTCACAGAACACGATTTACATGTTTAATTTCCTCTTTTTGCAACTATTAACTCTGTAAATATTCAGCGATCAAAGGATTGAATGTGTCATCAACTACTGGTTGGTGCTCGGAAAATGTGCCGGCAGTCATTCGTAAACTATTGAAACGAGCATTCAATCAACATGCTACTTTCAACGGATTTAATAAACACTGGCTTTTGCTCGCGGCTTCACCCGCGTGGATGTCGGGAACTACCGGGATAAAAAGTATTATATATTATATGTTAATCCAGATTACCAGGGTACCAGGGTAACTATTTGTCTGGCAAATTTCATCTAAATCCGTTCATCCGTTTTTGCTTGATTGAGTAGGCGGTTTACACACGGCACCGCGCACCGCCGCGGTCTCTAACAATTCGATCGCGCGGTCGGGCGGTGTACGTGTGTTAGGCATCAGCGGATTTAATAGAGGCCAATGCGACATGAGACCGCCTACCGCGGCGGTGCGCGGTGCCGTGTGTTAATCGCCTAACAAACATACAAACTTTCTGATTAATATTATTATGTTTTCCATGTAACAGAAAAGTTTCATAGAATAATGTTTTAAGGACGATATTTCTTTTAAAAAAAAAAGGTATTTATAAATAATATTTACATTTTCATTCACATAACATTTATGAACAACAAATATTCCCCATGGTAAGAAGTCGTGAAGTTATGTATGTGTAAATATTCCACATAGCTCGTATTTATAAACTACTAGTGACTCGCCCGTGCTTTGACTTGACAAAACATCGTGATTTATTTATAATGTAAGTTTAATGTAAACGTTAACACACATGTGCATAAGAAAAAAAAAAAAACCGAGAGATTTGTATCTTTCGGAATGAGTTCTCTAATTAATAGTAAAGTTAATATATCAATCAATGGCTTAGTTGCCAAGAGCCTCGACAAACACCTAAATGATAGAAAGAAGAAAGAAAATATATTTATTCAGCACAGACTGAAAGGCACACAATGTACATAATATACAGCAGATAAGCAGAAACAAATAAAAAAGTGTAAAAGTGCGATGTAGGGGAGTGTGTGTAGATAACTCTGGAACAATGTGTTTCATTCCCTGAGATGGGCGTTGATATCTGCGACACAGTTTTTGACTTGTGCAGCTATCATATGTTATCATGAATGAATGATGAATGAATGAAATGCACCGATCCCAGCGTGGCTTAACCAGACTCGATAAATCGAATGAACCCCAGGATTTGCACTAGCCCCTGAAGCCTCATGGTTCATGGGGTTTCAGCAGCCATTGCATATCCTGGAGTAGACCGGGGGGCGCGGGTAATGGTAGGGAAGAGTGTGCCCTTCGGGATAAGGAAGGATTTGCGAGCCTACCGGACATGCATCCTTGAGTAAGCAATGGACTAGTGGAGAGACGGGTAATATTTATCTAAGGATGGGCATCTTTTTACGACGTCGCTGCCAGTTGGTTGCGTTCTATCTTCGCCGTTGAATCCATTGGCGGAGATATGCTTCGTTCTCGGCTCTTTTCTAGCTCCTTGCTGTGCTATGCTACAATTTGCTGTTTTCTGTGTTTTCATCCGAGGACTCGCTGCTGTCCGTTTCTGGTTTCTTGTATATCTCGCTGGCTGCTTTTTTGATCTTGTTTCGGTCTCCAGCCACGTCCATCCAGAAGTCGATTTCCTTGTCGAAACGCGCCATGTCCTGTTTTAGGTTGTCGTTCCATGTGTAAATCGGTCGGCCTACTTTCTTGGATTTGGCCTTGTACTGTATTGCTGCATATAATAGGTGTGGGTTGCCGCGTCTGTGAACATGTGCGAGATAGCACATCCTGTGGTTCTTGATGCGTTTGGTTACTGTCTTTCCGTCTAAGATTTCGTGCATTTTCTTTGGTCTTGGTTTGTTCCTAGCGTGACTAATCAAGTCCCTCATGATAACTCTCTCATATTTCCTCAGTCTAGACCTGTTAGCTTTGGTGATTGTCGATACCTTCAAACCGTGTATCATACACGGTACAATCACCATTCTATACATGAGCCTGGCTAGTTGCCAGTCCATCTTTGAGTTTTCTATGAATGGTAATAGTGACTTTGCGTTTCTAGTGGCCTGCTCACATCGTTTTCTGATTGTGCTTCTCCTGTCTAATATAGATGTAATGCATGTGCCTAGGTATTTAATTTCATCGACTGTAGGTAGACTTAATTCATTCATTGGCACGTGGGACATTTTCCGTGTAGCTAAGGGGTCTCTACTCAGTATTTTTGTTTTTGTTTCATTAATTTGTAGGCCGACACTAGCTAGTAGGGGGTTTAATGTGGTATACAATTCCTTCTAGCCCTTCCAGGTCATCTGTAATGAAGATGAGATCATCCGCGAATGATAGCACCAGGGGTAGTGAGATCCACGATCTTGGTCTAGTTTGATTAGTTGGGTTTCTTCTTCGAGGGTTCTGAGGACCTCATCTATTACCAGTGTAAAAAGTCGAGGGGATAACGGCCAACCTTGTTTGACTCCCTTTTCTTTGATGATCCGCCTACTTTGCTGGCCATACCATTTAATTTGTGTTCTTTCATTCGTGCAAACCTTGATTATCCTGTTGGTTAATGTTATGTTCGTCTATTGTATTAAAATGTCACCTAATGCTTGAAGGTCTACATTGTCGAAGGCTTTTTTTATGTCCAAAGCGAGTACATAAATTCTTTTTCCTTCCCGCCATTCTTCGTCCAGTACCCGTTTCATCGTAAATATGTGGTCGTCTGTAGATCTATTGTTTAAAAAGGCTGCTTGATAATTGCCTAATTCTTTTATTATTTCGTCAAATTTTTTAGTACGTAGGAGGCGTAAATTCTGTAACCCGTGTTGCAAATTGATATTCGGCGATAGTCGTTTGTATCTTTAGGGTCAGTTTTTTTCGGAATTGGTACCTGCACTGTTTGTAGCCACGTGCCGGGTGCTACATTCTGTGTCCAGGCTTTGTTCATATGTTTGGTGACGGCTTCCTGTAATATTTGTGGCATCGCTTTGTAGAGCTCGATTACCACTTGGTCTGTTCCTGGGACTGTCCCGTTACGCATGCCGTTAATGATTCCCATCACTTCATCCACCGTGGGTCCTTCATTTGGTGTATCGGTTAATGGCTTTGTTATGCCTTCAGAGTTTTTTAGAATCTGCTCCCATTTGGACATTGGTATGTACGCGTTTCGCTTCCGGCGTTTTGTTTCTAACTTGTTTCTCCTGTAAAATGAATAAAGTACCTGCATGCGTTTTGAAGGATGTTTTTTACCCAGTCCGGTAAAGAAGGCTCTGCATTGTTGTTTTTCTTCATGATGTTTAACCTTTTGAAGCGTTTCCTGGCATTTTTTAACACGATAATGTCTATTCGGGTTATCGGGTTGTCTACTTTGTAAGAATTTAGCCTTTTGGAGGTTAGCAAGCGCTATACGATGCTCCCTCGAGTGACCCGGCTGAAAAGTCAAAGTTTCCTAGGCTGCCTCTTTTAATACTCCCGTTATGGTATTCATTCGTATTAGAGTACATTTCCTTGGTTTTTGTCTCATCAAATTTAGTAAACCTGTGAATGATCTTGTTGCTTTAGAGGTACAGCTGTTGATGTGGCAGTAAATTATATACACAGGAGCAGATTTGTCGTTTCCCCTACCAACTTTAAGAGTGATTGACATCGCGTCGGTGTCATTTTTGATGTTCAGTATTTCAATTAGGGCATCTTTTCGGATTACAATTGCAAGTCCCCTATGTGCTTTACCCGCGGTTCCAGATAGATGCCATCTGTAGTGGGTGGAGTTGTATATTCCTAAGTTCATCCCTGTTTCTTGTAGGCAAACTATGTGGATACCCCTATTTGAAAGTTCTGCATCTATTCTATCTTTTTTGGTCGGTTTTGAGGCCCCGCGGACGTTCCAGGTTGCAATACGTAGTTCTGGGCAAGCGTATCTACTAACGGAAGAAGGCGGGTTTCTGAGTATTGTGTATCCAGTGTCGTCCGCGACTTCCCCTGATGTCGGTGTATGTAATGTTGATGCTACTTGTACACACTGTGTTAATGAGCTAGCTAATTGGGGGCTGTTCTGGAATCGAGGTTTTATGGACTGCCCTTGCATGTTATTGTTGTCTTGATCGTCGTTGATCCAGCTATCATAATGTTGATCCTTGTAGAGGATATGTATGTTACCGGGCACTGAGTCTCCGGCAGGTGAATACACCAGTATGTTCACGTTATTGATGTGTACATGTACATTTACGAGATAGAATAAGGACGCGGCGATTATGATGTATTCTCCTCCCCAGAACGACTCGTTAAATTGCTCGGTTATGTATTTTGTTATCAATTGTACCTTTTTTTTTTGAGGGTGGGAATTCATCCTTCTTGGCGGAGCGGAAGGGCGTGTCAGACTTTTACTGACTAAAACCCACCCGTGTTCCTTCATTTGCCTGTTGCCAAGGTCCCGGTATCCCTTTCGGACTTTCCCGCAACCCTGGCAGGCATCGGTCCTAGCGGACCCCGTCATTTTTGCTGACATCTCTTTGAGGCGCGCGTGGAACACGACGCGCCATCGACCCGGGCCTGGTCCTTATCGGACGGCGAGCTGCCCGTTGCTCGCCGTCCGCAAGCCCGCGCCTATGGTGGCCGGAAATCCGCCTGGGATTCCCGACGCCCAGGGCGTCTCCAACGGCGGCGGTTAGGGGCGTGAGGGCGCAAACTTTGCCTTTCCCTCACGCGTTCCGCCTCCTCCTTCGCGAGCATTACTGCTTCGCAGAAGGAGGTGACGGCTTCCCATGCCCTCTCGCTCCGTACCATGGCCTGAACCAGGGCCGGACGCGAGAGGTCACCGCCGCCAATCGCCTCCGCGAGGACACGGCGGTGCTCCGCCCAAGCAGGGCACACCTCAACCGTATGCTCCACCGTGTCCTCCGGGCGTTCCACACAGTGGTGACACCCGGGCGTTTCCTCCCGCCTAATCCTACACAGGTACCTCCCGAAGCTGCCATGTCCGGTGAGGACCTGTGTCAGGCGGAAGGTGAGGACGCCGTGGCGCCTCTCTATCCACTCCTCAAAGAGGGGACTTATCGCCGCTATTGTGGCGTGCCCAGCACTGGGTTGCGACAATCGCACTCTCCATGCCGCCATGAGATCTTGCCGGAGCTCTGTCCGCTGTGCCGCGATTTCTCGCGGCAGCGGAATTACACCCCGGCGCTTCACCTCCTCGCGCCACTCCCAGATGTGCGCGAGGACCTTCGCCTCCAGATCCCATGGCGGTAATCCGGCAAGGAGGCTCGCCGCCTCACGGGAGACCGTGCGGTATCCCCGGGCCAGCCGAATGGCCATGACCCTTTGGGACGCGTTCAACCGGCGTGCTGGCCGCAGCCTAAGGGAACGCGCCCACACCGGTGCCCCGTAAAGGGCCATGGACCGCACGACCCCCGCATAGAGCCTCCGGCAGGAGGCGTTTGGACCCCCTAGATTGGGCAGGAGCCGCCTCAAGGCGGCCCCAGCCCGGTCCAGCCTTGGAGCCAAACGTCGGAAATGCTCCACGAAGTTCCTCCGGCTGTCGAGGACGAGTCCCAGGTACTTCATCGTCGACTCGACGCCGATGTGAACCCCTCCTACCGTAATTTGGGAACCCGACGGTGGCGCGTTCCGAGGGCCATGAAAACACATGACCTCGGACTTGTGCAAGGCCACCTCGAGTCCCAACTGCCGGATTCTATCTACGATTGTCGCAACCCAGCGTGTCGCTAGATCGGCCGCCGCCTGGTGCGACCTCCCCTGCGCCAGGACCAGCGTGTCGTCAGCGTAGCAAACCACGCTGACGTCGCTAGGGAGGTCG
Source organism: Lithophane leautieri (assembly GCA_949152455.1). NCBI lineage: Eukaryota > Metazoa > Arthropoda > Insecta > Lepidoptera > Noctuidae > Lithophane > Lithophane leautieri. The sequence goes on along the minus strand of OX424469.1, from coordinate 1,955,869 downwards.
GCGCGCAGCACCCAGTCGTATCCGATGTCCCACAGATGCGGCCCCAGGACCGATCCCTGTGGGACACCGCACGACATCTCTCGCCGGTTCCACATTCCCTGGTGACCGGGGTAGATGACGGCCCTGTCCGTCAAATAGGCCTCGACCACACGACAGAGGTAGGTCGGCATCCGGTGGTACCGGAGTGCCTCCCTTATGCAACTCCAGGGCAGGGTGTTGAAGGCGTTGGCGATGTCTAGTGACACCGCCAAGACGACCCCACCCCGGGCCACAGCATCCCCCGTCGTGAGGGCCCGTACACGCATGATGGCGTCCACCGTAGAGCGCCCTCTGCGGAAACCAAACTGGCTCTCCGCCAAATCCGGCCCCACCCGCACCAGCCGCCCGACGAGGCGGTTTGCAATGACTCTTTCAAAGAGCTTGCCCACCTCGTCGAGCAGCACGATGGGCCGATAAGCGGACGGAGAGTCCGCAGGGCGCCCCGGCTTCTTAATGAGGACCAGTTTCCCCGTCTTCCAACGAAGTGGGAACTGGCCCCTCTCCATGCATGCGCATAGGAGACCTCTTAGTCGAGGCCCGAGAGCCTCCATGGCCAGGACCCAGGCCTTCCCAGGAAGGCCGTCGGGTCCTGGGGCGGTATTCTTGGCATTCAGCCTTCGTACCGCCACTCTCATTTCTACCTCGGTCACCTCCGGAGCATCGTCGTCGTCGTCGTCGGCGGTGTGGTCCGCATCGAACACCGCAGTAGGCGGAGCCATGAGCGGGGAGGTATGTTCCCCTCTCGAAGGGAACAGAGCGCTCACCACGTCCTCCACAAGCTGAGGCCGGAGACTCTGCGTCAGCGGGGGAGCCCATGGGCGGAGTTTCTCCCGCACCATTTTGTATGGGCGCCCACGGGTCTCTGTTCAGAGTCTCCAGCGTCTCCTCCCGGGCCAGTGCCCTGGCCCGCAGGATCTCCTCCTGGAGGGCGGTCTTCGCCGCTCTGTACCCCTCGTACAGCTCCGCCTGAATGGCTTCCGTATCCGGAGGGCGGATACGGAGCCTGCGGTGCCTGGTGTACTGGCGTCGCGCAGCAACGCACGCCTGGCGCAGCGCTGTCAGCTCCTGCGACCACCAGCTCACCTGGCGCGAAGCACGTCCTGGCTGGACCCGGGGCATTGCCACGTCACAAATATTGGACATGGCCTCCCGGAACCACTCCGCCTCGTCGTTGATGTCGGCAGGCCTGTCCGGTGATGACACCCAGGCCTGCACGATCGAGGCTTCCAGGAGAAGCTCCCGGTCCAGCTGCTTCAGCGCCCAACGCGGACCACCCGGGGCCTGTCGGACCGGCGCGCTCGAGGTCTGGGCGGAGACGTCGAACCGGATATACCGGTGATCGGAGTACGTCTCCACCCCCTCCATGACGCGCCAGTCAATGACACGCGGCGACAGAGCGGGGCTGGCGAACGAGATGTCCACCACTGATTCACCCCGCATCCGCACACACGTGGGGACGGAACCCCGGTTTAGGACGACCAGGCCTGTCTCCAGAGCCCAGTCCTCCACCATCCTGCCCCGTGTGTCCGTATGCCGGGAACCCCAAGCCACATTCTTGGCATTGAAGTCCCCCAGTACGAGCACGGGGAGGGAACGGAACCCGACGACGACGACTTTCAACTCCGCAAGGGAGTTGTGGAACTCGGCGAGAGTTCGGTTCGGGGAGAAGTACACCCCTACCACGACAAACTCCCCGAACCGTGCTGCCACGCAACCCCGTCCTCTTTTGACAGCCTCGAGGGACGGGGTACCGGCGGCGGCCGACGAAATAAGGGTCACTGAGCCGCTCAGGTCCTCCACCCAGTCATCCCTGGGCGGGACAAAGTACGGCTCAGCGACCACGGCGATATTGATCGACCACTGCGCCATGCTCTGGAGCAACAGATCCTGAGCGGCGGCGCAGTGGTTGATGTTCGCCTGGAGGAGGCGAAATGGGGCCGTTATTGGCACTCCATTTCATCCCCCTCCCGAGACCCATGTGAGGGCCCTGCCGCAGCAGCAGCTGGGGCGGTGACGACGCCGGTGGTGGTAGCGGCAGCGGCGGTGGCAGTGGCGGCGACTGCGGCGGTGACGACGGTGGTGGCGGTGACGGTGGCGGAGGACTTTCCCCTGCCCCTGGCTTTAGCGGGGGGAACGCAGGCCCTACCCCCGATCCGGTGGTCGGCCGGCTTGCCCGCGGCCGCACATGCGACGCAGTGCGGCGTGGCCGTGCATGTGCCGGCCTTGTGACCGGGCTGACCGCAGCGGTAGCAGGCATCGCTGCGGTCCACCTCGGAGGTGCATTTAGCTCCCACGTGGTCGCCCACATGGCAGCGGAAGCACCTCCGAGGTCTGGGTTCCAGCAGTTTGACCTGCGCGGAAACCCAGCCCACCAGAAGCCGTTGGCCCTCCCCGGCTATTTTCTTGGCCGCCGCCACAGGGCAGCTCACCGTAATGGCTTGCATACCCTTATAGTCAGGACCGATGGTGCCCGCCTTAACCTGCTCGGCAGAGCACCCCCCAGTCCTGACGACGGCGGCCACCACCTGTGCCTTCGTCACCGAGTCGTCCAGACCCTGGATGCGCATTTCAGCGCACTTAGTGGGCCTGGACACGCGGACCTCGTCCGTGTTAAGGGACGCCCTGAGCTTTTCAGCCAGGGCGTCAGCGTCCTTGCGTGCCCTGGATCGATCATTTGAGATCAGGAACTCACGTAGACATGCACCTCACTTTAGCACTATTTGCACCACACTTTAGCACTACTTTAAAGTAATTATTTAGTGTCCCAGCAGTATCAAAGTAAAAGAAAACACTGTTCGATTCCGTCGGCAAGCGGGCGCCAGACGCAGGAGCATGTGCGGACCCAAGCGTATCGTAAAAAAATTAAACGAGCTAGCGAACGACCGTCCACTCCGGCGACCAAACAACCAGCAGCTATCATATGTTATCATTGTAATTAATTGTAGCAATTTGTTTTTATTCCAAATAAAAAACTTTCCTGGGCTGGCCTCTACTTCTCCTAAAATAGACAGGAAGAAAGATGAATCAATTATTATAATTATTGTATAACATGACCGACCGATAAAAACGTCTGAGAGCATCACTTAGTAAATTGGTATAATGATTAAGAAAATGACTTCACTTATTTTTAATTGGCATTTGATAGACCACGTAAGGTATAAAGTGACTGTTTTCAAAATATTAAGTTATATTGTGTTCTGTTCTGAGTTGGAGAACTATCGTTATCATTGTCAAATATCATTGTTTTAAAGGTAAGACATATTATAGATTTATGTTAACGTTTTGAAAAACCTACTTATACGAAATCAACATTGCAATCATCGTGAGTCCCTTAGAAATAAATTCAAAGAAATTGATATACTCACTCTGCCTTCTCTCTATATCTTAGAAAGTATTTTGTATGTTTGCAAAAATTTTGGGCTTTTCAAAAAAAGAAGCGACTTCCATAATATAAATACACGTAGGAAACATGAAATTGTGATACCCAAATTTAGATTAGCTAAAACTAGTAAGTCGTTTCTTATAAACAGTATCCGCTTTTACAATAAGTTGCCAAAGCCGGTTACAGAACTTAGCGATGGTAAGTTCAAAACCCACATCAAACGTGTCCTTATCAAAAAAGCATATTATAAGATTAAAGACTACGCTGAACACAAGGAAGTTTGGCAATAATTCCTTCTGCACATGTGGCTTCCCTGGTACCTCATTAACGGCATAATTTTGTAAGAGTCTATTAACTGCTCCCAAATTACCATGTTTATTTTTTTTTACATTCATCGCTGACTGACATAATAATAATCATAGTATTATTTGACATTATATACCTACTATTTAGTTTCAACTTTATAGTAGTGGCTTTTGTGGACATGTTAATTATTCAGATTTGTTACAGTTGTAATGGCAATCATGTCATTTGGTTTAAATAGGTTTTTATCTGTAGTATCTTATTTATCGTATATAGATTATTTTCTACCTTGTGAATGTGAGAACGTCGTAGGCTTAGTGAACTGTAGACTTTTATATTAATTTTTTTATGAACTTTACCTGAAACTTTTTGAAGGGCCACTGTCCTCCCGTAACTATTAACACTATAATTCGAAAATATTGTAAAAGCCAATTGTCTTTTAAAAGAGTAACCATGGAGTTTCTTGCCGGCTCTTCTCCATAGGAAACGACCAATTGGAACCATGCACCTAGCTTCTAACGTTTCATAAGTGCCCATGTAGGGTTATGTGAAATAAAATATTGTGATTTGATTTGACTTGAATGCTGCCAGCATTTTTGGCACTTTTCTCGTTCAATACGGATTAATTTTTTGGTAGCATTTTCGTTTTCGTTCATTGTATTTTATCTGTTTATCTTGCAGTATATTATGTACATGTATAACGTCTGAAGTTGAAAATGATAGGTTACGTCAAAATTGAAATTTTAATTGATTTCCGTAAATCGTCACTTTAGTTTGAATCTGTCAATAAAAATTAATATATAAAATGTTATTTATTTATAGATGAAAATCCTCATTCTTCTCGTGCTGACAATTATTTACGTGCAAGCTGAAGCCAGGGGAATCCAATGGAGTACCAACTATCCGGAAGCTAGCAAAATGCGGTCGATCGATAATCCGTGGTATCGGTACGAGTATCCGGTACCAGTACACCATGTCTTAGTGAAGTCGTATGACCCGGAATACTTCTACAAGCAATACGGACACTATCCTAAACCATGATTGGTTAGAATAAACTGGTTGATGTTATTTTAATTGTGTTTTTTTATTTAAACGAATGTTTTTGGGTGAATTTCACCCCAGACAGATTCCCGGCCACCATTGTAGGCGCGGGCCTGCGGGCGGCGAGCAATGGGTAGCTCGCCGTCCGAAAATGACCAGGGGGCTTATACCGGCCACATTAGCAATGCCTCTAAAAGCAGTTTATTTATTTATTTTGAACTTTTCTCACTCAAAAAAGAGGTACAAAGGCGGACTTAATGCCTTAGGCATTCTCTACCAGTCAACCAAGGGTGGTGTAGAGATTAGATGGCAGGTGCTCTGATTGTGACGAACAAAGACAAAAATAAAATAATAATAATATAATATTATATCATAATGCATAGATGAAACAAGTTTTACAGTATATGAAGCTATAAACTTATGATACATTTACTTACATACAGATTCACTATATATACCTATAATATATATATATATGTATAAATAATATACAAGTTCTAGGGAGACAGGTGTAAATATGACTCTACTCTGTTTGTTAAGAAAAAAGCTCTGCAATTTCCGCTTAAATGCATACCGACTGGTGGCCGTCCTGATATCAAGAGGAAGCGCATTCCAAAGAAGAATGGACTGAATGTGAAAAGAAGAATGAACAAAGTCAGAAGTATGAGAAGGACAGAGTAGGAGAAGATTGTTAGAAGAACGCAGATTCCTAGTGTGTGAAGAACATAGATATTGGAAGTGAGACACAAGATAAGACGGAGGCGAGGGAGAGTTGAGAACGGAGAAAAGCGTGGTCAAAGCACGCAAACTTCTTCTTTGGCGAATGGACATCCATTTGAGCTCAGACCTATAGCTCGACACATGATCATATTTCCTTAGGTTGAATATGAACCGGATACAGTTGTTGAGTAGTCTGTCAAGCTTATCCAGCAAAACTGTATTCAAGTCAAAGTAGCACACGTCACCATAGTCGATGATGGGGAAAATTAAAGTCTGCACAAGCATAGTCTTCGTCTTACCGGGCAAAAAGTTCCTCAGACGATACAGGGATCGAAGAATACCGCTGACCCTTTGACTAACACTAGAGACCTGGCGTTGCCAGCAAAGTGTCGAGTCCAGATGCAAACCGAGATCCTTCACAGTAGAGGTTATGGGGATGGCGGTGCCATTGAAAATTAGAGGAGGAAGTGAAGTAAGCGTCACCCTACTCAACATGCGTGAGCTCCCAATTACAATGGCCTGACACTTTGAATCCATCTTACATTTCCTGAATCCCAGCTGTCATTAGCAATTTCTCCAATTTGACATAAAAGCAATTCATAATTTGTAGACCATTTTACGAATCTCTATAGAAAACTGTCAAACAGATGATTTATTTCGTATTAAGAATCGCACGCAGATCATATATGAATTGTCAGTTTGTGACATTTTACGATGATTCATATTATTTTCATATTATGATTCTGCTAGTGACCGTTTTAAGTCCCCAGACCCCGGTAAATGGCGCGTCGTGTTCCACGCGCGCCTCAAAGAGATGTCAGCACAATTGACGGGGTCCGCTAGGACCGATACCTGCCAGAGTTGCGGGAAAGTCCGAAAGGGATACCGGGACCCTTGGCAACAGGCAACTGAAGGAACACGGGTGGGATTTAGTCAATAAAAGTCAGACAGTCTGAATATAGAAAATGATAGCAGCAACTTTTAAATATGCGGTTTAGATGTGCAACTCGCGTTCAGTGTCATTGGTGAAATTCACCCACAGGTGTTATCAAACCAGCTCTTAATTCAAGTGAGTACAATGGATGATAAGCTTAAAAGTGTCATAATTTGGTGTTAGTTTAACAGTAAAACTAATTTAATTTCAATTTAGGAAACTAAAATACATCAGTACGACGACACATCTTAGATGTAGCATCGGCAAAATTCGTAAAACCAATCACCATCCGACCTGAGCAAACGCAATAACTTGTTAAGTCATATAACCAAATACATTCGTAAAATTGACATAAATGAATGCAAATGTTCAATGCTACATCTAAGTTGTGTCGTACTGTACCTACTTTCTATATTATCTTTATCAAATTTTTTGGTAAAATTTATGTCAGGCAGAAGCAATCCAATTTTAGCACAAACACTTAAACTAATATTTAGCTTACCAAATATGGTTTAGTATTCCATATCTTTATACTTAGCGAGATATAGCTCACTGCTCCTATTCTTCAAGCCGACGGTGTTGAACAGCATGCATCTCGACTCACATACTTCTACAAAAGTTTTGCCAACACATATAAATTCTAGCGCAACTGAAATTGCTCGTCTGAAAACTTTCGGTTCTATGCGACTGTTCGTTTAGAATACATTAGAATTCTTTGGAGATATATAATTTTATCCTTTAAAAGTTTTTCATGCGGAATGGTGGTGGCGGCTGAAATTCAGTTATGTTTTTCGGTTGGTCTAAGTTAGAGGGGACAAATTTTAAAATAAATGGGTTTGTTTTTGAGCTTTGGGGGCTTTGATTTTTAAACGAATTCTAAAAAGAGGAGGTTATAATATTTATTTCTAGCACCCCGCTCCTGCTTTGCACGGATTTTACGACTTGTCAAAACATCGATATTTCTTAGTTATATTTAACTTTAATAGTAACTTTAGTAGTACACATAAACTTTCCGGAATTAATTCTCTAAACGATGATGAAAACCTCATCAAAATCTGTTGCGTGGTTTAGAAGAACAACGCGGACATACAGTCAAACACGAACAGCGACTTTAATTTATAATATGTATGAATAGATTCATATTTTTTGAAAGTTGACTCTACCGCAACAAATCTTGTATTTTTGTATGCCTTTATATTTTGAATTGTCTCTAAATTTGTACCTTTATGTATATTTGTCTCTTTTGTAACACCGAAAGAATATTTATTTATCTATACAACTTATAGTCCGAGGTAAAACATCAGTCAATAAAATAACAAACATACAAACTTTCTAATTAATATTATTATGTTTTCCATGTAGCAGAAACGTTTCATAGAATAATGTTTTAATGACACTTTTTCTTTTAAAAAAAAAATGGTATTTATAAATAATATTTACATTTTCATTCACATAACATTTACGAGCAACAAATATTCCCCATGGTAAGAACTCGTGAAGTTATGTATGTGTAAATATTCCACATAGCTCGTATTTATAAACTACTAGTGACTCGCCCGTGCTTTGACTTGACAAAACATCGTGATTTATTTATAATGTAAACGTTAACACTCAAGTGCATAAGAAAAAAAAAATCCGAGAGATTTGTATCTTTCGGAATGAATTCTCTAATTAATAGTAAAGTTAATGTATCAATCAATGGCTTAGTTGCCAAGAGCCTCGACAAACACCTAAATGATAGAAAGAAGAAAGAAAATACATTTATTCAGCACAGACTGAAGGCACACAATATACATACGTAATGTACAGCAGATAAGCAGAAACAAATAAAAAAGTGTAAAAGTGCGATGTAGGGGAGTGTGCCTCACGGCTGCACCAAAAAGGTCCAGTTCAGCAAAAATGCCAGACAACTATAAATGCCTGACGCTGGTTTTCAACCGGACCCGAAAGTGTGAGGTGACGGATGCGAATCAGTTTTATAATATAATAAGTGTATGCATACCTACTTAAATAAAATAAAAACAAAATAAGTGTTACGTAATAATAATAATAACGAACTACATGGTACATACATAATTACATAATTAGTGTGATTGCGTATAAAATTGCAGAACAGAATAAAAAAAAATAAAGCAATGATAAATAAATTAATGAGACGGACATTTAAAATACAGAAAGAAATCCTTCGCAACGAGTCAGAACAAAAACCTGTTTTGGCCGATACCAGACTTCCACGTTCCTTCCAACACATTGTCATAATAATCTATTTATCCGTGCACTTGCCACTTCATTACACAATACCATAGAGTATAGTAGATCACAATACGCTGCAAGCAGCCGAGCGTAGCGCGGACTGTTCACGGACATTTAGCAATCTTTTTGCGTTTTAAACTTGTTTTAGTTATGGTTTGCATTGAGATTGATTCAATGCGATGGGTTACATACTTAAATATGTGAAAATCAGTTAAACATTGTTAGCGAAAGTGAAATTAAGTCAAAACACATTGTTTGTTAAACTAAGAAGATAAGGAAGAAAGGTATGTATATAAATGCTTGATTCAGAGAGCGGTTGGACACGACAGACTCGCATTGTTAGGCGGTTTTTATATTTTTTATTAAATTTAAAAATATAACTTATTATGTAAATAGTGAAATAAAGGAAGTTAATAATAAATTATAGTGAAAATAAAACCGTATCAAAAACTGTTGCTTCTTTGAGAAGAGCAACGCGGTCGCATAAAGATACACCAAAAGAAACTTTGTTTTATAATACATATTTATAGATAGGGTGCTTATTTATAATAGTCAAGTGACATTTAACCTGAGAATGGTAATGCAATTACGAGTTCAACTATAGTTACCTATCTGGTTGAAGACAACAAACAAACTTTTATCAAAGAACAGGGGGCTTAAGACAGCCACTTTGGCAGAATAATAATAGGAAAATATTATGAATCATCGTAAAATGTCACAAACTGACAATTTATAATAATGTTCTGCGTGTAATTCTTATTACGAAATGATTCATCTGTTTGACAGTTTTCTATGGAGATTTGTAAAATGGTCCACAAATTATGGATTGCTTTTAAGTCAAATTAGAGGCATTGCTAATGACAGCTGGGATTCAGGAAATGAACTGCTTTTAGAGGAATTGCTAATTGTGGCCGGTATAGGTTCCCAGCTAATTAGTTGTCTGTCGATTCGGTATTACAAAAGAGAAGGGTGTGTAGGGACAAACTCGGGGACTGTACCCTAAACTGGAATGCTGACTATGGGATATTACTAGGAGACGTCATCCTAATCCTAATTAATATTTTAATGCGAAAATGAGTTTATCGTCGGTTTGTTAGTTACGTTTTCACGCAAAAACTGCTAAACGGATTTGGATGAGATTTGGCACATAGGTAGACCTTGACCGTGAAAAGGACATAGGGTACTTTATCCCGATATTCCCACGGGATCGATCCTATGTATTCTGGTTTCATGGTTGTCGTCGTCCCCAAACAGGGGACAGCTCCACTTTTTCTTCAAGGTCATAAGTGTTTCGGTAAAGGTATCCAAACGCGAAGGTGATCACATCCTATCAGGTTGACCATGAGCCTATTCATCAACCAAATACACGTAAAAGATTCAGTAATTTTCTTCTTCTAACATCCTGGAACAGAAGATTCATCCTACGTCTTCAACTTTAAATCCCAGCACTTGTCCCACAAACTGTGAGCATTCCACGACACACGGAACCATTATAGATTTTCGATTTAGCACTCAAATTAAGGAAACAGGTGTGGGAATTGAATCGTCGGAAATTCAACGAGTTTTGAGAAACTTTCAGACTTGCAATCTCGAGTTTGTAAAATTTCGACTTGTTCGTAACGAGAGTTTGACACTAGATTTTTGTTGCACACGAAATTAGAGGTGAACTGGTGTTTTTGATGGTCCAATCAGAGATAGTTTTTGAACTTTTCGTTTTTGAAGTAGGGTTAATTTTAGTTCATCGCGTGATTGTCATCACAACTGCAGCCGCATCTACTGTCGCTGACGAATATTTATGGAAAAAGAAGGTATGCACCCAAATAAATTGGGATGAAAGTAGAATGAAGATGATGATTTGAAAGAATTTCAATTTCAACAAACAATTTCAGAGTATTTATTAGTTATTTATTTGAGGAGCTCGTAGCTACGTAATAACAGCCGCACGGGTCGATCCATCAGGTTAAGCTACGCTTGCCGGGGTTGGTCCGTGGATGGGTGACCATCTTTACATATCGAGACTCCTCCGTTCCTCGGAAAGCACGTTAAGTCGTTGGTCCCGGTTGTCATTCGTGGATCTTTGACAGTCGTTACAGGTCGTCAGAAGCCCGAAAGACTGACCACCAGTCTTACCAAGGGGTATCGTATTACCCAGTTACTGGGTTGTGGAGGTCAGATAGGCAGTCGCTCCATGTAAAATACTGGTATTCAGCTGCATCCGGTTAGACTGGAAGCCGACCCCAACATAGTTGGGAAAAGGCTAGGGCTAAGAGTATTTATTTATTTATTTTCTTAGCTTCGCATTTCAGTTCTGTTATTTTTGTTTTTCATAGTATTTTAAGGTTCCTTTTATTCCAGTTTCATTCCATAAAACATAACTTGACACTACCTAATGTAATGTAAATAGTTAGTTGTGTTATGTGTATATTGTCTAGAGTAATTTTAATATTCAAGGTATATTTTACATCTCAAATAAATAAATATTTTAGACTTGACACTTAAAACTAGTTAATTTTCATTGCCAAAAATAAATCCGAATAGGTAGCCACAGACAGGTACTCAAGCTAAGGTTAGCTTACAAATACTAATGTTAATTTAAATGTCCCTATTAAATATTATGGTAGTATTCGCATTAGCAGCATCTGTCCCTGACGTAGGTTGAATATTAATTCATTATTCCACCACCGGCCGGATATTAGCAAGCACTGTCATTAATAAGACGAATATTAGGCGGATATTCGAAGTATTTAGAAGCTTTCGTAATATCGACGATTCAGTTGGGAATTGAAATGGCTGGTTCATAAATTATGGTTCATTACGATTTATAGCTGCTAGATGTTCCCCGAGGCTTAACTGTTTGACCTTCTCAAGATCCCTTGTTAGTAATCTGCTGAATTTTGACCAAAATAAGTTTTGTATTTTCGTCGATAACATGTTTCAGGTAGGTAGACATAGAGAGAGAATATTATGAACCCTTAATATTGTAAAAGTGTGTATGAAGAATCGAGATATAGAGTTTCATAGAAAGCAAAGTTGAAATAACTGCCGAAGCATTAACTGTAATCGTTTTGTTATTTCCGAAAATCGTTAAAAGTATATTTTTGCGTTTACAAACTTAAATTTTTGGCAGTTGAAGAATTGACCGTGACGTATCGATGTATGGAAGAACATGTTTTCAACAACAGAGTTAAGTTTATTCTTGGGGTAAACTCATCCCAACTACGTGATCTTTGATTGTATGTGGTCCGACACACACTTATCCGGTTTTAGTAGTAGAACTAGGTCACCATCATCATCATTTCGTGAGACGTTCACTGTTGGGCATAGGCCCAAGCACCGCCACTTCAACCGGTTCTGTAATGTGCTTGTCGCATCTAGCGGATTCCTGCAGCCTTCTAGTTATCTAGTCAACTAGTTATCTGCAGTTAACTTTGCTTTACCTCAAGCTCAGTAGAAACCTGAAAACATTATTTATTTATTTCTTTAACCATTTATGTACATATATAATAAACAGACAAGAAGAAAAGAACAGAAAAAATATGTACAAAGGTGATGCTTATTTCAGCATACCTGCGATAGGAAAGTATATAAGAGATGTAGATACGTAGATACCGTGTGTATCTGACACACGGTGTCTACATCTCTTATATACTTTGGAGACTCTTATATACTGGAGAGAAATTAAAATACACAAAATAAAAAACAATGCACTTAATAAAAATGACGGCGGGTCTAAAGGTTTTACGACGCTAAACTTACGTAGTTGATTTTCGAACGATTGTGACAGCTGTCAACCTGACGTAGCCCCGAGCACTGAGAAGGCGGCCCCCCCCGCCAAAATAATGAAAGATCGCGGAGATGGATCGAAACCGGAAAACCGGCAAGGATTAAGGGCGACTGTGGTAGGTATTGGTGATAATGGTGACTACCCTGGCAGGGTAGTGAGTTGATTGATCTGCGCTCGCGCCTCACGTACTCGGTGGAACGTCATTCACACTATTATGCATTCCCATTTAATTACATCTCCTAGCCCGCAAAACCGCGCATACGAGACAATAAGACCTTCTGATAAAGACGACGTATTGCCTTTAAATAAAATAAATAATATGATAACACACTTACATACATACATAAATACTTCATAAATATATATATCTTTAATTATGATGTAATTTTAGAAATAAATACATACGCAACTATGCCGAAGAGGGAAAGATACTGTTCTTTCACTCTTCTTTTAAAAACTGCAGCAGTTTGGCATTCTGGTTTGAGATTAAAAAATACAACTTTTTTGATGTACCTACAAAGAAACACACTGTAAACATTTGTTTAATCCCAAACTACACAAGCAAAGTGAGTCTGGAAGGTAGTTAAATACAAACAGAATTAGGGTAGAACTAAAGTGTCCCTTTCGCCATGGCTGATAAACAACGGACCGTACTTACCGTCCGTAACTGAGCAAACTACTCGTAGTTTGGTCGCAGATATTACTACTCGTATATCTTAATTGATTGTGTTAATAGGATTCGTGAGGAGGGTATTGATTCTTTTTTACCCGACTACTGCGCAGCACAAGGAGGGTTATGATTTTGACCGGTATGTATGTATGTTCATAACTTCTAAACTACTCGTCATAATTTGACAAAAGAGGTATCGTTGGAAGCGTCTTGTTCGTCCGCTGGTGCAAAACTCATGAAGGTTTTTTTTTTAATCATGCCCCGTGCTATGTGAAATTAAAGGGCTTAATTAGCACATTTCAAAAATATATACATATATTATAAACTCAATTAAAAAAAAATATATAAAACTCAGACCCAACTGCGACTAAAAATCAATTATAAAGATGTAAACAAGACATCACAGACAGACAAATAACAAATCCGGAGTCACACGTAATATGTTCGATTTATGTCCTACAACTTATTTTTATCTTAGCCTGCCTTTCTTAGGACCTAAATATGCCACCATTGGTGTTTGGCATGGCTAACCATCGACCAAGTATTTTTACTTTTGCCATCAACTAGAAAATAAGATGAGGTCTTAGTTATATTGAGTTAAGCTATTTTTCGGGTTTATACTTTTGTCTTTATTTTGGTAAACCGGAATTTCTCTAGAAATTCTTGCTACAGAGCCTTTGCTATCAGAGATGTTTATGTTAATCTTCATAATGAGCGGGCAATAGGGTATATATCGTGGTTGGTATAACACTTTCATTGTACAGTGATTTAAAAGTTTTGAAAGTTGTGTCTTCGTTCGTCTAGTGGTCACAAGCGCTACTGCTTAGCATGAGGCCTGGGGTTCGATTCCCAGGTCGGGCAAAGTGTTATTGGGCCCCGTATTATTTGGGACATAAACATAACTGGCGCAATGTTGACACACACCTCTCTGCCTATCCTTTCGGGATTTGCAGGCGTCATGCTATGTTATATTGTGAAAACGTGTGTTCATGAAAGTAGGGTGTTCAATAAATAGTGATAATGCGATACATTCTCCTTGGAATGAAAATAAATAAATACTGGCAGGCATAACCCAGACATTAGATAAGATGGTAATAAAAAAACACTCAATTCTCTTTTGTTTTTTAAAAATAGAAGTCATTTGTTTGCGTCGTTTCGGAAAGTGTTCTGTTGTTTGTTTGTTTCACCAAGATAACGCCCTCGCGCACAAATCCAGAGTTGCGATGACTGCCATTCAAGAAGCTGGCTTCGAATTGAAGGAACATCCTCCATAATCACCGGACCTTGCTCCTAGTGATTTTTACCTATTTCCGCGGTTAAAGAAATATGTCAGGGGCCAGGAATTTGAAGATAATGACGCAGTAGTCGCCGCCGAACACGATTTTTTTAAGGAATCAGAAAGAAGATTTTATATATTTTATATACGATATACAATTTGTGTACAGGTGACTAGGTCGAAAAACAAAATAACATTTAATAACAGATAATTGCGTCATACTCCTTATCACTTTTTATTGAACACCCAAGTAGATAAATTAAATTGATATTTAGCAGTCTTATGTTGGCAACAACAAAAGAAATCACGTCACTCTATATAACGTGGCAAGTATTCTCATCTCAAGGACACCCAATAGTCAATAAGACTAAGAAAATATCTCCACAAAACATACGAGATACAATCTCTTTGATTCTCCTGACAACTCTTCAGACACGTGTCACATGTATCCGGGCAGACATATTATTGGGATCGCTTTTCCTTTACTTACTATTAAACTACAAATAAGTCTTTCATGATATTATGGTATATTTTTGGAACATTGTGATACGAAAGTATTGTGTGAAGCTCAAAGGGTTTTTTGAGTCGAGATTGATAAATGGTGTTGAATTGTAAGTACGTTCATCGTTATTAATAAGGGTCTACCCAACCTCAAATTGCTTAGCATGATCCTCCGTTATGCCGAAAATACTGAAGCATTCATTTTGAAATAAATATACGTTAAAGTTGAGGATTGATGCTAAGGTCATATGTTTTGACGAAAACACGATTAGGTACATAAAATTTTCTCCATAGAAAAAAAAACCAAAGAACCTCTAAACCGAGCTATAAACCGCTGGTATTCAAAAATATTTCAAATTAGATCATGAAACTTTACATAATAACTGAACTAACTATAAAGCAGGTCTGATGTTTTTTTTTTTAAATTACCATTATTTTCACCGTATAAAGCAATTACCTAAACTATTCGAGGCTTGGAGCCGCCAGCACCCCACTCCGTCTCGCTCTCACTCAGGCCACGAGTAGTAATAGAGGGCCTTAAATCTCTTACATTATAATATTTATAATACAACAGTTTCTAATGGCCTAGTACTAAATTAAGGATAGCAATATTACATGAATGCGGGAAGCACAGAACCAGTCGAAGTGGCGGTGCTTGGGGTAGGCCTATGTCCAGCACTGGACGTCTCTGGCTGTAATGATGATATTACATGGTACACTTATGCCTTCCACCTTAGATGAAGCAACAAAAACGTAAAAGGGAGTCATCAAAAGCAAGTTATACATTTTCGGCCATATCTTTCATTTCTGCACCTTTCAATCAAAACTATTCAATTTCGTTGAAACGTGTAATGCTGCCATTATTTACACCGTATATATCCATGCTCAATTAATGATAACGAGGTGATGTAGATGTAGCATACTGACGTCAGTTTTGTGCTTCCGAGAGATAACTTCAACCTTATCTTCTAAACACATGCATATAACTAACATCTGTACCTTCTGCCAGTCCTCGGGATTAAAGGCAAGCCACCAAAATTGTATCCTAATTCCTGAAGTATACGGCCATTCATATGTTTATGTAAATAAGCCGGGTGGGTCCGGGCTTGAGGTCGCGTTAAGCGCTCTTCAGGGCTAACCAGGGCTGGGACCTCTTTATACTTACCTACAGGGATATGCTAGTGATGTACCAAGTTTTATCTGACGGAGTTTAGGAGTAAGTTGTTTATGGTTTCGTCTATAGCTCGACAAAGCTAGCAGTGACGGGTTTTCTTTCATAATAGTGTTGTACTAACGAAGAATATTAAAATAGATTTTAATAATTTGTTAACGTTACTCTATTCTTGTGGCATGTGTCAGTCACAAAACGAGTGATTATTATAAAAAGAAAGAAAGAAAATGTAATTTTATGTTATATTACTTTTCACAATCTGTGTCAGCTAAAAAAGTAGACAAACATTTCAAGCTTTTTCTTAAAAAATCAGCAAAAGTCACAAAAAATAAAAAGCCGGCCAAGTGCAAGCCAGACTCGCCCACGAAGAGTTCCTCGCCACCTTACAATTTATTTAGCAAAAAACTCCGGAAAAAAAACACGTTTCTTGTGTGGTCCCTTTAATTAAACTTTATTTTATTTGTTGTTATAGCGGCAATAGAAATAGGTACACAATCAGTGAACATTTCAATTGTCTACCTATCACGGTTCATTAGATACAGCCCGCTGACAGACAAGCGGACGGACAGCGGAGGCTAGGGTTCCGTTTGGCACCCTTCGGGTACAGAACCCTAAAAGCGTAAACATAAAAACCCAAGGCCAAAACTGACATCCCTAGAGGTCATCCGAATGTTGAGAGACAAAACAGTAGGCGAATTGTATGCTTAGGCCATGTACACACACACGGTATAATTTTTGTGGCGATACAATGTGGTTGGCACGTACTTGAGAGCAATTTGGCGAAATTAGTTAGGTTGCTATGTGAACTTTCTGCTTGTAATGGATGGAGGGAAGTGTGTAATGTACCTATATTGATTTAGTATATGTAAATTTATCATGTGAGTACTTGGGTGAGATTCTGTAAGACCTCATTCTTAACTTCGAATCTGAATCCGCTGCGAGTTTCTTGATTGGAATTCTAAAAACTCGATTGACACACTAGCGCTACCCTTGCGAGCGTGTCAGCAAGTTGAACTAAATTAACCGTGAGATTTTGACAGATAAAGTATGAGTTGACGAAAGAAGTGACATTCAGTGAGGTAATTCCCCCGTCAGTTCGAAAATCACTTCGCACTCGAACCCGAACACATTTTGAACCTTATGCGAAGTGAGAGTGAATAGCGATGTGAGATGCGAGTTGTTGTTTGAATTTTACAGAATCGACGTACTTGTCAGTGTTATTATCCAGTGAAGATAAAGTCCAGCAGCGATACCAGTAACATTAATGTTTAAAATATCTCGACCCCAAACATCAAACGATAAACAAGAAAAGCAACGTTTTTTTAGTTTTTCATGAATATCATCAAATGATACAACTTTATAGGGTAACATTTAAACATTTTCGTTAACATTTTCAGGCAATTTATTTGAAAAAACATTGATAATACTCTCCGAAATGAAGTTCACACTTCTTTAATCATTTCTCTATTTATTTATTTTAATAGGCTGACTTGATGCCACAAGGCATTCTTAACCTTAGGGGTAAAAGAACAACATTGTGATATCCTTACATTACATTTTATAAAACAAAGTCCTCCGCCGCGTCTGTCTGTCGTCCTGTACGCGATAAACTCAAAAACTACTGCACCGATAATCAAGCTGTTTTCACTAATGGATAGGGTGGTACTCGGGTAAGGTTTTAGTATATAATAACCGACAACCATGCGGGCGAAGTCGCAGGCATCGGAAGTCATTGGATGATTTCCCACCCTCAAAAAAAAAAAAAAAAGGCATCAGCTAGTGTGGTATAAAAAATAAATAAAATAAAACATTTCGTTTACGAAATGAAACAAAAACACACAGACCACACACACATTCGATCAATCTGCCTAGCCTTTTCCCACCTATGTTGGGGTCGGCTTCCAATCTAACCGGATGCAGCTGAATACCAGTATTTTACATGGAGCGACTGCCTATCTGACCTCCACAGCCCAGTAACTGAGTAATACCCCTTGGTAAGACCGGTTGTCAGACTTTCGGGCTTCCGACGACCCGTAACTACTGTCAATCCACGTATGACAGCCGAGACCAACGGATACGTACTTTCCGAGGCACGGAAGAGTCTTGGTATGTAAAAACGGTCACCCATCTACGGACCAAACCCGGCAAGCGTAGCTCAACCTGATGGATCGACCCGTGCGGCTGTTATTACTTACGCACGAGCTCCTCGACCACACACACATACTCCCACATTATTGCACACTTACCTATTTCAATAATTTAATTAACTTGAGTAACAAAACTTCGCAATCCAATCTCTGAGGCTTCTAACAAGAAGACGGAACTAGCATATCAAGTGTATCCTTCAGTAAAACAAATGGCTCAGCCTGAACTATGATAAACTTTGCTAATAACTGTAGGTCAATCTACGCTCCCCGCCTGAGTGATAGACGAACAGCGATTTACTATCCTGTTTGTGTTGTATGTCCGTGTTTTCTTGGGATACTGCCAAAGTCCGTTTTGAGAAAGCACATATATTGCAATGGTCACGATTCGTTCATCCATCAAATGTATAAGGTAATATCCACTGTAGAACATAGGCTTCTTTGGCATAAAGACCCTGCAAAGGGATGAGATGATGTCATTCAAAGTTACCTCGCTGTATAACGTATTAAGGTGATCTCGTATATTGTTGAAGCGGCTAATCCCTGTTTTCGACAAATCATAAATCCTTTGTTATCTTTTTCATGTCATATAAAATAATTACCTACTTATATAATATGTTCTCCCTATTATATTCATTATATAATATTCATTTAAAAAGAGTAACGGTGGAGTTTCTTGCCCATTCTTCTTCGTACAAAAAGTGGCGCCTAGAATCAATTCTACTTTTTTGTAAAAAAGAGCCTTTTATGTGCGTTATTGAAATAAATGATTTGACTTTGAATTCATAATTATTTTCTTTGTAAGCTTCAATCCACAGCGGTAATTACATTATACACCAGCGTTTGTAATACCTACTGCTTCAAATCGCAAAGCATAATTGATATTGCTAACTGTTACCAAAACTCCTACCGTTCTTTAAAACACCTTCATGACCCACCACCATCTCTCTTCCCTCGCACCGCCGCGCCACTGTCTATGAGATATGGCGTCCACAAATCAGCAGCACATCTCGAGGGCACGCAGAAGTTCAGCCATTACTCAGAGCATCACAGGAGCATCGCATCAATAACACACAGCCAACGTACTTTAAACTGTCTGACGGGTTGGTGCACCGAAATATTACTCACGAGAGTGTAGCTAGCCAGTTGATTTAAGAGATACAATGTGGAATGAAATCGGTTTTTAGTGACGTATTTTTTAGGCTCTGGCCGTCAGTTAAAATGTTTAGTTTAGTTTGCAAATATCAGGTAGGTATAAATACAGGGCGTCCCACGGATATGCCATATGGAGGGAAAGTACCTTAAATATTGTAGATGGAACATTTTACTGAAAGAAGACATTATTTGAATTTAAAAAACAATTTAATCTGCATTCATAGATATTTAAATAATTACATGGTTGAACCGGGAATCGAACCCGTTACATGAGAAAAATAATCATCCTGTAGCTTATCATACCGATCGAAAGGCTTCATCATAATGATTATTTTTTGCTAAATAACATAGTGTCACAAATAAAAGGAAGACCATGAATTTTAACATTTTGAATACAAAATTAATCAATTTATCAAATGCTCAAAATGAGTCCCTTCCTGTTGAATACAAAGTCGCATTCTTTTGATTATTTCGCTCCCTGTTGATTTTTTGATCTTGTTGTGGTGGATATTTAGAATAATACATCTAAGTTCTGCTTGTAGCTCGTGGACACTTTCATACTGGTTCTTGTAAACTAAATTTTTTACATAACCCTATTAAAAAAAAACTAACGTTGTTAGATCTGGGCATGGCGGCCATCTTAGCTTTTCATTTTTCTGAACAAAATTTCACATCAAATGTTAAAATTCATGCTCTTCTTTTTATTTGTGACACTATGTTATTTAGCAAAAAATAATCCTTATGATGAAGCCTTTTGATCGGTATGATAAGCTACAGGATGATTATTTTTCTCATGTAACGGTTTCATTCCCGGTTCAACCACGTAATTATTTAAATATCAATGAATGCAGTTTAAGTTGTTTTTTAAATTCAAATAATGTCTTCCTTCAGTAAAATGCTCCATCTACAATATTCAAGGTACTTTCCCTCCATGTGGCATATCCGTACGACGCCCTGT
Organism: Lithophane leautieri; assembly: GCA_949152455.1. Lineage (NCBI taxonomy): Eukaryota > Metazoa > Arthropoda > Insecta > Lepidoptera > Noctuidae > Lithophane > Lithophane leautieri. Next base: position 1,935,538 of record OX424469.1, on the reverse strand, counting down.
ATAGTACCTATTCAGTTTGTGTAAAGTATTTACTTTTTTAGTCTATGTATTAGACTGAAAGTGACGGCTCACTGAAAAAGCGGAAAAATATTAAAAACTGTCGTGCTCGCTATTTCTTTTTGGGACGCTGAAAATTACAGCGCATTGTTAAAAATAAATTACCAACATTCTCTTGTTTTTATAAACTACTAGCTGCCCCGCCCTGGCTTCGCACGGGTAGCACTAAGTATCCACCCTAACCTACCTGCCCTATCAACCCTACCCTACCTACCTACTCTATCCTACTTACCTACCTACCTACTCTATCCTCACTACCCTACCTAATCTACCTACCTACATACCTACCTACCCTACCTACACCTACTAAACATACAAACCTTGCCCTGAGAATAACGAACACAACAAAAAAAGAATTATCCAAATCGGTCTAGCCGTTCTCGAGTTTTAGCGAGACAAACGAACAGCAATTGATTTTTATATATATATAGATGCCTGAAGCATTTGCAGATTAACTTGCAGGTTCAAGTTCGGAACTAAAGCTATAGGTAATCTGCGCATAGCATAATCAGTCTATAATGTTACCCCCTACTGATACACCGGCCGTCTCTGAGAAGGAGTGGGCCGTAATCCACCAGGCGGGCCCTGTATAAGATATTTATTTCTCAAACACAGAATACAATTATTGACTTACCGACTTAAGTCTCTAGTTCCTGTCAAAAATTGTATGGAACATTGACAGAAGATAGAGATTTCAACATGTTTTGTCGTAAATGTTTCGCCCTTGCAAACGTACTGTTAGAATGAGGAACACTGGTTACATACATAAAAAACGTTAATGGGAACAATTTTGCTAGTCACTAACACTTAACATTAGGTTAGTAAAATAAACTTTGATGTAAGTAATCTGCAAAAAATATTGAGTCTATGAGTCCATATTACCGTGCGTTTGCACTGGCGAAACATTTTCGACAAAACATGTTGAAATCTCTATTTTCTGTCAATGTTCCATACAATTTTTGACAGGAACTAGAGATTTAAACATGTTTTGTTGTAATGTTTCGCCAATGCAAACGCACGGTTACGTATCGGAACACAATTTCTATCGTATTTGATATCTTGGTTGTGTCTTTGACTTACCGTTTGACTTACTGTTTTCTCAGAAATTCTTTGTTGTAGGTTTTCATCAGAATTTCGTTCTTAGAGTACCCAGTGAAATTGTGATTTCGAGGAGTTCAAATGTAAGAGAATAGGTAACAAAGAACATTGTGTAAGCTTTCAACTGAAAGCTTTGAAGCATGAATTCTGAAATATTTCATAGATATTACCTACTTAATTATGTCGATCTCAGCCTATCAGACGTTTACCATTATTTAAACAACCTTCGTTTAGGTGCTGGTGTTCATCATCATCAGCCTATAGCAGTCCACTGCTGGACATAGGCCTCTCCAATTGCACGCCATTCAGCTCGATTCTCGGCAACTCTCATCCAGCTGCTACCAGCCACCCTGGGAAGATCGCCGCTCCACCTAACCTGAGGTGCTGGAGAAACCATCTCTCAAAAAGTACCTATATTTTGCATATGGCCGGATATTCGTATCACATCTCAGTATCTGACCGCGCCTGTCTCGAAAGCGGATCATACAAATCGGTCGGTAAATCTTTCGGGGGAAGAATAATTCAATATTACGATAGACGCTTCCTCCCTACCGTTTTTTATCTCAATATTGTTTACGACTTCACGTAGACTTTAACAATCGGGGTGCATTTATAAGAAGATCTTGGGTGGAAAGTAAGGAGGAGTATGTAGATCGTATTGGATTTATTGACGTAGCTTAAGCGTACTTATTTTTGGAAGCAACATTATTTGTATTTTTTTTTATGTTTGTTTTTCCTTCCTCATTTTTGTTTTCGCTGGAAAAAAAAACAAATTCAAATACGCGTTTGTATTTTGAAATAATCAACATTCTGTTTTCAAATTCATGTTATCCATTAACTCCAGCATTCCATTAGACTGGGCGGCGGATTTTCGAGTAAAATTCACCAATCGCTTTTACGGTTCCGTATCTCAAAAGGAAAAAAATTAAGGATCACTTCAGTATCCGTCTATCCGTCAAGAACCTTTTTCTCAGGAACGCGTGGAAGTATCAAGTTAAAATTAATATTAAACACGCAGGCCTTATGGTCTCTTGGAGCTCTAAACGAATCAAGCTTCTAAGACAACGCAATAAAAAAAATATGGTCCTATTTTATGCGACATATTTTGATATTCGCAAATAAATCAAAGCCTTCCCGTTGACCTACAACCATGAAAGGCAAGAAGGCAAGGAAAGGTCTCACAGCACAAGTAAAGGAAAAAACCCGAAAACCGTTAATTTGTAGTTTTATCATTATCACATACTTAATAATTATTATAATATTTTTTAGCGATTACAAACTTACATTGGCAGTTGGAGAATTGACCGGGACGTATATCAATGTATGGGAGAACATTTTTACAACTAAAAAGCTAAGTTTCTTCTTGGGATAAACAAAAAAAAAATTGTTATAACTACGGAACTCTTCATTGAGCGTGGTCCGACATGCACTTGGCTGCCTTTTTTTTTTTGGAACAATTGTTACTTATATGTACAATCAGAAACTACTGATATCCTCTGAACTACTAATATTTTAAATTTTGCAACTATCATCGTTCGATCGAAAATCGCAAGGCACCACATTTTTCAATCGCTATGTTTTGAAAGGATGTCAAATCACAAGCGTTTCGGTATTTGTATGAAGAGCAGCAACCATGACCACATCCACATCCCGTCATAAGCCGCCAGTCTGACGCGAGAATGGTCGACAATGACGTGACCTCTATCAAGCTGAGGGCTGACTGACTCGGCCAGCGAAACAATTTGTCGAATGCTTGGAATGCCGCTGGAATTTACGCGATTTGGCCTTGAAACATACTGGTATATTTATGATGGATCATTATTTATTTAGTTACATTTCTGCAATTGAACATTTTATTTCGGAGTAGTATTGTTGCGGCCGTTGCGGGTTCCAAGTTAAGGCTCGTGTAAACTGCCGCGATATCGCGGGCGCGATATGCAGCGCTACCCTTCTCGCGCCTGTTTGTGGGAGCCTTTAGTAGTTTAATAGTTTCTTCGAGATTTGTCGAGCCGGCTACTTTGTCTCGGCGGTTTTTTGGTTGAACACCTGACAGTTTTTGAGAATAGCATGGTAAGCATAACCCAGTGACTACATTTTGCGCAGTCTAGGACGTACGCAGTCAGTATTAGGAAACTCCGGATAATGAAATATCCCTGACGAGAAGGTAAAGCTACGCTTCTTTCCCGAGTCTTTCATAAGACTGTCAGTTTATCTCGCTTCGAACATTCCACGATTCTTTTCCAGATCATTGATCAGGTCATAGATACAAACATATTGATTGCTCGCTAGCTTTGAGGCCTAGCACTATAATTTGGTAAGCAAAATTGGCCCAAAATGTATTTAAACCTGTATTTAGTTTTTGCATGAAAGGTGACCGAGTGCAGCGGTCCAAAAATATGAATGCTGAAATATTTTGTAGTTACGTGTTTGAATGTCTAATGACTCATTTGCGGCAACTTGCATTGTTTGAATATTTTAACTTTTATTTTAATTTTTAGTGCGGAATTTTTACGATATAAATTGCCTATTTAAGTTTCACTTGAAGTTAACTTCTCCTAAAGAAGGTCTTTGACGTGTAGTGTAGGTATGCTTCTTTAATTAAACAGTAAACTTCTCCATAAACAGATAAAAGCAGCAAGAAATAATAACTGTGAAGATTTGTCTTTGATGAAATTATGGTATCTAAAAACGAATACTATGATTATTACAGAGAAAAGGGATCTACTTTTATACAGCGTAAACGATCACATTATTTCGGAAATTACTATCCTGACATAATACTCAATTACAACCATCCACCATTTTACCTGATAGCTCGTAATTCGGTGTTTTCTCGCACCTCACTCGCCCGGTGGCACGGTCGGTCAATGATAATCCGGCACGTCTCGCGGGATGTGAATGAGATCATTTGTAATGTGTTGAAACAAACGTTCGTGTTGTGTTGCTATGACGACACGTGTCGGTTCGCTGGTGCTTTGTTTTGAAAGATGTGTGGCTGTTTATGAGCAGACGGTTCTGTTAGTTTTTTTTTTTGGTATTTGGAGAAAGTTATCTTTCAGCCATCTGAGTTCGACAGTCTCGAAATGATTGCTATGCTTTTCCGATTCCTTCTTATAATCCAAACTTTTATTGTGCATTTGCTAGATACTCACCTATACTCCATTTGAAATAAGATTAGATATTTAAACAAACCTTTTTATAGTCCGTTCAACCGATTTTGACTTCTATACCGTAGGTATAAGGATGGCATTAAAAGTAAAAAAGGTTACACAATACTGTCTACTGCAGCTGCCATTTGTCATACCACGAACGCAATAGGAGTCAAAATCGGTTGAACAGACTGTAAAAAAGGTTTATTTTAATGTCTAATCTTATTTCAAATGGAGTCTGCTGATTAACGATTCCAAATGAAAAAGAAAACGTGAAATTTTAAATTATTCATTATCATAGCTTAAAGTTCTACACATTATAATAAATTTGATCGCTTGCTCGTGACTAAAAACATTGCAAGCTACCAAAATTCTTTTCATTAAAACAAAACTTCCCGTCATACACACTTTTTGTTCTTTCAACTCCAAAAAACTCGTAACATTAACAAAATACGATATGCCCGTTCTAATTTGTACAGTTTCAGCCAATTTGTGCTCAGAGATTAGGCTTGTTATAAAAAGTATTTATTAATGGCGCCACCGGGCTCTTTCCTCAAATACTTTTCTAAAAATCTTCAAGAAATTGTGTTAAAGAGATGTACGCGTGCTCGTGAATATTTTAACTTGAGGAGTTTGTTTAGACGAGCTGTTTGTTTTGTTTTATTTTTATTGTTAAGAGAATGATGAAAAGGAGTTTTTAACCGATTTACAAAATGGAGGAGGTGTTATGTTCGTCTGCATGTTTTTTTTTTATGTGTGTTCATCGATATTTTCGCCAGTTGTAAACCGATTTAAAAAATCTTTTATTTTAATTTTATATAAATTTTATTAACTTTTTTATTGCTTGCGTAGTTTTTGAGTTAGCTTCAATAATTACGAAGTCTATATAAATGATATTTTATTTGACTCCGTCACTTAAAGTTATTTTTTACTTTTTTGTTTTTTTTGGAAGTCGGTAAAAAAAAACAATTACACAAGACATCAAAAGACACATCAAGAATAATATCGACACAATTCCGCATCATCTGTTACAGTCCCATCACTAAAGCACGAACATAAAATCAAATTTATTTTTTCAGCTCGGCGCGTAGAACTCGGGCTTTGAATTTTTTAATGAACGCCCGCGCCGCCTAAGTAAATCCTCACTTGTATCACGGAGAGTCTTATTAAAACTATTATTAACAGTGAAATTTACTTGCTTAATTTAAATTGCTCGTTTTGCGTTCACGAAATTCCACCTGAATTAAATGTAAGACGGGCTCTCATAGCTGCGAGGCGTTTATTTTCCGGAAAATTCCGGTTAGAACCGGTGAGTGCCGCTCTGTACCGGAACATAAATGCGAGACGTGGCAAGTGTGTACGTGACTTTAGCGTTGTAATACACGGTTTTAATAATATCAAGTAATAACTAGTTATGACGAGTCATAACGGTTGATGGGAAGATGCATTAGCTGTGACAGCGGTGGTGGGTTTATTTAATATAATTATAATTATTTGTTAGATAACCAAATTCTTGGACAATATAATTTAAAAAAAAAACATTTTACAATACTTGGGGCTTTAAAAATTACAAGCAGATAGTTTTTTTATTACGAAGAAAAGAAAAAATCTCCGTAGGTATAAACTCGTAAACACATTAAAATTTTGTCGCGTATACACAGGCAGGTGAACTCGACGCTATTTATATTTTACAACCATGTGCAGTAAAAGACAAATTCCCAAAAGAAAAGTCAGATTGAACTCTTTCACAGACTTGAAATTTATTTCCTCCTTACAACACCTATGGGAAATTATGGGTTATCTATGTCACAACCAAACTACATTTCAAAGGGAGTTAGTTATAACGTATGTAAATGTAAACAATACTTTGTACTTGTTATTTTCACACGTAGGTACAACGAAGCTTTGAAAGATAAAACATGAATTTGTCAATATCTAATCCAATAAGGAAAAAATGCGTCGAAAATCATCTAACATGCATTCAAATCGGATCTCATTACGTATAGAAATCACGCTGATTATGCAAATACGTGTACAAAGTCGTGCCATACAGAATCATACTTCACGCAACAATGATCCCGAATTACACTGATTGTGTTCTACAAGGCGTAAGTTGTACAAAGGCAGAAAAATCATGAAGATTCATCTTTCATGTTTTGATCAGAAAGTTTTCCCTTTTGTGAATTAATAGGGAATCAATGGGAATGCCTTTGTCAAACAGCAGGATGGCTGAGTTGAATAATCAAAGTGACGCGCTGCTTTGAAAGACTCGGTGCTCGGTTGTTGTTACATCGAACAATTGTATGACAAAGATGTTTTTGGGGTCCCGCAGGGAACTAAAGTTGAATAATTCGTACTAGTTTTCTGACACTCTTCGAGACAATAGAAAACGATGAACCGCCGTGGGTGCTGCCTGGGTGACTCGCCTCACAAAAGCTTGCGGGAGTGATGATGATGACGTCACGCTGAAGTAGTTGCATGAAGGCAGCGTTGAAGTTCATATTCGGGGTCACCAATTTAGAGGCATGAGGAACAGGGTGTAAAGCTCACTCATCCTCTATAGGAAAGGGAGGATCCTGCGACCCGTCGAGTATTGTCTCTGGCGAGTCATCGTTCGTCATCGTCCCATCGATTGATGTTTATATGTCAACTGCGCGGAAAACTCTAATTGCGGGTTTCAGATTTTGTGTGACGTCAGGATTTTTGTGTGACGTCAAGTTTTTGATGCGTATACATATATATATATATAGTTCGCATGTGGCGATGTAGATGCCGCCACATCACTCCCTTGCGGAGACCGGAGGTCAATAGTGCACTATCTTGTCTCAAGTCGAACGCACGCTCCACTCAGCTCCGAAATATAGACTTCCTCAAAGCCCTCTAAGTAACTTCAAATCGTTTGTGTTATATCTATTTCGTTTGTACAACTTGTCATTTGTATCTTTCATTATGTAGTACCTTTATGTATTAAGGACTTCCTTAGTCGAGTAGGTCATCAAGGTAGGCAGGAATACAGGCCGTGTTTACTTCAAAGATAATTTTATTGAAATTACCCCGTAATATTTCAAGAATTAATCTTGTTATTCGTTTTCATCTTCACAATAAAAGCCGTCTTTTATTGTTTCAATAACGACAATTTTTTTTCCACTCTCATTGAAGTAAATAAAGCAGCTAACAGACCAACCAAGTTTTAGACTAAAGTAATTAGTTACTATTGACCTGCAACTAATTAGCCTGAAATATAGGCAGTTTCATTTGAAGCGGTTGAATTTAATGGTTCGACAGACTTCAATCTGATTAACTTAGTAACCATGTTTTACGATAACGTTGTACCTACAACATTAGATTAATTAGCGGTTCAAGTATGAAGATAAAAAATATACCTACTGAAAAGAGATACCTAATAGTTATGAATAGAGCTAATTAATTATACCTACGTTATACCTACATATAGAAAGCAGATAAATAAATAGGTAGCTTTTAATCAAGCTCATTAGTTAAGCCTTTTATGTTGTAGTGATTTCCACTATTATTGATTTATAAAACAGTACGGCTGTAATTTCTAGAGAAAATAACTAGTGATTTAGCTCCCAGTGATGTAAACTACGCAGAATGAATACACACTGAACGAAGAGGTGGTATTTCTTAGGCTCAGAAATCGTAACACAAAAATATACTGTTTATTAAAATAGAAAAATCCTTTTATTAAAGAAAAATAACACTTCCTGGCAAAGTTTTCACAAAATTCAATGAATTCATTCTGAGTTTCGAAATAAAGAACACAATATCAAGCGGAACCATTGTTTAAAGGCAGTTCTGTTTTATTATTTCCCCAGAAGAACATTGAAGGCTGTAGAGTTACGAGAATTTTTCAAATAAAGTTACGTCCACATCGGAGTGGGAAGTTGGATGGAAACTGAATATTTTTCAGTTTTTTAAACAACAGTTTGACTGGGTTTTAGTTTGTGATAGTTTTTAACTCGCGTTGTTTGACAGCGTTTGTATTCGATGCTTGTTCGCAACTTTAGCTTCCACATTTATAAATGGTGTATTTTCCCATCCACACTACCCATATTTAATCAATCGTTTGCATTTAGCAAATACACGTAGGTAAAATTCCACTTTTAGTGTACGTAGGAAAGTAAATAATTTTCCGCCGTCTAACTTGGCTAGTGGAGTAGAATACGTTTGGGACCCATGTGAACAATGTATAATCATGCAAATATTTGTGCCGTAGGTATCTGAATTTCATGTGAACTGATATGGTTTAAAGCTAGACTCAGGTGCCGTATTATGAAGTATTAATGCCACCATTTTTCCAGGATGAGAGAGAAACGGAGCTAGATAAGGCCGCTAGCACCATCCCGTTTTCGCAGTGGAATAATGATGGCATTAATACTTTATAATACTACCCACACCCAGATTCAGGTGTAATCTGATCCGGTCAGAAACTACGGTTCGTCAGAAGCCCGAAAGTCTGACAACCAGTCTTATCAAGGAGTATCGTATTACCCAGTTACTGGGTTGTGGAGGTCCAGATAGGCAGGCGCTCCATGTAAAATACTGGTATTCAGCTGCAACCGGTTAGACTGGAAGCCGACCCCAACATAGTTGGGAAAAGGCTGGGCAGATGATGATGATCCGGTCAGAAACTTTTTACCGAAAACGAACCTTCAATGAAAGCTTATTAAATGATTCCCATAAATAACGTATTGTGATTGGTTGTTTCAGGCGAGGAGGCGCGTACGACGACGGTTTGATGGGGCGGTGACGCAGCATGCGCCGCGTGCCGCTTGCCGCGCTGCTGCGGCTTATCATTATAGCAGGTGGGTACAAGCCAGCGATGTAGCAGCGGCCGCTGAGGCATCTCAGTGCTCTGCTATATATATAAACGCTTTGGTAAAAATATGACTGAGTCAGGCTGACTGCCCAGGTTGCAATTATGTTATTGCTAGCTGCGCCTTGCAGTTTCACCCGCATAAATCTCGATCCCGTGGGAATATCTGGATAAAAAGGATCCTATGTCATAATCCAGGTCATGGTCTACCCATGTGCCGAAGTCAAAATTGGTAGAACGGACTGTAAAAAAGGTTTATTTAAATGTCTAATCTTATTTCAAATGGAGTATAATTTTATATTAATACATTTTTCTCAGAAATTGGAAAATGTTTAGGAACTCTTTTTAAACGGTACTTTACAAGAAGTTGATGTTTTCGATGCTAGGGCTGTAGCTAAAGTTTCAAAATTGATTCCATTAGTTAACTCGCGAAATCTTTACCTTCCAGAAATAAATAAATAAATATTGTTATTCGCTTAATTACATAATGCATGAACTGCTGGAAATCTAAGAAATTTTCCATTACGACTTCTGTATTGACTTGTAGTATTTATTTAGAAAATCTTCTCACAATTAGGTCTTATCGAGCTACGAAGTACTTTCGGACTGATACTCTGAAACGATTGTTACCTAGAAGCATGTCGAGTGATCCCCGATAGTACCAGGCCGTGGCAGTAGACAGCACAAATTAATGTGTCTGTCCCTCCCAGTCTAGTAGTTGTCCTCGAATACCATTTGTTATATAATAATAATAATAATTTATTTGCGTCAAGTTTAACATTTTACATTAAATACACGTTAATACATACAATTTAAAGACAATTAAACAATAGCGTGGCGACACCAGCACCCTTGGTAAGTTGTCAAGACAACTTGTGTTAAAGATGCAGGGCCCAACCTTTTTAGTGGATGTTCCTTAATTGTATTTAGTTACAAACATATCAGATTATAGTAGTGAGGAGGTATCTGTTGATGGGATAGTTAGATAGACGTTTTATTGGTATTGATTGTACTTATACCAAGTATGTAAATTTAAAGGTACCTTTTCAATAAAAAAAAATCAGTCTTTCAAGCTATGGGTAAATTTGATGATAATTTTTGTGTAGTTATAAAACTACACATTAACGGTTTTCAGACATTTTCCTTTACTTGTGCTGTGGGACTTTGCTCCTTGCCTTTCATGATCGGAAAGGAAACGGGAATCGTTCTTTCGTTTTAGATGGGTTTTTTTGATGAGCGGAAAGTACCTATAGGTTTTTTGATTTTTTTGCGAGAAGGAATCAATATTTTGATCGCATAAATGACTGTATTTTTAAATTACGGTGACTCAGAAACTTGATTTTTGTAGAGCTTCAAGAGACTGTTGACCTTCGTATTTGATATTAATTTCAACTTGATGAACAGCGTTCCTGAAAAAAAGGGTCTTGACAGACAGAAGTGATATAATGTTTATGGGTTCCGTTTTTTCCCATTGAGATACGGAACCCTAACAAATAATTTGACCAGTAAGCTGCAGTAGCAGCAAAGTTCCTTGTTAAAGGACTAACTAATTGCAGTTGCAGAGAGTTGAAAAGTCTCAAATTCATTTTACAGACATGTTTTCTGAATCAGTCGTTTTGTTTTTGCTAACTTGGCACTGATGTTTGGTTTTTATTTCTGCTTTTGATGATAGCTTGTTAAATAGAACTTCGTAAAGTGGAGTATAGACAGCCAAGTAAAATACTGGTATTCAGCTGCATCCGTTTAGACTGGAAGCCGGCTACAACATAGTTGGGAAAAGACTAGGCAGATTGATTGTGAAGTCGAGTACCTAGTAGCGATATTGCTTAAAGGCTTTCTTATAAAATGATTGTTTTATTATAGAATGACTAGCTGTGCCCCGCGGTTTCACCCGCGTAGCTCTCGATCCCGTGGGAGTATAGGGATAAAACGTATCCTATATCCTATTCCAGGTCATGGTCTACCCGTGTGCCCATCCTTTCCTCGCTAGAGTATAGGGAACGTCGCGGCGGCGCCGGCGCGGCGCGACGCCGGCGTCGAACGGTTCGCGTATTGCATTTCGTCATTACTTCGAAATTAAATGTCGAATTCGAATAAATTAAAAGGTATTTTACTGCTACTTATATACCCTTGATGTTAAAACTATTTATTTGAATAACAATTAATATAATGTTGTTAAAACTGCTTCGCAAATAATGCATTAATTTCGAACAAATTTGATTACCATAAAAAGAGGTTATAGTGAGGCTATCTTAAAAGATAGACATATCCTGTTCCGGACTTTTTTTATGAACTTTTATTGAGGAACAATTCCATGATACATGATATTTGCGTAACCTAAACCGTTTACGCAGTACACGCAACGAAAGCTCTCAAAAAGGAATATTTTTTCCCGTTTTTGCAACATTTTTCATTTATGCTCCGCTCCTATTGGTCGTAGCGTGATGTTATATAACCTATAATCTTTCTTGATAAATGAACTATCCAGCACAAAAAGAATTTTTCATTTCCAACCAGTAGTTCCTGAGATTAGCGCGTTCAAACAAACAAACAAACTCTTCAGCTTTATAATATTAGTATAGATTATAAATAAATAGTTCAAACATTAATAAGTTACTTTTCCAGTTCAGTTCACATAAAAATCTTCAACGACCGTTTTTGCTATGAAGCAAGTTTATTTTACTTAAAAAATAAATACTAAAAGATCTGATTCATTCTAAACATCGCCAGGTCGTCCATTATATTTTGGTCCCTCTATTTCAAACTTAATTTGTAGCTTTTCATACATTTCGAAAAGTTACATTTAAATAGAACGGGTCTATTTAAGGTGGGTGTTGAAGGAGCTAAAGACGAATTATGGGTGGTCTTATTCAGAAAATGTTCTAAGCTAAATCGAGGTTTCCTCATCCATTCTACAGATTTAAGAGTATTTAAAAAAAAAATTAAGGGTTGTGTATATCTTGATTTAACAAAAGCATTTAATTCATTACTGTTCCAAAATCCGCAACATAGAAAACTCAGTCTTTTGTGTGAAAGATGTATTTCTGGCATTGACGGCTTTATCTATGGCTTACCTATACATGTGTGTTCCGGTTTTACCTAACTGTTTGCGCACGTGGAGTTTGTGTTTTCTCCCATTGTCGGGCGGTATTATTGGAATTTTATAAATTAATTTTACAAAAATACTTGTTGAAAATATTTCTTGATTTTATCTGTAGATCTAAAGGTACTTTGTGGTCGGTTTTCTTTTTGTGTTTGGTAAATCATCAAATGACTTCTCCCGCTCTGGGCAAAGCGGAAGGGTGTGTCAGACTTTTGCTAGCTAAAACCCACCCGTGTTCCTTCAGTTGCCTGTTGCCAAGAGTCCCGGTATCCCTTTCGGACTTTCCCGCAACCCTGGCAGGTTCCCGCAACCCTAGCAGGTGTGGTCGCTTACTGAATATGTTTTGCGTAAATCCTTTTTCAACCCCTGACGGAAAAAGAGGGGTGTTTTAAGTTTAACGTGTGTATCTGAGTGTCTGTCTGCGCCATCGTAGCTGCCAAACGGCTATACCAATTTAGAGTTTTTTGGTTTTGTTTGAAAGGTGAATTGATCGAGATTGTACTTAGCTATTAAAAAAAATCGTTTATTGGATGCTTTGCTTTTATCGGGGGTTTTTTAAATTTTTAATTTAATATAACTTGTTCTTGTTCTGTAATCATCCTCAAAAAGGATGTAAAGGTACAATAACTTCAACCAAGAGAGCAACCGTCATTCTTTTCATAATTATTACGTTTTATTAGGTATTCACTGTCGTAAGTACCAAACCACTATATATTCCCAACAAGATATCAGCTTCATGCGTCATAGATTTCATAGCAGCACCAATTTCGGTTTCATGTCGTACAAGAACAATATCTACAGGCTGGTTATAGGCTATCAACGTTGTCGTGTCAAGATTAATCAGAAACTTGGTACATATTGGGTACACCTCTAGGGAAATACCTTCTGAATAATGTGCGGGTACTCTGTTGTGGGTAAGGCCGTAAGAATGAAAGGTGATTTTGGTTCACCGGTGTTTAAAGGCTCTTACATACTGGCGCGACTTGTCGCGCGACGCGACGCCGCCGCATTTTTCGCCGTAAAGTTTTCTCAGAAATTGTTTTGTTAAAAGTCGCGCCAGTAAGAGCCTTTAGGGTTTGTAATAAGGTAATAAAGGTGTGTTTTAGGTAAGATGTTTAAGGCTATTTAAAAAAAAGGTAATTTTAAAGGTTTTTTCTGAACCTATTGAGGGGCTTGTCACTAAGTAATAACAGCCGTACGGGTCGATCAATCAAGTTAAGCTATGCTTAACGCGGTTGATCTGTGGATGGGTGACCATCTTTACATACCAAGACCCCTCCGTACCTCGGAAAGCACGTTAAGCCGTAGGTCTCGGCTGTCATTTGCAGATCTTTGACAGTCGTTACGGGTCATCAGAAGACCGAAAGTTTGAACCAGTCTTACCAAGGGGTATCGTGTTACCCAGTAACTGGGTTGTGGAGGTCAGATAGGCAGTCGCTCCATGTAAAACACTGGTATTCAGCTGCATCCGGTTAGACTGGAAGCCGACCCCAAAATAGTTGGGAAAAGGCTAGGCAGATGACGATTTGTTGTACCTACCTATTATTTATTTTGCTGACTGTGACAATGAACACAACTGAACTTGATTTGAGTTTAGAATAATTGAATTAGATTGATAGAAGATGCACAAGCTCCTGCATAAATGATTTCGGGATTTTTAAACTATTGTAAGAACAAAAAAATCTTTTTACTTTACTCTCTTTTTGTGCAAGTACTACCACTTTTTACACTGTTCTCTTACTGGACCAGCGTAACGTTCTTAACAATACACAATTACATTAAATTCAGCACAGCTCGTCCATTTAAGAAGATTTACTACATCGCCGTATTGTCAGTCTTTCCGAGATGAAATTAAATTAACAATTGTAAAAGAATTGTTTATTTCCACCGTAAAACACCTGACATTCAAGTTCATTACAAATGTTTTTGTTTACGCAAAAGGCTGTAATTAGAATTGTTGCAAACATAATGTGAGGTAAAACTCGCTTCACGAAGGAATACCGCGTTAACCTCCATTTGCATTTAATGGTGAAATATATGTAAATTTTGGTGTACGATGTATCACGGTTCATGCATTTTGCATATTTTAAACGTTTTAACCGACTTCTTCAAAAAGGAGGAGGTTCTCAATTCGTATTTTACGCTGTTACTCCGCCAATTATGAATCGATTTTGATGGTTCTTTTTTGTTTGGTAGGCCATGCTTCCGAGATGGTTCCATATAAATTTTATAAACTTTGCTTCAGTAATTTTTGAGTTAGCTTCAATAATTATGTATTTTTCCCACTTAGTATATGTAGATGATATCTTATTTGACTCCGTCACTGATATTTACATAGGGTAGTGGTATTCGGATTTGAGTGGGGTAGGTACCACAACTAAAAAGCGAAAAATAAAAACTTTTCTTTACTTTTCAATTTTCGTTTTACGCCACCGACTTCCGAAATTAAAGTTATTTTTCCCTTTTTTAGTGTTTTTTTTGGAAGTTGGTTGTTTCTTTTTGTATTGTTTTTTTTGTAGGTATCGTTTACCTACCTATCTACATAACACATACAGTATTCTTGGAAAACAACAACAATCTGCGACAACAATAGTTATTGGCAGGCAAGAACACCTTTTTAGCTTGTTTCAGTGTATTGTATAACTTATTTCTAACATAATATTATGTATAGCAAATCTTTAAAAAATGAGTTACTTCCGCTGAAGATTATAACTTTTTCAGATGCTCTCGTCGCCTATCTTCATCACACAATTTCTTAAATCACTATTATAGAACAAAATAATTTCTTATGTCCTGACTTCAAAACAAAATATTATCCCACAGGTAATTTGGATTAAACTGAAACCCATTAGCGGCTATTTATTTATTAAACACAATTAAAATTTCCTACCGAAATAAACGTTAAATTAAAACCAATGGCATAAACATTTAAATAAGCCTAAAAGCACCACATACGCACTCAGAATTATTTATGTGTGTGAAGCCTACTTTTATGCGACTATTATCTGACTTTTTGTTCTATATATAATCTAATAATGTGCGAAAACTGAAATAAAAAAGGTGTCTCTATCTTATATGAAGTTTAAACACCTGTAAGCACCTGTAACTCTGATTTTCTTTATAAGACTATAAGGAAAAATAGAATGCTTTCAGTCTTGGAAAAACATTTTATGAAATATTTTTCTTCAAAAATCTCTCGAACTGTCTCGAACAGATAAAGATGACGTAACGATAACTATTTAGATGAGTACTTTAGTTTTAATACGAAGCTTGCATGGTTTTATATTAAACTTATTTCAGGATAACTTAAAAATAATCAGAAACATTGTACTTACTGGCAAAAATGATGCTGAAAAATATTTTGACCTAACTTAATGAATAACTAGCTGATGCCCGCGGCTTCGCCCGCGTGTATTTCGGTTATTATATACTAAAAACCTTCCTCGAGAACCACTCCATTGGTGAAAACAGCATGAAAAAGGGTGCAGTAGTTTTTGAGTTTATCGTCACAAGAGAGACAGACAGACAGACGCGACGGAGGACTTTGTTTTATAATTATGTAGTGATGTAGTGATTGGATGGCAACAATTTTCTGTTTTTAAGTTACTATAAGGTACAAACATACGTATTCAAACTTTGTATAATCAACATTCAACTCTAACTTTTGTTGATCAAAGTATGAAATGGCATTTGTATTTTTGTGACCTTTGTGTTTGCAATTAGTGCACCTGAAATAATTGGTTGTTTTTCCTCGTTGTTGAGCTTTGCTTCCGTTTGTCCAGTTGTCTCTGCTGCTGTAACGTAAAGTACTTTTGGTTCAAATTCGCTTAGCACTACTTTGGAAAGAGGTAATTAACAAAGCAAAGCGGAAATAAGGGTATTTTTTTGCATTTTTTGTGCTGTCTTGGATTAGTAACAATTAGTAGTAATAACCTTTCAGACCTTTCAAAGGTCTGTTTGAATAAGTTGGTACAGTCAGCCCCAAAACGATTTATACACGTACAAGGAACCATTTCATGGTCAACAACCTTTGTCTCATAAGATTGTATCCACCATTATGGTACGAAACATAGTTTACGATGTATTTTACCAAAACCTGTGTTTTGTATCTGTACGGTGAATACAATGTCATGAAACTAAAATGGTTCCTTGTCCGTGTAAACATCTTTATGGGGCTAACTGTACAAGCTAAAAGAGAAAAATATTTTCCTTATTTCTAACTATAAAATTTTATAAATTTAAACATTTTATTATAACACTAACGATTGTAAAACTTTGTCCCCAGGCGGCGCCAGTTTCGTCAACCCATACGTGAGTGAAGACCGCGTCGACCTCAACCAAGTATGGGTGGAGATACCATCAACACTCGTGGCCTTGGGTGGGGACGTGCACATCCGAGTCCACGGCGCCTCCGGAGGCGGCCTCAAAGTCCGCATCGCCCGAGAAGACGACGACGGACGAGCTCTCCTAGCCACCATGCCTCTAGCACTCGACTCTGAAAACCGCATGACCTTACCATGTGGCTACTTCTCTAGAGGAGGCACTTACTACCTAGAACTAATATCCGACAAGGATCCATTCTTACCAGATTACGATAACACAACAGATATCAAACGAGATATTGATTTAAATAACAAAGTTAAGAGAGACGTTAGTGATGGTAGTCTGATGGAGACTGGTGACAGTGTGGTGAAATCTTGGAAGTTTGATGTTTTGTGGCCGACGGCGAACCTGGATGTTACTCCAGAACAGATACAGACGTACCCTGAGAGGCAGGTGATGGCTATACTGGAGTTTCCGAGGGTGGTGTGTACTCCTATTGAGTCTAGTGCAGACTTTTGGCTGGAGTTGTTGTACTGTGGGCACTCGAGTGGAGGAGCTGTACTGTGTGATGGAAAGAACACCAGCTCGCATGCACATGTCTTATATTCTGAACAGGTGAGGTTCTATTTATAGGTAACTAGTCTATGTCCTTTCTCAGGCTCTAGACTATCTGTGTACCAAATTTCATTTAAATCGGTTCAGGAGTTTTGGCGTGAAAGCGCGATAGACAGACAGACAGAGTTACTTTCGCATTTATAATATTAGTAAGGATTCGCTTAAATAAAGCAGCCGCCGGTTTTAGTTTCTAGGAAAAAACGTCGCTAAAAGGACCTTTTATGAGAACGTAGGCTGTTGCAAAAATAAAAGTCTACCTATTCCGTGGAATGAAAACATTCAACGCGACTTTTTTCTAAAATGTTGCCATCCCGATCTTGTTACAATCAAGAGAAATTGAGCCTTACTTACCAAAAATCCTACTTATGATAGGGAAATAAAATAAATAAAGCCAATAAATTACAGTTGATGCGAATTATAAATCCCTTATCATGATTATTATGTCTTATTTTAATGGGTACTCTCCGAACCATTCAAAATGCTCTCTTTTGTGTAATGAACGTAACGTACAGATCAACTTTGAACTCTTTTAAGATTGCTTTATACTCATAAGAGATTTCTTGTTCCAGATGCACGGGTTCCCAGGTCGTCGAACGATGACGTTGCGTTGTGAACTCTTCGGTCAGGCCGGGGACTATGCGCTCACACTTAGGCCAGCCGCGGCAGCCGGCCCGCAGGACCTGGCAACCGCTTTTATTAAAGTAAGTAAGGAAATACTAATTCATTATCTTTTAAATCCCTTATACTTGAAAGGCGATACAAAGAAATCCAAAGTAAGAGCGGCTGCATCGTAAAATGGTTTGTATTGGCGCTGAAGTTTTGACCACGTCCTAACCAAAGCAATTGTCGCGCAAGTACGCTATCATTGCGCTGGTTTGATGAATAAGGCTGCGTCCTATTGAAAAGTGAACGTCGCGCGAATACGTGATTGGTCGCGTGAATATAATAATGAATAATTGTGTAATTTTATTTGTTATTTCTTTTTTTGTTATTGTTATTTTACTATATGCTGCACCGATTGACGTCATCACGTCAACGCCGGCTGTCACTGAAAACCATCGCTGGGGCTCTGTCTTGCATAGGGTCGCAGCATTATGCTGAGCGATGGCCGTTTTGCGTGAATGTGACGCATATTTTCCCCCAATTTGTTATTTTTCGTGTATTCGTATTTTCTTAGTGTCACGTTTGCCGCAAATAAACGTATTTTCTTTCTTGTTTCTTTATTTCTTTCTTTCTAATTTATATCACTTTTTATTCTGAAAACTGAAAAGCGCCTTCTGTCGGCGCGACTACGGTTCGGTACCGTTCAGATTCACCGAACAAAAAGTTCCAACGAATATGTATTTGCGCGACGATCACTTTTAAATAGGACTTGGGGTTACTCGCGCGATCAATGAAGTTGCGCATAATTTATGTAAACAATCGCGAAGTCGCACGACAGTCGTGTTCGCTTAGCACACAGGGTATCACTGTAAAACATCAGTGTTTCAAAATAATGGTAAAATCAAATATTTATTGGGAAACTTGATTCTAAACATCAAACATAAATTACTCTTTGTCTGTGCTCAATGGATGTCGACGTTTTTAATTATTTGTGAAAAATGTTTGTTGGAGGCAATCAAAATTGAACCTCGTCTAACTTCCACTCCCACAAAAAAGCCTTTTCAAATGAACACCTCTATAAATATTTACAGAGGCACAGGTTAGCAGGATAGCCACGCTTTCGGAGTTTGCAAGGACTGTCTAAATATTGAGCATTGTGAAAATGTACTCCAAACATCCTTATACATTATCATTGTAATCTAAAGTGGCCTTCTCATGCAGAAAGCTTAGCTCAATGATGTAGCTGGCATCTTGTAACATTTTATTTGTAGTAAATAATAGTAGATTGGTGCACCGAGCGCATGCGAGGGCACTAAATTAACACGAGTGCATTAATTACTCACTTTAGCAAGGTGCGTAATCTACTTTTCTTGCAACTACCAATCTAACTACCGTGATAAAATATACCTACTCAAAATAAAAACTCAAGTTAATGAAAACAAAGTTATCCCGCGACTTCTACGGCAAAAGATTATTAACAATTTCTTTTGCAGCTGTTTTTATAATTTCTGGAGTTGCATTCATATCCCTATCGAAAACTTTGATAGTTCATTTAGCAAGAAAACTTTAAAAAAATTGAAAGACAGACAGATTGACGGACGGACGGACTGATGGACGGGCGGACGGACGGACGGACGGGCAGACAGACAGACAGACAGACAGACAGACCGACAGACGGACGGACAGACGGTCGGACGGACGGACAGACGGACGGACGGACGGACAGACATACAGACAGACAAAAAGACAGACAGATGGACGGACGGACGGGTGCACGGACGGACGGACGGACAGACGGACAGACAGATAGACGAACGGACGGGTAAACGGACGGACGGACGGACAGACAGACGGACGGAAGGACAGATAGACAAACGGATAGGCGGACGGACAGACGAGCCTTAGTAATAGGGTCCCGTTTTACCCTTTGGGTATGGAACCCTAAAAACAGTGTATTAATGAAAAACAGTGCAACAATGAAATTTCATACAACTTTACTGCAGTGTTTCGGTTCTAAGCAAAAATTACGTCCTTTGTGATCGGTCTTGTAGTGATTAATGATATTACATTACTATGTAGTTGAAAGAAATTGCGCTTTTTTTTAAATCATAAGGTGAAGATAATTCCAGAATTCAGAAGGAAGAAAAGTAGGTAATTTAATGTATTCTATGTATGTATACCAGTACCAGTAGCAACTTTCAAGAAGAAGCTAACTTTATTGTTATTAAATAAATGTTATTATTCCGTATCGGATTTTCTAGCTGATACATTTTAGTTGTGTATCAATGTTTGTATGTTCGATGATGAACTGCACCAATGTTTGCATGCCAAAATGGTAGAATGTACAAGGATTCTTTAATATATTGTAACCGCCTTATTGTAAATACCTACATTCTGAGCAAATAAATATTCTATTCTATTCTATTCTATAGGTTGTCCACATTTTCCTTCACAACATTATGGTGAGACTATCCCTTCAATATTTTATTGAACACCTGGCAGGAGATCTATGGAGATCGTACATAATTCTCGCCAAACAAGCTGAAAGAGATCCCTTGATAGAGATTGATAGCAGTTTGTCGGCGATGCTTTGTGCGCAGATTTAAATCCAAAATGGTTGGTTTTATTCATGTAGTAAATATTTAATTGGAATTTTCAATTGTCGTCTTTTTTAACTGCATTTTTGACGGGTCCGGGAATATGAAAGTGTAACTTTGAAGTGGCAGTATTACTTTCGTTATTAATTATGCTGAACATAGGTACGGATTGAAACCTTACTAAGCTTATAATAATTACCTCTAACAAAAATACGCCAATTTGACATCGTGGCTAAGTAATAAGAGTAACAGTCGCACGGGTCGATCGATCAGGTTAAGCCACGCTTGTCCCAGTTGGCCTGTGGATGGGTGACCCTCCGTGCCTAGCAAATCACGTTATGCTGTTGATCCCGGCTGTCATTCGTCGATCTTTGACAGTCGTTACGGGTTGTCAGAAGCCTGAAAGTCTGACAACCAGTCTTACCAAAGGTTATCGTATTACCTAGTTACTGGGTTGTGGAGGTCCGATAGGCAGTTGCTCCATGTAAAATACTGGTATTCAGCTGTATCGGCTTAGACTGGAAGCCGACCCCAACATAGATGGGACAAGGCTTGGCAGATGATGAACTTACTTCCGAAGCCTTTGAAAACTGCTGAAATTTATCATTAATAAAACACTGTCAAGTTTCAAAATAAATGTTGATTTCAATATCTCTAAAACCCCTCTGAGTAAAGGAAGATCAAGATGATAAAATTAATATCATCTCAAAGGCTACTACGCTTCATAGATCTCAAACACGAGCTAACATAGTCTAAGAAAGTCTTTCAACAAAAATCTCTCTTATTTCAAGTTTCAAATATAGGAACATCAAAGTCTTGGTCCTACCAAGTCGGGCTTAAATTAACTCGGGAGGATTTCCGTTTGATCTCAATTGGGAAACAACATTTTAACAATACTGTTCGTTACTTCCGTATTTTTTTATTATGAAGATGAGTGGAAGTGAAATTATTGTTTCCCAACGGTCGTTACACAAACTTCGTTGTTACAATCTACATAAAAGTTTATGTGTAATAAATGGGCCTGGTTTTAAGTGTTGTATTCCATTTTGTGCGTCGACAACATTTTTTATGGTAAAAATTTTATCTGTTGGCTGTATAATATCTTTGAAACTTCTAAAAGAGATTCTGTGCTTTATATTGGATTGTGGTATTTTACATTATATAAGAGTTCATTGTGTGTCTCTGTTTATGAGCCATCAACTTTTAATGTTAGTTCTGAGCTTCCTCTAAGCGACCAAATGGCACACGCGTCGACCAAAAATTATGATACAGGTACATTAGCGATTTGGAGGTTAATCGACTGAATTTGCTGGTATTGAAGACTGGTAGTTATTTTTTCAATAATGTGGGCTGCTAGCGTTGACACGGCAGATCATGAAATCGCTGTAAAACTTAACCAAATCTAATTCAATTTAAGGGAGATGCGCCAAGGTAGCCCGCGAAATAAAAAAAATCTTACGTTTTTTGCAATTTGCAAGTCAGTGTCAGGTTGTATGTTGATTAAAATATGATTCGTGACCGTAGCACTATGGCTTTACAGATTTAGATTCAGGAATAGGTATAATTCCTTAAGTTAGTTTAATCCTCAAATATCATGATTTCATGAAATAGTAATTCAATAGGATTATAAGAACTCAGAGAGTTGCATTGATGATTTTTATGATTATGATTCTATAAATAAATATTTGATACGGCCGTGAATCATATTTAAATCAACATACCTACAACCTGATACTGACCTGCAAATAGAAAAAAAACTTAAGGAATTTTGAATGTCGCGGGCTACCGTGACGCTTCCGCCTTAAATTCTATCTTTGTGAAACTAGACTAGATACAAAGATAGTTCGAGAATTTATTTCAAGCCATTAACCAATAAAGTGGTGGCCATTCGCGTGAAACCACTTACCGTGGAGAGTGCAGGAAGGTAGGTAATCATGCTTTTTAATTCCACTGGCCGCGCAGTGACTGCGTTTTACTTTTAAAACGAATATTTATAGTGATTTCTCCCTTTTAGTCCCTAATTCCACAAGAAGCAATAATGTTTCAAAATGATGTGGTTTGAAATAGTAAAAACGTCAATAGATCACTTAAGGCTGCCTTGCTCAGACCAAATAAAAAACTAAGATGGAGCGCTGCGTACAATACAGTGAAGCATGCTAAAACTACACCACCGCTCTCTGTATACACGCTCACACGCACACATTTACAACCATTTACAATGACTCTACAATCAAACTACCCCAAACTAAGTGCACGCATGTTTACGAAACCGGCCTCACGTCACTTCTGACAGCGCTCCGTCTTGGTTTTTATTTGGTCTGAGCCGCCTTGTATATTTTTCACTAGCGGGTTCAGTTGTAAAATACAGGTAACAATTATGTCAAGAAGATGGGCAGTATCATCGTTGTTTGCTCAGAGCATACCTGACCTATTATATCTTCGTTCTGTGATCTTACATAATTTCTTTTGGCAAATAAGATGATTCAAATCAAACTCAAATCATTTATTTCAATGAACCACTTACTTACTGCACGTTACTACGGTTACGGTACTTTTGAATTGTCAGAGAGTCGGTTGGAATATTAACGCCCGGTAGAACGAAAAACAATTCAAAAATTTGCTTAAAAATTATCAAGCGCGCGTAACCTGCTGTGATTGTCAAGCGCGCGTAACCTGCTGTGATTATCAAGCGCGCGTAACCTGCTGCGATTTTTAAGCGCGCGTAACCTGCTGTGATTGTCAAGCTTGCGTAACCGGCTGTGATTGGTTGAATGAATAATTAACAGCCAATCGTATCACTTGACTTGCCTGTAATTTTGACGGAGCGATAATATTTTCATTCTACTTTAGTTGGTTAGCGAAATATTTCCTCGTTTTCGCATAGTATCGTGTTACTAATAAATATAACTTTATATTTGTTTTTTTTCCACTAGGCGGACTGGTCAGAACAATTTGTTCTGAACGTACACGGAGGTTCCGTGTTCCCTTGTGGTGATGGCGTCAGAGTGCTTTTCCAGTACCCTGAGTGTGTCCTGGAGGGCGCTGACAGGGTCAGGGTCTTCGGCAGAGACGCTGACCGGCTGCGATACGTTGCTGAAAGACGAGTTCGCAGGTAAGCTTATTATTAAAAAGAAAAAAAAGATTATTATTAAAAAAAAAAAACTTTGACTTATCTCTGGAACCCGGAGTTCCGGACCTTTGGAAGGCGTATAAGTAGGCAAAGCCAACTTGCAGAAGCCCGTTAGACACTCTTAATGAAATATATTTTGTTGCAGGGGGCAGCACACAGCGTCATTTGACTGCCGGCTGTTCAGCGAGCGGTATCCGGAGTACTGCTTCGTGTACGTGTCGCAGGCAGTCACGGGGGCTGTGGCAGACGTCAGGATGGACTGCTTGCCCACGCTGCCGGTCTCAGGTAAGACATTTAGCCAGGAGAGCACTGCCAGTGACTGGCAGGAACCTATGATGAGGACATGTCGATTGTGACACAATAACATATACAGGATAATTACGTATAACACAATTGGCGCAAATGCCATTCCTTTTGACAGGTCAACAACATTCATTGCACGGTTTTCGTAGTTGAGCAGACGAATTTTTCAAACATAAGTTTGAAGCCATGGATTACCAAGCAATTTTAAAATCTTTCGCATTGTGATTGATAGTGTGTTACGCGTTAATTTGGGTGCTGACTTGTAATTGTCATTTTGGCATGTAGGCTACTTGCATACTATTGTGTTACTGCCCCGTTGGTCTCGTGGTTGCACGCGCGTCTGCTGAGCGTGGGGGTCCTGGGTTAGATTCCCGGTTCGGGCAAAGAGTTATTCGGTTTTTCTCGCAGTAGGCCGTACCAAAGATTTTTCCTACCATTTATATATGATCCTATTCGAAGACCCATCTGCTCCAATGGTTATTCGTCCTTTGATTGACATAATACTGTAAGCTGTGTCAGTAATTCTCCAGTTCTTCTCTGGATAATTTCATTTTGGATCTAATCTCTCTCTTGCATTGACCTATTTGGCGTGGCACACGTGATCCTGTATTTTATTTTTTATGTTGTTTTCCTTGCTTACGGTATTGTGCCAAAATTAAACGTTTTTCTTTCTTTCCTTGATCATATTGCTTACTTAAAAAAATAAAAATTATAACATAAATATGTATCTCCTCAGCAGATGGCGGTGCGGCTGGCTGGGGGGCGTGGTCAGCGTGGTCGGCGTGCCCGGCGCCCGCGCATTGTTCCACGCGGACCCGTAGTCGACACCGCTTCTGCGACTCCCCGCCCCCCGCATACGGCGCTAAATTCTGTGAGGTAAGTGGCATTACTTCCGTGACTAATTAATTTCCTTCAGTATTTTGTTAATTGCGTGAGGATCAGTCACATCAAAAGAACGAAAAAAAGAAATAAATAAAATACATTTATTTGGACTAAACATGACGAAAAACACAACCAAAAAAAAACACAAGAGTTGCAGGGTTGAGTCGGATAAGTCCTCCATTGGCCCAGAATCATACCTTCATTAGAAAACTAATAGACCATTCGCCATGAATCATTTCTGACTCTCATAGTACTATAAAACCATAAAATATACGTCGCTACCGGAGCGAATGTGATGTGTTAATAAAAAGTTTTTATTGAAATTCTGCAAGACATTATTATAGTGCGTTTTACTATCCAATCAAATTATTATGGATGTATGTATTTAAAATACCTATAGTTGCAATGACTACAATCATGCAGATAGAAAATGACGTTAACAGAGCAAAACTTTTTTTTTTTGAGTACGGGGAAATCATCAAATGACTTCTCGGCGGAGCGGAAGGGCGTATCAGACTTATTGACTAAAACCCATCCGTGTTCCTTCAGTTGCCTGTTGCCAAGGTCCCGGTATCCCTTTCGGACTTTCCCGCAAACCTGAGCACACCTGAGGCATCAACAAGAAAAATATTATTTTTAAGTAAACAATAGTGATGAGTATGACTCGTACGGATGACTTTTATTTTGCCGCGTTTTCACTTTTGTTATTTGGTTTCCATGACAACGCCGCTCATGTTTGCCAGCAGAGAATAAAATCTTTTATTATTTTTTGTTATTGGTCACTTCGTTGATATAATCTTGTGCGTTCATTTTATAGTGGAAAGTCTATAAGTAGTATTTACAATTTACACAGGAAGGCATTTATTTTATTTTATTGATGTTAACTAGACGAAGACTCGCGTGATGTACTAGGAGCGATGAGCATGGTTTTAGTGTAGGTGTTGTGCGTGAGCCTGTATGTTTACTTGCAGGAGCACGGTTTTGTGGCTTCACTTTTGATGTTCGGAACACTCCGTCTACATTTTTTTGTTAGTCTGAGCGAAATTAAATGATAAGCATTGCCATAAAAAATAATTCACATTGCCTGCGGCGTTGCCCGCGATAACGTCAGAAATTATTCCAGGGGAACGTACCGTCGCCGCCAGCATAAAAAGTAACATATGTCGTGACTTGTAACCTAACCTAGGTCATGGTATATATGTGTGCCTTCATCAAAATACGTTTGGCCGCAGTTACTTTCGCATTTACATACATAGGTACATAAAATAATTTTATTATGGATGGAAAATCGTATCTGGTCAAGTGTCTATTATAAATAACTGTCACAAAATGAGCGTCAATTTATTATTGAAATCGGTTTTAAAAGAATTAGGTACTTAAGTATTTGTTCAAATGTTTATGTTTCCGGTCGAACTTTATTTAATTTCTCAGCCTAAAAGGCCTTGTGCCATGAATCCATTTTTTAATCATAATATCAGCTTGTAAATAGTTGCTAGGTTACTGCCTAGCAACCAAGTTATTGATTAAATTCACTCTCCCTAACATTTCATAAGATTTCACTTTATTTTCTTATTCCATTTTATTTCCTATGTTATCATAAATATACAACAATACACAATATTCTATATTAATAATGGCACCTAAAAAGGACAAAGGCAAAAAAGATGATGAGAAAGCTGGCGTGTTTAACGAAGTGGACAGAACATTTTTGGAACTCCAGCTTGCTGAAAGTAACCGGAAGGTAGCGAGGCTCAGGACCGCTATGGATGAGTATGAAGTACGGCTTGAAGAACTGCAGAAGGCGTACGATAAGCTAGACGAAGACAGGGCTGACATGATCGCATACCTGAAAAAGACTCTCTCCGTGAAGAATGAAGAAAATTGCGAACTAAAAGAAAAAGTGAGAGGTCTCGAGGAGATTAGAGATATTGAAAATGACCGTTTCAACGAAACAACGAAACAATTGGAAAAAGACTTTATGATTATGAAGGAACAACTTACTTCAGAAAACAAGCTGCTGGCAGGAAAACTTAATACGTTAGAAGAGTTTAGAGCTATAAGAGATGATTTGATGAGAAAGTTTGAAAACCAAGAGCAAGATTTCCAAGATCAAGAAATGAAATACAAGAGACTTATTTACAACACTGAAAAGAAATTCATTATTGGCAAAGATAATCTGAAAAAAGAAATGGAAGCCCGACTTTTACAACTCGCTCAAGATTTTCAAGATGCAACCGAACTGAGAGTTGCAGCATCAACCCATAGAGTTATTCGAGAAAATATAACTATAAACAATGAATTGGAAAGTTTGTTATCCACTCAAAGAAAATTAGCTGAACAAAATGAACATTTTAAAGAAATTATGAAAGCAGCGAAAGTTTATCAGGAGTTAGCTGAGGAAGAAAGAGATAAGGCTATTAGCAAAAGTATTGTACAACTTAAAGTTATTGAGCAGCTACAAGCTGCATACGAGACAGCTAAAAAAGAAAAAGGCTTGTTTGAAAAAAGAAGTTACGATTTGGAAGTATTACAGGTAAAAATAAAGAGACTGACTAACGATAATGACCATCTCAGCCAACAAGTTCGTATTCTGGAGCAAAACTTGCATGCTCGATTGAGTGACCAAAACAAAGCCGTGGTAGACGCTGCAAAAATGAGTAAAGAACGCGATAAACTTAGGAAAATTCTGAAAGAAGCAGCGATTGCTATTCGAGCAGCTTTAAAATTAGACGAATGGGCTTCAATGCATGATACACGAGAGGTTATGGATAGGCATGTTTTGCTGTCTCATTTACTTGAAATCATATCACAGTTCCGTGAACTTGAGCATTCAGAGTCTTTAGGCACAATAGGTTCGTTTAGCAAAATTTACGAAGAAGGTGATCTTGGTTTTGTGCCAAAACCAAAAATGAAAAAGTCCGCGGTAGCAGCACTTGCCACCACAGCTATCACAGCTCCTACAAAAGATGTTGTTATAACTGATGTTGACGTACCAACGATTGCGTCGTCGCACTCTTCACTGCAGAGCAGCGTTCAAACTATACCTAGTATCAAAATAATACCTCCGATGATTCCAAAAAAAGATTTGGTGGTAACGGACAGCATTGAGTCTTTTGTAGCCTCAGCACAAAGCGAGGTCGTTGAAGAGGAAGAAAATGTTACAGAACTTGATATTGAGGAGAAATTAGCTGCCAGTAAAATTGAAATGCAAAAATCTTTAATAGATGCTTTGGCGTACTCTAAGCAATCAGACATGAAAATAAAAATGGAGCAAGAAAATAAAATGAAATCTCAGCTAAATTTAGAAAGTGTTGATGATGCTGAATTAAAAGAGATTGAAGAAAAACAAATAACAGTTGCATCAGCAACAGATACAATTGAGAAATATGATGAAGACAAAGAATCCGAGATATCACAGAGCCACAGTTTAAGCGGTAAGGAAGATACTGGTGAGGAAATTGAGGATAAAAATATATCAGACGTCTCTTAAAAATAGCTAGCAAAAAAGAAGAATATCACTATGTTGTAAACATTTTTTTTAAATTGTATTTTGTTTATATTAAGATTTTTTTAGGGTTTATCGGAAAAAGTGTAATTTAAATCATAATTATCTTGTTTAATGTTTACTTAGATTTTTTCTAAATGCTTTTACATTGATAATTTTTTATAATAACTTTATGGGTAATATAAGTGTGCATAATTTTGTATACATGAGTTATATTTTCGATTATGTATACTATAAAAGTAGTGTTGTATTTAGTCCGCGTGCAGTCGGGCACAGTCCTGTACGGTCTTGTACTTATTATAATAACTCATGAGGTATGGCACATTATTTAGGTAGATTGCTTATTAAAAGCGGTCCGTTTCTATACATTTTATGAAAGGAAGCTTTTTATCTTATATTATTATTATATAAATTAGATTTATTTTTAATCATAATAGATTAATTCATTATATTATTATTTACTAACTACAAATTATTATGTTAGGAGTAAATAATATTATTTTCGCCGAATGATGTGTTATCTTGATTATTGTGACACTCATTCATTAAAATACTATTTAATTTTAAAACATGAATAAGTGTAAGCTGTATAGCTGCATATAAAGTACTTATATACCTATTAAAGAATATAAATGCTATTTGGATTTATTTAATTTGACAAATTTTATTACAGTACACAATCTAAAATAACTAAATTCAAAAGTATTTGGTATTTAGATGATGGGATTCTAGGAAGTGACATAATCAAATCAAATCAAATCACTTTTATTTGTTAACACAGGTAAAGAAATACAGATCTTGAGATTGGTGAACAGAATGCTATGTTATGCCAGGAGGCATACAAATATGGTGTGCATCTATCTAAATATTATGAATTTAAATAAAAACAAAAGATGTTTGAAAATCATGCATAATTAAAATTTCAAAATAAATCATAAAAATTATATAAAGACTCTGGGATGCATCCTTTGTCGACACCTTCGCACCGTTGTGCTGGGGTGGCTGCTGCAGGTGCAGAAAACCTCAAACGGCGCAAGTAGAAAATAAAAGAAAGAAAAATGCGTTTGTTGGCATTACAGAAAAAAAAACACATTCAAACTAGAAATAATAGAAAAAATGCTTTTAATGCCAAAAGGGCTCAGCTCAGCATAAAGTCAAATGACAACACAAGTTCACCACATGACGCTGATTTTTAGATGCAGCCCACGAGTTATGAGTGTCATACGCTAGAATAATAATCACATAGGAAGAGTGCGTTTCATCAAATAGTTCCTTTGCCGTAATGTTGGCTCCACTGTTGTAGGAACAACACGAATACCGAACGAAAACGCTACGCTACGGCCGCGGCCGCTACGGAGGTCCGTTTTTTAAATTCAACAGTAGAGCCAACATTACTGCAAAGGAATTATTTTATGAAACGGGCTCTACCTATGCGATTATTATTCTCGCGTGGATATCGGATATCGTCACATGGGAATGTACTCCGGGATACTTAAGAAATGCTGGGTTTCCTATACAAACTTTCATCCCCTATATTATTTTTCAAACAAAAAGTAGCTCATGACCTTCCCGAGGATGCCATCTATCTCCTTGCATTTGTCGAAATCCGTTCAGCGGTTTAGGCGTGAAAAGGTAACACACAGACAGACAAGCAGAGTTACTTTCGAATTTATAATATTAGTATGAAAGAAAAGAAAGAAATAAGGAAAGAATAAAATTTACTTGGACAAACGATTCCGTTCAAACGAGTTTGATTTCTATTGCGTTGGTAGCATGAAAAATGGCAGCTGCTGTAAACAGTTGGTATTGTAACCACTTTTTTGCTTTTAATGTCATCCTTATGCCTACGGTATAGTAGTCAAAATCGGTTGAACGGACTGTAAAAAAGGTTTATTTAAATGTCTAATCTTATTTCAAATGGAGTATAAGTAAATGAAAGAAATATGCGCAAATCGTTGTTTTATGTTTTAGTAACATAAAGTCACTGGTATCATCGCCATCTAGCGGGTAAAAAGTAAAAGCTGTAGCTATACAACTTCTGAAGGTAGTGTTCGCCTGCATAAACTTTCTGCTGCTGCAGTGACCAAGGTTTAGTACCTGGTTCTTGTTGACAGGCCTGCATTGTCCTCTCATACCTATTAACACTGTAATTTGAAAACATTTTAAAAGCCATTTATTTTGAAAGTGGAGTTTCTTGCAGGCTTTTCTCCAAAGGAAAGAACCAATTGGAACCGTGCACCTGACGTTTCATAGGTGCCTATGTAGGTTTATGAGAAATAAATTCTATTTTGATTTTGAATGGTGGAAGATTCGTGGCTATGAATACGCGATCACCAACGCAGAACATTGTAATTTGCAATGGTAATTGCGTCGCCATCTAGCGGTAAATAGTCGAACTCCCTCGGCAAATAATTTCGAATATTACTCAATACTTTCGAATGTTTCGCGAATGTTATTTCATGCAAATAATTATTATCTACAGCGATGTAATAACTGCTTATAAATGATTTGTTTGTATTAATTTTTGTAATAATTTGCACGCCCGCCGTAAGGTAGACTGTAGCCGATCACATTAATTTATGTACAACATCTTATACCTGTACCTACATTCACAGCAAATAAATTTTTGATTCTGATTCTGATGAATATTTATCCACTTACTGTCAATTACACACAAAAACACTTAGTTTTCAATCAAATTCTCAGGAGCTAGCATTCACGACCTTCATAATGCTATAAATTGACCGAGACCACTGTACAGCGCCTGTGCGGCGAGACGGAGGTGCAGTGCAGTCCGTTCATTGGTCAACGCGCACGGCGTCCCGCCACTCATTGGTCATTACTGCCTAGATGCGCTTCATTATGCGGGGGCCTATACAGCATGACGTGACAGCGCGAGCATGTCGGTGACGCGAATCCATAATCTTATCTCTCGCTCAACG
This sequence comes from Lithophane leautieri, assembly GCA_949152455.1. Classification (NCBI taxonomy): domain Eukaryota; kingdom Metazoa; phylum Arthropoda; class Insecta; order Lepidoptera; family Noctuidae; genus Lithophane; species Lithophane leautieri. The sequence continues at coordinate 1,904,394 of OX424469.1, read as the reverse complement.
CGCCTCAAGAAGTTTTTACTTCAAAAATCCGCCTGCAAACCCAGCGGACGTTGGAACATCTGCTATATTGATCTCGTCGGTGCTCACGTGCACTATCGTCATTAATTGTCACCATAGAATAGGTACTAACTTAAAGAATACTCAACCACTTAAAAACGTGTCATGCTATCTAGTTTGAAAAATGGTGGACGGAGATATGATAGTAATTTTTGAGTTATTAGCGGGGAGAGAGAAGCAAAAAGAGCACATGCATCTAATTTTTTAAATGCCGGTAGATCATTGAAAGAAGAGTATATAGATAGAAACAGTCTAGCAAAAAAGATGAATTTGAAGAATGCCATATCCTGTATAATATGACAGTAATTTATTATGCTAGCTGATGTTATGTCAAACTTTATAAGGTACCAAGTACAATAATTACTGTCAAACGGTCTACCACCACTACCGTAAAATAATTGCACTAATAAAGCTTATGTTTTTAAGAAAGCGGTGAACCGTCGCTCCAAACTTCTGTCCACAGAACGTTTTTTGACACCTTAATGTCAAAATACTGGTGAAAATGACAGATTTTTATGACGGCCGTGATAATAATAACGGACCGTTTTCGTGGAAAATCGAAAGGACTGTACCCTAATGTCGTCATAATGTTCCAGAATGACTTATGGAAGTTTAAATGGTGGCTGACATAGTGTATAAAATTAGCCACTGACAAGGGAGGAAACTTTAATTAAAACCGGTTGCAGAGTTCCCGTGACGTGACACATTTAAAATATTAATGATACAACATATTTATGATATTTTTTAATCAACTTGATTCAGTGCTCACCACCCTCTATCTAAACAACGCTTTATAAATATACAGTGAAGTATAGACCAATAAGTTTCAATCAAGTTCGTCTTCTTTTATTTTGATAAAAGTCAAATTTATGGCAAACTCTTTTGTTTTGAATTCATTCAATTCTTTGTACAGCTTTTGTGTTTGAATAATAATTTTATTTTTGCTAATAAAAAAATATTCTACAAATATGGCACCCAAAGTAAAGGGAGCAATATCAGTAGAGCAGCAAAAAGCCGTATTTTCTGAAGTTGAAAAGGCATTTTATGAACTACAGTTAGCTGACTGCAATCGAAAATTAGCTCGCCTCAGAGCAGCCGTTGGCAATTATGAAATCCGCAATGAAGAATTACAAAAGGCTTACGATAAACTAGACGAAGATAGAGCTGATATTATTGCATTTCTAAAAAGAACTCTCGCTCTGAGAAATGAAGAAAATACTGAACTAAAAGACAAAGTCAAGGGATTAGAGGAATTAAGGGTGTTAGAAACAGCAGAATTCAAATTGACTGTCGATGAATTAGAAAGTAATTTTACTAAAATGAAAGATCAGCTTACCTCAGAAAATAAACTACTAGCTGGAAAACTAAACACGCTTGAAGAGTTTAGGGCTATCAGAGACGATCTCATGAAGAAGTTCGAAAAACAGGAGCGCGCGTTTGAAGAACAAGAAATGAAATACAAAAGAATCATATATGATACTGAAAAGAAGTTTGTAATTGGAAAAGACAAGTTGAAGAAAGAAATGGAAGAAAGACTTCTACAGCTAGCACAAGACTTTCAAGATGCTAGCGAACTGAGAATAGCTGCTTCTACACATAGGGTGATTAGAGAGAATATCGCTTTGAATAATCAATTAGACAGTCTGTTACTGACACAAGCAAAAGTAGCTGAGCAAAATGAAAAGTTTAAAGAAGATGAGAGAGCTTCTCGTTGTGCAATGGAAGTAGCTGAAGAACAACGAGATAAAGCAATGAATAAAAGTATTGTGCAGCTTAAAGTTATTGATCAATTAACGGCAGCGTTCGAAGACGTGAGGAAACTAAAAGCTTTTTATGAAAAGAAAGAGTTTGATACTACAAAAGTACAAACGAATATGCGGAAACTTACCAAACAAAATGAAAACCTTCTACTGCAGGTACGTATATTGGAGCAAAACTTGCACGCCACGATGGGTGAACAAAATAAATCTGTAGTAGAAACAGCGAAACTACTAAGAGAACGTGAAACATTTAAGAACATTCTAAGAGAATCGGCGTTTGCAGTAGAAGCGTCACTTAAACTGGATCACTGGTCTGTTTTAGATCCTACTCGTGAAATCTTGGATAGAGAAATCGTACTTAAAAGAATTCTTGAAGTCATAAATCAATATCGTGGTGCCACCCAAGCTGAATCTATGGAATCCTTAGTTTCGCTTAGCAACATATATGAGAAAGGAGATCTTGGCTTTGAAGTTAAACCAGTTCTCTCCAGAAAGTCGCAAGCAATATTGTCTGGTGTAGGTGATACACTGTCACTAGAATCATTTGAAGATAAACGTAGCGTTACATCAGTCTCTTCTGGGTCATCTTTAAAGGAAAGTATACATACTATACCAAGTGTTCCGTTGGTGCCCATAGACGAGGAGCCCCCACCTACACCTAAAGATAGTCTGCCGTCATTTACTGTGACATCATTTCATTCTAGTGAAGATAGTAGCGTTGCGGAAGATGAAGAAGATAAGGATGACATTACTGACATATCGAAGTTGCTAGAAATCAGTAAACTTGAGATGCAGAGATCTTTAATGGCAGATTTGGCAATGTCTCAAATATCCCAACGAAGAATGAGCGTGTTAGATTCAAAGTCAAGGTTAGATGCTGGTAGCCAAAAATCCATTGACGCAATTAATGAAAAAGGAGAATCTGATATTGAGGATGAACAACAAAAAACAATGCCTGAAGAAGATGAAAGTGCACCTGTACAAGATGAAGGTGAACCCACACAGGATATAGATGAACCTGTGACTGCTGATTAAGAAGGTGACCAAGATAAAAATAAGGAATCTAGCGCAGAATAAATAGTAATTTTTAGTTTTATAGTTATTTCCAAGTAGTGCGATTTTAATGTATTGATTTATTATGATTTGATTGTAAGTGTTTCAATAAATGTTACTTAATATGAGTTCTATTAATTTTCAGTTACTAAATTTTTTCTGTTTATTCAGAAATTATGGCCGTCGGTGGTAGACCAGGCCCTGTTTATCAAAAGTTACAAGTCTACACGTTCACAAGTTACCTAGAATGTTAATTTTCGTTAAATTCATAGCTCATCTCCATATTCATAATCAGCCTTAATGTTCCCACTGCTGCACACGGGCATAAGGTCATCTCTATCGTTTAACCACATAAAAAAATAAAATGGAATTTAAATATTTATTGCGGTACTACATAAGCACGACACTTGTAAACTTAGAGTCGCCTACACTCTCAGGATTTGTTATGATTTTCTACAAGTTGTAACTTACAAAGAACTTTGTGACAAACAATCACGAATAAAAGTTTAAAAATATAAGTACTTGTGAACTAAATAATGACATTTGGTAAAACAAGGCTTGTAAGTTTTGATAAACCGGGCACTAGGCCCTGTTTATGCAAAGTTTTTTTTTGTCAAATTTCCATAAATTTTTTGACAGGAACTAGAGATTTCAACATGTTTTTTGTGAATGTTTCGCCTTTGCAAACGCAAAGTAAATTGTTACAAAAACTTGATACATTACAAAAAAATGTTACAAGTCAGTCTCCTTAAGTGACCTCTGCGCTACCACCGACGATGACCTGGTGGCGAAGAAGTTTTGAGCCAATAAGATCGAAATACAGTCGCTCCAGCGACATGAAGAAGAAAATTAACTAACCTCTAAAAACAAGCTGGTGGCGATAGTTCCTATTTTGGCCACTCGCCAAATTAAACTTCTAGCAATTGTAGCGCTATATGTGTATGCACTGCACGGGATCAGCATCGCCTAAACTCGAGATATTCGGGATTGTTTCTGTGAAACTCCTTACTCCAATCCTTAGTCCAATACATACTTACAAGTGTAGCTGCATCATCGCACCGGCCTAGTGGCCGACCGTGGAGCCCTAGCGGTCTGCTATCGCCAGCACGATGGTGGCGCTCCCTTCGTGAATTTCGAGAACTATAGACTAATACGTGCTGTGCAGTAATTGGTTTATTCAAAATGTTATATTTTTTAATAAACCAGTCACTGCACAGCAGCAGAGCTCTCTGGCTCTGCGGTCGGCCACTAGGCACGCGGAGTTTGGAATGATGATGCAGCTACAGTAATGCTGCAGGCTACAGTGATGGTGCAGGTTGGAGTGGTGATGCCGATCTGGTGCAGTGCTTATATGTGTGCAAAGCTCGCCTTCAGGCCACCCCATACATCTTTAATTAGTTTACGCAGCAATAATTTTATCACGAAAAATGATTGAATCACTCCATGCCCTATTTTTTTTTGGTTGGTAAATTATCAAATAACTTCTCCCGCTCACGGAGCGGGAGGGTGTGTCAGACTCATACTGATCAAAACTCACCCGTGTTCTTTCAGTTGCCTGTGTGTGTACAGAGGCAACGGTAACCCTTTCGGACTTTCCCGCGACCCCGGCAGGCGTCGCACCTATCGGACCCTGTCAGTTGTGCTGACATCTCTTTGCGCGTTGTATTCCACGCGCGACGGTGACCCGGACCTGGTCCTTATCGGACGGCTAGCTACCCACTGCTCACCATCCGCAAGCCTGCGCCTATGGTGGCCGGGAATCGGCCTGGGATCCCGACGTCCAGGACATCTCCTGCGGTGGCTAGGGGCGTGAGAGCGCGAAATTTGCCTCTCCCTCATGCGTTCCGCCTCCTCCTTCGCGAGCATTACTGCTTCGCAGAAGGATCACTCCGTGCCCTAATAAGATCAAATTATTGTCACGCAATAATTACCTAACAAAATATATAAATGTATAATAAGACATGTTTCGCCGACCCCAAATTAATTGCAAGCAAAGATAGGAGAATGATGATTTTCACGCAATAACATTGACGGCCCATAAGTTACAATGTTTTCGCGTGAGCAAGAACTGCCTAAAGTACCTGCTTATCCTTACATAATTATAAAACAAAGTCTTCCGCCGCGTCTATCTGTCGTCCTGTACGTGATAAACTTAAAAACTACTGCACCGATTTTCATGCTGTTTTCACCAATGGATAGTGTGGTTCTCGAGTAAGGTTTTAGTATACAGGGCGTCCCACGGATATGCCACATAGACGGAAAGTACCTTGAATATTGTAGAACGCAGAAGTTCAGCCATTACTCAGAGCATCACAGGAGCATCGCATCAATAACACACAGCCAACGTACTTTAAACTGTCTGACGGGTTGGTGCACCGAAATATTACTCACGAGAGTGTAGCTAGCCAGTTGATTTAAGAGATACAATGTGGAATGAAATCGGTTTTTAGTGCCGTATTTTTTAGGCTCTGGCCGTCAGTTAAAATGTTTAGTTTAGTTTGCAAATATCAGGTAGGTATAAATACAGGGCGTCCCACGGATATGCCACATGGAGGGAAAGTACCTTAAATATTGTAGATGGAACATTTTACTGAAGGAAGACATTATTTGAATTTAAAAAACAATTTAAACTGCATTCATAGATATTTAAATAATTACATGGTTGAACCGGGAATCGAACCCGTTACATGAGAAAAATAATCACCCTGTAGCTTATCATACCGATCGAAAGGCTTCATCATAAGGATTATTTTTTGCTAAATAACATAGTGTCACAAATAAAAGGAAGACCATGAATTTTAACATTTTGAATACAAAATTAATCAATTTATCAAATACTCAAAATGAGTCCCTTCCTGTTGAATACAAAGTTGCACTCTTTTGATTATTTCGCTCCCTGTCGATTTTTTGATCTTGTGGTGGATATTTAGAATAATACGTCTAAGTTCTGCTTGTAGCTCGTGGACACTTTCATACTGGTTCTTGTAAACTATTTTTTTTACATAACCCCATTAAAAAGAAATCTGAACAAAATTTTACATCAAATGTTAAAATTCATGGTCTTCCTTTTATTTGTGACATTATGTTATTTAGCAAAAAATAATCCGTATGATGAAGCCTTGCGATCGGTATGATAAAGCTACAGAGTGATTATTTTTCTCATGTAACGGGTTCGATTCCGGGTTCAATCAAGTAATTATTTAAATATTTATGAATGCAGTTTAAATTGTTTTTAAAATTTAAATAATGTCTTCTTTCAGTAAAATGTTCCATCTACAATATTCAAGGTACTTTCCCTCCATGTGGCATATCCGTGGGACGCCCTGTATAATAATCGACATCCACGCGGGCGAAGTCGCGGGCATCAGCTAGTGTATAATAAAATATTGTCCAATAGCAGTACTGATCCTTCACGGTGCAATGAAAATAAACTCGCTTAAATCTTTTATAACCCTAAAGTTTTTCAATACCCTGAAGGTTATCGCAAATTAGGGCGAGCCGCACCGCAATGCAACGCTTTAAAATCCTTTTTCATCACTGTTATACATTTTCTATGATCCAACCACAGGATTAGGATCCAACCACAGATCCTACTCTTTATAAATGTCTGTGGATCCAACGCACACTTCAAGCGTGCTAGACCACACTTTTTTGTATGAAAATACTTTGCAATGCGGCCCGTTGCGGCTTTAATGTACGCTTGACTTAAATGGTAAAAAAAAACAAATTCAATTCGTTTTATTGTGCAATGCATCGATTGTCTGGGGTCCACTTTTAATAAAATCTCTGTTATAAAGCTAGGCATCCACTTGACGAAAGAGCCGGGCAACGCAATTTTTTTTTCTACCGTTATCCCCCACTCGTGTTTTGGTCCTCGTACTGGTACATAAATCATGTTCCTCTATCTTTCAGCTTTAAAGTTGAAAAAAAAACGCTTTAATTTACATTCCTGGAATACTTTAAGCTTTGGCATATTTTTTTCACATTCAGTAAAACCAAATACAGAACTTACCTATATAAATCTTCTATAAAAGGCTTAGTTTAATCACAAATTCACATTTAAGGCAAGGCCACATTTACTACCGCCGGGTGTATGGTTAAAACGAACTGGAAAAAGGGATAGGTTAGTCAAGGTCTGATCGCGACTGAGTTGAGGTCTGAGTCCGATTAATCTTACTGGATCGATCTAAGTACAGGCGACAATTCCCAGCGAAACAGTCACCCGGAATAGTGGGAACGAAGCCTTATTATTAATACACAAGGTGTAATTGAAATCATGAAAACTTCAAAAGCGGTCATTGTAATCATTATAATGAATACTTGGACTATGAGAATGACGTAGAAATCGCACAAAATATAAATTTTGTAATGCATGAACGTACTGAAAGCTGCGGCGCAGGCATGTGTGACGCAGTTATGTGATCTGCGTCTGGTTGTAGAGCCGGCACAGATTTCTGTGCGTCGCGTGCTGTGCTGTGATGCGTTACCTGCGTTTAAAAAGCAAGTGACGGCCAGCTGTCAGTACGTTCATGCATTCACAGAGTACAATAGTACATTTTTATACATGCATTACAAAATCTGCTCTGCCCTGCGCAGCACCTGTGTCATCTGCGTCTTAGCATAGTTTTGCCTTAATATTGGTAACAGTGAACATTTGGGTAATATTGTTCGATCATAAAATGTATTGAAAAAAAAAAGATGGCGGCGTTAATTCCGATTTTGGCCACGCGCCAACAGATCCTTGTAGAGTTATAATTAAACAAAAAGTAAACCAATCCAAAGAGGATTTAATTATGGTAGGTTCCTTTATAATAATTACTTATATCCTCTTTGGGTAGGTTAAGCGTCAAACCTGAAGTCAACTCTTTTGTTTTGAATTTATTAAAATATCTTGCTACAGGCTACAGCAAAGAATACGTAATGTTTTGAAATAATATATTTTTTGTAAGTAATTTATATATTCTGCAAGACATGGCACCAAAAAGCAAAGAAAAGTCACAGGGGGGACTCAAACCCGTCTTTTCCGAAGTTGAAAAAGCATTTTATGAACTACAGTTAACTGATTGTAATCGAAAAGTAGCTCGCCTCAGAAAAGCCGTCACCGACTATGAAATCCGTAATGAAGAATTACAAAAGGCTTACGATACACTCGACGAAGATAGGGCTGATATTATTGCATATTTAAAAAAAACTCTCAATATAAAAAATGAAGAATATACGGAGCTAAAACAAAAGCTTACTGAGTTAGAGGAATTAAGGGTAATAGAATCAGCAGAATTTAAAGAGACTGTCACTGAATTAGAAAAGGATTTTTCCAAAATGAAAGATCAGCTAACCTCAGAAAATAAACTACTAGCTGGAAAACTAAACACGCTTGAAGAGTTTAGAGCTATCAGGGAAGATCTCATGATGAAGTTCGATAAACAAGAGCAAGCCTTTGAAGATCAAGAAATGAAATACAAAAGAATCATATATGATACTGAAAAGAAGTTTGTAATTGGAAAAGACAAGTTGAAGAAAGAAATGGAAGAAAGACTTCTACAATTAGCACAAGATTTTCAAGATGCTAGCGAAATGAGAATAGCTGCTTCTACACATAGGGTGATTAGAGAGAATATCGCTTTGAATAATCAATTAGATAGTCTGTTAATGACACAAGCAAAGGTAGCTGAGCAAAATGAAAAGTTTAAAGAGGATGAGAGAGCTTCTCGTTGTGCAATGGAAGTAGCTGAAGAACAACGAGATAAAGCAATGAATAAAAGTATTGTGCAGCTTAAAGTTATTGATCAATTAACGGCAGCGTTCGAGAATGTGAACAAACAAAAAGCTATGTATGAAAAGAAAATGATTGATACTGAAAAATTGCAAGCGATAGTGCAGAAACTTACTAAGGATAATGAAAAGCTCCTACTGCATGTACGTATATTAGAGCAAAATTTGCACGCCACGATGGGAGAACAAAACAAAACTGTAGTAGAGACAGCGAAACTACTAACAGAACGTGAAACGTATAAGAAAATCTTAAAAGAATCGGCGTTCATAGTAAAAGCATCACTTAAATTAGATAATTGGTGTACTATGGATCCTTCTCGTGAAATCATAGATAGAAAAACCATACTAAAAAATATTCTTGACGTTATAAATCAATATCGTGATGCTGCCCGAGCTGAATCTATGGAATCCTTAGTTTCGCTAAGCAAGATTTATGATAAAGGAGATCTCGGTTTTGAAGTTAAATCAGTTCCCTCCAGGAAGACGCAGGCAACAGCGACTGGTTTGCCTGATACATCGTCAATACAATCGTTTGAAGATAAACGTAGCGCTGCTTCGGTCTCTTCAATATTATCTTCAACAGCAAGTTTTAAGACTATACCAAGTATTGAGGTGCTGGTCTTAGAGGAGGAGGAGGAGCCGTTGCCCATGAAAGATAGTGTGCCATCATTTACTGTGACATCATTGCATTCAAGTATTAGTGAGAGCACCGAGGAGAGTGGAGAGGATGCCACTACTCAAATGTCGAAGTTGCTAGCTATCAGTAAGCTTGAGGTGCAGAAATCATTGATGGCAGATTTAGCAATGTCTAGCATATCCCAACGAAGAATTACCATGTCAGATTCAAAGTCGAAGTTAGATACAGTTAGCCAAAAATCCGTTGACGCAATTCATGAAACAGCGGCGGAAAAACTCGGCGATAATATTGAGGATGACCTTAAACCTATACCCGGAGAAGGTGAAATTGTACCTGAACTTCCACAAGATACAGTTGAACCAGTTGCAGTTGACCAAGAAGATGCCAAAGAAGATAAAAAAAAGGAAACTAGCGCAGAATAATTTTTTATTTGTTTTTAGTTTGGGTGAAGTTCTTTTTCAAGTACTTTATTTTAATTATTTGATTGTTAATGTTTTGTATTTTAGTGAGCCTTGTTTATTTCTTTATAATGATTTGATTGTTAATGTTCTGTATTTTAGTGAATTTTGTATATTCATTTATTTATTTATAATAATTTACTATTATACTTGTTACATTATTTGTTTTTTAATGCTATTATAATTAATATGACTTCTATTATTTTTTATTTGTCAGTAATTATGTTTTTCTACAATGAAGAACTTACTATTTCCGAAAACCACTAACTATGTTTTTTTTCTCAAATATAGCTTCATTTAGGTAGAACATTCAACATAGAAAAAAATACGCGTCGACCTGAGAATCTCCTCCATTTTAGGGTTCCGTAGTTCAAAAAGAAAAAACGGAACCCTTATAGGATCACTCGTGTGTATGTCTGTCTGTCCGTTGTCACAGCAAATTGCCTCCGAATCCAATGGACCGATTAAGTTGAAATTTGGTACACATATATATTTTGTGACCCAAACACGAACGTGTAAGGTGAATAAATGAATTTGGAATATGTACACAATTTTGGGGGGCAAATTCGAAAATTAAAAAAAAAAGTTTTGCAATCTGCGCCCTGTGACATATCAAATGAAAGGGCTTGTTACGAGGATACCAAATACATTTAAATATTTAAGAAAATAGATGAAAATTGTCCATTCCCTCCCCGTTATTTCTGAAACTAAGCCTAAAGCCTATGATGAAAAAAAATACAGCTATATTTCTGTATATAGTTATAGATTACGGGGAAGTTAATTGTCCATTCCCTCCCCGTTATTTCTGAAACTAAGCCTAATGCTTAAAGCCTATGATGAAAAAAAATACAGCTAATATTTCTGTATATAGTTATAGATTACGGGGAAGTTAATTTTAGGGTCTTTGGGTTATGTTGGTTATCTTGACAACGTAAAGCAAACCCCGCCCGGGTTTGCTTTAGGTTGTCAAAATTGCCCTCTAGGAAAACACAGACTTTTAGTGATCGACTCATTGACAATTCAAAAGTTCCTGAAAATGGTTGGATGATGCCTGTGGTGATTTAAATAAATGCTGTGAGTTTTTGAGTTTGACTTTAATGTTATTTTTCTAGGGTCAGGCAGTGGAGCTGGCAGCGTGTGAATGCGCGGCGAGGCCGTGGGCAGGTGACTCGTCCATGGTGGTCGCGGAAGTTGGGGCCAGGTGCCGCTGCGGCTGCGTGCTGCACCTTGCACCAGCTGCGAGGCTGCTGGCTGGCTCAGCGAGAGCATGCCCCTCTCGATCCTTCTGGCTGCTTCAGGTTGGTTACTCATAGCTTTGAACTAGCTTTGCTATCTATTACAGGATATACAGGTAAACCTGAAAAGGTATGCGCTTCGGTAATCTTCGTGCACTTCGAATGAGCACGAACGTCGCGCCACAGAGTAACCTAGCTGCTTCTAGATTTAGTACTACCGCGCTTTGTAGTTTATAGTGCACCTATCATTGCGCGTTTGTATCAAGTATGTATTTGTCACCCAAACGATTTGAAAAGTTTTTTCGAATTGCATTGAGTTGTTAATCTATAATTTGGTAAACATAACATTATTATATGGCGAGTAGTAATATTACCTATTCAAATAAAAAAAAAACTAAAAAACCCGACTGCAAAGATACATATAACTGAAAAGAGAAAAACATAATTTGGAAAGAACAGAACAGAACAGATATACAAACAAATAACTTGTATTTATTTTTGGAATCACTTTTTGAACCCCTTTGTTTTGATACCGCATCCGATAGGATTGGAAGACTTTTTATTTTTTAAACATACATTTTGACGACTAAAATCATTTTTTTAATATACCCAGTGACAAAAATTAACACTGTAATTCTAAAATATTGTAAAAGCCAATTATCTTTTAAAAGAGTAACGGTGGAGTTTCTTGCCGGCTCTTCTCCATAGGAAACGACCAATTGGAACCGTGGACCTAGCTTCTGACGTTTCATAAGTGCCCATGTAGGCTTATGTGAAATAAAATATTTTGATTTTTGACACTCGCGCAATAAAGACAAATCTAACGACATATCAAAATCGATTCAGCCGTTTTTTAGTTACGAGGGAACATAGAGACTGACACACAAACATACATACATACATACAGATCAAACACATAACAGGAGGGTTATGTGTTTAGCTTCGCCGCAGTCGGGTAAATAGGCAAGTACTTCTTCGTTTGTATTTTTGAAGATAGACGATCATTCCCGATGCTCATACTTGTTTTGGAATGCTGTACCTATATATAATACGAGTACCTATTTAAATAGTGGTTCTCATTCAATCTTGGACAAATATATTGCACGCGGATATTTTTCGATTGCCATACCACTCGTGGGGCCAATTTTTAAATTCAGATAACTTATAGTTGACGTATAAATATTTGTATAGAAAATAATGACAAAATATCTTATTTATTAATTAGATATCAGACGATTGAAAACTCGGCCCTTAGTCACACACTCATACTATGGTCCTTACTATAAACAAAGTTATTTGAAACACAAGTCACTGCGGCCTTTTATTTTTATTGAAAGAAACAGCAAACAGTTACATTATAAGAACTTACAACTAGCTAACAAAAACAACGGACAACGCTGTTATCTTATCTTATCTTTGTTGTTTATCTTTTATCTTTTTGGCGATTTATACTCTGGGTGTATTTCTTACTTACGAACCTATGGTCACTGTGAATGCTCAATTTCTTCAAACATTTTCACTTCATCATCTTCCTTTAAAAGACCCTCGGGTGCTATACCGTCTGACGACTGAGTTGTCACCCACATTAAATTAACTTTTGTTTTAAAACTTTGTGTCAGCACTTTATTCGCAAAAATATCACGCTCTCTGAAACTTTGTAGATAACTTATATTAATACCCAGTTCATAGAGAATTGTAGCTTTTTTAGTTAAGACACGCTGGGGTTTTTAAATAATAATTGTAATAGGCTGAACTGCCGGGATTACGATACTAGGCAAGGGTCATTCATTATAGATTTAAGATTTAGCGAACATAATTAAGTTCGTTTATATGTTTTCACGCGAGCAGGGGGCTTAAAACCGCCACATTAGCAATTCCTCTAAAGCATTTAATTTCCTGAATTTCCAGCTGTCGTTAGCAATTCCTCTATTTTGACAGGAAAGCAATTCATAATATGTGGACCATTTTACGAATCCCCATAGAAAATTGTCAAACAGATGAATTATTTCGTATTATGAATAGCATTCAGATCATATTATGAATTGTCAGTTTGTGACATTTTACGATGATTCATAATATTTTCCTATTATGATTCTGCCAAAGCGACTGTTTTAAGCCCCCAGAGCTCGATCGACGGTACTTATTATAGAAGCGACTAATGTTACTGGCACAAAAAGAAGAAGGCCTTACGGACTTACCAGGGGCTGGAACATGGCGGCCAATGATGATGCTCAAGCATTAAATAACAGTCACACTATCAATAATCAAATTCAACTTGAGTTGAACTTCTCTTTACTACATATTGTCAAACTCTACCAATAAGTAGTGACAGCAAAACTACTACTGCTACGGGAACTAAATCGTTCCTTCATACCCCTACTTCTCACGTATATAACCCCGGAAGCACCCCATGGTCACAGAACTACGGCATATTGTCAGCCGTTGTACCAAACTTGTATAGAGCTGTCACTTTTCCGTATGACGGTCCATTACGACTTTCATACAGGTATAACAGCTGATGTGGGAGCGTTTGATATGGGCACTGGACTTGACAATATTATGTTGGGCGTAAAGTGATTGTTTTGTGAGTGCCTATCATTAAAGAGTAGCATAAAAATCTTGGACTAACGAAAAGTGTTCCATTTTTTTTCACAAGCATAACCCTATACATGTACAAGTATTCGAGACAGACAATCAGATGTAGAGCAAACCATAAGTGGGTCGAATTTAAAAACATCACACAATAATATCGAAATAATCATGTTATTGATATATTTGTTTATGGATTTCAACTAACTAGGAGTACCTATAATCACTAATCTTTATAGCAGTGATAGTCTAGTGGTGTGACCGTCGGAGTGTCAAGTTGTAGGTCTCGAGTTCGAACTCAAGTCACGCACCTCGGACTTTTCGAATTCATGTGCGTATTGTATTATTATCACTTGCTTTAAAAACGGCGAAGGAAAACATCGTGAGGAAACCTGCATGCCTGAGAGATATTTCTCGATGGGATGTGAATGTGAAGCCAAGTTAGAGGCATATGGGTGACATAAAAACTCTGACGCCAGGTTAGTCACTAACCACTCGAAAAAAAAAGAGAAGATCTATAATCACTACATCGATGAATACTTTAACTATACTAGCCTATCAGCATGCCAAACTAACTGTACCAAATCTGAACAATGCATGGTTGAATTGTAACACCGTGAAGTCATTAAAACTTCCATTTTGGAAGTACATAAGGTCGCTTTGCCGATAGTTGGCGGTTTAACAAAGTAATATTGTTCCGGATACAGTTTACGGGACGTACAAGTTACTGCCGACTCGTAATTAACTCACAATGTGCCAGTTTAACGAAATTAGTTGTCAAGCCCTCTAAAAGTTAACTATTTTGTATATTATTGGCAGGCCTTTGCAAAATTATTCGAATTGTGCAGGTCAAAATTCATTACTGTTGATTTAAGTACATTTCTACTCGTATGTAATTAAACATCCGCTTAACTGTCGATTGGCCTTTAGAAGGGGATAACAATAGGAATTCTATTGTGTCTCGTTAGTGATAGTAGAAGTCTATAAGAGCTATTCCCATCTCATTTATCCCTGTTTACGAAAGCGTTTCCTCTTGTTTCTCTTTCAGCGCTATTGATGTTTTATAGAATAGAATAGAATAGAATATATTTATTTGCTTTAAAACATGGTACATTTAAGGTCTTATTTATATAGTTGTGATCTTACATGTTTCGCCAAGGACTGGCATACAAATATCTAAACATGTTAATTACATGTATTTTTATACAATACATTTTTTTAGTTGTTAAGAATGGCTGCACTAGTTTGTTAAGACAGACAGTTTTCATGTTTGTCGAGGATAGAGCGAATTGGAAGAGCAATACCAGGGGGCTTAAAACAGCCACTTTGGCAGAATCATAATAGGAAAATATTATGAATGATAGTAAAATGTCACAAACTGACAATTCATCATTGATCTGCGTGTATTTCATATTCCGAAATAATTGATCTGTTTGACAGTTTTCTATGGGAGATTAGTAAAATGGTCCACAAATTATGAATTGCTTTTGTGTCGAATTAGAGGAATTGCTAATGACAGCTGAGAGTTCAGGAAATGAATTGCTTTTAGAGGAATTGCTAATGTGGCCGTTTTAGGCCCTCGGGAAGGCTGACCCCACCACCATGTGGGATACATAGCTAGGAAGAGAGAAAGAGATAGTTTGCATAAAAAAAGGGAACAGCAGTTCTAATTAATATACCAGAATAAATTCAAGACGTAATCTAGTCGCCTCCATAAAAGAGTCTCTGGAACTTCTTCAGCAACTCGAACTATTTATAAGTACAAAGGTCCGAAATGATCTTTAAAACGGTAAATCTAAATTCTTAGCGAAGATTCTAGAAGTTTTAACAGCTACTATTCAGTGTTAAACAAAGGCTGTAGAAAGTTCGAGAACTCCATTCCTTGGAAAAAATCTGTCTACAATAAAAGTAAGACATTGGATTTAGGATTACTTAAGAAATTAAGAAAATTGTCTTGCTTAGCTTTCATTATCTAACTATTACTAAGACTCCGTTGTCCGTCCGTCTGTCTGTCTGTCCGTCTGTCACCAGGCTGTATCTCATGAACTGAGTTAGACAGTTGAAATGTTCACAGATGATGTAATTCTGTTGCCGCTATAACAATAAATACTAAAAAACAGAATAAAACAAAATATTTAAGGGGGCTCCCATACAACAAAAGCGTTTTTTTTTTGCCGTTTTTATAGATCATGGTACGCAACCCTTCGTGCGCGAGTCCGACTCGCACTTGGCCGGTTTTTTAGTTGTCTGAGGATATATATAACGAGTCCATACGGAGATTATTAGAGAGCAGCTAAACATACATACATACAGTCATGCTTATAGCCGGCTTTGCCACAGTCAGGTAAAATAGACCTGAGTTTGTCTGTTTAATTCTTAGGGCAAGTGTTACTTGTAGATTTCCATGTGCCTCGAGAAGACGTAAAATCTGATTTCCGACCTCCTAGAACGGAATGCCACCTGTTTAAGTCACAATATTCCAGAGCAACTAAACTGTACCGCAAATGAAGCCTTGAATTATATAATTAACTAGCTGATGCCCGCGACTTCGCCCGCGTGGATGTCGGATATTATATACTAAAACCTTATTCGAGAACCACTCTATCCATTGGTGAAAACAGCATGAAAATCGCATACAGGACGACAGACAGACGCGGCGGAGGACTTTGTTTTATAATATGTAAGGATTATTGTTTATAGTTCATGTCGTCGTAACATGACTCTTGGAAAAGAAACTTGGGCAGTTGGAAAGAACTTATTATGGCAAGTTCAAATCGCCAATTACAAAATGTTCAGCGCTTTCAATCAAAAGTTTGAATTCAGTAGGCTTCACTGTGAGGTAAAATGAAACATTTCTCGCTTGGCTCCGCTTACAATGTGAAATGTTAGGCGGGCCCTAAACGATCAATTACGTTGCACAATATGACGAATTTGTGTTTGAAGTTTAGGGTTAATATTGTGCATTGATTGAAAAAAAATTTAAGCGAGTTAAATTTTTTATTGCACCATATTTTAATTGAACCGTGCAGGATAAGTATTGCGCAGGCGAGAAAAAAATGTAGTTTATAAGCCGTCAATGTTATAACGTGAAAATAATGGATCGTTTGAGTGCGAGAGCTGATTCAATCATACCATAATGTCTCTATATAATATATTATATTGTAGGCGTAAAGTAATAGGTATGGTAGGTCTAATAATTAACAAAACACCTCCTCTATATGCGAATTTGCTTTGGTCCAGATCCTGTCACCCTGTATAACTTGCCGACATGTATCATCGGGTAGTTGTTCGCCAGACACGATACCCGCCTGGTCGGAGGATCCTCCTTTTTCTATGTAGAATGCGTGAACTTTACACCCTGTTCCTCATACCTCGTAGAGGTATGGGGGGGGAAGGGGTTTAAGATTTCTGTACTACTACAGAAATCTCAATGTTTGACATAGCACCATTGCGCCCGTGGGAGGCAGGGGGCGGGTCGCTAATTAGAATATAATTTACCAAACAAACACTAAGTAATTAATAGAAAATTGGCAACAGCAGCTTCTAATTTAGAATAGACTATTGTTTTACTAATGAGTTTGTGTTGGCAAAGCAAATGCATCACGAGCCAAGCTCTACCATAATAACGATATATAAGACTTAATTTATGTTCTAACAGTTCCAGAATAACTAGCCAAATTGTACCGATTGTTGTTATTGATAGAACTTCAATCTGCCACATAGCCTTTTCCCGACTATGTTGGGGTTGGCTTCCAGCCGCAGTTGCACCTAGATTCTAACGTTTCATAAGTGCCCATGTAAGTTTATGTGAAATAAAATATTTTGATTCTAACCGGATGCAGCTAAACACTAGTATTTTACATGGAGCGACTGCCTATCTGACCTCCACATCTCAGTACCTAACTGGGTAATACGATACCCCTTGGTAAGACTGGTTGTCAGATTTTCGTGCTTATGACGACCCGTAACGACTGTCAAAGATCCACGAATGACAGCCGGGACCAACGGCTTAACATGCTTTCCGCGAAACATGCTTTCCGCGTAAAGATGATCACCCATCCACGGACCAACCCCGGCAAGCGTAGCTTAACCTGATAGATCGACCCATGTGACTGTTATTACTTAGCCACGAGCTCCAAGATAGAACTTATACTTAGTTTGGTCTCCCACCAAAGTGTAGTCAGTCGGTTTTAGTCACATTCATAGGTAGGGTCATTTTTTGCTAAGCTTATCTCCTTTGACACAGACGTAGTATAGTGAAGTTTGAGGTACCATGTTCAGTATTAAACAATAACAAAACATCACGCCTGTAATCTCTGAAGGGTTAGGCAGAGATAGGATAGTAACACCCACATTTCGCCAGTTATGTTATAGTCCCATGTAATAGGGGGCGAGCCTATTGTATTAGACTCTGGGCTGCTTCTGAAAAGTTCCTGATGGAAAAACCCAATAACACTCCTGTGAATCGAACCGAGGACCTCATGGTCAGCCGTATCGCTTGCGACCACTAGATACACAACAACAACAACAACTACAATATTCCGATTTTATATACCATTTACGAGAAAAATTGCGCGATCAATTTTGTCCCTCTCATCGTTACACATCACCCTATCTTTACTCACAACAGTTCACTGGATGGTTTCTATAGAACTTGATCTGTTCTTGTTGTATTTCAATTTAAACTTTCTGTTGTTTCGCCGTAATCATTGTTCAGATACTCTGATACGTATTGTTTTACGAGATTGTGTGTCTTACCAATGCTGTGTATTCAGAGTTTATCATCTTTCCAATTTTATTTCAAGCCACTGAACTGGATTCCCGGCCACTCTCCTTAGTCTATTACCAGTAATTTCGATACACTTAGACTTCCTTTACTGGGTACCTATATCAATGACCGATCTTTAATAATTTTGATATCTATTTTTTATTTAAACTTATTGATATATTTGTAAACATAAGTAGGTACCTCTTTTTTACTCGCTCATATACTTGAGAATAAAATTAAATGATTCCTATCCAAATACAATTATTTCATTTTACATAAATCTAGATGAGCACTTCTGAAACGTCAGAAGGTAGGTACACGGTTCCAATTGGTCGTTTCCTCCTACAGAGAAGAGCCGGCAAGAAATACTACTTCAATCTATTACCTTTTTATATTCCAGACTTGGATTTTTATTTCATTTTACTACAAATATGCAAAGGAAAAATATATAAAAATAAAGGAAGAGTTCTTATGGCATCAAAAAATTCGTCCGCATCGCTGTCAGTGGGAATAGTGCAAAAAAGGCTGGCAGCGTTGCCACATTAGATGGCAATGCTGATTTTTTGATCTCAAAATTGGCCAGCCCACTGGTCATTTAAAGAGTCGACCTACCACTTGGCGATGTCCCGAAACTCGATTACCTATTTTGAATTTATAAGTTCTGGTTTCCTTTCCTAGGCTGAAGAAGGACTGGTAGTGAGACTGCGTATGGAAGCAGTAAAGTTGCCGTGTGTTGGACAATCTCTCCGGGCTAGAGACGGTGACTCGCTGGGGTCACCACTGCTGGCCTCCTGGGATGGACCTGATAGTACTGCGGTGGTAAGCTATAGTAGATTTTGAAAAGGGTCCTAATTATCTTGGTAACGCGTATATCTCTCGTTATGGTCCTTAATAATCGTAAGTATTTTGAAACGTGTATAACTTTTCTAAATGTAATTTTAAATTAAACAGATTAATCATATCAAGATATTTTTAATTTTCAGAATCGTAAGGTACACTGTCTAAGTACTTAATATTCAAGCTTTCCTATCATTTCTCTGTAGACTTCCGACGACGTAGAAACCACGACAGACGGCAGCGGTGTGATGGAGATAGCTGGAGGACGCCACATCCTCGTGGAGCTGCGCTCCGGAGACACCAGCGACCGATGTGCGGGAGGGTTCCTAGCACACGCCATGCAGATGGGTAAGATATAAAGGAAAATAGTAGGTGCTTTTCTACTTACCGTAAGTTCCTCGATTGCCTACTCGCAGTAAGCTTTAAACGTGTTAACGGCACATTTATCCTCTTCGACTGTGCCAGTGGGGCTGCTTGTCAGCAACCTGAATAGTTAATGTACAAATTATTGGATGCAAAGAAAAAATTATTTGAAAATTATAATTAGTGTTTCATTAGGATGCTATTAAGGAATGATTCCGAACATTGCTGCCGCGTCACTTCTGGTATCCATACATTTACGATAGGTTTGCCTCAGCAATGCTGCGCGACATTACTGCCGTGCTCGGAATGTAATCTTATAGAAACTTGTAAAAAATGTATGGGGACCAGTAGTGATGCGTAACACAACAATAGTAACGCGGCAGCACTGCCATGTGCAGCGTTGTTTGGAATCTTACCTTTAGTGAGATCAACGTAATTTATTTATTGTGTGATAAATCTACACCAAAAAATACAGTACAGGAAAGATCGACACGTTTTCATGAATAAATAACCAAAAACATGTTAAATTTACACACCATATTACCTTAGATTTATTATCATTTGCGACCAGAGCCCATCCGCAACGCGTCGGGCGCGTGGGCGTCGGCGCGCGGCGGCGCGTGGTGGCGCGGCGGCGCGGGCGCGCGCGCGGCGGCCGCGGCGCTGGCGGGCGGCGCCGCGCTGGCCGCGCTGGGCCTGGCGCTGCACTCCGCGCACAGGACGCGCGCCTACCAGCGGGCGGCCGACAAGGAGTCGCTGACTGACAGTGACGGTACTCCGTTATTATTCTCCGATAGTATCGTCATGTTAGAAACTATAAAAGCACATGTTTTCTGAAGGAAACAGGAAAAAGTCATTATTACTTGCCACCTCAAACTAACTGCCTCATTGGTCTTTAAATCGCAAACGCCATTAATAAGATTCGCAGGTTCTTTAACCCCTGAAACTCAAGAATACTTCACCCGACATAAAGTATACTTGAGTTTTTTCAACAAAAAAATCTCAGTAGCAACCCGAGCCCTGTACCTTTGCCTAATGATCGAGTATCCTGAATTTGTGTCCAGCTAATGGTTAAAAGGCCTGCCTCCTATTAAATAACCACAGAAATATTGTAAGAACCAGAACCTCCACCCATTCTTAACGACCATAAAGGCGTAATGCTACATTTACCTTCAACGACACGCGGATCTTTAAATAAAAAACGCTACGGAAACCCGTGATATAAAAAAATTACGAAGGTCATCAAAACATCTCTCTAAGTTCGAATTGCCTGACTGAATTACTTATGACAGTAAACAATGAAAACAACGTAGAAACACACGCGAATTTCGCGGTATACCTTAGCGCTTTTGCCTTAATGACCTTATTAAAGTTAAGACTTCTCTTCCAGCATGTTCAGCGTCTCTGGAACTTGGTGGAGCACCCTCAGGCTCCCGGAGTACACTTCTATCCGAAGTCGTAGGAGGTGGAGTATCCCTGCGAAGACTGCTACCTTCGGGGAAGACCAGGCACACCAGGCTGAGAGATTCTGATAGGAGCTCTGAAAATGTGGAGCAGAGGTAAGGAAATTAAAATAATTATGTTAATGTGGCTTGTGGAGGTCATACAGGCTGTCGCTCCACGTAAAATATTGCTATTCAGCTGCATCCAGTTAGTCTGGAAGCCGACCTTAAGATAGTTGACCAGATCCTAAGATAAGGCTAGGCAGATGATGATGAATGTAATGAGAATGGATTTTAAATTTTAAGTAGGTAATAATTTAAGAAACAAACGAAAGAAAAGGATGGATTTGTGAGAGATAATTTGAATAAATAGGAAAATGATAATGTGCCAACTAACAAGGCAGAATAGAAGAGGTTACGCCAACCCCAGATAACATGGGCAATTGGGCAAGCGCTGACTGAAAGAAAATAAATATCCATAACACGTGTCTTCAAAAAATACATACCTTTTCCATAGTAAACTATTCAAATTCCGTGGTTGTTCATTAAAAATGCTTCCTGAAATAAAAATCAACAATGATGGTAATTAACAGCAAAACTAAGGATTGTACCTGATTGTACCGCCACGCCATCACTTATTTTGATATACGATACGTGCTCGAACAATAGACTCGCAGTTAACAACGTACTTCCAAAGCGTCAAGTGTTTGTTAATTAATTATTCTTTCTCCTCTCCATTGAAGGGTTCTCTTTGAGGATTTCGAGTAGACTTTAATGAAAGGTTAGGTATTTCTGAATGTAATGCTGCAAGTCAACAAGAATATAATATTAAATCAGAATCCGTTCCGTTTATCCGTTTACTCAATCCATCAATAAATTAACATCAATTAATTTACTGGATCTCTTCATTTTGTAGTATTTTAAGAAAAAAACTATACCTAATCTAATTTATGCTGTAAATAGATATTTGTAAATAAACTGCTGAAATTCAGTTACAATTTTGTTGGTCCAACAGAGAGGAACCAACATAAAACTCTATAAAAATACTTTAGGACTGACTTCGTTTCAAATTAACAACATCAAACATTTCCCAGGGACGAAGAAGACCCAGGTACGGACAATGAAGCCGACGCCGGCGACAACATAAGCGTCGCCAGCGCAGACAGTGTTGCCAGCCAAGCGACCGTCACGCCCGAGACTGTGTCTTCCAGCAGTGCACCTGTTACTGGCAACATTCCTCCCTCACCTCTGAGGCGTTCGCATACTGTGTCTGTGACTAATGTAACAGTTCCACAGGTAAGATTTTTTTTAAATATTTTCGTTTTCTTTGGATTTTATTACATGGCTGATGGATCACTATGATGGTCCATTCGATTTATATTGGTTATCGATGCCTAAAGCACTTAAACCACCTGAATCTCTGAAAAGTTCCGAAATTCAGAATTTCTTTGGTGGTCCTAATAAAGGACTGTTCGTCTGCGTAAAAATAGTGTTACTGCTTTTAAAAACTTTGGTCGTTGAACAAATTTAAAAGCAGATCACACTTATCAACATTATTAAATACATAGGGGCACTATGCAGCGACTCATCGAACCAAATATTGATCGAATAGCGTCGATGTTACTGCTAAATTCATAACATAAAGTAAACTTTTGGCCAGTATAATCACTTATTCATTTCTATTAAACCATCTCTCAAATTCATTCATTCATTCTTACATTCTGTTCCTTCAATCAGGTATCCTCACCACCCCAGTCGACAACCGACTCACTGGTGGTTGAGATGAGTACCAGCGTGAGCAGTGCGAGTGAAAGAGACAGCTGTAGCGAGAAGGACAGAGACAGCATGTGGGAGAAGGACCGAAGCGAGAGCCGAGCGTCTTCATCCACTTCGGCTGCGACACTAACCAACGTGGGTGGTAGTGAAGATATGGTTGATGTTTGTTGAAACAAGAAGAAATGGCGAAAAATATTATTTTTCCTACGCAACTATCATAATTAGGGCGAGAACGGCCTTGTGACATTCCTCGACTCACACATTTTATCACAGTTTAGTCATATAAAATGTGTGACTCGAGCCATGTCACAGTACCTAGGCCGTCCTCGCCCCGCAGTACATATCGTGGATTCAGAGAGGGAGAGAGGTACATTTCAAGAAGGTACTCTTAAATACTTCCGTCCCAGTAAAACACTATAATCAAGCCACGATTTAGCCGCGTCCCTGACAAGATATTATGCAAGCACGTAATGGGCGAATAGACCTATAGGTTTAACAAGGTTATCCAAGAGGTTCTGTTGTCACAGCAAACTAGAATCAGTAAGCAAGTAACTGCCAAGCGTGGTGCTGGCAATTTCTTTTTGATTCATGGGAGACCTATGTTTAGCAGAAATTGAGGTTTTATCTTGCTATACACAACTGGCCATTAACAAAGTTAACAATTCCTTAGAAAATATTCAAATATTCATCAGTTAATTAGGTTATCATTATTTATTTATAACATAATTTTTTGATCAGAGGTGAGCTATTGGGTTTGATAGACACTTGTTATATATTATTGAATTCTTCAATACTAGTAATGAAATGGACTGGTTCATGGACAATTCCAATGAACTAGCTTTCTGCCTATAGCAATTTATGGGCAGAAAAGCGATTGCGTCAATATGCTACCAGTGCGTGACGCGCATACATAACATATCATAATCAGCCTATAATGTTCCTACTGCTGGGACACGACTCCTCTCTGTGAGAGGTAGTGAACCGTAATCCACTACGCGGGCCCACAGTGGGTTGGTAGATGTCACATGTCTTCGAATTTTTGGTTCTAGGACATGCAGGTTTCCTCAAGAGGTTTTCCTTCACCGTTTTGAGAGCAGTGGTAATGAAATAATTTACGTATAGGTATTTCTGATAAAATAATAAAACACGAGGGCTTACTGGAGATGTGCTAACACGCGAAATTCAAATTTGCAGGTTAGTGTCAGGTTGTATGTTGATGAAAATGTGATTCGCACCCGTGACAAATATGGATCCAATTCTCTCAAATTAGAATTGGCCTCAAATGTCAAATAGTCATCCTATTTGAACTGAGAGAGTGGTATCGATATTTTAAATAATTATTATAATTCTGTAAATATATATTCGTTGCGGTCGCAATTAATATTTTGATCAAATTACAAACAGACACTGACCTGAAAAAAAATATTGAACTACGCGGGCGACACTGGCGCTTTCGCGTTAATTATTCATATTTCTTTTTTTTCCTCAGGGTTGGTATTCACCAGCTCTCAGTGGCGTGTCAGCCGCCAGGATCCGCGACAACCCGAAGCACACCAAGGAGTCTTGCAACCGTCGCCTGCTTAAGTCAGACCTCAGCCTCACCTCGCACCCCGAGATGGAGATAGACTACTACGACTATGAAGTCAATAATGCTGGTAAGGTCTTCACTATAAGCCACAATAGAGTACGGTAATTGTTTTAATATAACCGATCTAAGAGTGACTCGCCAGTCTGACACCCGAAGTTGGAGTGTCGCGAGTGTCAGATACTCCGTAATAGTCTGGCTAGTGTCGCACACTCCGACATGGAGTGTTAGGAGTTTCATACTCGGGATTAGAGCGACGCGAATGTGTTGTGGGTGTCAGACACTTCTTCTCTGGGTTTCTGTAGACGAAGGCGACGCAACAAGGCAAAGAGTTTTTCAAAGAATACCTACCTATGTTATGTTTTTTAAATTCTTATTTAAATTTTTATTACGAGTTTGTTTTCTAATTTAATACTTAATTCATAACAAAATATTGCGTCTTAAAAAGGTTCTAAAACCAACTTTGTTTGTGCAAAGCTGTTAGGCTCTAGACTTTACTTGTAGTTACTAGTTTAGCCTCTACTCACAATGTAACTAGTAATAAAATAGAAAAAAGCTAACTTAGGGTTCGAGAGAAAAGGAGAATTCTTTCTATCTTTCGATAAATTAGGGTTACCATTTCGAAATTTTTTAAATTCCTAACGAAAAGCCGGACATTTGCAAAAAGTCCAAACATTTTACTTTTAATAAAGATCACTTTCTTTCTTCAGACTTGGTTTTTCTCTAAAATAAAATCCCGTTGTTAATAAGTCCGGACAAATGACAATGTCCGGATGGGGACAAAACACACTAGTTTTAGTCGCCTTTAAAATTAATAAAAAAGAAACTGAGTTGTCATTTGTCACAGGTTCAGTTCCCGGCTCGTATCTCGGAATGGATCCAGCTTTCCTGGTTTGGATCCCACCGCTTGAAGAGGGCGATATTCTGAAGGAGATTGATGAAAATAAGGTGCCAATTTATGAGGTAGGTATGCCAATATATCGTTTGTATTATTTTCCAATGTTAGGGTTTAACTAAATAAATATTTAGAATTTGAAAGACAGAAAAATGCGTTTATTAGAACAAGCAACATAAAAAATAACAAAAATATTCTTCCTAAAAAGACCTCGCTATTTGTCAATACTCAATTATTTATTGCTTGACACTATATGTACTTAGGTGGTAGATCAATACAGAAACTGTCGGGCACAGCAAATTCGTATAAGTATCAGATGGTAAGGCTTGAAAAACCTGAAGATTTCGTGCATTTTTTTCCTATCAAAAGGCTTCGCTGTTACAGGAAATTCTTCCAAAGGAACTTCACCCAGACCCTGGCAGCAACACAGAGTCGCCTGAAGACCGACCTTCATCCAGCACACTCAAGAGAAACCCCGACAACCGCGTCAACAGATCCAACGAGTCCATCAAATCATTCCGCAAAGTCATCGAGAAGGGAAACATAATACACCCCCTAAACTTCAGCATAAGTGATCTGCAAAACTCACCCAAAATGTCAAAGCGAAATAAGAAGAAGAAGGGTGAAAGTCCCGTGACGATACAGATGAAGGACTTAACGCTAACGAGATCCCCAGTCAGAGTACACAGGAAAGAGAATCGAAATGACTTCGACACGTCGACTTTGAAAAGAGTAAACGAAACCAAAGAGAAAGATTCTGATACACTAAAAAGAAATGATTTCGCCGATATAAAGTTCGCTGATGAAAACTCCGATTCGTCGAACGAAATAAAATTCGCGGACGATTCGCCGGATAGCAATAGAATTGTTGATAAATATAATGTTAAAGCCTAGGATACTTCGATTCAGAGACAGTTTGTTCTTGATGTTGGAACCTGGTAGATAGACATACATTTCATGTACCCCTTAAAAATGGTACCAAATTACCCCTACTTCCCGAATTCTATTTAATGGATATTATAGTAACTACCAATGGTTTCCGATTTAAGCTGAAAGACGTACTATACGGATAACAGGATTAAAAAAACAAACTTGAATCCTTGGGTAATATTTTCATCTTTATGATTCACTATAAACGAGTCATGTTTTATCCATTATCTACGTCAAATGAAAACATGTCTTATGAGCTGATAAAAAGTATATTTTGTATAATTAAGGGGTAATCTTTTAATTTCATAACAAAATGTTCCCATTTCCATTAGTTGAGTGTAAGGACCAATCTGTGAATAAATCCGACATATAGTTCCCATATCATCAAATCGTATTTTTCAATGTCATTGTACCATTTATCACAATGTAAGGTAGTCACACATTTAATCATAGTAATTTTATAATCAAGCTAATCGTTAGTAGAATCGTAGAATCCACTTGGCCGTCACTTAGAAATAAAATACCTACTTGAAATGTAGAAAAAATATTCTAAATTATTTGCTAAACAACGTTATTTAAAAAAAAAAAAATGATTCACCTAAGTATCGAACTTTTGCAGACAAATGGAAATAAAATAGTTTTTTTTTAAGTCATATTAAGGAGAATGCTGTTAATTATAAAAAAAAACTTTTTTCTACATTTTAAGTGAATCAGTTTTACAAGCATTGTATAAATACCATTGCATTTTCTGATTGTTCTCATGTAACATTTATTTAGTTTTTATTAGTAAAATAAATAATAATTATAACATCGCTGTGCCCACGCTGCCAAAGTGTAGTATTATGTAATGTCTTAAGTTTCAGTCAATCAATAATTTTAATATTTATTAGAAGACTGACTTTCGGGCAGTGCAATAATGTCTAATTGAAATTAATCGACTGTATTTCAGATCTCTAACATTCTAGTCATTTTGTGTCAAACAAGCGAAATCTGTTTTAAATTGTGCTTTTTAAAACTATGATTTTTACGGATTATTTGTAAAATATCTTCTGACTTTAAATAATAAAGAAATAGGTTTAAAATTACTCACTTCCTAAGGAATCTCAGCAAATTAAAAATTACCTAAATAATTAAAATAAAAAAACAAATAATCCGTAAAATAATTTTAAATAAACAGTCACGTAAATAGGGCTTATTTTTGCATTTCGCAAACTTTTTATTGCATTTATTGAATTAGCAATAAGTATAGTACATGACCGTATTGTTTTTAATTTATTATTTTATATTTAGGTAAGTCCTCACGTTTAGTTGGACATGTTGTTTTAATGTTTATTTTGTGGAAGCCATTAAAGACAATTTTATTTTGTAATTTGATATTGTTGTTTCATTTTATGTAGAAACGGCTACTTTTTAATTAATAAAGTTTTATTATATCAACTTTTACAAATGAGAAGTAACATGAAGTAAATCATTATAAACTGAAAATCGTTTTCCAAGTTAGATGCTTAATTCATCACTACCAAACATACCTAAATTGCGATCTAAATGTGGACTACCTTATCAGCGTTTAGGTTAGTACTGTAACGCATGGGAGCGTTATCTTGGTGTGAGGGTGTGTGTGAGGTGTCACCCTCTCTGGCAGGGCCACCAACAGGGATTTTAATTTTGATAACACAAAAATTTAGTCGTTAATTTGTCCAAATTTGTCACCAAATATCAGAATTTGTCGTTCACTGGTTCAAAAAATATAAGGGTTTATATCTCAAAAACTAGGGCACCTAGCGAAGATCTGTTTTCTCCTATATTTAGTCGCCAATTTGTCTAAATTTGTCACCAAATATCAGAATTTGTCGTTCACTGGTTCAAAAGATATAAGGGTTTATAGGTGGCCCTGCTGGAGAGAGTCTCCCCAGCAGGGCCAAATTTATATCTCAAAAACTATGGCACCTAGCGAAGATGTGCTTTCTCCCATATTTAGTCGCCAATTTGTCCAAATTTGTCACCAAGTTACAGATTTTGTCGGTGTGTAATTAAAAAGATATTAAAGAATTAAATTTCCCCATACAGTGGTACAAGCAAATACAAAATACTTTATGTAGTTTCTAGACAGTATCTATGACGTCTTATGGCGGAATGTTTGTTTCGAATTAAATAAATATAAACTTATTCTATAATTTCAACCCACCAAAGGAAAGCTGTATTCATTATATATACCTATAAACAAATCTACTATAAATATATGTAGGTAATTATTTATCTAAATATATGTAGGTATTGTGTGCAAGTCGGTGGCAGATAGATCGCTGCGCTCCGTTTCATTTACGGTAAATAAGAAAGAGATAGACTATGCGCCTTTCGTACAGACAGACGAGCTACTTAGAACGCTGGCCTGTCCGTGTGCCACAGCGTTCGCGCGGAATGAGTCTGTCATTCTGTACTATTAAATAAGGGTTTATATCGTCTGTGGCAATTGCAGTCTATATTGTTCACTACCCTAACCCCATTTGCATATTATTTATGTATTATTAACATTATTATATTTTTATACTAGCTGCGCCCCGCGGTTTCCCCCGCGTAAGTCTCGATTCCGTGGGAATATCGGGATAAAAAGTATCCTGTGTGTTAATCCAGATTATAAATTATCTATTTGCCAAACACACACGCACAAACACACAAACTTTCATATTTATAATATTAGTAGGATAGGCTGTTCAGGGGTATTACCAGTGCCTTTATTTACACCGCGCGCTCATCGCTAGTGGAAAAAACCAAAACTAGCCGCCATTTTCCATAAATATTTATTATCGTTTTCGTTGTGTGGTTAATTAATAACAAAATTTAAAGTATTGTCACCAACCGATATAGAAGTTATTAAAAAGAAACTCCGGATAGTCAGTACCTAGCAACAAAGGTCAGTTAAACTTTATAAATCTATCATCTCTACGGTTACGTTATTGTAGGATAAGTTCTTACAAGAAGTCGGCTTTTTTCCTCGCAAGTGTGTTGAAAAACGTCGTATGAAACGCGTGTGCATTGATTATTACACTCTCGGCTACCTTATCGCGCTCGCCTGTGGCTCGCGCGAATAATACCGCCTCGACTGTAATATCCAATAGAGCACAATCACAATGTACTATTGAATACGGGGGTCACTTTTAGGGAGCAAGCAGAAACAAATACAGAAATTAGCAACACATAATAGATTATAAATTACAGGAAAACCTATAAGAAGTCTATGGTGCTAAAATAACATGGAAAATCTCTCAATATTATGCGTACAAACTTAAATTTGCAGTTAAATGTATGTTGTAATTTGCAGGTAAACATGTTTTTCAATTAAAATGTTAACTTTGGTCGTTGGTATGGAACCCTTCATGTAGGTACCTACAAGTTCGTCTTGCACTTGGCCAGTTTTTTTCTAATTGGGGTGTATCAGACAGGGTGTGCATTATTCGAGTTACATGTTATACATGCCTCGCAAGGATATAATATGCTCGAATGAGCCTGAAAAGGCAACAGGACGAACCATTTAGTAGGTAGGTATCACAGATATAGATAGACCTAGATAATGCAAGAGCAACTAGGTACTTCGCGCATAGATCACTAATAAAAAACTAGATACACAATCCCATGCAAAAGTTCTCTAAATACAATAATCAATCACCTCAAAATACATACATAAACAACACACGTCAAACGAACTTTTTGGAAATTCATTTTTATCAAACAAAATTTGATTACAATTAATAATAATAATAATAAAATAATAAAATTTATTCAAGTAAAACAATAAGGTAAAATTATGATTAACATTAATTACAAACGAGGTAACTTTAATTCTAGCTGTAATATAGACCTGCCTGATCTAGGTTTGTGAGAACCTGTGTTTCAGGCCATCAATTTACATCAAACATTTTAAAAGAAGACAATAATTTTATAAGAAGCTAAATAAAAATAAGACATAATATTTTCAATGACTGAAATAGTAACTGTTTCGGTACATTTTTTTAAAACTAGATTATGTAAGATATATTATTTTTAAATAAATTAACGAATAGTATTAAAGTAAATAAAGTGGAGACTATTATTAATTAGGTAAAGGAAGAGACTTATATTAGAGTAGGTGAATGGAATTTTTATTTTAATATTTCTAGTAGTTTTTCCGTGTCTGCATAATTGAGTTTTGCCAAATATTCCTGTACTAGTAAGTTACACCTACTATAGCTTAAACTATAAATCTTTAGCACTCTGTTAAATTGGTTATACAAGTAGGGTCCCAAAAATAAATAAAATCGACGAGCAAAAGCATGTTTAGTCTGAGTGTTAGCACAAACCAAATCTTTTCTTCTCCTGTCTGAAGGTACTGGGTTAAAATAAAGTTCAGTGTGTTGGAATAGAACTACATTCAAAACAAATAACTGACGTACTGTTAGCACCTTACATGCCATATAAAGCTGGTGTGTTGGAAATCTAAATGGACGAAAAGTAGCAACCTTTAAAACTGCTCTTTGGGCGCGTTCTAGGTGCAGTAAAATTGATTTTGCGGCACCACCCCAGGACGTTATGCAGTAGGTAATAATAGATTGACACAGAGCCAAATAGACCTGTCTAATTAATTGAAAGTCGGCAATGTTACGTAAATTTTTGAAAATGTACATTAGTTTACGCACTCTGTTGCATAATAAATCGATGTGTTTGCGGAAATTCAGGTTTGTGTCAATCGTGACACCTAGATATTTGATATGGTCGGTTTTAGCTAAAGTGGGACAAGTACACGCAATGTCAGCATAATGAAAATCACAATTGTTATGCGCTTGAATGTTAGGATTAGTAAGCGTTGGATTAGTATTTCTCATTGTAAATAATAGGTACTTGGTTTTATCTGTATTTAATGTTAAGAGATTTTTATGAAGCCAATTTGACACGGTAGTAAAACCATTCTGTGCTACTTCATAGACCTCGGCCTTTGATTTAGCAGCAAACAGTAGAGCAGTGTCATCCGCATACGACATAATTACCCCCTTTTGGAGTGTTAAATTGCACAGGTCATTTATATAAATTAAAAACAAAGTAGGACCCAAAATACTGCCTTGCGGGATTCCGTAACAGCTATTCCTAAGTTCAGAACTCATGCACTGACCTATTTTTACACACTGATGGCGGTCGCTAAGGTAATCAGATAATAGTTGGAATTGAATTCCCCGTATTCCCAGCATTTCCAGCTTGTTCAATAGCAAAGTACAAGAAATTGTGTCAAAAGCCTTGGCAAGGTCTAAAAATATCCCTATCGTGTGCATGCCGTTATCCAGGTTTGTGCTTATAAAATTTGTCAGTTGGTGTACAGCTTGGCTTGTTGATCTTTTGGGCCTAAAACCAAATTGATGATCAGAAAGTAATTTATTACTTTCGAGATATTTTACTAATCTACTGTTAATAATTTTTTCCAATATCTTTGAGAGGCCTGTTAAAACTGAAATTGGCCTGTAGTTATTTACACAATTTTTGTCTCCGGCTTTAAACACAGGGGTGACTACGGCTTTTTTAAGTAATTTAGGAAATACTCCTTTTGTTAGACATAACTGAAAAATGTGAGTCAACGGAGGGGCAATGATGTATTTAAATCTTTTGAGTATGCTATTAGGTATGTCGTCGCAACCTACGGCACAAATTTCCTTTAATCCATCTATTATACTTACTACCTCATTAACATCAGTATCTAATAAGACAAAAGAGTTACGAGTTGCATTAGTCTTAGTTTGACTTTGAATGGAGAAACACCGATTAGTTATTAAGGTTTTTTCTGCTAAGTTTTTTCCTACGTTAATGAAGAAGTTATTAGCTTTATTTGCTGCTGCGGTAGGGCCTAGCTGAGAAGATAAAAGATCAAGAGCAGGTTCGGGATTTTTTGACGTAATAGTGTTAGTTTTTATGAATTTCCATATAAGTTTACTGTTTTTACCTGCTTTCTGTAGTTGACTTTGATCATATTGGTTTTTTAGCTTTTTCAAAAGATTATTACAGAAATTCCTATATCGTTTGTATGTAATTGATAGTAGTTCATTATCCGGTGCTTTTTTCGATTTATGGTGAAGTTTATCTCTATTTCTGATACAGCGAACAAGTCCAGGCGTAATCCATGGTTTAATATTACTATACTTTCTAGGTATTACTTTAGTTAATGTATTTTTCCTTATTGTAGCTTGTAAAAAATCTACAAAATATTGTAGAGAAACATTTGGATCGTGTGAATTGTAAACGAGGTCAAAATTAATACCGCGAAAATCAGTCTCAAGACTCGTCATACTGAGTTTAGTATTGCTGCGCATGCACTTATATCTAGGTGAAGATATTAGTAGTGTTAGCAAAACAGCTTGATGATCGGTAAGTGACGAATTAGTAACTAATGTCTTGGATGGACTTTTCGATTTTATAAGGATATGGTCTAGACAAGAGCCGCTCTGGTGGGTTGGGTGATAATGAGCTGGTAATAGTCCATGAAATGAGCAAATATTAAGGTAGTTATGTGAATGAGTATCGATTTTTTCGGCAGCAATGTTTATGTTGATATCACCTACCAGTATGACATTTTTAAACGAAGATAATTTTGATAAATTACTGTTAAGGGAATCCAAAAACCCATCAAGACTTTGGGAAGGAGGCCTATAAATAGCCATAATTACTGTATCGGGAATAATTTTAATTACTAAGCAGTTGCAGTCTAGAAAATGGGGTTCATCTACTAATGTTCTTAAATTCTTTTTAATATAAACCACTATGCCATCGTTCTGGTTGAATGTTCTATCGCTTTTGTGAACATTAAAGCCATCGAGAGATGGTATATTGGCAGTTTTGTTGGATAGCCAACATTCTGTTAGAACAATAACGTCGCAGCCTATATCAAGATTCTGCAACAAAACTTGGAGACCGTTAAAATTTCGGGTTATACTGCGTATATTTTGTGTAAGTAAAGTCAATGTTTTATCCCCAGTATAGACTAACTTTTTGCACTCCTCAACATTACAGATTTTAGCTTCAGACACGGAAAACCCATCTAAATCAGAGATTAGCTGATTGGCCATAAAAACAATTATATGTAGAAGTTAACCTACTGTCTATGTGCTTAATTAACTATGTAGTCGGCGGCGCTCTTAGGCGCCTTCATAGTCAATGGAATTAATATAATTGTCCTCTGCATATTTACGTGCTGGACAATTTACATCACCAGTTGGATGATCATTTTTCCTCTTGAAACGTCTGCAGGTCGCACATTGAGGTGGAGAACCTTTATTATTGCATTCCTTGAAAGAATGTCCTGTTTCGCCACAGAGGTTGCAAGTAGGGCTCGTCTCTCTACAAAATTTGGCAGCGTGTCCGAACTGCTGGCAGTTAAAACACCTGGTCACAATAGTGAAATCTCTCACTGGACATGATGTCCAGTTTATGAAAATTCGGCCTTGGTCCATCATAATTTTTCTGATAGAAGCAGGAACTTCCAATATATAATTGCAAGTTGGACGATCTTTCTTTCCTGACTTATGGCTCAATTTTACACTGTCTAAAAAGGACTCACGAGTAATGTTTGGCAATTTATCCGTCAAGTTTTGGATGTAAATGCAATCAAATACCTCTTTTTCAGTTAGGGCTACGGGAACACCAATGACAGCAATCCTAGGACGGCGTTTGGATGGTTCTTCAACTGTAAGACCTGAGGAAACTAGCTTCTGTGAGCTTTTTAATTTATTAATGTCGTCTTTGTTGTCCGTCCTAATGATGACGCCTCCGTTTCTAATTTTCCTTAGACCGCGGACATGGAGTTTTAATTCCTCAGGGGAGATAATTTTTTGTACCAACGACTTGGTGTCGTCACTGGTTTTGGTCTTATCGCTTGGATATATAGCGACCGAACTGAGATTTTCTGGGCGAATAAATTTATCAGAGCCTTTCTTCACCATGTTAGCGTAGGAAGTACTGTCTGATTCGGGTCGGCTCATCTTCGTTTCCATGACTTCTTTGAACTGGCTAATGGATTCCGCAACATTCTGCTGCACTTGAAGGTGTTGGATGGTTGTGTGCGCTTGGATGGACTTCTGCTTCAGGGATTGGTACAGCACGGCCATCTGAGATGTCCCATGGTTTACTTTTCTGCAAAGATTGGTCACACGGAGTTTTTGATCGGTATTCATTTTTCCCTCAGCCACAATCGAGCAAATTTCGGTCAAAATTGTATCGATGGACCCCAGCCATCTCTGAACCTCCGACGTAGAAACGACTTCAGTAGCTGCTTCGTTCTCCGTTGCTGCTGGCGGCGCTGGTTCTCTTGTCTGTTTTTGATCGGCAGGCGATGGCGTCGGTGGGGGACTTCGTCGTACTAATTGGCTGCGGCCGAAAGGGCTATCTCCTGGGTTAGACATTCTACTAACACCGAAAACGCTGATTAAAAACTATTTAGTTCATCTTTCACAACAAACAATAAACTGACTCCGCAAATTATTACAATAACATTATTCGCAAATACTTAAATCAATATCTCTATAATCAACACAAAAACACGACCGCTCAGTCTCGCGTCTGCGAATAATTCCAATTGACGATAATATGTTTTCAATGTTTTAGTACCTACCTATTTTAAACATTTAACTAAGGGTACGTTTTTTTTTTATTCTAACGTAAATTAGAGCTTAACATTTTAAACTGGTAAAGCAGTTGCATGCGACTGTACATCTTGACACCAAATAGACCAAGAGCAAGGTTTAATGTTTTCAAAGAAGTTTATGCCACTCTAATCTAGTAATTTAAAACATAAAAACATGTATTTACTTGAGAATTTATCTCTCTCGGACATTTCTAAGGACTTTAGACCGATAAAACTAGAAGTATATTATAGATATTAATATAAATACATTTTCTTGGCACAATTTTTCGTGAATTCTTCGATCTAGCTCTTGGACTATACCTTAGTAATTGAACTCATTATATCTCCTAAACTAAGACTCGCCAAAATCTGTAACTTGGTGACAAATTTGGACAAATTGGCGACTAAATATGGGAGAAAGCACATCTTCGCTAGGTGCCATAGTTTTTGAGATATAAATTTGGCCCTGCTGGGGAGACTCTCTCCAGCAGGGCCACCTATAAACCCTTATATCTTTTGAACCAGTGAACGACAAATTCTGATATTTGGTGACAAATTTGGACCAATTAACGACAAAATTTTTGAGTTATCAAAATTAAAATCCCTGTTGGTGGCCCTGCCAGAGAGGGTGACACGTGTGTGAGGTGGCAAATCCCAAGAAGGCGAGGGTTCAAAGGGTTATTCTAATATTTAATTTTATAAGAGACGCGTACACTGTTCGGTAGCTAAGCTTAGACTGATGAACCAACACAAAATGCATTCCTAACATATTTTAATCCAAATTGTTGGAACGTTCGAAACACACGGCTGCCCTCTAGCCAGCCTGTACCACGCGAGGTTGCGCCTCGCATACAAACTCCTTACAGTACCTACTTAGAATTCCCATTTTAGTACCTATCTGACAAAAAAAGCCAGCATAACCCTAAGGCTGCCATCAGACGGACTGCATTCTTGCAGTTTGAATGCAGTTTCGTACGACTGCAATACTCATAATGTACTGGTAACTGCATTCAAACTGCAAATTTGCAGTTGGAGTGCAGTAGAAACAGTTGAAATACAGTCCGTCTGATGGCAGCCTTAGAGGTACTATCTAGAGAGGACAAACTAGGCCTATAAGACTACAAGAAGCCCAACGTAGTGGTAGTAAGTTTTTAGAAACATACTATTAACCTGTCGTAAACTCAAAGAAAAAGAGCCCTTATATGAAGCACTTCTACTTCTCTACTCACCATACTTTACTCTGGTGTTACCTTAATTTGTCTCGGTTCTACTGGGATTTTAATTGCTTGAATTTAATTAGTATTAGGATAAGTATTAAGCTAATTGTTAATTTAAATACTTACCTATCATGCACTCATACACACTTACCACTCAATTCCACTCTCATACAAGCTATCACACCCACAACTAGCACTCACACACTAAATGCCTACTTAGCTACGTTCTTCTGCACTTTTAAAGCCTATAATTATGGATAGTACCTTACAAACTTTGAATGACATTGACAATCATGAAATAGCCCAAGTGTTCGACTGTGAGCTCAACGACTTTACCAACCATATTAAGCCTAACTCCTCCGGCTTTACCATCGTTTCACAAAATATTAGATCCATTTATTCCAACTTTGACGATCTGCAACTTAACATACTAAATCTTAAAACGGAACTTGACTTGATAATCTTAACTGAGTGTAGATTAAATTCAAATAAACAAATTCCTCAAATAACCAACTATAATTCACACCAAACTACCTACCATCTTAACAAAGCTGATGGAGTGGTCGCTTATATTAAAAACACGCATAAATATAAAATAAGCGAAATAAAGCTAACTCACGCGTCTTGCTTGGAGGTCCATATCTCACCTGACCTTACAGTCATCGCGATTTATCGGTCCCCCTCAACAACTAATGCAGACGAATTCATCCAATCCCTAAATATTCATCTTTCTACCATTGCAACTACTAATAATGTGATTGTCACTGGGGACATTAATATTAATCTGATAATAAATCACGCTGAGCAGTCACATGAGCGGGCAAACAGACTTAATTATCTTAACATGCTGGCTATGCATGGGCTACTTCCTGGTCACTCGCTACCCACGAGAGACAAAAACTGTTTAGACCATATCAATATAAAGCTCAAACCTTTTAGTAAAACTGCTGCCATTGCAATTATTCATACAACCATCACAGATCACTTCATGACTTTCCTAAAAATTACTAACCATACAAACCTAATTAAACCGAATAAAATAAAATCTGATTTTATCTTTGAGATGGGACTCGCTCACTTAAAAGATAGTAACCTGGCAGACCTACTAAAACTAACTAACCCTAACATACTAACTAGCAAATTAATCGAAATTCTTCACAATTGTATCACCCTTAGTACTATCACTAGGATTATCCCGTTAAAATACAGAACTCTAAAACCATGGATGACTACTGGCTTATTGCGCTGTATTCACAATCGAAACAACATGCAACGGAGACTGAGACTTGACCCATTCAATGAGGTTCTAAAAATTACATACAAAAGGTACCGAAATTACTGTAACTGCATTATCAAAAAACAAAAACGGAAATATGATAGAGACCAACTTGCCAAAGCTCACAAAAATCCAAAGAAAACCTGGGATATTATTAACAACATCACTCAGCGAAGACACAAAAAAACAAATAACTTGGATCTCCTTGAACTAACCAACAACCCACAGCACTCTATTAACAAGGTGAACAGCTTTTTCTCTAACATAGGAAAGCTTCTCGCGGATAAAATCACACCTCCTCCGGCTACTACAGTCAATAACAGCGACCTTGGCCCATCCTTGTCTGTCTTTACATCGTCCTCAAATTTTGCTCTTCTCGA
The DNA here is from genome assembly GCA_949152455.1 of Lithophane leautieri. Lineage (NCBI taxonomy): Eukaryota > Metazoa > Arthropoda > Insecta > Lepidoptera > Noctuidae > Lithophane > Lithophane leautieri. Next base: position 1,866,732 of record OX424469.1, on the reverse strand, counting down.
CACAGACCCTTACGAAGTTCATTCTATACTAATGGGCTTAAAAATAGACAGCGCCCCTGGATGGGATAACATTCCAGTAACATTTTTGAAAGCTGCACATGAACAAGTTGTCCCTATTCTAAGTTACTTAATAAACCTATGCTTTGAGCAGGGACTTTTTCCGGATGCATTGAAATCAGCCCTTATTACGCCTGTTTACAAGAGTGGAGACAGATCAGACCCGTCGAACTATAGGCCAATTTCAGTACTGCCATCTATCTCGAAAATCCTTGAAAGACTCCTAAATTCACGACTAATTAAATATCTTTCTAAGCATAACATTCTGTCCCCGTCTCAGTTTGGGTTTCGGCAGGGCAGGTCTACTGAGGATGAGGTCTTGTCACTAACATCTACTATAGTTGACAAGGTGGATAAAGGTAGCAAATGTTTGGCAGTTTTCCTTGACCTCAAAAAGGCCTTCGACACCGTTTCCGTTCCCATACTTCTACGCAGGCTCGAAAACATTGGAATAAGAGGGCCTCCTCTCGAGATATTTAAATCCTACCTGAGTAATCGTACACAAAAAGTAAAAATTGGGGAGTATATTAGCTCGGAAGAAACAACATCGTATGGCGTTGGGCAGGGAAGTGTTCTTGGTCCGACGATGTTTCTTATATATATTAATAACCTATGTAATCTAAGTATTGACGAGGGCCGCATTTTCTCTTATGCGGATGATACCGCCATAGTTTTTGTTGGTAAAACTTGGCCCGAAGTTAGAAGAACAGCCGAAGCTGGCCTGTCACAGATTATGGACTGGCTCAATCTTAACCTCCTCACACTAAATGCCTCCAAGTCCAACTATATATGCTTCACCAAGTATGCACACACTCAGCCTCCGCACGAATTTCAAATTAAGATCCATTGCTGTGCCAGCCCCTCAACTCCTGATTGCTCTTGTACAAAGATTGAAAGGTTACAACATACCAAATACCTGGGCATCATGATTGATCAGCGCCTGTCCTGGCACATGCATACTGAATTAATTATGAAAAGGGTGAGAAAATTAATATGGACGTTCAAATCATTGCGACACGTCGCCTCAAAGAATCTTTTGCGGAAAGTATACGTTTTACTGGCACAGTCGATTCTTACGTACTGTATACCATGCTGGGGCGGGACAACAAAAATTAAATTCTTGGAACTTGAGAGGGCGCAGCGTTCTCTACTTAAGGTTATGCTATTTAAACCTTATAGATTCCCAACCCAAAGTCTTTACCTTACCTCTGACCTTCTGTCTGTAAGGAAACTTTACCTACTCCATCTGATCCTGAGAAAACACAAATCCATTCCGTATGATCCCACGAAGCCGAGTATCAGTAGCAGAAGAGGCTACTTAGTCGCTCCAACTGTTCCAGTCAGGTCTGTTTTTGCTAGGCGGCAGTATGGAAGGCAATCTTCCCACATTTACAACCTACTGAACAAAGAGCTAAACATCTACCCTCTGAAACTCCGTGACTGTAAACAAGCTGTATCTGTTTGGCTTAAGAACAAAACCTACGACGACATTGAGGCTTTGGTATCATCGCTTCTATAAACTGTCCTGTCACTATTATTACCACGGTAAGGAATTCATTAGTGGAGGAAGCTGTACTTGGCTTCCTCCGATCCCAAGACATTGTCGCAGGGCTAACCTAAACCTAAACTTATACCTAAACCTACACTAAAACCTAAAGTTTATATATACATTAACTCATATACTTAATTCCACATTCACATTATTACACACGCACACACCCTCATACACACACGCACACACAACCTCAATTCACACACGCACCCCAAAAACCCACTCACACACGTGCATACTCCAAAACTCACTCACATACATCACTAATATCACACTAGTGCGCATCCTTTTGTATTTTTTCATTTATCTTTTTGTTTTTAAATTGCATACCCGCATTGTAGATAGTGGAAGAGCGGAGTCACCTAACACAAGCATCTTCTTGCTTAAAAGGTGATCTCCAGCTCACATGTGATATGTATTTTATATGTGCAATAAACTTTTTTTCTTTTTTTTTCTTTTCTTTTTACTTCGTAAGTTCGAGAGTCAACCGCGGAAACTAACTTCACCCGCCTTAGTTGTTAGAGTCCAAGAAAAAACTTGCAAGTTCAGTGAAGTTAGTTACAATACATAGTAGTGTAAGAGTAGTCGTTTTTGTATTAGTAAAGCAAGTCTGATGTAAGACTGGTAAGAATACTTTTTAGGGTTCCGTACCCAAAGGGTAAAACGGGACCCTATTACTCCGCTGTCTGTCTGTCCGTCTGTCAACAGGCTGTATCTCATGAACCATGAAAGTTAGACAGTTGAAATTTTCACAAATGATGTATTTCTGTTGCCGCTATAACAGCAAATACTAAAAAACAAAATAAAATAAATATTGATGGGGGCTCTCATAAAACAAATGTGTTTTTTTTTCCGTTTTTATAGATAATGGTACGGACCCTTCGTACGCGAGTCCGACTCGCACTTGGCCGGTTTCTTCACGTTTCTATAGATTATTCTTTACGTATTAATTACTAGCCGTAAGTCGAAAAGAAAGACAAGACAAATTGGCGAAATGTGGCTGTTATTTTACGCCTCTGCCCAACCCTTCGGGGATACAGGTGTGATGTTTGTCATGGTAACTCTATTCCTACATAATCAAAATTACAAACCAATCGGCTGACATTGGACAATGGTAGAAAAAACATGTTGTGCCCGACGACTCCAAGTAACATGGGAGAAGGAAGGGTACCAAGAAAAAAAAGTGCGAGCCAGACTTGCGCACGAAGGGTTCCGTACCATTATCTATAAAAACGGCAAAAAAATCACGTTTGTTGCATCGGAGCCCCCTTAAATATTTATTTTATTGTTTTTTTAGTATTTTTTGTTTTAGCAGCAGTAGAAATACATCATCTGTGAAAATTTCAACTGACTAACTATCACGGTTCATGAGGTACAGCCTGGTGACAGACGGACAGATAGACAGACAGATGGACGGACAGCGGAGTCTTAGTAATAGGGTCCTGTTTTACCCTTTAGGTACGGAACCTTAAAAAAGAATACACCCCAAAATCTAAACACACCGCAACAAGTTCTCGCTCACCTAAGCACCTCAAATCACAGCATATCAGACAGGTGGTATTCTAATATAAATAATTCAAATCTCCCTGAGCAAGCATCTCAAGTTTATGACGAAGAGTTTATCATGTAATCCTCTCTCGTCCCAGATGCATAACTTTAGTAAAACTATTAGTTGCCTCGATATTACGGAGCGGAGCTCGCGATTAATTGCTCTGAATTACATGATGTTATTCAAGGAATATGACTTGAAATGGTGTCGTTGCATCGCTTGGTGTGTGAGTATTGTGAGTTGGTAGTGAAATATTCATTCCGCCAATGGATTATTTAGGGGTATGTGTAGGGAGTAGTGAGGGATGTCTTGAGGACTGACAAACTATGTGGATGGCTTTATAAGAAAATGGACGAAACAACAAAGAAATTATGGTAAGATTGTGTGAAAGATAGGTAGGTCGTCATCTTCCCAGCCTTTTCCCAATTATGTTGGGGTCGGCTTCCAGTCTAACCGGATGCAGCTGAATATCAGTATTTTACATGGAGCGACTGCCTATCTGACGTCCACAACCCAGTAGCTGGGTAAGACTGGTTGTCAGACTTTCGGGCTTCTGACGACCCGTAACGACTGTCAAAGATCCACGAATGACAGCCGGGACCGACGGCTTAACGTGCTTTCCAACACACGGAGGAGTATGTAAAGATGGTCACCTATCCATGGACCAACTCCGGCAAGCATAGCTTAACCTGTTGGACCGACCCGTGCGACTGTTATAACTTAGCCACGAGGTCCTCAGAAAGATGATAGGTAGGTATGGTTAAGAACGGTTGTAAATACGAAGATTAAATCGGAAGACAGTGTTTTATCGAAACAGAAGATATATATGCTGTGCCATAACCTCTAAAAACCGGCCAATTGCGAGTCGGACTCGCGCACGAAGGGTACCATTATCGATAAAACCGGCAAAAAATCACGTTTATTGTATCGGAGCCCCTTAAATAATTATTTATTTTATTCCGATTTTTAGTATTTTTTGTTATAGCGGCAACAGAAATACATCATCTGTGGAAATTTCAATTGTCTAACTATTATGGTTCATGAGATACAGCCTGGTGACAGACAGACAGACAGACGAACGGACAGCGGAGTCTTAGTAATACGGTCCCGTTTTACCCTTTGGGTACGGAACCCTAAAAATTGGAATAAAGTCAGAAGGGTGAGGACGATGATAATGAACTCCCAACTCCTAAAAATTTTATAATAAATGAATTACAAAGAACGCTGTACTGAATAAATCCATCTCTAAATAACACCAACCCAAATCACTCCATCCCTAATGAACGCCATCTCAAATATCTTTAGAACATGTTCACACATGAAAATCTAATAAATACAGGCTACTTGTCTCATGCGGATTACTGCTCGTTATTTCCAACTAGGCTAAAAGGCAGGAATTTAATATCGTGGTGATAGGACAGCGAGCAATTAGGTTGCATGCCTCGCCGGGGTATGTGGCTATGTGTGCCAAGTATGACGGTTTTACTAAATTATGTAATTGGTACAAGCTTAACTTTGACGGCTAGGGGGGGATATCTTGGGATTATCAATCAGGCTTGCTGGGGCATATCTTTTAACTATGACATGGATTTTTTGTATATGATCGGGTAAGAAGCGTTCTTTGACACTAAGATATGTCGCACATTTGTTTGTCACACTCGCATTTGTTTAGGGTACTGGTAAGAATTAAACTGACTGATTTTAGATTGTTCCTTTATCCTGTCGACTCTACAAAGTAAAGATGCAGCCAATCTTGATGTTTAAAAAGCGTTGACTTACATAATTATGATAATGCACCTGCCATTTGTGTTGTCTTTCACCGTTAGATAATGCTTCAGGCATAGGATAGTATTAAATTCTGTCTTTCTCATTTCGCTCCTAGCGGCTAAATATTGAATATACTCGTATGTAGGTATGATTGTGGTTCAGAGGCAAAGTCCGGCCACTAATATCTCACCAGATATTAAACGATAAGGCGGTCCATGATGGTCCGCAATAGAATTTTTTTTACACGTTTCATGCTATCTTGGCTTTTTATCAAATAGATAATTTTAACTGTTTCACAAAAAAAAACAACCGACTTCCAAAAAAAAAACACTACATAATGAAAAATTACTTAAATTCGTAAATCGGTGTCTTTAGTTGAGTATTTTCGTTTTTTTGCCACCGACTTCCGATAAAAAGTTATTTTTCACTTTTTTGTTTTTTTTTTTTGTAAAAATTTATTTTTCACTTTTTAGTTGTGGTACCTACCCCCCACACAAATTCGAATACCACTACCTGCTGTGTAAATACCAGTGACAGGAACTTTAAAACATCGTCCTTATAGGCTAAGTGGAAAAAATCGTATTTTATCTACTTACCTCAAAAACTACGCAAGGAAAGTTAATAAAATTTAGGGACTACCTTTGAAATATAACCAACCAAAAAAAAAGAATCATCAAAATGAATTCATAATTGGCGGAATAATCGCGTAACAAACACACAAAAAAAACATACATTCGAATTGACAACCTCGTCCTTTTAGAAGTCGATTAAAAACTGTCTTACACAAAATGTTTTCTGTACCCAGTGTTATTTTTCTCCTAGTCTTTCCTTTCCAATTATCCTGCTGCAGTCTGTAAGAGTTAATTTGATTCCCTTTAAAACTCTGAACGTAGAAAAATAAATCGTAAAACAAAAAACATTTCCCTAACTTTCTTAACTGCATCCGTAAATACAGAAACAATGAAGATTACTCTGCTAACGTTCTGTTAGTAGTAGATAGTTAGCTATTTACACATGATGTTAATTTACTTCGCATCTCTTGGGAACGACGACGAATTCTGTTTCTACTTTATACACTGGAATGGTGTGCCAATGTTGTGTGGTTGAGTTTGGTTCTGATTGCTTTCGAAGATTCGAAACAAGTTTGTAGTACAGGGACTCAACAAGTTGTGCAACATAAAACTCAGTTGCGGGTAAGTCCGAAAGGGATACCGGGGCCCTTGGCAACAGGCAACTGAAGGAACACGGGTGGGTTTTAGTCAGTAAAAGTTTGACACGCCCTTCCGCTCCGCCCAGAGCGGGAGAAGTCATTGGATGATTTCACAACCTCAACAAAAAAAAAGGGTATCGCAGACTTTTCTAGAAAGATAACTTGCTCTGGGTGCTCCGTAGTACAATGTTAGCCAGTCAGCATAGTGTTCTGAGTAGTGGTAACGGCGCTGACCTTACTGTTGTACGAAGTGGATTCGAACCTAGGCAGGTATGCACAGCCCTGGATTTACACTATCGGGGCTAGTGCTCAGGACGGCAAAACTCGAAGGTTGAGAAAAAAAAATCTTCACGTTATCGAAGATTCTTTATTTAAATATCATCCAAAGCATGAATAATTTAAAAAAATAACTAGTACTTTTCCGAAAAATTGAAATCATGTATAAATTATTGTATTGCATTTAAGAAAAAAATCATTTGAATACAAATTTCGATAATAGGGCGCCATTTTTTAAAGTACCCGGGGGCGGCGCTAATGCTGTATCCGGCACTGTATGCACTTCACTTAGTGCAATTTATTTCATCACCGCTGCTCAAAATGGTGTAGGAAAACATCGTGAGAAAACCGGCTGAGTTAAATATGTTTCCAACTATCTCACTGCAGAGTAAAGGCTTTATACTGAGAAAATAGAAAAAGGATAATGCTACGAGATAAAAGGCGTCTTTAGCTTCATAAAGCCTGGTTTAAAATAGGTTATGTGTGTTTGGCAAAACACATTACTCGTTTATGAGTGTCCTACAAAGAAAACGGAATACAAAATGGTAAAGATAAAGAATAAGGTATATTATAACCTAGAACAGACTTCCGAAGCCTTAGCTTATGAGCTTATGAGCAGTAAATTACTGTTTTCATATTCTATGCACAACAGCATTCTTTAAAGAAGTTTACACAAAGTATCTTGAAAATAATAAAGGAAAGCCTGAAAGGAAATTATTTAAAACAAACTTCAAAGTTTGGCTTTTTCGTAAACTAGCAGTTCTGTTTAAGTACTTTGTTCATTAGAATAATTTGCTGCATATAGTTAGTTAGTTTCAAAAATCTGTCCATATCGCAAGCGCATCAATAATGCTAATCTCAAAAAAAAACAACGGGTTATGGGGTTTATAATATGGTATAAGTACATAATAGAGTATTCTATAAAGAAACTTGTCAACACCATAAATTCGGTAAAAGAAAGATGACGCCTTTTTCAAAATGAAAAAATTACTAAAACCAGAGTCATCATCAATCAAAAGAATATACCACAATTACAGATTATGCTTCAAAAACAAGAGCCTCTTACAAATCTAATTACTAATTTTGGTACACCCATAAGGCGAGCCTTCATCAATCCAACCCTTTCAGGGTCTAGTTCCCAGTCCATATGGGCAGAAAGGCAGAAACCTTCCAATCTGTTTGCCGAGGCGTATAAAACAGTTCACTTAGGCCGCTATCCCACTGGCGTTTTACGAGTGTTGGCGCTTCTGCAACGTCTGCGCAGCGCTAACGTTGCGCAGACGCGACGTTTACGTTGCGAGTTTCTGGTGGTAAAGCGCCAACATTGCGCTAACGTTGCGAGTTTCTTGCGTTTTTTGTCAACGGGTGCATGTGTGCGACGTTAACGTTGCGGATGTAACGCTTGCCACTAGAAACTCGTGTCGTTAACGTCGCGTCTGCGCAAAGTTGGCGCTGCGCAGACGTTGGAGAAGAGCCAACCCTCGTAAAACGCCAGTGGGATAGCGGCCTTAGCGGCTCCATACAATCTGTGCGGGTAGCGGAGCGGCGAGGAATGTGTAGCGGAGCTGTGACACAGTGAGTCTTTTGTTCCTGTTGGAAGCTGAGCCAGGAAACTGCCTGTCCACTAGAGCGGAGAGGAGAGGAGCGGAGCTGTGGCAATATTCCGTTCAAGTGGACGGGCAACGTTACGAGAGTTTTGGTAGTCTAGCTCGCAAAGGTGAACCACTCGTACCAAGTTAGCCCATTACTCCTCGCACACATTTTACGCTTGCGTTGTGCCCATTTACAGTAAAAAGTCCAACTTTTCCACCAAAGACGTGTTGCACGAGGCTAGGAAGATAAATTCTGCTGGTGAATTTTTTTCCTCTCCTACCACTCCATATTTTTCTCTTCTCATTCACATTTTCATAGCTTGAGCTAAGCTGACTGTTATAAGTTAGTTTTACACACATCTCTGGTAGAAAGCCATCCTAAGTTCCCGGTCCTTTCAATCTGCTGGTCGTCGGGGGATCAGTACTCAATTAGCCTCGTGAAATTGCCTCCGGAGCTCAGGCCGGACTTTGAATAAGTTAGGCCTGTGTTAAATGTTCATCGACCCATCATGGAGTATAGTAGCTGAACCGCAATATTGCGTTTAATTTCATTTTGGGTTCATATTTTAGGATACTGGCTGAATGATACGAGTTCCTATAATTATGCTCTTTTTAACCGACTTCTTCAAAAAAAAGGAGGTTCTTAATTCAACTGTTTTTTTTTTTTGTGTATGTTACGCGATTACTCCGCCAATTATGTATTGATTTCTTTTTTGTTTGGTAGGTTATGCTTCAGAGGTGGTCCCATATAACTTTGCTTGCGTAGTTTTTGAGTTAGCTTCAATATTACGTATTTTTTCTCGCTTAATATATATATGGACGATATATTAAGTTACTTCGTCACTGTTATTTACACAGCAGGTAGAGGTATTCGAATTTGTGTGGGGTTGGTACCACAACTAAAAAGTGAAGTATAAAAACCTTTTATAAAAAAAAAAACAACCGACTTCCAAAAAATAACACTAAAGCGTAAAAAATAACTTTAATTTCGGAAGTCGGTGTCTTTGGTTTTCAATTTTCGTTTTTTGCCACCGACTTCCGAAATTAAAGTTATTTTTTACTAAAGTTTTACTTATTAAAGTTAAATTAAGTTAAAAAAAAGTAAAAATACTTATTAAAGTTTTAGTATTATTTTTTGGAAGTTGGTTGTTTCTTTTTTGTATTGCATGTGGCCGAGTCTCGTCAGATGATATTTAGAATAGAAGTAGCAATGTTGGCGTTCCTTGGACTGACCCGTAAAAGACTGCTTGAAAATTAATTTCTTCATTTGGAATATGAACGAAGTTATTAGATAGATATTTAGGGGTATGAGGAACAGGGTGTAAAGTTCACTCATCCACCATAGAAAAGGGAGGATCCTCCAACCAGACGGTTGTTGTGTCTGGCGGGCAACTGCCCAATGAATGATATTGGATTTTTGTATATATGTTCACTGCACGGTAAACTCTAATTGCGCGATGCAGGATTTTTGTGACGTCATGATTTTTGTGTGACGTCAGGTCTTTGATGCGTAGTTCGAATGTGGCGATGTAGGTACCGCCACATCACTCCCCTCCGGAGACCGAAGGTCGATAGTGGGCTGAGTCTTGTATCTTGCGATGCTTGCCAGTGCCAGTTGTGGTTCCAGTGAGTCGGAACCGGGTGTCGCATTGTTCGCAGTGGGTCGGAACTGTTTGCGGCGATTGTAGTGATTGAGTTTGATTGGGTTGATTGAGTTGATTGAGGTGATTGAGGTGATTGAGTTGATTGAGGTGATTGAGTTGATTCCCCAGTGGGTCGGGGTGATGAGGCTGCGGGTGATGACCAGGAATGCGCGTTCGCTGCATGCTGGTGGTCAGGATACCCGTTGACGCCTCGGGTGTTGGCTTGGCTGTGTGACTCGCCTCACTGAAAGCTTGCGGGAGTGATGATGATGACGTCACGCTGGAGTAGTTGCACGAAGGCTGCGTTGACGTTCATATTCGGGGTCACCAATTTAGGGGTATGAGGAACAGGGTGTAAAGTTCACTCATCCACCATAGAAAAGGGAGGATCCTCCAACCAGACGGTTGTTGTGTCTGGCGGGCAACTGCCCAATGAATGATATTGGATTTTTGTATATATGTTCACTGCACGGTAAACTCTAATTGCGCGATGCAGGATTTTTGTGACGTCATGATTTTTGTGTGACGTCAGGTCTTTGATGCGTAGTTCGAATGTGGCGATGTAGGTACCGCCACAGATACAAATGCCCAATGAGCTCTTCTCCTTTGTATTTCCATAATATACATATTTACATAATTTATTATTTTAGTGTTAATATTTGTGACAAAATAATGAATACATAAACTAAAAGGTACAAAGCCATTAAAGAATTACGATGAGATAAGTTTCGAAGTATCAATTCATCGGTGAAAAGATGTTCTCAAAGGAGTTTGTCGAAGTAACGTTACATCGAGCAAACATTCCGTCGATATTACAGGCATTGTAGTAAGAAATATCGGGACAACGTGCTCGATGTAATGAAAATCGAACGAACGAATTTTGCACTAGAATAGCACAAACACACCCATCAAATAACATAAGAACTTGCCTTGCAAGTTTACATAATCAAAGCACGTCCAAGTACATAAATATAACCTACTAGACGTTTTAATATGCGAGTAATAAAAATAGTTCAATTCCGCAAGCAATATTCTATACTTACCTAACGTAACAATCATGGGTAAGTAATAATATGATATAATTACAAAATCTTTAATATTTACTAGTTATAACAACTGAATCTATAATTTTATTTGATATAATGATCAGTTAATATAATAAACGATTGATATAATTTTAAAGTAACTAATTTTTATAAGCATAACATACATTGAATATAAAATCGTTTAATATACCACTCAAAATACATAAAACCTATTTAGTCTTATATGATAAAACGCTTAATAAAAAAACATAATAAAACTTCTAACTTAATAAAACCCATCCGAGTCGGATTGCTTTGAATCGGGGTGTTAACCATAAAAATGGTATCAATATTATATATTTTAAACGATAGGCCTAACGATTTTCGATTAAATAAACGTTATATCCAATAACAATATACGAAATAAGTTTTAGAGTATATAAATGTTATATCTAAAGAAATTATGTCAACAGTTGGTATCACTAACGTTTATTATATCTTGTAAACGTTATTGAAATGAAAATATACCAAATAACTTTATATGATATGAGACTCACCCAACAATCATAATACATAAAAGACATAAGCGCATTTATCGCATTGGGTTTTCCTGTAAGTTGATGAATAAATAAATAAATAAATAAATAATACAGAGAGAAGAGATTAGCATCAATAACCATCGCACAGAAACGATCGAATCGCCAATCCTTCACTTGTGTGGAAACTGATTGAAATGAAAGAAAAACTAAACCATTTCTCGTTTTAAATCCGCCATGAAGGCAGATTAGCTGCAGCCTGGTTGTTCAGTGGGTAATTTCCTTTAGCGACGAGGAACGCTAATGTATATCGTGACATATTTTGCAGAAATAATAAAAAGTTTCTTGAATTTGTGAGGAGAGTGCACGAGCAAGTTTCTTTATAGAACTTATCTTTTTATACCTCAACCCATAAAAGTCATAGCATGCCCACGACATTAGCAAAAAACAAAAATTCGGAAGTCGGTGGTGTCTTTGCTTTTCAATTTTCGTTTTTTGCCACCGAGTTCCGAAATTAAAGTAACTTTACACTTTTTTTTGGAAGCCAGTTGTTTTTTTTTTTTTACTTTTTAGTTGTGGTGCCTACCCCACTCAAATTCGAATACCACTACCTGCTATGTAAATAACAGTCATCATCTGCCTAGCCTTTTCCCAACTATGTTGGGGTCGGCTTCCAGTCTAACCGGATGCAGCTGAATACCACTATTTTACATGGAGCGACTGCCTATCTGACCTCCACAACCCAGTAACTGGGTAATACGATATACCCCTTGGTAAGACTGGTTGTCAGACTTTCGGGCTTCTGACGACCCGTAACGACTGTCAAAGATCCACAAATGATAGCCGGGACCAACGGCTTAACGTGCTTTCCGAGGCACGGAGGAGTCTCGATATGTAAAGATGGTCACCCATCCACGGACCAACCCCGGCAAGCGTAGCTTTACCTGAGGGATCGACCCGTGCGGCTGTTATTAAGTAGCCACGAGCTCCTCCGCTGCTATGTAAATAACAGTGACGGAGTCAAATAAGATATCATCTACATAGACTAAGTGGAAAAAATACGTAATTATTGAAGCTAACTCAAAAAATACGCAAGCAAAGTTAATAAAATTTATATGGGACCATACGGGAAGCACAAATACATTTTCAAAAAGCTTACCACCTTACCTTTTAGAGACGAAGATTTTAATGACAATCAATTAAAACTCCATTATAACCTACACCCTTTCTGACAACTAGACTTAACCATCAAGAAATAAACCTGAACTTTCCATGCAATCCAAGTTTCATACATCTAAAATGAAATTATTTGAACCGAGCTGCTATGCATGCAGTTGATAATATAATAACACTTCTCCGTCTGTAATAACGTGAGAAGAGATGAGATGGGGCTGTCCTGCTTTATTTTATAGCACAGAATAGGGATCAGGCCCGAGTTTACATCTTATTAAAGAGAAATATGCGTGAATCGTCTTCTGTATAGCTACAGTTACTGTAGGTGCGCATCATTCTGATTATTTTAGAGTCTAAATTGTGATTTTGTTCGAAACTCCCTATTTCAAATGAAAATTTATATAAGAAAAGAGGAGTTTTTTATAAGGTTTTACTTATTTGCTTTAAACAATTTAACATTTTTGTTTAAAATCAAAATCAAAATATTTTATTTCACATAAGCCTACATGGGCACTTATGAAACGTCAGAAGCTAGGTGCACGGTTCCAATTGGTCGTTTCCTATGGAGAAGAGCCGGCAAGAAACTCCATGGTTACTCTTTTAAAAGATAATTGGCTTTTACAATATTTTCGAATTACAGTGTTAATAGTTATGGGAGGACAGTGTAGGCCTTTCAAAAAGATTCAGGTAAAGTTCATAAAAAAAAATTAAAAATGGAAATGTGAGGTTTTGTTCTTCACCTCCTCAGTTTTTTTCTAGAATACTTTTACTTTATTACATAATATCTATACATAATATAAATAAAAGCTTTTCGTGTTTGTTTGTATGTCCGCGTTGTTCTTCTTAACCACGTAACAGATTTTGACGAGGTTTTCACCATCGTTTCGAGAATGTATTCCGGAAGGTTTATTGGTTTATACGTTACTATTAAAGTTACTTAGAACTAAAAAATTTCGATGTTTTATCAAGTCGTAAAAACCTTGTGAAGCAGGAGCGGGTCGCTTGTGTGTTAAACTTATAAGAACGTGTCATAGTACAAAAGTTGACATTTTTATAAAAATCGTCTGAAAAATTGCTTCATATTTTTTCGTTGCACAGCACCATCACCTACTGTTTTGGTTTAAAGGTGCTGCTGTTGACTCAAGTTATTAATAATTTTCAATTTTGTCCTAAGTCGATACAGCTTTGGCAACAAGCCCTTACTACAGTAAATAGGTGGCGATGATCCAATAATGAACGAATTTATCATAAAAGCGCTGTAAGGTTCTTTTGGCGCGCGGCCAAAATCGGAACTAACGCCGCCATCTTGTTTTGTCAATACAACTTCGGCGACAATAGCACAAAATTTTACCAACAACGCCCCCCTGTCAATGTCAATCAGGCACCAAAAGATCCTAGTATCACTATACGTAAAACAACCAAATTCGTAATTTCCCGCCACTGCGGCGGTCGCCAGCCACAAAATATCCATACAAAGAGGTCCCCGTATAATAAGTTCCCTAGTTAGTAGTTACTTTAGTTTAATTCCGCATGTGGCCAGTGGTCGGGCGAGGAACTAATTCGCGCTAGGTTCCGGAATGAACTGCCTGCCGGTAACGAATGGCACTGAGGATTGCAGATGTAGAATGGCTAAAAGTGTCTTCCCAGACGTACGATACCTATTTTGTTCGTTTGTTTTGTGTGTATTTAAAAATAGGTAAACTATGGGAAATTAATTGCTAAGCAAAATTACTTCCGTAAATTGACCGTGTGTTGAAATCACAACTGCCATTCTTTGACAGCTGTATGAAATGTCTAAAACACGGCAACATGACGTAGCGTGTCATTATGCTTTACAATTAATTTCCCTAACCGTACCTACAAGGATGATGCGTGACCTGCTGTGATAGCAAACGCTTCAGCAACTTTTGGAATTTCTAAATATTAGAATAGTGGATCATGTCTTCAAAATTGTACTTACCCAGTTTAGCATGTTAAACACAAAAAAAACCTTAGTAATATAATTATCATGGAAGATTCATAAATTCGCAACAAAAAGTTAAATGAATAATATTTTCACGAGCAAAAAGAAAAAACTTTAAAATTTACTAAAGAAATTTTAGTAATAGACATTTAAATAATGACCGTCATCAAACTAAATACAATCGTTTAGATCTAACTTCTAAGTCACTTCTAGTAACGAGTACACATTAAAATTCTCTTTGTGCGCACCGCCAATAGAAGAGCCTTCATTTGTTATACTCAATGTAGTTTTTGTTACGTTAATCATTGTAATTATTAATGAACGAACATTTATTTGATGGAGGTTTTTAGGTAATATATATATTTTATTTAAAAATCTAAGTGAACATTTTAGCCAGTTGTTGTATTCGGCATTAGGTACAGACAGACATACCTCCGTGGTGTTTGGTCTACTGTTTTTTTCTCTCGGCTTCTGTAATTTAAAAAAAGTCTATTATATTTTTGAAACCCTATAATTATAAACAAAAACTTACTACTGCATTTAATTATTTACATAAACCTCTAAAAACTTCAAAACCACCATTATAATTGGCGAAAGTTTGATACAAATGTAACCTAAACCAGGTATTACACCAGCACTATAAGCCTCTTACATGTTTATAATCTGACATGTATACCTGGTACTTAAGTATACAAGTACACAGCATAGAGAGGTACAGAAGGTCAGCTGCATACAACGAGCGGAAACACACGCACTCATAGACACGCTTCACGGACAGCTAGTGTAAGTGCACTCACAATCGGCAGTTGTTTCGCATGGTTTGCGGTCGCTGTATAAGTCTATTAGGCAAAAATATTCATATTTCCCGTACACTGCCAATATGTACTTTTATTGTGTACGTTATACCTTAAGCTTATAGCATTAGTTTGATATACGATATAGTGGTATAAAATAATTGATTACTCAGCGCACACACAACATTGCACGTAAAAACACAAAATACATAGGTATATAACGAGTCAAAACACACGCACACACAGCGGTTGGCATTTGTTCGAGATCGCCGCGTCGTATTATACTTTTGTGTATAATACGACGATGTGTGCGTGCGCCTATTTTCACTCGTTGTAAAGAGCCGACCTTCTGGACTTATTTATTCTGCGGCAGGTATCACAGTACACAGGTAAACACTAATGGATGTAGTTTGCAGTAATGCATACACGATTGGCCACTGATCGGTATCTAAGTTGCCGTTTCCCGTTTGATTAAACTTAGATGTTCGCTTTGCGGGTTGAACAGAAGTATTAACGCAGTTTATTTATGAAACACTGAATGTTACAACAAACGTGATTTTGTGTATGGCATCCCTTTTACTTTATCATAAACACAAACTCAGACTAAAGAAAAACCAAGACATAGCGCTGTTAACAGTGACGTGAGGTCTGTTTCGTAAGCATATGTGCACTTAGTGACGTGTAGTTTAATTGTATGCGTGTGAGCGTGTATGCACAGAGTGGAGGTGTAGTTTTGGCATGCTTCACTTTATTGTTCGCAGCGCTAATTCTAGGTTTTTTATTTGGTCAGAGAGCACAAATTGGAACTTTGCTGGTTTAAGTTAAATCAGAAGCAGATACTTTATTAAGTAATTAACAAAGTTTCTGATTGTTTGAAAGGTTTGGCAGAAGACAGTGTTGTTTTGAATCGATTTCGTGAGTGGCGCCCATTTCTGCAGTGTAGTTATAGAAGCTGTCATAAGATATTTTTGTTTACATTTAATTCTGCTGGTACCGGTTACATTTCGGCTTGAATAGACAGTTGTATTATTTTAGTAGTAGGGATGTACAGTATACAGTGTGGCGACTACATTATCACTGCTTTACATTAGTTGGCCGTTGGTCCAGCGCCTGATCTCTCTCCGGTCGTGTAGGGTTGTCGTCCCATCGGACTATGAGATTGTGTACTATAATATCTCCCGCGCCGAAGGCTAGTCTCCGTTGGGATTGGCTGCCATGACCGAAATACCGTCTGGAGTACTATATCACTTTCGTTGAAACCACGTATTTTAAACATCAGCTCAAATAATTAATAACAATTAACATTCAGTTTGTGTTGGATTGTTGATAACATCGCGGGCGCGTGGCATGTTATCAAGAGTGGTTAATTACGTGCCAATTTTTACGCTATTTTTTTGTTGAAAAATTCAGTTATCTATTTTCAGTCAAATTGTTTATTTTATTTTCAGTCAAATTGTTTATTTTATTATTTTAACAGACTGAGAACAACTTGTGATAACTTAATCGTCACTCTGTAAAGGCACAAATACATTAGTATCATAGCGAAATGTATTATAACTATTACAAATCTAAGTTATACTTTATTTTTTCAGATCACGATACATTAATTATAAAACCGGCCAAGAGCGAGTCGGACTCACGCACGAAGGGTTCCGCACCATAATCTATAAAACGGCAAAAAAATTACGTTTGTTGTATGGGAGCCCCCTCAAATATTTATTTTATTCTGTTTTTTAGTATTTTGTGTTATAGCGGCAACAGAAATACATCATCTGTGAAAATTTCAACTGTCTAACTATCACGGTTAATGAGATACATCCTGGTGACAGACGGACAGACAGACAGACAGATAAACAGACAGACGGACGGACAGCGGAATCTTAATAATAGGGTCTCGTTTTAACCTTTAGGTACGTAACTCTAAAAATAAATTTGATTGACTTATTTATTTCTCTCAATTCCTTTCATATGTATGAAACATAGTAGGTACTTACATTTTTGCCTTGAATGTTCAAGGCAAAAACGTACTATAGACAGTCCACCACACCATAAGATTCCCACTCCCTCATTCAAAAAGCGCTCCAGAATCTTTTACGCGACTGTATACTTGGAGGCAAATCGTTTCCTAGAGGATGCAAACGTCAGGAAGCGTTTAGACGAGGGTAGGTAAAAGCATCCCTCACCTGCACGTAATTACAAGGAACGGGGGGATTATGGCGGATCCAGGATGCCAGGCTAGGATAATGGCGCGACGGATTTATGCATGAGGACGGCACTTGTAACTGTGAGGTAGAGAAAATGGTGGGTGAAGATGGATTATTTGGAACGTGTGTTCGGGTAGGTTATGGATGTGTTGTAAATGATTTTGTTTGTTTTATCTCAAAATTAGCTAGTCTCTATGCAATAACAAATCAAAAAGATTGATTATGTAAAGTAGTGTACAGTCAACCGCATGTAAGTGGTAACATTTTGACATGGACAGCACCTTTCGTAGCAGTACTTAAGGGCGATTTTCATATGATAAGTGTTACCGTTGCACGTTAATGTGCGGTTAACTGCAAATATTCTGACAGCAGCAGCCTTATTGTGTCGAAAATAACGATCACTGTGATTTGTACATACTTGTTAATAGCAGCAATCCAACAGCAACCTTATCGTAACGAGAATAAAGATCATTCTGATTTTGACAGTGATCATTCATCATTCAACTACTTGGAGATAGCAATGCGGACATGTGAAACTTTAAAATTTACTATTAATCTGTGTAGGTGGATAGGGATGTATTTCTAAAAGCATAATCAGTCTATAATGATCCCACTGTTGGGACTCATGCCTCCTTTCTTCGAGAGGGAGTGGGTTGTAATCCACCACGCGGGGCCAGTGCGGATTGGTAGATGTCACAGTCCTCGAATTTTCGATTCTAGAGGACATGCGTTTACTCACGATGTTTTTCTTCACGGTTTTGAGAGCAGTGGTGATGAAATTATTTACACAATGTGAAGTGCCTGTCTGGCATTACTAAAAGGCTCTAACCTAATTTCTGATTAAAAATTACACTACAACATGCAATGTCTACAATAAATTCCAATTTTATACAGATTATGAAAGCAATTTCCTCTACAGTTGCTAATTCTCTATAATAAACCGGTATTACGTGCAACGTCCAGCAATTCCTGTGGATGATACCGGTTCGATCCAGATTGAACTGCATTCATTAATTTTCTCATCCTTTACGTTCCTTTCTGCAGTTTATTTTTTTTCACTTTTTTTTAATATTTCAACAATTTGTGAATTTTTCCTTTGCCAGCATTATTGACTTGTTTCATGAGCACCTCTAAATATTTTTTAAACATTTGTACCTCGTTCGATAGCTGATTAAATGAAGATATTTTCCTTTTGTCATGTCACAGTAAAATATTGAGATAAACAGCGTCCAAGCTAGACAAAATCGATATTTAATAACGAATTTTATGAAATTTTAATTGAAACACACACATCTTTAATTTTATCGAATTCCATGAATTTTCAACTAGGCTAATACAGCCTAGTAATTCTGTAAATCCATATTTGTTACGGTCGCGAATCATATTTTAATCAACCTGATACTGACCTGCAAATTGCAAAAAACGTTATAAAATTTGAATTTCACTGGTTAACCTGAAGCTTTCGCCTTAGGGTCACACTATCACGACCTGGGGCCGTACTATGAAGTATAAATGCCATCATGATTCCAGACCGAAAAAGAGATGATCCATCTCCATCTCTCTCTTGCACTGGAATCATTATGGCATTAAAACGCCATAATACGGCACCAGGATGGAATTTGTTGAATTAAAGTTCACCCTGTATACAGGCGCTCTGCTTAAAACATCAAAGTGTCGATTATCATCTATCGTATCAAAAGGCAGAACCGCCAAGTAATTAATACCCGCTTGCACTAAACACATCGATAGGTCTGAAAGTTAGCAACCAGTTACAAAGTGCCGACTAAGGCGATGTTTAGCCTGATTGAATTTTCAACGTTCGAACTTTTGGAATTGATTATACCGTCATGTGGAATTACGAAGAGTGTGGACTTTAGTTTGTGTTACATTAAATTCGTGGGTTTTAAGGTCGGGGTGCGATGTTCCTTGTGGTTTTTGCTCCCTTCTTTGTATTCAGGATGTATCATGAATTTTCTGACTAATTTAAATAAAAGAGATTGATTAATTCTAAATAAATTGTATTCGCTCTGTTTAGGGTTCTCAGACTTGCGTGGTTTAAAAACCGGCCAAGTAGGAGTTGGACTCGCGCACGAAGGGTTCCATACCTGCATTGTCTATAAAAACAGCAAAAAAATCATGTCTGTTGCATGGGAGCCCCCCTTAAATATTTGTTTTATTTTAATTTAATTATTTATTTTTAAAGTGAGTATACAACAAAATATTCTGTGAATATTTCAAGCGTCAACCTGTTCCCGTTATCAATATCGAGCATAAACTAGCAAATAAAAACACGTTTGCAATGTATGGAAGCCTCCTTAAATATTTATTTTATTCTGTTTTTTTAGTATTCTTTGTTATAGCAGCAACAGAAATACATCATCTGTGAAAATTTCAACTATCACGGTTCATGAGTTACAGCCTGGTGACAGACAGACATCGGAATCTTAGTAATGGGGTCCCGTTTTACCGTTTGGGTACGGAACCCTAAAAAAGTAGGCATTCACGTAGCAATAAGTTTGCCAGCTTTAAGTTCAGTAAGCTGCAAAAATAATCTGGAGAAATGAGGCAGTATCGATCTATCCAACACCCAGTGTGAGTGCGGTGCTCCTGAACAGACTATGTCCTATCGCCAATATACAAGGTAAGCAAACGTCTGTTTAGCTACACCCTTAAAGTTCTTAACAACGCCTCTGACCACCTACTGAATCCCTACATGTATCTGAGTACCTACTGGGCCCAAACCGTATGAAATAGATGTAGTCGAAACAAAAAGAAGTAGAAATCATTCATTTGTATTATCTTCAGGTTTTATTTGAATTTTTCTCTTCTTAGTTCTAGAGATGATCAGATTGACAGATCCTTACTGCAAAATAGTTGTATAATCTATTGATTACGCAACTATTTGCCTCTATTTTTGGCTTTGACCACTATTTTCCACAATATGAAAGGTCTCTTCATATTAACGTTACAACAAAGCGTAAAGCGCTGACTTTGTCCGCTGTTTAGGCTTGAGCTGTCAGCTGCAATTCCTAAAGTGTTAAAGCGCTTGAATTTCGTCTGCACACGATCTTGCCTTTATTGTAAACTGTAGACTTGTTGTTTATTATTTTTGGGACATCAATATGACACTACGTTTTTATAAAAAAACGACTCAGGTTTTGATATTTATTTTACACGTTGGTACTAAAATAATAACATGAGCTTTGTTAACTACGCTTCAATATTCACGAAGATATTATACAAAGGATGAGATGTTACTTCTAACCTTATATGCGTCAGTACGTAATAATTAATTTAATAAGGCCAGTATAATTAATTATAATTAGGGCAGATATTATTAACAGAGAGCTGGTATATGACAGACAGCTGGCAGTATTGTCTGGCAATTTCTATTAGACATCATTTTGCTGTGTGTAATCTGTTACGATTAAGCCTCTCTTAGGCTTGAATTCCTCCTACGCTGATGTTGATCGCGTACGGTCAGTCACGTATGCGTAGCAACGTAGTACGCGCCGCGGACGTCAGCATCGCAGTATGGTGCTGTAAGAACACAATGTATATACGTACGCGTGACCGACGTCAGCGTAGAAGGAATTCAAGCCTTATGCTTGAATTCCTCCTACTCTGACGTCAGTCTCGTACGTGTAGCAACGTAGTAGGCGTCTCGGACATCAGCGTCGCAGTATGGTGCTATATTCGCGGGAAAGTCCGAAAGAGATAACGTGGCCTCTGGCAACATACAGGCAACTGAAGGAACACGGGTGGGTTTTAGTCAGTAAAAGTCTGACACGCCCTTCCGCTCCGCCCAGAGCGGGAGAAAATATTTGATAATTTCCCACCCAAAAAAAAAAGTATTGTGCTATATAGAACACAATGTATATACGTACACGCGACTGACGTACGCGACCGACATCAGCGTATTAGGAATTCAAGCCTTGCTATCTGTAGAAATATATTTAACTACTCTACTTTGATTAATTCGATTACAACTCTAAAAGAAGTTGAACGCGCAAAACTTCAGGCATGTAAGTACCGCAGGTATCGACGCAGCCGCAACACCAAGTCTCGGAAACTTTAATCTTCAACTTTCTTACTAATTAAACCACTAAGTGGAAATAGTATTACTTGCATGCTATTCTCCAAACCCAATTACGGAACATTCGTAGAGGCAGGGATGTTTACGAGGTGAAGTTGAAAACCGAGCAAGAAATAAAAAACTTTTTTACAAAAAATTAAACCGACGAAAAAAGAACTGAAAAGCGAAAAATAAATAACTTTAATTTCGGAAGTCGGTGTCTTCGCTTTTCTTTTTTCGTTTTTTGCCACCGACTTCCGAAATTAGTTATTTATGTTTCGCTTTTCAGTTCTTTTTTCGCCGGTTTAATTTTTTGTAAAAAAGTTTTTTATTTTTCTCTTTTGAGTTACCGGGTACTCCAGTGGGTTACTCCAGGTTAAAGACCTGGAGTTGATGATAAGTGGTTGTGTCATCAGAACTATGTATGTGTGCGAAATTGCAACGGAATCGGTTCACAGTTGAAAATTCAGTTGGTGAAAAATCAATCAACCCCATTTTTTCTACCTTTGGGTGGTTTATAGTTTCCAATTTTAAATGGGACCAACTTCGAGGTATAACCATTCCCAATAAAAAAAGAATTTTTCAAATCAGACGACACACAAAAAAGTTAAGCGTGGTCATACATAAAAATAAAAAAAATATACGGCTCGACTTGAGAAACTCCTCCTTTTTTTTTCGTCGGTTAAAAAACCTACTGAGGACTATGATCTGTTCCAAAAGTATTTGATGAAAGTGTCATGTTTAAACGGAATTAGTAGGTATCATATTCATCTGTGATTAGAAGGTTTCAACTTTAGGTATATCTCAACACTTTTTTAACCATTTATTGTTCGAGTAACATATTTAATCCTATACTAACTAATATTATAAATGCGAAGTGAGGTTGTTTGTTACGCTTTCAAGCTAAAACAGCTGAACGGATTTGGATAAAATTTGGCACATGGGTAGACCATGACCTGGAATAGGACACAGGACACTTTTGATCCCGATATTCCCACGAGATCGAGACTTACGCGGGTGAAAACGCGGGGCGCAGCTAGTAAAATTATGATTGAAAAAACATCGACAAGCATTGAGGTCATTTAAAATTTACCTCAATAATTGTCAAATTAAAAAACACCTTTAGGAATATTTTAATTAGAATTGCGGGTATTAAAATAAACAATTCAAAGCACTCAATTTGTAGCGGAACTTCAAACTGGCATCCAACTGCACTTACATTTTCTGATCCATTTGTTTACCTTTTCATCAGACAGGTTTAGGAAAGACTATAAGTAAGCGGTTTAGGGTCTTACGTTGAAGAAAAATCTAGTGAGTAATACTAAATTTATTATTGTACCCTGTGAATTTAATAGTTTGCAGTGTGTACGAGGAGCTCGTGGTTGAGTGAGGAGCTCGTGGCTAAGTAATAACAGCCGTACGGGTCGATCCTTCAGGTTAAGTTACCCTTGCCGGGGTTGGTCCGTGGATGGGTGACCATCTTTACAAACAAACTCCTCCATGCCTCGGAAAGCACGTTAAGCCGTTGGTACCGGCTGTCATTCGTGGATCCTTGACAGTCGTTACGGGTCGTCAGAAGCCCGAAAGTTTGACAACCAGTCTTACCAAGGGGTATCGTATTACCCTACCAAATTAATCTACCAAAGACTGCAGCAACTACAGGACCTTGGCACTTATTTCACATGTCAGCAAGATACTCCTGTACATCATAAACAACAGGCTAAAGCACTTTCTCGAGCCACAAATCCCAGAAGAACAAGCAGGTTTTGTTAAAGGCAAAGGTACGCGGGAACAAATCCTGAACGTTCGCCAAGTCATTAAAAAGAGCCGGGAATTTAACAGCCCTGTGCTGTTGTGTTTCATTGATTACACCAAGCTTTTGATTGTGTGGAGCGGGACAAGCTATGGGAGGTTCTAAAGGACATGGGTACGCCTCAACATCTTATTGACCTAGTCCGATGCCTCTACATCAACAACCGGTCTTTCGTCAAAATAGACAGCAACTGTTCAAATGTGTTCTCCATCAAAAAAGGCGTTAGGCAGGGATGCATCCTCTCACCTCTGCTCTTCAATGTATATGGGGTTATATATCATTAGGAAAACTCTTGAGGGCTGGGAAAAGGGGTTTGCAATTGGTAGAAAGCGCATTTCCAATCTGAGGTACGCTGACGACACCGTTCTTCTTGTTACAACATTTGGCGACATGAAGGAGATATTACACAGACTGGAGGTGGAAAGTGGCAAATTAGGGCTTGCAATAAATAGGCAGAAAACCAAGCTTATGGTGATAGATCGTGCGAAAAGCTATCGGGCGCCCATAACATCCAAGGCATCGATACTGTGGACAGTTTCGTTTATCTGGGCTCTAATATTAATAATGAAGGCAGTTGCGTCCCAGAAACAAAACGGCGGATAGCCATGGCTAAAGATGCTGCGACACTATGTAAAAATCGTGGTATAAGCTATAAAACGAAAACCCGATTGGTCAGAGCACTAATTTCCCGATTTTCCTCTATGGAGTTGAGACGTGGACAATCCGAGCTAGAGAAAGACAGAGGATAGACGCATTCGAAATGGAGGAGGATGCTCCGAATTCCATGAACAGCCAAACGCACAAATGTGTCTATTCTTTCCCAGCTCGATATCAAGACCCGATTGTCCACAGTTTGCCTACAGCGTATTTTGACCTACTTCGGCCACATAATGCGAAGGGGAGATAGCAGCCTAGAAAAGCTGGTCATTGTTGGCAATACCGAAGGAAAGAGAGCACGAGGCCGGTCGCCAACACGATGGTCCGACCTAGTAAAAGAAGCTGCGTCATCACGAAAATTTCAGCAGGTGGTGATGGCAACTTTGGGTCGGAGTCGATGGAGGCAGATGATCCGTTTAAAGGGGTCCAGTGACCACGATCCTCAGTAATGAGGGACCGATTGAAAAAGAGATCGTATTACCCAGTTACTGGGTTGTGAAGGTCAGATAGGCAGTCGCTCCATGAAAAATACTCGTATTCAGCTGCATCCGGTTAGACTGGAAGCCGACCCAAATTAGTTGGGAATAGGCTAGGCAGATTGAGTATGTACGAATAATAGGTAATAAATTATTAGGAAATCAGAAAGTATAATTATGTAAGCACTAATACGTAATGTGATAGCGTAGTGATTACGGCTTCTCTGGTTGACAGCAATCAGTGCGGTGGCTACAGGCATTAGTGCTCATTACATAGAATAAAGTATGCTCCACCTTTCTTATTCATTAACAACTATGTGTTGCAACTATTAATAGGAACGAAGGTATATTAACATAACTGAATTTTAATAATTAACCCTGCTAATGCCTGAATGATAATAGAACTAGACATTTAACCTAAATTTGTCTTTAAATAAAATGTTTTTTCATTTCTCTACAAAAAGAAAATATCTCGAAAACCAAAATTATCTTTTCGAGTCGAACAACGAAAGTCATTTTGCAAAATTACTGAAATTAGTTCACACTCGATTTCCTCTTTACTCATGACTGGCAGCGTTTTAAATAAATTGCACTTTTGACTTTATGTTAGTAATCAACCGAGTATTATTTAACAGTAAAATGGCCTTCGCTTTTGGATATAAATTAAATTTTCGTCGACTGAAAGTTTAATGAACTTTATTTTCCATTTTCATTGAATTGTGGGTACTGTGAAATGATTATCCAGAGGCTATAATGAGAATAAATAAAGTAGAATTTAATAGCAAATAGGCAGAACTATTACTAGCAAAGGGGCCTGTTTATCAAAAGTTACAAGTCAAACAAGTCTATACGTTCACAAGTTACCTTTTTTTTTTCTGAGGTTGGGAAATCATCCAATGACTTCTCCCGCTCTGAGCGGAGCGGAAGGGCGTGTAAGACTTTTACTGACTAAAACCCACCCGTGTTCCTTCATTTGCCTGTTGCCAAGGTCCCGATATCCGTTACGGACGTTCCCGCAACCCTGGCAGGCATCGGTCCTAGCGGACTCCGCTAATTGTGCTGACATCTCTTTGAGGCGCGCGTGGAATACGACGCGCCATCGACCCGGGCCTGGTCCTTATCGGACGGCGAGCTGCCCGTTGCTCGCCGTCCGCAAGCCCGCGCCTATGGTGGCCGGGAATCCGCCTGGGATTCCCGACGCCCAGGGCGTCTCCAACGGCGGTGGTTAGGGGCGTGAGGGCGCAAACTTTGCCTTTCCCTCACGCGTTTCGCCTCTTGCTTCGCGAGCATTATTGCTTCGCAGAAGGAGGTGACGGCTTCCCATGCCCTCTCGCTCCGTACCATGGCGAGAGGTCATTGCCGCCAATCGCCTCCACGAGGACACGGCGGTGCTCCGCCCAAGCACGGCATACCTCCACCGTATGCTCCACCGTGTTCTCCGGGCGATCCGCACAGTGGTGACACCCGGGCGTTTCCTCCCGCCTAATCCTAAACAGGAACCTCCCGAAGATTTCACAAGTTACTCGTACCTAGAATTTTAATTTTCGTTAAATTCATAGCTCATCTCCATAATTTATAATCAGCCTTAATGTTCCCACTGCTGGGACACGGACATCAGCATTGCTATTCTGTAACTATCTCACCGTGAAAACTTAGGTGAAGTGAGTTTGAAGTGAACTGTCACTGCCTTAGCATCAGTAGGCATCGATGACAATGACAGCGCACTCCACGCTCACTTCACCTAAGTTTACACGGTGAGATGGTTACAGAATAGCAATACAGGTCATATCTCTCTTTCAAACATATATTGCGATACTAAGTACGACACTTCTAAACTTGTAAGACAGAATAGAAAGTCGTCGGACACTCTCTGTATTTGTTATGATTTTCTACAAGTTGTAACTTACAAATAATTTTTTGATAAGCAAAATCACGAATAAACGTGTAATAAAAATATAAGTACTTGTGAACTAAATAATGACATTTGGTAATATAAAGCAAGTAAGCAAAGTAAGTTTTGATAAACAGGGCACTGCTATCTTGTATGGATCAGAATGTTGGGCCACAAAAGGGATGAATGAAAAGCAATTGCTCGCAGCTGAGTTGAGAATGCTTAGAAGGATTTGTGGTGATCCGCGAATGGATAGAATACGTATAGGTATAAAAGAAATTTTAAAGTGACACCGGTGACTAAAAATTTGTGTGGATATCGGTTGTCGAGGGAATGCGGAGGAATGAGCAAAATGTGAGGAAAGTTTTGAGTATGAATGCGGATGGCTATAACTGTGTGAAAGATGATATGGCTAGAAAGTGGGTGACTGCCGAGATGACGACTAATAAAGAAGTATGGAAGAAAAAACATGTTGCGCCGACCGCAAATAAATGGGGATAGGGGCAAAAGAATGATAAGAGAATAATAATATATAAATAGAAAAAAAAGGTTAGGTGTGAAAAAAAAATAACATATTATTTAAATTGCGTGTTGTTAAATGTCTTAAAATTCGTGACAATGACAATACATTTTAATGGTATTGCATCACGAAATACCGATAAAAAATCATTAATTAAACAGGTGTATAATGTCATTATCTATTAGGTAATGTAAATTAGAGATGCCGCAAATACTCGCTATTATTCGGTATTCGGAATTACTCGACATTTCATTCGACATTCGACGAATAGTTGTCTAAATAAAAATAAACTATTAATGAATAGAAAAACTATAGACTTAAAAGTAATTCAACTTTTATTAATGAAAAACAAAAACTTTTTCCAAAAAAAAAACAACTAATTTCGGAAGTCGGTGGCAAAAACGAAAACCAAAGACATCGACTTCCGAAATTAAAGTTATTTTGTTTTTTTTTTAGGATTTTTTTTTTATTTTTCACTTTTTAGTTTTGGTTATTTTACTCCCTTCGTGGACTTTCTATCACACACAAATTGGAATACCACTACCTTTTTTTTTTTTTTTTTTGAGGGTGGGAAATCATCCATTGACTTCTCCCGCTCTGAGCGGAGCGGCAGGGCGTGTCAGACTTTTACTGACTAAAACCCACCCGTGTACCTTCATTTGCCTGTTGCCAAGGTCCCGTTATCCCTTTCGGACTTTCCCGCAACCCTGGCAGGCATCGGTCCTATTGGACCCCGTCAATTTTGCTGACATCTCTTTGAGGCGCGCGTGGAACACGACGCACCATCGACCCGGGCCTGGTCCTTATCGGATGGCGAGCTACCCGTTGCTCGCCGTCCGCAAGCCCGCGCCTATGGTGGCCGGAAATCCGCCTGGGATTCCCGACGCCCAGGGCGTCTCCAACGGCGGCGGTTAGGGGCGTGAGGGCGCAAACTTTGCCTTTCCCTCACGCGTTCCGCCTCCTCCTTCGCGAGCATTACTGCTTCGCAGAAGGAGGTGACGGCTTCCCATGCCCTCTCGCTCCGTACCATGGCCTGAACCAGGGCCGGACGCGAGAGGTCACTGCCGCCAATCGCCTCCGCGAGGACACGGCGGTGCTCCGCCCAAGCAGGGCACACCTCAACCGTATGCTCCACCGTGTCCTCCGGGCGATCCACACAGTGGTGACACCCGGGCGTTTCCTCCCGCCTAATCCTACACAGGTACCTCCCGAAGCTGCCATGTCCGGTGAGGACCTGTGTCAGGCGGAAGGTGAGGACGCCGTGGCGCCTCTCTAGCCACTCCTCAAAGAGGGGACTTATCGCCGCTATTGTGGCGTGCCCAGAATACCACTACCTGCTATGTAAATAACAGTGATGGGAATTTAAAACTGTTAGGGTTAATGGTTGGACACCAAAGTAAATAACGTTTTAAGGATTTCAATAATACGTTTATTATCCTTTTCTTTATAGATTGGAAGGTGTGTTTTACTAGAATTATGAGAGACGTGTGACACAAGACTCTAAATATAGTACAGTCTCTATGAGAAAGTAAGGATTTCAGTCAAGTGGTAAGGGCGGGCTCGGATAGTAAAAAATAATATTTATGAGTTAGTAAGAGAAAGACTATAGTGCAAGTGTTGAAGTAGCATCGATGTTTTTGGTATAGTCCAACAAAAACACCATCCATATAGGCTAAGTGGGAAAAATAAGTATAAATATATGAAGCTAACTCAAAAAGTACGCAAGCAAAGTTAATAAAATTTAGGGCCCACCTCTGAAGTATGACCTACCAAACAATAAAAAGAAATCATCAAAATCCATTCATAATTAATTGGCGGACTAATAGCGTCACAAACACAAAAAAAAACATAGACGAATTAAGAATCTCCTCCTTTTTGAAGAACTCGGTTAAAAACACACTAAGTTAGAAAAAAGTCTGGTCAGTGGGTCGTCTTAGGGGCAGAGGCTGTTATGGAAGTTAATTAGTTAGGTTTTTTATTTTTCGCGTTAATATAATATAATTTTAATATCTATATTAACATTTTCGCATTAAAATACTTTATAAGTACTCTGAACTGAAAATGGTCCATTCGAATGCAAACGAACCTACATTTCATGAAACGGAAAAAGTTTACGACAAAGCCACTGAAGCCAGCGAAAGTGACATTCAATTGTAGACTGTTATGTTTCTTTCCAATAATTTATAACTTCTCTGTTTATTTTGTGTCAAACGATGTATGGATTAGATTACGTAATGAACATAAATCAATCTGCCTAGCCTTTTCCCAACTATGTTGAGGTCGGCTTCCATTCTAACCGGATGCAGCTGAATACCAGTATTTTACATGGAGCGACTGCATATCTGACCTCCACAACCCAGTAACTGAGTAATACGATACCCCTTGGTAAGACTGGTTGTCAGACTTTCGAGCTTCTGACGACCCGTAACGACTGTCATAGGTTTACGAATGACAGCCGGGACCAACGGCTTTCCGAGGCACGGAGGAGTCTTGGTATGTAAAGATGGTCACCCATAAACCGACCAACCCCGGTAAGCGTAGCTTTGCCTGATGGATCGACCCTGTGCGGCTGTTATTACTTAGCCACGAGCTCCTCGAGTTCCTTCCGAGCTCCGAGTTCATTACGTAATGAACATAACTGATCAATTCATAAAATGCAAGATTTTTTTCCTTTCATTGTTAAATATTAAAAAAAAATACACAGTACAAAACCAGTATTAAACCTATGTTTATGATTTGTTTTTGTTTCGGAAATTACTTTGCTGGTGTGATTAAGTATAGTTTAGCAAGCTTACTTAAAATGGGTAATTGATTCTTATTGGTTGCCCACCATTCATATTATGGGTTTATTTCTTTAACTTCTTTGTTTTCTTTTCTCATAATCGTAGTTTTTTTTTAGATTACAGTAATGATCGATAAGTTAAAGAGACTACTACAACTGTAGTATTATTATTTAAGTATAAACTATTTTTTTTATATTCCCTTTTTATGTCGAGTAATAATAAGGAGTATTCGACTATTTTCCATAGGGAATGGCGATTAATAGGTATTCGACTATTCGCTGTAACAATTATTCGCGACATCTCTAATATAAATAGTACCAACATCGTAACGTTATTGTCAGTTATTGTGACGTATGAAAATGTACTCAGTGCGCTCAGCTGGATCCACAGAGTACATTTTTGCTGGATCTATCTTCTGTTCAAAATGGTTACTTTTCTAAATAAAATGTTACCGTTTTCATTATTTATTTTGACTGTGGTAAGATTTTTACTATTTTTATTTTTTATTTTTTATTGTTTACGGCATAATCGAATGAAAAATGTCCTATTTAATTAATTTTTATTTTGTGGCGGCTTTTGACATTAATTGATTTGATCTGACATTTTATCTGTTACTCTTATTTTTCGTCATTTAATTAATTTTATTTATTCATTAATCGCTCGTTCTTTCTATGGTGGTATCTGACCACATCACGTGCTTGTAGTTTTATTTTCAGAGCTATACCAATGCAGAGTTCGTAGTAGTACAAACAGAACAGGGACTGTTGAGAGGGGAAGTCCTGCAGAGGTCCACTGGGAACGGGAGGTATTTCAGTTTTAAAGGTATACCTTATGCTGCACCTCCAGTTAGAGAACTTCGATTTAGGGTAAGTGTAAATTGTGTAGTTCTAAAAGTGCAATAATTAGGTTTATCTGTAGTTTGGCTAAAGTTATTTGGCGAATTGATATAACTTAAGAGTTAAAACCTGAAAGGGTAGGTACTTATAATCATAATTTTGAAATACTTTTACTATGGGACCTATCTCGTAATCCCGAATAAAAATCTGCTGTTTGCTCCCTATCTGTTCATGGTATTTGAACATAAATGTATGGAACAGCAGCTTTTTGACTGCTTCTTATTTATAAGAAACTGCTGCTGGTCCTATGTTATTTTATTCTAACTATCATCTTTACTTCTAGGATCCACAACCACCGTTACCATGGCAAGGTGAAAGATGTGCATTGATTCACCGCTCAATATGCCCTCAGATAGAAATAGGCACAGACAGATACATGCCTGGTGGCAATGAGGACTGCCTCTTTCTAAACGTATATACACCTACACTAAATCCTAAAGTTCCTCTACCAGTAATGTTCTACATACATGGAGGATTCTTCATCGTAGGTTCCGGTAATTCAGACCAGTATGGGGCAGATTTTCTTCTGGATCATGATGTTATTCTAGTTACAATTAACTACAGACTGGGGACTTTAGGTTTCCTTTCTTTAGATATAGAAGAAGCTTCAGGAAATGCTGGCTTGAAGGACCAGGTCGCAGCTATGAAATGGGTGAAAAAGAATATTGCAAAGTTTGGTGGAGATCCTGACAATGTGACCATATTTGGACAAAGTTCAGGAGGCTCTTCAGTTACTTTACATTTGTTGTCACCGATGTCAAAGGGGCTTTTCAAGAGAGCGATAGCACTGAGTGGTGTATTTTTCAAAGATTTTGATATACCATTTGAACATAAGAGACGTACTTTCTTATTGACTCAGCAGTTAGGATTGTATACACAGGATCCAAAACAAGCTATTCAGTTCCTAAAGAATGCATCCGTCATGGCTCTGGTGAAAGCCAAACCATTTGTACTATATTCTGAACAACCAAGAAGGGAGGTTCTAGAGTTGTTTAACTTCAGACCAATTGTGGAGAAAGTTTGTGGTGGTCAAAATTTTTTGATAGAGAATCCACATAAATTGCTCAGAGAAAATAAAACTAATATTGCTGATTTGATTCTCGGTCATACTACTGAAGAAGGTATTTACAGGGCTGTCACCCAAATAAAAGCAATTTTGAATTACTTTCCCTTGTATAAAGAATTTCTGGTGCCTTCGAAAATAGCAAACATAAGGAACGCAAAGGAAGTTTTAAAATTGGGCGATCGCATTCAAAAACATTATTTTGGGAACCAAGAAATTGGTGAAGGATCTATTAGAGAAATTATTAAATTCTATTCTTACTTCAACTATGTTTATAACATTCATAGATTTCTAGAGATGTGGATTAAAACCGGTAACAAGGCTTATTTCTACGAATTCAATTGCTTTAGTGAGAGGAATATTTATGGAAAAAATGGGGTTAAATATGGTTTAAAGAAGGCAACACACACAGACGATATTGCATATTTATTTGATGGATCGAAATTCCTTTTAACCTTGAAGAAAAATTGTCCTTCTTATAAAATGATAGTGCAAACGTGTACGTTGTACACGAATTTCGCTAAGTACGGGTAAGTATCCAATTATTACTAACTAGCAATTTGCCAGCTACTTCATTTCCTTTATTCTCTATTAGGTACGGTGGGAATTAAAACTAAATAAAAATCTCGCCTTGGTCCTTTTCTTTATCATAAAGGGCTCAGTTTTCTAGATCCAAGTGCTTATGCCAAGCGTTGATGAGACAGTCAGTTAGTCAGGACTTTATCTACTAGAAAACTAAAGCTGTAACGATAAAATTATTAAGAAAGAACAGAGGCATCTATCAGTTAATTTGAATTGAAATTATCCGGAACTGGTGAAACAGGCTTCTGAAAGTTAATGTCATTAAAGACATACGATTTTATTGAAGGAAGCTATCATAGTTTTAATGACGCAATCTACAATATATATTTTTTACAGAAACCCAACTCCACCCTCTTGTAATACTACTTGGAACGACTACAGCAAAAACAAAAGTTACTTCGATATAGGCTATAAACTGGTACCGAAAATTGCAGACAAACAGCCTGAGATCGACTTTTGGAGAAATATATACGAGTCTGTTGGTCTGATGTTCTCCTGATTCATCATTTTTTGCCTCTCTGTGTTTAATGAAGTTTGATGTGGTGTACGTATGTGAAAGTTTACTTGATTATGTTTTGCTAACAATCGGTGGTATAAAAAAATAAATAAAAAGATGGAAAAAAGGTCACAATAAAAATCCTTCCATTGTTCCTCTCAAGTCTTCATAAAACCTTAGTAGTTTAGTTTAGTTCACGCGTTATCACATTTTTTAGAACATTATACTCCATTTAAAATAAGATTAGACATTTGAATAAACTTTTTTTATAGTCTGTTCAAACTATTTTGACTTCTATTGCGTTGTTAGCATGAAAAATGGCAGCTGCAGTAAAAATTTGGCATTGTAACCACTTTTTTGCTTTTAATGCCATCCTTATGCCTACAGTATAGAAGTCAAAATCGTTTGAACGGACTGTAAAAAAGGTTTATTCAAATGACTAATCGTATTTCAAATGGAGTATAGGTACTTAGTACTTCTTGATCTTTTGTAAATATAATGTATGTTTTAGTATCGCATTTGATTATATGAAAATCATTATGTATCCTGTTCATAGTTTTAAAATGCTTGTTAGTAGAGCATAGCCTGGTAATACACCAGTATATTACATGCATTGCTTAAAATTCCCAACAAACCTCTTAAAAGACTCCCGACAGTTGTGAAGAAAACATTCAAGACCTCTTCGTTAAAACAACTGACGGCTGTCCCTACAGTTTACGGGCGCGCTAAGTCCACCCCTGTTTCTACATTAATCATGCTTAAGGCCCTATACTATCTCAGCTCAAATTCACTTTTTATCTCTCTCACACCATAGTACTCGCGGCCTAAGTGAGAGCGAGACGGAGTGGGGTGCTGGCGGCTCCAAGCCTCGAATAGTTTAGGTAATTTCTTTTTACGGTGAAAATAATGATAATTAAAAATAAACTAAACACATGAGACCCGCTTTATAGTTAGTTCAGTTATTACGCTAAGTTTCATGATCTAATTTCAAGCATTTTTTAAATACCAGCGGTTTATAGTTCGGTTTAGAGGTAACTTTGGATTTTTTTTCTATCGAGATATGTAATCGTGTTTTCGTCAAACATAGGACCCATCAGTCTTCAACTTTATCATATACTAGCTGATGCCCGCGACTTCGCCCGCGTGGATGTTGGTTATTATATACTAAAACCTTCCTCGAGAACCACACTATCCATTGGTGAAAACAGCATGAAAATGGGTGCAGTAGTTTTTGAGTTTATCGCGAACAGGACGACAGACAGACGCGGTGGAGTACTTTGTTTTATAATATGTAAGGAATTATTTCAAGTTGTATAGGCCCTTATAAGTACGAGCGTCCTAAGTTCCCAACGGAGCGAAGGGTGCCGAGTAAGGGACAGGAAGGGTCAATGTAACGTCTTAACTGTTACAGGGCAGAATTATTTAGATCATTGAGTTACGGGCCAGTGTTAAATGGACAGTAAGATGGATAGGAGTAGATACAGGAAAGAAAAGGTGATAAGAGCTTGGTTATACTCACACTCCATTTGAAATAAGATTAGACATTTAAATAAACCCATTTTTACAGTCCGTTCAACCGATTTTGACTTCTATTGCATTGGTGGCATTACAAATGGCAGCTGCAGTAAACAGTTGGTATTGTTTAACCTTTTTGCTTTTAATGTCATCCTTATGCCTACGATATAGAAGTCAAAATCGATTGAACGGATTGTAAAAAGGTTTATTTAAATGTCTAATCTTATTTAAAATGCAGTTTACTCGAGAACCACTCTAGCCATTGGTGAAAACAGCATGAAAATCGGTGCAGTAGATTTTGAGTTTTTCACGTACAGAACGACAGACAGACGCGGCGGAGGACTTTGTTTTATAATATGTAAGGATGGAGTATAAATAGGTCGAACATACACACACACACACACATTCCGGCTGTTGATCTATCTTGAGTTGATGAGTAGGAATGTGCGGGAGGAAAGAATGAGTTCGCTTTTGTATGAATTTGATGATTCAAGAAATGGTTGATCGAAAATAGATTTACGTAAATAGGACCGATTGGGAAGCCAACAAATGTTGAAGTTTCTTAAATGTTTTATGGATAAAAAAAGAAATCCTGGTATTAACTGTTCAATCAAAATGAATGACACTCGCTACATGTCCTCAAGAAATGCTTTTACTTGCAACATATAAGTAATAACTGTTAAACAATAATATTTCAGAAGAGTCAGTGTGAGAAAGCTTTAAAAATCGATTTCAGAAATAATCATCAAATCAAACCCTCAGACCAAATACAAAACCAAGACAGAGCGCTGGGAACAATACAGTGGAGCATGCCAAAACTATACCTCCGCTCTGTGCACACACGCTCAGGCGCACACATTTACAACCAAAATACACCTCACTAAGTGCACATATGTTTACGAAACCGGTCCTATGTCACTGTTGTTAGTGCTTTGTATTGGTTTTTATTTGGTCTGAGATCAAACCAAACAAATCTGAAACCAAATAACCTATCATCATACGGACCTGTCAAAATGACAGACAGGAGAGTCCAATAATTATTCAACAGAATATTTTTTCTTTATCATCCCTAATTCCTTCGGGTCTGAGATATATCTCAGTCGTTATGATAAGAGCTTCTGGACGGACGGCCATTACTCCTGCTTGAAGCTTGTATTAAAATTCTTGGCTAGCTAAGTACTTAAAAGCTTTGCTAATTATAGTGCTATGACACTTAGCATTATAAAGTGTTCCAGTGTTAACTTTCACTAAGTTTAAAGAAAGGTGGCATCTGTTGTACTTAGAGGATTTTGAGTGAAGTTGGGTCAGCAGTCATTTGAATGGTTGTTCCATGAAACTAAATGAATGATAACTTTTTAAAGATATCATATTTGATATTTCCCAATTTAATGTATCTTATCTTACATATCCAAGTGATCTGATCATAACATTTTATTTCACGTAAACCACATGGAATAAAATACATGGGAAGTACCTATAGGTTATCATTATCCCAATTTTATTTTGGCTCGGCGCAACTTGTGGTTTTCTTCCATACGTCTCTATTAGACGTCATCTCGGTAGTCAACTCCTTTCTAGCTATATTATCTAATAATAGGTGGTACCGAGATACTATTGGAAAATTTCCTTTTTAAGAAGCCCCACATAGCCCTACTGAAACCTCATTTGTAAATAATTTATGAAATCCTCACTTTCTAACCAAAGATCCTATCAAAACATATTATAATTTCATTCAAAATTAATTTAGTCAACCAAATATCCGGCACTGGCGGTACTGTACAATATAATTTACTCGTTATATATTCGTTCATAATTTGTATTGCCCTCAGGGAGTGTTTAGTTCCCGACCAAAAGATAAATGTGACCAGTTTCCGTAATGTTTAAGTAAATAAGACTGGAATGTTCGATAGTCTTGCGCTACCATTAATAGGCCGTTTGTTTATTAGATTTTTTTTCCAAGTGCAATGCAATTTCTCAAAAATTTAAGGACAGTCTCCTGAGACCGGTTTCTTGTAGATATACAACGGTTAAGGTAAGGTTAATTACCTAAGTTACTCATTGACCTGCTTATTTTATTTGTTAGTGTTACAAAAGTCGTGAAAAGGGAGATAGTGTTACGGGTGAGTCTTGAAACTTCAGCCACAAAGTGCCTACCTTTAGCTATACAAAGGCGGATCCTGCGGCACTACAGAGCTAATACACTTTTCGATTAAAATTAAGCCTGCTATCGCTGTACACAACGTGCCAAATAACGTACTTCAAAACTAATTACCCAAATAGTTACAGCCAGATGGAAGCATCTAAGCATAATCCGTCAACAGACGCAGATGCATAATTAAAAGGTGTCTAAGTGCATATGCATAATGACACTCATGTATACTGACGTTATTCTACTTACAAAATTACACGACGTGTCTTGTCCTCAGTTTCGGAGATGTCATAACCGGAGTTTATTTATTCGATACATTGGTTCGATGTTTTGTTTCTGAACCCTCAGTTATGGAAGATTATGC
This sequence comes from Lithophane leautieri, assembly GCA_949152455.1. NCBI lineage: Eukaryota > Metazoa > Arthropoda > Insecta > Lepidoptera > Noctuidae > Lithophane > Lithophane leautieri. The sequence goes on along the minus strand of OX424469.1, from coordinate 1,830,111 downwards.
TTAAATTAATCGAATGATAATCGATTGTCGAATGAATAACTATTGATTGTGTTTTGAGGCAAACTTTCAAACAACACTCAAACTTTTTCTTCTTCGTCTAGAAGAAGAAAAGTTTGATAAAGTAATTATAAACTTGAGGTAACTAAATCCTACTTAGTGTTAGAACTGAAATATTTTTGTAGTTATAAACTCAGACGTTCGATTCACACGCTTTCGCCGCCAGCTGAAATGTATGAAATATCAGACAATATGCGTGGAGTCACAGCCTCCTGCCTCGCAGGTGAAAAATACATGTAGGTAGCTGTGTAAACGGTGACTAGACGGTTCGGCTGCACTATCGGTAGTTTAAACTTAGCACCCTAATTGCGTAACACACGAACAATCACGTTCTGAAACATATGAAGGATATTGCAAATCCATTGCTTCATATGTTCGAAAAATTTGTCTGCTCAACAACGTAAATAACGCAATGAATGTTGTTGAACTGTCAAAATGAAACGGATTATGAGTGATCGTGCGTTACTTAATTAGGGTGCAGGAGTTTAATGCCCCAAGCTCTCAGATTCAAATAAAACGCATTATTTGTACTGTTTGTGGTTTGTACTGGTGTGTCGGAATATGTTAAGTAGCAGCAGAATAAAAGCCCCATGACTTTACGGTCAACATGGTTGCCTCGGTCAACACACGGGCGGTTGACAAGTCTTTACACAGGAAACCGATGGATGACAGCCAAGTTCAGGGGACCTAAACCGGCCACATTAACAATTCCTTTAAAAGCAATTCATTTCCTGAACCCCAGCTGTCATTAGCAATTCCTCTCATTTGACATAAAAGCAATTCATAATTTGTGGACCATTTTACGAATCTTCATAAAAAACTGTCAAACCTATGAATTATTTCGTAATATGATTCAGTTTTTGACATTTTACGATGATTCATAATATTTTCCGATTATGATTCTGCCAAAGTGGCCGTTTTAACCACGCAAAGAGTTGGAAAACTTTGAAGAATTTCAAAAAAAGAATTATAGCTGCGCCACAAGTTAAATGAGCATGTTTACCTTTTAGATTTTGTTACGTAAAATCTATACTCCATTTACAAATTATGGCATTAGACAAATAACGGATAAATAACGACTGTTATCGTGTAATATTATTGAAATGACTGCACTTTAGAATTATATGTTAATGATAAATAGATTATCTACATTGCTTTGTATCTAGTTCTTGTGAAATAACGGAGTTTATAGTACGTTTAAATCGAAATAACGAAAGGGTGATAACCGTTATTTTTCTAATGTTATAATAAATGGAGTACGGTATTAACTGCAGTTAGAGAGCGGTGCCATCGGCTCTATCTATAAGAAATAGGACAATCCGGTTGAATCCACCGGGAACGTGTTCAGACATAACCGTACATATAGATTGATTTCTATACACTACCGTGATTCGATACACACTTCATACTTTGTCTATTTTTTATGTCTGGGTAAAAACTACGCGCTTCATGTCGTAGCGCCTAGGAATTGTTTCAAAACTTACTTTTTCATAGATAGATAGTGTCATCGACGGAGAGGCGCCCCACTCTTTTTCCTAAATACGGTTACTGTACTGTAAGCGATTAGGAAGAAGAGTGGGGCATGACTTTGTGGATGGCACTATCTGTAAATATTTAAAAACTTTTTACAAAAAAAGAAACAGCGGTCTTCAAAAAAAAAACACTATAATGGGAAAAATAATTTCAATTTCAGAAGTGTTTTTTATGGAAGACGTCTGTTTTTTTTTGTAAAAAGTTTTTATTTTAAAATTTTTAGTTGTCGTACCTACCACACACAATTTCGAATACCACGACCTGCTATGCCAGTGACGAATATCATTTGTATAGGCTAAGTCGGAAAAATACCTATTATTGAAGCTAACTCAAAAACTACGGAAGCAAAGTTAATAAAATTTATATGGGACCATTTCTGAAGCATGACCTACCAAACAAAAAAGAATCATCAAAATCAATTCATAACTGGCGGAGTAATCGCGTAACAAACACAAAAAAAATAAAAACATACAGACGAATTGAGAACCTCCTCCTTTTCGAAGTTGGTTAAAAATAGATCTTAAAGAAGTATGCAAGTATCGTAGCAGGTGGCGTTCTGTAGTTTTTGCCTACCCCCATGGGACGAAAGCGTGAGTTTATGTATGTATGAATGCAATAAATCTTAAAATCGTGAGTGAGAAAAGTCCTTAACAAGGGCAAATCATAAATGTAATACTACTTGAGTTGGAATCGTGTATACTAAAAATAAATAAGTATACAAGCTTTCATCTTGCAGAAATATACTTCGCAATTTTAACACTCAAAGCTAAACGTAAAATCTTTTTTCATAGCTAATACTTTTAAAAGTAAAATATATAATAAAAGAGAAAGCACTCACATCCCTTGAAAAGCACCCGAAGGGTTATTCACATTTCCCAAATTCCCGACCCATCCTAACTTAACAGCTGCAAGAAAGGATGGAAGAAAAGATAGTACTATCAGCTATATATCTTTACGAGCCGTAAAAGTCAATTGAAAGTCGACTACAAGGCGCCTGTCCCACCTCCGACGAGGAACCCACTAGTTATCAATGATTTCTCGCTCAAGAAGATTGTAGTACACACGGCTACACATCAAGCTATACATTTCCAGTATAAGCTGACCTCGCATTGTACGAAAATCCTATACAATGCGAGATTCGCATAAACTGGAAATGTATAGCTTGATGTGTAGCCGTGTTTACAAAAGATTGTAGGTCCTGTGTAATTAAAAGAGTTTACCGCCGGCGAGTACTCGTTTGTCGCATCGACAAGAGCTATCAAAGACAGTACTCGCTCAGCAACGCTCGCTTAGCGGGCAGAACACTCGCTGAGGCACACTTGGTACAGTTCGTTTCAAACTTAATGGCGGTTCGGAACATGAGGCGAGTCGCTGCGATGTACCAATTTCATAATTATGTCAACTGTTGAGGGGTGGGGTACTGCGCAACCAAAAGCTAAATTTCGAGCCGCCATAACTTTGAATCGAACTGTATACGCATACCAGCGATTAATCGCTCGTCGCCGTTGCGAACTCGCTGCTCGTTGCTCGCCATCTGGTTTTTAGTTGCTAGCTCTACTTGCGCGGTGGGTCAAGTGCCTAAGGCACATATAGGACTCGCCCTTAAGTTAAGGGGTGTTACACTTACAGCTGACACATTGCGTGTTTTCTCTCTAATTCCCAAACGAGTAGTGAATGGTAATTCGGGGAAGGAGTGATGTATTGTGTCTGTTTGTTTCTTTTTATTTAGTGGTCCTTCGATAGTTCAGTTAAGGCTCTACGTTTAGGTGTATATTATTACGATATTTTAAAATCGTTTCATGTATTATTATATTAAATTTTATACCACCCTGTGCTATAATATGACTGTATGGGAAAGTCTTAAATAAAATTACCTGCTTGTAATAAGCAGGGCAGTTCAGATTTTGCTAACACTGTAAATAAAATAAAAAAACATTATTTAAAAAACTATTTTTATGTTTTCGACGATTAATAACAAATAGTTGCTGACAAAGCTGAAAAAACTAATACTTATGAGCAGACAAAAACTAAAGCATCTATTTTCCTCAAAATATACCAAAAACTCTACACCAGAAAATGCACCCAGAAAGCTTTATTATTCAGGCAAAGACCGTGTGCAGAGTAATCTAACACGGCCGTTTTAAACACAGTCAGAACTTGCAGCTGACAGCAACTAAAGCTATGCAGCTCTGAACAAAGTTACCAAACATGTGTCGGAGTTGTGCTGCTAAATCTTTTCGAAAGCGCTGAAGCATCTGCATTGACGTAATCGTGATGTGTAATATTTTGGTAAACGAAATTGGCTCTTGGCTTTTTATTGGGTTCAACAAAATTAAGAAAATCCGTTGCCGATTTGGTACGTTTTGAATATGTTTGGTATTACTTTAAAAAAATAATCATTGTTGTGTAACAACGAATTTTTAGGAGAGAAAAAGATAAGTATCACATTTTATTAACCGTGAAATTTCATAACGACGTCAATTTCCTGTTACCGTTGAGGCAAAGTTATTCCCCATTATTTTACTAAGATGTTTGTTCTTACATATTTTTGGTCCAAAACTCGGTGAATCGCCTAAAACATTATCCTAAAAGCAGAGAGTTATCTAATATTTAACACGAAAGTAACATTAGTTCTTAGCGAAGTCATTTTAATTATTCTTACAAATCTCTTCCTGAGGAAGCTTGCTCCAGAATCCAGATGGTACCGGTATGATCCGGATTAATGCGGTTAATGTATATCTAGACGCTGTTGCATGAAGATAGTGCTTTTTACAGCTTGTGAATCATTGAAGGTGAGCATTTTAGACTATAGATGAACATTAATTACAATTATAAATTATAAACTATAACCAAAAATATATTCATAAATTATAACAAAAAAGTTAAATACTTTTTAATTAGATACTTACCTACTATTATTTAAATAAACACTGTAATTTGTGTTAATATTCGAAAATAAATTAAAAATATTTATTTTAGAGCTAATTATAATTATAATTAAACTATACGGAACACAAGAAAGTTTTTTTTTTAAACAAACTTATTTTAAATAGACCAGCAGATTCCTACAAATCATAAAAGAATCTCATTCAAAATTATTCTTACAAAACACAACCAGATGACTCCAGTTCGCACCGGTTTGATCCGGATAAATGCGGCTAAATGATCTCTCGACTTTCCCGCCCTCATTATGGCACGCGCCAAATTAAGTGCAGCGCTTTTTTCGCTGTTCATTTAACGTAAGTAATTAAAGCTCACCATGGTTTGTGAGGTTTATGTCAAGGGTGGCTTCTGATCTTAATCTTTTTATGGTGTTGTCGTTTGAGGCTGTAATCTTGTTTGCTTTCGCACAATTATCTTGCTTTGCACTTCATTCTTTTACAATCCTAATAAGTGACGGTGCAGGTTTAAATTATAATAGGTGGTAATATTTCATATTTACGAGTATATTTTGCATATACACCGCATTTTTTTTGTTAATGACTGTCATTTTGCTTATTATTCCAAAAAATAAATTGAGCCGTCGTGGGTAGCGTAACAGATTTGAAACATTGAAACTGTTTTGTATAGAAAATATGCATGAAGGGATGATTTATTCAAATAAATAAATAAGGCATAATCAAAAGTATGGCATAATCAAAAACAAAATATTTCGATTTTTATAAAGAAAGACATTCTTATTTCTTTAAATTTTGTTTGCGTGTTGGCTGTTGGCAGCTGGCCGCGTCCTCGCCACACCAACAGCCGGTCTGACCGCTAGACAAGCGCGACCAATTTCCATGAAGTTTTCATAGAAATTGTACCTCCAGTCGCGTCGCACCTGTCTGCGGGAGCCTTTACATGTTTCACATCAATAAAACATCACTAACGAACTATTTATTAGTTTGTCATTATTGCGTCTAGAACAAGGGTAGCATTGCGTCATCTTGCTTAGAGCTATACCTAGTTACGCTTTCATGAAACTCGAAAATCAGATGAAGGCCGACTTTGGGTCGTAACCACCGGCTTATTTTTTTGTAGCCCAGAGTTAAACCAAAACCACACCGAACTTTACCAACGCAAATTCAATTTCAAGGTCTCGTGAAAAAATATGAAGAATTTTGTAGAGGAAATTCATTTGTAGAGCTTATCTGCTACGATACTTTTAAAATCCTTTTGCTCGTTTACGTTCATACATCTGGCGGCGCCTTCACCTGCCCTTACTGAAGAACCTCACCAATAAAGTCAATCCTCCTAAGGTCCTTCTAGGGCGTCCCCTTCTGACGTTTCCACTCACATCTGCCTTGTACCTTTTGTTTGTCATCTTTCATTCATCCTCTCAACATGTCCAATCCATCCAAGCCAACTCTTTTCAATTTCTGTCACTAAAAGAAGAAATCTTTTATACCGCAACGTTGCCATAACACAATTTTGCAGTTATCTTATTGGAATTGTGAATAGAGCTGATACCTACAATAATACACCGGTACAACTGAGTGAGTGGTCTGTATTGAGGATTGCATTTTATTGAGTAACCTCGAGAGAGCGACCGAACAGCGTGGTTTTAAAATTTCTAGAACAACGAATAGAGAATCGTATTTCTTGTTGAATTACTAATAGAAAAGTATGGAAGAAAAATGCATGTTGCAAAATTTTTATTATGATAATGTTTTTTTTGTTGAAATAATGTTTTTTTTTCTGTGTTAATTATTGTACAAAGTGTGTCTGGATTTTCCAACACTTGATTATTTTCAGTTTTTGAGAACGGGGCCTAAAACGGCCATATTAGCAATTATTCTAAAAGCAGTTCATTTCCTGAATTTCCAGCTGCCATTAGCAATTCCTCTAATTTGACACAAAAGCAATTCATAAATTGCGGAACATTTTACGAATCTCCATAGAAAACTGTCAAACAGATGAATTGTTTCGTAATATGAATTTCACGCAGATCATATTATGAATTGACAGATTGTGACATTTTACGATGATTCATAATATTTTCCTATTATGATTCTGCCAAAGCAGCCGTTTTAAGCCCAGTACCTGGTAGTAGGTTCACTCGTAGCCTAAAAAACTGAACTGGTGAGTCTACTAGCTTTAATTTCATAAAAATAATAACACATTTGATACTATAGATTCTATTTATAAATTCTGAAGACTCTTAGCTAAAAGATTTTCCGGATAAAAGAAAACCCAACGTTGTATAAAACCCAGTAGCCTACTAAAAGCTGGTTTTTATTAACATTGAAGTCCGCTCTGTAAGTAGTTCCGACAAAGCGCAGTTAATTGCTGTTAACGTACGCTTTAAAGCGCTTCCGACTATGTGCAGCGGGAGATGTTTGAGGATTTTATTATACTAGCTTAAAGTGCATCGCAATGTGGGGATTTAAATACACTGTGAATTGATTATTGTGACGCACCTGAGTGCTGAGATGGAGGAATGAAGCTAGCGCAGTGACGAGCGAGTGAGTGATTTGGATGACGACTATTCTTGGTCAGTGATGAACTGATGATGATCGGTCATGATAGCCCAGCCCCTCATGCACGAAGTTGTTTCTCATCCGGGTAAGTGCCAGTGTGACGTTTTCAACTGATAGTTTTGTATCTTCTGTAACAGGAAGATTTAAAAAACCAGCTAAGTGCGAGTCGGACTCGCAGACGTAGAGTTTATATTTTAAAAATAGGTACCTACTTTTGTGAAAAAAAACACGTTTCTTATATGGAGACCCCTTTTAATTTTTATTTTTATTATTTATTGATAGAATGACAATAAAAATACATTAATCTGTGAAAATTTCAAACGTCTACCTATTACGATTCATGAAATACCGCTCGCTGACAGACACTCAGACAGCGGAGGCTTAGTAATCGGGGTTTGTGACACACTTAAATGAATGCACTTGCAAATTCTTGTGAAACGAATGTTTTGGGTAGATTGTGGCGGTACCTACATCGCCACATTCAAACTACGCATCAAAGACCTGACGTCACACAAAAATCCTGACGTCACAAAAATCCTGCATCGCGCAATTAGAGTTTACCGTGCAGTGAACATAATTATATACAAAAATCCAATATCAATCATTGGGCAGTTGCCCGCCAGACAGAACACCCGTCTGGTCGGAGGATCCTCCCTTTTCTATGGAGGATGAGTGAACTTTACTCCCTGTTCCTCATACTCCTAAAAGATAAATAACCGGCCAAGTGCGTGTCCAACCTCGCACAATGAAGGATCCCGTAGTTGGGACGAATTTATCCAACAAACGTAACATTTTAGTTGAAAAACTTGTTCTCCCATACATGTTTTTGCCACTGAAAATTTAAGTTAGTCGATTATTACTCGGTAACTTGTGGAGCCTACTTAGCTGTGATAGTTTTCCTTTTAATTTCGTTATGTATACTACTATTGTGAATTTGTACACATAATTTCAAAACCAACTATTTAGCTGGCAGGGGGGGGGGGACTTGACTCTAACAAAAATTTGCAGTTTAACGCTTAATATTTCGCAAACGAATCCCTGAATCCAAAAATGGTTTTCACAAACACACTCAACTTTCTAACGACACTTGGTCGGCGTTATGTATATACATGGTTACTGGTAACTCGACGTATTCCTTGCAGGACGTCATAGTAGGGTTAAAATGCAACAAATTAAGCCACCAAATGTTCTACCGAAATTCAGTAGTTTTTGAATTAGTTAAGAGTTTTAGTTTTTGAAGTAATAGCAAAAATTACAAAAAATTTAATGTTTTGTTAGTGATATTTGCCAAAGTTTTAGGCATTATTGAACTTTTAATTATTAACAAAGGTCTGCTACGGCGTCAACTATGATAATAACTTAAATTTCAGTACAGTCGCGCCGTAAATCATTTTTAAATTGGTTTCAAATGATTTAATCTGGGATTTTTCATTAAAAAACTAAAACTCTTGACTAATTCAAAAACTACTGAATTTCGGTAGAACGTTTGGTGGCTTAATTTGTTGCATTTTAACCCTACTATGACGTCCTGCAAGGAATACGTCGAGTTACCAGTAACCCTGTATAATATCAAATTCCAGCTTTCTAGTACCAACAGTCTCTGAGCTATCCCGCGGACAGACGGACCGACAGACGGACATGGCGAAACTATAAGGGTTCCTTGTTGATTACAGAACCCTAATAAATAAGCAAAGAATTTTGATAAGGTACTTAGTTTAGAAAATTCATAAAGACAAAATGCCATAATCATAAATATTTATCATTCGAATTCAAACGGAAGGTATTAATTGTATGTCCCTACATAATACCAATCCTTAGCCGGGTCAAAATTACTTAGGTACTTACCTATATCTAATCAATTTTATATTCCAAACAATACCTATTCACGAGACCCAAACGGAACAAACCATTCATCGCGTCCGATGTCTTTAGGATAACATTCCACATTACCACAATTTGTTGAAAGATTAATGTCCTCTCTTTATCCCACGCCCACCACTGGACAATTACTCCAGAACTGGTGTGATGCGGGTCTCTCCGTAATTTGTTTGCGAAACAAACAATTGTTTGACGTTTTTGTGTGACAACGAGACGCGAACACGAGTTTGTAACGTTTTGTTGGAGGCTTTTAATTTATGTTTGTGTTGTAGTTGGAGGAGAATTTAAAGGAGATTATGATTTGTCTTTTGAAGAGAACGAACAAATATTTGTGATTCTTGAACAGTTTAATCACTGTTTTCGGTCTCGTCAATTAATATCGGTAAAGGAAAATCTAGATTTAGGTGTAATATAATATTACCAACACGAAAGTAAGAGAGAATGATAATTTTGCTATTTATTCTCATATTATGACTAAATATTTACGTAACACTCGATCAATCACAATCTGTTTCATTTTGACAGTTCAATAAAAAAAGAAGAAAATCATAGACCAAGGCTTCATCATTTGTTTGAAAATTCTTCTGCTCGACAACGTAAATTTTAATTACGCAATGAATATTGTTGAATTGTCAAAATGAATGGCATTGGGATGCAAGTGTGTTACGCAATTACCCTTAATGACAGACTTTTCAGTCATGTTAGACCTCGTTTCGAGTTTGATGATAATCTGGAAACGGCAGACAATAAATGAAAGGGTGCTAATACTAATGCATAATGACTATTTGAAAAATATTAAATAAATCCTAACATCGAATTAAAAAAAGTGATTTTTCTAACAATCAAAATGGTATTGATGAGTCAATTATAGATGTTGCCGATCAGCCGACTAGCTTTAGTGACTAATTATTGCATATATTTGATTGAATTTTCATATGTAGACTGGGAACGTCATTAGATATAAGCAATTTAAATTATTTTCATATAGTCGTCTCCACCTTTTATAGCAGCTGTAAACATAATAATGTAAATTCGAACGATTTTTTAATCGAAAATGCTACCTATTCTATAGCATTTTGGTTTAAATATTTGCATCAGTATCACCCATAGATGAATAAAATCTTAAAACTAAGTAAATATTATGGGCAAACAAACTGAGTACTTATAATGTTCAATTTCAAAATCATTCGAATTTACGTTATGTATGAATTTCTATTACTCCGCGCGTCTGTGTTTAGGCCCAGCAGGGTTGACAATGTTGACATAATCTTTTTGTTCAAATTCCATAAAAATTATTGTCCTCATCAATTTTGTCCTCGATTCAAAAGGTTTCTTTTTTTTAGGGTTCCGTACGCAAAGGGTAAAACGGGACCTAAGGCTCCTTTCTCTGTCTGTCTGTCCGTCTGTCACCAGGCTGTATCTCATGAACCGTGATAGTTAGACAGTTGAAATTTTCACAGATGATGTATTTCTGTTGCCACTATAACAACAAATCTCAACAAATACTAAAAAACAGAATAAAATAAATATTTAAGGGGGCTTCCATACAACAAACGTGTTTTTTTTTGCCGTTTTTATAGATAATGGTACGGAAGCCTTTATGCGCGAGTCCGACTCGCACTTGGCCGGTTTTTAAACCATACGTCTGTAAACTGAAAGTTCACATTAAAATATAGCACGGTCATGTTTGTAGAATTCGAAGCGTGATGGAGTCACGACACAATTTCCGTTGCAACTCCGTCTCGCCGGGATATTGCTTATAACATAAGTAATACATATGTGTATGTAGCATTCACTGCCCTGTGGACATAAATACTTTGACGTTTTCTACCATTGCTAGGTATTGAATCAAGACAATCGATTGCGAAAAATTAAATACAACCATGGATTCATAATCATGTCATAGGTGTAAAGTGAACAATTTCCATATTATTATGTGGCTTAATTATTTTGTACTGCTTAGGCGCTGAGCAGAGGAGCTCGTGTCTAAGTAATAACAGCCGCACTGGTCGATCTATTAGGTTAAGCTACGCTTGCTGGGTTGGTCCGTGGATGGGTGACCATCTTTACATACCGAGACTCCTTCTCAGAAAGTACGTTAAGCTGTTGGTCCCGCTGTCACTCGTGGATGTTTGACAGTCGTTACGGGTCGTCAGAAGCCCGAAAGTCTGACAACCAGTCTTACCAAGGGGTATCGTATAACCCAGTTACTGGGTTGTGAAGGTCTAATAGGCAGTCACTCTATGTAAAATACTGGTATTCAGCTGTTTCCGGTTAGAGTGGAAGCATACCCCAAGATAGTTGGGAAAACCAAAAATATCTGCCTCTCTTGCCTGAAACTTCGCCTAGGTAGAAGCAATTTTCAAATTCTAAACAATTTCATTAATTTACATTTCCACATTTCTAAACGGCACCCTTTTCAGTTTCACCCCCTCGACAACTAAACATTGCAAGCTCACAATGCATGAACCCCACAAATTCTACAACTGTATGATTCCAATTATGCGTCAGTATAATTCAAAATTTAATAGGTACTGCAGGACAAGTAAGGGAGGTGGCAGGCTTAGTGCTAATTTACATAGTACGTAGGTACCGGCCTGTCTAGACATGCTAACTCATTACTAAAACCCCTTTTAGTAACCACTTGAAGTATGGACAGCAGAGAAAGCGGTGGAGACGGTTTTTGTGGCAATTTTTTGTTAACATTAACGTGTTGTTAGTACGATATGGACGTAAAGAGTCGTGATAGGTTATCTAACTAGTTTTTTTATCTCTTTTTAACTTTTCCAAAATAAGTCTCCTCGTTCACTACTCTCAACTCGACGAGCTCGTGGCAAGTAATAACAACCGCACGTATCAATCTATCAGGTTAAGCAATGCTTGCCGGGATGGGTGGCCATCTTTACATACTGAGACTCTTCCGTTCCTCGGAAAGCACGCTAAGCCGTTGGTCCCGGCTGCCATTCGTGTATCTTTGACAGTCGTTACCTACGGGTCGTCAGAAGCCCGAAAGTCTGACAACCAGACTTAAACCACGCCACGGGGTATCATATTACCTAGTTTCCGGGTTGTGGAGGTCAGATAGGCAGTTGCTCCATGTAAAATACTGGTATTCAGATGCATCAGGTTAGACTGGAAGTCGACCCCAACATAGTTGAGAAAAGGCAGGCAGATAACTCACGTACTGACTTATTAGTATTACTTTTAAAAATGTTAGGAATATTGTAATATCGTATACTTTTACAATGTTTGTAAATATGTGAGCACCATGTACCTGTCATATAACTAATTTATTTGTCATTGCTCCATTTATAATTCTTTTTACCTTTTGTGGGACAGTAATCTTATTGTGGGTGCATGGTCTTCACATATAATTATATAATTCATGTATACAAAATATTGTAAACATTTTTGAAAAGAGTAACGGTGGAGTTTCTTGCCCATTCTTCTCCATACGAAAGCTACCTATTGGAATGGGCAACTAGAATCAATTCTATTTCTTTGTTTTTCATTGACGTTCAAAAGTGCCTTTTATGTGCCTATTTGAAATAAATTCTTTGACTTTGACTTTAACTTTGACTTTGATTCAGATTGAAGTAGAAGAACAACTTTCGTCAATACAAGCACCACTAGACACTAGAATAACTTTTGTGAAAGATAGATACTAATCTATGCGGTTCCGATATGAGTCTCTTAAAGAAAACGGAAAATACGCACCAGTGGAGGCTAGTTAGATTCAGGCCGTGTCTTAGTAAAAGCGGTCGTCGCGCAAATACGCGATTAATTTTCTTCGAACACGTTGTTAAACCCAAATGCGTCGTCGCACCGACTTCGAATTCCGTTTTTCCAAACGAATGAAAGATAAATTGTCGCGAGGGACGTTCGATTTAATTTTTTTTTAGTTTGGGAATTCATCAAATTATTGACTTCTCCCGCTCTTCGTGTCAGACTTTTACTGACTAACAACCACCCGTGTTCCTTCAGCTGCCTGTTGCCAAGGGTCCCGGTATCCCTTTCGGACATTCCCGCAACCCTGGTAGACGGTCGTTCGACCTAATATTATGATCACGTGGTCATACGTGATGATGATGAAGGTGCAAAGGTAAAAACAAAAGACAAGAGCGAATTAAAACGGCAATAATATACAACAACTCTACGGAAGTCTTGTTCAAATTATGGTCACGTAAGTTCGCAAAGTCCAGGTATATCGCCTACCCATCTAAAAACTGACCGGAGTAGTTGACGACCAGGGGAAAGCTTCTAGAATAGTCTATGGGATAAATTTTATATTTAGACGTTAAATTATTATATTTTCACCGTCCGAAACGGCACAGGCTTTTTCTAAATTACATTCTAGGACGATGTTGGGACGTCCTCATGGCTCTTGCGATGCCTGTCTATATGTACTTATTTTGTTTTTACTAACTTATTTTAAAATAATTGTAATAAATAATCAATTAGATCAGTAACAATATTGAAGATCTTCTTTCGCTTAATGATCATTTCTATGGACGATAATTTTTAATGATGACTATTTTGTAAAGTTATTCTTTAAATAAAATGGTATTGTATAGAGATCTCTTTCTAAACTCTCTCACTCCCTCACACTACCCTCCAGACTTATACCTTGTAAAGTATACAATCATGAGTTTTATGTTTCCATACATTACACTCAACATCTCGTACCAATACCGTGAGTGAACGCAGATGTGAAAATAATCGTCCGCGACCTCCTCACATAGATTCCAGACAAAACAGCGCTTTTTTCATCCCCTCGAGGGAGACAGCGCTGTAAAGCGCACGTTGATTGCAAGACAAAAGCCTTGCGGGGACTGCACAAAGAATTTTATTGTAAAGTGGAAAGTGTATTGAAGTTGGATCATTTTTTTATCGTGTCATAGGTAGATTTTCATTTTTAGGGTTCCGTATCAAAATAGGACCCTATTACTAAGATACGGCTGTCTGTCCGTCTGTCGCCAGGCTGTACCTCATGAACCGTGATAGTTAGACAGTTGAAATTTTCACAGACTGATGATGTATTTCTGTTGCCGCTATAACAAAAAATACTAAAAACAGAATAAAATAAATATTTAAGGGGCTCACATACAACAGACATGATTTTTTTGCCGTTTTTGTAGATACGGGTACGGAACCCTACGTGCGCGAGTCCGACTCGCACTTGGCCGGTTTTTTATTACTATGATTAAGTAACTATATATCATACCTGGGAAATACTTACCTAATACCTATTGAATGTTTTTGGTACCGAGCTGGAAGACAATCAGTTAAAAATGACAAACACTTATGCTTAGGTAAGTAATTAAGACGAAATGGCACTAAAAGAGTGTTTTTTTTTAATTACTATAGCTTCTTCTCGGAACTTAGCTATTCCGAAATTTACCACTCAACGGATTTCGATGAAATTTGGCACATGGGTAGACCATGACTCGGAGAAGGAAATAGGCTACTTTTCAATATGGATCATAGACGAAGACGCGGGCAACAGTAAGTACTTAATAATAACGCAGCTGAGATAAGTTTAGGTACTTTTGATTGCTGCTATAGCAATGAACATAAAACCCAAGAACTTCATAAAACTACACTGTAAAAGTCTATCTTACAAAGTTACAGTACCTACGTCTGAGAGACGTGCGTCTTCATATGATGCGACGCTTGATTGCAGGCACTAGGCAGCTTAACGCCAGGCGATCAACACCGTATTGAGATGCGAGAACTTTACAAAAGAAGTCTGTCTCACGTCACTAAGTTGTACCTCGTCTGCGAGGCGTGCTTCCTCATAAGATGCGCCACTTGCAGGCTCTACTTATAAAAGCATTTACCACACCCCTTTGCGATCTTCTTTTAGTCACTAGTAAAGTAACTAGCAAGCGCCTGCTTGACTTGAAACTTAGAAAAGACAAAAAAAAAAAGTTGCCAAGTTGCCTTTTTGAACCGACGGAGGAGGTTATATAATTAAGTTTCTTTGTGGATATGCCTACCTGCTGGTAGAGATAGAGGCACCAGATTATAATTATTAAAATATTGTGTAGAACTTAATAATATTCCAACTTTTTTTCTATTGCTATATAATAAAATATCTAACTAAGAGGCTGGTTCTAAAAAACCCAGAATCTGGCCTTTTCTTTTGGTGAGTATTATTTTTTACTTTACCACTAGAAGAAAACGTTTCTAGAATAGATTTAAATTCTAAAATGTCCAAAAAATGTGGAACGCTTCACGATTTTGCGTGTCATCCTTGCGCAGGGGCCATGCTAATCTTCTCTGTATCGTTCCAATTTTAGTATATGTACTGCCGAAGCAAGTACACTTGAAAGGTTAGATTTATTTGATATATGATTCCTAGCAAAAAAACTTAACTTGCGCGATGTAGGACTTTTTGAGTATACAAGAATATCGAATTATTTTTTGCTTTCAATTAACATTGATTATACAAAGATGACTATTTTATTTTATGTTACGAATAAAGTTCTGAAAATTATTTTATATAATCTCTAAAATAACTTATTTAAAACTATTCTGTAAAGCATTTATGACAGCGCCATCTAGGCGTAACATAGTGAACTTACTTCTATTGAAACGAACCAAATTTCTCTACCACAAAACAATTATTAGAACATTAAAATTAAAATTTAATAATTCGGTAGATATATATAATACATATCATACAATTATTTTTATATTGGAGAAGAAATCATAAAAAAATGTGCAAATTGAGTGCAACTTGGTTCAACAGTTACACTTTGTTTTAGATAGATGGCGGTAGTAATACGAAAGCGCCATCTGTGTATATAAAGTTGTACTCTAAGAGAAATCATGGTCTCACAGTGTGTCCCATCAAGTTCTTCAGTTTCGTTATAGATGTCACTTTTTACCAGAATAACAATAATCTAAAAATCTCGTTGGCTTATGTGGGTATTCCATTATAATTTTATTTTATGCTTTATAAAACCATAACCATGGATTGGTCGATTCAAAATAATCACTTTCAGCTGATAACCATTCTAAGAATAAGAATCATTTATTATTTAAAAAACATTTATGTACATAAATTTAAATACTGTGATTGTGATCTGATGACACATTGATAGAAAAATATTCTTAAATTAACTCAATTTAGGCCTTGTTTCACAAGAAAACTAAACCTTCAATATAATAATGCAACAGACAAAAGATCTTGATCATTCAATTATACGTATTCTGGGCACGTTTTCTCTAGATTTTCCCTAAAAACGACTGTAATGACCGACAGAAGCCTACCATCAGTCATTAGTAAGTACACGAGAGATATAAACAATGATAATAGCCGTGATATACTGAAACACATAAAAGTTACGTGGGACTAGTGTTGGGACCCGTCCTGGGATTTTTATTATTCTTGAAAGTCCGTAGACTTCAAAAAAATATCTTAGTACTTACATAAATAGGTTTGAATTGAACTTTTGTGGCGGGTGCCTCAGAGAGGACTATGTTCAATAATGGATAACTGATAATGCCAACAGCAAGGAGTTTCTGCAGACACTCTCTTGTACTCGAGGGGCTCGTGACTAAATAATAATAGCCGCACGTCTCGATCGTAGGTTAAGCTTCACTTGCTTAGGTCAGTCAGTGGATGGGTGACCATCCATTACACATCGAGACCTGGCTGTACCGGCTGTCATTTGTAGATCTTTGACAGTCGTTATGGGTAGTTAGAAGTCGGAAACTGACAACCAGTTAGACTACCTACCCAGACTATCGTATTACCCAATAACTGGGTTGTGGAGGTCAGATAGGCAGTCGCTCCATGTAAAATACTGGTATTCAGCTGCATTCGTTTAGACTGGAAGCCGACCCCAACATAGTTGGGAAAAGGCTAGGCAGATGATGAGACACTCTCTTGTACTGTGTATCTATGTGTAGAGATGGGTACCTATAATAACTAAGTTATAAAATAAAATGAAGTCGAAAAAAATAGGTCCGCTGTCTTGATTATGTAAATTCAACACGTTTTAATCCAACAAAAGAAATAAAAATGAAGTATAAATTGCAATCATGTCCTGTCCTGTCTTACCTTAACATCTTTATAAATCCCGTAGTCCCATTTAAAATCTCAATTAAACTTTTTATGTTAACCACTCCGACTGTTGTTTTAATGAATTTAAAACTCCAGCCGTAGACTTGAATTACAACTTGCCATCGTTGTTGCTTAACTTAACGGATTAGTAAGAAATACGAATAGAGGAGCTCGTGGCTAAGTATTATCAGCCGCACCGGGTCGATCCAACAGGTTAAACTACGCTTGCCGGGGTTGGTCAGTGGATGGGTGACCATCTTTACATACCGAAACTCCTCCGGCCTCGGAAAGCATGTCAAGCCGTTGGTCCCGGCTGTCATGGTAGTCAGAAGCCCGAAAGTCTGACCAGCAGTCTTGCTAAGGGGTATCGTATTACCTGAATACTGGGCTGTGGAGGTCAGATGTAGTCGCTCCATGTAAAATACTGGTATTCAGCTGAATCCGGCTAATCAGATTGATTGAGTGAGAAATACGAATAATCATAATTCTCGATAGCATGTAAATTCAAGTCCTGCTTTAAAACTCTGACACCAGGTTAGTCATTAACCACGCGAAAAGAAGAATAAGATCATAATTAATCATATGTATTATGATTATGAAACACGTATTAGTTATAAACATACACATAACATCACGCCTGTATTCCCCGCAGGGTTAGGCAGAGTTACCTTACGCAAAGTTACCTTTAGTTAGGCAGAGTTACCTTTAGTTAGGCAGGGTTACCTTTAGTTAGGCAGAGTTTTCTTTAGTTTGGCAGAGTTACCTTTAGTTAGGCAAATTTTAATACAACGATGAAAAAAAAAATGTTTTATCCTAATTATTTAGATAATAAGAAAGAAAGAAAAGCGTGCCTATGAAATGAAATGAAATGGTTTATTCTGTAAATAGGATATCGGAACCACTTTTACAAGCCATATTTAAAAAAAAAGCTAGATGAGGCTATATTGGCATTGCATCAGAAAAATACACCTTAAACCTTATAAGATATAAATAATATTGTCTATAGTTTAAGTTTATGTAGACCTTAATTATGTACTTGGGGCGGAGACCTGGTGGCCTGAAATACAAGCTCCAGCTTAGCTTAGGCACCAGTCTCCCACAATATTCTTTTTTTTTTGAGCTCATGACGAGACAATAAGATTCTGTGTTACAATTTTGTAAGAATATTGTGGTGAGAAGATAAATAATTAAATTATTAAAAAATGAATAATTATATTATTTATAGTTTTCTATAAAAACAGAAAAAAATTATTAGAATGCCAAAAGGGCCTCAGTTCAGCATAATGTCAGATGGCAACACAAAGTGTTCCACCTGACGCTGATTTTCAGCTGCAACCCACGAGTGTCATACGATAGAATAATAATATAATATATTAAAAACTGATTTACATAATAAGATAGAAGAAATAAAATAAGTACCTAATAATTAAATTGTGAATGTTTTATAAATAAAATATAATATTTAAAATGGCAACATTCCGTTTAGTCAGCATGGACTTGCGCGCCGCCGCCGCCGTCTTAGAGTAATCTGT
The DNA here is from genome assembly GCA_949152455.1 of Lithophane leautieri. Lineage (NCBI taxonomy): Eukaryota > Metazoa > Arthropoda > Insecta > Lepidoptera > Noctuidae > Lithophane > Lithophane leautieri. The sequence continues at coordinate 1,811,578 of OX424469.1, read as the reverse complement.
GCGCACAGCTGTTAAAAAAAACGAATTACCATATAATAACGTTATAATATGTAATAACGATACCCATCGATTCTGCGAAGTTTAGCTAGATAATTTAATTTGACTCAGTATAAGTATGGGAAAATAGGGTAAACGCTATTGAAGTAATATATTCAAAATCCTAGCCTAGAATTAAGAGATCACATAAATAACTAGAGTAGGTACCGCAAAATGTTCTGAATTTCCATCCCGAAATTCCCGTTTTTTGTTCGTAAATCCCGGGCTACAAGTTGTCAGCACTATTTGTAGGGCTTGAGTCCGGGAACATTACTCTACACTGAATCCCTATGCTTAGTTTCGCAACATATCGCATTCAGGGTTATATTGGGCTGTTTATATGTACCTAGGTATATTAATATAATTATGTTTTAGTGGAGGTTGTGACTAAGTAATAACAGCTGCACGGGACGATCGATCAGGTTAAACTACGCTTGGATGGGTGACCATCTTTACATACCAAGACCTCTCCGTGCCTCGGAAAGCACGTTAAGCCGTTGGTCCCGGCTGTCATTTGTAGATCTTTGACAGGCACACATAAGTGAGTCCATCAATTCCTGATTGCGGCCAAGGCTTGTATATTATTAGGTATTATTTTCAAATAATGCACGGAAATGCAAACTGAATAAATTAAATAAAAATTCCAGTATCAATGGCGAACAATTATAATTTTTCATGCGCAACGATCGTCCGTCAATGACACAGTTGCAGGCCGACAGTAATGTACTATAGTTGCCTTGAGCAAATAGAATACGTCATGTAAGGATTGCACATTTATCAGGTATCGTTTTGAATAGCATATTCTAAAATGATCAAATTCAAGTGTAAACAAACCCTGTTCAGGTTAAATTTTTACGCAATCAATCACTAAAGGGAATTACTAAAAAAAATTATTTATCTCTATTTTGAAAGTTTCCATTTTTTATCTCACCACTTCTTACAACAATTGTTTGAAAAATATTTTTAAATTGTAATTGAATAATCATCGATGAAAATAGTATTAACCTCAATTGTCAAATGAAAAACGACTTTAGGGTGATTTAAAATTAGAAGTTAAAGTTTTTAAATAATCAAACCAAAGCACTCAATTTGTATGTGGCATACATTCGTACGTTTTCTGATCCATTTGTTGACATTTTCATCAAATAGTCTTTGAACAGACCATAAATGACATCTTTATCTCATACGAAGAGGGTAACTCTTCGTATGAGATAAAGATGTCATTTTACGTAGGTATGGTTTAAAATAAGTTATCTAAATCAGCATCAGCAGCAGCTATAGCAGTCCACTGCTGGACTTAGGTCTCTCCAATTGCACGCCATTCTGCTCGATTCTCGGCAACTCTCATCCAGCTGTTTCCTGCCACCCTGCGAAGATCGTCGGTCTACCTACCCTGAGGGTCCTGCCTTACGGTTATCGATTCGCGGTCTCCACTCAAGTACACGTCTACCCCAATGGTAATCCGTTCTACATCTGATATGGCCGTCCCATTGCCACTTCAGTTTGCTTATTCATTGAGCTATGTCGACAACATTGGTCCTCTGCCGGATGACCTCGTTCCTTTAACAAGCTACGATCATTAATAAAATATTGGTTCTTTCCTAAGTGTTAGGCAATATTTTCCTAAAACTGAACTCAACAAAACTTCGCAAATTAGAATTTATTATTTCCAACAAGGTTTTTTCGTCGTGTTTAACGAAAGTTTTTGAGGTAAAATCTCACCGTATTATATTACCTACTGAAAATATTTTCCTTTACGAAAAATTCTTTGTAAATTTTTTGGGAAATAAAAAGCTAAGATTCCTCCTTCTTACTTAACTTAAAACTGGCGTAACATAACTTCACTAGAGGGCACGAGGTGCACTACATTGGTAACAATGAACTACAGTCAGTAATCTAAGACTGGACTGACCTTCAAAATGTTTTGTGGTCATGCTAAGTACCTATCCATCAAATCATGCTGAGTAACTTTAAGTTAAGTATCTGCAGTAACTCTGCAATCTTCCTTAGGGATGGTGGGCAGTCAGCTATAAGCTCTCGTTAAGGCGGTACCCTGAGCAAAACGCCACTTTAGCCGCTTTTTTGGTAGTTTTTAGGAGCTATCTACTTGTTATTTAAAAAGAAATAACAAATAATAAAAATACATTAATCTTCTACATAATCTTAATTCCAAAATTGTGCATTTCTTTTTTTTGTTAAAGGTGTATTTATATGTTTCTTTCCTTCCAACGAAACCATAAAAATGAGAAATAATCTTTGTTACCATGCATCTCCTCGTAAAGTAAACATTATTTAATTTTGCAACTGACACTAATGGATAGACAATTAAATAATGAACATTTTGTAATATTTTTTTTTTTTTTAAATATTTGATTTTATAAAGATTTTATCCTAAAATTTGGGCGTATTCACTACTGTAACTCACCGGGATTCAGTCTACAAAGAGGGAACGAATTTATTTTGCTCAGGGTACCGCCTTAAACTAAGGCGAATCCCACTCGAGATGCGGTACTTTATTCGCTCGCGCCAACTATGTGGCGTACGGTATGCCAGCAACTACTTTGTGTCAACTAACTTGCCTGGAGATGTAGCCTGGAGGAGTTGTAGACCCTCTTAGTCGATAGTTGATTTTACAAAACTTTGAACTCCATATTTCATTATTATATTGAAGTCGTCGTAACGGTCGCAGTAACTTTGTCTTTAACTCAAACTTCACCTTACTGCCTTGTATTGTATGTGATAATATTTTTGGTTGGGAAAGATGCAATGAAACTAAACATTTTAAGTCATAAGTACTAACTTATCATAAGCCTAATGTTTGTAGATTATTTGGCAACAAACGATGTGTCTTTGACGTTGACATTCATGTACAGTGAAGTTGTTATGAGAATTCGTATCTCTATGATGACGATTGAAAGTGTTTTTAAACCAATTCTCAGTATTTCTTTGCATGAGAGGCTTTAGTCCTGATGTAGGTAAATAACAGTCATTCGTAGATCTTTGACAGTCGTTAAACTCAAAAGTCTGACATCTAGTCTAACTAGGAGATATCGTGTTACCCAGTAACAAGGGTTGTTCAGGTCAGATAGGCAGTCGCTCTATGTATGAACATACACAAAAAAACAAATACAAACAGACGAACATAGAAACTCCTCCTTTTTGAAGAAGTCGGTTAAAAATACTGTAATGAGCTGCATCCGGTAAGTTAAGCCCAACGTAGTTGGGGAAAGTCTAGGCATGCAGACAATGATATTACTTCAAAGTATAACATAACATCACGCCTGTATTTCTTAAAGGGTTAGGCAGAGGTGTACTTGTAGTACACCCACAGTTCGCCAGTTATGTTTGAGTCCCATGTAATAGGGCGCGAGCCTATTTCCATCAACCGGGCACTAATCCAGACTCCGGTCTGCTACAAAGCAATTTCAGATAGAATAAAATACTTAACACTTTACCTGACCCGGGAATCGCACCCAGGACTTCATGCTCAGCAGTAGCGCTTGCGAGCACTAGACCAACTAGGCAGTGATATTTTACTTTCTACCTAAAATTAATTCTGTGAGTTAGTAGAAGTTCTTATTTTATTAAGAGCAAGTTTTAAGAGAATGTTTTCCATCAACATACCTACTGTGAAACCACAGACCGTGTTGTTCTTTGATGGTTTATAAGAAGCTCGCTTTTGAAGCTAACATTTCACTTTGATAAAGTTTGTGAGTTTTCTTGGAAATTTAATTTTGGTTATGATTATGATAATAATTAACTACGTTAATGTAGGCATAATTACTTGGATGTGCTTACTATTGTAGGTATAAGTAAATACTGTGAATGATTGTTCTATATTATAATAATGCATGTAGAAGAAATACAATGTGAAGGACGTTCATTAAACCAGTCTTGGCTCGACCACCGTGTTTGAATACTGTCTCCCTGTCTCCTAACATAACAACTATATTTATCACTTAATTCATTTGAACGTGTTTTTTAACGATGTGCTCGTGATCTTCGATTCCTTGAAAGCACTCTTTAAGGGCCTTTGATTTCCTTAGAATAAGCCTAAAGACAAGATGCACTGATTTATTTTCTTTAAAAAATGCTGTTTACTCAAGTAGATAGGTGGTACTATGAGCTGTTTACGTTCTGTTAATTACATGAAAATGTTTATAAAAAGCATTTAAAATAATCTCAACAAACATCAAATTAATTAATTACACCACAAGGAAATGACCGACAATTCACACTTCACTATACATACTCCATTTGAAATAAGATTAGACATTTGAATAAACTTTTTTTACAGTCTGTTCAAACGAGTTTAACTTCTATTGCGTTGGAAGCATGAAAAATGGTAGCTTCAGTAAACACTTGGTATTGTAACCACTTTTTTGCTTTTAATGCCATCCTTATACTTACGGTAGGTATAAAAGTCAAAATCGGTTTAACAGACTGTAAAACAGGTTTATTTAAATGTCTAATCTTATTTCAAATGGAGTATAGCCACAAAAAAAAAAATTAAAAAGCTGTTAAAAAAATCGATGGTACGTTACACATCACTCAATAAAAAAATATATCGGTCATTGATATAAAGATTGTAATGATGAGTATTTTATGGCTGAACGGAGTCACCTGTTGGTGCGGTCACCGTGAAATTATTTATACCCCATAACATTTAAGAGGATGTAATGAAGAGCCCTTTGATCGCTAATGGAATATATTGTTTGTTGGATTAGTATCGGTTACTTTAAATTGAAAGGAAGTCGTTGGTAAAGTAACTTATTATCAACCTACCATAGGTACGTACAAGGAACTCGTTTAAAAAAATGTGATAACCTATACTTTCTTCCTTTGTCTAAAACCTCCACTAAGCTTTCATTTATCTGTGTGAATACTATGCATACACTGAAAACACTTCTACTAAACAGTTAGGGCTGAGTCACATCGGGATGGCAGCGGCCGGCAGCGACGCAGCAAGCACTTTCAGTGTGAAATAATTTTAAACTTTATGTAAGTACTTAAAAGATCAGTATCGCTTGGTTCTGCCCGCGGCTGCCAGCGGCGACGCGAGGCCGTTCACGGCACCGCGGGCGGCCGCGCGCACCTCCGCCCCATTTCATGCGCCAATATGTTCATTTGTTTCTTCTTCGCCAGCGGTCGCCAGCGGCGACGCCCGCGCCGGGGGCCGCTGCCGACCGCTTCTGGCCGCTGCCATTCCGGTGTGACTCGGCACTTACGGTACAAGTCCGTAGCCGACTGCAGACACTTTTGAATTGTCAAGGAGTCTGTCAGTTAGTCAATTGTCAGAAAGTTTAAGATAGTTGCCCGTTCCAAAACGTAGACAGAGGCAACTAGCATCCCAATAATTCAACCGACAAAATACTTAATTCAAAGCTTCATAACACAACAAAATCTTGTAGGCATTTTCAATTCCAATTTACACTCCACCAATCGGGTGAAAGACCTCCTCTGACATAAAGCGAACGCCATCACCCGCGGCACCCACTTTAGGGGAACTTTATGATCGACATCCAATAAGATTTTCACGTGTTTCTCATCCGCTGAAACGACCCGTAGGTTAACGAAAACGAGTTTTATTGATACTTATTGTCGTTCAGGTTAGTTCAATCTTTCGTGAACTTCTTGTTCATGTTACAAAATGTGGAATTGTATGTAACGTTTTGTTACAACGTTTTAAACACACGTATGTGAAGTAATTACTGGTAAGTTCGTCCTACCAAGTTAAAAAGTATCGTACGTGTGTATCGTAACGTGTGTGCCAATTTTCATCGAAATCTGTTCAGCTTTTAGGCGTGAAAATGTAACAGACAGACAGAGTTACTTTTGCATTTAAAATATTAAGTATTAGATGGATTATACATAATACTGTCTGATAGAGGAACTCATAGCTTATTAATACCAGCCGCACGGGTTGATCGATCAGGATAAGTTACGTTTGCCGAGGTCGGTCCGTGGATGGGTAACCATCTTTACATATCGTAACCCCTCCGTGTCTCGAAACCCGGCTGTTATATTTTGTAGATCTTTGACAGTCATTACGGGTAGTCGGAGGACCGTATCATATCTGATATCCACACTTGCCATGGGGTATCGTATTTTCAGTATCTTGGTTGTGGAGGTCAGATAGGCAATCACTCCATGTAAAATACTGGTATTCAGCTGCATCCGGTTAGAATGGAAGCTGACCCCAACATAGTTGAGAAAAGGCTTGGCAGATGATGAGATGGATTATAACAATGTGACTGTGTTAGAGAAAAAAGTCTTATCTCAACCAAAGACGTCCACTACTTAATATTATAAAAGAAAGAAAGAAATAAATAAAAATGCGTTTATTGGGATTGTAGCAGAAAAATACACCTTAAAACTATAAAACAGAATATAAAAACATTTAAAAATTAAAAAAAAATAGTAGTCCATTAGTATCGGAAACAGGGTCCAAGCTACCGGTGGTCAGGGCTCCAGAGAGAGGAACCTCCTAACAATACGGGCCGTGTCCAGGAGTACCGCTTTCTGAATCAGGCCCTTAACCCAGCTTCCCACCGAGAGCCTCCATAGGTGTTGGTCGAGGCTCTTGGCTATTATGCCATTGGCTGATACGACTATCGGCACAATGATCGCAGAGTCCATTGAGTTATTATTTCTTTTATTAAAAACCTACATTTGTGTAAGACAAGTAAATGATACTTATTCGAATTATTCCATTCTACAATCAAGCCACTGTATGTAAGAGCGGAGTCTCCTAACACAGGCATATTTGCTTAAAAGGAGGCTCCAATATCTAGTTGTTAAGGTTTACTTGCTGGAATAATAAAAAAAAAAATCATTTTAATTTAATTTTTCATTATAGAAGTAATTTGAAACACAGAAAAGTGCTAAAGAATATATAAAACAATTGTGAGAGAGATTCCCAGCTCAATATTTTGATCTCACACGAGATTACTGTAATTTTTCTGACCTGCACATGACAACATCACCTCGGGCCAGGATTAGATCGTCCCATAATTATAACTATACAAATACACTAATAACTTTATTTACTTTCATAATGCAGTGTTTTACTTTGACACGTGCCGATCGTGTGCATTTACGAAGCTTGTAAGTAGAGGGTGTAATTGAGGGTAGATTACCTCTTTGGTTAGGTAGGGGTCGCAAGTGCAAGTGCTGAACTTGGGAGTCCTGCTTTCAATATCTAGGTCGTGCAAAGTGCTATTGGGATGTCTTATGGCATGATATATTTCTCAGTATCAGCTCGGAGTCTGCTTTTGTGCCCTGTTAGTGGGAATAGGTTCTCCCGTTAATTACCATTAACATAACTGGTGAAATGTACGTAGATGTCACTTCTTTCTTTTTTCTTTTTCGTGTGGTTAGTGAAAAACCGGTGTCAGAGTTTTTATGCCACCCATGAGTCTCTGACTTGGCATCTCATGCCATCGAAAAATATCTCTCAGGCATGCCGGTTTCCTCATAATAATTATAATTAATTATACACTGTACCTACTATATACACCTCTGACGTCCTCTTCGGGGAATACAAGCGTGATGTTATGTTATTACTGTGTTTTACTTGGACACGTGCCGTTCGTGTGCGTTTACGAAGCTTGCTACGTAGTTAGGGGTGTTATTTAGGGTAGATTGTTATGTAGTGCATTTTAAGTAAACTGCTATTAAAGTATTTTTTCGTTGGTAATAATTGCTTTATTAATAGGTAGCTGCACCAGTTAGGTTTTTGATGTGTGCCTTAGTAATAATGTGAGGAAAATGGCGACCTTATTGTGTTTATTAAATAATGTGTCATCATTGTAGAGACGGGAATTTTGGTAGATTGCTAGTGCTAACAAGCCTTTCTACCTTCTCTCCAGGTACCAGGATTACAGCAATTACTAAGCACCCTCGAAATCGTGTAATACTCAGCAGACACGACTTTTATTCACTTTTTTACGACCTAGTAAGGATTAAACAATTAACCGACCGCTGCAGGGTTTTAACTAATCTAAGACAATGTTTTGTTAGGATCGCGGTTGTGATTATGACTTCATTTAATTAATCCGGGGTTTGTGGAGTGAAATGTTGCTATGTTATTTTTTGTAACATTAATTGTTAATGCTAAATGTTAATTTATAAATATTATTTTATTCGATTATATTATTGTAATTGTATAAGTAGAGGGTTTAAGAAAAAACTTTGTTACGTATTCTTTCAGTAAATTCTGCATGGACAGTCAGAATTTTTTGTTTGAATAACCTACTAGCAACCATTAACATTTTCCCAATCGTTTTTCTTCATAAAATTGCAAATATTTATTTTCTTTACAAAAAATGTTAAGTAGGTACTATTTTTCTCTGCAAGGCTTTAACAAAATCCGAATAAAATTATCATACCTTTGAGTTCAAACAAAATAATTTAAAAACCAAATAGGTATTCGAAATTTGAATATCGATACCCTATTCAATACAAAATCCGTTGATTTTTTATTCTAAATACCGTACATTGATTTGATTCGATTATTCATCGGGTCACGATGTAATAATCAAATGCATCTTGTTTGCAATTTGATTCATAAATATGCAAGTCGAGTGGGTGGACCAATCCGATTGGCAGATATCTTGAGGGACTATCTACTGTTCAGAATGTACCTATGTAAATAAATTAGGTAATAAATAATATTACTTTTATATTTGGACAACATTATGTAATGGTAGACTGTAAAGGGGCCATTGTAGTTTTAAGATCATACGTTGTAAATATAATCTACATTCTAGCAAATTTAAATAAATATTAATTTAAATGACTGGAAAATTAACAGTACCTATTCTTCATTATGACACTGAGAGCTCAAAAAATTTAGTAATTCACAGATTAATTCCTTCCTGTGAATGTCTACTACCTTTCAAAATGAGTTCTTTCCTTCCAACGTTATTCAAATTGACAATATGAAATTATGAATTACGAAACAAATATTCTACGAAGCGACAAACCTCTTCACATGAACGAGTAACGATAATAAGCCTTAATATTCTAGATTACGGTTTAGATTACGATAGCAGGAGCTGAAGATGGGATGTAATCGAAAAATCTTGGAACATAATAACGCGAGAAATGAAATTGCTAAATTGTAAGGAACTTTTATTCAAACAAATTGTTCGCAGTTTTGTTTATTGTATTGGAAAATAATAATGATGTACAAGTATATTTTGGAGATATTTTCGTGTCGAACTTTTTATTCGCTGGATGTAAGAAAGAATAACAGTAACAGAAAGAAATTATAAAAAACAACTGTATCGCCATTTCGCCATGCAAGGTAGGCCGCGGTGAGATACTTTGATTATATACTCGCCTCTGCCCGTGGCTTCGCCCGCGTGGACCAGATAGCTGATGTTATAAAGAGTTACTAAGGTTACTTTTATTTTAGAAAAAAAATATAATAAAGAGTTCACACGAGTGAAATCGTGGGCATCAGCTAGTTTAAAATAAAATTATCTTCGTGTTACAACTTCAAACTTACAGTTCCAGTGACTACCATTGAATTCAACCCTCTTATATTTTCCGCGCAATTTCTCAATCTTGCACACTTCAGATACAAGATTTTACAAAAGACGTAAGTACTGGTTACACAATAGAACAATTCTCATACAAAAGTTACAAGTTGTATGACGAATCACCGATTGTGAGAGCCCTTCATTCATGGGATCCACTCGTTTCATACATCGGTGGCCATATTGATCGAGGATCTATTGATCGGTGTGAAATAATGGTTAATTTATGTCAACCTGTGACGAATTGGCTATCATTGTGTCTGTGGGCTGTTACGTTGGTTGATTGAGGGATACCGTGTTACAGATAATCGATGGTAGTCGTTTATTATGTCGATAAATGTTATTGTAGTGTCTAATGCAGTGACATTATTGGAATGGCTGGATGATATTTCAAGGGTAATTTGAATAGATAAAAACCGGCCAAGTGCGAGTCGGACTTGCACACGAAGAGTTCTGTACCAATCTACTATATTTAGCAAAAATCGCCGAAAAAAACACGTCTCTAGTATCAGGACCCCTTTCTTTTTTAGGGTTCCGTACCCAAATGGTAAAATAGGATCCTATTACTAAGACTCCGCTGTCCGTCTGTCTATCTATCTGTCTGTCTGTCTGTCTGTCACCAGGCTGAATCGTGATAGTTAGACAGTTGAAATTTTCACAGATGATGTATTTCTGTTGCCGCTATAACAAAAAATACTAAAAACCAGAATAAAATAAATATTTAAGGGGTTTCCATACATAAAACGTGATTTTCTAGCCATTTTTATAGATAATGGTACGGAACCCTTCGTGCGCAAGTCCGACTCGCACCTGGCCGGTTTTTTTTTACTTTATTTTATTTTTATTATTTGTTGTTCTAGCGATAATAGAAATACACAATCTGTGAAAATTTCAATTGTCTACCAATAGTTAGTTCATGACATACAGCCCGCTGACAGACAAACGGACAGAGGAGGCTTAGAGTAATAAGGTTCCGATTAACAGCCTTTATAAAGGTAGGTACCTATTTTAATAACTTACATGAACTTGGCTAAAGTCCTAATTGTGACGCCCTGACTTCACTTTAACCCTACCTAGTTGTCCGGACGCGATGACTCGCCTACAACTATGACAAATGTTCATTCTTTGAATCCAGTACTTGTTCATAGGACTACACTGTTCTCTCATACCTAATAGCACTGAAATACAATTGACATTTATTTAAGGGCGAATTTGACTAAACTTATATACCGAGAATAAGTAATCCTGCGAATAAATATTTGAATTTTTGACAGTTTTTCCATACAAAAATGTCAGATGACATATTTATTCCACTGAATAAAATATTTTTTTGGCTTTGATAAAATTAGTCCTAAGTGAAAATAAAATAATTTGGAAACTAGCTTTTAAATATGGAATAGGTACATACCTAGAGTATCAATATAAACAGGTGGGCAGCCTAAATTGATTAGGTGCCCAACGTAGCGTGAAATTACTGCGGTGTTAAATTCCGTAATAATATCCATCTTTTAATATTGGCAATGAAGTTGGTTTATATTTTAAATTACAGGCATCATGGGTATCGGTGGACGGTAATATTTATGATGGAAAGTTATTATTCTGGTATCAGCTGTTTGTGAATAATTACGCGAATTTACTAAGCTGGATTTCATTTTGGTAGTATAAAATTAAGGGCAAAATGATTTTCAGTTTTGACTATGGAAGTGACAGTCAAAGTCAAAGTATGAAGCTATTATGTCCAGTCACTCACACATTTATCAACAATGAAACTGGTTGTTAACTATTGCCATGGAAATTACTGAAAGCGGAATGAAGGCTCCCGCAGACAAGCGTGACGCAACAGCGCGACACTACTCTAGTATTGACTGACTATAATATTTGGTCGTTTCGTTGCAAGAAAATGTTATGAAGTTTGTTTGAAATACTGTAGTAGACTGTAATAAATATTCAAAGTATATAATAACTCAAACATTTATTTAAATAAGCCAATTATTGGCACTTGAATTGTCAACGGGTCGGTCAGTCACAAAGATAAAGCTAGTTGCCCATTACGAAGCGTAGCAGGTTTATATGGAGAAGAACGGGCAAGAAACTCCATGGGGAATTGCACACTCCTATTATTGCGTAGATGAAAAATACGATTAAAAATGTTACATTTATTTTTTACTATGACCAACATTTAGTACCTATAGTTTAAACGATAGTGTAAACTAGAATTCATATGAGGCAATATCACTGCAGTTGTACCCTATTTGATAATATGCAAATTTAGACTTTCACTGCTCAGCTTATGAGTTTAAAATCAATTGTCAGCATAAAAAGAGGGGTCCTTGAATTCGATAACCTATTATCAAAGTATACGGTTGTCACCATGATGGGATTTATTGGACTACTCTAGTCCCACTAGAGCGGAGCGTTTCGAATGACATGCAAATATGTTCGCATGTCATTTGTTTCCGAATTATTCGTTATTGTTAGTTATGGTAATAATAGTAATAAAGTTTGTTACTTGGTTTGATAATAGGGCCTTTTTAGTATTAGCTGCAGAGGCAAACTGAAGACTCCTAAAGCTTTGGTTTTCTACGACAGTGGTGGCCGCTATATAACGGCCGCAGTGACGGTTGTCATTATGGCAGTGGGGTACGACTTTATGGTGTCAAAACATACGCTCACTAGAGAAACAACACACCAACCTACTTTCTTAAATGACATTTCCGTGACTTCATTTTCATTTTCGTCATTCAAATTGCGAACGCTATGTGGCATCCACCGCAGTGTTAGAAAACCCTTTTTCTCAAACATGCTTGGAAATTCGAGCATTATTTTGACAACCTTCTTCGAGATAAATCGAAATTGCTGTACTGGTCAAAAACAAGTGACGATGCGGCCAGCAAAGTTACTATGAAAATCCATATCTGGCGTGTTTAGCGGCCAAATAAATTACTATGAAAACTCATATCTGTCGTGTTATTTAAAAATGGAACGAACTTTTTACTTCAGCACACGCAACCAAGTAGGTAACTTATCAAAGATCTTATTTAAATTTCGAATTGGCTTGCAAATAGAACAAAGAAGAAACAAATGAACATATTGGCGCATGAAAAATTAGAGTTGTTTTTATTTATTTATTCCTCAACAAATTTACATTTGTGTCGAACAATGGTTTTAACAATAGTGATTCTAACAATAAATGTATCTCAATAATTAAACAATATCGTAATGTCAAGAAAAAGAAAACAAACATAAATTCCACATCGGTCACACTCGCAACATTATTAGTCTTAATCATAATAATTTAACTTAATATTAATTCAAAATCACTATAAATTTAATTCAAAGAAATGTATGTCAATAAAAATTGTTCGTCATTGATTCTGGAATTTCTATTTAATTTACTCAGTTTGAATTTCCGCGCATTATTTGAGAAAACTACTATACAAGCCTTGGCCGCAATCAGGAATTGATGGACGATCCGTCCATCGATTCCCTTATTGCAGGCCGCGACAGTAATGTACTATATTTTGTTTTAAGTGTGGCAGATATTTTATAAAATCAAGGCATAGTAAGAACATCCAATTCCAAGGAAAATTTGATGGGAATTTTATTTATTTGCGCAATGACACGGGTTTGTCCCAGAGGGCCCTGATCTCGCAGGTACACGTTCCGGAGGGCCACGATTTCGACACAGTTACAGACTAGGCTAAAATTTAAGAGTAGGTACGGTACATGTCCTGAGTAGCAATTTTACGAATATTCGCATCTCATTCGCAATCTGTCAAAAACACAATAAATTTACCAACATTTTTGACAAGTTTGACAGATTGCGACTTGAATGTTAACGTTTTTTTAGGTACGAGAATTGGCCTTCTGATAAGGCGCAGCAACTATTATTAATTTATTACATCTAACTTATAGCTATGCTAGGTACTTAAAGTTAACATTATATTGCATACCTATTGGATATTACAACATTTATTTACAATACTTAATCATTTTGAATGAAAGTCAAAAGAAAAATTATTTATTACCTACCCAGGACTCATCACTGCATCATTTATTTATATGAAGTCAAAAGATTCAAGCAAGGCTAAACAAGAACTTAGGTTAAATCCTAGCATAATCTTTAGTCTTAACAATGCCTAAGCTCCGTCTAGAAAGAAATAAATCATGTTTAATCATGACTTACAAGATTACTTTATCATGACTACGTACTACACAAAATTCGTTAACTTTTTGTTATGAAACAATCTTTTTACTAAGTTTTTCTTAATGTCTTTTGAATTTTTCTTCTTATTTTGCAGAATTTTAAGTACAGAAACGTTACTTGAATAATAAGCTATTCAGCCTACGTGTTTTTATTTTGTTGTGGTAAGTAATTTTACCGAGGTTGAATAAATAGAACATAAAATAATAGTTATTTATGATACAAGTGCGGAAAGAAGGTGATTTCATCTTACGCACGTGTATCATACATACAAAGTATTATTATGCATTGTCGGAGGAAATAAAAAAAATTACCTTTAATGTAAAATTAATATATTGATCAAAATCAAAATCTAGATTAAGTAATTAATGACACGTTTAATGAAGAATTAGTGTTACTGCTAAGGAACTTTGTTCCTGACGGAGGTCGACCGCACGCGGTGTTCAACACTCGCCAGGACCTCGTCCCTTCTCACGTGTGATTTAAAACAAATCAACGTCGGGCTGACAACGGAGTAAAAATGAAAACAAAAAAACTGAAAAGTAAAAGTAGTAGTGCGAAAAAGTGGCACTTTCCGCACAATTTGGCTACTTTGAAAACGCTCATTTCGAGCACATGCATTGTAAAATTACTTACTCATTGAAAAGTAAACCAAGTTTAATGATACTAACGTAATACCATCAACAAATAATCAATTTCCCACCCTAATTGCTGACCAAAAATCACATAGACAAATAAATCAAATTGACAATAGCGAACGCACTTGATGACAGTCCAATCGTAAACGGGAACCGGCTGATGAAAAACAAATTCCGAATTTGAAGTTCGAAATTCAAATAGATACCAATGAAAAGAAGCCGCGTGGCGAACTGTATGGCAAACAACTATTATCATACAGTTTGTAAAAAATAGAACACTGAAATTTGAACTCTATTTATGCTGAATAAAATTCACTAATCAGATTTTGTACAATAAAGTTATTTTGGTAATGCATTCTGAGTGTCATGAAAAACAAAATTATTTTTTCATTTTTCTAACCACTAATAAAAACAAATCTAGGCTTTATTGGGTTGTGTTACGGTCTTTATTAGAAACAACGATCTATTTTGAACTGCAAAAGGGGTCGAGTGTCCTAGTATGGCTGCCACGCGGCAACGCGTCCCTCCGTAGATGATAATAAATGCTTTTGGCAAATAATTACGTTATTTGATTTTAGATGGATGATGGTCGTTGGGCAAACATAGGCTGCATCCCTACGTGGGAGATTTATTATATTTATATTATAAGCGTGTTGCGTTGCGTTTTAGGGTTATAAATATATTGGAAATGATTTGAATAACGTAGAAAACATATAAGTACTTACCGATAAAATGATTACACAAAAATATTATTACCTACAGGCATTTAATGAAAGCAAAAACATGTAAGCCCTCATTACCAACATTAATAAAATCTTCATTTTTCTTTCTTAAGCCTACTGATAGGTTTGTGCGTTAAGTTCTAATGAAATCATGATTAAGTAACTGTGGGTACAGAATCTACCTTTTAGAGTAAGTAAGGAAATTATCGGAAATAATTTTCGGGTAGAAATATTAAATCTTTTTTCACCTTAATCAATCAGTAAGCCACTTCCAAAAGTATCTTTCCATTATTTTATTTTATTTCAATTCCATTATTTTATTTTTTTTCAATTTTATTTTTGGTTTTATCTTTTTTTTGTTTTTCCTTTTTCTGTCCCATAAATTTCTTATTGGGAAGCATTAATTTAATCTTTCATTCATGTATTTTATTTTCATTTTTATCTCACGTAGCAATAACAATCAACAAATTAGTAATAAGTGGATAATGTTGCTAGTAGTATAATAAGTATTTTGTATAATTAGTAAGATAGTATGTATAACATTTAATAGTACTCCTGTTTTTTATCCCTAAATAAAAATAAATAAATAAATTATGTAAACAACAGTTCCAATAACTTGTCAAACTTATTTATCAAGATACCAATTCATAATAATACCTCCGACCAATTCAATATTCTAATAAATGGCACAGCCAGCGCTCAATGAGTAAAGCTGGTGATTTAAATAGGGACCACAGAGTAGGGAAGATCAGTAGCCTAACTTTGATCGACATGCTATCGGTACTTGTAAGTAATTTTATTCCCGTCTTCACCTAGACTACTCAACTTCTAAATGTGATGCCGTTAGATTTTCAACGTTTCATTCAACGCGACAACTCTTCATTTTGCATGTAATCTTACGCCGTCACTCCATCCTACCTCTCGACTCAAACATCCTTCTAAGACGTCGAGGCCGTCTGGTCTGTGACTCCGTCCAATGTCGTTCCGCTTTTGCTCGCCGCCATTACTCGGTCCTAAGTGCTCGGCTTTATAATAGGGTACATCGTTTAGCTGAAATTTACACGTTGACGAAGTTTGCACTGAAAGCAAAGCCAACAAATTGGTTGCAGAATTTGTCTTACGACGATACAGAAGGTATTTTAACGATCACCTCATGAATACCTTTCTCAATAATGATACCTGTAATTACTGAGTCACCTTAACCTGACTGCATTTAGTTAATAAATCATAGTTTGTAAGGAACTTTGGCTCCTGAGATACAAGTACTAAGTATCTTTTTACTTAGTTCAGGAACCAGCTGATTTTGACAACCACTAGTACAATCATCCTTACTGTATAATTTATGTGTTTCTTGTACAATAAAAGCATTATTTATTTAAAAAAAACGCTTGGCTTCAGCATCGAGAGTTGAAATCCAACGTGCAATAATATTTGTGTATTACCTTTAGCTGTCCTCTAATGTTAGTGGTAAAAAGCACAACTGTACCTATAATTCTTACTCTAGGTGATGAAAAAAAAAAAAAAAAAAGGTGATGTCTTATTTTAATGCTGACGTTATTTACCTCGCTTATTGGTGACTCCCACGAATCACTCAACACTTTAAATAATAATATTTTTTCTTGAGGCGATTCGCACGAATTTAATTTATTTTAAGGCAAGTCGGCAACTCCGGGAATCGATCCGCCTACAAATAAATAAACTTCGTGCGAATCAACAATAAGCTGGAGTTCGTCCGCCGATTAAGATGACTTAAATTTTTTTCAAATTAAAATTTCATGGAAAATAAATTCAGCATGTTTTAATGAATTTTAAAATTTATTTTTAGTATTTTATTTAAAGAAAATGATTGTGTGGTCGTTACTGCTTTCTGAGGAAACCAAAGCAATAGTGTTACTTTCCGATAGTTAAAATATAATTATTTCTTATAATGTTAGCCTTCTGAGGTACTTTGCTTGGCTGTATTAGTGGAGTGGACTGGAAAGTTTTCGATACACAATCGGGGCCCAGATTTCACGGAATTAAGTGGATACTGTGCAGGCTCCGCTGCATACAAATTATTGGAATATTCATTTCTGTGACGTAAGAATGGTTTATGTTTTCAGTTTGTTTAATTTTGAGTACGATTGTTTCATCACTAGCTTTTGCCCGCGGCTTCGCCCGCGTTGAGGTCGGAAATTATCCCATGGTAGGGTGTGTATGGTCGGGATAAAAAGTAACTATATACCTATGTCCTAACTCAGTTCATGGACTATCCGTGTGCGAAACTCACCCAAACCCGTTCAGCCGTTTCGACGCGAATAGGTAAGAAACAGTTAGAGAGAGTTACTTTCGCATTTATATAACACACGGCTGCTGCGTCGCCAGTTCTTTCCTTGAACTTGGCTTGACACGCTGCCGGGTGTCTAGATATTAAAAGTATAGCTTTTAATTCGCCAAGGACTTTCTAATTAACTACAATGTATTTTGGCCCGCGCGTGGCCCGTCTGGCCGCTGGATATCCAGTCTTTTAGAATCCTCAGTTTCTTTTGACCAGCTTTTCAAAACGATGGGATTTTCCTGATGCCAAACTTATACAAACACTAGCTGCGCCCCGCGGTTTCACCCACGTAAGTCTCGATCCCGTGGGAATATCGAGATAAAAAGTATTCTATGTCTATGTCTATCTAGGTTATAAACTATCTGTTTATCAAATTTCATCCAAATCCATCTAGCCGTTTTTGCGTGATTGAGTAACAAACATCCAAAAACACAAACACACAAACTTTCACATTTATAATAATATTATATATATATATTATATTATCTATAGTAAGATAGGATAGTAGGATATTAGGATATTAGTAGGATTAAAAATATCTAATGTGCCCGTAACTTTACCAGTAGGTATCCATGGTGGATATTGTTAGGACTTTTGCGGATGTACGGACTTTTCTAAAAACAGCTCAACAATACTAGTAAAAAAATGTTAGGAGAAATCGTCAGCCGTTACACTATATACACAACAGTAAACATAAACATAACAAGAACACATCTTAAGGCGGTACCCTGAGCTAAATAAATTCGTTCCCTCTTTGCAGACTGAATCCCGGTGAGTTACAGTAGTGAATACGCTCAAATTTTTTATTTATTTTTAATAAAATCAAATATTGGTCTTTAAAAAAAAAAAAACTTTCAAAATGTTCATTATTAAATTGTCTATCCATTAGTTTCAGTTGCAAAATTAAATAATGTTTACTTTACGAGGAGCTGCATGATAACAAAGATTATTTCTCATTTTTATGGTTTCGTTGGAAGAAGATTAATGAAACATAAACTCCTTTAAAAAAAAAAGGAATGCTCAATTTTGGAATCAAGATTATGTGGAAATTTAATGTATATTTATTATTTGATATTTCTTTTTAAATAACAAGTAGATAGCGCCTAAAAACTACACAAAAAGCGGCTAAAGTGGCGTTTTGCTCAGGGTACCGCCTTAAACTAATTATTTTCACAATTAATATGTATTTAAACGGTAACCTAACTTAACAACTTAGATATAACTTGGATATACGCGTGCTCCGGCCGGTTGTTTACCGGAGAACATAATTAATTTATCTGTTATTGCATAATTTTTAATGCTTTGTTACTATTGCAGTTTAATAATTCTATTACTAGGTACCTACATTATCTTCACATATAATTAATTATATTTAATGTATACAAAATATTGTAAAACATTTAAAACTTTTTTTCTATGAATTTCTTCCCAATACTTCCCCATACCTTTTGGAAGGGGGGACGCCTAGAACCAATTATATTTTCTTGTAAATACGTTGAACAGTGCCTTTAAAAGGCCTACATGAAGTATATGATTTCACTTTGACCAATCTATAAATAATAGTAGGTACTACAACTATTAACAATATTAAGTTAAGATTTTTTTTTTTTTTTTTTTTTCAATATAACAGAATATTTTATTATACTAAATTAACTAAAGAACTAACTAACTATACCAAAGGAAAACATTATATATAGAGGAAGGGCTCATAGGGCGTCAAAAAATTCTTCCGCATCGCTGTCAGCGGGAAAAGTGCCCAAAAGGCTGGCAGCATTGCCACGTTGGATGGCAATGCTGATTCTTTGACCTAGAAATTGTCCAGCCCTCTGGTCACATGAAGAGTCGACCAACCGCTTGGCGATGTCCCGAAATACTCGATGAGCAGTCGGACCCCACGGCCCTAGTGTTTCAACCCCAAACGGCTCAAAGATATAGCTACCAATGAGGTTGTTATATTTGCGCCGTTTGAGATTTTCTGCACCTGCAGCAGCCGCCCCAGCACAGCCCGCCGTGTTAGGAAGATGGGATGGCGCGAGGGTGTCGACACAGGTTGCATCCCACACCAAAGGCCTACCCAACTTCCAAGGCATTATGGTCATTCCGTCTGGTCTCTTCCCATCGTCACGTGCCAAGCCATTGGGTTCTAAAACAGCTGGCACCCCGGCGGTGACAAGAGCCCGACGGATGATGTCATTAATGCTTGCGTGCCGTGCCAACCGACCAGCGCTCTTGCTGCAGGAAAGGCCATGGTGGCCGAGGCAGTCGACACCTTCACCGCACTGGCAGCGATGCGGAGCCACGCAAGGAGCGCCCAGACGCAGACAAGTAGCGAGCCGGAAGGTGGTGTCACTCAGCATAGTGCCTATGTTGGGTGACGGTAGTGCCTGAAGCCAGAGGCCCGACTCCCATTCACCCACAGCCAGCAGGCGGGCACGCTCTGCAGAATTGGTGGACGTATTAATAAGATTATTCCGTACCAACCTGCAGAGCGGCTCATCCCATTGCCTCTGGGAAAACGGGTTCACGGGCCAATCTGTACCCGGGCAAGCCGCTTTCCAGGCGTTCTCTGCATCAGTCAAGCACGGCACTTCAGGGTCAACCTGGCAGGGGGCTAAAATTTTCCCGGTCAACTTAACAGTGCTGCGGACAGAGGACAGGAACGCCGGTAAGCTAATACTCGTAATTTTGCGGACGCCGAGGCCACCAAAACGGATGGGTAGTGTGGCTTGCAGCCACGCTCGGTCGTCCAGGGCCACATTAAGGATGGATGTTAGTGTGCTGCAAATAATTTGGTCAATTTTGTCCAAGAGGTGTGACTGCTTCCATAAAGGGGAAGAGCGTAGAAAATATATAAAATTTGGACCAAAACAACAGTATCTAATTAGGGTGAATGCTGAATGTAGATTGATTTTGGAGAGTCTGTCCGAAATATCGTTGAAGTTTTTGATTTTTTCGTCGATGAAAGATGAAAAGCTGTCTTCTAAAATTGGGGAACCCAGGAGGTGCAGTGAACTTTTCTCTAAAATTTTGATTTGTGGGGCTATTGCATTAAATTTCTCAAGGGTCAGTTGTCTGTCGGTAATGTCAGAAAGGTAAATTTCGCATTTTGATGGGTTAAGGTCCAGGCCAATAGATTTAAATTGCTGTTTGAGGAGTTGTAAGTCTTTCAAAACGGTATCTACATCACCTCCTAGCGTTCCATCATCTAAATACCATACGTTAAATTTTGAATTTAGTTTCTGGATGATTGGATGAATAGCCAAGCTGAAAATGACTGGCCCGAGAGGATCACCTTGTTGGCATCCTACTGCAGATTCCAAAACATTGTTCTTGTATAGTAATTTTGAGGGGTACCTGTAACACTGCCACAAAAAACCGTAAATTTCGGGTAATTCTTTTTTGACTTCACCCAACAAGGTGTCCCTGTTGACAGAGTTAAAGGCGTTCTTAACGTCAACCTTGAGGATAACCTCACCTTTGTTGGAGTTCAAAAAGGTGGAAAGGGCGTGCACGGCAGCCTCACAGCCCCCTCTCGAGCCGAAACCAAGCTGCAGGGGCTGAAACTTAGCTGTAAGGGATTCGCTGTATAGCTTACAGCATATTTTGGCTGCCGTACGCCTGTAGGTGCACCCAACGGCGATGGGACGAATGCCGCCGTCCTTCTTACGCAGGGCACATAGGTTGGCCCCGTATAAAACATCGACGACGGCCTCGTTCACACCGCCGGTGAGCATGAGATTAATCAGGGCCGCAAGCTCCTTCAGAAGCGACTCGACAGAGTCCCCGGCGCCCGAACTCAATAAATCCTTGAGATGTTGTGGAGTCAGGCCGTCGAGGCCACCGGCGGAACCGCTTCGGAATGAGCCCACGGCTGCAATCAACTGGGGGGCCGAAACGTTTAGGAAGGTTGAATTTGGGTCGGGAGGTTGGGGGGGGTCGGGAAAGGTGAGATTATCCGCAGGCGCAGGGTGTTTACTCTCTAGAGCCGTTAGCGTTTCTGGAGAGTAAGGCGCCACCACATCGCTGCTAAAAAGTATCCTGGCCGCTCCCCTGATGTCACCTTCACTTAATTTGGATTCCACATGTGAACATAAGCCTTTTTGTGATTGGTTATGGAATACGGGTAATTTTGGGTCTAAACTTAGGGTCGAATTGTTACAATTTTCTTTAATTTGATTTGTCAGTGTTTTTTTATTTGCCAAATTTTTTTGAACATGCAGAATCCTATAAGGGAATGTAAGTAATTGCTCCCAGGCGCTGTAGGAATTCTCCTGGGTCGCAAGGCGGAGACATCGCGTCAGACTTAGAGCAACAGACCGCCTCGCACCCCGGGGAACTCTCTTTAAAATAGGAGTAGAATTTTTTAATTTTGAAAGAGTTTTCCAAAGTATTTGGTCCGAATGTGTTGAAGTTGCGGCTGGGGGACACAGAGGTACACTATGGGGTTTGTGAACCTTGCCATAGTGTATCCGCAGCCCCCGTTCGCCTTTAAAGAAGCGTGGCTGGGAGCAGTGGGGACATCTCACCTGGACTTCGAGCGATGTAGCAGGTTGACTGGCACTTATTCCGGCGACGCTACTGGTGGCATTCAACATATGTAGAAAAAACACTAACCTAAAATTATCACACTAATCATAAAAATAATAATATAAGCTAGAAGTCTAGACAAAATAACATAAAAATAATTCTTTTCACTGTTAAAAAAATAAACACTATTAAAACGATAATCAATAAAAGTCTGTCATGCTGTTGACACTTGTTGACATAGGGTAACTGTGGCGCAACGCGCGGGCCTAGGGCGCCGCCGCGACGATTTAATTTCTTTTCTCTTTCAAAACAGGCCATGCGTTAAGGCGACTACAGACTGATTTATTTCTTCTTGTCAAAGATGTAATTCCATTGCTTCTATGAACTTGGAAAGTTGTATTGCTGATTCTAATGATATAAATCTTCGAATGATATCCAGGCTGTTGGTCCCACTGTGCAGAGCGGCTTATTTGCTATTCTTATTCGTTTTAGAATCTCGTAGCATAATTAGTATTTTAAACATAAAACATTATTTTATTTATTTGACCTTGACCTTCGAGACGTTTTGATGGGTTTTCAATTCTATTTTTTTACTATTAACCAATCGGCCGAACTACCACGGCCCTATTGTTTACTAGTAGCGAAACAAGAAGACAACACAACTTTGATTATTTCTGTTCCCCGAGTAATTTGAACGTCAAACTACTTGCCAGCCAGTGCTGCCAGTTGCGAACTACAAATGAGTTCGCTTGATTAATTTATTTTGTATCGGAACTGCTGGGCGGAACTTAATTCTTCGGTATAGTTTAGTTTCCGGGTATTTGAGGTATTTATGTGTACGGGAACTGGTTGTTTATTGTTATTTTTGTTCAAATATTTATTGTTTTTTTTGGGTTACTTAAGCCTTAGTTTCAAGCCTATCGCAGTCCACTGCTGGACATAGGCCTCTCCCAGGCTGCACCACAACACCCCGTCGTCCATTTTCCAAATCCAGCCTGTCCCAGCCACCTCCTCTAGCGGAAATGAGGGTGTATCCACTCTAAAACTCGTCTGCTCCACCGGTCATCGGTCCGTCGACAAACATGACCAGCCCACTGCCACTTCAGCGTTCTTACTCTGCAAGTTATGTCGGTAACTCCGATTCTTTTCCGGATAACTTCATTTCTGATTTTATCCTTAAAAACCACAGAGCAAATCAAATCAAATCAAATCAAAATATTTTATTTCACATAAGCCTACATGGGCACTTATGAAACGTCAGAAGCTAGGTGCACGGTTCCAATTGGTCGTTTCCTATGGAGAAGAGCCGGCAAGAAACTCCATGGTTACTCTTTTAAAAGATAATTGGCTTTTACAATATTTTCGAATTACAGTGTTAATAGTTATGGGAGGACAGTGTAGGCCTGCCTTTCAAGGAGTTTCATGTAGGTAGTTAAAAGAAACTGAAATTGTTCCATAAAAATAAAAAATAAAGGTCTACAGTCCACTAAGCCTACAACGTTCTCACATTCACAAGGTCTATTAGAGGAGAATCTATATAAGATAAATAAGAAACTAAAAATAAAAACCTATTTAAACCAAATGACATGATTGCTATTACAACTGAGCGATGGCATACCTGCCCCTATTGCCCCATTTCAAAAATCCACCCTAAAAAGCATTATGGTATATTAATGTACTAGATTTTACAGAGCTTCACTCCCATGGTCAATCCAAAAGTGGTCATTAATATTTCCGGACAAAGTGTCCTGTAATAGACAAAAAATACTACAATCCTCCGGCCTCCGCTTACGGTTGTTGGTGGGCGGACAACCTTGCTGCACAATGAGCGCAATGCAGGATTTTGTAAAGACAGGTGCCGCGGCGTCATCCGCGACTTTTAGTTCGCAGGCTGGTAACGTAGTTCCAATGTAACGGGATGGATGTCGCTACAAACTATTTTTAGTATCCAACAGTGAACAATCTACATAATCATTCACTGACATTCACAGACAACACAACGTCTGGGAGCATGAAAGTTTCGCACAAGAGTTCCAAAAGTAACGAATGTGAGCAATAAGGCTGCGGGCGCGAAAACAGTGGCGAGGAGCGGTGGCCGAGTGACGGAAATGACACAAAATTGTTCCGTGTGGCCACCGCCCCACTTGGCCATCGATGCATACCGCTGGTTCCATTTCCGCAGCCTAAGAAATGATTGATAGATAAGCAAGGCATCGTGACTTACTGAAGATCATCTTATTATGTTCCCAGGCTCAGGAAGTATGGGAGCCATTCCCGTCGGTGCTTTTCGGCAGCTTCGCGTCTCTATCGGGGCTGCTAATCTTCACCACACCGGAGACGCTAGGCACCAAGTTGCCCGACACATCCGAGGATGCTGAGCAGCTCGGCAAGACCAAACCTATGTGATCGCGATAACTTGTACATACCTACTCATTATAATTCGTAAGACATCTTGTTAATACATTTTTTATTTTTTATAATGTGTATGTTTTTTATTTAGTGATGTCGTGGCTAAGTAATAACAGCCACATGGGTCGATCCATCAGGTTAAGCTACACTTGCCGGCGTTGGTACGTGGATTGGTGACCATCTTTTGCATACCGAGACGCCTCCGTGTTTCGGAAAGCACGTTAAGCCGTTGGTCCCGGACCCAGCTGACATTTGTGGATGTTTGACGGGTCGTCAGAAGCCCGAAAGTATAACAACTAGTCCTATCAAGGGGTATAGTATCACCCAGTTACTAGGCTGTGGAGGTCAGATAGGTAGTCGCTCCATGTAAAATACTCGTATTCAGCTGCATCCGGTTAAACAGGAAGCCGACCCCAACATAGTTGGGAAAAGGCTAGGCAGATTGATTTTGTTTTTTATTTAATGTATGTATAGGAACTAGCGATATCTAGGACACTCAGTGGTTCTCGAGTTATAGGCGCAATAATGGACGAACAGAGGAGACGGCTTATCATAGGGATGGATTTGAATTGTTTTAGTTCTAAAACCTTTTTGTATTTAAGAAGGTTATCCCATGGAATAAGTTTGTACTATAAAGTACAATCTACGAGTATACCTATAGTTTTCTTAACTTGATAGTGAAAAAATGATACCTCTGTGGAAAAAACCCAAAAAAACTGCGCCAAAAGGATATTGACCAAGCGACTAAGGAATCTCGTATCGGTATGAAACATGTAGTGACCCAAAGATTTATGGTTTTAATTAAAGCATGATTTTAGGGCTTTCAAAGCAATTTACCATTTTACCATAATTCTCCGCATTACACGGTAATTAGGTCTCAAAATCTTGGTTCAGAATCGAATCTCTTAGTGACTTTTGGTCACAATGTATGGAGGTAAATTCAAAATACGAATTAGTCAAAATGACGTTTGAGCATTGTCAATGCTCGTCAATTCCGACAGCTATATAGGTTTATTTAAAGACTTAGAGGTAAGTAAGTAAACACGAGAAATCACATGTAACAGAACATCGAACATTGAGATTAAACGTAGGTAACTAGCGAAATGTTGGGTGTAGGTGCTATACGCAGAACAGATAAAAGCGGTTACACAATTCTAACTAACCCTTTGGGGAATAATTCAGGAGCGATATTATGTTACTTTGTATTAAATCAACTTTTTATTTTTCAATCATATTCCAAGAGATTTATAGTTATGTTCTATGTTCTATGTTATGGGTTTGGTTTCCGCACTTAGTCCTTAAGGTGGACCATTGTGCGTGGGCCATGGCGGCCGTTTGGGGGTTATTCCAACCAGCCCACCTCCCTCCAGAAGTTAGCTATGACTCCTGGTTTGTACAGAACCTCTGTGTAAGATCTGGGTGACCCGAGGGTTTTGGTTCTAGTCTGGGTGACGCCCGTGCATTCAAAGAGCACGTGCGCGACGGTTTCCTCGGCCTCCATGCACGCTCTGCATAGAGGACTGTCCGTTATGCCTATTGTGTGGAAGTGTTTGTTCAGCGAGCAGTGTCCTGTGATGGTCCCCGCCACCAGACGCAGGCTATTCCTGTCCAGGCATAACAAACGCCTAGTTAGCCTGCCATCCAGGGATGGCATAGCTTCCTTGGACTGCCTGCAGCCCGGTACCGAGGACCACCAGTTCTCCGCTTGGGTATGGGTGAACTCCTGGAGCCACCTGCGTATTTGATTGAACGGGATGGGTACGATGGGCTCGGGCCCGCAGACCGACGCGCTAGACGCTCTTCTAGCAAGCTCGTCTGCTGCGTCATTGCCCAGCGATCCACTGTGTCCCTTAATCCATTGTAGCGTCACTTTGTTGCAACCGGAAACCGTTACTTGTTCCAGTGCGTTGTGACATTCTAGTGTAAGCTTCGAGGTGATATAATTCTTCTGTAAGGATTGGAGAACCGAAGCGCTGTCGGAGAGTATCCGTATATGGGTGCCCGTAACTCTCCTGGCTTGTATAGCATAAGCTGCTTGTATGATGCCCACACACTCTGCCTGATAGACGGTGTTGGACATTCCCAGCGGGCTGGATATATTGATGTTGAGGTCATGTGAGAAGACTCCGACTCCTGTGCCGGAGTGGGTCTTCGATCCGTCAGTGTATACTCTCATCTCTTTCGGCCCTGAGTAGACACACCGTTCTTCGGTGAGTACTATACCGTAGTGCCTTTGAAAGTTGTGTGTCTTTGGGGCTTGGTCGCAGGGTGATGCCATCATTGGCTGTCGCTTGACCGCATCCTCTTTTATGCGTGTATGCTTAACTCTGGAGTCTTTGGTCAGGATTCCTGATAAGTGGAGCCTAAAAGCAGCCAGGGCCGCTTCCTCTCGTACGATGAGGTGCAGAGGCGGCAGTCCGAGCATTGCCTGTAGGGCAGCAGTGGGTGTGGTTCTCATGCTGCTAGTGATTGCAACACATGCAGAACGCTGCAGTTTTTCGAGGTCTCTTCGGGCTGTGCTCAGGTCTGTCCTGGGCCACCAGACCAATGAGCCATATGTGATGATCGGTCGGATGACCGTGGTGTATAGCCAGTAAGTGACCCTGGGGCTAATTCCCCAGTTCCTTCCCAGCAGTCGCTTGCACTGCCAGAGGGATACCGTGGCTTTTGTAATGATATAGTTAGTATGTTTTGCCCAGTTCAGCTGTTTGTCCAAGAAGATGCCCAGGTACTTGGTTTCAGTCGATAGGCTCAGGGTTGTCCCGAAGAAGCGGATTTATAGTTATATTACGGTGAGAAAATGTGGCGTCTGTACCAACGCGGTGTCAATATCAACGTTAATAAACATGTAGGAAGAATAGATATGAAGTTATTAAACATAATATTATGATCATAATAGTTATTATGTAGTTGCCACCCGCTTTATTGCTGTTCCACCTAGTGTTCCACTACTTCTAATATACCGATGTTTATTTATTTATTTATTTATTTATTATTATTCACAAAATCCACAGCTCTTTAGAGAATTATCTTAGAAATATAAACTAGTCTTACAGCCAATTACGGATTTACAATTTAATAACTATACATGCAGCAGAGACACATACAGAGTGAGTAGTGAACTGCTAGTACCATCTAAGCATTGCTAAGTGTACACTGTACAGTGTGGGCGAGTGTAGGAGTGTGCATGAAGAGTTGTGAATGGGTGTGTGAATATGTCATAGTGGTAGTGGTATGCGGCGATTCTATTAAATGTGAACTTACTTTAATTTTTATTTAGATTTACTTGTCAATTCATCACATACTGACGTTATTAATTGTTTCTTGAATGTACCTTTTTTGGTGTCAAAAATATCATGTTGTAGAAATCCCAAGTGTTGTAGATATTTTCACTGACTTCTCTCAACTACTGCCAACGTAAATATCGCAGTAGAACCGAACAATTAATACACGGACGAACTGAACTTACTAATGTGACGCAATTACATAAAATGTTATAATTGCTCAAGAAAAATAAATTATTCAAAAAACCAAAATATTCACAAAAAAAAAAAAACAAAATCTGTGGAAAGAATACAAGAAGTCACAGTAGCAACTCACGCATTCAAAAATTGGCGCCAAGAATTGGCGCATGTACAGTCGCTTAAAAAACGAAATGGATGTTTTTCCTACCACATATTGGTTTCTACCCGCGGATTCGCTCGCACCCATTTTATTTTAATTGGTATAGGTACTTGTTTACAGATATGTAAATATATAGGTACTAATCCAAACCAGAACTTATCTTTATGCAAAATGTGCACGTTAGTTATTTCTTTAAGTGGTTATTAAACGAAGATGGGTTTACAGTAATTAGGTACTTATTTATCGAACCAATCAAAAACTTATAGTGAATCAGAATATAGGTAAATTTTTATTTGCCGTTAGTGTTGGCACAATTTCAGTCTGCACTTAAAAAATAATCTATGTGACATACGAACATATAAGCATAATGTTATTAAAATAAATCAAAATCGCAAAATAATAATGACCTAGTAGTAAGTATACATTAAAACAAAACATATAAATGAAATCATTCCATTAAATATACAATAATAATAAACAAATAATAAAAGTAAATACCGTTCGAGACTGTACTTAAAACAAAAGAATGGGACGTGCACATATGCTAGAAAGAGAACGCCCGCCGTTCAGTCGTCCGCATATTCTGCTCGGGATGCGCGCGCATAGAATCTTATGGCGCGCGTTTGTTCTGTTTTCAAAGAGTTTATAATGTTGATTAGAACAGGCAAAGGTCTCGAAAACATTCTGCCTTTCGTATAACCAAAAGTTTTGCTTAATTAAACACCCTAACAGATTGTTATTACAATGTAATAATTATAATAAGCCGGTAGCTTGGACCCTGCTCCCGACACCGGCGAACCTCTATTTTTTTATATTTTAAAATGTTTTTATAAGAATATTCTAAAATGTAAATAGATAAGAAAGAAAATAAACAAACGAAATTAAAATAATAAACAAAAAGCCTTTTCTCCGTGCCTCGGAAAGCACGTTAAATCATAATTAGTTACTAATTATTAACTATAATTTCAATAATTGGATGTTTACTTTTATTGTTTTGCGTAAGTCAAGAAGGTTAGATTGCCTATATACTCTTTGAATGCCAATGACATATGACATTACTTGCGTGAAAAAAAAACTACATACGGATAAAATGGGAAATCGAAATAAAAACTAATAATTTTATGATGTTTTTTATGCGGAGAGTTTAAAGATTCGCATTACTAGATAAAATCATTATATTTTAAAACATGAATTATTAACATTAGAAACCTAAGGGCTCCTACACAAAACTGTGAATTCGTGCGAATTCGCAACGCAGAAGCTATACGCAGAAGAAAATCTTAGGGTACCGTCGCTGATTTTTGCGATACGTTGCGAATTCGCAGTTATGTGTGGGAGCCCTAAGTCACAGCCGAACAAATAGCGATACGGCGTATGGTCATTCTCTTTTGACGGCATATGTCACAAATATGCAGACGGAATAAAATTTATAATAAAAATGGACTGGGGTTAATTATTAAGGTTGTGATAAAAGTATAATAAGTAATAAAAAGTTAAGACTAATACGCAAACAGCACCGATATTTTTATAAGTTATCCGCACGACGCTCACTGTCCTCTCTTGTCTTGTGTCTGTACCCTGTTGTTGAACACCGTCCATTAATAAGCTCTCGCGGTTACGCTAAATGACGAAGGCAAATTGGCAACTCGTTCAATTGTTACATTTCGACATTGAGGTGACCCATCGTATACAGTTTGGACAAATCTAATTTTATTTTAAGCCAATTTGCCTTCGTCATTTAGCGTAACCGCGAGAGCTTATTAATGGACGGTGCCGTTTGTAAAATGACGAATCATATAATCTGCCTGCGACACATACAATAAATCTATTTAGTTTACTGCGTACGTTGTTACTGTGTTGTTTTCAATTACAACATTTGTCTAGAGTTATACTTACCTAAGAATTTAATGCTTTCTGTTTCTTCTATGTGTTTGTCTTTTATTTTAATGTTAATATTATCGGAGAGTTTGCTTTTGTATGTACGAAATTTAATAAATGTTGTTTTAACTATATTTACACATAGGTTATTAGATTCAAGCCATTATTTTACAGACTGTTCAGCTTCGTATATTTTATGTTCGTATCATCCCTTCAGATGTCATAATCTAAAATTAGGTATCTCATGTACCTATAATGCATTTAAAAATGCCAAAAGTTATCGGAATCTGCACCGTTCCTTATCTTGGTTAGTAGGTAGGTACATAATATCCTTGGTGCAAATGATCACAATCTTGTCTGCAAGGCAAGGTATAACATTGTTATCTGAAGCATGCGCAGACATGTGTATCTAAAGCGTGCGCAGACATGATTGTGTATCTAAACGCACGACTACTTCATGATGTGGCCAAACATTAGTGATCATTATCATAAAATAGTTAAGAGCTCGTAGCTAAGTAATAACAGCCGCACCGATTCGATCCATCAGGTTAAGCTACGCTTGCCGGGGTTGGTCGGTGGATGGGTGACCATCTTTACATACCGAGACTCCTCCGTGCCTCGGAAAGCACGTTAAGCCGTTGGTCCCAGCTGTCATTCATAGATCTTTGACAGCCGTTACGGGTCGTCAGAAACCCGAAAGTCTGACAACCAGTCTTACCAAGGGGTATCGTATTACCCAGTTACTGGGTTGTGGAGATCAGATAGGCAGTCGCTCCATGTAAAATACTGGTATTCAGCTGCATCCGGTTAGACTGGAAGCCGACTCCAACATAGTTGGGAAAAAGGCTAGGTAGATTGATTGATTATAAAATAGTTAGATTATCCACCGGTAGAGGCGTTGATGTCGCTTTGTTTTTGTTGTGCATCATGGCGGCGGAATACAACAAATTAAACAAAGCACTAACGAACAGCAATTCATTTTTATTATATGCTACCCGACTCGGCTCCGCCCAGGTAGCACTAAGTACCTAAGTACTGTACCGCTTGGGAGCGTTATCTTGGTGTGAGGGTGTGTGTGAGGTGGCAAATCCAAAGACGGCGAGGGTTCAAAGGGGGTTTATTCTAATATTTAATTTTATAAGAGACGCGTACACTGTTTGGTAGCTAAGCTTAGACTGATGAACCAAAACAAAAAGCATTCCTAACATATTTTAATCCAAATTGTTGGAACGTTCGAAACACACGGCTGCCCTCTAGCCAGCCTGTACCACGCGAGGTTGCACCTCGCATACAAACTCCTTACATGAGCCACGCCCACCCTTGAATAAAAGGATTGGCGTAGCCTGAAAAACAATGCTTTTATTCATAACGTTCAAACAATCAGGCCCTTCCTACCTATGCCTATCAGAAAAATTACCTAACGCCAGGAGAAAACACGGGTGAGGTCTTTCTTTTGCAGAAGAACGCTTAACTCAGGACGAAAGATAAACACCCTGACGCGTGCCAATTAAATTGAAAGTTAACATGTGCCATAATGCACCCATAATAGCAAACGTCGTCATGTTTAAACCTCGTCATACCAAAACTGGCGAAAAAGATATGACGAAGCCTCAAGAAGGAAACTCGATGTGATAATTCACATCTACCCGGAAGGGGTTTATAAAAACATGAAAACAACATCAAAACTTTTAAACCATCAGACGCAAATGAGCCCAAGGGAATGAAAGGTTCAGATGTATGCCTTCAACAAATTAAAGCAAATTCATGCTCGCACTCCAGAGAGACAAAAATATACAAACCATACTATAACCCATTAACATATTAAAAACCAAATTGTGGGTCCTTAATCAAAAGTTGTACCATGAGTATTTATCAAATACTCTCCACGAAGTGCTACGCCTATAAACGGAGTTGGTAACAACACGACAGCAACTCTGACAGAGTGCCATCCCCCCCTTTCTATGAGGGACCCTGGTTGGTTTACCCCTTAAATTCTCTGGAGCACATTCATGCTACAATAGCCTAACGAAGATTTTTGGAGACGAAGGCATTGGTTCATTCTCATTCCCTCAGACTTCACGGCTATGTGGGAAGTGAGAGGATATTACACAGGTATTGTCTGAGGAAGGCGGACAGGAAAACGTTGTGAATTTAGATGTTCATGCTGATTTATTTTCTAGCGGAAGACAGGATGACCCGCTAGATGTTGATGTTGATGTTGAGCAAAGCTGCCGGGAGGGCAGAGATGATGATGATGACGAGCACAGCCTGGCGCACGATGAGGACGAACCGATTGATGTGTTCGTGGATGAACACGAGGAAAAATTGGATGAATCGGGTCAGTCCAGTCCATTTATTATCTCTTTCAGCGGTATTTTAGACCTTCAGATCGTGTCCTTGCCAGAGGAAAATGATGATCACGATGATGAAACTAATAATAATAACATCATCGTAGATCAAATTGTTGAAAACCATTTTTGTAAACATTTTACCGATTCAAAGGAGAATGACCATCTTTCGTTACCAACCGATATAAAGGAGGTTGACCAATCATCTTTGTCTCCAGACGAACTTTTTGAAACGAAAGTCGTTTTAGACAAAAACCGAGGGTGAGAAAGTTTTAGATGCAGGTGACAATATTTTAGCTAAGGTTGTCACGGAGTCGTGTGTGGTCGGAGACCAAGAAATTGACCTTAAGAAAATAGTTGTGCTGGATGAATACATCAGCAATTTTCAAGCTGTCGAAGCTATAGATAATAATTTCAATATTAATGTGACATATAATATAATTAGTTAAACTATCAAGTGTTTTACTCGATCCGGTGCCGTAGATTCTCCCGGAGTCTACAGTACCTACCCAACCTAGTAGGTAGATAGGATAGGTACTAGGTACTTAGTGCAGTTAGGTCCTTAGATAGGTAAGGTATTTAGGTAGGTGGGGTTACCCTAACCTACCTACCTACCTATCTACACCTACCTACATACCTACCTACCTTCACCTAGCTTCATAACTACATACCTACCTACGTACCTACCCTACCTAACCTACCTACCCGCCCTATCTACCCTACTTACCCTACCTACCCTACCTACCTCACATACCCTACCTACCCTACCTACCCTACCTACCCTACCTACCCTACCTACCCTACCTACCTACCCTACCTGCCCTACCTACCTACGTACCTACCCTACCTCCAACTACTCTACCTTTAACTACCTTACGTATAAACCTTGCCCTGAGAATATCGATCAAAACAATTTTTTTATATCCAAATCGGTCCAGCCGTTCTGCAGTTTTAGCGAGATTAACGAACAGCAATTCATTTTTAGGGTTCCGTACCCAAAGGGGACCCTATTACTAAGACTCCGCTGTCCGTCCGTCCGTCCGTCCGTCTGTCACCAGGCTGTATCTCATGAACCGTGATAGTTGACAGTTGAAAGTTTTACAGATGATGTATTTCTGTTGCCGCTATAACAGCAAATAACGCAAAAAACAGATTATAATGCTCCCATACAACAAACGTGATTTTTTTGCTGTTTTTATAGATAATGGTACGGAACCCTTCGTGCGCGAGTCCGACTCGCATTTGGCCAGTTTTTATTGTGTAGATTTATCGGGTGTAAAAAGACACTTAACGAGAGCCACTTGTTATTCCCGTCATTGTGATTTTTTTTTTGTTCTGGTGCGTTCCTGGGATCGTTTTGATTACGGAGATGTTGAAGGTCAAAGTTCCAACTGTTTCTGATGTTTGTTAAATAAAGCAAGTTTTAAATGTTATAACTAATTTTGCGTGCGTTACGTTGCGCAGTACCGTAAACAACGGTTTTTCACACCAAAAATAAAAGTTGTTTCCCAGCAATTATTTTTGTGCTATGTTATCTTAGAAGGAAAAACTGTTACTAAACACATCAAGAATCACAGGACGTGCTGTCTCGCACATGTTCACAGACGCGGCAAACCACACCTTTTATATGCAGCAATGCAGTACAAGGCCAAATCCAAGAGAGTAGGCTGACCGATTTACGCATGGAACGACAACCTAAGACAGGACATGGCGTGCTTCAACAAGGAAATCAAATTCTGCATGGACACGGCTGAAGACCTATACAAGATCACGAAAGCAGCCAGCGAGATATACAAGAAACCTGAAACGGACAGCAGCGAGTCCTTGGACAAAGACTCAGAAAACAGCAAAGTGTAACACAGCACAGCAGGGAGATAGAAAAGAGCCGAGAACGAAGCATATCTCCGCCAATGGATTCAACGGCGAAGATGAAACGGAGCCAACTGGCGGCGACGTCGTAAAAAGATGCCCATCCTTATATTACCCGTCTTTCCACTAGTCCATTGCTTAACCAAGGATGCATATCCGGTAGGCTCGCAAATCCTTCAATACCCTGACGGGCACGGTCTATTCCCTACCATTACCCGCGCCCCCCGGTCTACTCTTTGATATGCAATGGCTTCTGTAACCCCATGAACCATGAGTCTCCAGGGGCTAGTGCAAATCCTGGGGTTCATTCGATTTATCGAGTCTGGTTAAGCCACGCTGGGGTCGGTGCATTTCATTCATTCGTATGTTACTTTTTGATGTGCAGAATGCGTAGTTGACGGCTGTGATGGGTATTTTTACACCCTGTTTGCTGGAGAAGAGAAGAATATTATTATAAAATACACATTCCTCCCTTTCAACGATGGAACCAATATTCTCCGAATAAATGACTGAGGAACAACCGGACGGACAGACGGGCAGGAAGAAATTATACGGGTTCTGTTTTGACCTTTGGCAACGCAAACCTAAAAATTAATATCGATAGTATAGAAAGACGAAGAAAGAAAGATACATACATGCATGCATTAAGATATTTAAATTCAAGTATCAGTCATAAGTCAACAAACAGATAAACATGTTAAAGATAATAAATTACTTTTGAAATAAAATATGGGAAGAATTCAGAGACGTAAGTAGTTGATGCGGTGTGCTGCTGTTTGGTGGACAATTATGGCGGCTTTGGACAAGGACGTGGTTTCTGAGGCGAGTGGTGCAAGGCAGGTGGAGCTGGACACACTCCTGGTGGAGGAGATCGGTCAGTTCGGCAAGTACCAGCTGCGGACGTTCGTGCTGGCCATGGTGCTGGTGGTGTTCATCGCATGGAGCAACCTGGAGTACGTCTTCAGCACAGCTCGGATAAGTACCAGGTAAACAACCCAACACTAATATGAAACATGCGCGTGATTGTGTAACTATACAGACATAGCATTACGGGAATAGGTTTAAGTTTTCCTGAAGTTTAATGAAGTCTCGCTATCCGTGCAATCTGCATCCAATGCTTTTAACCCGTCGAATAGAGTAGCGTAGTCTAGTCGAAATAAAGAATTTAACCTGCCAATTTGTAGTCTATGAAATTGATTTAATTCAATAGTATTTGCGGCGTATGATTAAGGTAATCGTTCGTTCTTTCGTCTCTTGGCCGTTTTGGTCCTATCATAAGCCCTCTACTTAGCCTGTCACCAGTCTTTCCTTATTATCAAAAATGTTATATTTAATTTATCATTTGCTTCTGCCCGCGACGACCTTCGCGTGGAAGTCGTAAGAAACCACAATATACTAAAGTTTAGTATATTGTGGTTTCTTACGACGAAGTTTTATAAAAATGTTTATAAAACTTATCTGTATACTACGTTTTGATTATGAACGCCTTTTATTTAAGATGTCTGATCCTGGAGTGTGAAGGTGACACAGCGGAGTTCGCTCCGTACTGGCTGGAGAACGCAGTGCCGGCGGGCGCTAGCCAGGGCTCGTTCGACAACTGCCAGCGCTACGGCAACGCGACCGCGGCGCCACTGGTGGTCGCCAGCGATACCTGTCCCGCCGCACTGTTCGACCAAGATACGCGCCTGCCTTGCGACTCTTACGTGTATGAGAACACAAACACTGTCGTCTACGACGTGAGTCAATGAACAGTGTAATTTTGTCAAATATTCAATTAGAACGATTTGTGATCTATGTTTTTTGTCAACATAAGTATGGACTGGCGTGCGACGAATGGCGCCGGACGCTGATCGGCACAGTTACCACGTTTGGTACGTTGACGGCGCTGCCCATCACCGGCTTCGTGTCGGACCGCTGGGGGCGCCGGGTCGCACTCGTGCTCAATGCGTTCAACACGGCGTGGATCGGTGTCACTCGTTACTATGCTGGCACTTACCTCGGATTCATACTGTCTCAGTTTGCAGAGGCTAATTTTGGATGCGGCGCTTATTCTAGTGTCTACATTTTACGTGAGTTTTTTCCTATCGATTGGTGTTTGCGTTTGAAGTGTAGTCCCATTTGGTTGTAAAGCATAACATGAATGTTGTTACAGTAACGGAGCTGGTGGGTCCGGAGTATCGCGTCGCAATCGGTGCAGCTCTTAAGACTTGTTTTGCGGTGGGACAGGTGACGTTGGGGCTAATCGCATGGTGCGTGCCTGACTGGAGGACCCTGACGCTCACGCTCTACATCCCGCAATTCCTTACCATCATCTACTTCTGGATTATCAGCGAATCTGTGCGGTGGTACATGAGCAAAGGACGCTTCGAAGAATCCGAAGCTCTGCTTAAAAAGGTAGCTAGAGTCAACGGAAGACAATTATCTGACAAATCACTGGAAGCATTACGTCACACTGCGGAGGAGAAGATACGGGTCACTGAGTTGGAGGCAGAGCGACGCGGTGGTGAACCCTGGCTCGTGATGCAAGTATTCCGGCACAAGCGAATCTTATTACGGTGCATCGTCTCGCCTGTGTGGTGGATCACAACCACGTTCATCTACTATGGACTGTCACTCAACGCTGTGAACATGTCCGGCAATAAGTACTTGAACTTTATAGCTGTGGCCGCAGTCGAGATCCCCGGCTTCTGGACTGCATATTTTCTGATGGATAGGATTGGAAGGAAGCCAGTGTTGACTGGCGCTTTTTGGCTGTGCGCCGCGTGTCAGGTTGCATATATTTTCATGCCTCAAGGTACGTTTCAATGCATTGTCACTTTGCGTGAAAGGAGTTGGTCTTAATTTGTGACGTGGTGTTCCAGGTCTGTACGCGGCGTCGCTGGTGATGTACCTGATCGCCAAGTTTTGCATCGCCATGGTGGCGACGTCGGTATACGTGTACACGGCGGAGCTGTACCCCACCAGGCACCGGCACAGCCTGTTCGCTTTCTCCTCCATGATCGGACGCATCGGGTCCATGCTGGCGCCGCTCACTCCAGCTTTTGTGAGATTTATTCAGGCGTTACTTTGCGGAAATCCATGAAAAAAATTTAACAAGCTGCAACAAGAATTTGTATGAAACTAAGACCATAACCCTACTTTTTTGCTTCGCCGTAGTCGGGTAAAAAAATAGATATTTATTTTACACTCTACTCGATGAGTTCTAGACAATGACACCTCACAAAAGTTTATTGTATGGAGACCGACCCCCTTAATTTTTAACTTTATTTAATTTTTATTATTTGTTGTTATAGCGGCATTAGAAATACACTACCTGTAAAAAATTGCAAGTGTCCTACCTATTACAGACAGACGGACGGACGGACAGCGGAGATTTAGTAATAGGGTTCCGTTTGGCACCATTTGGGTCATCTTCATCATCATCATCATTTTCGCCGAAAGACGTCCACTGCTGGACATAAGGCCTCCCCCAAGCACCGACACTTCGACAAGTTCTGTGCTTCTCGCATTTGAGTACAGAACTCTAATTATTGTGTTTTGTTGGCAGGGCGCGCAATTCTTTCCGGAGCTGCCGTTCGTGTTGTTTGGTTCTCTGGCGCTGCTATCAGGGGCGCTGATCTTCCTCACGCCGGAGACGCTCGGTACCACCTTGCCCGACACCCTCGCGCAGGCAGAGCGCATTGGCGACAACCAGTATAACATTCGCAAATGATCAAACCTGTATCACGTCTGTATCTACAGGACTGTAATTAGATAAAGCTTTATCTACCTTTAACTTTTTATTTACGACTAGCTTCTGTCGCGTGGTGGTCGGAAGTTATCCCTCGGGAACGTACAGGTAGTAGCATGATAAAAAGTTTCCTAGGATTTCATATTAATTATTAATTTTTATGAGTAATAGGGGAAATGTGAACAAAGGAGAATTGCTCCAATATTATAGAACTCTGTGTAATCTTAGATTAAGAAAAAAAAAAAAAAATTGTTTTGTTTCATTCCCCTATAGTAACAGCTTGCCACAGGAAGAAAATAACATAAGATTTGAAATAAATATGACATTACATAATTGGACATTCAATACACGTGCGTAGCCTCTCGGTGCGCTGTGGAGGGCCACGCTAAAGTCGTTGGTTGATATTCGTGTATAGTGTGTATTGCAGTGTAAACGTGGACCCACGTGGTCAAACAAATGAATCTACGGCTCTGAAATGCGTCGCGTGCTCGTGCACAG
This sequence comes from Lithophane leautieri, assembly GCA_949152455.1. NCBI lineage: Eukaryota > Metazoa > Arthropoda > Insecta > Lepidoptera > Noctuidae > Lithophane > Lithophane leautieri. The sequence continues at coordinate 1,773,233 of OX424469.1, read as the reverse complement.
CATGCGGCGCGGTGGATCTGCGCCTTTACGCCGTTTAGTCAGCGCACGCCATGTTAGCGGTCTAAAAAGCGTCTTTTTCCGACTCGACAAAACGTCAAGTTTCAGTACTAAGTACGTATAATAGGTATAAAAGAATTATTATAAATCTTCCGGCATACATTCACTAAATGATGTTGAAAATCTCATCAAAATCCGATGCGTATTTTAGTAGAACAATGCGGCCATACAGACAATATCGAAAAGCGACTTTGTTTTATAATATTTAGATATGATTAAAATAACAAACAAAAACCTCTAAAAAGAAAAAAAAATATATATTAAACTTAAACAGGGTCAATCCCTAAAGTTTTATACAAGATGTTGGTAATATTTTGTTCCAAGCGTCGCCGTCGTCGCGTCGGGGGACGGCTAAGTACGAGTATATACCTAATATTTGTTTATTTTATATCATATTTTACCCACCTAGTTTATATACTACTTAGCCGTCCCCCGACGCGACGACGGCGACGCTTGGAACAAAATATTACCAACATCTTGTATAAAACATTAAGGGACCCTGTTTAAGTTTTATATAATTTTTTTTTTTTCTTTTTAGAGGTTTTTGTTTGTGTCGGGGGTTTTTTGTACCCAGAATTTTGTAATATCTATATACATTTTTAAAAGAGTGTCCTTGGAGTTTCTTGCCCGTTCTTCTCCATAGAGATCTACGAATTTGAATGGGCAACTAGCTTCAACTTTTTGACTAACTGACCGACTCTTTGACAATTCAAAAGTGCCTGTAAATGGTTTAATTGAAATAAATGCTTTGAGTTTGAGTTTAATTTAAGTTTTATTTCCTGCTTTTTAAACATGAGATACTTTTAAAATTTTTGATTTGTTTTATTTCCTGTTTTTTAAACTTTATAAGTACAAGCTTTTAAAATTTAAGTTTTAATCCTGCTTTTTAAACTTTATACACTTTAGGGAGTTATTACGCTATTATTGATAATAATTTTTTATTTTATTTAAAGTGGTTTAATCCAATTTGATAGATTTTCCTGAGTATTAGTGAGGGTTTTTTTTAAGGTGGTAGGTAATTATATCATTCCACGGCATTAAAATAGGTCATTTCAAATCAATTGAACGAGTGAAATTCAATAAAAGCTCTTTCCTACTCCATCATTAGACCCGTTCACGATCTATCTATAACCTATTTAATGAGACCATTCCAATGAGCCCAAAAACACGATACCGGTGCTGTAAGTTAGTGAGGGAGTTGGGTATCCTGCAAATTCCAGGTGTTGCTGCAGCATAAGTTCATGGTTACTATGTTCTTATAATATCATTGAAGTGACAGAATACTATATTTCGAATCGATCAGACCTGTGGAAGATGCACACATTCTTTCATCAACTAGAAAACAGCTGATAATCTTCAAACGGCTGAACCGTTTTTACAGTTAAGTAAATGGTTTGACTTTGGTTTTGTCGTCAACTGACCACCAAACTGAACTGATGTATGAGGTATTTCTCGTTCCAGTTCGATATGGCGTGTGACGAGTGGCGGCGCTCGCAGATTGGCTCCATCCGCACGATCGGCACGCTGCTGGTGCTGCCCATCACCGGCTACATCTCGGACCGCTGGGGCCGCCGGGTCGCGCTCACCATCAACGCCTTCAACACCGGCTGGACTGGCCTCGTGCGCTCATTCATCAACTCCTACGAGTGGTTCCTGACTCTCGAGGTGCTGGAGTCTTCGGTCGGCGCAGGGGCTTACTCGTCTTGCTACATTTTAGGTAAGAATTTGTTGGGTTTATAAGTCACCTAAACCCCGATCAAGTAAGACAATAGAAGTAAAAATCATTTGCATGTAGGTAAGTATACAGATATGTTGGAATTTTCCTAAATAGTTCCGATACATTTTTCCTTAGGTTAAAACCTTAAAATGACTTTACCTTACCTTACCTTACTTTACTTTATGCCGCCTGCAACCTTTGTGTTCATATCACGCACTTGCACATGTACCTACACAACATGCAACAGATTGTTAAGCGTATTTGTCAGGCGCGTATAACTGACAAATAAATTATGGAAAACTACCTCACATTTTTTAACACATATACTTTCTGTAAAAGGACGAACAGCGTGGTCCGCATATATTCCTGTCCCAAAAATAAATAAATTAATAAATTATATTTGACTAATCTTTTAGAGGGTGAAATTGAATTCATCGGCACCAGGGGTCATTGTACTTTTATTATGGGATCAATACTGAAATCGCGGAAAAATTTATCAGCTGTTCCCTACATTTTGACGAGCTATGCGAACATAAATGTGGGAACAGCAGATTTTTTTAATTTAATAATAAAAAAACAAAAAATAAACGTGGTAAAATGTCAATGTATAAAATATTAAAAAAAATTGGTACTTAAAATATCAATTTTATCATTTGAAACGTTATGTTTTTTCGATCTCAAAACTAGGCATTTGCTCAGTGTGAAATTTTGCAAAAATGTTGTACCTGCAGACATCTACTTATACTTACCCAAAAAAATGTGAAGCTTCGCAAGCGCATGTAATAAAGTGCGGTGGAGCCCAAATGATCAACGGACGAAGGAACTATTTGATCATGTTTAATTACAGTAACGGAGCTGGTAGGTCCCAAATGGTCAACGGACGAAGGAACTATTTGATCATGTTTAATTACAGTAACGGAGCTGGTAGGTCCCAAATGGTCAACAGACGAAGGAACTATTTGGTCATGTTTAATTACAGTAACGGAGCTGGTAGGTCCCAAATGGTCAACGGACGAAGGAACTATTTGATCATGTTTAATTACAGTAACGGAGCTGGTAGGTCCCAAATGGTCAACGGACGAAGGAACTATTTGATCATGTTTAATTACAGTAACGGAGCTGGTAGATCCCAAATGGACAACGGACGAAGGAACTATTTGATCATGTTTAATTACAGTAACGGAGCTGGTAGGTCCCAAATGGTCAACGGACGAAGGAACTATTTGATCATGTTTAATTACAGTAACGGAGCTGGTAGGTCCCAAGTACGGTGTGATCGCGGGTGCCACCATCTCCACCCTGTTCGCTCTGGGGCAGGTGATCCTCGGGTTCATCGCGTGGGGCGTGCCGGCCTGGCGTCCCCTCACCCAGGTCCTGTACGCGCCGCAGATCCTCGTCGTCAGCTACTTCTGGATCCTCTCAGAATCCGTCCGCTGGCTCATGAGTAAGGGCCGCTATGAAGAGTCAGAACAGATTCTTAAGAAAGTCGCCAAAGCTAATAAAACGGTGCTTTTGGATAAGAGTTTGGAAGCTTTACGTGCAACAGATGAAGCAGAGAAGAACACTGTAAAACCAAAAGAGCCCTGGCTGGCTGTGCTTGTGTTCAGATCTCGCGTGATTTTGTCTCGTTGTCTGGTGTCACCTATCTGGTGGATCACGAACACGCTGGTGTACTACGGCATGAACATCAACTCGGTGAATATGACCGGCAATGGGTACCTGAACTACGTGGCGGTGGCTGCCATCGAGATCCCAAGCTACTGGACGGCCATCCTGCTGCTGGACCGCGTCGGCCGCAAGCCGGTGCTCATCTGCGCGTACTGGCTGTGCGCTGGCTGCCAGTTCGCGTTCGCTTTTATGCCCGACGGTAATTATAATAATAATTTTCACCCATCCCCATAGGCTGGATTGGTGCCCGGCTGATGGCTCGTTACCAGTCATAGGACGAAAAAACGATTAAACATAAATGACGAAATGGTGGGTCAAGTTTACTATACGTACGTCTTACTATTCCGGGAAAACAGCCTAGGCGTGATGTTATTTTAATCCCGTTACCGCAAAAACTGTTGTTTCAGGACGCGAAGGCGTGCGGCTGTTCCTGTATCTGTTCGGCAAGTACTGCATCGCCATCGTGATGACGTCAGTGTACGTGTACACGGCCGAGCTGTACCTCACCAAGTACCGCCACAACCTGTTCGCGTTCTCCTCCATGGTGGGCCGCCTCGGCTCCATCACGGCGCCGCTCACGCCCGTGCTCATAAGATTATGATTTATTTTATCACTCACTTTTGCCCGCGGCTTCACCCTCGTCGAGGTCAGAAATCCGTTCAACAGTTAAGCCACCACCTTCACGAGCGAGAGAATCCCGAGGGATCCGCGCTTCTACGTCGTGTAATCTCCACGAACGAGCGATTATTCCGCCAGCGTATCGTCGTGACTCGTAACGGAATCACCGACTCGTAACGAAATATTATACATTAAAAATACAATATTAATCATTAAAGATACAATAAATATAATATACATGGTGGATTTCTGAGATTAGTCAGTATCCTAAGACCATTTTCTAAGAACTCTGAGCATAGCCTGATATTTCTCATCAAAAGTGTAGTTAGTATTCAAATAAAAAGTGTCATACCTAACAAAAGGCGACTTGATAAAGCACTATAACAGGATGAAGAAAATTAAGCTAACTTTGAATGCAATTCAGAACTATAATAGAACAGCAAAAGTATCATCGTTTCGAAGCATTTTCTGCTGAAACAAGCATTGTTGTGAACTGAAACTAGGCCAAGATCGATTTATTTTCAATTCTCTTGTCTATAGTTACGAACTTGGATCGTGTTTTCATTTCCATTGTTTTGTCAAGTCTATTCCGATGTACTTAATATTCATTAACTTCCGAGTTTCAGTGTATATTTAGCATGCAAATTGTAAAATTAAATATTATTGTTTGTGTTTCAATTTAAGTGCTAATTATGAAACAAAAGGGAGTGAATGATAGCGTGACGATTGACAGGCGAGAATGGAAGAAGAAAACGCATTGTGTCGACCACAAGTAACATGGGACAAGGGCAGGAAGATTATCCATACTAATATTATAAATTCGAAAGTAACTCTGTCTATCTATACGTCTTTATGTTTGTTACCTTTTCACGCCTGAACTACTGAATGGATTTTGACAAAATTTGGCAAGGAGATAGATGGCACCCTGAGGAAGGACATAAGCTACTTTTTGTCGACATACTACGCGGGCGAAGCCACGGGCGGAAGCTAGTGATGATATATTTTCAAGTTAAGTAGTTATACAGTGAATCTGCCTAGCCTTTTCCCAACTATGTTGGGGTCGGCTTCCAGTCTAACCGGATGCAGCTGAATACCAGTATTTTACATGGAGCGACTACCTATCTGATAGCCACAACCCAATAACTGGGTAATACGATACCCCTTGGTAAGATTGGTTGACAGAGTTTCGGGCTTCTGACGACCTGTAACGACCGTCAAAGATCCACAAATGACTGCCGGGACCAACGGCTTAACGTGCTATCGGAAGCATAGAGGAGTATATATTTATGTAAACATGGTCACCCATTGATGGACCATACCAGGACAGCGTAGCTTAACCTCATGGATCAACCCGCGCGGCTGTTATTACTTAGCCACGAGCTCCTCTAAGAACTTATATAGTAACAATTAAAAAAGAGATTCACATACCTTTTTTTGTTCCGTTGCTATGCGTTTTGCATAAAAAATCGTCAAACTTTGGGTACCCAAACCTATTCATTTAATTATTTTTTACGTTAACTTGATAACTGCCGATTATCCGTAATTAAACTTTAAATTGCATTTGACTTCATTAATTAAAACGTAAATTATATTTAATTTAAGCTTTTACGTACTTAAATGTTTCACAAAATTAATGTTGAAAGTTTTTTATTCAGCTTTTCAGTATCTATCTAAATATATTGTGGGTAGTGTAATTTATGTTACTAAAGTTTATTCTATAAACTGTTTTCAGCATTTGCAGTAGGTACATTATAAAACGTTCAGTTAAATTGCGTATTGTGGAATACCACTACTCACATTAATAATAATTAATGTGAGGTTTTCAGTTACATATTTAATTTAAAGTGTTTTAAATGCGTGAGATAATATGAATGCATTTAAATATGATAAGTGCAACTTTTTATCGTTGTATCATAATGTCAACTGATACGATGGTAAAAACCCCTCCGTATCAAAACGTCCTAAAAGCAAATGGACCTATTATCAAAAAGACCTATTCGCAAATCGTCCTATGAGCAAATGGTCCTATTACAGAACGTCCTACTTGTAACATCAACAGTCTTTAATTGTTCAATTTATGAAGATGCCTCCGACTATATGAGATTGTTTATAGTATTAAGTGGGATTGGAGACAGAAATAGATCATCAACATTGGTTGTGTATGAAGAAAGAATAACGTTAATAAGTATAATTCAACTGGGCGTAGTTTTTTAACATTGCCCTTTTAATATTTTTATAATTATTTTGTGGATCATATAGTAATTCTAACAATTCACTTGCACTTATCTGATACCCGAAAATATTCAAAATTCATAACATAACATGACGCCTTGTTTCCCCGAAGGGTTGGGCAGATGTTTACCTATCGTACACCCACATTTAAACAGTTATGTTTAAGTCCCATGTAATAGAGGGCGAGCCTATTGCCATCAACCGGGCACAAATCCCGACTCCGGGCTGCTATCGAGAAATCCCATAACGAAAAACCCACTAACACTTTGCCCAACCTGGGAGTCGAACCCAGGACCTCATGCTCAGCAGTAGCGCTTCCGACTACTAGACGAAAGAGGCAGTCTTCACAGCAAAATTCTCAGTATTCAAAATTCCCGACCTTTATAATATTAAGTTTAATTAAAAATACACTCACGGCTAAAATTCTCTATAAAATTCCGGTCTCGAGGGCCCAACTATGGGAGCTTGCATTATAGAAGACCCAAACATAAATATGTCCCCTACATTCTTTGGGGCTCTTCAAATTCTCCGCTCTTAATGAAATCACCATGTAGTTGTGTCCTTTTACGGCGACCTGTTGTAAGGACTATAGTCCTCTATTCATTACAACACGAGACAATGTTTTAACATTTTAGTAAGGAAATGTGAAGAAGATTTACAGTCATTTTCAGTCTGTAATGTTCCCACTGATGTGAGGCAGGGCTTCTCTGTGTAGAAGGATCCCGGGTTGTTGGATGTCTCATGTCTTCGATTTTTTTTGTTCTAGTACATCTCGGTTTCCTTTTTGAGAGCTTTTTCTTACACCGTTTTGCGAGCAGTGTTGATGAAATAATTTACACTAAGTAACGCCAGGGTTCGAACCAACAACTTTCAACTCATAAATCACCACCATTTCCATTGCGCCGCCACTGCTCTGTCTTCAACAATGATTCAACACAATTAATGATTTGTTTTATGAACCTTATTATCTGCAAACAAGATGAGCTGAAACTCTAAATGCAGATTTTTTTTTCTTTTTTTTTCTTGTACAGTCTGTTCCGCTACTGCATTGCTCATTCTATATAATTTAAATATTCAGCCAATCATGAACTTTTTGCCATCGACACGCTGAGAAGCTAGTATTTTTACATCAGCTTATCCTCTACTTTCATATACCTACTTAGTCGTGCCGATATGAACAATGCTGTAAAAATATAATATTACAGTCTAGAGCATTGAAACAGCAAAGTTATTATTCCAAGATCATTTATCGCAGAATATTATCCGGCTTATGTTCGCTACAGAACACGAGTCTCTACGCGTAGGCGTCTACGAGCGTCTACGAAGCTGCTACGATGCTACGGAGACGTAAATTAAGCTTTATTTTTATATGAACTCAACTTTTATGTTGAAACTTACAGTTAGATTTACAGCTGTTTATATTTAAAATACCTTACTTGGGCTTTTAATATGAAGTGTGGTATGTGGCGAGGAGTGGTGTGAGTCCATGTGAGTAAGGTAGCCTGATGAATCTGAGAATACTAGCCTCAAGCATAAATATTTTCTGGAATAAATATTTTCTGGATTCGATGTGAATTTTTGAATCTAGGGATCTAAACAGACAGAATTCCAAAGATTCCTTATAATCGTGAAAGTACAAGAGGATGAGCTGTGCAAAGTTACTTGAATAACCCATTGACATTTTTCCATTTTTGGAAAAATACCTAAGTACTATCTAATAACGACGACGCCTTTGGTATAGTTAGCTAGTCTTTTAATTTAGTTTTAACCGACTTCTTCAAAAAGGAGGAGGTTCTATGTTCAGCAATACAACTCTGTAAGTTCATTTAAGTGCATTGAATGAACTTACAGAGTTGTATTGCTGATTCTAATGTTTATAATTCTGTAAATCCATATTTGTTACGGTTGCAAATCATATTTAGATTAACATACAACCTCATACTGACCTGCAAATTGCAAAAAACGTAAGAATATTTGAATTTAGCTTTATTTATAAGATGAAGTCAGCAAATAGAAATTAGCTGCTTTTCTTAATATGAGCTGAAATAGTTTATTTATCAATATTAATAACTCACTTTTTCATCTTTTGAAATTGAGAAAATGAAGTATAAAAGTCAATTAGTTTCATTTCGTACAATTTTATTATACCTTAACAAATTGTAAAGTTTCATCAAAATATATTTCCATTTATAGCAAATCGTAGTTCATAAATTATTATTTACATTATTAACAATATACAAATATTTTACAAGCACTCCTAACTTAGTTTGAACTTAGACATCACTTACCATCAATAAGTTACAATGATACGTATTATTACTATCACAATACAACGTCATTGTGCAAACCATTTTAATGAAACTAATAATTATTTTAGTACCAAGTAAATGAAAATGAACAAATGCAGCGACTGGCAACTAGAATTAATTGAATATCGATTTAATTTCGACCTTTGATTTGACGTTGTAATTAAGCAAAGACTATTAAATACACGTAATATTTGTAGTAATGAAGTACTTCATAATTTGAAATTGAAATTAAATATCGACTGTTAACATTGTCTACTGTTATAATTATTATTATTCTACAAAACTTGGGATAGCAAGAATAATCTTATGCTCCACAACTTCAATATTGGCACTTTAGAATTTCACAGAGAACTCATTATTTCGTACACTTCTAAACATTGTGAATCAAGTTAACAATAATAAAATCTTACTGCAAAAGGCTTCAACTAGCCGTGGATTATATCCTAAAACCTTCTATACAAAATACGAAATTCAGGCCAAAATGTTCAGAACACCACCTCTCAAGAGTATTGTGAAAGATTTTGAGCCTCATAACTATTGTCATGGTCACTGACTACATCTATCTGTTCTTGATCACAAGGTTCCTGGTCCTTTGATGAACAGGTACTTTTCGCACAGCAGCACTTCTTCGAACGAGGGTCAGAGGACATCGGAGACTCCTCCTTTTTCAACTTCACACGGCGGTTCTGGAACCAGATCTTCACTTGTTTCTCAGACAACTTCAGTCTGGACGCGATCTCTATTCTCCTCAGTCTTGAGAGATACATGTTCATGGAAAACTCTCTTTCTAACTCTAGGAGTTGAGTTCCTGTGAAGGCGGTTCTGATTCTTTTGCTGGAGTCTTCTTTCAACGGCATACGTTTCAAGTCTTTCGAGTATCCTGGTAGGAGTTCTTCTGGGTGACCCAATGGCGGGCTTGGAGTTCCATTTCTGCTTTCACTGGATAACGAGGGAGACCGTTGTCCTTGACTCTTGGATGGAGAGGTAGTCACTTTGTAAGGGTGATGCAGATACGGAGAAACAGACTTCTTTCTCTTGTGAACAAAGTTGACAGGTTCCTGTTCTTCAGTTTTCAGATATCCTTCAAATGGATTAGGTTCAGTCTGAGCTTCGTAGAAATCAGGACGAGGCAGCTGGTGCAGTAACGGATACCGAAAGTTAAGCTGCTCTAGAAACGGCCTGAACAAATCCGGGGACCGTTGCTGATGCAGTCCGATGTTCAGAAGATTGTTCAAGTTCCCCGGGTAAGGATAGGGTAAGTACTTGGAACGCGGATCCAAATGATGACCGATCAACGCGTAAGGATGTATAGGTTCACTGGACAGTTCATTTTTCTTGCAATCTTTCGTATCACTTATCAGAGCATCGACAAAGAACGACCGAGACATTTTGGTGTGTGTAGCTCGCGCTTCGAACTCCGATTCACTACTGAATATAGGGTGCGTCGGCTCTAAAAGTAACAATTACAAAAACTACCCCCACTTAGTGCACCCTATTGTAAATACACACAATGGACCTCGAAGCGTTTTGGCAATTATTTGGCCCGGCCCACCCCTTTGTCGGTGAGACGTCAACCCCAGTGTTAGTTGGAGAAAAAAACTTTGAATGGAGCATTTTAGTAGCTATGAATAATTTTGTATGGCACGAAACATCCCTAATATCTGTCTCATTAAATCCAATTTGGTTACTGTTTTGAATGCATGTGTGGATGTGTACGTTGATTTTTTGTTGTTAAATTATTCAGGTTTTTAAAGGAGATATAAAAGTGTTGTTATTATTTATTACTTCTTAACGTCTTTAGGGATTTAAACACGTTTTATGCACTGACATGAAATTATGTTTTTTTGAAATAGTCTCTGCAGTAAAACCTTTTGAAGTTTAAGTAAATAATACTTAATTTCCACTCAGTACTAATATCTTTTCAATATGAGCTCGATACGCCATGATTACATTTTTCGGAAAAAGTTCAGCTACTTATCTATTACGTCTTTTGTGCTTTGCTCAGTACAAGTCTTCTTAGTTATTATGCCTAACTAAAAGATTTTTTTTTTTTTTGAAAATGTTTAAAATAAATCTCAGCAAAACAAACAGCCAACGATCAAAATCACTAGCTTGCACTATAAAGCACCATATTAATTAAATATGAATACCCCATAATTGAATCCTTATGGTGCACGCGTGATCCTTGCAAAAGAAACCCTACCAATTGGGGAGGGCATACTAAAGCCCCGCCCTTCGTTCCCTGGCCAAACTAGTTTATGAAATATTAAAAGCACCCTAATATTCGGCAGCATTATAATAAAATTGTGAACCAATTCATGTTATTATCATGTCAGTATTAATTTGTAAAGTAACATTTTCTTTTGTGTGCATAAGTGGTTTCAGATTGGATTTTTCGATGTAAGTAAATATTCAAAGTTTGCTTTCTCAACGGTAATTTGTTTTGTATCTAGGGTATGTCATGTATTAATTTATCATGACATTAATAATCTAGAATCACAATAGGCTCTAAAAATGTTCATATCATTATTTAGATTTTGTATTCGTACGTTTTGGGGAATATACATTACTGCTTTTAACCTTCTATATTCGGATTTTTAGAATCTCAGGACACAAACATAACATAATGAGCGAAATTGTTCAATAAAAATTGCAAGAAACATACGGCAAACAAGGCGTCGTCTTTAATTTCTATGAAAATAGAATTGCTAAGACTTCACAATTCAATTTGCAAAATGTCTGAAGGGTTCAAAGGACAAAATTAAACAAAAGCCGGCTGCTTCCTGGGTCATTTGTCTTTTAAGAAACATCAAAACCAAGTGAGGACCTCATCTCAAGTAAAGGATGCGTCCGGGCCTAAGGCTGTTGAAGAAAAAAATAGCAAAAATACACACAAACTACAAATCAGTCGGTATCATCAGCAAATATTTTTTGCAACACAGTTTTGTTCTTTTGTTACAAAAATCTGACGGTACTGAATTCGATCACGGAATCGCGTCAGCCAAACAATAGGATGAAAATAACAATGTTTGGGCAAACATCACTTCGTTACTGCGTATCTGATCCTGCAAAAATTTACAAAGAATTTTCGCCCTTTTCGACGATTGGAATAAAGGTGGATTTTATGTGGGATGTCGAGGATCTAACTCCCCCACAAATCAGATAGATATAAAGGGTTATTATCGAATAAAACCGAGGGTATCCTTCTATTTTCGCGTACGTCAAAGTACACCAGGTGGCGTATGACACGTTAATGATAATTCTTAGAGTTACACAATGAAAAATATGGCAAATTAGGTAACTGTTTTCAAATAAAAGAGGTTTTGTAACACGATGTTTTGACGTGATTGCTCATTGATAGTTCGGTATGATTTTAATTCGGGTTACTTCTGCATCAATTATTTTGTTCATTTTCGGGATAAATACTCACTTATAGTTTGGAAGAGTTGAACTCACCTACTGATGATAGCAAAACTTTGAACGGCACTCGTATTGATGTATATTTAAGTTAATTTTCTATTATTCTTTAGACATTTTATGAACCTTTCTATCATACTCGTATATGGATCCATTCGCACTGTACAATTCGCTGGCCCAAGGCTGAATTGTAAAGCCTTTACTAAAATCTATGTTAGAAATTTTATTCTAAAAACGTCAGTGGTGTACACGAAGCACTTACAGAGTTACTTCCGCAGTGCACGGATCCATGAAGCTGTGACGTCATGCTTGAAGCTTAATCCGGGCTTTGTGTACTGAACTTAGCTTTGCTGAGGTCAAACCGGGTCAGAAATTTCCATACAAACTGTAGAAATGTTTTGTAAAGGATACAGGCTACAATTTGGTTTTAAAGTTTTGTAGCACACCAAATATAAGTACTACACCACTGTGATGCAAAGAAACGATTATAATTCTGTAAGGCTAAGTTTAGCTAACCACAGCATGGGGAAATAAGGTTTTTTCACGGGATGCTCCAAAATGGCACTATAATGTTCTGTCCAGTGCCTAATTTATCTTAAATTGACGCTCCAAAATACAAAGCAGAACCATTTCTAATTACCGAACAACGGCCACAAACCTTCATTCATCTCCAATCTCCCTAAAATTTCAAAAGGCACTTCATTTAAAACGCAATCACAAACGGAAATGAATTTGGAAAAGACATTTAATGACCACCTGCGTATTGTCCGTTAAAATCCAAGATGGCGTCATTCTCAGAACATTGCTTTTAAATAGTCTAACAATACTGTCGCCTGTTGGTCTGAGAGACTGAGAGTCACTACGGGGTACACTTGTCCACTTCATTCATAAATTCACTCATTCCATCGTTCATTCATGTTTTTAGCTACGGTTATGAATGGAGTATCGATACTATTGTAATTTTAACTCTATTGTGCTTGCCGATAAGTTTGTGGGACAGGTATCGATTGGTTGCCAACTTTACTATGCCCTCCCTCCCAATCATCGTAACTTCTATTCCTTGCATTATAGGGTTCAAATTCGTGTAACTTTATGTTAAGGAACGGCCAATTATTAAATTGGTAAATATTTGAGTCTTGTACCCAAGTAGTATTGATCTCATTTTTCGCGACTATTGTACATTTTTAAGTTCATTAATGTCACAAAGCGTTTTTGTAACGCTATGACTGTTTGTAACAAACGTTTTTTTCTTTAGCGAATGTGTTGTGGATTTCAAGAACATAATGGCGTGGGTAGTTTTGTGTTACTGGTCTTTTTATATATGTATCACTTTCCTCTAGCGGTCAGTGAGAAGTGCTGACTAAGTTTTTACGCACTCCTTTTATCTCTTTCCTTTTCATAGTATGTTTGGTATATAAGTGTCTAGTTGACATGAATACACTCTAGCTTCTCGCTTTTCATTTATTCATATAGAAAATATCTTTGAAAACGATTACTGAAAGAAATAGGAAAATAATAATAATACACTACATATTTTCTCCACAATTTTTACTAGACTATATAATAAATTCTAACTATAATATTAATGCGGAAGTGGGTTTGTTTGTTTGTTACGCTTTCACGCTAAAACGGCTGAATTGATTTAGATGAAATTTGGCACAAGGGTAGACTATGACCTGGATTGGGACATAGAATACTTTTTATCCCGATATTCCCATGGGATCGAGACATATGCGGGTGAAATCGCGGGGCGCAGCTAGTATATTACTATAATACTGTACATTTTTACTCTTATAAAAATATATTCTATTTAAAGTCTTAGGTAGAACTTGAAAGAGGCTCGTGTCCAAGGTTGATTGATTGAGCACTTTATTATGAATTGACAACATTGCCCCAGTTTAACTCAGAAATTATACCAACATCACCTCAAACCACTTAATGTAATGTTGCAGTAAAAGTCCGATCGCCAAGTAAAGTTAAGAAATTTCAAAATGCTCGCAGCTCCCTCGCTTTCACTGAGTAGAAAAAATTGGGAGGTTATAAGGAGATTTATGACCAGAAACAAGTTAAGTTGCAGGCAACAAAGCTAGAAATGATTTTCATTTAAAATGACAACGGATTTTTGGCATTAAACTAAATCTCTACTACTCATAATATTCCTAGCCTTTTTCATAAAACGCCCATTTCTCTAATATTTCTGTAAAAGTAATCCCTGCACCATGTTGCGCAGTTATTTCACGTAAAAATTCAAACTTATGTCCTTAATATTTTCATGCTACTTTATCGGCAGAACGTGTCCTACAAATATCTTATGTAAAATCCTTTATATTTACCAAATTTTATGCAAATAAAGATACTTACAGTTATTGGGTTCATTTCAAAAGTGCGATTACAAATGATCGATCTCACGACATCTCTCTCGTCAGTAGGCGAGGTTTTTTCAAGAGAAGAATATAGGTATTTCTAGAACGTATTCAATTTGACAACTAACCTAAGTTCCCCAGCAGCACGTACACGATATAATAAACACAAGACATGGTAGGATTGATGAGCGGAGCGCGGCGGCTACAGATAAGACGATGATCTATCTACCGACCAACTTCTGCGTAATTTTGTTTAGACTCGAACTACCGAGAGCACAGACTCGGGGAGTTAGTTCGTGTGCTGTTGTTATACTGTAATGGGGTTGATGTTGGGGAGTGGAATTATTAAGTTTGTTTTTTAATCTCGAAGACTAATTTGACAGGTGCAAATGTCAAACTCCAAATTGAAAAAAAATTAAACAACAGTCACTTTAGATGTCAATTAGTCTGCGAGATTAAAAAACGGATTTTCTTTATCTATTACTAACTCATGCCCGCGGCTCCACACGCGTGGATGACGGTTTATATATACTAAAACCTTCCTCGAGAATCACTCTATTCATTGGTGAAAACAGTATGAAGAATCGGTGCAGTAGTTTTGGAGTTTATCGCGAACAGACAGTCAGACGTGGCGGAGGACTTTGTGTTATAATATGTAGTTATACATTGTAACATAGTATAAGAGGGGCTAGTGGTTAAATAATGACAGCCGCACGGTCGATACAAGGTAAAGTTACGCTTGCTGAGGTCGGTCCGGGGATGGGTCCATTACATAAATCGAGACCACTCCGTGCCTCGGATACCACGTTAAGCCGTGTTGGTCCCGGCTGTCATTTGTAGATCTTTGACAGTCCTTCCACAGTCGGAAGCTCGAAAGTCTGATATCCAGTCTTGCCATGGGGTATCGTATTACCCAGTAACTGGGTTGTGGAGGTCAGATAGGGAGTCACTACATGTACAATACTGGTATTCAGCTGCATTCGGTTAGACTGGAAGCCAACATAGCTGGGAAAAGGCTAGGCAGATGATTACATTGTTACAAATTGACAGTTGTGCCCGTTTACCGTATGGTATTAGGGAAAGATTTGGTCATTACGTGGTCTTTTTGCCGTACTTTTCAAAGTGAAAATCAAATAATTTAGTACATAGTAGGCCATTAGGCCCTTTTGAACTTCAATATTTACAAGAAGAAATTAGAAATCATTTTGATTTATATACGTATATACTACCTCTCAATAATTATAAGTATTCGTGTTATGAATTAGGGTAGCCAAAATCTAAAACTAGGTACAAAATGCCGATAGACTGTTAGATATTTTGCGGTAGAAATGATGCAAACTGGATAGCAATATTATTTTCTCGGACGTTGAATGGAAGCATAAGTTTCCAATATAATCCAGTATGTGCATTTTCTACGTTTCAAATAACGTAGTAAAGGCATATGTAAGTTTTATTCCACCTGTGGTCATTGTAGTCAATATTATTCTTAGTAAGTACTGCGATATTATCATCTTTATCAAAACAAACACTAACCTACCAATTTCTCCGTTCCATTAAACTCGATCAAAACATCTGACTTAACATAGCTTTTAACGGAAAATAAAAGAGGGGTAAAGTTAAAAAAAAAATCGAAAGTCACTCCTATGCTATGGTACATTTTGAGATCAAAGCGAACAATTAATGGACACGAGTCATTGGGTTACGGCAGATAGGGTAGGTTCGTTATTTTAAATTCAAATTGTGTTCCTTTTTTAAAACAGTCATTTTGTTTTTTTTTTTGGTTACATAATAATACGAATAAGTGGTTATTTTTTTGTTTCTGCCGTTTGCCTGAAACCAAAGATAAGTGGAAATTCCTTGAAAATATTGATGTCAGCTGCACTTATTGGTTAGACTGAAGGCTAGAAAACGTGAAGAAAGGGTCTAGTCAGGGAATTAAGTATCTTGACTCAGCAATATTCTGAATAAGCCCATAAATTAAGCGTAATGGCACAAGCAAAAATATTGTTTTTTTTTTAATAATTGGTACTTAATTTATAAAATAGGAATGCCAAGAAGAAACATGTGAAGGTACCTAGAAAGAAATATACATACTATTATTGCATCTAATTATTTTTTATTTACAATTTTCATTAAAATAAGCCATAAAACACATTTTGAAATAAACAATTTTATTTATATTTTAATAAATATTCTTCACAAAACGGGTACAGTACAATAAAAAATTGAATCATAACACAATAACAACGTCTTTTAAGTTAATAAAAGCAGCCTGGAAAGCTTTTACCGTTCCATCGACATTATTAAAGGGCGCGCGTATTATTATAGATAGTAACATAAATATGATTATACAAGGACCAACTTTATTTCTCTTACTTTTGCCATAGAAAAACTTATCAAACAAAAAAAACATTTTAAGCCGAAAATGCGAATCACTCCGAATTTCAATCGGACTTCGTAATACAATATTTATACTTCCTTATTATTATTTTATGTATTTAATTAGTTACCCGTTAGATAATTTTATTTTTAATCAACCCAACAAAATATCTCAACATTCATCATTTAATTAAAATAAATCAAATCATTGCTTACAAAGTTTGAAGTAAACTTAATTAAAATTAAAGTTATTTTCATTATAACAATATTTCAACAAAATTAGACAACAATTTTATAGAACGGCTTACCTTTCAACTTTTATCGTTGTTTTAATATAAAGTCACAAAACTTTAAATTGCTTTCCTATAATTTATTATAGAAGTTTTATTTTAGTCCCAGAATGTAAGTGTGGGTTAACAAACAAGGTTTGTCAATAAATATTAAATGTAATATACAATTCCACACTAAAAATATATAATTATTATGTACAAGCATGTGAAGTAAAAAAATTAAAGTAATAAACACTAAAACCCAACTACGACTAAAAAGGTATAAACAAGACACCACTAATAAATATAAATCAAAAATCCGGAGTCACACGTGTTAGGGATTACGTGTGACTCCGGATTTTTTATTTGTCTGTCTGTGGTTTCTTGTTTATACCTTTTTAGTCGTAGTTGGGTTTTAGTGTTTATTACTTTAATATTTTTTTAATTCTTTTGGGGTTATAATATATATATTTTTGAAATGTGCTCATTAAGCCCTTTCATTTGATACCCAACATGTTACGATTAAACAATTTTTTTTTTAGTTCCTCGTTTACGTCCTCTAGCGGGGGCGCCAGCCTATAACCAGCGGACGATCAAGACGCTTCCAACGATACTTCATTTGTAAAATTGTGATGAGTGGTTTAGAAGATGTGAGGGAACAGATGAACATACATACATAAATACTTATCGGTCAAAATCATAACCCTCCTTTTTTCTTCGCCGTAGTCGGGTAAAAACATAAAAACATAAAGGCAAGAGCTCATTGGGCATAAAAAAATTCGTCCGCATCGATGTGAGTGAGATAAGTGCCCAACAGGCTGACAGCATTGCCAGGGTAATGAATAATAAAAATGAAAGAAAGAAAATTAATTTGATGCTGATTTTTTTATACAAATTGATAAATAAATTTTTAGTTTTGATCTGTATAGAAAGTTCTTAAAAGCATTAAGACTTCTTGGAAATCTCTTAGCTACAAAATACGCCAAGTAGAATACGTAAGTACATTGGCACTTATAAACTCACCTTTGATTTGATAATTTTAAAGTGAAGGAACTCGGCCGGCAGACACATTCCAAATTAAGTAAGCTACGTATCTCATGATTTTCATATTTGGTATTTCTGAAGTTATAGACAAGAATAATTTAGAATAAGTCTGTGTTGATAAACCAACCTACTTTTGTGATAAGTTTAGTGAAAATCATCAATCTGTCTAGACTTTTTCCAACTACATTGTGGTCGGCCTCCAGTCTAACCGGATGCAGCCGACATCCATAACCCAGTTACTGGATAACACTTGTTAAAGGAGAATGGGCAGATATGCCCAATTTGGTGAATGAAACTCAAAAGACCGATAATCTTAACACAGCATTGCAATCAAACTTATCAAGATTTCCAAGTTGCGTTAAAAGAGTAATTTAACACAACTTAGGAATCTTGTTAAGCTTACAATAATTTTCCTCCGATTAAAGAATTAAGTTCGTAAGCATACGTTTCTCACGACACTTGTGTTAGGAGCACGTATTAATTGCAGAACAGAGTACGAACAAAGATCTCCTGCTAAGTGGCTAGTGAAACTCACAAATCGCTGAGCATGAGTGGGGTGTGGTGCAAGTGATTAGAACTGGGGCTATACCTAAGATTTCAATCGTTAGATTCGCCCTTCCGTGTCAAAAGATGGTCGCATTTCCTATTTGCTCCTATAGCTCCATCTTTCTCTGATACTGGACAATGATGGGTTTAACATGTCATAGTACTTACCTACGGCCCCTGCACTTATGCCTTATATACTCTATATATTTATTGCATCCGACAATGCAAACGGTGGATTGTAGTAAAATATTATAAAATCGTAGGTATATCTAGCCAATGGATATTGGTAAACTTAAAATCAATCAGTGCGTTTATCCGTTTACTTATGTAATATTTAAAAAATATTTTTGATGGTTTTCTGAAACTGCCCAGTTATTTTGTTGCATCATTAAGTAAGATCACAGATTCATAATTACTTCAGTAATTCATGTTTCAAAACTTTTTCAATCATAATTCTATTGTCGTTGCAAGCTCCTGACTTTGGCAAATAAATCCATCGGCAAAATTCCGACCTTTTGACATTGAGAGCCCCCTGCCTTACCACAATAAAGTTTGTACCTTCCACCACACACCAACAGTTGAAAGCTCGCCACAAAATGCAATCACAAATGCGATTCGCTATTGTACAAGAGTTTTTACCAATAAATACATGAAACGCTTTTATTCTTTGTAAAGCGCCGACTTTTTATATTACAGCGCTTTATGCTTCAAGTCTTTTGTGCCCTTTCTTTGATAGCTTTTTTGTTTATTTATCCGGCTTGGCTACTTAGGTGACAAAGTTTTGGTAACGTTTAAATGTAGGAATGGAACAATGAAGCAATTATGTCCATTATGTTGGTAATTGAGAAGGCAATGGTAAAACTGGAATCAAAAGCTGCTTAAGTATTTATATAGTTTTGATCGGTGATTAAGATGGAGCAGTAGAACGGGGTTATTGTATTTACTTTTTGAATTTTATTAAAATTATTTATAAAATTAATAATTTAACAAATAAATAGTATATAAATATATACTATTTTGGCAACGAACATCGTTAAGAAAAAGCTAAGCAGCTGATGATGATAATATTGGAATAATATCAGTGATTAATTATAATTTTATAATTTCGATATAGTTGTATTATTTTCTGGTGTATTCCTTGCATAAAATATCGTCACGTCTGTAATTTTCGAAGCGTTAGGCAGAAGTGCCCACATTTCGCCAGCTATTGTGAATTCTCATATTCTTTTCCCGATTTGGGAATCGAAACTAGGACCTCATTCTCAGCTATAGCGCTTGCGACCACAAGCCCAACGAGGCAGTCATTAGATTCCCAATCAATTGTACCTATTTCACCGTCAGCATATAAATTAATCGTTATTGATAAGGCAATGGTGAGGTTTAAAAGAAAATGTAGTGACAAAAATTGAAAATAGTATGCTTAGATGGTTTGGTTATGTTGAGAGAATGAATGAAGCCAATTAACAAAAGGTATTTACAAGGCAGATGTGAGTGGAAATGGAAGGTACATAAGAGGACATGAGTGATCTCATTGGTGTTGTGCTTCAGAAGGGTCAGTAGCATTCTCTTAACCAGCGTGCGTGTATGACCAGGGCCCTGTTTATAAGTTGCAAGTCTACACGCTCACAAGTTACCTAGAATGTTAATTTTCGTTAAACTCATAGCTCATCTCCATATTCATAATCAGCCTTAATTTTCCCACTGCTGGGACACAGGCATCAGGTCATGTCTCTCTTTTGACCACATTTAAAAAAAGAAAATCGAATTTAAACATTTATTGCGGTACTAAGCACAATACTTTTAAACTTGTAAGACGGAATAGAGAGTCGCCGACAATCTCTGTATTTGTTATGATTTTCTACAAGTTGTAACTTACAAATAATATTTTGATAAACAAAATCACGAATAAAATTTTTCAAAATATAAGTACTTGTGAACTAAATAATGATATTTAGTAATAAGAGGCTTGTAAGTTTTGATAAACAGGGCACTGATGTATGAACGTAAATGAAGATGATGACGTTCTGTAGTTTCTAACCTAGCCCTTTTTTTTTTTTTTTTTTGATGGTGGGAAATCATCCAATGACTTCTTCCGCTCTGGGCGGAGCGGAAGGGCGTGTCAGACTTATACTGACTAAAACCCACCCGTGTTCCTTCATTTGCCTGTTGCCAAGGTCCCGGTATCCCTTTCGGACTTTCCCGCAACCCTGGCAGGCATCGGTCCTAGCGGACCCCGCCAATTGTGCTGACATCTCTTTGAGGCGCGCGTGGAACACGACGCGCCATCGACCCGGGCCTGGTCCTTATCGGACGGCGAGCTGCCCGTTGCTCGCCGTCCGCAAGCCCGCGCCTATGGTGGCCGGGAATCCGCCTGGGATTCTAACCTACCCCTGTGGGAAGAAGACGTGAGTATATACGTATGTGTGTATATAAATAGATATTTATGTTTGAACTTCCAAAGTCCTTTGCACAAACAAACAACAAACAATCCGGGGTTACAAGGATGATCTTACATTACAACTTATGACACTTTGTGCAAGAGTTATTATTTCATACACTTTAAAAGCCTCCTCATATGACATAAGTTCTTAATTAGTTAATTAATCGTGGTTATGAATGATATCCCTTCATTTTCACTAGAGTAAGCACTTTACATTTTAGATTGGTTAACTTTGACTCTTTTGTAAACGGTCGGTCTGAAGTAAAACCAATATCATCTCGAAAACGGTGAAGGAAAACATCGTAAGGAAACCGGCATGCCTGAGAGATATTTCTCGGTGGCATGTGAAGCTAAGTCGGCCCAGGTGATTCAGTTACAGGAAAGGTTAAAATTGGGTGGTAATTTTTTAATTTGGAGCCAAATACTTGATAATACAGCTTAGCTATGCTATTAGATTGAAAGTTGATTCCAATATAACTAAGAAAATATTAAAATAAAATATTATTAGAAAATATTAAAATATTAAGATTTTCTCTTTATAATTTTTATTCTTCAATAATTGTCTTGAAGATCCAATATCCAATATTTCGACGCAGACTGCACCCGAAGACAACCCAAGTTCATTGTTAATTAATCTTTTTAACCATTAGACTCGCAAACGAAGCTGTTAGTATTCCCTCGACGGCGATGCAGAATGTATTTTTATGATTTATCGTTCAAGTTCTAGATATTAGATCTTCGCTAACATATAACATACACTTTGGGAATTATTTGATCTATTACTTTGGCCCTTTTGGGTTGAGTTTATTATATACTAGCAACCCGCCCCTGCTTCGCTCGGTTTTTTGATTATATTACTATGTAAGTTTAATATTAATGTATTAGGTATACACATAAACTTTCTGGAATCAATTCTTTAAAATTAAGTGATGTTGATAAACGCATCAAAATTCGTTGCGTAGTTATTAAGACCAAATCAATACAGACAGACATTAAAAACGACGTTAATTTATAATGTGTATAGAAGTTATTATGATTTTCACTAACTTAGTTGTGTTAGTCCAAAAATGGGTAATCTTATTTAGTTATTTTTTAATGTTGACTAACGGTAACGGGCGAACGAAGTTTGTATAAGAGGACTCAGTTACCGCAATTAAGGCCCACTTGGAAACAAATCAGTACCTACCTACATGCAAAACAACACTCTGTCTCTGTCATCTTCAAACGGTTGACAAAAATTCGTTTAGCGCTAAATTCATTGAGTCATTTGCAGTGCAGGTGGGCCTGAGAGACCTAGTCAGGATCTTTAAAATGCTGCTTGACTGCAAATGTAACATTTTGTTCACACATCGAAAATTCATATTTTTTTTCTATAATTTTGCACTACTTTGTTTTGTCTCTGCATCTAAACCAGACTGATAGAAAATGCTTATGGCATTAAATCCGCCTTTGTGCGGTTATTTTCACTCATACATAAAGTTTTAATAATAAATAAATAAAATTGTGGTTCCTCCACACATAAAATCTAAATGTAGCCGTGGAGTCTTTTTTACATATGGTTGCATACTGAAATTAGTTTATAGTAGCTTTGTATCAAATCTTTCTTCAAAGTTTGCACGTGACAATTATAACCAGCTGCTGCTATTATTACACTTAGGTCACCGTGAAAACTTTAATTGAATAAAAACTAAATTAATTCTCTGTTTGAAACACTGTATAAATGTCACATTAGCTACGAGTATCATTAGCGCTGGGGTGTCCACACGTGTTTGTAAATAAATAGAAACGAAAGGGTGACAGTGCTATGTTGTAAAATATCAATTAGTCTCGCTTTGACTTAAGGGATTGTCCTGGCAACTGAGTGGTGTTGATAGGTGCCTATTTGCTTTGTAGTTTAGGATTATAGGGTCTCTTGTCAAGGTTTATTAGGACCGTACTTGAATGTACTGGTTGATTGGGGATCAAAAGGATAGTGTGACAGAATTGTAACGTATTGTTTTGTTTTCTTACCACGTGTTTTAGATTTCGTCTTCGAAGATGACATCGACTTTTATATTAGTTGTTCTAAAAATATTGTAACCTACTTACTTGTGTCCTCACAAAAGAAAGAAAATAAATGTTGATCGCTTTTACCGTACTCGGTGAAGAGGACTATGACTACACTATACTGTGTCAGGATACGGAATATAATTTTTAATTTTTACTAAATGCGTTTGCTAAAATTACGTAAAATGTTCTATGTTCGGTCACTGACAGATCAATTCTTCTTTTGTTTTTTCTTTACAGACTACAGTAATCTTTTACAATTATACCCGCAGGAAAGAGTACGCTCGTCGAGTCCTTTGATTATATTCGCTGTCAAAGTCAACTAACGAGCTGCCAATTCAACACCAAAACTGCACGTCAACATTATTATTACTTCAAAGTCCCAAAACGTATGGTAATCAAATGCCATATCAAATCACCACCATACGTGGGGGCTATAATGAAATAGCTGATGTTCCACGCCAAAACACGATTAGTTTCGCACACTCGTCCCTGTTATTGCTTTGTCATTGTTGGGGGCGAAGGGGACCAGTTTTATTAGTTTTCGGAATGTCCGTAAAGGAGTTGTTGTGTGGTCATTGCAGTGAAGCTAGTAGGTTTTTTATTTTGGACTTTTAGTAATAGCACTTGGACATTTTATTTCATTTAGTGAATTAGAGTTTATTTTGTGATATAAGTTTTTTTATCTCTTGAAGCGTTGGTATAAACTTATCCAGTTTGTGTAGTTTTGGACTTTGTTAGTGTAGAAATTTTTGGCATCTAACTTAGATTAGGTTAGGTAAGTTAGGTGCATTAATCTTTGAGTAGCAGCCCGGGGATATGGATTAGTGCCAGGTTGATGGCAATAGGCTTGCCCCTTATCACATAGGACTTAAGCATAAGTGGTGAAATGTGGGTGCACCTCTAAAATTTGGGTGTCTCCATAGGTATACCTCTGCCTAACCCTTCGGGGAATATAAGCGTGATGGTATGTTATGTTCGTCCAATGTTTTTGGTTGCCGATTGATTGGCTCATGTTGGGCGGAAAACAGTTACCTAATCTATCTATTTGTCTTTTTGTGAAGACCTCATTACTCGCCCTGAGTCAAACTCATCCATTTCCGCCCTCAACATTGATCTTCGAGTCGCGATCTTATTGAGTGATGATCTCCTTAACTTGACTTATTTTCCTTAACTTTGAGATTCCTAAAATATAGCAACAAATGTTTTATTTACAGAATAAAGGGAGTTGACAGTCACAATATATAGTACAGATATAGATTGAAAACCTTTCTTTGTCTCTCTTGCATTTTTAGCGAAAATTCATTAATTTTTTCTATCAAGTTGCAACTATTATCTTTGTCTCTGCATTACCCTCAGATAAACTGGTAGAAAATGGTTAAGGTATTAAGTTCGCCCGTACGGTTATTTTTAAGTCTGCACAAAGTTTTCATAAATAAAATTGTGGTCCTTCCACCCATAAAATCTACATGTATTCATGAAAAAAAACCAAGATTGTATTGCAAAAACTTTAACCGAATAGATACATAAGCTGACCATTGACTGGTATGTATTCGGATACAAATAAGTGTAGGGTTAACTGGACAGTCCCTTCCGGTCCTTTGGGCCGATTGTATTGGTTTTATAAGTTTTGAATGCTGTCAGACGGAAGCATTGAAAGGGTTGACTTCGATCGTGTTGTGGTTGTATTATGAAAAGGATTTTGGAATATCAATGGCATGGTAACGGTTGTGAATAGTATTTTTAGTTCGTGTGGTCTATGGATGTTAAGATGATTGCATTTTCGGGATAGATTCATAATAATTTTGCAAGCCACTGATCTTTTTTTTTTGCTAGAATTGGGTAGTTGATCGCTTTTTAGTGAAACAAGAGTTGATTGACATTTTTACGTTAAATAGTTTGTACACACGACTACACAATAAGCTATACATTTCCAGTATAAGCTGACATCAAATTGTACGGAAATTCTATACAATGAGAGATCAGCATAAACTGGAAATGTATGCTTATATTATTATATAATATAGCTTGATGTGTAGCCGTGTGTACCTACGTCGATATCAGTTCCGTGGAGAACAGCTTTATTGTTACATTAAAAAAAAAACATGATCATCTTCATTATCATCATTGGCAGCTTTGTTCCTAGGAGGCCTATACTGAGCAATAGGGTGCTGCTGAGTATAGGCTTCCTCCCTATTGTGCCATGCTTTTCGTTTGCTTGCGAGTCTCATCCATGTGTTCCCTGTAGGTCGTCCACCCACCTGGCCATTGGTCTGCCAACGCTACTTCTATACCGTTACTTGGCAACCATTCTGTTTAGGCTCTGCCCCACCTGCCATCGTTACATCTAGCCAAGTGTCCATGTCCGGTCCGTGTCATCCATAATATCATATTTATAAAAGTCAAAACCCTTCCTTGGCGGTCGTGTAAAAAGTTCATCTAAATAAGTAATTAATACTCTTCCTACTAGCCATGACCATTAAAATACTCATAACAGTATGTTATATCTAACCAAAAATTTCACCAAAATTAGAAATTAATTCAACCATAACCTCAAAACACATACTAAAGTTCTAATAAAATAACCGTTGCTGCAATATTAAAACAAGCGTTGGGAAAAACCAATAGCCTGTTAAATTTCCCTATTAATTTTAAATATGGCGGCAAATTGAACTGCGACACACTTCCGGTCGACAGACGCCGGCGCCGCGTGCCGGACACATTTGACGTCACTTCCTGTATTTTATAACAGGAAGTCGGGATACCGTTAGTATTAAATGGTGTTATTTAATGATAGTGCGAATAAATAGGATTTTGTGAGGGTTTTATTGTAATCTAATCGATTTCAGAAATAGCGATATCTCTGAAAACGGTTATATTACATTCAAACGTTCAAATTCGTTCGATAACATTCAAAGTTTTGTTATGAAATAAATATGCAAATATTTTAAAACATTCGAAATAAAATACAGGAGCCGTTTCGAAACGTAAAAAGTGCACCTAAAGTGGCATTTAATGCTGTATGTAGTATATTTCGAGCGACGTACCTACTTATATAATACAAATATAGAATTCACTTCAAGTACCTACTTTATTTCCCAACTTTGCAACAGTTTATTTTTCAACGAAAATTTTACGAGCATTTTAGCTACAGTAGTCGGTACACAAGGCATACCATGCTAAAAGAAATATATACCATCCATTACTGCCATTACAGCATTCACTACTTTAGCTACAATTTTTTTGCAACTACAAATCGATCTTCATTCATAAAGAGTATATGAAATACTATTACAATTTTGGTCCTTAGATACGGTCACTTGACAAAATTCCATTCATGGTCCTTGTAAGTGTGATAATAATACATTAGCCCATTCATTTGAGCTCTGAATGTGTTCTGTAAAATATTGTGCGGCGTTATTCGGGTGTAAAATGTCACCGTGTTTAGGTAGCGGTATCTTTGAGTCGTGTGCGCGGGTCTTTATGAAAGATGTGTGACGCTTGTGGGGGCAGGAAGATAGCGGGTAGATGAGAGGGGGCGGGAGCGAGTTGATTGATATAAAATTATTTTGTGATGTTGAAGATAATAAAAGAAATAAAATAATAAAAAGGGGCCGACCCTAAAATAGTTAGAAAAATAAATAAATAAAATTCATTTATTTCAGGTAAATATCACCTATTGCCAGACATAAAACAATAAAAAATCTCAGTAGAATAAAAACAAAAAAACAAAAAGGTTAGGCAGATGATGATTATACTGGAAGAAATAAAATATTATTATTATTACACTAGCTAGCTGACCCGTCAGATGTCCTGTCAAAATTTAGATGTTTCCTAATTATTTCTCTTTTTACTAAATTACCCTAGTAGTGACAAGAAGGAACCAAAAAAAAATCGGGCGAGCTACTTTCCAGTTTTTGTGACAATTGATTTTATCTGAATAGACAGATCAAAATGAAGAAAATACTAGTCATGTTTATAGTACGTCTAACTATAACTAGACTTGTATGAAGTATACTTATACTTAGCTAACCATCAACTCACATAAAAATGTCAGCATTTTTTTAAGTTCTTTAGTAACGATGACTGAGCTAAGGTTATCAAATTACTTACTCGTACACCTTACAGCCATGCCGTTCCAACTAAGATCCTCGACACTATTATTCTTGAAATTGGTAAAATATCTAAATTAGATCAAAAGTAAAGTGGTAGAGAAAGGTTTAATAGCCTTTTAGGAAAATTGATCCAGATACTAAGCGAAATCGATTAGGGCTCTCATTGTTAACTAAAAAGTGAATGACACCTGAAGCACTCAGCACTAAGTTCTTTACGATGGCTCTAAAACTTTACACTCAATATAAAATTATTAAACTCAACCATTTTAGTAATTATCGTTATTTTCGTACCTCGAAAATTATTCCAAAAGTTATTTCCCATTATATCTGACTATTATAATTAACTTGAAAACATTTTATCTGTTACAACGTTCCCTTTTCTTTACAACGACGAAATTTAATAAAAGCTGCTAAAAGTCTTTATCAGTTTGTAAAAATTATGAATTCAATTTAAACTTTTCTTGGTTTCGTGGGCTGAGGTGTCGGGTTCCTAAGAGCTCGGGACTTACGGGGTACCGCCCTCTCTAATTGATTGCATAACTGCCGCCCATAATTCCTATTCATTCGCTCTTTCATTCACACTCCGTTCATTCAATCATTTGACATCGGCGACAAATCGGCTCCAAAGATACCATTGTTGTTCATAACCAAGTTTGCATTGCGTGTTACGTTTTGAATTGTATCGATTTTGAGTCTAATATCTTTGGAGTTAAGTTCCTTTATGTTACCATCTTTTGTGAATCCGTTTGGTTAGCAAAGTTCTTGCAAAAAAAAAATGCATAGATTTTTTATGTTTCACCATAGAAATAAAGGTCATATTCGCTTATGTTATCAAAAGAATTGGCACCAAGTTATCGTATTATAGTTATAATGTATTATAGAAAGGAATTTCACGCATGCCTCTGCCTTTTTTCTTCGTCGAAGTCAGACCTATTGTCGCCATTATAGAATTCTGAGTGCTACTTGTGATTCTTATGAATAGAATAAAAATTTGTTATGGTGAACGATTATCTATGAATTTCGTCATTTTTATTTGGGCATTTAGCGTTTGATATGTTGTGTATGACCTTTTGGGCAGCTGTTCGGTAGAAGGTGATGTTCAGCAGTTTGAGATGACACGGGACAAGGAATAATGAAAATTTACGGTCCAATGAACGTTTTGGAAGATAAATGGTAGTCTAAACGGGAAATGAACAAATTCAAATAATGATAACGATGATTTCACAAAAGTTAACGCTAAAAATATTTCTCATTTACATCCAAAGTATTGAATAGGTGAACCTTCTTTTTTCAACCCCAAAGTTTTCTAAAACTAATACAATAAGTATTGTTGATTAGTACATAGACATACCTACCTATTTGTAGATACCTACGTTTTATTATTTTTAAAGGTACTTAAATTTTTAGGCGATTATTTTAAAAGCTTCTCTCACTTACGTGTTGCATGTAAATGTTATCTTTCTTTCTTTTTTTTAAATTTATTTTATCACGATAAAATAATTTTTTTTAAAAAGAAAGAAAGATGTAAGTACATTAACGAAATACTCTGAAACCGCTCAAATTACTCAAGTTTTGTCTCGATGAGAATTTTCATGCTTTTCCGCACTCATAGAGGTTTTGCGAATAAATTAAAACTTTATCCTCGTAATATTATATACCGTGTAATATTCATACTTATGGAAGTTGTATATATCTGGATAACTTTATTTATATGACGTAGGAAACGGAGAAGTATAATATTAAGATAATAAAGTCGCGAATTTTCAAACTTTACATCACTCGAAATAAATTATGAACTTCTATGGCTTTATAATTTACATTCCGCATAATAATTTAAGGTAAAGGCGATTGTAATAGCGTTTGATGCTAATGCTGCTAGTAGATCAAAATATTAAACTTGAAAAGAAAACACGTGTATTTACTTAATCATGAGTATCAATATTATCGATTATAAACACCTATTGCAACAAAAATAATACCATAAACCATAGCATTCGATCCCATTCATCCGACGATATACCATCAATAATTCACAATTTATCAACAATAAATAGCGTAATATGTCCACAATACGTCCCTTAGAAAAATTCAGAGCGGCTCGGCTCGTGCAAAAACATCTGTCGCCTTCTACTACCATTTGACGGGTCATTAAATATCTTCCACGCTTTCCACTTATTATCCATTTTTATATCATTTCTACAATAAATTTTATGCCAAATAAAATTCTGAGCCACGCCTCCTTCTAATAAATTATTCGAAAAAGACAAATCTGGAGTTGTATAGTCATTTTTTTCTCTTTTCTGTTGAATGGTTCCCAGTTTGCGTAAAATTGTCGATAATGCTTTGAAGGGCTTTTAGAGATAAAATTGTGGTGGATATTATGTTTTTTATTCATGTTTC
Source organism: Lithophane leautieri (assembly GCA_949152455.1). NCBI lineage: Eukaryota > Metazoa > Arthropoda > Insecta > Lepidoptera > Noctuidae > Lithophane > Lithophane leautieri. The sequence goes on along the minus strand of OX424469.1, from coordinate 1,743,613 downwards.
GTGGTTAGGGTGGGCATAGTTTTAATGGGATGTCCTCGTAATGTAAGTGCGGTGGTGTGTGACATTGAGTGTTTGGCCACTCAAAATAATTGATAGGTTTGCTGTGTTTTTGTTATTTCTGAATTAAAGGATAAGTTGTAATTTTGGAAAGTTGATAGTGGTGTTTTTGAGAGTTTTGTATTGAGTTGTTACAATTTACTGGCAGTAGAGTTGTTGCTTTGTGAAAAGCTTGGCTTTAGTTGGAAGTTTTTAAGTGTGGATGTCGCCACGCCAAAGTGAGATATAATAATAACAAAAACTGTAAAACCTACACTGCCACGGCTATCTGTACTTATCATGATGACTGTAAAATATAATTTTCCTCTTATAACACAACTTTTTGCTTATTTCTATTAAACAAATCAACAGCTTGCTCTAAAATGATTATCTCCCAAAATCCATCGCCTATAATTTAATAACAAATGTATAATACCTACAATTAACAGACATTTATCTCAGAGGCCATCACTCCCTCCAGAGTGGCCTAATGAGGGCCTTGTGCCGGCCACGTGGCCTTTGTCTGGCCTGGATTACACCTAATTACTACGTCAGCTTGTTTACGATAAGATAATATTATTATTTGAGTGTAAACAGATCGGGATGGAATAAAGATATTGGATTTGGGCAATGTTTGGTGTTGACAGTGTTTTTTTTATTTTTATAATGGGGGATTTTATATTTTCATATTTTTTGCTGGCTTTAAAAAATAAGTCATTATCATAATGATACTTAATATGCTGATTTGACATATATTATGATTGTGTAGAAAGCTGTAGAGTCTATTCGAAATTCACAGATTAAACATATAATTATGCTCTACGAAAAGATCGGACATAGCGTATGAAATCACGCTATTCAAAAAGAAAGACGATATTTTTAAGATGATAACCAAGCACCTTAAAATAACCTTAGAAAAAAAAAAACATGTAAAGCTAAGTTAAACTTTGACCGTAAACTAAAAACGATTGACCAAACTATTCATATACAAAGATTAAAGTTGCGAGACGTTTAAACGTTAAAAATGTATATTGACTTTAATAAGCAACGTTTATGATTAAACAGGGGTAGGATGATAGATTAAATGAGCCAGAAGAAAGCCAGCTAATGTGGTATGGTTGATGAAACACCACGCCTCTTAGAATTTTACTTTCTCTATAGCCAACAAAGGACTCTGTGACAAGTTTTATAATTCAAGTAACTCTTTAATACAATTACCTCTTCAGCATTAATATGCTTTTACAATACAAATAATGGTTTTAATGAAACAAACTTAAGTACCCAATTATTATAAAAGCGAACTTTTTCTTCTAACCACAATGACATTTAATTATTTGTATTCATACACCCTTTGCAGTTTATAAGCTTTTTATACTATTCAAGTATTGCGCATATGTTTTATATGAATCTGTCGTATTGTTGCGATTTTATTAATTGTAGGACCAAAGTGACTCCTATTGCCATTCATTTTTGATGCAATTTCGTTTATGACTTTTTCTGGATATAAATCTATTCGAAATGTGAATGCGCAAACCCTATTGCAAAAATAAATTGACGTTGCATTAGCAACTTTATCGCTGTGAAAATAAAGCATATTATTATGAAACATCTACCCAATTTTTGCCCTTCTACTCTTAGGTAATTCAGCCCTTGAAGTTTTCGGGAATTGAAATTGAAATAGTCGTTACTAAATAATTTTCTATTCGATTTTGGACTTTATTCCACTTAGCAATAAAGTTGTTCAAGTATTTCAGCAGCCACATTTGATTGTTTATTATAAAACGACCATTTTGACGTGGTGTGACGAATGCAGCCAGTTGGTGTGTTTGAATTAAACATTTAATTTGTTTCCTTTATTCTGTTTGGGATTTATTAAGTGGCAATGTACTGTGACAATAGTCATGATTCGATTTGCTGACGTCATTATTGTAATGAACGGCTGGAGTGTTGAGGGTAGAACATATTGCGTTGATGAGGATCGCATAGAATTGTGTGACTTCACGCTTTTGAATTACTTATTAGCATATTTTTATCATTTCAGATTTTTGTCTAAATACGTTAGTGGTCCTTAGTGCCGATTTTTTGGTGCTTTTGTTTTTAAGGTTCCGTACCCGAAGGGCGCTAAACGGAACGCTAAGCCTCCGCTATCCGTCCGTCGGTCTTTTAGCGGGCTGTATCTCATGAACCGTAATAGGTAGGATAAAAATGTATAGTAAAATAAAGTTTTTTTTTTAAAGCGTAAAAAGAAATGTAGTATTTAATATTGTACGGTGGTATGGAACCCTTCGTGTGCGAGTCCGACTTGCACTTGGCCGGTTATTTTAACACAACAAGAAATAAGTATCAGTTTTAATAATGTATCGGTTTCTTTTAAAATTAAATCGCTTCAAGAACAGACCTCAGGGAATATAGAAAATAAACGGATACACCTAGAAAATTTTATTTCTTTGGTAAAGTTCGTTGAAAGGCCTACATTGTCCTCCCATGCCTACTAACACTGTAATTTGAAAATATTGTAAAAGCCAATTATTTTTAAAAGAGTAACCATGGAGTTTCTTGCCGGCTCTTCTCCGTAGGAAACGACCAATTAGAACAGTGCTTTTAGCTTCTGACGTTTCAAAAGTGCCCATGTAGGTTTATGTGAAATAAAATATTTTGATTTTGGTAAATAGGAAGAAAGGAACAAAATACGTTTATTTGCGATAAAAATGACGCCAAAAAAAAACACAAAACAAAAAAAAAAACTAGTTGGGAAAAATATGCGTCACATCCACGTAAACTGCGACTCTATGCGAGACAGAGCCCCAGCGCTGTTTTCATAATAGGTTTAGGGGTATGAGGAACAGGGTGTAAAGTTTACTCATCCACCATAGAAAAGGAAGGATCCTCCGACCAGACGGGTGTTGTGTCTGGCGGGCAACTGCCCAACGATTGATGTCGGGTTCTTCTATATATGTCCATTGCACGGTAAACTTTAATTGCGCGATGCAGGGTTTATGTGACGTCAGGTTTTTGTGTGACGTCAGGTCTTTGATGCGTAGTTCATATGTGGCGATGTAGGTACCGCCACATAGGTGTGAATTGCATTTAAACTGATCTCCGAACCTGACAAAAACTAAGAATACTTATCTAGAGACATGTCTAAGTACATCTATGCGACGAACAGACACTTAAACTCTACCAAATAAAAGAGACAATAGGAACAAAAGTACTAGAAGCAGTAAAGAATCGTGTAGCTACAGATTGTGTTGAACAGTGTGCGTGGGATCCTCAATCCTAACGCTTGATTAGTACTGGCGCGGACAACGTAAATTCTACCCACTGTCAAGATTACGATGGACTTGGATGTTAGATTGGGTTAATATGGTACTTTTAATTTTTGGTCAGTATTTCCCATGAAAAAGTTAGTGAAGAACATTACACCACGACTGTTTTCCCTGAAGGCTTAGGCAGAGGTCTACTTACAGTATTACACCCACATTTTGTCATGTTTAAGTCATATGTAACAGAGGGCTATAAATACAATTTCAATTTCAGTTCTTTATTGCATTCCACTGCTGGTAGGTAGGTAAGTACTGGATTCTCCTTTTTCTCATTTCGATGACTCATATTTTGTCCGACTAGTAGGTAGAGACCAAATTTGCCTCAAATGAGGTTGCTCGGTTTGTTTGTTCTGGTTTGCGACTGGTCAATCGTCATCCTGAGGATGCCTCGTTGAGAGGCGAAACACGTGTCAATTTCTTACAGGGTTTTTTATGACTCTTGAAGAATAGTTAAGCGGAATAGGTTACCAAATATATCTATGTCTATTGTATTTTATAGTGGATTTCCGCAAAGTCACGCCTGAATCAATTAACTATCAAATAAGTCCTGAAGGGTGCAGTTACAGATGGGCATGATGAGCAGGAGTTAAGGTATTGGTTAAATGAGAGTGACCGAAGCACGAGCTCAATGGAGTGCAATTGGAAAGGCCTAAGTCCAGTAGTAGACTGCTATATACGCTGTTATCGATGGTATAGAGATACCATAGGAATTCATGCGTTGGTGTATTGAGAAGAAAATAAGAAGGGTTTTTTTGTCTAGTAAGTTTTGATCACAAGATCTAAAACATAAATCGATTAGGTACAAGCTATATTTCCATAATTGTTTACTTGATCTCAAGGTTATGGACCCTAAATATCCTGCGTGTGGATGCCCAAATGAAATACATTGCCAATAGAACTACCTCCTCCAAAACCTGCAAGGTTCCTCTTCATGTAGAACCTAAGTGTTATTTGTACCAGTTTTAGTGGCTCCCCATTAGGTGTCGCGTTGTTTGGTGCTCTCTGCCGGCTCTCCGGAATTTATTACCAAACCCTATTGTCTTCTCTACTTGATTAACTATTTGATTAACTTTCCAAGTGCTTCTATATATTTTTTGAAGAGAAAAAGAACAAAGAAATTAAGAAAAATTACTTGAACACGCAAAATGTGAGTCCTGAGGGCCTAGACAAGTGACAATTGCTTTGAAAGCGTTTCGTATTTCTACAACGACTTTCAACAGGCTTTACTTATGCTTTTTGATAGCTTATGTCAGTCCCATACATTCCTTTTCCATCGTAATCGCAGATAGAATGACACTTTGTTTAGGGCCTCTGTTATACACGGTGTAGACGACAATAAGTATGAAACTGCCCAGTCTGCATACGAAAATTCTTTCTTTATCCAATAGTTTACTCATTATAACTAGTCGCATATCAGCAAAACCTATAGTCAGCCTATCAGTGGTATTTAGTTTGTTTGAAAAAATCACTTTTTAATAGTTTGCCGTATACATTTGTATACGGTGGGACTTTATTTTGAGTAGTTTCAAAATACTCCTATGCAAACTTATTGCTAGTTTTTTATTTAGTTTCGATTTGCTGTCTCCACAACTCTGCTATATAATACAACTCGCACATAAACAGTCGCTTGAAATAATTACGAGCAAAACCGACTCCATTCAAAACATTGGATGCAAAACCGCCACTGTCGAGGCTCGACCAATGACAGCTTAGCATGTTTTGAGAAACGTAATGGCGTCCGTGTATTGTTTTCGTGAACTGCGTGTTCGTTTTTATTGAATTGTGTGTGGAAAAAAGTGTGAAATGGAAATTAATGTTGCCCCAGTGGAAGGTAATACAGCAAGGAAGAGGATCTAACTCAGTTCAATTTATTTGGTGTTTGATGAATTATTTATCAAACATGAGTCTATCTCAGAAAGATACGTATTTGCCAAGAAGGGTCAGCTGTGTTCCGCTTCCAAAAAAATAGCCAGCATTAATAGCTAGTACAAACTAGGTACATACAAGGTGCGCTATTGCCCACAAAAGTTGATTGATTTATTTCAAAGCTTGAAACCTACCTTATAGGCCCACAGGTTTACCTTAAGGGGGATGCGATAAGGTAGCCCATGAAATTCAAATTTTCTTACGTTTTTAGCAATTTGCAGAGCAGTGTCAAGTTGTATGTTGATTAAAATATGATTCGCGACCGTAACAAATATGGCTTTACAGAATTATAATCATTAGAATCTGTAAACCCATATTTGTGATACTGACCTGCAAATTGCAAAAAACGTAAGAAAATTTGAACTTCGCGGGTACCCTGAAGCTTTCGCCTGAACTAGAGAGAATTAAACACCACGATCTTTATCGATGAATCGCGTGTTTTCTAGCAGTAAAACTTGAGAAGACCTACACACACACTTGATACACACAAATAAATCGGTGTCTTACATGGTTTAAACGAAGAAAATATCTTTTTAATACGTGATTTGCACGCGATACACTTTTTTGCTGTTATCTTATGGATGGTTCTTTTGCGTTTTGTTATAATATCTATACTTCTTTATATAAAATAATAATAAAGCTGAAGAATTTGTTTGTTTGTTTGTTTCAACGCGCTTATCCCTATAACCACCAGTCGGATTGGTAAAATTATTTTTGCATTTTGATGGCCAGAGGGTTGAGAAAGGTCATAGGCTATTTTTTAATATCACGCTAAGGGCCGAGCAAAAAGTAAAACAGTCAGAAATAATGCTAAGCGAAAACGATGTAATAGCGTGCGATGCGATGCGACGCGGTGGGTCGGGGGCTGAAAAGCGCGGGCAGAAGCCACTCTAAAATAATATTATTCGAACGTAATAAGATTAGGAGATTTCTTATAAGCGTTATTTTTATAACTAGTTAGAAAAGCGATTAGCCAATATTATCTGAATTGAATCGTATATTATATACTTAATTCTTCAAGGACTTTCTAATTAACTACAATGGTTTTTGGTCCGCGCGCGCCTTGCGCGCGGTCATACAGGTTAATACGATAATTCAGATAATATTGGCTCTTGAGTCTTCTTCAAGATCCTATTATAATTTTTGCTATTAATAAGGTGTTTACAGAATAGACCGGCAGGTCAACCCTGCGATCTTCTGTATATCGTCCGTTCACCTGGCCTTTACGTTTCTCAGCCAACGCTCCTTCTACCACAGAATAGATACAAATGGTGCCTCTACCGTCTTTTACTTTTTACATACAGTGTAATATTTACCCGTCCTTACATACATGCAGTCACAAAGTAGAGTACATACTTATGACAAAGAAACACCAACAGTTGTCCTTTTCTTTGACTCGTGTCGCCCACCTGGCTTCGCCCGTGGCCATTTATAAAACTAAATTAACCTTAGAGAACCACGCCTCTTAGGACCACATGTAAGAAACACGTGCATTTGAAATATTTCATGTATTAACAGTTTAACCGAATGAGTTATCGAAGTAGTCTATTGTAAAAAAGAATATTATGTACTATCTGCTCTATTAAAATGTTCCATTTACCATAATGGAATAAAATAGTACCTATACAATAATTTGGAAGACGCGTTAGGTAACTGATTTGTGGTCTAAAATTGAGTTATTTGTTTCGGAGGATACCAGTTTGTTTCTATGGACCTATGTTATAAAGATTGATAATAAATCCCAAAAAATATAATGTGGAAGCAGTAACTGACTCCTTAGTAATATCGGTTGTCTGGACTGCCCCGGTATCGTGGTAGCAAGCGCGACTGCTGAGCGTGGGGTCCTGGGTTCGATTCCCGGATCGGGCAAAGTGTTTGCGAACGAATTTCTTAGTAACAGCATGGAGTATCGAATTTGACTATGTGATACCCCGTGCCTCGAAAATTACGTTAAGTCGTTAGTCCTGCGCCTGATCTCTCTCCGGTCGTGGCTGATTGCCATCCCATCGGACTATGAGAGTGAGGGAAGAGAGAGCGCAACTGTGTCTGCACACACACTTGTGCACTATAAAATCTCACACACCCAAGGCTTGTTTCCGTTGAGATTGGTCGCCATTGCATAGCCGAAACTCAGTCTGGAAGACGATTATTGGTTGTTTGCTGTGTACTAATAAACCCATGCTGCAATTATGTCTGGAAGCTTGTGTACTTCTAGGCAATAAACAAAACACGTAATTTATGTTACCATATAATTTATTTTCATTTTTATCAGTCTCATACCAAACCTAATAAAAACTTATATTTTATCTCCGGTGGGTGATACTCCAACCAACATCAATAATTATTCTGAAATAGAGCCAATAATTTTATTATTTCATTAAAAACCATGCAAAGAAATACAATCACTATTAACATAAAAAGGCTAATATTGTAAATGTACAATACGACTACTCTCTGTGTAATTATTACTATAAAATAAATAATTAAAAAATAATAAATAATTATCTACAAACTGTTCCAAAAGTGATAAAAATGTAAACAAATGGATCAGAACACGTTACTGTGTTCTAATTTTTAGTTTTACTTACAAATTCATTGCTTTGATTAGATTATTTCAATACATATCTATACCCGAAATTCTAATTTCAAATTACATTAAAGACGGTTTTTATTTGACAATAGGTAAAGTTACTGACAATTGCTCCCACTATAGGGCACCATTACACTAGATAACAAAAAGGATATGGTAACTTTTTACAAAAAAAAAAAAACCGACTTCCAAAAAATCACTAAAAAAGTGAAAAATAACTTTAATTTCGGAAGTTGGTGTCTTTGCTTTTCAATTTTCGTTTATTGCCACGTTTTTTTTGTAAAAAGTTTTTATTTTTCACGATTTAGTTGTGGTACCTACCCCACTCAAATTCGAATACCACTACCTGCTATGTAAATAACACTGACGGAGTCAAATAAGATCATCTACATAGACTAAGTGGCAAAAATACGTATTTATTGAAGCTAACTCAAAAACTACGCAAGCAATGTTAATAAAATTTATGTGGAACCACACGGGAAGCACCAGCTTTCCAATAAAAAAAGAATCATCAAAATCGGTTCACCCTGTCGAAAGTTCAGAGGTAAAAAACATTTTTTTTTAAAACAGACGAATTGATAACCTTCTCCTTTTTTGAAGTCGGTTAAAAAGAATTTAACCTGAACACGGTTTGTTTACACTTTTTTAGAATACTTTAGGAACAGACCATACCATCAAAAGGTGACATTCTCATATTATTATTTAAAGAAGATCAATCTGCCTAGCCTTTTCTCTACTATGTTAAGGTCAGCTTCCAGTCTAACTCAATGCAGCTAAATACCAGTATTTTAAATGGTGCGACTGCCAATCTATCCTCCACAATCCAGTTACCATTTGTGCTACTAGTAACTGGATTGTAGTGCACAAGCACACAAGCCCTTTGGTAGGACTGATTGTCAGATTATCTACAAACAAAACGATTACTACTAACTAATTAAAGAAAATATAACTTAATAAAACACATACTCTTTGTAACCCAGATACGTAAGCATGCAGACTAGTTGCAATTATATCCAATGATGTGACAATGCTGGTCATAGATGTGACAAGGCTGGTCAAAGCTTCTAATTTTCTTTGCGAAGTATCCGACGCCGTTTCTTCCGATCGCGTTAGGATCTCTTCAATCCAGGCTATAGCCGCCCTAATTTCCTTAAGAGCTGCAGTAGTATCTACAAGTAATTAAATAAACATATACTCCATTTGAAATAAGATTAGACATTCGAATAAACCTTTTTTACAGCCCGTTCAAACGATTTTGACTTCAATTGCATTGGTAGCATGAAAAATGGCAGCTGCAGTAAACAGTTGGTATTGTAACCATTTTTTTGGTTTTAATGTCATCCTTATGCCTACGATATAGAAGTCAAAATCGGTTGAACGGACTGTAAAAAAGGTTTGTTTAAATGTCTAATATATAATAATAATGTCTAATAATTTCCTGCGACTAGGAGCCCCGTGTTGTTCTCCTCATCGCTGTCACTGCGGTGAAGTTGTCAACAGCCTCGGACACCACGGCCTGTCTTGCAGCCGAAGTGCGGGTCGCTTAGCGCGGCACGCGGAAATTAATGACATCATCCGACGAGCCCTTGTCACCGCTGGCGTTCCAGCTGTATTAGAACCCAACGGCTTGGCACGCAACGATGGCAAGAGACCGGACGGCATGTCCTTATTCCCGTGGAAGGTGGGTAGGCCTTTAGTGTGGGACGCAACATGCGTCGATACCCTTGCGCCATCCCACCTTCCTGGCTCGGCGTGCTGTGCTGGCGCTGCTGCTGCGGCTGCGGAAAACCTCAAGCGGCGAAAGTATAACAGCCTTATAGCGAATTATATTTTCGAGCCGTTTGGGGTTGAAACTCTAGGGCCGTGGGGTCCGAGTGCTCATAGCTTGTTTGATGAAATTTCCAAACGGCTATTTGACACTTCCCGTGACCCAAGGGCTGGCTTTTATCTTGGTCAGAGGATAAGCATTGCCATACAACGTGGCAATGCCGCCAGTCTATTGGGTACATTACCATCCGACAGCGGTGCGGAGGAATTTTTCGACGCTATATTCTAGTTTATTGTTTATTTGTATAGTTACTTTTAACTAAGAGAGTTGTATATATATAAATAGTTAGTCTGTAATACCTTTAGTTTTTAATTTAATTATTTATTTTTATAGTCAATACATTAAATACAAGATAAGATGTATAGATAGATAAACAACACAACATAATATTAATTCTTATTCAAATAAATATCAAATCAATCAAATGTCTAATCATATTTGATATGGAGAATTAAAATCAGAATTTGTTAGTAATTTGTGAATTTAAAGAAAAACGGTATTTACAAGGCGTGAGTGAGTGGAAACTCAGGGAGGGGCCCTAGGAGGTCATATAGTGACATTTTTGGTGATGTTCTTCAAAAAGGTCAGGTGTGTAGTACTCGTAACCGGCTATGAACGTAAACGAGGCAAAAGGAGTACGAGTGTGTAAGGATCGTAGCAGGTAGCGTTCTGTAGTTTCTGCCTACCCCCATGGGAAAAAGGCGTTAGTTTATGTATATATGATTTTGGTAATCTATAGAGTTCGAGAGTCGAACTCTAAAATCAAAAAAAAAAAAAAAAAAATTGATTTTAGAGTTCGACTGAATTTCATGTGCGATCCAACAAATAAATAACTTAGGCCGTGACCAAAAAAAAAGTGGCAAACAAATGCTATGTATGACAAAAGTAGTAAATTTCGTGTGATATAAGGTTAAATATAGCGATTAAAAGATTGACCTCGCATTTCTTTTACTTTTACAAAGAAAAACTATCTGTAAACAAACCATTTTTTATGTTTTCGTTTTTCCGCCGAAAATGCAACACATGCCGAATTTCGTCCTGGTTTTCGGCTAAAAAACAAATCTATATTCGGTCAGACTAATAATTAAATTAATAACTGGCTGCCAGTTATAGGGTGAATGACGTCCGTTTCTTAGAATAAAAATTATCGACGTGCCAAAAAAATTAAGTTTAGTGAACCGATTTGCTGTTGATAATTCAGTCTTCAACCAATCACAACAGTTTATGAGCGCTTGACAATTGTTTAGCTCGTTTTTTGATTTTTGTTCTAAAAACGCGTAACATATAAAATAGCAACGTTTTCCCGAAGGGTTAGGCAGAGGTGGTACCTATAGTACCTACACCCAAATTTCGCCACCCTAGTGGCGGCAAGGCTGGTACAGAAATTACTAATGAGAAAACCTGATAACACTTTGCCTGACCCGGGAATCGAACCCAAGACCATACTAAGCAATCGTGCTTGCGACCACGAGACCAAATTGAGCAGTCCAAACAACCGTTAAGGAATCAGATACTGCTTTCCCATCATATTTTTTCAGCTGATGTTTTTAACAACAGCCTTTATGGGTTAGGTTTGATTATCACTCCTTTTTTACCCGGACTGCTAAGGAAGGTTTATGTTTTTTACTTAGGTACCTAGCCTCCGAAACAATAGCGCAAAATGCGTAAATCTCCTACAACGTCATCGGTTGAACACAAGACGCTTGAAATGCTCACTGAAGCTTAAAAAAAAACTCTGTAAAGTTTCAACAAAAATGTCACCACGTATTTAAAATGAGACTCCAGCGATTATACAAAATTAAAACTTACTCTGGCGTCGGCGGCGAACACGTCGGTGAATCCGTCTTTGCCCCTGATTTCTAGGTCTGACTGAAAATAAAGAGATACGCTATTTATAAAAAATGAATAGCTTTTTTTATTGATATTATTCGAGATTTGTATCTTATCCCCATGTTTCCACGAAGGTACAGTATTTTTATCTCACGAAACGACGCGCGCTTTACCGGTGATTATCAAATGTACAATCACGCTATGAATGTGTTTGTAAGCGCATGAGCTCTCGGTATCATCTGAGACAATGGTGATATCGGAAATGTGTATGTGTGTGTCATGTGCTGACGCTACTTGTCTTCACGCACACATTCACGTTTGTACAATTAGTTACCACAAGTAAAGGACGAGTCGGTTCGTGAGATAAAAATAATTTATTAAACATGTATACAAAATGTTGTGTCTGTTATTTTCGTTTAACGTTTACACCTTAAACAAGTTGTCTCGTTGCAAACAGTGTTACAAAATAGATAACCATACATGGCATGTCTGAAACAACTTCAGTACATGAACGATACTGTGTAATTAAATAAATGAATTTGACTTACATGCTTTATACTCAAGTACTCGATTTTTTTTTGACAAATCTTTTCAAAAACTTGTTTATGGATGTTGACGCAGGCTATGATGTGTAGATCATAATTAATATATGATAACGTATACAAACAATGAGTTACCTGTTTGCGGTAGCGTGGTGCCTTCATCAGCTGGTTGATTAACTTTTTCCTTAATAACAGGATCTTTCTGCTCATGCTTTGTCACAATTGGAGGTGTTTCAACTTTCACCGTTGTGCTGAGGTCAGGGAAAGCCGGAGTGTGTTCCGCTGAACTAGTCCTCGCCGCACCAATATCATCCCTCCCTAGAAGGGCAGCCGCCCTTTCTACCCGAGGGGTTAACTGTTGTGCCATGGTAGGTCGTGGTGGGATTAATCACAAAACCACACACAAATTACAAACGTAGTATCGAAACAACTGTTGGACCAATACTAAATCTTTTGTCAGTATAACTCAATATTAGATGTTGCCAAGAAGTGGTAACATAAGCTACAATATTTTTTTGTTAATTTAAGTGGAACTTCAAATGAACTCTAACTCTCAAGGGTTTAGTCAAAAATATTTAAGTACTTAATTTTTTGTCACTTAAAAAAGTCCAAAGGCGCCTCTCTGACCCACAGCTTTGGCCGCTTATTTTTGTAACTATGTAGTTTCAAAACATTTAAAACTAAAACTGTTTATATTTAATTACTGTAAGAGTTAATTTTAACTATCAATTTAAAAGCACACTGTCTTTTTACAAGATTATATCGTGAAAAATGGTTTCATCAAGCCACAAATCCCTGTAGGGTCTGCAATAACACGTTCTGACTAGCCACTATGAGCTGCTCAAGATTAAGTCCTTCAGTGCTTAGTTATTAGTATCGTCAGCATATTATGAAGTCATCAAGGCTGAGACAGAAAATGACATGGCATTGCTGCGCCGAACCCAAAATAAATACGCATGAGGGTTATGGATGATGATGGCTGAGATAGAAAATCATTTTGCAGATTGAATAATTTTTTTAGCTTTTCTGGAATGATGAACAAATTGTTTCTAAGGCCTATAATACAGAACCTCACTCAATACTCAAGTATTACTTAAAACTAATTTCAACCAAGAGGCTTTAAACAAGGTTTAATAATGCTTGAGTTTTGAGTGAGGTTCTGTAATACGGGCCTGAATGTATGTCCATCAACTTAATGTTATTAGGAATTCAGGACGATACTTAAGTGTATCATAAAATAGACATCGAAACGTTTTAATAGGTTGGTCTGAAATGTCTTGTAAGCAAGTTCAGCAATATAATTTCAAGAATTGCCTATATCTGTTACCAAATATATATTTTGTAAGTAACGTTTATAATCCTAACTTTTCTGCCAACGGTACTCCGAGGAAGTGCGACGGGTGGCAAATTGCCGCGGGCGACACCCAAACGCAATAATGTAACGCAATGTAACACTTAGCTCACACTATATTATGTGTGCTCACAAGTCAGCTATCAGAATGTTCTTATAATGGGAAACATTGTGTAGAAAATGTTAACATTTTATTGAGTAACAAAGTCGTGTACCCGATGAAATTATCCATCGGCAAGAATTACGAACTTCCATACAGATTTTCATCCCTTATTTAACCCCGAAGGGATGAAATTTCAAAAATACGTGGTCTCTTTCATTACAAAAGGAACTCTGAAACCAAACATGCTTGACCCAGCGGTAGGCCGTGGGTTGTCTGTCAGGGAATGAATGAATTTGAGAAATAGTAATAATGTATTTGCTTATAATGTATGTGAGATGTTTTATTTATTAGTAAGAGCTATGTTTTATTATCTTGTTGGTTAAACTTAAATACAAAAGTTAGATTCATTACAGCGATGTGTTATATAGCGTGTAACAAAAACCCTGTCCAATCATGTTAAGAATCATACTGACAGTCTAAATGCGGTAATTTTTTAGAAAACAAATAAAATTCGTCGCTTTTTTTTAATGGGGAATTTTAGTGAGTCTTTAGATTACATGTGCCATGTGTGGCCGTCGTCTACAAGTCTTAGCTAACCTCTGTAGAAAATTTGCTATTTTATTATTAAATTGGGGTAATTTTGGTAATAAAAACGTGTTTTTTTTTTTTCACAAAAATAATTTAAAAAAAAATTGGTAATGTTGTTGTGGTACTATGCGCCACCTATCGGATCGGACAGGGTTCTTGTTATATAAGTAACAGTAGTAACAGTAGCAATAAATTTCTAGGGAGGAAACTGGCTACAAATGCCAATTCTCGAATTTTTACATTTACTACCGTGAACTCATGAGAACTTAAAGTTCAAAGCTAATTAATACAGTCTGACAAGCAATGCTTAATTAAATTGAATTTAATTAAATAATTTCAAGACAGACAGATTGGCTCACACAGTCTCTCTGGAACATGACTAGGTTATTGTATAAGGCGGATGTATACACACGCTGATGAATCTAATCTGTGATGACCCAGTTTCAATGAAGATGCAGGTCTGGCATATAGTTTACATACGAGTAGGGAATTCGAAATTGTAGGAGAATAATAGCGTATTGAATAATGAAAAACCATTGAACATTTTAATAATGAGTCCGCCCCGTCATTGTGTAAATTAAATTACCAAATTGCAGAACTCATGGGACCACATTTCTATTCACGATTTCTATTCGTTCGATCGAACCAGGAATACACAATGCAGAGGGAAAACGAAGATGACCGACAGTCATATAATGTTAGCGAGAAAAATGTCAAAAATACACATGTGATTTCCTAAATTACTCTGGGCTGAATAAAATTTTCTTTTTTCCTAATAACGTTAAGATCGCCTTCACCGGTAGGCAATTTTATACTATTTGAGTAGGTGAAATACAATCATGTGTTTGGCTAAGTAAATACCCAAATAACTCTAAAGAGAAACACTTAAAACACTCGAGCATAGAAGAATCGTTAAGTTTAACGTTCCTTAGAATACAGCCCCATTAATTTATAAACGTTTATGTCATAATAACAACTCCCTTGACACATTAAAAACTCTTTTAAAACCTTCATAAAAGAGGTGTTTAAAAAGTTCGAATTACATTTTCATACATAAATATAATTACTCAATTGTATGAACTCAATTGCTGGTCTATAAAATGGCTATATAAAGCTATAATTTGTTCGCAATTCGGTACTAATATAAGGTTACAAACAGGGCGATAGAATGCCACACCCTTTGTCGCGCTCGCTCGGTATAGCTCGTTTAGGCAGCTTTAGGCGATCCGTATTTAGTCAATTCCGTATTTTAGGCTATTATTGTAACGGAATGTAGGTTATGCAAGATACATAATGGAAAAGGATAGGTTTTCTATCAAAAATAAACACTCGAAAATATGATTTATGTTTCGTTTCTTTTTTTTTTAAATTTATCTTAAACAATATTTATATAAATCTTTACATATAACTTTCCCCCAAAACGGTTTTCAGGGTTTGTCTGTGGGAACAGAACTATCCATATTACTTAATTGGTAAGGTTTATTAGTGCGGACACTTAATTTCCACTTATTGCACTTACTTTGTAGTGTTTTTCAGGAATTTTCATTTTTTCTCTAAAAAGTATGTAGACTGTGTTTTCTCTAAAAAGTAAGTGTTGTAAACTGTGAATTTTAGTGATTGGACAGCAGCACACACTAGTTGACGTTATAATTCCGAAGTATCATTGCAAAATTAGAAGAAAATAATTCGGTAACATTTCTGGCATCACTCACAAAAATAACTTACACGAAGGGACGAAACGAAACCAGTCGAGTTACACCAATCATAACTCCTCTACAGTTTCATGTTACAAATATTATGCCGACATTTTAAATCACAATGTTCAGCGTCCAATTACATTGTATTATATTATATTGTATTGTACTGTAGCGGCAATCGTCACTTTATACCGATTATGAGATCGGAGATAAAGTGATTTTTATCGTTTTTATTGTGCTGAAGGTGAGGTATTTAATTTAAATTGTCGAGTTATAGTAATGGGAACATAATAATATGGTGTTATGCGACGTTGTTTAAAGGTTATTTTGTTCGTTCTTGTATTATGGGGTTTTTTTTTTTTAATTCTTTATAGGTCATAAAGAAGAAGCTACGTTGGGTAGTTTGCATTGTTCAGGATGTTTGTACGTATCTAGGATTTTGGTTTTAGTTTTTTTTATTTTAATTTCTTTCAAAAACGTTAAGTACACATGTTTGCATTTCACAAATCTTCTACCAAACTGCAGGACAGTTAATCGGCAGTGTTCTCGTGGATAGGTACTTATTTCAGACTTATAGTAAACTAGCTTCCGCCCGCGGCTTCGCCCGCGTGTTATGTCGATAAAAAGTAGCCTATGTCCTTTCTCAGGCTCTAGACTATCTGTGTACCAAATTTCATTTAAATCGGTTCAGTAGTTTTGGCGTGAAAGCGTGACAGACAGACAGACAAAGTTACTTTTGCATTTATAATATTAAGTAAGGACTATGATAATGTAATCACTGTTTTACACGCAAAAGTAGACAGCGCGCAAGATAAGTCTATAGGAACTAATCGTATCCCGCCGGCGCGCCGACTTGTCGTTTATGTAAGGTCAAATTAAGTATAGAAATATATAATTAATTAGTATTAATACATGATTCATAATATTAAGATTAAATTAATAATATATTTAAAATATGCGCCTCCAGTCGCGCGCAGACTTATCTTGCGCGCACTCTAGTCAAGTAGCTGTCACATGACTTATGTATCAGCTGTCAGTCACCATGACTGGAGGGTAGTTGAAGGTGAATCGTATCCTGAAGTCCCTGGACTAGGTCTTGGAAGTGATGGTGAGCCTGTGACTCCTGTGAGTCAATAATTGTAATGTGAACAGCCCTGCTAGGTACAGATATGAAAGAATACTACAATATAAATATAAAACTATCGTCTATGTTCCAAATCTATGATTTTATAGCACATCTGGGTGGACATTATAATTTTTTTTATTTTTTTTGTCGTTTTAAAACATATATTTTTGAAATGTGTTAATTAAGCCCTTTCATTTGATACCGAACATGGCTTCATTAAAATATTTTTTTTTTAGTTCATGACTTTTTGTTCTTCAGAGGGAGCCATAATCAATTTAATGTGACGTCACACATAGCCTATAACCAGCGGACGATCAGGACGCTTCCAAAGATGCCACATTTGTCAAATTGTGATGAGCAGTTTAGAAGATATGAGGGATCACATGAACATAATATATACATACATAACATACATACCGGTCCGAATCATAACCTTCCTTTTTGCTTCGCCGTAGTCGGGTAATGACATACGGCTAGTAAAATCTAATTTCAATCGAATTAGTCGGGGCACGTGGTTTCCGATATAGTATTAGGTATACCGGGAACTCCAGCCCACAGTTCTCACTGGTCATTTAAAACCACAACGCAAAGTGCTTTAACAGTGACAACTGCGCTGACCACTTTTGTGACCACAGCCGCAGTTCCGCGGGATTCACACCGAATGATACCAACCAATGGATTTCATTTTGACAGTTCAACAACATTTAACATTTTTTAGCAGACAAATTTTTTAAACACATGTAGCAATATACTAGCAATATTCTTCAAAATCATTCAGATTATGATTGATTGAAAGTGTGTTACACAATTAGAGGGCTGACCTCTTATTTTGTTGATAAACCGTACGCTAGGCCACCTAAAGGTCAAAGTCAAATCAAATCAAATTTATTTTTGAACCAAAAAGTTTTACATCAGTAATTGTTCATTGGAGCTTCCTGTTAAGTAAGAAATGCCTGTGTTAGGAGACTTCGCTCTTCCACAGCAGTATACAATTTTTCCAGTACCTTAGATATAAACAATGTGAGGGACTGTGTGTGTGTATGTGTATGGGTGTGCGTGCGTGTGTGTGAATGCGTGTGTGGGTGTGTGCAAAGTGTTGTTTGTACCTAGTTCTATTATAAAAACATCAGCATATTAGGTCTACTCAGCTAGCACGAACTTCCTCATTGTCCATTCATTCGGAGTCGCAATATTCAGCAGTTCCCGTTACCGACTATGGTGACCTAGGCTACCATTCGAAACAGTATCTATAATTTAAAATCAAATCGAATCCGTAAGCAAACTGGACCACTACTCAATTCTCAGTGGACGAACGGGCTAGTGAGGCTCTGGTCTAGGATGTTTGTACAACGAATCGTTGTATACGTTTGTTTGTTAATACGAATACATGTGAGGAGACATGTCCGAAAACCGAACGCGCTGGTTTTGATTGTGTTTGTTAAGGGCCTACCCTATCTCAAATTGCTTAGCATGATCCTCCATTATACCGAAAATACTGCATTTTGAAATAAATATATTATGTTAAAATTGAGGATTGATGCTAGGTCCTATGTTCGACGAAAACACGATAAAATATTTTTTTCTCGATGTAATAAAAATACAAAGTTACCTCTAAACCCAACTATAAACCGCTGTGGTATTCAAAAAATACTTCAAATCAGATCATGGAACTTAACATAATAACTGAACTTACTATACAGCAGGTCTTATGTTTTTTAAATTACCATTATTTTTACGTAAAAAGTAATTACCTAAACTATTTGAGGCTTGGAGCCGCCAGCACCCCACTCCGTCTCACTCTCACTGAGGCCGCGAGTAGTATGGAGCGAGCGAGATAAAAAGTGAATTTGAGCTGAGGTAGAGTAGGCCTATAAGTAAATACCAAACAAACTCTATCTAAACTTCCAAGGGTATCGATGTTTTGTTAACCAGAATTCGAACTACATAAATATACCTACTCTGTGCATGTTATTTTAATAGGATGCCTTCTGTGTCAAATAGTTCAGACAAATTCAGCTTTTTCACATTGAATCCAAGTTATTTAACGGCTATAGGTAAGTAGGTAAGTACTCAATCTGTATATTTTTGTAGGTTGGCAATTGAAATGTTAGAAATTCTCGAGTTGGTTTCTTGTTGGTTTAAATAAAAACAGAAACGAAAATAATGTTTAAAAAAAACTGAGATAAGTACTTGTTTTTTTTTTACGTTTTTTTATTCCTCCTTTTACAAAGTTATCATTTTTATCTCACGACACATCAAGGAAGCTTTCAACAAAAGCTTCCGTTTCGCCGACTCATGCGCATCTGTCTACCCCTTCCATGGCAGGCGGGGCTTATCGCCATGACAACCGTTAAGCCCCGCCTACTAATATGCATATAGTGATGGTGACTTTTACATGGTTGGACGTATCACAAACTTTATAATTGTTTAGCCACTGTTGTTTGAACTGTAATTTTGAAAAACTCTCTCTCTGCCCAACCTCATACGATCTGTTTTAGGGGTCGGCTCTCCTCGTCAAACATTTTAAAGAAGGCTTTATTAAAAAAAAAAGTAATAAAAACTAAAACCCAACTACGACAAAAAAGTCAATCAACTTAAAAGGTATAAACAAGACACCACAGATAGACAAATAAAAAATCCGGAGTCACACGTGTTATGGTATAAATCGAACAGATTACGTGTGACAGCCCAGCAGACGATCAAGACGCTTCAAACGATACCTTATTTATTAAATTGTGATGAGTCGTTTAAAAGGTATGAGGGAACAGATGAACATACATACATACATAGCCCTCCTTTTTTCTCCGCCGTAGTCGGGTAATTACATATCCCTTCAAAGAAAATTCCAAGGAACTTAACGCAAATTGTGTCAATTACGTTCATGCAACAGTATACCGTCTTCTCTCCTCCAAGAAGATTAAAATGTCGGGTCCAAAGTAGGCTAAAATAACAAAAACTTGAAACACTTGCATCTTCCCGTTTTCTTTATGCCAGGAGACTGTGCCCCGAATAATAATGCGGAATTAAGTCAGACGCGGGAATAAGCCCATTGGAAGATTTAGCCCAGCGCTGGAATTAACCCGTCGATCGTTGGGATGGAAACGGATTTGTTTTACGTTCCGTAATCTTTCGTCATGCGTCCGGAATATGCGGCAGTGTTACCTTTGTAAGAATGATTAGTCTAAAGTAGTCACTGTCAGCGAATATTATGCTTATATCTTCTTATCTTATTGTTTCTTTTCTGTATGAGAAGGCTATGGCTTTAAAAATATTCTCTTTTGGCAGCAATGATATTTTATCAGCTAGGTTGCTGGAGTTCACGGACAGAGTTCAATGTCTATGTCTTAGAAGGTAATTGCGTCCAATACATAAAATGAAAATAATTGATCGCAATAGGTCTCAATTAGAATTTTAGACGTTTTTGAGCAGACGAATTTTGAAGCAATATATTAGTAATATCTTTAAAAATTCTCAAATTGGGATTTAAAGTTATGGAATTAGGGTGCTGAGCCATTGCCCACTTAGTAGTGATTGAAGCACTGTATTGTTACTATAAGAGGCTGCACCGATTGACGTCATCATGTCAACGCCGGCTGTCACTAAAAACCAGCGCTGGGGCTCTGTCTTGACGTCATCGTGTCAACTCCGGCTGTCACTGAAAACTAGCGCTGGGGCTCAGTCTTGACGTCATCGTGTCAACGCCGGCTGTCACTGAAAACCAGCGCTGGGGCTCAGTCTTGACGTCATCGTGTCAACGCCGGCTGTCACTGAAAACTAGCGCTGGGGCTCAGTCTTGACGTCATCGTGTCAACGCCGGCTGTCACTTAAAACCAGCGCTGGGGCTCTGTCTTGACGTCATCGTGTCAACGCCGGCTGTCACTGAAAACTAGCGCTGGGGCTCAGTCTTGACGTTATCGTGTCAACGCCGGCTGTCACTGAAAACTAGCGCTGGGGCTCAGTCTTGACGTCATCGTGTCAACGCCGGCTGTCACTGAAAACCAGCGCTGGGGCTCAGTCTTGACGTCATCGTGTCAACGCCGGCTGTCACTGAAAACTAGCGCTGGGGCTCAGTCTTGACGTCATCGTGTCAACGCCGGCTGTCACTTAAAACCAGCGCTGGGGCTCTGTCTTGACGTCATCGTGTCAACGCCGGCTGTCACTGAAAACTAGCGCTGGGGCTCAGTCTTGACGTTATCGTGTCAACGCCGGCTGTCACTGAAAACTAGCGCTGGGGCTCAGTCTTGACGTCATCGTGTCAACGCCGGCTGTCATTGAAAACTAGCGCTGGGGCTCAGTCTTGACGTTATCGTGTCAACGCCGGCTGTCACTGAAAACTAGCGCTGGGGCTCAGTCTTGACGTTATCGTGTCAACGCCGGCTGTCACTGAAAACTAGCGCTGGGGCTCAGTCTTGACGTCATCTTGTCAACGCCGGCTGTCACTGAAAACCAGCGCTGGGGCTCTGTCTTGCATAGGGTCGCAGCATTATGCTGAGCGATGACCGTTTTGCGTGTATGTGACGTATATTTTCCCCCAATTTGTTATTTTTCGTGTATTTGTCCTTTCTTAGCGTCATGTTTGCCGCCAATAAACGTATTTTCTTTCTTTCTTTTTCTTTTTCACCGTAATGCATAAACATAACTTTTGAATCCAATTGTAATCTTCAAGCCCTTGAAATGACGTATCAATGACCTATGTCTGGTATGGTCAACAGTAGAAATTCCTTTTAATGAGAAACCAAGCATCTTTCTTCAACCTTTCCCAACATTTCTAGAGCAAAGCAAGAAAAATATAATAAGATGTCTGATGGAATTGGTTGCGTTGCTCGCAGTGAGTAAATTTCCCAGAGGTCCAACAGAGAGTATTGCTGTCCACCGCTAGCTAGTTCGCGGGGTCACCGAAGACGTATTAAATGTTATTAGTATTTCTTGAGGAGTCGGTTATGATGTTGCAGACTTTGGAATCAAAGATATATCAAAGAGGGTTTTAAGATTTATATACCTAAATGGTCCTGCACTGGGCAAGTAACTTCGGAACCAAAGTAAGTATGAATGTTACTGTAAAAATCAGCATAGCAGTAGTCATATGTCTACTAGGCTGATTTGAGGTGGGCCGGGCCATAGTAAACATTTTTGAATTTCAATTTTGTAATAGTAGGTATACTGTGGTAGGTATCATTAGGTATCATGTCAGCCGCATGCATAACGACCGCTGGGCAACAGTCTCCACACGGTGGGTGCCTGAGGATGGACGGCGCCGCCGAGGCCGGCCCAGGGAGAGGTGGCGAGACGATCTAGACGCGTACCGCAAGGGTTGGATCGAGATGGCCCTGGAAAAGGATGCTTGCAGAGATTTGGGGGAGGCCTTTGCTCAACAGTGGGACAGTGTTAAGGATGCTAGGTGCATAATTTTAACTTGTTTTCTTTAAAATATTTGTATGTGTATGTCCATGGCGAGACATGTAGATCATCAACTGCCTAGCCTTTTACCAATTACGTTGGGGTCAACTTCTAGTAGAACCGGATGCCTATCGAAACATTTAGATCATAGCCCAAAACCATTATTGTACCATGTTTTTATGCTAATAATATTTTATTCCTATTCTGGGTATTGACAGATCATAGTAGTCATCCCACATTGAGGGTTGGAAGACAAGTTCTAGCTATAAAGTCTTACGATCTATTTGACAGGACAATAATCATGTTGAGCGAGGATGTTGCCATTTTTAGCCTCTAAGAACCATTCATGAGCATATTTACACTTGAAAAAGAAAATTGGACAAAACGAATGTTTTTATAGGTATTGTCCGTTCCAAAAGTATCTGATGAAAATGTAAACAAATGGATCAGAAAACGTAGCCATGGATGCCAATTTGTAGTGTCAATTACAAATGATTGATTGATTTGATTATAACATAACATCACGCCTTTAATCCCCGAAAGGTTAGGCAGATGTGTAGGTACCTAAAGTGCACCCACATTTCGCCAGTTATGTTTTAAGTCCCATGTGCCATTAACCGGGCACAAATCCAGACTCCAGGCTGCTACCGAGAAATTCCGGATGGAAAAACCCAATATCACTTTGCCCAACCTAGGAATCGAACTCAGGACCTCATGCTCTACGGTTGAGGTGTGCCCTGCTTGGGCGGAGCACCGCCGTGTCCTCGCGGAGGCGATTGGCGGCGGTGACCTCTCGCGTCCGGCCCTGGTTCAGGCCATGGTACGGAGCGAGAGGGCATGGGAAGCCGTCACCTCCTTCTGCGAAGCAGTAATGCTCGCGAAGGAGGAGGCGGAACGCGTGAGGGAAAGGCAAAGTTTGCGCCCTCACGCCCCTAACCGCCGCCGTTGGAGACGCCCTGGGCGTCGGGAATCCCAGGCGGATTTCCGGCCACCATAGGCGCGGGCTTGCGGACGGCGAGCAACGGGCAGCTCGCCGTCCGATAAGGACCAGGCCCGGGTCGATGGCGCGTCGTGTTCCACGCGCGCCTCAAAGAGATGTCAGCAAAAATGACGGGGTCCAATAGGACCGATGCCTGCCAGGGTTGCGGGAAAGTCCGAAAGGGATACCGGGACCTTGGCAACAGGCAAATGAAGGAACACGGGTGGGTTTTAGTCAGTAAAAGTCTGACACGCCCTTCCGCTCCGCCCAGAGCGGGAGAAGTCATTGGATGATTTCCCACACTCAAAAAAAAAAAAAAAAAAAAGGACCTCATGCTCAGTAGTATTGCTTGTTTATTTGAATACATAAACCCGAAATTGATTAATAATGTTACACAAACGACACACAAAAAAATTAAAAGAAGAAGTAAGTATAAACCTTCTAAATACAGATGAATGTGTTAAAATTCCCTTTAGTGAGTGATTGCGTAAGAATTTAACCTGAACAGGGTTTGTTTACACTTTCATCTGATAGTTTTGGAACAGACCATAGGTACTGTATTTCATCAAAACAAATCACAGCGCAAAAACACATTACTGTTGTATTTGACTGCGACCTCATCTACGTACGCAAATAATGAAAATAAAATGACAATAAGGTTTAAAAAAAAAATCCCTACCGATACTCGGTGTACGCATCCAACACAATGACGGGTTGATCACGTTGTTTATGGTATGTGGCAAGTTGGGAGAGACCAGCGATTTTTACAACAACTAATAAAGCCCGCTACTTCGCTCACTTGGCTGTGGCATCCTAATCCTAACTACTATTATAAATGCGAAAGTGAGTTTGTTTGTTTGTATGCTTTCACGCTAAAACGGTTGAATGTATTTGGATGAAATTAGACAGAGAGGAACCTGGAAAAGAACATAGGCTACTTTTCATCCTGGATCGCACACGGTGTCGCGGGCAACAACTAGTCCACTATAAAACAGTATCTACCTTCGAGTGTAAACTTTGTATTAAATTATATAGCGGGTTGGTGTATGTGGACGCAAAATTCGCGCTTAGACGCACATCCAAGCGCGTATTTTGCGTACCGGAGTATAAACTTTACACTTGTGTGGCTGTCTTAATGCTCATAGTATTTTTTTTTGTATGTTTGTAGCTTCTTACTCTAAAACCAGCAATCCTTTAAATACACTTTATTTTTTACCAAATTACGCATAATAACCCGCTCACTCTTTTCGTTTGCACCACACCCGAACCCTCATTGGAATAATTCCTCGTCACGGGTTACGAATAATTGCTTCTCTCTCCGTACCTGCTGTAATTGCGATTTATAACCTTTTGTGTATCAAACAAAAATAAACTCTACAATCCTGTCACAAAGTTGAAACTCTATAACGTAATCCATGTAATATATTTCTTGCCAACTAATTATTTTCCATTATTGGTACTTTTTTTATTTTATTTTGTTGAAGAATAGTTTAATTTATTTTTATAATTGCTGCAGAAATGATTTAGCGACGCACTTTATCATTTTTGAATGAATAGATGAATATTTTTTAAATTATTTATAATTATATAGCAATTGTGTTTTACGCAATACAATAGATCACACAATAGTCACATTATGTTTCCTAATTCATTTTATTAAAACGCAATAATAAAATTAAAAAACTATATTCAGTGGCAATCTTGAGCTGAAAATAATTAACGTTAGGATATCATTTATGTACACACGGCTACACATCAAGCTATACATTTCCAGTATAAGCTGACCTCGCATTGTACGGAAATTCTATACAATGCGAGATCACCATAAACTGGAAATGTATAGCTTGATGTGTAGCCGTGTGTACCAACCCCTCATTATTTATTGTGTTTCGAAAGGCCCATGAGACTTCATGATTAATTTTAGTCATAAGATTTTCCTGCGTGGTCTTTTCTGATACTTATGTCAATATCAGACTAAAAATAAAACTAAATACCTAAACTTAAATTAAAAATCTAAACAATAAACTGTAATTGGCACAACACTCTCGTCTTATTAGATAGATAGATAGATAAAATGTTTAATAGCCTCAAAGCGTTCTTATTGGCAGTCTGCACCCGTCGTTTGTGGAATTGCATCTATTTTAATGGCAGCCTTTTAATACCTCTTGAAGGAGGAAAACGTAGAAATTCGATGACGTCACTGCTACGTTTTTTATTTTTATTAATTTTCTTTTTATGGCTTCACCTCGATATAACTTATATTTTTGTGACGGCCATCTGGATTCGAGCAATTAATTGAAGACTGCAGTTGTGCGGTTGTTTCATAAAATAATACGATATAAATTTTAATGTGGCCGAACAGTGGTCAAGTAGTTTGATGTCAGAATTTATAACAATATAACATCCTTTGGGCTGTCGCCGCCATTTTGATGACGCAAACTGTTAATTGTCGAGGCCACTTCCGGGTGGTCTGTAATCTGATATCTAGTGGAACCACTTGAGGTTATAATGACAATAACTCTAAACTTTTGTATCGGAGATGTTTACAAAACATATGCCGTTGGAAGTAACTAACAAAGCTAAGCATAAAGGTTAGTTCTTCAAGCTTCATTTCTCCTTCAGAAAACGAACTAATTTAATTTGATATCCACACACTATTTTCGTATTCCAAAACCATATTAATTGGTTTACTCAATTTCGACATCAAACAAAGCTAACTCGATTTGCCTCACCCCGAGTCCCCGAACAACTTTTGTCAAAACTTGCGGTGAACACAAACGAATACTCCGGCACTCGAGTCACTCGAGTAAACAAATCAATCATGTCATCGATTATCAGATTAACCTTCTCGATAAAGCGGAAAATGTCAGAGAAGAAGCACGTTTTGTGAGTACGACAGATTGCGACAAAAAAGTCGCATTGATGTGCCGGCGGACAGTGTAGTATGAACAAGGAGTATGTTTGATGGAATTTAAGTAAAAAAAGGTTTGTAATACGGATTCTAAATTGTTGATGTAGTATCTAACTAGCTTTAGCCTGCGGCTTCGCCCGCGTGAATGTTAGAAAATATTCCACGGGAACATACTACCGGGAAAAAGTAAGTACCCTATGTGTGTTAACCCAGGTTATAAACTGTGACAATCAGACAATCGGAAAAAAATCCTAAAAACTATATTTTCGGCATCAGACTCGTTCCCACACTATAAAGCAATTACTTTTTTGCTAAAATATTCAATGTAAAGTTACTAGTTTCTTATTATTATAAGTATAGATTGTCTTCCAAGGCGCTTGTAAAGTTGAATGTCTATAAAGACTAATTTCACTTAAAGCAGTCTAATTCGTTAACGAGACGTCCGCAAGATCAGTTTAGATAAGCTATCTTATGTCTAAGGGGTTTAGGCGAAAATATCTTTCTAGCACTATAATTTTATCGTGGATGACGCTTTTATCGTCTGCTTTTTTCACCTGCGTAGAAGCCTGAGCCTATGCTAAATAAATGCTTAAGACGTGCCTAATCTGAAAGTTGTTAATGTCGCAAATAGCTGCAAAAATCCAAATACTTCGTATAATCTTCGTAATTTGAGTGTCGGAGGGCAGATTTAGTGAACTAAGTTTTTTACTGTAGTTGTGATCATTATATTGTTGTTGTTGCTAGTCATGTTGTGTTTTGGGTGATGATCAGACCGAAATCAGATGTGAACATTGTGAACCTAGTGATAAATTGTGATTGTTACATGTTGTAGTTGCCTTATTGTGAATAAATAAATAAATCTATACTAATAATAAAGCTTTTTTTGTTTGTTTGTTAGAACGCGCTAATCTCAAGAACTACCAGTCGGATATTTGTATTCGATAACGCAATTCTTGAGGAAAGTTATAGGTTATTGTTTAACATCACGCCTCGACCCTTAGGAGCCGAGATAAAGGAAAAAAGTCAAGAAGAACGCTAGCTAAATATTACCTTAATTATATTATATTTTATTTCGGACCTTATAGTCCATTTGGTTTGGTTTAGTTTCGGTTTGGTTTTGATTTGGTTTGGTTTGGTTTTGGGTTTTTGGTTTGGTTGGTGGTTTGGCTAAGCGAAAACGAAGTAATAGCGCGGGCGGACGATGCTATACGACGCGATGGGATGGGGGGCAAGCAATTTCAGGTGGACGAAGTTACGGGCAAAAGCTGGTACGTATTTCATATTAATTTAATTTGGATGGACTGTGTGAAAGAAGATTATGGCTAGAAAGGGGGAGACTACTGAGATGAAGACTAATATAGAAGTATGGATCAAAAACACATGTTGCGCTGACCACAAATAAATTAGGTTATGGACAAGAGAATGCCGATGATGATATCATAATTTAATTTAGTGATATTGACAAATTTGTCATGGCCATGTTTGTCGAAGGGCCGATGGCTGGTGGAGCAGACGAGTCCTGGAGTTGAGACCTCTAGATGGACCGACGACCTTAAGAACAGGACAAAAGGACAGACTGGATGCGGAAGGCGGTAGACAGTATTGTGGTGCAGCCTGTGAGAGGCCTATGTCTAGCAGTGGACTGCGATAGGCTGAGTTGATTGAATCAAAACAATCAAAATATTTGACAGCTATTTGGAACGTTGCCAGCATTCAGAATGGACCTTCAATCGTCGCTCGTTGTTTTTGGCAACACTGCCAAGTAACACCACATAACATTTCATACGTTTTCGCCAGCTAAACCAATACACGCGTCTTTCACAGACTAAACATTACCGATCAAACATCAACAGACAATAAAGCAAACAGAAATCCTTGATGGCCATATCATAGCATTGTATGTTCAGACACAACAAAATCCCTTTCTATAGGAAATTTGAGACAAATGGCGAGTAAAAGAAAGATCAGCCTTCTGCGACATTTGTTCGAATAACTTTATGGTTCTATCTAAGCTAAAAAGATATGAGGACAATGATATATCGCCGCCATTGGTGAAAACGATTGTTTTGAAGAGGAAACCATTTTGTTTTATGTCTTGTGTGAGTTGTTCTAGGTTAGTTCTTGTGTCCGGCCGGTGCTCGAGCGCTGGCTCGGGAGGAGGCACGGCTCCCTGTCGTTTCGGGTGACGCAGGTGCTCTCGGGGCATGGTTGCTTCGGGAAGTACCTGTGTCGCATTAACAGGGAGCCGGACGCCCGGTGTCACCACTGCGTCGACTGCCGGGAGGACACGGCGCGGCATACGCTGGCAGAGTGTGCCGCTTGGGAGGAGCCACGCCGTGCCCTCATCTCAGAAGTAGGCAGTGACTTGTCGCTGTCGGCTGTGGTGAATGCCATGGTCGGCAGCGGGGAGTCCTGGGACGCGGTGGTTTCCTACTGCGAGACGGTCGTCTCGCAGAAGGAGGCTGCGGAAAGGGAGAGGGAGATCTCGTCCACTCACCCGGCCCGCAGCAGGCGCACCGGGCGTCGGCGGAGGGCGGATAACGCCCTCTTCCAGCCCCCCTAAATGGGTCCAGGGGTGACGGACTCGGGGACGTCCGTCGCCCCCCACACATCAGGACCCGAGGTGGCGGCGCGTAGTGTTCCACGCGCGCCCCTCTTAGACGTCACGGGGGAGTCAAACACCTCACTCCCCCCCCTGACCCGAGGAGGCCCGCAGTGGCGGGCCGGCACCAGTCGGGGGTTGCGGAAGATTCTTACGTTCCCGCGACCCCCGGCGTAGGTGTGAGTCGGAACACCGGGGTGGTTTTTAGTCAGTAAGAGTCTGACAGACCCCTCCGCCCACCCCAGGGCGGAGGACATCCATGAGGATTTTCCACCTCGGAAAAAAAAAAAAAAAAAAAAAAAAAGGTTAGTTCTTGTGTGTGGAGCTAGTGGCTAAGTAATGACAGCCGCATGGGTCGCTGCATCTGGTTAGACTAGACTGGAAGCCGACCCCAATATAGTTGGGAAAAGGCTAGGCAGGCAGATTGATCTTGTGTGAGTTGTTCATCGTTTTTCTGGGTTGAAGAATAGTTAGGGTTTTTTTTTTCGGATTTTATTTCAACAAGCAAGCGAGTGGTTTTCATAACATACGGAATGGCTGTTGTGGGAGATCATTCTTAAAATAGATACAGGCCTAAGAGCTCGTTTAACCAAAGCCAGATATCTTTTATCCGTGGAATAAAATCGACGTATGACAGTTTTTTAATGGAAAATCTGTGAAAAATGAAAAAATGATTTGCTGGATTAGACTTATACTAGATATAAAAGTTTGGTCAAATTCACCCTAAATCTAAATAATCTTGAAACTGTCGACTTAACGCAGCTGTTGAATTAACGAAACTGACAAATCAGTGAAACTGACAAATCAACGAAATTGGCGAATTAAATAAACTGACAGTGATACGATAGCTAGGTGCACTCTGTGACTTGTAAATTGGAGGTAACTTTTTCATCAATGGATTCCAAAGGAAAACTTGACTGATTATAAACATACTTCTACATTTAATTTTTTTTTCTGCAATCAATGACTCAAAGAAAACCGAAATTTTGTGGCAAATTATTACGTTATGTGAGACTACAGGCGCCACAAATCTCTAATGTTATGGCCATAGGACCGTCTACCAAGATTACACGTTTTTTATGTTGTACCTAAGGCTGAAGTAAATTACGCCTTACGTCACATTTTTAAGACCACCAAGGAACGTTATCTCCGTTCCAAGTTTCAGTTAGGTATTTATTTTAGGTTCCAATGATTACATCGAGACGACAGCGGAATATCGTCAATGTTTATGTAACGACTTAATATGTTTCAAGTCTATTATGGCTCTAGGTATTTCAACAGAAATAATTCTGGAAAATTCTATTCTAGACTCTAGCGAGACGTAGTCGTCAAGTAGTCTCAAGCTTCAATTCAAGAAGGCATTTGACGTGTTTCAAGAACCTTTTTAACCGACTTCAAAGGAGGAGGTTCTCAATTTGCATGTATGTTTTTTTTTGGTGTATGTTACCCGATTTCTCCGCCAATTATGAATAGATTTTGATGATTCTTTTTTTTCATCGAAGTCGGTGGCAAAAAACGAAAATTGAAAAGCAAAGACACCGACTTGCGAAATTAAAGTTATTTTTCACTTTATTTGTGTTTTTTTTTTAAACCTTTTTAGCTAGGATATCCTGTGAGTGCATTAGATTTTAGTAAAGTAGTGGCATAAGGATAACTTCGTCTTATTTTAATCACTGTATTGGCTATGGGGGAAGCCTTTGTCCAGTAGTGGACGTCTTTCGGCAAAAATGAATGAATGGTGATTGGCTATTGGCCTATTTAGTAGCTGATGGACATCTAGTCACTGGAGCCTATTTTCCGTTCAATCTATTGCCGGGGTCGCACCTGCGACTATCGTGACGAAGCTTCGCACAGTGATACGACAGACACAGATGTGACCAACCATTATCGGCTATCGTCGCGATAGTTCGTGCTGCATAGCACTTACCACTCGGGTGCGGCGTACATCAAAAGGTTTTAGCGCGCTAATAAGCATGATGCGTGGTCGGACTAGCGTTGTTCATGTCGACATTAATTTCCGGACTGCATAATTGTATCTTTGATTAACACCCTTAAAGGAAGATACAAAGTAAGGAACTAACCTATTAATCTCGTATAGGGTAGAGAAATTACCCTATGGAAGGGGCAACTAAAATCAATCCTTTATTCGTGTAAATGTTGATGTTCAAAAGAGCCTTTCAATTACCTCCTATCATCATCATCATTTCAGCCGAAAGACGTCCACTGCTGGACATAGGCCTCCCCCAAGCACCGCCACTTCGACCGGTTCTGTGCTTCTCGCATCCAGCGGATTCCTGCGGCCTTCACCAGGTCATCGGTCCACCTCGTGGGGGGCCTTCCAACGCTACATCTTCCGGTACGCGGTCGCCACTCCAGAACCTTTCGGTCCCATCGGCCATCTGTTCTGCGAGCAATGTGCCCTGCCCATCGCCACTAAGTTTTGCAATACTTCGGGGTATGTCGGTTACCTTGGTTCTACTACGGATCTCTTCATTTTTAAAGATATATTTTTTTAATGACCTACTTGAAATAAATGATTTGACTTTGATCTTTCACAAATAGTTCATTACAATATTATCAACTTTGTCGCAGCTATTTCGCTAAAATCAACAAATATTTACCACAAGTCAAAAGTACCATTTGGTCCGTCAAGATAAAGAAGTTTGCTAGCAAACTATAACTAAGTTGGCAAACAGCGTGATTGTTTTAGTTGCAAGAAGTCCTGCAAGTTTCAGTATCGATCTCTTGTTGCCTTCAACGTGGATAAGTATCCATTACTGCGTAGCACTGAGAGTACCTAAGGAAAGAATTCTATCTTTTTGCAAGGGTTGGATAGCAGTGGCATTAGGCTCAAAATAAAATATGTAAAAAAACCCTGTCCGATCCGAAAGGGGCACATAGGTAACTACTGCAATAATATTACCAGAAAAAAAAAAAATGAAAAAGGTATTCCAATTTGAAATTCACTTTTTTGGCACCAAAATTACCCCAATTGCATTATAAATTAGCAAATTTTCTACAGAGGTCATAAGTTATGACTGACCCACTATACGACGGCCGGCGCCGGCGCCCCATGTAGTACCCGGAAAAATTACCCATTGAAAAAAAATGAGGCGATGTTTTTTTTACTTTTTTCCAAAAAATATACCGCTTATTACACGCTGAATAGTTGATATCAGACGCTTCACTCGAGTGAATGTTCATTTTTAGGGTTCGAAGAGTGCCAAACCTATTACTGAGCCTCCGCTGTCTGTCCATCCGTCCGTCTGTCAGCGGGCTGTATCTCATGAACCGTAATAGGTAGACAGTTGTTTCATAGATTGTGTATTTTTGCCGCTACAATAACAAATAATAAAAATTAAATAAATTCTGTTAATAGTTAAAGGAGCATATACAAGCAACGCACGATAGCAACCAAATTACATAGGAATAAACATTCATTTGCTCATTTCATTCAGTAGGGGAGTGAAAGATGCCAAATACCGAAATCCAAAATCGTTAAATTGATTCAATTTTCACTTTTGATTCATTTTGGGTTCTGACATTTCACTTCGAGTGAAAGATGGTGAAAGAAAGACAAAAATGAACAAACAGCGACGCGGTGATAATCTGCTTTGCTTGCTTGAAAGCAAAAGCTTGAAAAATGCGTGCAATTAAATAAATGAATTATATTTTTGAAAGGTACCTAAATACTTTTTATAGTTTTGGGTTATCTCATTGACTGCTTTGACGCTTTTTGATTGCTTGGTGATAAATTCATGGCAAAATATTTTTAAGAATGCCTGTAAATTGCTCTAGACATCTTGCTTCCGACTTTTCTCTTTACCGTGTATTTTTTAGGCTTCATCTCACAGTCCCTAATTAAATCTTAGAAGGTATTCATCTTATTTTTTTGCACTTGTAAAGCAAAAGTATCTACTAGTTCTATTTTACCAGAACTTTCTCTGCAAACACAACTTACAAAAGCGGTATATCAAACGCTGGCAAGTAAACAAAAAAAAGCCCTAGACAAGAAAAAAATTGGTTTCAAATTGCGAAATAAACGACGCCAGTCTGTCTGTGCCTACCATTCATTCATTCACTCCACGTTCATTCATCGAAACGGTTTTCAAATTGTGAATGAGTTCTATTGTTACCGCCTTTAAAACTCTTGTTTGTGGTAAAAATCCGAACAGATAATTTATTACTTCGATTGTATTCTTTTGAATATTTTGTGAATGAAACGCTTTTGACTTGATTTTGCGTATTAAGTGCTATTGTTGTAGTGGATAGGAAGTAGTTGTGGTGGTTTCAAATTGTCATTACTTGAGGCTTGCGATGTAAGTCAAGGTTGAAGTGGCTTTAAAATTTGTAATAAGACCACACACTCTTGATGCTTTTTTTAACCCAGTCTATCGCAGTCTGCTTCTGGACATAGGCCACTCTCAGGCTGCACCACAACACTGCTATTATTTGGCTATCAATATTAAGAGGTAAGTGCCACAGAATATTAGTGAAAAAAATCCTCAAAAATACAATTTCTATAAGTAAATAATAATACTTAACGGCGCAGCAAGTGGCGCCACCGTTCACTTTTCTTACGAAATTACTAGGAAACACCGAAGCGGTGACTGCCACTCTAGCAGAGCGTTGCATCGATGGTTGCATAGCGGCTGTTTTCTGATGACGGAGAGGATGTCAGGGAAGCAGCTGACGTACGACGTCCACGACGAACTGCTATATTCCGGCACAATCCTGATGATATTGAAGCTGCTGCACCACTAATATGATGACGACTTCTGGTAAAGGCTATATCAGAAGTGGGATAGCTATCTTCTCATTAAAATAATTTTAGAGAAATGTATCAAAAGTTGGAAAATTGTAGAAGGCTGATAAATGATAATATGTAGAGTTTTTTAGAGTTTTTATCAGAACAAAGGCATTAGAAGGTGCAGCTCACTTCGTCTCACCCATGCCATCAATTAGGCGAACACCATAAGCTATTAAAGCTCTCGGAATTAAATTATTTGCAAGAATTGTAGTACCTTACAGATGGTCGGGTTTTTAACAGTTTCTGAAACAATTCGTCAAACCTAGCATGCAAAATTACATTAATTAAAATTAATGAAGCTAATTAAATTTCTGTTGTGTTTTATTTCCCTTTTCCCAATTAATTAAGGTTTACTTTCACTTTATAATAAATGTTAAATTGAAACAAACATTATTTACTTACCTATTTCACCGCACTAGTTGCAAATGACAAGTGGTACATCATCATCATCATCTGCCTAGCCTTTTCCCAACCATGTTGAGGTCGGCTTCCAGTCCAACCAAATGCAGCTGAATGCGCAACATGGAGCGACTGCCTATCTGACACATGGCACATCGCATGGCACAGCTTCTGTCTGTGATACACAGTGTAGAAATATTAGCGGTGTGACCACGAGTCCGAACCCCAGGAAAATCATTCCTGTTAGTCACACTGGTGTTACAACCTGGTGTGACCACGAGTCCGCACTCAATTGGAACATATCATAGTTATCTCTATGTCTAGTCATCTTTGTGCCTATTTCTTCTGCCACATCTATGCACTACAATACTTATTCGATGACTCTCTCCCGCCACGTGCAAGCCCCGCCCCCATCATAACCAGTCTCTGTGGATGACGTCACCCTCACAGCTCCTGCACTGATCGTCTAGTGTTTCTAATGGTTTTTCATTCGCACGACGATGATTATGACGTCATATATCACAGAGTGTCAATTGCAGGAGCAGTGCAAGTGGTGTGAAGAAGTCACTGTTATTATTCGTTGTACGTTTAGGTCTTATATATAGCGGTTTGTTTAGCAGGGCAGTCATCGGTGCTATTAAATATTTTTCAAGATAAGATAAACTAGAAAAAAGTGCATCAGAGCAGTAAGTGGTCTTCAACCTGATGACTCATGTAGACCAATGTTCAAGAGGTTTGGTCTGCTACCTCTACCGTGTCTGTATATATATGAGGTATGTGTATTTGTAGTTAACAACAAACATTTATTTAAATCAGCAAATGATGTAAATCCCAGAAACAGACGAGATCCTCATAAACTGGTATTAAGTGATTTGCCAAGACTTGCCAAATACAACAAAAACTGCCTAGCAATGTGCGTACGTACTTATAACAAAATACCAAGTCGCTTTAAAATGTTGAACTCTAGGAAATTTAAGATAGAATTACACAAGTGGCTTAATGAATTTAATTTTTACAGTTTAAAAGATTTTATGGATGTGAGATGTTGATTCCTTTTGTCAAAATATAATTTTTTTGCATGCTATATTATATCTTAGCGAAACATGTTGAGCTACTGTAACATAACATCAATGTATACCATGTTTTACGCAAATAAATGATTTACTTGAAACTGCTTTGTAATCGATCGGTTAAGTTCATCGTGGAGATTCGGAAACTTTTACCGAATTTAACTGAGGTCGGCTTTTAGCGTAGGAAACTAGGAACTATAGGCAGCTAACCAAAATAAAGAATTACAGATTATAGAAGGTCCGAGGTGACAAACCACATTCACACCTAAGCATTACTTAATTACTTCAAATATAGGTATACTACGATAACAACAGCTCGGACATTACAAATAACAAATTGGCAAGAAAACTTTTTGATTGGGTAGGTAGATAGGTTTTCACTAGGTACCACATAATTAAACCAATAGTCCAGAAAATCCATTTTGAAAGTATCAAATACTGCTAAAATGAACGTTTAATCCCTACATTCGACTGCGCAACCAATAACCGTGCCTCTCGGTAATCCTTCCAAACTGAAAACGAACCCCCCCCCCCCCGCCCACCGCCCTAACCCCGCAGTTGTTTTGTTGTTGAATCAAATAAAACGTTATCCGATTTGCGGATTTGTATTGATATTATAATGATTTTGGTCGGTGTAATATGTGAATGTGTGGTATGACTTGTTTTGTTTCATACAATTCGTATTTGACGACGGGTCGTCTTAGGGGCGGAGACCAAGGAAACGATGGATGGACTGTGTTTTTGATAATATAAACGGGGTGACTACCGAGGAGCTCGTGGCTAAGTAATAACAGCCGCACGGGTCGATCCATCAGGTTAAGCTACGCTTGCCGGGGTTGGTCCGCGGATGGGTGACCACTTTTACATACCGAGACTCCTCCGTGCCTCGAAAAGCACGTTAAGCCGTTGGTCCCGGCTGTCATTTGTAGATCTTTGACAGTTGTTACGGGTCGTCAGAAGCCCGAATGTCTGACAACCAGTCTTACCAAGGGGTATCGTGTTACCCAGTAAGTGGGTTGTGGAGGTCAGATAGGCAGTCGCTCCATGTAAAATACTGGTATTCAGCTGCATCCGGTTAGACTGGAAGCCGACCCCAACATAGTTGGGAACAGGCTAGGCAGATGATGACGACTAATAGAGAAGTATGGAAGGAAGAAAAAAGACATGCTGCGCCGACCACAAATAAATTGGGATTAGAGCAGGAGAATCATGGTGATGAGGTGGTAAGTGAATACTCGGTACGTATCGTTCTTAGCTCTAAAGTACACAATAACATTTTGTATTTAGAAAATTTATGACATTAGTTCATCTTTCTTCATTAGCCAGACAGCTAACGAACTAAATACGAGTAACAGTATAGATTTCAGAGTCCGACGATCCCCTGTTATTTACGTCAACTGGGACTTTTAAATTATATTATTATTCATGTTTCGCGTCAACAATCCCTGTCGCGCCAACAAAGGACTTTATTACTTTAATACTTTTTGTGTTATTGTTCTTGTACAGAGAGATTTTAATGAAAAATGTGGGTTTTTCTCGTGAATTCGTTGAGTGTGTGGTGACTTTTGTTGGGAGAGTTATATGGAATTTGTGTTTTTGTGATTAATAATTGTTGTTGTTACCGTGCGTTTGCACTGGCGAAACATTACAACAAAACATGTTTAAATCTCTAGTTCCTGTCAAAAATTGTATGGAACATTGACAGAAAATAGAGATTTCAACATGTTTTGTCGTAAAAGTTTCGCTAGTGCAAACGCACGGTTAGTATACAGGTATCTGGTAGCGGAAACATTACAGTTAACAAAGACATATTTGGTACCACTCAACGCCATTGCAATAATTAAACTTTTAGGGCATTATGATCCTTTAAGTTTACGAATCAAGAGCCAGGACACAAAAAAATAGGACTATTTCCAAAAAAAAAAATCCGTATAAGTAGCAGGCACCGATGCAAGTTTTGTGAAATAGCATTTGCCTTATGGAGAGACAATTACTAGTAAATATTTGAAAGTTTATTTTTTGCTATGCTTGTGCTAATTAAAAGTATTATGGCCAAGAACCCATCTGACTCGAGCAATTCGCACCATCAATTTATTATATTCAGGTCAAAAATTGATATATTTACATGTCACTCACTGGGGTGAATTCGCAAAAGTACTATTATTATTTATAATATTATGTTATAAACAATAATCAGTATGATGTATTTGGTGTTTTAATTTTAATTTTGTGTGTGTTCCTTCTGTAGTGGTAGGTTTGAGGCATTTAAATAAATAAATTATTTAATATTTCAAAACTGTTCAATTGTAACCAAGCTTCTATAAAAATCCTTAAAATTGTATCCCAGCCTCAGAATTCCCCTTACATTTCAGCACGGAGACTGTATCGCACTCCAAAACGATCCTTATCTGAACTTGACACCGACCTTGGCATTCGCCGCTCAATACTGTGATAAGGGTGCTCATGCAACTAAGCTTCATGTTGAACCCGACTAGAATATCAAGAGAGAATTTATTTCAAAGCGATTTGTTTTTTGTATTTCTTTCATCGGCTTTGTTGTTGTTGTTTTGGCGATTGTATTCCTCGAAGCGGTTGGCAGAGGTGGCTGTGAGTAGCACACACACATTTCGCAAACTAAAGTTAGTGTGTTAGTTGTGGGTGTATTTTCATAACATAAAATAGCTCGTGGCTAAGTAATAACAGCCGCACCGGGTCGATCCATCAGGTAAAGCTACGCTTACGGGTTAGTCGGTGGATGGGTGACCATCTTTACATACCGAGACTCCTCCATGCCTCGGAAAGCACGTTAAGCCGTTGGTCCCGGCTGTCATTCGTGGATCACAATGACAATATATTAGTAATTGTTTTTAAATTGTAGTAAGTTGACTTGCATTCGTATTATTATGTTAGGAATATTGTCGTATACTTTTACAATGTTTGTAAATATATGAGCACCATGTACCTATCACATAACTACTTTATTTGTCATTGCTCCATTTATAATTCTTTTTACCTTTTGTGGTACAGTAATCTTATTGTAGGTGCATCGTCTTCACATAATAATATAATTATATAATTCATGTATACAAAATATTGTAAAACATTTTTAAAAAGAGTAACGGTGGAGTTTCTTGCCCATTCTTCTCCATACGAAAGCTACCTTTTGCAACTAGAATCAATTCTATTTCTTTGTTTTTCATTGACATTCAAAAGTGCCTTTTATGTGCCTATTTAAAATAAATTATTCGAATTTGACTTTGACTTTATTTTTCTGGGAATAAAACTCCATTATATCTAGTAAGTGGTTGTATGTTTTTCTCGTGAACATAGTAATTAGATCATTTCCAAGCAAATGCACATATCAAAGATTTCTTCGA
Source organism: Lithophane leautieri (assembly GCA_949152455.1). NCBI lineage: Eukaryota > Metazoa > Arthropoda > Insecta > Lepidoptera > Noctuidae > Lithophane > Lithophane leautieri. The sequence goes on along the minus strand of OX424469.1, from coordinate 1,705,128 downwards.
ACTCTTCTGATTTAATATAGTAATTATTATTAGTGTCATTTTCATATTTCTGTGAAACATTGTAAATGTTTCACAGAAAGCTCTTTATTTTTTATGTCTATGAAAATAAGATGAGAATAGACATAGGTGTAGTTAGAGTTAGAGTGAGTACCTATCTATAATGCGGGCCATAGACGTTCAAGTAATTTGCTCAAACAGTTTGATTAAATAGAAATACGAAAATTTATATTTCTTCATGCCTTTTGATCATATTTTCCCACAGACATTCATGCCAATTTGATAAAACTCTTTGAACCAGCTTGCTTGAGCACACTGCTCGCAGAACAGATGGCCGATGGGGCTGAATGGTTCTGGAGTGGCGACCGCGTACCGGAAAACGTGGCGTTGGAAGGTACCCCACAAGGTGGACCGATGACCTGGTGAAGGCCGTAGGAATCCGCTGAATGCGAGAAGCACAGAACCGGTTTAAGTGGCGGTGCTTGGAGGAGGCCTTTGTCCAGCAGTGGACGTCGTTCGACTGAAATGATGATGATTTTAAATTAATGTAATTTGATTGCATGATTCGTGTTTGATGTGTTCTATTGTAGTACCGCCTAGGGTTAGCCGATACGTAGCTAGCTTCATGGCTAGAAGCAAAGTTAAAAGCTTCATGTATATGTATTTACTGGCAACCCTTATGAAAAATTATTTTAAACAAAAGCTGCTTGGAAGTGGAAATCCTTACTTTACCAAATGACCTCTTTTAGGAAAAGCTTCACCATTACTGTTACATTTCATAGAGAACCTCCAGGTCCAAATGCATTGTAAACAGTACACTCGCAGCCAAATTAATTAGAGTGAGGAACACTTTGGTAGCCATGGACTGTGGAGTACAATCGCGGTCACAAGACCGAGTGTCCAATTATGACTGTCCACAAGTGCAGGGCACAATGGTTTGAATGTAGTTGAAAGAACGGACTGGATTTGTCTGATTAAGTTTATTATGAGCTTTTTATCAGACTAAATTTGACAGGAAATTGTTCAGGAGCTAATTAGGTTGAATGATTTGGTCTGCCCCTCCCTTGGCCTTATTATTATCAAGTTGAATTATAAAAATCTTTGACAGCTCCGACTTACGGTAAAGGAAGAATATCGTAATAACCCCTATATACGAGTAGTACCCAACCTTGTAGTTCATATTCAGAGTCATATTCATTTATTGCGTTCCATAATGTATAATTAATAAATTATATTAAATAAAATATGCTAGAAAGAGATTAAATATTAGTAATAATAATGAATGTTGTGATATTGATATCCAGTAAACTACTAATGCATAGGTAACTAACTAGTTACCTATGCATTATAATGTTAATTTCTAAATATTTAATCTAGATTTAAGATACATGTAATAATACTTGCTGCGCCTTAACAGGGTTATGTACCTACTCATAAGTTTTAGCCTAGTCTGTAACTGAGTGTACATTATGCAAATAAATAAATAAATATAAAAGATGTTAGAAAAGGCAGAAACTCTGTACCTTGGTAGGACATAGCAACAGGAAAGCAAGAAAAGCAAGGACGGAAGCAATTACACTAGTGCAGTAGATGACGTGTTCTTTGCATAAAATAATGTGATATTACCTAGTTTTTCAGTGGGAATAGAGGATAGAATAAAAACGAAAAGGTTGTCTTGCGATGTTAGAAATAAAAATGAAATAACAATCTTTCACACAATTGCATTTCAGTAAAAACCTACCATATTTATGACATTTGTATGTATTATATGGTTGATTTGAATGACATGTGTATATATTTCAATTTGTATTGGATTGTTTTATATTATTTGAATGTTTGAGTGGTATTTTGATATGTAGCTATGTGTGATTTTTATATCAATTTTGTGTTTTATAATTATCATTAATATTATCAATTGTCTGAAAAATAAATGATTAATATTATAAAATGTTGTGAAACAATATCTTGCTAAACGAATACTCGTAGGATTAGCAAGACTATAGCCCAGTTGCCGTGAATGTCCCACAAACACAATTTTCAAGCAGACTGGGCACCCGTTTCGTGAGAATATAGATTACTTTATACGAAGCCTACAAAAACTGGCTTTTCTATTGTTTTGTTTTAGTTTAATCCGTTTTTCTGGATTCAATACGCGGAAGCCGGTGTTGTGAACAATGGAAACAGTGTTTTGGAAAAGCATGCCTACATACAGGATATATCAGACAAAATTTAAAAAAAAAATGCTTTTTCAAGTTATGCTATATTATTTTTGCAACCATATATTGCGAAAAAGCGCTACTGTTGAGTGTGAGGTCCTGGGTTCGATTCCCAGGACAGACAAAGTGTTATTGAGTTTTTTCATCAGGAATTTCTCAGTAGCAACCCTGAGTCTGGATTTGGCAATAGACTCGCCCCCTATTACATTATGGGTCTTAAACTTCATATATAGCTACACCTCTACTTAACCCTTCGAGACTCCCTTTGATTATCTAGAATAGTTTGTTTACTACGAAATATTACGTTTTAACGAGCAATGATATTTATCCATTATAGTTTGTTTAATAACTAATATTTATTCTGAAGAGCTCATTACATAAGTATCTTTATTTTGTAAAATGTCTAGCAAGAAGATAAAATCTGTAAACAGGTCATTTTAACCTTTTAACCGCCCGACTTCATATTGATTGTCGTGCTCCCAGGGCCTGGCATCCAACAATCGAAAAATAAATTCCTACAACAAAGATGATGTGCAATGCGTAATTATATTAAAAAAAAGGATTAAACGAGTGTCGTAAATATACGACTCTGGGGAAATGGACACAAAAATATTTGTCGGGTAAATCCACGATTAGACGTAAGCGGTTAAAAGGTTAATTAAGTTATTAATAATGTTCCCAGACTCCCAGGAGAATTGTTTTTTGATGAGCAAGTGTTTTTCACAATTCCACTGCGTGGGTATCCTTTCTCGATTTTCTTCGTTACTAACCAATTAAACCCACCAGACTCATTAAATAAAATAATTTTGGCTTATTTTTTTATTAATCTATTTATATGACTTGCTACAGTCATGTTATTTATGAGATTCTAAAATAAAATTGGTTTTCCCCTAATAACCTCTAGAATAATCTCAAAAACAAAAGTGAAAAAAAGTGATACCAAATAATACTCCATTCTTTTGATCAGCGTACAATATTCAGTTGCAAATAGTAACGAGTTTGTTTGACACCCGACTATTTGGTTTCCATGTGCCTTTTGTTTTGAACTCGTTCTAAACATACTACATACATACGTATGGGCATTTATTTAGGTTTTATACGAATACTGCTGACCGGAAAATTGAGACACCTAGTTTTTCAGGTTGTTTTTGTACTATGTAGTTGGTGACTAAGGTTTATGGACCCGCTTTTGGGAAAATTAAGAAGCTGGTTTCAAACTAAGAATAGAAACCACGAATGTGACTGTCATTTTGCATACATTTCTCACTTTATAAATGACTGGGAAGAAAACATTGGGAAAAATTATTTGGCTTGTAAATAAGCCAAATCGAAATTCAAATAAAATCTTTAGCTGTTTAAAGTAAAGAAGACCTATGAACATATTGGCGCGTGAAAAGTTATCGTTGTCTTTCATTGTTTCTGGAATTAATATTTAACTAGCTAATGCCCGGGGCTTCGCCCGCGTGCATGTCGGTTATTATATGCTAAAACCTTCCCCGAGAACCACTCTATCCATTGGTGAAAACAGCATGAAAATCGGTGCAGTAGTTTTTGAGTTTATCGCGGACACACAGACGCGGTGGAGCACTTTGTTTTATAATATGTAGTGATTTATTCAGTTTGAATTTCCGCGCATTATTTGAGAAAAGTACTACTTGGCCGCAACCAGGCATTGATGGACACACGTATCTGTGCCTCGGCTTCGCCTCGGACCACATTTTCACGACCGTCCATCAATGGCCCAGTTGCAGGCCGCGACCGTAATGTACTAAAATGTAAAAGAAAGGCAAAGAACTTCTCTGACGTTGGACTGTAAGCTGGCATTTTTGTAATAATTACTCCTTATTTATGCTAAAAGTACTTGCGTCAATTTAATTTTAATTTAGTTCCAAAATAATACCTAACTTTAGTTAATGTAAAAATAAATAATTTCTGTCTACATATCTATTTTGGATGGCATACATCCCATAGTAATTCAGCTGCCAGACAATACTTCGGTGAACAATACAATGTTTGTTCATTTGATTTAAACCTATTTCAGGATATTTTGATGAATACTTTTTGACGATATTTTCAGTCGGACATATTTACGGTTTTGGTTTGAAATGAACAATGAGATACAAATCTCTTTTATAAATTTTTTGTAAGAGCAAAAGTTTTTGCTTTATTTTGGTAATTTAATAAAAATCCCTTATGACCTTGTGAGACAGTGGTAATAAACTTTCATATGTTCGTACTATTGCCTTGTTGTTGTGGCGTTGATGCCAATTTAATTACATATAATTAAATTGGCATCTAACTAGTAGCTCTTAGAGTATGCACATAAAAACTTTTTACAAAAAACACACAAAAAGAGTGAAAAATAACCTTAATTTCGGAAGTCGGTGTCTTTGCTTTTCAGATTTAATGTTTTGCCACCGACTTCCGAAATTATTATTTTTTCACTTTTTTAGTGTTTTTTTTGGAAATCGGTTTTTTTTTTTTTTTTGAAAAGTTTTTATTTTTCACTTTTTTGTTGTGGTTAACCTACTTGGAACCTACCCCACAAAAATTCTAATACCACTACCTGCTATGTAAATAACATTGACTGTGTCAAATAAGTAAGTGAGCAAAATACGTAATTATTGGAGTGTTGAGGCTGTGACCTCGTCCCTTTGTTAATGTTGTTCTTGAGGATAATGCAGTGTGTGGAGATAAATAAAGTACTGATTCTTCAATATAATTAAGCTTCTATATTTTTGATCACAATAATCGTCTGAACCGCGACGCGACAATAATGTGGATCGCACGTTAATAATAAAAACACCCGCTCTTAGCGGCTGCTGCGGTCGAAGTGTCGGGCCCGGCCGCCCGGCCGGTGGCGCTGCCGCGGCGCGCGCGCGTATGAGAGACGCCGTGGCGGGAGCAGCTACCCCTCTCCTCCCGCGTCCCGCTCATGCGTGGTCGGCGCGCGTGTCCGCGCCAACAGGCTCCCCCCGTTGGAACTTGTTCCAAAATCTGAAGTGGGAAGCAGGCAGAGCCTATTGTAGGCTCGTCGAAGCACTCCCGATGCTGTCCTGACTTCAGCGACACGTGTGATGCCGTCGGAGCCGGGGTGCAGATTTGTGATGCGGCCGAGTCGCTAATGGTTTGGTGGGAGGCGGTCATCCTTGACCACGACCAGGTCTCCCAGCTGCAGCAGTTCCTGTTCATGGCGCTGCCATTTTGCACGTTTCTGTAATTCTGAAAGATATTCTGTCTGATATCGGTTCCAAAAATGAGCCGCTAAGGCTTGTGCCCTTTTATATCGAGGCAAGGTACTGATCTGTGTCTCTCTTCCTGTGTCCACCTGAGTGGGCAACAACATGATCGTTCGTCCAATTAAAAAATGAGAGGGTGTCAGTGGAGTCATGTCGTTGGGATCAGAAGATAGTGGAGTAAGAGGGCGTGAATTTAAAATCCCTTCAATTTGAATTAAAACTGTGTTTAACTCTTCGTAAGTTAAATGGGCTAGGGATAGAATCCTTTTAAGAAGGAGTTTAACGGACTTAACTGCGCCTTCAGGTAAGCCGTTGAAATGTGGGCTATAGGCAGGAGTGAATTTGAAATTTATTGCCTGCTCTGCTGCACTTAAACTAATGTCATTACACCTTGATTTTAGAAAGGTTGAGAGTTCATTGTAGGCTCCTACAAAGTTTGTACCATTATCCGAGTATATGTTAACAGGCCGACCTCTGCGAGCGATAAATCTATTTAACGCAGCCATAAATGCTTCAGTACTTAGATCAGTGACTAGTTCAACATGAACTGCCCTCACTGCCAAGCACACAAATATGCAAATGTACGATTTTATAAGTTGGCAGCCCCTACCTTTTCTGTTGGCAATTAGAATAGGCCCAGCATAATCGACAGCTGTGTTACTGAATGGATGTTCACTATGAACGCGTTCTTTGGGCAGATCCGCCATGATTGGCTGAATCGTTCTGCCGGCGAATCTACAACACTTATGACACTCATGTGTGATTTTTCTGGCAAGACTGCGACCGCCTATTACCCAGAATCTTTGTCTCAATGTGGCAAGCAGTAATTGAGGTCCTGCATGCATTAACAGTGTATGATAATGTCTGAATAGAATTAGGGTAACATAATGAGAAGCATGAATTAAAATAGGATGTTTAACATCATAAGTATAATTTGAATTTGATAATCTACCTCCAACTCTTATTACATTTTCATGTGACATGAATGGGTTAAGATTAAGTAACTGTGACCTTTTTAAAGACTGGCCTTTCTTTAATTTGGAGTATTCATCTGAAAACTTATCTAGTTGAATAAGTTTACATAAAAGTAATGTGGCTGAACTTAATTCAGAAATAGTCAGGAATGTAGTAGTTTTATTAAGAGGATGCCTACAGTTGTTTATGAAGCGTAATATGTAAGCAGTGACACGTTGCAATTTGCTAAATCCTGAAAACTTATGAATAAACTTGTTTTCTTCACAAACAAGATTGCACAGCACTTTCGTTTCTGGTAGGTTAATCGGTATGGCAGGGGTTTGAGTTGGCCATTGTGATTTTGGTTGTGTTAAAAATTGAGGTCCTGTCCACCACAAGTTAGAGCCTTCCAGCTGAGTAGCATTGCATCCTCTAGATCCTATGTCTGCTGGATTAAGTTTAGTGGGAATGTAATTCCAATCCTTTGCATTGGTAGCATCAGTTATTTCGTTGATTCTATTGCAAACAAATGCTTTTAAAGATGACTTTGGTGTTCGTATCCAACCCAAGACAATTGTGGAGTCACACCAGAATGTGCATGAATGTATATTTAATCTTAGAGCGTTTTTAACCTTGATTGCTAAGCGAACTGCTATTAGAGCTCCACTAAGCTCTAATCTTGGTATAGTCATGCCCTTCAGAGGTGCTACCTTGCTTTTAGCCATGACAAGATGGACCATAATGTTGCCATCCTTTGAGACTGACCGAACATAAACACAGGCACTATATGCTTGCAAGGAAGCATCGCTAAAGGTATGTAGCTCATAGCTTACAGCTTGATCGCATACAATGAGCCTGGGTATAATAATGTTGCTTAATTGTAACAGCGATTTCAAAAATTTCAACCATCTTTCTGTAAATTCCGGTGGTAATGTGTCGTCCCACGCAATTTTTGAAGCCCACAGTTCCTGCAAAATTACCTTGGCCTGTAAGATGCAAGGATTCACGAGACCTAATGGATCAAAAACCTGTCCTACTGTTGACAATACAGATCGTTTGCTTATTTTATTCTTTAAAGGATCACTTACTGTTGCAAAACTAAAAGTGTCAGCCATACAAGACCATCGTAGACCTAATATTTTAGCATGATCATCATTGACTAGTTTGAGCAACTGATCATCAATGTTACCTTCGTTTATGCTGTTCAATATACACATGTTATTTGAACGCCATTTTCTTAAATTAAATTGACCCTTTTTTAATTCTTTAATGACTCCTCGACATATTTGTAGTAACTCTGCTTCTGAATTGTGGCCAGATATAAAGTCATCCACATAGAAGTCGTGTAATATTGTTTCACGTACTAGAGGAGAAGAACACTCCTGACCTAGTTGCACTAAACACCGTGTGGCCATATATGGAGCGGCTGCGGTGCCATACGTCACAGTATTAAGCTTGTAAGTATCTATCTTGTGAGTGGCAATCCTCCTGTGAGGCTAACACGACACATTTGTCTTGAGACTCTCTAGTATCTGACTCCAGTGAAAGTGCAGGTTCGTCTATGTGCAATGCGGTGTTATGTTGTTTGGTGCATACTCTGCATGGCCCAAATTTACAATCTTGAGGTCCATGTCCTTGTCTTAAGCAATTGTTGCACAGGTTGAGCCTTTTAGCCTCGGCAATTCGAGCTGTCACAGACAATGACATGAACTGAGGACACATGTAGATAGGATGGTTTTCCTTGCACCGAGGACATGTATATGAATCCATTGTTCGTTTTTTATGTTTTTGATTAGCAATGAATGTCTTCGGTTTAGCATTTAAAGGTTCACTGTGCCTACGGGTGATCCTATTGGTATGGTCTAATGTTTCTAAAAGTTCAGCACGCCTTTTAACAAAATCAATAAATTGTTCTAAAGTGGGTATTTTACATTTTTGAAGGTTCAGGTGTTCTTTCCATGTCCTGTTAGTTGTACTGTCTAACTTTTTACACATATTATGAATAATGATAAGATCCCAATTTTGAATGTTGACCTCTAACATTTTTAAAGACCTAAGGTTTTTATTTACAGTATCTATGAGGCTCCTCAACGCTGAGGAAGATTCCTTTGTAATGTTTTCAAATTCAAATAATGCATCAATGTGATTGTTTATAAGCAAGTTATTATTTTGATAACGTTCACATAACAATGACCATGCTGTATCATAGTTATTTTCTGAAAAATCTAAAGAAGTAATAACGTTCGCAGCCTTGTCTTTTAATGCCGATCGTAAATAATGAAATTTAGTAATTTTAGGTATTGTGCCGTTAATATGAATGAGAGATACATAAGTGTCATGAAATTCTAACCAATTTTCATATTCACCAGAAAAGGTAGGTAGATGTATCGTAGGTAATTTTAAGTTTAAGCTTGGCCCACCTGCAGCGAGGACAGAACCTGTTACCGAAGCCTCCAAGTCGTGCTCCGCTTCCGCAGAGACCGGCCTGCCAAGCACCTCTCGTGCCTTGCTGACTGCAGCGAAGTACTGCGTCTCGAAGCGCTCGCGTTCACTATATTCATCTTGACACTCAGCATCTGTAATGTCCGGCAAACTTTCGATTTGAATCTGTATGGAATCATATTCACCATAGCACTCTTCAATCTTTTGCAACCTAGCCTCAAGCTCCCTGAGTTGAACATTACTAGGCCTTTCACATGTACACATGATTAACAGATATTTCTCAAACTGTGTAAGTTTAGCTTTATATGAAGCACGTTTCTTTCTTAATTCTTTTAGGTTAGGCATTGCGAACAGTTAAATTACCTAAATGATATTGAAAACACCAAGCCGTAGGTAAATGCATAGAAAACGAGAAACTCTCAAGGTAGGTGTAATGACAGCAGGTTATACTTAAATGCAAGCGTGCAGATGCAGGCAAGAAGCGGGTAGCGTGCGCTCGGACAGGCAAGCAGCCACCGTTCGACTTCAGAACAAGGGTGTAGCCCCGGTGCAGGCGAAGACAGCAAGCAACGCGCGACACGTGGCGTCGCTGCTATGCTCGGTTATGGCGCAAATCCTGTTGGAATGCGACAAATAATGTTATTAAGGAAATAATGTTATTAACGTAAGACTAATTCCTAACTGGGGACGGGATAATCACAGTTTTTAATCTATTACCTACTAATGACTTAATGCTATTTAATGAGTATAAGTCACAATGGGTAGGTACCTAGGTACTGTGTTCATGAAACGCAAGGGTCAACAAATGAATGCTGTTGATAGTATTATGGGATAATTAATGAGATATCCACTTAATGACTTAAACCTTGGGAAGATAATTGGAACGAACTCACGAGAATAATGCCCTCCAGACTAATAAGGATCGCTCGTTGATCCTCGTCTACTGCGACGCCATTTTGTCGTGTCACCGCGGCAATGCCACCACGAGGCACGGATGACGGACGGCACGCTCGACGGACTTGACTCTTGACACGTTGACACGACGCCGACGTGACGACTCGAACCACGGGATGCTGCCTTGAGGTTCCACGCGATTTTTCCAATTCTCTTCAATATCTGGGCTTCGAAGGACCAATGTTGAGGCTGTGACCTCGTCCCTTTGTTAATGTTGTTCTTGAGGATAATGCAGTGTGTGGAGATAAATAAAGTACTGATTCTTCAATATAATTAAGCTTCTATATTTTTGATCACAATAATGTGGATCGCACGTTAATAATAAAAACACCCGCTCTTAGCGGCTGCTGCGGTCGAAGTGTCGGGCCCGGCCGCCCGGCCGGTGGCGCTGCCGCGGCGCGCGCGCGTATGAGAGACGCCGTGGCGGGAGCAGCTACCCCTCTCCTCCCGCGTCCCGCTCATGCGTGGTCGGCGCGCGTGTCCGCGCCAACAGGAGCGGTCTCAAAAATTACGAAAGCAAAGTTAATAAAATTTATATGGGACCACACGGGAAGCACCAGATTTCAAATAAAACAGAATCATCAAAATCAGTTCACCCTGTCAAAAGTTTGGAGGCAAAAAACATTTAAAAAAAAAAAACAGATGAATTGATAACCTCCAGCTTTTTTTGAAGTCAGTTAAAAAGAGCTGTTGCTGCAGCTTATTTCTTAATTTATAATTCACCCCGCGTGTACTTAAAGTAGTCATAATTAAACAGGTTGTGCTTCGATCAATAAGAGGTTGTGATACTTTTTTTGACCATACAGGTCAAACATACAGGTCATACAGGTCAGGCCCTGCATGAAACATCGTAGGTATTGTATTGACTTTGTTTCAGATACGTGTGATTAACTATTTTGTTAACATTTTTGACATGTAGGTACTGTTTTCAACTAGTCTTCCCAACTTGTTTTAGGAGCACCTAAACGATATAAACGACACTAGTGACACAACAGTCATGTTATATTTACTAGTTTCCTTTATATCATTATTATACCTACATGTTTTTAGGTATACACGCAGGTAAGCAATCAAGTTCAAATTTACTTATTTATAAATCACTCCTAGAAAGACATACATATATTACGAAAATGAAAGAAACAAGAGAAAAAACTAAAGCTAAAAAGGATTAACCTTCAAACCCAAAGGAGTGATCTGCTCACAAAAAAAAAAAAAACATTGCAAATATCAAACCGAACTTTGATCTCCTATACAACAAAGGTCGCAAAAACTGTGCCAAAGGGCATAAAACCTTATAAAATGGCGATAGGGATGAACAAATATCCGCTGGATTGTACTCCGCATCCGCTGGATTTATGATCCTATCAATTCATATTTATTTGATGTTCTCACACTTGGACTTTGTTTGATTAGGGGTGGCGCTTAAAACAGCGGGGAGGCTAGCGGATTGCAGTAGCGAAAACAAGATTGTGAAAAGATCTTGGATGCGACGGCATCAGACGCGCGTTTCCAAAATCGGTGTGCAGGAAAATAATAATCCGTTGGATATCAATAGTGTTATGGATTATCATTTTTAGGCAAACTACTAAGAATGTGTCATATAACTAAGAGTTTATTGATGTAGCATGAACTTGAATCTTTTAAATTACCTTAGTAAAATTGGTAACAGTCTCTTGGCTGATACATCGCAAAGCACTTCAGCACGAATGAGTCGCTTCTATTGTGATGCATGCGCTTACGTTATGTAACACGAATTTCTGTAAAAATCGCCTCTCCTAACTTGCTTGTCATCCCGAAACCCGCTCGTTTCCCAGCCCCACACTGCAAACATGTATTTTAAACTTTACATTTCAATACTGCTCCCCATTTCATTTATAATATCCCTTGAAATATTACAAGTATTTTATAATACGTTAATACAGAAATATTACTGTACAAACATTGTAAATAAAGTGCGTTCTAGTGATAAAGTAGTGAGGATAATACGCGGCTTATATTCGAGCTTAGTTGTTAATAAATCTTGCTATGATAAGCTGGGTTATAACTTTTTATTTTTTTGAGATAATAATAATTGGGTTGTTTTTTTTATCTGTGTTGGGATATGGAATAAACTGAAGCAATACAAGTAGAATTCTCAAGTCATTCATTTTATAATATTGATGTTCTTTATAATGCTACAAAAGTAAGTAAAACGTAGTTTTTATTTATGTAAAGGTCTCTAATCTAAATACATACATAGCTTTAATCCACAATCTTTGTCTCTATCATGATCTTGCATTTGTATAAATAATAGCAAAAAAGCTAAAAAAAAATTGCTAAAATGCATTTGCATATTAATATAAACTTTTGAAGTATTATAGCCATAAAAATAACAAAAATAAGATGTTCATTGTTGATTCACGTTAAAGAAACATCCCAGCAAGAAAATTATGGACCTGTCCAAAATTTTCGTTAATTCTCTGAAGAGAAGCATTTATTCTACCTAAGTAAAATTGAAAATAAAATAAAATATAATAAAATATAATAAAATTGAAATTTACACCTATTATATTCAGTAGATACCCAACTGAATAGCTACAGAAAACAATCATTATCATAATAATCTTACAGTCATCCATTAAGTTTATCTCAAATCAATGCGTCACTGTTAGGTAACAGAAAGCAATATGGCGGCGGGGAAATTTAAATTAATGGTCCAGAAACTTAGCAGCTACGCCGATTTGGATTAATGGTGACTGTGTTATTTTGCTGAAGTGCTTGAGATTGTTTAAGAAGCTTTAAAAAGAATCATTACATCCGAGATACCTAAAATACAAGGTCTATAACAAATTTATTGGTCATGGTATGCAGTGAATTAGGCGATGCTCAAGTGGAATGAAGATACGAAAATGAATGAAATGAATGATGAATGAATGAATGAATGAAGTAAAGTGTGTAACGTGTCATTAAATCCCGGCACGGTAATTTACGTATGTAGATAAAGAAAGAAGCTGTTCAAAAGAAAACAAAGTAGAACGTTGTTACTCGACTATGCACAAACATCTTATAAGGCTCGAAAATGTTATAAAAGAGCTTTCACAAAATATTGAATGACTAGCTTCCGCCCGCGTCTTCACCCACGTGGTATGTCTATAAAAAGTAGCCTATGTCCTTCTTCAGGATCCCATCCATCTCCTTTGCCAAACTTTATCGAAATCTGTTTAGTGGCTTAGGCGTGAAAAGGTAACATACAGACAGAGTTACTTTCGAAAATATATTATTACTAGCTGCCGGCGACTTTGTCTGCGATCCAGGATGAAAAATAGCCTTTGTCCTTCTCCAGGTCATGGTCTACCTATGTGCCAAATTTCATCCAAATCCGTTTAGCCGTTTTTGCGTGAAAGGGTAACAAACAAAAAAAACAACAAAATCACTTTCGCATTTATAATATTAGTTAGCATACGTCTGGTGATTCCTGCTACTATCCTTGCTGAAGAGATAATATTTTAACAACATTACAACCAGTGGCTATTTTCGAATAAGTCTTGGCATATACCTCAGGAGAAGTAGTTTGATATTTTCGTTGTTCCTACAAATAAATACTTATACACGACATGAACGAAGACAGACAGACCACGGCGAAGATGGCGGCATGACCTTGACTCATAAAGAAAGGACTGGGTCACATTAGCAGAAAACGGAATGATATTTAAATGATAAATTAATTTCTATAAATTGCTTCAAAGTAAACGCCAAAAATAATGTATTAAAACTAGACGAGTTCGGTGTTTCCTATCCGGCTACTCTGAGAAGAAGGACCGAATGGTATGGAAAAGGGAGAAGAACGAAAGAAAAGAAAAAAGATCATAAACGAAGCACATACAGAAACAGTTTTTATCGTAAAAAACACGTTTCACAAATCACCACGGCCATTGTTGCCATAAAGCGAACATGTAAAGGATTGCGTATTTTTTGGGGTCCCAAGATACACATCTTGGCAAAAGAGGAAAAAAACTCAAAGATGTTTTTGCTAACACCGCCAAAAGGTTTTTTAATATTTACGAAACGTTATTTACATTTGGCTGAGTATATTTTTGATGACGTGATAAGGCGTATTGGCTGAGATTACCTGCTTTTAAATGTGTTATTTTGTGTTTAAAAATAATAAAATCCCGTTTAAAAGGTGAATGTAAAAATGCCAAAAGCAACATCTGTTAATTTTGAAAACAAAATCCCGTGCACACGATGACCACGTCAGCCCCTTTTTGCGTCGACCAAGTAGTAAAACAAATAGGTCCGAGAAAAATAAAGCTTTTTATTACTATTCTGTTTAAACTTTCTCAAGCTCTGTTACATCACAGATGTCTGACCACCCCTTTTCGACCAATAGGAATAGAACAAAAAAAATGTTTTTGTTTGTATTTTACGTTTTGTTTTGAATAACTTCTCGCCTCTCGGGTTCAGTTGCAATTTGCAGAGCTTTGGGTAACAATTTATTTACGTAGCATTTGTGAATCATGTCTTCGTACCGTCTGACCATAAAAAAGAGGCATGAAATCTTATTTCTGCGGGACGAAGGACTAAACATTAGTCGAATTGCCGAAGAGCTGCATACTACTGTAAGCATTGTGTTTTATATACGTTTCAGTAGGTTTAGCGCTTATCTAAAGTGACGGTTTTATTTTAATGTTAGCCAGCTAGCTGTTACCTTGCGTTTGCACTACCGAAACTTTTACGACAAAACATGTTGAAATCTCTATTTTCTGTCAATGTTCCATACAATTTTTGACAGGAACTAGAGATTTAAACATGTTTTGTTGTAATGTTTCGCCAGTGCAAACGCACAGTTAGTTAAACTTGTTATAACGTTTTATTGCTTTTTTAAAATATTTTTATAAATACCTATAACATAGCAAAACTCCCCAGTTCCGCACATAATTTTCTGAACTATGCTTGCTCAACTATTAGGCTCAATTTATACGTTGCTGCAGAACGGAATGGAAGCGATTTTTTTTGCATGATGAATTTTATGTCAATATTGTAACGCACAAACTAGATACGAGGCAAATAATGGAGAACTCTCACGCATTAACAAGCTCGTACAGTACGACACAACTTAGATGTAGCATCGGCAAAATTCGTAGAAGTTTCTAGTTTTCGTTCTAGTTTGTACGTTAGACATTTTACGCAAAGTTCATATTGCTATGTGCAATATCGTTACAAAAAATCGCTTCCACTCCGGTCCGCGGCAATTTAAATTGAGCCTTAGGTAGAGTTTTTTTTAAACTATTTGTGCAAATAGCGAATGACTTTTGATATTTTGTGTCCCTTTTAATAAAATAATAGGTGTAAACAATTTTTTTAATGCTAAGTAATGTTAATGTACTTTTTACAGAGAAATACTGTTCGTCTATGGCTCCGGCGGTACGACAACGAAGGGCATGTGCGGAGCCAGCCCCCTCCTATTACTCCGCGTATAATCACCCCCCAGCGTGTGGAAAGAATGATTCAGGTGTATGAAGAAGACCCATTTACGCCTACCAGACTGTTTGCAGAAGATTTTAATTGCACTACGAGACCAGTCCGGAATGCACTACATCGGGCCGGAATAAAAAGCAGAAAGCCCTCTCGGAAAATATTTCTTAATCAAGACCATAAGGAGGCCAGAATCCGTTTCGCACGAGATTATCGGGACTTTGATTTTTCACACGCCATATTTTCCGACGAAATTTGTTTTAAGTCCAGCCAGATAGGTCGTCGGCAATTATGGCGTGAGAATTATAATACTCGGTCCGATCCGCGAAATGTTTTTCCAAACTATGAGGCAGGTAGAGTAGTGGTCAACATGTGGGGCTGGATGAGTGCGGCAGGTCCTGGGGAACTAGCCTTTATCCCTGAGAGGGCAAACGATGTAAGTTATTTGCACCTGCTGCAAGATACTTTTTTGCCAACAGTGCGAGTGGTGCATCCAGAGGACGAAATGCCTGAAATTGTTTTTATTCAGGACAACTGCCCTATACACACTTCGCGCTTGGTGCATAATTGGATCCGGCAGCAACCAAGTATACGATCAGTATCGTGGCCTTCTCGGTCCCCGGACCTTAACCCCATTGAAACTCTATGGGGTATTGTGGTCCAGAGATGGGATGATAGGTGTGAAAGGACCAAAGCAGCACTAGTCGCTCATGTTGACCATGTTTGGGAATCACTTCGCGGCTCAGACCTTTGCGAGGTTCTGGTAAACTCGATGCGAGCGCGGTGTGACGCTGTTATAGATGCAGGTGGGGCTCTCACGAAAAATGTTACTAAGGGTTTTTAGTTAAAATTGTGTATTAGTGATATGTGTGTGTATGTATAAGTAGTATTATTCTTAATATTTGTGATTTCGTTGGTATATTGACGCGTGCTAGCTGACATATGGCTAATAATCTGATTTATATTTTGTGTTGCGTAATGTAAATGATTTTCATAATATTGTATAGAATCATTTTTTTTTTCTAACTGAACTGACAGCTGTGCTGCTGGGAGTTTGTTGCGCCACGTCTTCTTCCTAGCTAAAGCACTAGTAAGTGGTAAAGGGTGGGCGTTTTGGGAGACTGTCTTCTGTAATTTTGACGTTCGAAAAGTGCTGATTCTAAGTCTAGTTTGACTTTTGATTTTAGTTTATAGTTCTGTTCAATATTGTATTTTAGTTTATTGTGACATTAAATTAATAGGTGCAGTTAGCATAGGCTCAGGTTTTTAATTAAAATAATGTTTTTATTGTAATAGTAGTAATGTTCCTAGTTACTTAGATGGTATATTTATTTTTGTTAGTGTCTTGTGACATAAAATTAAAAGGTAAAAGTAGTTCGTTTTTTTTTAAATCTTGAACCTTTTTATTGTGACTAGGTAATTATATATGGATATAAAAATAAACGATATTCATTATTTTAATTGGCGTTTTCTTATATCCAAATGACATTAATTATCTAATACATATTAGTAATCCTTACTTAATATAAAACAAAGTCCTCTGCCGCGTCTGTCTGTCGTCTTGTACGCGATAAACTCAAAAATTACAGCACCGATTTTCATGCTGTTTTCACCAATGGATAGAGTGGTTCTTGAGTAAGGTTTTAGTACATAATAACCGACATCCACACGGGCGAAATCACTAGCATCAGCTAGTTAATAATATGTAAGTATTTCGATTTACGTTGATCTACTCAACTCACTGCACTACACATAATTATGACAGCAGAGAGCGGTTTGATTATTTACTATAAATGGGTAATACAATGAGCTCGTGGCTAAGTAATAGCAGCCACACCGGGTCGATCCATCAGGTTAAGCTACGCTTGCTGGGGTTGGTCGGAGGATGGGTGACCATCTTGACATACCGACACTCCTCCGTGTCTCGGAAAGTACGTAAAGCCGTTGGTCCCGGCTGTCATTCGTGGATCATTGACAGTCGTTACTGGTCGTCAGAAGCCCGAAAGTCTGATAACCAGTTTTACCAAGGGGTATCGTATTACCCATGTTACTGGGTTGTGGAGGCCGTCACTCCATGTAAAATACTGGTATTCAGCTGTATCTGGTTAGACTGGAAGCCGACCCCAACATAGTTGGGAAAAGACTAGGCAGATTGAAATGGGTAATACAATGACTGCCATTAAGGGTAAAGGATAGTAAGCGTTTTATACGAATCTATACTATAATATAGTAAAGCTTAAGTTTGTTTGATTAATCTATGGAACAAGCAGTCATATTTGAAAAAAAATTTTTGCATCTACGACCCTTTGGAGCCGAGCAAAACGAAAAAAAAACAAAAAAGAACGTTAAGTGAAAACGAAGTAAAAGCACGGATGGGCAATGCGACGCAACGCGGTGGGTAACGACTTCCCCGCGACCAACGTTGCGGTCAGAAGCTAGTAGTTATGATAATTATTAATTAAAAAAGAAAGTTAAAAAAAATCCCTACCGTTGTGTATATATACCCTTACCCTTGCACCTTACCCTTACGGTATAAATACCCTTTAATTTATAACACTTAACCCGTTAATCTAATGTGAATAAACAAATAAATTCTAGGATCAACATAGGCCAAAGGCCAAAAGGCTAGACCACTCAGACACACACTAATGAATATTAAGGCAATTTCACACCGACTAGCAATCCGTCTAGCTGGCTAATTCACTTCAACCCATCCACACACTTACTTGAGCCAATTAACTAAATGGCTACAAGGAACACTGAACGACTTGCTAAGGTTAAAAGTTTCATTAGAACTGTTAGGGATATGTGAGCTTTGATGTCTTTTTAGGGTTCCGTACCCAAAGGGTAAAACGGGACCCTATTACTAAGACTCCGCTGTCATGTCCGTCCGTCCGTCCGTCTGTCACCAGGCTGTATCTCATGAACCGTGATAGTTAAACAGTTGAAATTTTCACAGATGATGTATTTCTGTTGCCGCTATAGCAACAAATACTAAAAAATAGAATAAAATTAATATTTAAGGGGGCTCCCATACAACAAACAAACGTGATTTTTTTGTCATTTTTATAGACACCTATTGGTACGGAACCCTTCGTGCGCGAGTCCGACTCGCATTTGGCTGTTTTTTTAAATAGTGTTGGTACACAATAATCTCAGGGGAGATTTAAAAAATAAGATGAAAATGAATCGTTCAATCGGCTATGGATTTACAAAACAAAGCCAATTAGACTACTGATTTAGTCCAAAAGATCCAATTCCAACAAGAAACCGTGAAATCGAAGGCTTTCAGAAATAATGTGCTAACAAATGCCTGAGAGCTGAGCTGTGAACAACGAACTATCTGCCAACTGTCCATGGCACTAACTCTGCCAACACAAACGTTCTGGAGTTTGTTGCAGTTAGGTACTTCTTACCGTTGGCCAATTAGTACAGAATTACGATTGGTATTGATCATAAGCATCAATAAGTGGTTGTATGTTTTTCTCGTGAACATAGTAATTAGATCATTTACAAGCAAATGCACATCAAAAATTTCTTCGAACTCTTCTGATTTTTATATTATTAGTGTCATTTTCATATTTCTGTGAAACAGTAAATGCTTCACTGCTCTTTATTTCTAACCCCTCGACAAAAAAAGAGGGGTGTTATAAGTTTAACGTGTTTATCCGTGTATCTGTGTGTCTGTCTGTTCCATCGTAGCTGCCAAACGGCTGAACCGATTTTTTTTGTTTTGTTTTGTTTGAAGGTTGACTTAATCAATCATTAGCCGTCCCCCAACAAGCCGACGCGCTTGGATCAAAATATTACCTTCAACTTTTATATTAAACTTAAAGGGCCTATACCTACATATTCTTTTTTTCTTTTTAGATGCTTTGTTTTTGTCGCCATTCAATGATTTAAAAGATGACCATGTTTTTATTTAACTAACAAAAACATATCGACAAAAAAAAAAAACTTTTTTCCATATCAGTCAGGTCGAATAAAATTGCATATGGCTCGGAATCTATTAATTAATGTAACATCGAGTTTTAGAAAAAGTTCTGCTTTGTAGAGCGTCATCTCTGTCACTCATACTTGTGTGACCGTCTCTTCTAAAGCTCGACGTGTCTCATTTACAGCCGGGTACTTTGATTTGAGAATAATTGGTGTTGCAAACATGGCTTCCGAACTATGGTAACATTATTGACCTTTACGACGTGTTCAGTTTTGTGTGATTAGATTACTGTAAACAAGAAGCCATACGATGTTAAGACTAGGGACCAAATGTTTTGTAAAAATATATCAGGACGCAAATGTGACATCGCAATTATAACATTTTCTTTAGATTCAAACTTTATAACTAATTAACTTATTTTTCTCAAACATGCTTGGAAATTAGAACAGTATTTTGACAACCTTCTTCAAGATAAATCGAAATTGCTGTACTGGTCAAAAACCAGTGACGATGCGGCCAGCAAAGTTACTATGAAAATCGATACCTGGCTTGTTTAGCGGCCAAATAAATTACTATAAAAACCACATAAAAACTCATATCTGTCGTGTTAATTAAAAATGGAACGAACTTTTTACTTCAACACACGGAAACCAAGGAGGTAACTTATCAAAGATTTTATTTAAAATTCGAATTGGGTTGCAAATAGAACAAAGAAGAAACAAAAATGATCATATTGGCGCATGAAAAATGATAGTTGTTCGTCATTGATTCTGGAATTTCTATTTAATTTACTCAGTTTGAATTTCCGCGCATTATTTGAGAAAAGTACTATACAAGTCTTGGCCGCAATCAGGAATTGATGGACTCACGCATGAGTGCCTCGGCTTCGCCTCGGCCCTCATTTTCACGATCGTCCATCAATTCCCTTATTGCAGGCCGCGACAGTAATGTACTATAATGACATTTCTGAACTCTGGAATTTCTATTTAATTTACTCGGTTTGAATTTCCGCGCGTTGTTTGAGAAAAGTACTATACAAGCCTTGGCCGCAATCAGGAATTGATGGGCCCACATTTTCACGATCGTCCATCAATCCCCTTATTGCTGGCCGCGACAGTAATGTACTATTTGAATACTGATGATCTTAACTAATTACCTACACATTATATTATTTTAACCAAAAAAAGGTACGCTGTAAATACTTAAATGGCAAAACATGTAGCTACTTTAACTATTTATAAGACCTGTAGGTATTGTTCACTCATGTTTTACGAAATGTTCAATAATCTCTTTATCTTTATAACAATAGAGCAATTTATCATCTGCTTATATTTAAAACTAGCCGTAAAAAGTAAAATATAAATAAAGGTCTACCTGCAGTTTCTTTGTTAATCTGTTCACCTTGGGTTGGCCTCCACTTTTTAGTCTTGGTCAAGACATTGCTCACCCCCCACGTCCAATTATCACCTTGAACAAAAAAATTTGAGATATAGATTATAAATCGAATTCCAATTTCGAAATGTTTAAAGTGACAGCTGTTATTTCTTTTTTATAAGAGTTTTCCAATCTTTTTTTCGACGGATTTATTACCAGGATTATAACCTCATTACAGCTTTCGTATTTTTTCATATATATTTTTTTCGTTTACCTTGAAAATAATCGTCACGGCATAAAAGCTGTCATTCCGACACGCTTATTACGCAATGATTGACGTGTCCCTCTATTATCTGTCACGCTAAACACGTCATTATCGGATAATTGTCACCCGCACGCGCTCAACAATAGGACGCGGGTTTGAATCCTGTTTTGGGTATTTTTACTCGTTTTTAGGGAATTTCGGTATAATCCGCTTTGTTGCTCTTTTTTTTGGTTATTATCAGATTATTGGATAAGTATAATTTGATAGATTTCTGACCGAATTTGTGCTTGTGTTGGTGCAAATGTCCCCCCTATTTATTAAAGTTCTGTCTGTTTTGACTCAAAAAATAAAATTACAGGAAAGTTGGTTTCTTACTTTTTGTATTATATACATTAGCATTGAGCTACAAGACGCCTCATTTTCAGGTAAAGTAAAACATCACGACAGAACCAGTAGGTAAACACCTGAACGGTCATTTGTCGACAAAAGAACGAGTCACGCATTAATTAGTAGGTAATCTAATCACTGATAAGAATGGCTGAGGCTCTGCTCATGCGAACGTTACTGGGCACCGTGTGACCTCTGTAACCTAATTACCAAAGTAATTTGGTATTAACTCATTTGTTTGTGACGTTTAATTTTATTATAATTAAGTCTCGTTGTTCGTGTGTTCACACAAATTCTTATGCGTATATTTTTAAATAATTATATTTTTAAGTGCATACGTGGATTCTGGATTTTTTCATACAATCTTCGAAACCCAATTTTTTTCTTTTTTTTTTTTCTTAGGTCTTCAGGGTTCAAGCTAGCTTTGTATACAATTTTACTAACATTAGTTGAGTGGTTAAGACATGAAAGGTGACGAACAAGCAAACAGAGACTGTTAGGCATTTTATTAATACCTAAAGACTAAACCAAGCTCTTTCGGATGAAAATAAAGATTTCATAAAGTTAAGGTACCTACGTAAAAACCTAAACCTAAGTAATAGAGCTGCAGTGACTAACGATAGTTGATGAAACTTAGAGCGACGAAGACGAATTATTGGCTTCACTAACCGAGAAACATGTCACTGTCTCAGTCGGTAAAAACTTAATGGAAAGCAATGATGGAAGCCAATTGAGATAGCTGTAGGTTTTTTTGTAGTTCTCACGTATTCGGAGTGAGAGAGGAATGGAGGCTTAGAATTAATTCGTCAAACACTTACTAATTAGTTCGTTCGATAGCTTTTAGCGATAAGACCGCCCATTGTGTCACCCTATGTAAAATTTCTGTAATTTGTATGGTGAACATAATAAAGAATATTCTGTCCGTCTATCTAATTAGTTTGGGCAAGTTTTGGCATGCGCGCGGCCCGTCTGGCAAAAATTTAATGGCAGAAACTATGTGATTACGATTTTTTCTATCTAGCTCATTAGTAAAATATTTTGCGCCGATAGCAAATAGCCATCGGAAGAATTATCTGATTGAATTAAACTGACAATTTATAAACAGCATTTAGAGGACTCAGATGTAAGTAGTTAGGCACAGAATTGTGTGAATTGAATTCCATTTTCATCATAAGTAAATCTGTGTGTACCACTGTTAACAACAGCTTTGTACGCAAAGCTTTGCCCATTTATTATAACCCAAGACTGGTGCGAAATTATCAACACGTATTTAGCAACCGTGTGGTGTTCACTGATCCTTATTTCCAAAATTATGTGGACAGAATTTGACTTGAAAAAGTGATATTTAAGGGGTCCTCCGACCAGACAGTTGTTGTCTGGTGGGCATCTGCCCAACGATTGATCTTGGATTCTTGTATATATGTCCATCGCGCGGTGAACTCCAATTGCGCGATGCAGGATTTATGTGGGACGTCAGGTCTTTGATGCGTAGTTCACATGTGGCGATGTAGATGCCGCCAAAATATTTTTAACCATTTCACAAAATAAATAATTATATCATTTAGCATTTAGTTAAGTGCCCTCGTTTATATAAAATACGTATAACAGGTAAGTTACATAAAAAACGAAACAGAATTTTAATATATTCATTTTCTAAATCTCTAAAGAACACGACACGAAGTCTCGTACATTGAACACAGATATAACAGCCTTATAATACGTTCTACGAGGATCATATTTTGCAAATCTCGTTAATAATTTGTTCGTTTTCACGCCAGCGTTTTGCTAGGCCCCGCGTGACGGCGTCTGAATAATGGATGCACAGACAGTTGAATATTACATGTCCCGTGACGAACCTCCCGCTCGCAATGTCTAGTTACGCAAAACTGTGTCATAACCTGGCAGTTTGGCAACGTAAAGGCGAATTTAAAGGGAAAAGAGCGGGCCTTAGGTACTTACATAAATTAGATCCATTTTTTTGTTGCAAAGTTTCAGGCTTTTGTAGGTAAAACAGTTCCTGTGGGAATTTAGGAGTATGTAACCCAGTGACGATTAAGTTTTTCTTAAAAGATAGAAAAAATAAAATAATAGACTCAAAAATCTAAAGTTTCCAAGCACATAATTATGAGTTTGAACCCAACATGAGCCACTATTTATAACCAAATATTTAATGATATTTTATTTTATTTCTATAAATTGGTTATACAAAACTCTATTACACTTCAAAAGAAAAAATAGGTAAATCCTTACATATTATAAAAAAAAGTCCTCCGCCGCGTCTGTCTGTCACCCTGTACGCGATAAACTCAAAAACTACAGCACCGATTTTCATGTTGTTTTCACCAATGGATAGAGTGGTTCTCTAGTAAGGTTTTAGTATATAATAACCAACATCCACGCGGGCGAAGTCGCGGGCATCAGCTAGAAATAAATCATTTTTATCCAAAACATTGTCACGAACGTCATATCTCAGAACTCCAATTTTCCTTTACAACACAGATATATAAAAATGTGAAAATCTCATTTAAGTCAGTTTTGCTCAAACACGTCTCCTGAGACGAGGCGCCGACAGTTCCATACATTCTTTGTGCACCAACTTTCCACTGAACGCTTTGTCCAATTGCATTTTGAAGCTGGCACTTTAAAAGAAATCATTTTAAAATAGGAATGTATACAAGAAGATGGCACTTTAGAGGGGAATGTGAAAATTGAAATAAAATATTTACTTTTGATAGATGAATAGTTTGTTGCATTAAAAAGACAAACATAACATGTAAATCTTAAAACTTAAAGCTGGCTAATTTCGTAGATAATTAAAAAAGTAAATCATGGTCAATCAAAAATAAATCTTGGATTAATGCGGCCTACAGCATAAAAACCGAATTTCTCAAAATTCAGACGATTAAAAATGTTGATCATTTATAACATATTCTATTGCAAAATCTCACACCAGTCTTCTTATAAGTTACCTCAGGTCTGTCCCTAATAATCTGCTAAATTTCTTCTTCTGGTGCCTTCGGATCTTTCGTCAGTAGCCACTTCACATGACCTCTTAAGCAACACTGCCAGAATAACATAAATATGCTTATCGTTGATCTGTCTATGCACATCCACTTCATAACCTTTCAGGTTACTCATCATCACAGATTTGGGGTCAATGATCTACGGTTTAGTTTCTGACCCTCCAAAAACCAAACCTTTGACGTAGGCTCTATCTTTCACAGCGGCATCATCACCTATTTCGTGAGGCAGGTCCAGCGTACTGAACTTTTCTCGTTAATTCTTCCTCTGTTGGTCTTGTGAATGTCACATTCGGACATGAACATGTAGGATATAGTCCGAGGTGTCTGAACTTGTATACTTTGTACCACGTTCCGAATAGGAAGTCGTTTGAAATTGTGCCATTGTCTTTGACAATGCAATCGTTGTTGACATCGGAAAGGGCAAGCACTGTTACTGTGGCACTAGAGGTAGTAAGCTAGATTGTATTCTTCAAGTGAGATGAATGCAGGAAACTCATCTTTTTACTATCTCAAGTATTTAATAAAAGTCTATGTAGTTTTGAACACTAATTATCTGTATATACGAGAACATTACACTTTATTTATGGAGCTTTTAGAAACACAATCTGCATAGTTAGCACTAGTAAGTTCTGCTAATGTATGATTTGATAGAATAACATGCAAAGGGCATTTCACTGATATCTTTTTAATTACAGGCACGTGTTTGTCTAGTGGCTCATCTCAAGAACTGCTTGTCCGATTTCAATATTGTCTCTCTGAATTACCTATAAGCGTGTAGGTAATTCAAATGAGACAATATTGAAATCTGTAGAGAAGAAGATTGTACGAATTCAATTAGATTTATTATAGTCCTATAAACCTAAGTATGTTTGTAGTATTTACCGTCAGAAAGGTAAAAAACAACAAGTAGGGACAGCAAATGAGAAACTTGAATGTCACCGTTAGCCCTTTTAAATGGTGGTTACTCCCAAGAGCAAAGTTGTCAAGATGCGTACCTACCAACCTATGTAAATGAAGATGTAAAATATTTAACCAACAGTAACACATACGGTAAGCAAAGACCCCTAATGACCCATAAAACCCAGGACTTAACATGCTAACTTCCGTCATATTATTAACATTTTTTATGTTTTGAGGTTGAGAACTCATGGCGGGATTTAACGGTGTAGATTGGATTACTTTGAAGATAAAATAAATAAAGGGATTTTCTTATTTAATGTGTTTTTCCTTCAAATAAAAATGAGTTATGTAATAGTATTTGAAATGTATGTTAGGAAACCTTGAGATAGTGAATGAGCAAACGATTTAATTTTATTATTTAAAAAATACACTGTTCAAACTATAAGATCGCGATGATATTTTTGTCTTAAATTAACTCTAAAATTATTCTAGCATAACAAAAACAAGTATCCGTAAAGAAGACGGTTTCATAAACTAAAAACAGTTCAAATACACCTTAAAAACCTAAAACAAATTACCTAAATGGATGCTAATTGCGTCCTTTCAATATTATACACCATTACATACGTATACCCGTGTAAATGCAAGCGACTGCGCGTGAGACGGTTCATTAGTGCCCGGATTGTTTTAAATTATTCCGAAACAAACATCATTAAGCTTCCCGCAACATCGCGCGGTTCGGCTCTGAAAACTGTGTATTCAAGTCAATGTTGCTACTCGTTTTCTGGGTGTTTACTTAATTGCATGAAGCCTGTAGGGTAGTTGGGTAACACACATAAAATGGCTTTAATTTTGACAGTTCAACAACATTAATTGATTTATTTACGTTGGTGAGATACCATTGGTAGAATATGACGGAAATTCACTATTTATGTCGATTTATTGTACTCGTATTCTCGCAAATAAATATTCTTCGGACAAATTTTTCAAACATAATAAAGCCAAGATTAACAATTTCCTGCCGGGGCTGCGGGAAAGTCTGTTAGGGATACCGGATGCCTTTGGCAACAGACAACTGAAGGAACACGGGTGGGTTTTAGTCAGTAAAAGTCGCGCCCTCCCGCTCCGCTCAAAGCGGGAGAAGTCATTTCATGACCTCCCACCCTCAAAAAAACAAAAAAGATTAACAATTCATTCTAAATCTTTAGGATTGTGATTGAAAGTGTGTTACGTAATTATGATGTTAGTTTCTATAAGCAGTAAATAATCGTAACGTTTGAAAATGCTAGAGTTACTTTGACGAAACCTAATGTTTTGTAAATACTCTGAAAGCAATATTTCTGTGTATGTGCTATTCACAATAGACAGGATTACAGCCCACACTTGAAAACATAATCCCTCCTATCTCTTAACACTTTGTAAAAAAGGTGCGTGGGAAACTCTATCTTCTTATCGATAGAAATGTGTGTCTAATCTTAGTCTGGGTTTGTTTTTCATTTATAGGGTGACTGGTATTGTTCGTATAACTCGTTGAAATGTAGGGAACTGGTGATTTTTTTTTACTATTTCGGCTGGTGGTCCCATAGTTAAAGTTGTTCATAATGATGAGTAAAGTTACGTGTTTAAGTATCCGTAACTAATTACCAGTCACCTTAGATAGTAAAACCAAAGGTATTTATTTTATTTGTAGGCTTCTGTACCTCATCATCTGCCTAGCCTTTTCCCAACTATGTTGGGGTCGGCTTCCAGTCTAACCGGATGCAGCTGAAAACCAGCATTTTACATGAAGCGACTGCCTATCTGACCTCCACAACCCAGTAACTGGGTAATACGATACCAATTGGTAAGACTGGTTGTCAGACTTTCGGGCTTCTGACGACCCGTAACGAGTGTCAACGAATGACAGCCGGGACCAACGGCTTAACGTGCTTTCCGAGGCACGGAGGCGTCTCGGTATGTACAGATGGTCACCCATTCACCGACCATCCCCGGCAAGCGTAGCTTAACCTGATGGATCGCTGTGGCTGAATGGTGTGGCTGTTATTACTTAGCCACGAGCTTCGGGTTCTGTACCTCAAAAGGAATAAACGGAACCCTTATAGCATCACTCGTGTGTCTGTCTATTTGTCCTTGTTGCGAGGATCTCAAATTTATTTTTTTATATTATTTTAAAATAAATACTTTTAAAGATATTTAAGAAAATAGACCTCCGACTGTCACTAACGAGACAATATATTTTAATTGTTATCGGCCTTCTGAAAGCCAATCAACAGTTGAGCGGTATGAACATTGACCATTCCCCCTTTATCTCCAAACCGAATGAGCCAAAGTTTAAAAAAAAATACAGAAAATAGTTCTATACCTACTATAGATTCCAGGAAAAGCTATAAGAAGTCTATGGTTTTAAGAAAACATGGTAAATCTCGCAATATTGTGTGTACAAAGTCACATTTGCAGTTGGAACGTATGGGAGAACATTTTTTGAACTACAATGTTCAGTATGTTGTTGGGATACCTTCATCCTAACTACGGAACCCTTCATTATGCGTGGCCCGACACGCACTTGACGGGTTTTTTTCCAAATACTTCATGATCATCATTCATTGGCAGCCATAATGTAGCCACTACTGAGTATAGTCCCTTTTGTGCCACGCTTCCCTAGCCTGAGCGATGAGCGAGTCTCGAGTTATTACGTTAGATACTAAAAATTATTCATTTTGTTCCTAACCCCGCTAGTTTCATAGCCCTATTGCTAGCCCCCAGCGAGAGACAAACGATGTTTACTCTCTATCTCGGATAAAACAAACGAACACACCCACCGAACAAGCTTTTTTGCACCGCTTCTTTCAACATTACATTTTATCTTCGGATATTTTGACTGGATTGCGATCACCCCGAGGCAGTGTTTGTTTTCTATTCGACAAATATACCAGTTCCCTGAAGAAATTCGTGCGTTCATTTATTTATTTGACTGGTCAGGCGAATTAATTGGAACCTCAACTCAAAGGGCATAAGGGATTTTAGCGGTATTGCCGTTTACGTCGTTTGAGAACCGAGGAGCGCCGTAGGTTTAATTCGTCGTTCCATGTTACGAGTAAATGTTGATGTTACATATATTATATCTCATGGAAAATATTTTCCCTCCTAACAATAATAAATATTAAGAACAGAAAAACAACAGGGAAAGCAAAAGAAATATGAGGACACCTTATTGGTTACTTAAAATCTTATAAGTTACTATTTGTTAGTGACAAATGGTAACTTATAAGATTTTAAGTAAAAATACTTAAAAAATCCTATGAGATTATAGGGAATCTTTTAGTTAAAATAACGGAAATTTCTCGACGACTATTCAACGTGGCAATGCTGCCAATCTTCGGAGCACTTTTACGGATGACAGCGATGCAGACTAGTACTTCGACGCCTAAGCGTCCCTATTTATTTGTATATTTAGTCATTAAAATTAGTACCTACCTAGTGTAAATATTAAGTCGTGTTTATTGTAAAAGAATCTGTTATTAAGTTATTTGAATAAAGTATCATTTGATTATTACACTTACTATTCTTACATATTATAAAACAAAGTCCTCCGCCGCCGCCGCCTCTGTCTGTCGTCCTGTACGCGATAAACTCAAAAACTAGTGCACCGATTTTCATGCTGTTTTTACCAATGGATAGAGTGGTTCTCGAGTAAGGTTTTAGTATACAATAACCGACATCCACGCGGGTGAAGCCGCGGGCATCAGCTAGTGTATTATAATTAATTAATTCTTCATCTGGACAGTGTTTTTCTATGTTGGGGTCGGCTTCCAGTCAACCGGATGCAGCTATTCAGAAGGCAATCACTCCATGTGTCAGTCAGTCATAAAATACTGGTGAATATTGGTGGCCTGTCTGACCATCCCACTTGACGATTGAATATTTCAAGCCGTGTTCGTTCATGCTCCATTGAATTGGGGAAATCCATCACTAGAAATATCAAAATTATTATCGGATTTCAACCCTTCACATCTGTAACGAACGTGATTCCAATTAGAGCTTCCACGCTAATTGTAACAGGTTAAGCTGTAACCGATTGGAATCTAATTATCGTTGATCATGAAATGTAGCTATCGAGTAAGGTAATGTTATGACTGTATACGTGTATCATAATTATACTTTACATATTTTATACTGATTAATGACAGCATTTATGATGCTGTCTGCTGGTTTGTAAATGGATGATGGAAAATGGATGATGGAAAGGAGGAAGGTATGGGTGGTGGAATGGACGGGTTTTTGGCAAAGCATAAGTGGTCCTATAATGCTAGTTTTTTTTTCAAAGTTAAGAGGGGAGAAAGCTACTTTAAGAGGTGAGAGACCAAAGTATAAAAATATGTGTCACCATTTTATTTCACAGGACATGGTAGGTTCAGTGAGAACCACGCAGTGACTTCATAATACAACGCTGTTGTACGAGCTACGCTGTACCAACTATACATATATATTTTTTTTTCATTTTATTATTAAACTTCTCATTTTTATTGTTTACCTTTGGTGAGTGGGCAATATGTACGAGTTACGCTGCACATTAACCTTTGGTTTAGTTTGTACGTCATACTCAATAATGCACATCGATATTGTTTAGTTGTGCATTTCTCGAACTTAGCATATATGTGTATTAATTGTGTAAATATGTGTATTCAGTAGCAATAAATCCATCAAGGGAATCGTTCGTCTACTCATTTACATAACACAACATAACATACATAAACTTGCAAGTACAAGTTTATCTATACAGCGTGTAACAAAAACCCTGTCCGACCCGTGAGATGTGGTTATTTTTTTGGAAAAAGAAAACATTCGGGAATTTTCCCAGGTTGTTGTTACATGGGACGCGAGCGGCCGTCATTTAGCGGGTGTCTATAAGTCATAACTCCTCCACCTCTGTAGAAAATTTGCAATTTTTTATTGAAATTGGGGTAATATTAGTACAAAAAACGTGAATTTTAAATAGTAAGTAATAACTTTCTTACTTTCACAACAAAAAAACTATTTTATCACTTACTTTTTATTAATGTTAATGCGGTACCGCTCTGCACACCTCGGCTTCGGAGCTCATGAAACTTACCAATGATAACGACGCCTCCCACGCAACAAGCGCGCCTCCTCCGGATTGGTCAGGGTTTTTGTTACATGGTTATTATCAAATACGTAACATTTTCCCTGTTGGGAGTGAAAATGTTATATAGGTACCTGTTTACACCCCCACAGCTGTCATCAGTGTTCTGTTGCCAACGATCAGTATAAATAGTTTTATAGTAATTAATTTTGCATGACCTGAACAATCAGAATGGTTCAATGTGTTAGAATTCTATCAGCTGAAGTGTGCTGAGCATTTGACCAACATAATAATATTTTTCTCCTTAGCTGGGAAATGGTCCCACGATTCCTCTATTTTCTGACTACTAGACTCATCATCTGCCTAGCCTTTTCTCAACTATGTCGAGGTCGGCTTAAAGTCAAAACGGATGTAGTGGAATACCAGTATTTGACATGGAATGACTACCTATCTGACTTCCACAACCCAGTTACTGGGTAATACGATATACGCTTTAGTAAGACTGGTTTTCAGACTTCCAGGCTTCTAACTACCCGTAACGACTGTCAAAGATCTACAAATGACACCCGGGGCCAATGGTTTACCGTACTTTCCGAGACAAGGAGGGGTCTCGATATAAAACGGATGGTCACCCATTCACGGGCCGACCTCGGCAAGCGTTGCTTAGCCTTCAATTGACCCGTGCGGCTGTTATTATGTAGCCACGAGCCCCTAGACTAATGTGCTGAATTACACATTAACATAACACATTATTCCAACAACACACATCTGCATATGATTATGTAAACCACATTATTATCCTACTTCAGTAAGAACAGCGTATGAGGCAGCAGTACAAGTTCATCTGTTTGCCCGTCACGTCCATACGAACACAATTAAATGGTATCGGGACTCTGTTTGCTCCAGTTTGAGAGTTGGGCAACTTCTGGACCTGATAGGACTATTATTATTGTAGATATCTGTTACTATTATGATTTTTGAGGATAAAAGTACAGGGTTTCAAACGATAAAGTGGAGATCAGCAAGTTTTGTCGTTTTATCAGTAAGGCGCAATGATTATATCTAAGCTAGAACCTCTTATAACTTGGATCTCTTACGTACACCGCACCGTCCGACCGCACTGTCGAGCCCCTAGAGTCCGCGGCGGTGCGCGGTGCCGTGTGTTAATCGCCGCCTTACCCTGGGTTCTCGATATGATAAATTTAAGTTCCTGATATGCTTAATGTAAGTCCTTGTTATGCATAATGTAAATTACACACATCTCAAACGAAATTGCTTCCGATTACATAATATATTTAGTATACCTACTTAGTATTGTATCATTTTGAGATTCATAAACACCTAAAACGTCTTGGCAACGAAGTATAGCAGCTCTCAACACAGTACTTCCATTTGACCACAAACCGACATAAACATACGAGCTCCTTACACTGAAACTCTTCAAAACCTTGCAGTCTCTAGGTGTCGTTTAATACCACTGAACAGAAAACAGAAACAGAAGATAAACAGAAGATTCACTCCTTCATATTCTGCCGCTGAAATTGAGGGAAAAACCAAGAAAAAACCTTTGAAGGTACATTATCTTGATAAGCATCAGCAAAATTAACGAAACACAGTTACTTCTAACGCATCTGTCCCACCGCCGACTAGGAAGCGACTACAGCTATCAACAAATTTTTCGCTGAAGTAACGTACAAAAGATTGTAGGTCCCGTGTAAGTAAAAGAGCTACAATTATGAATACATGATCGCTGACTTTTCACACCGCTGGCCAGCAGGTACTCGTTAGTTGTAGCGACAAGAGCTATCAAAGAGAGTACCCAGCGAAGCTCGCTTGGCGGGCAGTACACTCGCTGAGAGACTCACGCTTATTACAGAAGCTTACCAGCGAGTAACCGCTTGTCGCCGTCGTGCATTCGCTGCTCGATCCTCGCCAACTCGTTTTTAATTGCTAGGTCTACTCACTTCTCGTTAATGACCGGCGGCGATGGGACAGATGCCTTAAGCCGTAACTTGCACATGAGTATGCAACTAGGTGGCTTGCATGCCTTTGTGCCATAACAATTCTTCCGATTGGAGAATGGCACTATGTCATGCAAACTACTTGCAACTTGCATGTGCAAGTTACACGTGTTTTACGTGCTTGAAAACTACGGCAGAAACTTACAAAGTCCTATGGGCCTCACAAACGTGCGGAGTAAGTGGAACGTAAATTCGAACGATTTTGAAATCGAAAATACTCGTTTCGCACATAACATACATAATTACTAATAACTTTAGTTAGTGTTTAGGGGTATGAGGAACAGGGTGTAAAGATCACTCATCCTCTATAGAAAAGGGAGGGTCCTCCGACCAGACGGGTGTTGTGTCTGGCGGGCAACTGCCCAACGATTGATGTCGGGTTCTTGTATTATGTCCATCGCACAGTAAACTCTAATTGCGCGATGCAGGATTTTGTATGACGTCAGAATTTTGTATGACGTCAGGTCTTTGATGTGTGGCGCATGTGGCGATGTAGATGCCGCCACAGTGACTAAGTGGTCAGTATTGCTGCATGAGGAACATTTTACAGAGGGGCAGCAATGATCATAGCATGTGTTTCATATGAAAAAAAGCATCTTTTTTTGGGTGTAGGCGTAATAGCAACTTTTCGCTTCAAGCGGAGACTGCATTGATGTGACTTTTAAACCATTTCTTGAATTAACCTTTTTGGGAGATAATAACTATTTATAATTTTGAGCTTGTTGTGTCCCACTGCTGGGCCTCTCTTCCGTCTTTACATTAGTCTCTCTCTTTTTTGAGCCCAATTATAATTATTATCTGCAATTCTTTAAGTGACTTATAACACCTTATGTTATGAATGGACTTTCTCCCTTTTCTTGTACATTGTGATAAAATACTAGGCGAGGTTACCAGGTCACCCACTTGACCGGTCATTGACATTTGCTTATATCGAGTACCGCTTTAATATGGGTCAATGAATATTGTCCAGATACTGTTGTCTGTTGATAATTATTGTGTTGTGTTGGATATCATGTTGTATTTTATTGTTTGAGGGTAGTTGAATGTCTAGGGTTACCTTCGTTGTTTTTCATGCTTGCTTTAGCTTACAGCTTACGACCAGTTCCTCCAATACTACCATGATTGACGACTTTTCAAAATTCAAAGATCGAATCGACTAATTAGAAGTTTTATATCCCTGTAATGACTCTGGTATTTAAAACCATACCTGTTCTTGCAGTCTAGAGGAATTAATGTGGTCCAGATTTTTCGGTGGCGAAATTTCACGTAAAGGAGACTTGTCGATTTCGCCTTTGACTCTTCAAAAGTCGGCAATCCACTTTGTATTGGAAATCGACGAAATTGAAATCTCGTTGCCTATACGTATACACATACAGAAACCCGCGCCTTCTTCCCATGGGGGTAGGCAAAAACTACTGAGCGCCACCAGCTACGATACTTATATACTCCTTTTGCTTCGTTTACGTTCATAGATGTCCGATAAGCTTATAATTTCACAACTATTTGCCTCCCGAAACAAAAATAATAATAGTAGGTACCAATGGTGTTAGTGTAAAATACTGGTACGTATTCTGCTGCATCCGGTTAGACTTGAAGCTGACCTCAAAAATAGTTGGAAAAATGTTAGGATGATGAGTAGCAAATTTTTTTTTTAACCGACTTTAAAAAGTGATGATGTATTCAATTCAACGGTATGTTCATTTTTGTGTGTTTGTTACGCGATTACTCCACCAATTATGAATTGATTTTGATGATTCTTTTTTTGTTTGGTAGGTAATGCTTCAGAGGTGGTCCCATATAAATTGTATTAACTTTGTTTGTGTAGTTTTTGAGTAAGCTTCAATAATAATTATTTTTCCCACTTAGCCTATAGTGGTATTCGAATTAATGTAGAGCAGGTACCACAACTAAAAAGTGAAAAATATCGGTGGCAAAAAACGTAAATTCAAAACCAATGACACCGACTTCCGAATTTAAAGTTATTTTTCACTTTTTTGTGCTTTTTTTGAATTCTGTTGCTTTTTTTAGGAAAAAGTTTTTTCTTAAATAAACTTCTTCTACAAAACGCAGTCACTGTTCAAATTGTTATTTCATATATAGTCAAACGAATATTTTCCAGCCTGAACAGCTGTAAACAGTTCGCAATATAAAATTCTCTTTAAAACGTTGGAAATAAGATTTCAAACGACTTTCTTTCGAAACTCCAATCCGCCATCTACCGAACCTTTGCATGTTAAGTTCCAGAAACATCTTTCCGTCAATCAGCCCTTTGAAGTAAAAGTATTGGCAGGACTTGAGTGTGGGACCGTCCTTCAGACTTGAGACATGAATGAATTCCCTTGACAACGCATCAATCAAAGAGATCGATTTTGAAGTAAAAGGTTTTGTGTTGCAATAAAATGAACCTAAGGGAATTTTACAAGTGTGTTAAGTAGAGCTTGTCGGATTTGGTTGAAGCAATGACCTATTTATAAAGTATAATTTTTTTTAATCATTTTTCGCCATAATTTATTTCCGTGTTGTTGGAGTAAGTTTCCTGGAAAAATCCAACACTCAGTTGGCATATAGGTTGTAATATTATGTTCAATGAAAGTGAGACAGCTTCTTCTTCGAAGACTTAGGGCAAAATTCATACACCGCACTTTGCTAAGTTAACGTTTCATACGAATATGAACCTTATTCTTAAGGATATACTTTAAAACAAGTGGCCCCAGTATAAATCATGGAGTAAAATGGTTACACAGTTTGTTTGTATGTTAGTAAGCAAAAGTAATATTCATACAAAAATGTCTTCTTGGGAAAATCCAGGATTTTGGGGCAAATATTAAATATTTGTGTAGAAAACACAGCACAGCCGTTCGTCTCCGGATTTCGTATTCTGAAGCGCCCGAAAAATTTGCATCTCAAAACTCACACGGAGGTTGGTCGAGAAACTGGATCAAAGTTTAATATGCTACGAATTCAGTTTGTGAGAAAACACTGGATAAATCTGCTTTGTTCAGAATATGGTAACTTTGCTTATTGAGAACTTGACTTTTAGTTTGTAGATTGTTGTTGTGCTTTGTACACGTCGATGTAAATATGTAAATAAGAGATAGAAGCGAGGAAACAACAACGAACGTGAGTCAGAGGATCTAGACAAGTGACAATCGCTTCGAAATCGTTTCGTATTTCTACAACGACTTTCAACAGGATTGACATAAACTTTTCGATAGCATATATGTCAGTCCTATACATTTTTGCCTTTTCCATCATAGTTATTGCTGATAGAATGTCACGTTGTCTAGGGCCTCTGAATAGTTCGAAAGGGAAGTATGGAGACTGTACTTATTAGTGGGTTGATCAATCAATCAACTCAGTCAACCGTAGTCCACTACCGGACATAGGCGAGAGGCCAGACTGCGCCAAAACACCTTGTTCTCCGCCTTGCGCATCCAGTCTGCCAGCCAAACTTTAAAGGAGGCTAAATTATTTAAAAAAAAATCACTTTGCAAAATGATTGATAAAACAAAACAATTGACATCATCCCACTTCACAATTGTCTAGTCGACCGTAATGTCTGCTATATCATTCTCTGAAACGCCTTTATGGGACCTAAGAGCGGCACGAAAAATTCTCATTCTTCTCTTAAAAAAAAACACTCAGAAAGGCCTCAATGTCCACAGGGTTATAAAATAGGTTTTTTACTTACTTACACGAAACCAACCCGATAGACCAACCAATAACGATTCATGAAAGAACTCAGCAAATTGAGGAGAAAAAGATAGTGTTATTAGGGATTTTATTAAGGTTTACGATAATGGTGAATGTCGTGGGATCGTTGTCGCCCCAGATAATCGTTTACGAGAGCTGAGCCACTAGTAGTTAGGGCAAGGTTTAGACTACAGAAGATGACATAATTAAACATGAGTTATTCACGCATTCTCCGATACAAGAGTGTAGAAATTGTAAAACTCTATGCATATAATAACTCCATGTGATCTAAAATTCCAAATAGGACTAATACGACGTTAAAAACAAACTAGTAATTAAAGAAACAGAGGTATACCTACGTGATACCAAATAGGCATTTAAATTACAAGTAGACTTACGTGAATGTCACCTCACGTACCTTTTGTGAGATTTATCTGCCATCTGAATCCTAGAGAGGCATTTAAATTAATGTTCAGAGAGTCCTCGAAAAGTGACACTTTAGATAGGTACCTGAGCAAAGCTGAATTTTTATGAGGTGTCTTTCAGTTTGCCACGTAGCGTAATTGAAATTTCTAGATAGTTAAGAAAGTTGTATTTTTTGTTTAGCCAGCAAGTAGGTACAGTTAGGTAAATTAATTACTTATCAACTTGACACACTAGATACAGTTAAGGAAATTAATTGTTTATCAACTTGACACACTATGCCAATTTCCCGAGTTAAAGCAATTTTAAGCTACTGTCAAAAATTACAGTTGTGATTTGATTATACGGACGATAATGTGTGTGGTCAATTTGCTAAACAATTCATTTTCGAGAAACTTTCAAAATAAATCTTGAGTCTTCTCTCGTGTCGCGGGTCATACTGTATGAGGATATTTAATAATATACAGTATGTTAACTAACAAAGGGCGTTCTCGTCAACCAGCAATAGTATAGCATCCATACATGCAAAAAAATATTATCATTAGAACATTTTTATAGGAAAATAAACACTCTGTACACGCACCGTACAAAGACAAGTGTGACAAGTGTGCATGTACTGAGTGTTTTTTTTTCGTATTATTAAGCACGTATAGCCGCTATTCTCTGACGGTACCCTGAGCAAAATAAACTTGAGCATTTTTTTCCTCTTCGCAGACCGAAAATCCCGGTGAGATACAGTAGTGAATACGCCCAAATTTTAGAATAAAATCATAATATCATCAAATTCCGGTCTTTTGAAAAAAAAAATTGTTACAAAATGTTCATTATTAAATAGTTTATCCATAAGTGTCATTAGCAAAATTAAATAATGTTTACTTTAGGAGGAGATGCATGTTATCAATCATTATTTCTCATTTTTATGGGTTCGTTGCAAGGAGATTAATGAAACAGATACTACTTTAAAAAAAAAATGCACAATTTTGGAATCAAGATTATGTAGAAATGTAATGTATTTTTATTATTTGATATTTCTTTTTAAACAACAAGTAGATAGCTCCTAAAAACTACACAAAAAGCGGCTAGCGTGGCGTTTTGCTCAGGGTACCGCCTCTTTGTTGGATAACATAATGTATGTATTATACCACGCGTGCAAAATGCCGGAATTTAGTTGAAAGTCAATTATTAATATTAATTTTATGGTGTTACCGAAACTATAATATTATGAAATAAAACCTTTTTTAAATGATATTATCGTTGTTTTAAGTGTAAATCGCTTTTTTATGTATGCTCTTGACTGTACCTATAATATTTATGAATGAAAATATGTCCCATTTAAACTCATACCATAATGTAAATGAAGCATAACATAATATTTGAACAAGGAAAAGACAGTAACCAAGCTTGGTGTAGTGATCGCAAGCGCTACTTTGATTCCCAGGTCGGGCAAAGTATTATAGGGTTTTCATTCAGGAAGTGCTCAGAAGCAGCCCGGAGTATGGATTTGTGCCCAGTTGATGGCAATAGGCTCGCCCCCTATTACATGGGGCTTGTATATAATCGGTGAAATGTGGTTGCATTATCGGAACACCTCTGCCTAACCCTTCGGGGATTACAGGCGTAATGTTATGATGCGTTGGAAGGAAAATGATTTAGCGGTCCTCACTGAATTTCATTGATACACGTAACTCAACCCTGGGGTGCTCAAACAACTCCTTAGCCACTCTACTGTATTGTATCCGCTGAATAAGTCATGACTCCGATTTTTTGTACGACACTACAAATTGACTTGTCTACAGCTGAAATACTATAAAACTGTGTTCCAACTTACAGACTAATAATTTGTGTAATTGCTTTATAATTGTAAATATAATTAAATTTTATTGTTTTTTTCTATTGTTTTTTAATTACATGGGACTTAAACATAACCGGCAAAATATCCTACTATTAGTATAGTAGGTACCTACACCTCTGCGTAACCCTTCAGAAGCGAATACAGGCGTGATATTATGATAATACAGTTTCAGGGTCATCGAAACACAACCTGTTACCATGGTTTCAGTACATGATGAGTTGAAATTATTTAAAAAAAAACTGGTTTTCTACAAAAGTACAATATCTACGTGGTCGAAATGTATGAAACAGCTTTTTTTTTTAATGACCGACGAATAATTTCTTTTTTTATTAATAATTTTTTTTACTCAGGGGGTCCAGAATCATATACTGAATGCATGGTAATAATTATGTTGCGCGTCAATGGCCAGTCTATTTAAGTGCTAAATCTTAACAACAACGTACCTGATTAACAAATTCCCTATAATATTATAAAGAAGAAAAACATCACACGATAACTAAGAATTTAATTAATATATAAACAAAATAAATAAATATTAGAGGTATACCTAATAAAACTTTCAACGTTCTCCTTATCTGTAGGCATGAAGTTGTACAAGCGCAAAATATTGCTATGATTTTTTAAGTAGGCGTCGGAAAACTTAAGAATGTTTGAATGTGTTTTCTTATAAAACGTGTCGGTAAGTTCCCAAAGGCTAAAAGAAGTTTGTTTTCTTCTTTGTTCGTGCGATAAGTATTTAAAGCGTGGCTTAGATACCTACAAGTAGAGTTGAAAGAAACTCTTTGTGAAAACCCACGATGTGTGAAGAGTACTTTCATGATACCTAATGGTAATAAGCACCATTACTTGGTGACAATAATACTACATAAATGCAAAACAACTGTAAGTCCTCTTTATGTTTTTCTTGGAGAAGACCCTTTTTATACAATACGACTTATCTAAAGCTCTTATCGACCGTATCATCAAGTTCTAAAAAAACGAGGGAATCTTATAATAGTCGCATAATACGATGTGTAACATCTGACATCTCACCTTTGTAATATGCAACATTAAAGCCTCGTCAAAGTTGTTTCTGATAGTCAACTCTAGCAACTAGCAACGCGCGCGCTCATTTGCAATTCAAATAGCGCGCGCGCTTCCTCGGTTTCCTGTTACACACTTCCGTCGCTTTTCACGAATCACTCCCATAGAGTGCAGGAAAGCGAGAGGATAGATGTAACACATCAAAAAATTACCAGAAAAAGTCACAACGATACAAAATTATGTAAGTAACACCACCAAATCATAAATAATTGGTGAAATATCTCCTAAACTGCAGACCAATAAATATTGTATTTAGATACTAGTATTTGCCCAGGACTTCGTCCGCGTGAAATTAAAAAAAAAATCCTATGGCTCTCGGCAATGCTGTAGCTTCCCATCGGTGAAAGAATTTTCGGAATCGGATTAGTAATTCCGCAGATTACCCCGTTGATAAATACACCTCTTTATAATACGTAATAAGTATATTTATAGGTTAAACCATAGTTTATATTTTAAAAAACAGTAATTAATCTATATCAAAGCATCCTACATGGCATAGTTTGAACTCGGCTTACCTGCCTTATAAGACCATGCAGGAGTCGAATCGGAATCGTATCGCCTTCTGAAAACATCCTCAAACTCTTAAGTACCCATTAGTCTCTGAGTCGTGTCAGAACTACATCGAAGCGTTACATGACTGCGCACTGAGCAGACACTGGAAGCCTTAGGCTGCCTGTCCATCGCCGCGGAGCTCAGAAGCGGAGAGGAGCGAGGAAGCGGAGAGGAGCGAGAAAGCTGTCTGGAACAGCGTAAGAGCGAACACAGCTCTGGGGGCCTAAACCGGCCACATTAGCAATTCCTCTAAAAGCAGTTAATTTCCTGAATCCCAGCTGTCATTAGCAATTCCTCTAATTTGACATTGAAGCAATTCATATTTTGTGGACTAATTTACAAATCTCCATAGAAAACTGTCAAACAGATGAACTATTTGGTAATATGAATTACATGATTTTGCTAAAGTGTCCGTTTTAAGCCCCCTGCTCTTACCCCGGATAAAATGTTTAAAACCTACTAGCTTTTGCCCGCGGCTTAACTCCTGTGCGGGGGATCTTATATTTAATCTCTATGCAAAAACCCACAGACCAAATAAAAAACCAAGACGGAGCGCTGCAAACAATACAATGAAGCATGCTAAAACTACGCCAACGCTCTGTGCATACACGCTCACACACACACATTTACAACTATTTACAATGACACTACACCTAACTCAGTGCATATATGTTTACGAAACCGGCCTCACGTCACTGTTGACAGCGCTCTGTCTTGGTTTTTTATTTGGTCTGAGGCAAAAACCATGTCAATTCGTGGTTCCATTGTACAACCAACAACCACGTTTTCATTTGATTGAAGCGCAGCGGTAACGTATAGAATTCTTTTGGTTATTTTTTCCTATCCCAGCACCGCTTCGCTTCTAGTGAGAAATGCCAATGAAGCGGCAGCTTTACTTGGAATCATTAAGCTAGTTACACGACAACTTTTAGTTTTTACTGTGTAATGAGGCGGGTACTGCGAGGTTCATAAATCATACTATCAGAATCGTTGGAGGATAGTGTCATAACTTCACAATGCTGGTCAAACGAGGTTTTGGTTAGTTCACACAGAGAGAACATTATATTTAACAAGCCCGATAAGACTGAACGGCATAAATGACGAACTTCCATACAAACTTTCATCCCCCATTACCTCGTTAGGAGATGAATTTTCAAAAAAATCTTCCAAAATGTACCTATTAATTTTTATTTTGTAATTTAATCTTATTTCGCAATTTAAAAAAAATATCAAACTTATGTTATTCCTAATATTATAATGATTTGAATTTTTTTAGAATAATTGTTCACATTTCAATAAGAATGTTGTGCATGCCTTTATGTGATGTATTTAGAAAGTATTGAAGATTCGTGATTACCTAATGTAACTTGTAAATATGCCTTGCTTAATAAATTAATGCTCACCTTCGATATATTATAAGGAACTCTTGTGCAAAAATCTATGCTTTTAGAACCAGCGGTTTAGGGTGTGCTTTGTATATCATTGAATTTACATTTCTATTACGTAGGTTTACGAGTCAATTTTGCGTACCTACATTACCCAACAATTCGTCGCGTCTATAAAAAAATGATTATGTCACTGAAATAGTACCTTCCGAAATATCTGGTGTAATAATTCTAAACTTGATTGAAATTGTAGACTACATAAATATTTAATCATATTTTCCCGTCTACATATTCGCG
This sequence comes from Lithophane leautieri, assembly GCA_949152455.1. Classification (NCBI taxonomy): domain Eukaryota; kingdom Metazoa; phylum Arthropoda; class Insecta; order Lepidoptera; family Noctuidae; genus Lithophane; species Lithophane leautieri. The sequence goes on along the minus strand of OX424469.1, from coordinate 1,663,579 downwards.
TGATAAACAAAAGTTCCCTGACACCGTTTCAGTCAAATGTTTGTTTTTGTATTGCAGAAAACGTGTTTCAAATACGGGATTAGAAAATGCTTTGCAGTTCATAATAGTTAGGTAGATAAGTAACCCTTTTATAGTTCAAGAAAAGCCTCTTTGTTGGAGGAGAAAAAGCCTTGCCTTTTTATGGTAACGTTTGTATTACTGTACTCTGGATTTTCAATGCTCCGCATAACACCGAGAGTTTAAAAACGAACTGTGCGCTTTTACAACGCGCTAGGATATGCTCTTTTGGATTCTCAACTCTCGGTTTGACGCCAAGAGTTGAAAATTCATAATACGGTAAATAACGTCGCGTTAAAAAAGCGCACGTGCGGACATGGGTCAGAACATTTTGTTTTGTAAACAAGTGTAACTCAACTCTGCAATTTCACCCCTATTTGTTTCCAAGAACATTTTATGTTGTAAACAGATGAAAGAAAAGCAATATCCAGTTAGTTACCTGACTCCTACGCAGAATACTGCGGAATAAATAGGGATTTACTGTATTTTGTTCAGAACGTAGGTGTTACAACAACCGTGATTTAGTTTTTATTAACTACAATAACGTAATGTCGTTGAACGATAACAAGTTAACGAGGTCAGTAAAAATACTTGTAACAGTACCTACACCACCATAAATGTATTTTAAGGATCTACGTAAAATTGTAGTGTTTATCAAGACAGTTTTTCTGTTAGATATACTTTGATTGCCTCGCTGGCGTAAAAGCTACTGCTGACCATGGGTGCTGGGTTTGATCCCCAGATCGGGCAAAATGTTATTGGGTTTTTCCATCAGGAATTTCTCAGTACTAGCAGCCCGGAATATTGTGCCCGGTTGATGACAATAGGCTCGCCCCTTATTGTTCTCCGAATGGCTAGGCAGGACTGTCTAGAGTGCACACAACGCACATTTCTCCAGTATTTTACAAGTATCATGTAATCGGCGGCAAGCTTAGTGCCATGCACAATATGCAATGCATGCATTATGCTAAAGCTATGGATAGTTATTCTTATATTATTAAAAACTACTGCATGTGGTACCTGGGAAAGTATATTTAAAGCTCTCTTCACCGCGTTTGTGAAATTGGGTGTGAATAGAAAACATTGAATGGGTGCCATAACCATACGTAAACAGTACCCCTCGTTATCTATATTAGGTAAGAGACGTGGGTCTGTCCAAGGTTTTCCTCAAAGACTGGTATAACTTACAATCGGCTTATAATCGACCATTTTCTCAGCTTACTTTTATGTCTTAGTAGCTCATGCCCGCGGCCACGGCCGTGTGGATGTCCGTTATTATACTAAAACGTTCCTCGAGAGCCACTCTATCCAAAATCGGTGCAGTAGTTTTTGAGTTTATTGCGAATAGACACAGACGCGGCGCAGGACTTTGTTTTATAATATGTAGTGAAGAGGCCAGTAACTGAAAGTTAGAATGCGAATCTGTAATATCTGTTATGAAACTAGCTGAATGTATATTATCTACACCGATCGGTTCCATTTAAACTGCACATCAGCTTCAGCTGCAGATTGAATGACGTTTTTGTGCAGTTGACATAACACAGTCACACAGGCACAGTCGGTTCGCTGTTTCGAGTCAGTCTGCTGTTTAAACACTGAGGTCTGAGGGTTTAAAACGGCCACTTTGTCAGAATCATAATAGGATGTTATGAATCATCGTACCTAAAATGTCACAAACTGACAGTTCACAATAAGATTTGCGTGCAATTCATACTACGCAATTCATCTGTTTGACAGTTTTCTATGGAGATTTGTAACGTAGTCCACAAATTATGAATTTCTTGATTGAAATTTAATGTTAAATTAAAATTATTTAATTGAAATTGCAGTCATTTTACTAATGATTATGTCATTTTCATGCAGCAATATCTACAACAAATAGGATTCGACTAAGAAATGAATTTAGTACCTATGATTCAGCTAATATGTGTTACCATTTTGTGTCAAATGAAAGGAATTGCTAATGACAGCTGGGAATTCAGGAAAGGAATTGCTTTTAGAGGAATTGCTAATGTGGATGTTTTAGGGGCTGTTCACTGTGACTTTAGTTCCGATACCTACGTATATATAGAGTGTAAGGGACAGGCCTCCATAAATTAACAGGGGGCATTCAGCTCCTTATTTTGAATCATATTCCACTGGAAATTATCTCAGGAAAATTGTATTTTTTTAAATTGTTTTTTCAGTTATTATTCCTTTATTTCATAAAATTCCAGTCTCTGTACGCAGCGGTCCATTTATGTAAATAATACGGCTAAAATAAAAAAAAACCAGCAATATACTATGTTGAAATACTAGTATGGCGAACGACGCATGAAGCTCAGAATTTACATTGATAAATCACGCGGCGCTAGCGCGCGCCCTCCACGGGGAGTGCGGCTACGTGCGTTGTGCTACGGTAACGAAACATTGCGTGTGAGGTAATAAATCAAATTAGGCTTATTGGATTCCCATTACGTTCCTGAAATAATTTCATGTACCAGTCGTCTTAGTATGATATGCTGAATTCACCCTATCAGTTTGCGGAGGGCAGTCCCTTACACCCTGTATAAGTTCAGGTACAGCATGAGACATTTTTATAACCCGTCTAATCAGCTTTGCTATTATGTTGATAAAAAAGCGTCAATAAAAATCTCCAATCTCAACTGTCGAAGTGATTAGCAGATAAGCTTCCATTACCCATACCCGCATTACGACTTCTCAAAAAGACTGATACGTCGTTATCTTTTTCTTGATATTCCCTGACTCCACAGCACAGTTATAACATACGTATATTAAATATATCTAGCAATATGAACGGATATCTTAATTTCAGAGCTCCGACATACTTGCCAAGCGAGCTACGGAAAATTACATTCCTAAGGCTCCAGCAGTGTTGAATACGTGCAGGTATTTTATATCCCTTTCTGAACCGGGGAAGCGGTGGACTTAGCGATAAAATTGATATTTACAGCATTTTTCGTGTAAAATGTTCGGGGATTTTTGAAAAAGAATTTTGGAATGTAAGTCGCAATTGGTTCGGGGTGGATCTGGAAAAGGAAACCTGGAAGAATTTGTTGCTTTTGCTCAGTAGTTTGAAACGGTAATTAATAAGAATAAAAGTTGTGGTATAAAAGCTTTAGAGGTCTGAAGAAGAGGGTGTAAAGTTCACTCATCCTCTATAGAAAAGAGAGAGGTCTCCGACCAGACGGGTGTTGTGTCTGGCGGGTAACTGCCCAACGATTGATGTTGGAATCTTGTATATATGTTGTTCAGGCGGTAGACTCTAATTGCGCGATGTAGGATTTTGTGTGACGTGTTAAAGTTCTTATTATGATAAAATTTGTTTTAGTCCTTTTTAGTATACTGGCTGATGCCCGCGGCTTTGCCCGTGTGGATGTCGGTTATTATATACTAAAACCTTCCTCGAGAACTACGCTATCCATTAGTGAAACAGCATGAAAATCGGTGCAGTAGTTTTTGAATTTATCGCGAACGGACAGACAGACGCGGCGGAGGACTTTGTTTTATAATATGTAGTGTCGCAATAAATAAAAATAAAATAAAATATTGAAAACCAAGGTTTATCTAAGGAAATTGAACATTGTCTTATAGTGAGATAAAATAAAATGAACTTCCTTTTTTTAAGTCGGTAAAAATTACGTGAAGTCTCGGACAACTCGTAACAGACTAATGTCTTCTTGGAAGCTTTGAATACTTAAATATTAATTGATGTTGCGAATCTCCGACAATTTCGTAAGTTGAAGAAACGGTATATTCGTAAGTGGAAAGTTTAAAATAATAATTAGTCACGCACATTAGTCGTGAAAAACTAAATAATTCAGAGATTTCAAGTAAAAGGGACGCGTCTTCTTTATACCCTTGCTTCGTATCTTACGCACCTGTTAATGGTCTAAGCCGATTTACTTCCAATCTGAAAGGTTGACCAATCCTATCTTTTGCATTTATCCATTAGGATCTAAATACTTGGAAAATCTTTAGGGTTCACGGTTCTGGGAAAAAGATTTTATCGTTCTGGGAATAAGATATATCATAGTAATAAATGTATTTAAAAAGAAATAAAGGAAATGTACTTACAATATTATTAGTACCTGGGTGAAAATAGATAAACATAATTATCGTCCAGGTATACCAACGTTGTATCAAATCCACGAGGCTGTGAAAATAGAGAAAACTATTTTTTTCCAGATATGAGACCTAAGTAGATCGATTTTTCACCCCCGTAAACTCCTATATTGCAGCTTTCATCAAAATCGTTAGAACTGGTTTTGAGAACGTGATACCAAATATATATAGTGATATATAATATAGGCACTTATATAATATTGCTCATTTAATAGTATAGGATTACATGTTATGAAAGATAAATATCAAGTATCTTGACTTAGCACACGAGGATGTGGACATGTTGGAAGTGGACTCTGCAATAATTGTACCGATAATCGTTACGATTACTTGCCTAATAGAGGACGAGAGCCTTCATTAACACTTCAGGAGGGTCTCATTGCGCGGCTGGTTCAAGGACTTGATTTAGTAAGCAGTACTCCTGCACACGGAACGCATAGTGAGGAGGTTCCACTGGCTGGACCCCGTTCCTGATGCCGATGGGCCACGATTGTTTATTATATTAATTAATTGATGTTTTTTTAATAAAAATATTTAAAAATGTAATTATTATGTCTGAAATTCTATTAAGAAAGAAAGAAAATACATTTATTCACTTTTCTTTCTTTTTTTTTTTACATTTTTAAAGCTTGGTGTACCTGCCTTATGGTAAAAATCTCATGGCAGGTGATTTGTTTGGCTGTTTTTATAACTGTAACACGAGATTTTGATGGCAGGTTTATCCCCGGGATACCAAAGTGCAGAATATTGATCATCATAATCCCTATCACCCACGCCAAGACCTATAAAGCCAAAGATATTTTTAATCCGCCCCGGGGCTCCCATTGACTATAACCTTTACAATGAGATATTTTATACTTACTATTAAAAAACAGGGAGAAGAAAGTTCTGCATGTAAAATTAATTTTACTTAAGGCAAATAATTTTGTTAGATTATTGCTATTTTCTACAGTTTTTGAAAACCATCTTAAATCTCCAGGCTACCACGACTTATGTAAAATATGCGGAATGCTATTCATTCAGAAAATATTAGAAATATTTGTAGTTTTGTTTGTATTGAATGAACTCAAAAACTACTGGATCGATTTAAAATATTCTTTCACCAGTGGAATACAATATTATAACTAAGTAACCTAAGCTAATTTATAAAGAGTTATTACGCGAGTGAAACCGCTGGCGGAAGCTAGCAGAATGGTAAATAGGACCCAGAGGGCCTAGACAATGCGATATTTTATCCATTTTTATATTTTTTTATTGATATACTACCAAAAACTAGCTGTTAATCCTGTTGAAAGTCATTGTAGAAGTACGTAACGCTTTGAAAGTGATTTCCACTTGTCAAAGCCTATGGTTTTTTTAGGAAAGCGGTTCCGTTGTATTTTAACGGTCATCATGAAAATCTGTCAGAGCCATTTATAATCTATGTCGCCGCGAATCTCTCAGGGAACTATTTAAAAGGATTAATATTATGACGGTACCTTGCCAATTTATTTATGAAAATATTATGTATGTAAGAAAAAATTTAAATCTATTTAAGAAAATAAGTGACAGACATAATTTTAATACTAGAAATAAAGATAAAATAGATCAACCATTTTTCAGATTAGCTAAAGTACAAACATCTTTTATGGGGTACTGCGTTAAATGCTATAACAAAATACCTTGTGATATATTGCAATTAAATGAAAGAAAATTTAAAACTCATATAAAAAGTACACTTTGTAAACAAGCTTATTACAAATTAGAGGATTATATCCAGGATAAGAATGCTTGGAAACATGCTGGTCTTGCTCCATAGGACAATTTAGAGTCTGGACAAAATCAAACTGGTTGCTAATTTAGTTGTATATTTTATTATTTGTATGTCATAGATTTTTACACTCTGTGATTGCATGGAATCACGCACTGACTTATTAGTATTACTTGTAAAGATGTTAGGAATATTGTAATATCGTATACTTTTACAATGTTTGTAAATATGTGAGCACCATGTACCTATCACATAACTGATTTATTTGTCATTGCTCCATTTATATTTTTTTTTTTTTGCCTTTTGTGGGACAGTAATCTTATTGTGGGTGCATGGTCTTCACATATAATTATATAATTCATGTATACAAAATATTGTAAACATTTTTGAAAAGAGTAACGGTGGAGTTTCTTGCCCATTCTTCTCCATACGAAATCTACCTTTTGGAATGGGCAACTAGAATCAATTCTATTTCTTTGTTTGTTTTTCATTGACGTTCAAAAGTGCCTTTTATGTGCCTATTTGAAATAAATTATTTGACTTTGACTTTGACTTTGACTGTAATTTCCACCAGTATTTGACATTAGGGTGCCAAAACTGTTCTGCATTTGGACAGTCGTTATTGTGTGACCGTTGTCCGCTTTACTAAGAAGCTTACAGTAGCTACTCTCTCTTTTTCAGCCATAATTGTATTTTTCATCAATTATTCTCAATTTCCACGCTAAGACCACACTTGGTGCACCATTTTGCGTCAAAATCTCATCCTTTGCTAGCTGCAAGATTCGTCCAATTTCTTAGTAATAAAACGAAAGTTCCCATTACATTCTTCTTCCATAATTTATAAAGAAATACAATTTTTCCTTGACCAGTTGCGTCGAGTGTTGCGACATATTTCTTATTCGGCCACAATATCGTCTCGCCACGTCGCTGGTAACTTCGCTTAAATAAGTTATTAAAAGTTGTCGCTCTTAAAATTTTCTCTTAATTAAAATTATGACGGCGGATGACTCCAGTCAAGTTCTAAATAATGATGTGGTGGAAGTTATAAGAGATAGATGACATTCTGGGACTTTAAATGGACTTTAATTTTGATTGGAGGCATACCTACATGATTTTCTTAATAATATAAGTAGAGTTCATAATTAAACCACTGTTTAGTTATAGCAATTAGTGTAAGGAAAATGGGACAAGGCGCTGACTCCTGAAATACAGATTTTTACCTAGTTTGGGATTCAAAGGCTTCATAATTTTGATTCTGTAACCTCATAAATGATGTCAATAAATATTATTGTATTGTATTGTAGTTTACCAACCCTTGGTGAAATAATATTACACTGATAACCTTTAAACAAAGCAAAAGGAGTATGTAATGATCGTAACACGTGGCGTTCTGTAGTTTCTGCTTACCCCATGGAAAGAAGGGTGATTTTATGTATATACTAACTTGTGCTTGCGACATCCTCCGCGTGAAATTTCTAGTTCCCCCGGCCCACCGCGTCGCATTGCATCGCCCGCCCGCGCTTATAGTTCTTTATCGCTTAGCGTTTGGTCTGACCTTTGCTCGGCTCCTAAGGCCTAAATAAACCCCTACGCGTCACTAACGAGACAAAATAGAATTTTAATTGTTATCGGCCTTCTAAAGGCCAATCAACAGTTGAGCGGATACGGGGTATATTAGATAGCCTATACTTTCTTTAAAGATTAGGTAAATCCGACTAGTAATTCCAGAGATAGCGCGTTCAAACAAGCAAACTCTTCAGCTTTATTTAATTACATTCATTACATACTAGTTTTCTCTCAGTTCGTAATGAACAATTAATTTAATCTTGTTGTCCACAAATTTGTTATTCCAACCTTGCTAACGAAAATCATTCATAAAAATATTCAGTTTTTAAATAGTCAGAAATATTTTCTTAATAAACTAATAGTAAGTATAGGCATACGAAAATTACATCAATTTGAACTTGATACATCACATCCGCTTCCGCCTTTAATTTATAACAATCTATGCTAAAATATAAGAGCCCACGAATCAAGTAACTTTCAACTTTGCCATTCGGGAAACTTTGGTCTAATTAATTTTAATCTCACTTGACTACCTTGATTACGGCATCGACTATCTCAATAGCTGATTGTGTTTACAGAGAAGGGAAAACCTTCATTTAAATTATGTAGATTACTTCTACGAAAAACAAAATTTTATTTATTCAACTTACACTTAATTAATAAATAAAATTGTATTAAAATATCCTCGCTTAACTAAAACTTTAAATTAACAAACTAAAATGATGGCGTCGAAAAATTTCTCCGCATCGCTGTCTACTGGTAAACTGCCGGCATTGCCACGTTGTATGGCAATGCTTAGTCTCTGACCCAGAGCTACCCATTAGGTCACGGATAGTGTCAACCAGCTGTTTGGAGATTTCATTGAACATGAAACCTCGGACACCACGGCCCGAGGCTTTCTAAAATATAACTTAATATAACTTTATTATTGGTTGCGAATCAACATAATTAGTTGGTTGGTTGTGAATCGAATAGCGAAATACTTATTTTTATTAGATCCGCTTAGATTCGGTATCTACTCACACTAATCAAAGACTGAATCACATAGACTACCTACTCACAGTATTGCAGATATCTCAATAGCATTCAACCCCAGAAAAGCTTTGAAGACTTGATTAATGGGTGAATTACCGAACTAGTTTATTTATTAGGGCATGTGATAGATATTAAACAAAACCGAAAACGAAATGAATTGTCCGGTTTACTTCCATAACTTGTTGTGTAAAGCTACTTATCTATACATATTATAAATTGAAGTCACTTTTTGAATTTGTCTGTATGTCCACGTTGTTCTTCTAAACCACGCAACAGAGTTTGATGAGGTTTTCACTATCGTTTACAGAATTTATTCCGGAAGGTTTGTGTGTATAATACGTTAGTATTCAAGTTGCTTATAACTACGAGATCTCGATGTTTTGTCAAATCGTAAATACCGTGCGAAGAAGGAGCAGGTCGCTAGTAAATAAATAAAATATGAATAAATCAAAGTATGAAGTAAACCGCTTCGCTTCCACATCGCGTGACTAATAAGCATGATACAATGTTCGGCGATTGTAAACATTACTTTGTTGACCCAGCATTAAGTAACAGCCAGTATATGGTAATGTTACACTAAAAGGTTGTTTTATGACGGAAGAATACGAAATGAACGCGTTTATTGGCTGTTTTACATTTCTAAATAAAGTGCAATTTTTATTAGGTTTCTGAAATACGATGTTCTTCGCAGCGGAAATATTAGAAATGTTTGGGACTATTGGTCGGGCATTTTGAATATTCTTATTTATTTAAGTTAACAAGTAAACCGTCTGTGACAGAAAATCCGTCAAACGCAAGTACGACCAAGTGCTAAACGATAATGGATCCAATGTCCTTGAAAAACACGGATTCATATAAAGGAAGTCGTGTTGTCACTGCAAAACTTTCTGTAAGTATAGACTACTGAACTATGAACATAATAATAAAACTGTAACATTGTATTCGACCTTGATGCTATAACGTGATTGTTCAATATCATGTTCGCTACCCGCAGCAACCCGCACCGGACCGCACCGACTTCCCGTGGCGTCAGGTTGCGATAGAATTAGAAATACCTACGTGTCTATTTTGGAAACAGGTAATTTTAGGAAACCCTATTTTCATGGGATTTTATTTTTGAGTTAAGTTGATAGATAAGAATTATACAGATCGGACTTATGTGAAGTAATTTCGCTTCCATCATCTACATTGTAGTTTGCACCCGGGCACAACTTGCCAATCATATTATGGATGACCGTGGCGATGGCTGTTTTGCGTGTATGTGACGCATATTTTCCCCCAATTTATTATTTTTCGTGTATCCGTATATTCTTAGCGTCATGTTTGCCGCAAATAAACGTATTTTCTTTCTTTCTTTCTTTCTTTATATTATTTAAAAATGAAAGCCTTCATCATAGAGAAAAATAAAAAAAATGTTATCTGTGGTTCGATCGCTGGCGCACCCGCATGACATCTGTCAAATCATTTTTTCATAAGAACCTTTGACCTATACGGGCATCGTATAGTCCCGGCATAGTGCATACAGCACAACACTACTTTTAGAAGGGGCTTAGATAATACAGTGCACATAGGCAGCTTGATTATCTGGGAAGGGTTGGGATACAATGAAGGCTACTTCACATAAGGATCGGAAGTCACTAGGTAAGTTAGTCCGATCTGTATAATTATGGTTCATAGTTTCGCCTTCATTGTGTAAGTTGTAGATGTTCAAAGAATAAAGTTGTGTTAGTAATCATTTCAGCATTATTTAACAACTGAACATTGTAACTAACCATGTTTTTCAGTTACTCTTTATAAAATATGGATTTCTAAAAGAATCAGTATTCCATTAAGGTAAAGACATGACTATTAGTTCCTGGAATTCTTATTCACTCTTGAATCAACCACAAAATAGTGGTCAATAATAACCATGGTGACAGCCTAGGAGGGGCCAATATCTTGACTCTGTCAGAAGGGGTTCCTTTGATCCAGAGCAGATTCATGTCACTTTCTTGCTTTGCTAGACAAGGAAGTTAGCAATATATTCATTGGGATTGGTGTTCCTGTTCTCAGGAAAGCGTCCCTGATAATATTGCGGCAATCAGCAATCAGTGTGAGACTCCTTTGCCATGGGTGTGAAGATCCCATCTGACCGTGAATGCATCTACAGAGCATTCAGCTAGATCAAGGAGCTATGATGTCATTTGATACCTAGTATTGGACCTGTTTGTAAACAGGTTAATCTGGGGCTGATCTTGTTTAACAACAATTGACTTCTTATATATAGACGAGCGATACGCTGTTGAGTTAAAAGACGTTTTACGAATTCCTCTTCGATTTTTAATAAAATAATTAGTTTCAAAGTTAGTGTTTGTTTTTGTTCTATATATCAAAATGCAGAGATTTGAATAACCCAACTAGTGGTCAAAAGTGTAAATCAATATATCAAACTAACAAAAAGTTTTAAACTCAAACTCAAACTCAAAGCATTTATTTCAAATAAACCAATTACAGGCACTTTTGAATTGTCAAGGGGTCGGTCAGTCAGAAAGATGAAGCTAGTTGCCCATTCCAAAGCGTAGGTTCCTATGGAGAAGAACGGGCAAGAAACTCCACGGACACTCTTTTGAATCAGAATATTATTACAATATATTGGTTACATCATTCATGTTGAAATTATACATGTGAGAACAAATTTATTTTTAGTTTCTTATTTATCTTATATAGATTCTCCTCTAATAGACCTTGTGAATGTGAGAACGTTGTAGGCTTAGTGGACTGTAGACCTTTTTTTTTTTATGGAACAATTTCAGTTTCTTTTAACTACCTACATGAAACTCCTTGAAAGGCAGGCCTACACTGTCCTCCCATAACTATTAACACTGTAATTCGAAAATATTGTAAAAGCCAATTATCTTTTAAAAGAGTAACCATGGAGTTTCTTGCCGGCTCTTCTCCATAGGAAACGACCAATTGGAACCGTGCACCTAGCTTCTGACGTTTCATAAGTGCCCATGTAGGCTTATGTGAAATAAAATATTTTGATTGATTTTGATTGATTGAATGTCCGTCCGTAAAAAGATAAAAAAGAAACAAAACAATTCAAAAATTAAAATAAATTAAAATAAGCCGTGGCAGCTAAGAGACGACCAGTCCCTACTGATGGCGCCCGTTCACGAACATGACGCATGGATCAGCACCATTCAGCTCAACCATTTTGAAGGGAACTTAATGATCCAACACACACGCCACCACCAGCGAGACATTAAAGTGAGCATGACATACTCTCAGTCGCCAGGGCACATTCAAGTCAATGAAAGACGTACCTAGTAAATGGTAGCTTTAAAGTACTTAGGTAAGTACATAGTGCTCACACACATGTGCTATGCAGTTATACAAAACTAGGAGATTGAATTTATACAATGTAAATAATTATAGTTTTTACAATCTTCAGCAGCTCCAACAATTATTTCGAATGCTAATCAATTAGTTTATGCGCCCTGTGGAGCTTGACCAGCGCTGAACCAAGCATTTTTATCCGTAATGTTATCCCCTAATTTATAATACGAGTATGCTTGGCGGCATAGTGTGCGTTTTATACAAGATTAAAATTTTGTTTCATTCAGTTGGAGTATGTGGGGAGGTATTTTATTATAACATTTTAAACAGTACCCCATGAAGGATGAGTCTACTTTAGCCAGTCTGAAGCCCGGTTGAACTAATTGGTCCCTACTTCTAGTCCTATAATTGTGTCTTTCACCTCTTTTACTGAAAAGACTTAGATTTTCCTTACGTACATAATGTTTTCATAGATATATTGACAAGGTACCGTCATGATGTTAATATCTTTAAACAGTTCCCTTAGAGAATCGCGCCTGCGGTGGCCATATATTGCTCTGATCGCTCTTTTCTGCAGAATAAAAATAGAATCGATATCAGCAGCTCGTCCCCATAGTAAAATACCGTAAGACATGATACTATGAAAGTAACTGAAATAGACTAGCCTCGCGGTATCTACATCAGTAAATTGACGGATTTTCCTCACAGCGTATGCTGCTGAACTTAGCCGTCCTGCAAGAGATGTTAAATGAGGACCCTATTGCAGCCTTGAGTCGAGTGTGATCCCCAGGAAAAGTTTTATCGACGAATTCTAGTTTCTCCCCATTCAATACTATGTCACAATCACTACTTTTAACATTCGGTAAAGAAAATCTTATGCATTTCGTTTTTTTCCCATTGAATACTAAATTATTAGCAGTGAACCAATTTTGGACCTGCAGTAGGGCGTTATTTACGTCGTCAAGATTTAATAATAATAATATTCTTTATTTTTCAGACAACAATGATCCATAGTGTTAGTAAAAACAATAAAATTACTTATTTCTAGTGTTAGTAACTAATTAAATAAAAAATAAAATTGTGAAAAAGACCTCCCCAAACTAATGCACGTCTATTTATCTTAAAAATTAAAGAAGTATCGTCAGCAAATAACACCATTTGTGGTTGGTTTTTTAATAAATGGGGTAGATCATTAATATATACTAAAAAGAGGAAAGGACCCAATATCGAGCCTTGTGGAACACCCATTTTTACTTTTAAACCGAGTGAATTGACACCATTTATTTGAACTTGCTGCTGTCTATCATTTAAATAAGATTTTACTAAACTGAGCGCAAGTTTACCTAGTCCGTAATGCTCAAGTTTCAAGAGTAAGGTTTTGTGATTTACGCAGTCAAATGCCTTGGAGAGGTCACAAAAGATTCCTATGGCATCTTGGGCCCCCTCCCACGCTGTAAAAATGTGTTTAAGTAAGGTGACACCGGCGTCAGTCGTACAACGTCCTTTGGTGAAACCATATTGCTGATCGTGTAAGATTTGGTTGGTGTTAAAATGATTAAGCATTTGATTGAGCATTACATTTTCGAAGACCTTGCTGAACACCGGCAAAACAGATACAGGTCTATAGTTGTTGGTGTCTTTACTGTCCCCAGATTTAAAAAGTGGTATAACCTTACTGTATTTCATTAAATCCGGAAAGACTCCTTGATCCACACATAAATTAAATATTAAAGCTAAGTATGGTGCTATAGTCTCGATTATGGATGTACAAACTTTGATAGATAATCCCCATAGATCTTCGGTTAATTTTATTTTGATTTGCCGAAAAGCTTTTATTACTATCATAGGGTTTATATGTTTAAGTCAAAACATTTTTAAATATAACCTAATGAACTGTGTCCCTGAACTAGAACAACTCGCACTAAGCCCGCTGAGGTGAGTCACCACGTAACTTATATAATTAGCGACGAACTCAACTATAACTACACGGAACATTTTGACCTTATACCCACAAATAAGAATTCTGTTGGATATGTAGCTCGGGGAGAATTGCTAAGATAGTACTTGCCAAAAACTTTACCACTACCGATGCATCAATATGACTTCATCGTATTATGCAGAAAATAAAAGTAAATTATTTAACTCATGGCGCTGCCCATCTTGCAACACTACTACGAAGCAAATTAGAAATGACGACACACCTGGGGGCCTAGTCTACTAATTTACAAACGTGTCAGTGGTCTCGCAATAATGAGTTTTTGACAGATTTTGTATGGCGTATCTGTCAAAAACCGATCATTGTGAGACCATTGACATGTTTGTAAATTAGTAGACTTGGCCCCCTGTTAGGAGGCAATCTCCATCGAAACTTGACGACACAAAAATATCCATTGACAACCAAATACAAGATGACCAAAGTACATATACTGGGAGATACAGGAAAATATGACACACCACCAACAAAAACAGAGACTGCTACGATCATATCACCCATCATATTACAGACAGAGCCAATTAAATTAGAAAAGTTTGTGAACTATTAGATAGTAAATTAGATTTACAACAACAATCTATCTTGTCAAAAATCAAAAGTACAATTCAATCTGAAATTAATGTAGCTGTAACAAAACTGCAACAAGAAATAAGCCAGAAAACCGAACAATTTCCCCTTGAACAAATAAAAATGAATACCAATGTTATTCACATAAACGAAATAATACAGAAACTTGAGCTCAACAACGCAAAACTTAAAACAGAAATAGGCGAGCTTCAGAATAAAAACATGCATTTGAATGTGAACGACACTCCCACAAACGATAGCTCTAAAATAATTGTTACCGACGGCCTGAACGAATATTATAAAGAAACAGAAAAAAAGATAGGGTAATATTTGCATTTAAACGCGAGATATTTAAAAAGTTCGGCTTATGTGTATCTAGATTTCTCGATAAAGAGGCATTATGGAGAAGAAGATAACAAAGAGAAGGACGATCTATAACACAGAAAAATCGGTAATATTAATACTACTTATGACTATAGCGCAAGAATAACTCCAACACAGAATTATGATGACCCAAACATAATAAGACGCACCCTAACATCACCCACTATTAACCAAACCAGACCTGACCCCTTTCGTCTTTAAGATACTGATCCAAAACATCCAAAGTAATACTCAAGGATTTTATAGAACAGAAAAGCTACCAATCGCCAAGCGAAGTGCAAGGAGGACAGCTTTTCTCGAAGCGCTTCGTCGTTTGTTTGTACCATGGGGGTCAAACAAACTTCACAAACTCTACAGCTTAAAATATACAGCTCAAAATATGTGGCTTGGCTGTTTCCGACCCGATCGCATCTACATGAGAAATAATTAACTATTCTATAACAGGAAAGTAATGAACAGTGAATACATTTTTCTCCTTACGCCGTTTGACGGTAGCGAAACGGCCAAGCCACATATTTTGACTAATGTGTAGAGTTTGTGAAGTTAGGGCTTGTAGAGTTAGGGCGTGTAGAGTTAGAAGCTTGGCTCTACATGAGATCTGATAACTTTTTGACAGTGCGAGCCCTATGGTCTCGTATCGCTGTGAGACAGAGAACACGGCAGGACCATTAATTACCAAATATTTATTCTGAAATGGGTACAGTCACGAGCACCAATATGTATACACTTAGCAACTTTTAAAAGTGATTTTCTCTAACTGTATTGATTGTAATTATAAGTTATAACGAGCATAGTATTTTGAAATCCATATTATTATGAAATAGGTATCATCTCAAAGTTGCAATCGTTATTCCACGATAAAATGGTTATTGAATTTTGCTAAGTGTATACATATTTTTGCTCGTGACTGTACCCAGAGTTATAAATGAGGTGCTCGACTACTATGTAAATAAACCAGGATTTTATAATAACTATCTTGATTTAAAAGAGTGTCCTTGGAGTTTCATGCCCGTTCTTATATTATTATATTTCATAAAGATCTACGTTTTGTTTTGGGCGACTAGGTTCAACTGACTCTTTGACAATTCAAAAGTGCCTGTACTTAATTGGTTTAATTGTAATAAATGCTTTGAATTTGATTTTATTATGTCTGGACTTGTCTCCTTTGGATTTGCACACGAGAACACGGCTTGTAAAACTAATTACGCTTTTTCTTCACCTACCTTACATGCAACACTCACTAACATAAAAATCAGATTACCTGCTAAAGTGCCTCTAAACTGTTCCACCGTACATCAAAGGGCTGCGAATAAAAGTAAATATGCAGGTCCGGGAAGCGAACCCGCGCCCGCACCGGTGCATTACCTCGCTGCATGTAATTGCATTTTGACATGACGCGAGCAAAAGCGCTTGGTGTGTGGCCATGAAATCTGTGGCAAAGTGTATTCAGATGTTTTTCAGATATTTTCAGATTTTTAAGTATTCCATTTAAGGCGAAAGCATTACCCCAAATCTCAAAACTTATCAATGGACAAATAAAAAAATAAAAAATAAACCAAATATACCCCTGTGAGAATTTATACATACTTAATTATATTTTTTAAATAACTTATATTACATTATGTTTATATATAATAAGTAATATGTAATGTATAATAATATATTGTGTATATGCATTATGAATTTATTTAAATATATGAATTTTTTTTTGCATTATAATTGTAGGTTAATTTAATACATATTTTAGTTTAAAACGTTACATAATCTTATTTTTCTCTTCTTCTTCTCACACACTGTTATCTACATTACAAAAAATTACATACGAAATAAGAAGTACCTTTGAACTTAGAATTATTATTATTTCGTGTCCCTAGTTATTTTACTATGTGTACTTACATAAATAATAATAAATTAACAATATGAAATCTATGTTGCCTTTGAGACCATTTGGTGATGTCTCCTAATTCGATGCGATCAACTTTTTCGACATCGGCTCTTAGCTTAGTGTCAAAAAGAAAAGGTGTGAGATGAGCAGTAAAAAAAAACTTTACTATTAAAAAGTAATGTACCTATTTTATAACCCGCAACCCGCTTATTTCCTAGCCTTATCCTAATTGCGACCCCCGTGCACCTTTATCGTTCCCGCTAAGTACATGAGTGTCACTCGGAGTAGTTTTATTGCGCTCACTCTCATCTGCCACAGATTAAATACGTGTATTCGTTTGTTGAGGGTATTATGAAAATGTTAGTAGTAGATTGAGTTTTTGGCCCCATGTTGGGCGCCAATTCAATAGATTTATAATTTTTATTCGTGTGTTTTTTGATCAATGGTATATTCCATTATAGTTTTTTTTGGCGCCCTCCTTTGCCAAGATACATTTTTATTAGTTTAAAGAAAATACTTTAATTCCATTAATTGTAATTCAAACTAGCAAACACAATTACGGCATTTGATCAAAAAACGCACGAATAAAAATTTTGAATTGGAGGATGCCAAAAAATTATAATGGAATATACCATTATAATTTTTTTTGGCACCCTCCTTTACCATTAAAATTTTTATTTATGAAATTCGCAATCAGAAATAGATTACGATTAATTTATTATTAGCTTATTTTGAATAAAATCGGAGTCGTAAGTAACTTACATTTAAAGAAAATCTGCACTTGGTAAACCAACATTATATAACTAAGAAAACTTTCAGAGCGTTCAAAATATCGACCCGTCATCTTTGAATTCAGTTAATTGGAATCAACAGCTTGCAGTTGACTACGAATTTCTGTAGCACTGCTACGAAACTGTACAAAGTTCTACGTAAACGCTGCGTCGTAGCGGTTTGAAGATAATTATATCACAGACTGTATGAGGCCCATTTTAATAGGATTACCAAAGTTAGTTTTATTCAGACTGAAAGTAATCTGATCCTGGCAAACTATGTTAGTAGGAACCTAATTGCGTAAAGCCTAAAAGGCATATGGTATCGCGTAGCGTATTTTTTACTCAGTCATTATAACAAATTACATGTTCACATAGTATTTTCTTTTGCTCACACGATAATCTGGAAAACCGAACAAGTATTCATGAGCACTTTATAAAGTTTTAAATGACATACGAGAATAGTTTTCCGCTGGACTGACAATACTTGCATAACATATTCATAAACTAGCTATGATATTGCAATCAAAAATATAGTTGAGCTGTAAGATACAGATAGAAAGAAAGACCAACTTTTATCTATATTTACACATAATTATAAATTAAAGTCGCTTTTTGTGTTTGTCTGTGACCGCATTGTTCTTTTAAATAACGCAACGCATTTTAATGCAGTTTTATTTATTCCGGAAGGTTTATGCATCAATATTAATTACTTATCAATGATACATTATCACTTAATTACACATAATAAAGAAATCCCACGGTATGTCAAGTCAAGATGTAAATACCGTGCGAAGCAGGTGCGGGTCGCTATTCTCAAATCAAAAAATCAAAAAATCAAAAAATCAAAAATCATTTATTTCTCCAACAATGTTTTTTATTCTATTTAATAAAAATCTTAAATCCACTGACAGACAATGCACAGCCTAAACCACTGGGTTTGAAGAATGAAATTTTGTACAAGAGTTTCATACACAACGAAAGTGAGCAATTATGAAGAATTTTTGAAAATTCATCCCTTAAACTGTTTAAATAGAGGTGAAAGTTTGAATGGAAGTCTGCTATTTTTGCCAATGGGTAATCCTCGGGTACACGGCTTGTTTAACTATAAATTAAAGACATATTGCGTTGCTAATACATAATTATATTCGTTGAATCATATAGCAATGAATTTGATTGTGTTCCCAAAAAGAAAGCGTTTACGATTATGTACCTATTTTTTTTTTTTTGAGGTTAGGAAATCATCCAATGACTTCTCCCGCTCTGGGCGGAGCGGAAGGGCGTGTCAGACTTTTACTGACTAAAACCCACCCGTTTTCCTTCATTTGCCTGTTGCCAAGGTCCCGGTATCCCTTTCGGACTTTTCCGCAACCCTGGCAGGCATCGGTCCTATTGGACCCCGTCAATTTTGCTGACATCTCATTGAGGCGCGCGTGGAACACGACGCGCCATCGACCCGGGCCTGGTCCTTATCGGACGGCTAGCTGCCCGTTGCTCGCCGTCCGCAAGCCCGCGCCTATGGTGGCCGGGAATCCGCCTGGGATTCCCGACGCCCAGGGCGTCTCCAACGGCGGCGGTTAGGGGCGTGAGGGCGCAAACTTTGCCTTTCCCTCACGCGTTCCGCCTCCTCCTTCGCGAGCATTACTGCTTCGCAGAAGGAGGTGACGGCTTCCCATGCCCTCTCGCTCCGTACCATGGCCTTGTAGCAACCACGATTATGTACCTACGAAGTTGCTACAAAATATCTGTTTCACCAGCACAAAATATCTGTTTCACCAGCACAAAATATCTGTTTCACCAGCATAAAATACCTGTTTCACTACTACAAAATATCTGTTTCACCACTACAAAATACTTCCTGCTAAAATACCTAAAGGTAGGTAGGCACTTCTGATATAGCTACTCGTATAATAAGGCAATAAACATGAGCCCAGCTTGCTAAGAAGCTGGGATTTGGCACAGATTACATCTCCGCGTGGCAAATTAAGATCGTATAATACGACGGTTCATATTTGAATGTTGCACGACTTGTCGGGAATCAAATATTAGCAAAGGAGTTGACTCTGTTAACCTGGATATGAACGGGTCGTCAGAAGCCCGAAAGTCTGACAAACCAGTCTTGCCAAGGGGTATCGTATTACGTCAGATAGGCAGTCGCTCCATGTAAAATACTGGTATTCAGCTGCATCCGGTTAGATTGGAAGCCGACCCCAACATGGTTGAGAAAAGGCTAGGCAGATGATGAACCTAGATATGAACGCATACCGATAATACAACCATATTTCGCCAATTTTAAATTATTTACGATAACCAATTCACTTTTTCTATCGCATTCTCTTCGATTTTCCATTATTATTGGAACCTATTAGAATGGTAATACAACTGTTCTCTTATCTCTAACATCGTAATATTGGAAGTAACGTTAATACGGCCGCCCAAGTCTCGTCGTGAGAACCGCTCACGAAAGTATTTCACATTTACATACACGAACAAATGGATTGGTGTACGCAATCATGTAATGTGCTGCAAAACTCTTTGATGTATTACATTGGGCGCCAACCAATGTGAAAATAAATTCGTAAAAATGATGTGGAAATAAGGGCTGATTTACATTGTGTATTCCGATCCAGCCTTTGAATGCAGTTACACTGCCATCAAACAGTAAACAATTGCTCTATTCAAATCCAATGCTGGAATAATGTGGGGTTAACATGAATGCGCGGAGTAAACGATAATTGAAAATACTCGTGTCACACAAAAAATTTAATTAGTTTTGAATACATCATGTATTTCTTTAAACATTGTTATACTTTTTGTATTCTTATCGCAAAAATTTGAACCCAAATACTATAGCATAGTTGTATTTTCGATTCGTAAATTTTTCGAATTTACGTTACGTTGAGGCGTCTGGATGCTGGCCTGAATTGAAAAGTGTTCAAATTGGTTCAATATCGATACAGTGTCACTGGATTCCAGTGTTGCTGGATCAATGAGCACACTAACACGTAAATCCAAATTAGTTATAAATTAATGAAAACATACCAAAGCATGATTATTTGGCACATGACTGTGTGAAGGAGCCTTTGATGAATATTTACAAAATGATATGAGCACTTAGCGAGCTTCACCGTAACACATGAATGAATGAATACTTCCCTCATTCCCTTTTTGGAATGGTAATATGAACTGGAAGCCAGATTTTCTGCACGTATAATTTCATTTTTAGAGTTCCGCGGGTAAAAAAGAAAAAGCTGGCGTCAAAGATTTTCAGTTGAAATAGATAAACTGAAAACTTTCTATTTTTATTTTGTTAATTTGACTCCCGTGCACGATGTTATGGGTTCAAATCCAGGCAAGCACTAATGTGACTTTTTTTAAATTCATTATATACTTTCTGAGTTTGTCTCAGACATTACTGACATCAGTGAAAAAAAAACATCGTGAGGAAATCTGGTAAAACGGTAATATAAGTCTGAAATCGCCAACCCATCTTGAGCAAGCGTGGTGATCAATGCTCGTTCCTTTTTAGTATGAGAAGAGGCCCTTGTCCAGCAGTGGAACGAATAATAGGGCTGGTACTATTTATTACTAGCTGCGCCCCGCGGTTTCACCCGCGTAAGTCCCGCGGGAATATCGGGGTAAAAAGTATCCTATGTCCTATTCCAGGTCATGGTCTACCTCTGTGCCTTTCATCCAAATCCGTTCAACCATTTTAGTGTGAAAGCGTAACAAACAAACTCACTTCGCATTTATAATATTACTAGTAGCGCCCCACGGTTTCACCCGCGAAAGTCTCGATCCCGTGGGAATATCGGGATAAAAGTATTCTATGTCCTATACTAGGTCATGGCCTACTCATGTGCCAAATTTCATCCAAATCCGTTCGGCCGTTTTAGCGTGAAAGCATAACAAACAAATAAACAAACAAACTCACTTTCGCATTTATAATATTAGTTAGGATATATACTTATATATATGTAGTTAGTATGTTAATTTCCAAAGCATGAAAAGTCTGTATAAAATACAATAGACATAGATATATTTAGTAACCTATTCCGCTTAACTATTCTACAGGAGTCATAAAATACCCTGTAAGAAATCGACACTTGTTTCACCTCTCAACGAGGCATCCTCAGGATGACGATTGAACAGTCGCAAACCAGAACACGACGTGCTGCCACACCGAGCGCAGGACGCAGAGAAAACAGAAAGAGAGAGGCTGTTCAAGAATCAATGACGGAACAACAATAATTTTTCACGCGCCAATATGTTCATTTGTTTCTTTTTTACTTTACACAGTTCTATTTGCAAGCCAAATCGAAAGTTAAATAAAATCTTTGATAAGTTACCTCTTTGGTTGCCAGGTGTTGAAGTAAAAAGTTCGTTCCATTTTTAAATAACACGACAGATATGAGTTTTCATAGTAATTTATTTGGCCGCTAAACACGCCTGATAAGGATTTTCATAGTAACTTTGCTGGCCGCATCGTCACTTGTTTTTGACCAGTACAGCAATTTCGATTTATTTCGAAGAAGGTTGTCAAAATAATGCTCGAGTTTTCAAGCATTTTTGAGAAAAAGTCATTATAATACCCAACATGTATACCCACGTTAAAATAAATACTTAATAACTTTCAAGCATCGCCAAGTTCTGAGCTACTTAAAAAATATTCTCTATAACAAGTTTAATGAATAAATTAAACAAGTTCCTAAGTGCGTGCAAAGTTTTGAAAGTCGCAATATTAGTATGACCTTGACTTTTACCATTTTTCCGATGCAATAATAATATATTTTTCATAGTAATAACCTCAGACCAAATAAAAAACCAAGACAGAGCGCTGTCAACGGACCGTGAGGCCGTTTTCTTAAACATGTGTACACTTAGTTTGGTGTAGTTTGATTGTAGTGTCATTGTAAATAGTTGTAAATTTGTGTGTGTGAGCGTGTATGCACAGAGCGGTGGTGTAGTTTTAGCATGCTTCACTGTATTTTTCGCAGCGCTCCGTCTTGGTTTTTTATTTGGTCTGAGGTAATAACATACATAACTATTTACGTGGATGAACTTAGTCGTTACTTTCATTTTATAAGTGGAGTCTTTAATTTCGTATTCATCGCAGTACTATGGAAAATTGAAGACATACACTGTTTGTGGCCCTCTTCAATTTGTACCTATTGAAAAGGCCATCTTATTTACTTTTTATGAGAACCTTTTGTGTCTACTTTTCTTGTGATTTTAGACATATATCTTATTTATGGGAGGCATATTTGGATGCCTAGCCTTTTCCCAACTATGTTGAGGTTGGCTTCCAGTCTAACCGGATGCAGCTGAATACCAGTATTTTACATGAAGCAACTGCATATCTAACCTCCACAACCTAGTTACTGCGTAAAACGATACTGGGACAATGACATTCAAAATAGCAATCTCAACCCGATAGTCACAAAGAAACATAATAAGCTACACAACAAAAAACTCCGTGTAATTAAATCATATCATTAGCAGTTGAAAGCGCAGCATGTTTACAGATTGACATCGAGCCGGCAAACAGACGCTCGGTGTAATTGAAGCTAAAGCGCGCCAAATGATCCAGGGTCGGCAGGGAACGAGCTTCATTAGCGAAACGCGCGTGTTTGCGTTTATGACGGGTTAGGGAGCTTACGCACAGCGTTGTGCACTCAGTTGAAAAAAGTCAAGAAATTTAAGTTCATGATTCATTTTGAGTCGCGTAAACACAGCTTGGCGTAGCCCTCTCATGGGGGTTCAAAGAAATTAGGTTGCATTTGGTTTTATTTAATAGTTCAGTTTGCAGAACAGTCGGGTGCAGGTTTTATGAAAATTAGTCCTTGACAAAATAGGAAAACTAGGAACAACAAGAATTCCTTAACTTTGAGTAGTACAAAAGATCCCCGAGGACGCGCAAAATCTCACGTTACTCATGGTAATTTGCGTAGTTCAAAATGAGTGAGTACGCTCTTTTTAAGTCGACTTATTTTACATCCGGAGCGGGAAAACTGCAATATTTTATGAAACTGAATACGAAATGCAAATTGCGGATGTACTGATACACCTCTGCCTAACCCTTCGGGATTACAGGCGTGATCTTATGCGTGTGAATACTACATAATTTTGGTGCCACTCTTCATTTTATAAGGCTATTTTCCGCTCGTCTGCTTTCACCTTTAAACTGTTGACCTCGTCATGGGCCACTGCCGTGCAATTAATTGTAAAACAGGGATTAAAATCTGTTGTGATTTAAAGGATTAATTCGTTGTGATTAAATTATTTAATCACAGAGATTAATTATGGATTTTATAATTTAATCAAGCGAAATAAAGGGTCGATTTGTTATTGAAATATGCTATCAGTTGGCGGACTATGCACCTATGCATAGTCCGCCAACATTTGGTAGTGCACATACTAATTGCAACATTCAGTCGTAAGCTACCTACCTTCTGATTATGTTTGAAAATACTATTAAATGTTTTTCAACTAAATATCACACTGCGGCTGTTCTCATTTCTTGTGTATGATGGCATGTTCTGACGATTTCTGCCTCTCTATGGATATATCGCAGTAAGATGGTTGAAGCCGTGCTAAAGTTTTGGATATGTCGCAGTAAGATGGTTGAAGCCGTGCTAAAGTTTTGAATGTGTTGCAGTAAGATGGTTGAAGCCGTGCTAAAGTTTCACAACAACAAACATTTCCACGAATCCACTATTTTCGATTAAAACCCAAATGATACTTCCAATTTTCCAACTTCCAAGAAGGTACCAAAGGAAGGAACTCGTATTACTCCCACCCCACACACCACCAACACATTACAACATAAACATAGCATAGACAACAGAGTCACTTGCCGCCATTTCCTTAACTTCCTACCGAAACAAATAACTTCGTAACGCGCTAAGTTACTTACACGAGTTTCGGTTTCGGTTGAAACCGTATACGACTTATAATCTTTTATGAATTAGCAAAATGGAATATGTTGTTAATTAGTTTGCTTGGCAATAAGTTTATGAACACTTCAGTTTGAATGTGTGAAAATCATGACGTTAATTTTTGCGTACTTTTTTAATATAAGGTCCAAAAAATTACCAGACAGCTTTTAGCAGACTTTTGTCAGGTAACTTTTGAAATGCGAGCAACTCTGAAATATGAAAAAATCTGCTATTTCGTTGTTTGACCATATTGAGGAAGGTTAGAGGCAATTTAATATCACGCTACGGCCGGAGCCGAGCAAAAAAAGTCAGTGGGCCAGAAGCCGCAGTGGCACAGGCCCATGGGCGGCTTTAAAACTTTGATACCAGGTTAGTAGCGCGGGCGGGTGATGCGGGTGATGCGATGCGGCCGAGGGACTCTTATAAAAATGTGGCTCCTATTTTAGTATATTGTGTTAAAATAAAATCACAATCATCTTTAAATTCATAATATCAATGACAAATTCCTTGCTTGCCCTTTGCCCTTTTCTGAGAACAGACAGATATAGATGGATAGCGTCATGATCCTTTATTTTGTCATATCTTTGTATTTCACAAAGAAATACAATTTTTTCTAGTAAGTCTTTGAAAGGGCAACTGCTTTACAAACAAAAGTAATTGCGAATATACCAGCATGTTTAAATAAGAACGCGAATTTTTGGACCAGTGAGTCGAGAAATAATGCAATGTTCTACAAAATTAATTCAATCTAAATAGTTCTTATATTTGCAAGTGTTTGAAAGAAAACAATGAATGAAGCTCAAGAGAACAATGATCAGCGACAATAGTTGATTATCACTGCTTCTTTTAAACATGATCTGATTTGATAGAAAATTATTTGATACATTGAATTTCAGTATTTTATTATTAACTTAAGCGTTAATATTCTTTTAATTTTACTTCTATTTAACTTTTGACGCGACTGTTGACGCAGAATTGTGCTAAAATTATTTTAAAAAGTCGGGAGGTGTCGTGTCGAACTCTGGTCCAAAAACAAAAACCAAAAACTTTTGAACTGGCTTTTTCGGGCCAAACGCTTTTTCGTTATCTGACAATTTCTGGCACTTTACTCCTACCGCCCAGCCGCGTTAGAGAAATTCGTTCCTAAAACGATTTCATGGTTTGTGTTTTTTCTAATGAAGAAGAATTCTAAGAAATCAACCGCGTTTTTGAAAGTCTTATCCACAGGACTTATCAAAGTAAATGATCAAATACGACTTTATATTAATCGCAGAATATAAAGCGTTATTCCCTGCGAACTATCTTTTTGCCTCTTTCCTGAAAAACTTCCAATATAATAAATATTTCATACATAAATCTATAAACACATCATAATTTGCCTACACACACTCACCACACATACAACACACATACACAAAGGTACACACTAACGACACCTCATTCACACAACGAGCGCACATTAGCGATTGTCGCAGATCCGCGCGCGCACTTATGTACGAACAATTTCTTTTTATAGCGCGCCATTTTCTTTGACGGACGATAAATTCTTTATGCGTCAACGTACATGTGCCATTCTATTGGGTGTCTAACCAAGTGGGTATTTTTGTAGATCGGATGGTTTTGAAACTTTTTGAGCTTATGACTTCTCCCGCTCTGGGCGGAGCGGGAGGGCGTGTCAGACTTTTACTGTCTAAAACCTACCCGTGTTCCTTCAGCTGCCTGTTGCCAAGGGTCCCGGTATCCCTTTCGGACTTTCCCGCAACCCTGGCAGGACCTAGCCTTCCTTTTTGGGATGTCTTTCATTAAACAATAATGCGTCATCAGACATCCTTTATTGTGACGATTTTGATAAAAATAGCTATTAATAACGCTTTATAACCGTTTGATTCTATCTCATACGTTGACTCATAGAAGACTCGGGGCTAGGAATCGGTACCAAAAGTACAGGTTCTGTACCGGTACTTGCCATTTCGGTACCTGGGCACCGGGTCCAGACGGATACCCGGTCCAGAAGGTTACAGGTACTCCACCTAATAAGTACCGGTACCAAATTCAGATACCTTGAAGTTATTTTTCTAATGCCTACTATCCTTTTTACTTACTATATCTGTTTTCTCACTCTAATTTTCAGAAATATTTATTTGGTACCGGTGTAGTACCAACACTGATTAGAAATACCAATAGAACAGGTACTACTCTGGTACTGGTATCACACCAAGGTCAATGGCACCGGTTCCCAAAAATACCGGCATTTCAAGACCTTGGATAAATATATAGATAGATAAATATGTGAGCACCATGTACCTATCACATAACTGATTTATTTGTCATTGCTCCATTTATAATTTTTATTTGCCTTTTGTGGGACAGTAATCTTATTGTGGGTGCATGGTCTTCACATATAATTATATAATTCATGTATACAAAATATTGTAAACATTTTTGAAAAGAGTAACGGTGGAGTTTCTTGCCCATTCTTCTCCATACGAAATCTACCTTTTGGAATGGGCAACTAGAATCAATTCTATTTCTTTGTTTGTTTTTCATTGACGTTCAAAAGTGCCTTTTATGTGCCTATTTGAAATAAATTATTTGACTTTGACTTTGACTTTGACTTTGACTTGGATATTTCCGAGAACAGAGCCTTTAGTGCAGTCAAAATTAATACGATCGTAACGTTTTTTAATCAGTCTCTCTAATTATCATAACCAAATCATCTGTTACCCAGGACATGGTGGGGACCACTAGAGCACTGTAGCAATGTCTCACACATCGCTGTTCTAATTCCTCAATGACTGTAATGCATTGACCCTTTTTTTTTTTTTTTTTTGAGGGTGGGAAATCATCCAATGACTTCTCCCGCTCTGGGCGGAGCGGAAGGGCGTGTCAGACTTTTACTGACTAAAACCCACCCGTGTTCCTTCATTTGCCTGTTGCCAAGGTCCCGGTATCCCTTTCGGACTTTCCCGCAACCCTGGCAGGCATCGGTCCTATTGGACCCCGTCAATTTTTGCTGACATCTCTTTGAGGCGCGCGTGGAACACGACGCGCCATCGACCCGGGCCTGGTCCTTATCGGACGGCGAGCTGCCCGTTGCTCGCCGTCCAATGCATTGACCCTAATGTGTCCATTGGGCATAGTTCTAACATAGTCTACTACTTACTGCATAGCATATCTCATGCACACTGCAACATTCGATTACCTAGCTATTTCCTCAGAATGTACCCGGAGGAAAACCAGGCTCCTCCAATATTTACGGTTCATTCCACTTGGCTGCACTCTCGGGGCTGTTGCACCGACGTATAATGGGGATGGCAAATTACTGCTCAGCGCATCAGGTTTGCTTTAAAATGTAGGGCAGAATTGATATTAAATTGTTGACAACTCCCTACAGTTGTGGGTCTCATGTTCTGGGAATTTACACCTGCACGCGTAGCATGACCGCCATAGAAACTGATTTTGTCGACGGAAGATTAGACAAAATGACATATTGTAATTGTTTATCTGTAATTTTGTCTATTCTTCCACCGGCAAAACCAATATAGTACTGTTACAAATAATTAATAATGGGCAATCAAAATGTAGGGAAACGGCTTGCTAAAATGGTTGAAATTGAAGTGTTTTCTATTTCGATGGTAAACAATATAGCCACTAGGTTAGCTGCTTAGGTTATTTTCGAAATTTACCTTTTTTAAACGAGTCTTTGAAATGTACCTACACCTAAATCAAAGCGTCAAAACCTAACATCATCCAGGTGAAAGTCGTTTAGAAATTGTAATATAAAGCATTCTAAACCAATGCAATACGAACGTGAACCATACAAGTGTTACCATAATAGACCGGACAGGTAGACAGGTACCTACTACATAACATGTCATTGGGTTTTTCCATTAGGAATTTCGTAGTAACAGCCCAGAGTTTGGATGTTGTCGGTGTGATACCCCCGTGCCTCGGAAAGTAAGTTAAGCAGTTGATATCTCTCTCCGCTCGTGTCGGATTGCCGTCCCGTCGGATTATGAGAGTGAGGGAAGAGAGAGTGCACCTGTGTCTGCGCACACACTTGTGCGCCATAATAACTCCTGCGCTAAAGGCTAGTCTCCGTTGAGATTGGCCGCCGTGGCCAAAATACATCACGCCTGTATTGCGCGAAGGATTGAGCAGAGGTGTACCTACCCACATTTCGCCAGTTATGTTTAAGTCCCATGTAATAGGGGGTGAGCCTATTGCAATCAACAGGTCACAAATTTAGAATCCGGGCTGCTACTGAGAAATACAAGATGAAAAAACCTAATAACACTTTACCCGACACTGGAATAGTTTATTGATGTGAATTTGTGGCTATTCTCAAACGTACTTCACACGTGACAGAACACGGATATTTGCAATCAATATCAATCAGTAACCCTTATAGGTACCAATCAGTGTAATGAATTTGCTTGATTGATCTCTGAGGTTTTCAGCTGCTTATTGTCTACCTATTTGTCTTAACAAAACCGATGTGTGTAGTGTATTCATATCAAAATTAATCAAGATACCTACCGCTGTTTAAGTTAGTTAGATTTGATCATTTCTTTTGCTGCTATAGCATCTGTAATATCGTGTATAGGACGGGGAACGCGTTTTCGTGAATAAAAATTGAAGCAAAATACATAATTACTAGGAAAATCTTAGTAGCAATACGTAAAGCAAAGTTAGCCTAAAATTCGGCGCAAATTCCTCGGGCTATTAAGTACATACTTGAACGTGGGTTTCCGGATTCGATGGTCATTACAAGGAGCGATCAAACAAGTAATACAAACAGAAGTGTTGTTGTCTAATGTCCATCCCTTTGAAATGCATAAGCCCATATTTGTTTTTCATTACACCAATGTGGTCTAAGGGTGTGCTATAAAGACCAAAATAATCAACCGTCTCATATTTATTATTTATTAATTTATACAGTATGATAACCTGTTAACCCGCAATATAAAAATAGTTTTTTTTTTATAGTAAAAAATTAATAAAAAATATTAAATCGATACGGAAAAGAAACACCCTGTACACGCACACTTGTCACACTTGTCTTTCTGCGTTGAAATATAAGTGTGCGTGTGTCTTATACGTATCAATTTAATAGTTTTGTGTATAAAAAAATAAAATACATATTCGTTTTTTTTTATTTTGCATGTATGGACGCTATACATGTAGCATGAATGGACGGTTAACGGGAACGCCCGTCGTTAGATAACCTACTTTAGGTATATACTTTATAATACACCAGAACATAAATAGCAAAAAAAAATAACACTACAAACATCACACTCACACACATACATCACACACATACATACACCCACATCCACCCATACATACTTTAGAGCTTGAAATTTATCAACGAAGTCACACAACATACCATCCAATTTCTTCCTCAAAATGTCAGGGTCACTGAAACATTACATGAAGACGATGAACACTCCTAAATATAACCAGTAATACAATTAGGGTGACATCAGACCGTTTACGTGATAAACACGGCAATACATGTTCCACTAACAGCTCTAATCTCACAGTAAGCTCCAAATGGTGCTTAACACAGGTGTAACCTCTGTTTGGGGTAGTCTGCGGCGCTCCAATAACTGCCGAGCTTAAGTGCAGCAAATACAGCCAAGCTGGATTTGTGTTTACTCGGTTCATGCTTGTCCAATTATGATGTTAGAAGCTTTCTATTTTCGAACGGTTAGTTTTTACTGTAAAAAATGAAGGCTATATAAATATCCAGATTCTAGAGATAGGGTCTTCTACGTTCTAAAATAAAATAGTATTGGTCTTCGAGAATATTTTTCTGTGTAACAGAGCGCATCGACTTCCTGAAGCAGAAAGTTTATGCATGGGCAAACCGTATCCGTCGGTATAGGCGAAGAGTGGATCGGTACACTCAGAACTGCATGTTTTGAGAGCTATGAAATGTGGATAAACGGAGCATGGGAGCGGCCCATTCCCCTCATAAATGTCTACCAATTAATATCGCAGAAACGTAGGTAACGAATTAATGATCATTTATATACACGTAACTTAAAGCAGCATTTTCAAACATAAGATAAATATTACCCAAAAACCTGATAGACCCTTTTAGTCACATTTCACATTACCCAATCTATTTTTGCTCGAACAGTTTACGAAAACTGTTCCACATGCTCGTAAAATTTACATAATTTTACGAAAAACGAAGTGAAACCCTGCAATTTACGGAAATTGCTGCGCCCCTAATCTGACGATATAATTATGAGAGGCACTTCAACGGTGTTTCCTATAGAATTAGGAACAGATGCGTTGGTCCGTGCCCACCTGAATTTATTCGGGCATTATGCAAACAGCCCTCCTCTTGGAATACAAATGATTAAAGAATTTTTTTTAATGTTTTTTCATTTACGCTTATGACGGAGACAATTATAATCATGACAGAAAAAACCTGAAAATGCGGCGGAAGTTCTTTTCACTTGCTTTAGTTGTAAAGTCAATGAAACAAACAAGTTACTTACCTCTCTAGTGTAATTAGAATGGCATTATTATTATTATTCATAAACCAATTATTATGGTAAACCCTAAACTACAGTTGCAACAGTCATGAAGAATTAATAACTCTAAGAAGCCCCTTCAATCTTAAACCAAACAAACAAAATATGGTTACCAAACTTAAATAACATAATCATCCATTTAAATTAAAACATCTCATTTTCTCAGACATTATAAAGTACCGTATCTGCATGACCCTTAAAAAGTTAAATGACTGACTTTAAAACTTCATTGAGGAGCAAGTTACAAAGCTCAGGCGGGCATTAACTATTCATTGTGAACTCGTCATGTTCTGCCTATATATTATTATTAAGAGTGAACTTAGCGACTTTGTCTAACGATCGTAATTAGGAACGTTTACTGTGCAAAGTATTAGGGGTTGTGCATATAATGAGGCGTTTTTCAACAGTCTTGTATAAGAGCTAGGAGCTGCTTTTGGTATGTGTCTGTAGCTATACGAAACTAAACGTTTATTTAATTAATCTCTTGCCTAAACAAAAAGCTACACACAGTTAAAAGATTTATGCCTGCAGTTTACAATTTCTAAATAATTATTTTGACATAAAAATGCCCATCGAGTTGTGCAAGGCAGATAGCAGACTCTTCATAAAATAATGTTGGTGGGTAGTCAGGAACAACATTCACTAGAATCAACTCTAAACTAGTTGGGAAAGGTCTAGTCAGATAAATGGTTAGTATAATACTTATATTTCCAAAACTAGAAATGAAAGTTTTAGCACACTCAGGGCCGATTTAACCAAAACTTTTATTCGTGGAATAAAATTGACGTCTGACAGTTTATGTATAGAAAACGATCAAAAATTTAATATTTACTCGCTGGATTAGACTTATACTAGGGACAAAAGTTTGGTCGAATTCGCCCTTAAATGATCTATTTTACAAA
Organism: Lithophane leautieri; assembly: GCA_949152455.1. Lineage (NCBI taxonomy): Eukaryota > Metazoa > Arthropoda > Insecta > Lepidoptera > Noctuidae > Lithophane > Lithophane leautieri. Next base: position 1,631,735 of record OX424469.1, on the reverse strand, counting down.
ATCACGATTACAGCCTCGACAATAACTCATAAACATCTTGAAATGTTGATGAAACGCCAGTCAGTCCCAGCCTTACATTCATTATGAATTTATAAGTGAAGAAAAGCAATGGGAAATGGGCCGACAATGTTTTGATCAAAGTGAGTACCAATGTAAAGGCACGGGTGAAGGAGTTCTCACAAATAACAGAATTCATCTGAGTAACTTTGTTAAGATTTAAAGAGGGTTAAGATGGGCTGTATTTGTTTCGTTTTAACTAGATTCTCCTCCCAAATGCTTTGAATTATCAGAATATGGGTCGAGTTTCAATCAGTTTCAATTAATCCTACTATAATAATTATTATAAATGTGAAAGTGTGTTTGGATGTTTATTACTCAATCACGCAAAAACGGCTGAATGGATTTAGATGAAATTTGGCAAACAGATAGAATATAACCTGGATTAACACATAGGATACTTTTTATCCCCATATTCCCACGGGATCGAGAGACTTACGTGGGTGAAACGGTTTATTTATCTCAACATCATATTACAGGCACTGGTTAATAAAATGCACAATCTTAATTAGAGAAAGGTGTCTGAGGTAGGAGGGTCCTGAGGTACAGGTCACCGGCTCGCTTAGATAAGACATGTTAAGAGGAAATAGGGTCGGTCCCCTCTCCATACAAACGCTCTCGCCTGTTTTCTCTCTGGTTTATGTCCTTAGAGAAATGATTTTTTTACAGGAAAGTAAATATCAACTAGTTCTATGCTCCTATGTTTTCTGTTTTGATGATACATTATCTGTAGAAGCATTAGAACCCTCAGAAAATGCTCAAAATTGCCTGTTTAGACCGCTGTCATCAGAGGCCTATTGTATATATTGACAACTATTAATGAAAAAAGCAAAACATAGGGGCACATTAAATATCCTTCTTAATCAATTTGTAAAATATCTTTGAAATTGGTCCAATATTGGAAGAGGAAATAGACGAGAGCCGAACCTGGAATTATGACTTTTTGTATGGAGAAAAGACCGACCCTATTTCCTCTTAAGGTGAAGTTTTCCGGGCCTGTAGGCCTTTGAAACGCTACCTCCGCCTCCCCCAAATGCAGAGCGACGTATTTATACAAGTTCAAGTTATTTATTTAATAACAAAAATACATTTGTGTCAAAATCGATGAAAAGATGAGAAATATTCGCAGTTGATCAAATGAATTGGTTTTTCTTAGATAATAAAACAGTTACACAATTTTATTATTTCATGCATTCATAGACAAATCCAAGTCAAATGCTTGGCTCACTAACCAAAGATACTGCGCCTTCTTCTGCACCCATCGCTTGCATAGTATATCTTTGGTTAATCAAATTAATACTTGGGCTGCAACAAATGTTAAAGTACATATGTTCTCATAATGCTTGCATATTAAAGCCCCATTTACATATTATGTCGTGGCCCTGGCCTGAGGCATACAATAAAATTGAAGCAACAACAACAATGTCTTGCGTTGTCTCAACAATGTTTAGAAGGTGCAACTTTAATTGTTGCTTCAACCCACAGGCAATTAAATCACACTGTGTGAATCAGCACCTTAATAGCGTAACACACTATCAATCACAATTTGAAAGATTTTGAAGGATATTGCTAACCCATTGCTTCATAAGTTCGAAAAATTCGTCTGGTCAAGAACGTAGATAACGCATTGAATGGTGTTGAACTGTCAAGATGAAACCCATTGCTACTGTTATTGTGGGCTTTAGTTTGTTGATAGTAAATTGAGGTTCTTGTTGCTAAAACATGATCTTTCTAAGCTACAGTTGATGTCTGCCTAACGATGTTCTACAAAAATTAAGATGATGTCTCGAAGTTTCCTTTGCGAAAAACCCTGATGTTAGTAACTCATAATAATGATTAAATATGTACATTTAATGTATGTGTGGTGAAGATAATTATGATTATCCTCTTAGTAATACACAAAGCTTACGTCGGCTTTGATGTGGCTGTTTATGATAATCGGTGATAATAAGTGGAAACTGTACGAGATGAGGTTGTCGACTTGTCGTGTGTATAAACGGAATATTATGTAAGTACGTGACAACCAAGTCTGTTACATTTTTTTTCAAATTACATTTTTGGATCTTTGACTGTCGTTACGGCTCGTCAGAAGCCCGAAAGTCTGACAACCAGTCTTACCAAGGGGTATCGTATTTCCCAGTTACTGGGCTGTGGAGGTCAGATAGGTAGTTGCTCTTTGTAAAATACAGGTATTCAGCTGCATCCAGTTAGACTGGAAGCCGACCCCAACATAGTTGGGAAAAGGCTAGGCAGATGATGATCCAAGTCTGTTATATTACTTACATAATAGTAATATGTAATACGGGCTGGTATCGGCAACTCCACGTCAATGTGCGTATTTTACGTATGGGTGGAAAAATCAATTATTCTATGCACCCCAGCTCCTCAACGAAAGCCAGCATCGCCTTGGTGTTACTGTCAATCTCACGGAGGGTACCTAGGTCGAAGTACTTTGCCTTGTATGTGGCGACCACCGGGCAATTATTTAGCAGCACATGAGCTGTTGTCTCGTCGTTCTCCATGCAGGCCCTGCACAGCGGACCTTCTATGACTCCTATGACAAAGAGGTGTTTATTAAATGACCCGTGGCCAGTTATAGCTGTTAACTGTAGGCAGCTGTTATTTAGGTAGTCGGAGAACCTGATTTACTTATAAATCTTACTAAATCTACATTTTATTGGACAGGTATGGTAGTGGTTGGTATGTGTACGCGAAAAAAACTTTTTGAATTAATAATGAGGCACATAATTAATTCGCAAACTCGTTTCGGGTGATTCAATAATAAGCATCTGCACAAAATAACACTTTAAATTAGGTAGGAATGTATCACCATTTCGACAGTCACGTTTATATTTTTAATCGAGAATATGAAATTAGTGTGGGGCTTTCTTATACGCAATGAGTAGTGGATTTCAGGAGATTAACGAATTAGGTCAAGAGGGTACCAGAGGGCCTAGACAAGTGACAATCGCTTCGAAAGCGTTTCGTATTTCTAAAACGACTTTCAACAGGATTGACATAAACTTTTCGATAACTTATGTCAGTCACTTGTCAGTCCCATACATTTTTGCCTATTCTATCATCGTTATCGCTGATAGAATGTCACTTTGTTTAGGGCGTCAGATGTCGGGGCCCCCAGTACTTTTGTATGCTGAGAACGCCAACCGTTCTGTAGATTACTCAATAAGGACCGTGAACTTCGCAGTATCAGAAACAGAACAAGAAAGCTGCTTCATTTGTCATAGTTTCCACTATACCTACTGCGAAGTACAAGGGAAAAAGTAGTAATTTATCGAAAAACCATCTACATTTAAAACGTTCACTTCAACCATGCGAACTGGGCTATTTAACAGAGACAATACTTACAAGATAACTCTAAAAGAATACCTACAACAATAGCTTTATACGGGCTATACCTAGCTCCATATAGCCTCTTTATAGTGTTGCCCCGCCGCTGCACTCAGGGCATTAAGCAAGTGCTGAACAGCCATTAGACGTGATTGTGCAGCGGCTAGATTTTATCGTTCTAAACCTAGTTCCACTCATTTTAAAGGCTCACTTACACACGTCACTTTGGCGGTTTTAACTCTATCATTATAAATCGCTTTGAAGCGTGAAATGGTTTGGTGTACTTGATGTTTTCAGGAATGCTAGCGTAGTAAGATGCGAACTTATAAAAAAAATAATCTTATAATGTTTTTTATGAGAATGGCTTGTACTGTGTTGGGAAATGATGTGTTAATTAAATAGGTTAATACGATTTTATTATGATTGTATTATTTGCGGTTTTAAATAATCACATTGATGTAAGGATATAATTTATGTTTTTGTTCGTCATGCGATTAGAAAATAGAATTATAAGATACAGGTGCAAGGTTAGCCCTGTAAAATCCATTGAATAATTTCTGATAATGTTAATTGTATGGCATGTCTAATATTAGGGACACAAAGATCTCAAAAACATACTATGGATATAATTTGTTTTTAAATTAAAATAAATCTACCGGCAACTGCAATAAGTAAGCCTGAGTCCCAGCAGTTATAGCATTATAAGCTGATTATACACTACACAGTGAACTGAAGTAATTATTTTTAACCGACAAGAAAATTAGGAGATTTTCAGGTCAATACCAAGTTAGGTCCTCTATTCATGAGCTAACCCTTAGATTTTATCATCGGAAAGTTCTCAATTGTTCTAAAAGTTCTCGTTGACGGCACTTAACAATTAATGGACGTTTGTAATGAAGAATGATTCGAGCTGCATTCTTTTTATCGTGAGAGTTGTTTCATTTAAGTTTCTTCTTGATAGTGTGAATGGTTTTTATTGCTTGTTATTTATATAATCTATACATAGTACAAAATAAAGTCGCTTTTCCGAGTCAGGCTGTGTGACTGTAATTCTTCTAAACTACACAATGGGTTTTGATGCGGTAATCGCCATGTTAACGCGGGGAGCAATAAAAAGAGTGAACAGAATGAAATAGGCAATGGTTTCTTACTGTGCTTATTACAAATTATAACTTTCCCGGACAATAAATTAATAATTAAGTTAGAGAGAAGAATCGTCTATCGCGATCACGATGCCTGCGCACGCAGATCCCGTGCAATGTGTTGTTTTGGGTTCGATTGCCAACAATTATAATTTCGATAATTTATTCTGGAAGGTTTATGTGTATATTAAATTAATATTAAACTTAAATATATTACAGAAATCTCTTGTTTTCCTAAATCGTTTAACTGTGTGAGGCAGAGGCGGGTCATAAGTAATGTATAATTCATTAAAAAAATTGTTTTTTGTACACATAATTCATTTTATTAAACTTCTAAATAAATCGGTACGTTTCTCAGTAATTCAAATATTATTGAATTATTTTTAATCAAAAAGAGATATCTTCGTGGTCTTGATTTCTAGTCAAGTGGGTTTATTAAATTATACAAATGCTTCGATTAGTTGCAAATGCGTAGACTCATAACATTCTAATGCTAAAGTATCAATCATTACTTTTATTGCCCGGGTGGGCAATCAATCAACCACCTTCTTTTTACAGTAGGTACCTACGCATGTCATCAAACTCAACACTTCCACAGCCAAACCAATGAAAGTCCATCCAATCCCGACGTCTGTGACTGCTAATCAATCGAATTGCATCGAGGATCCTCTGAATCGGACGCCGCCGCCGGAGGTATCAGCGATCAATTGTTCGTGAAATTGGACGAGTCCATCATAGACGGACGCTCGAACGTCGATAGGTGTACCACAAAACAGGCAGGTACAGAAGGTTGTCTCTCAGAGCGAAATTTTATTCGTTTTAATCCACATCATTCAGGAATCATTGTACTCATCATTATGAACAACTTCCACCATGGGAACAACCATGAAATCGCGCATAATATATAAATAATATGTTCGTCTATATCGTCAAAATGTAAGGAACAGCTGATCTTTTTTCGGCATCTTTCATTCAAAGCGAAACGTCTGAACAAAAAATTCATCAAAGGTGAAGAGTAAATTAATTAGTGAACCGATCTAACGATGTTAGAGTTTGGCACTTGGCATCTTTCACTCGCCTACCAAATAATGTAAAAATTAAATGAAACGAGCAAATTAACATACAAAATTAACTTATCCTTTTTGTTATGAGTTAATCATTCACTCGAGTGAATAGTTAACTCGAGTTAAGGTTCATTTTTGCTTCATTCCACATTCACACGACAAAAAGGAGTAAAATAACGTTCATTCTTAAAAATGTTAAATATTTACTCGAGTGACGCGTCTGATACCGACCTTTATTTTGTGGAGGTACTGTGTGTGGCTATTTCGTGACGATGTTCCCAAATTGACTGCTGCATCGTCATTGTATTTAGGTGCTGTTGAGTGATTACGAAATACATGACGTTGAAAATAGACATAACATTGATTGGGTTGGGTATTTCTAAGCTTTAAAATATATTTAGAAAAGGGGGAAGTTATGCTTCCATTCCTGAAACAAGGAATTTTCTTTTTTTATTGATTTCTAGAGCTATAAACTTGCGAAGACGTATATCAATAATTTAAATATATAAGTTTAGTATTGTAATTTTATTCGATTTTTAATGTTAATAATGTTTTAATTCCTATTTACACTTCATTTATCTTTTGAACCATGTTACTGTTCATGGAATTGTTGTGCCCGTTGTCTTAATAATAATGATAAAGTTCAAATGTAACCTCCATTTGAACCTTATCATATTATTAAGACCTTGTAAACACAATGTGATAAGCAATAAAGACTCGAATTTGAATTTGAATCAACTTGCTTAAAAACCTTACACTTAATAATTTTACACACAAAATGACATGAATTGACAATGTATTACAATACACACACACATACAAATTATAGAAAATGGAGCTGGACATAAAACTGACATTAGAAACGCGTTGAACAAGTGTCTAAGTTTTTGTGGTATATGATTATAGTTCAACGGGAAGTACCCTATAGCTTTCGATTGATTTGAGAGTACCAAAATATGTCGCATAAATGGGAGTATTTTTTTATTGCGTTGACTTAGAAACTTAATTTTTTTAGAGCTTCAAGGAACTGTAGATTTTCGTATTCGTTATTAATATCAAACTGAAACCTCCGCGCGTTCCTGAGAAAAAGGGTCTTGACAGACTGACAGTCAGTCAGACAAACAGACGGACGGACAACGAAGTGATCCTATAACGAACCGATGCCGTTTCTTCCTTTTGAGGTACGGAACCCTAAAAACAATCATAATGACAGGGAGTACATGTGATTCTCGGCTTCGTTAAGCGTCTTTTTGCACCCGTGTTAAAAACAAGTAGTATTAAAACGAGGCTTAAGCACATACAAAATCAAATACAAATACGTCACAGAAAATAAAGCCACTGCCTAGCCGTCGAACACTTACATTGATATCATAAGGTACCTACACTACACGTATGACAACGTTAAATTAGAATGTAGGACAATCCCCCAGGACAGGGTGACAAAGCTATCACACGAGCTAACTTAAATCAAATCCGACTTATTTCTACTGAAATTCTATCACTGTCATCATCTGCCTAGCCTTTTCCCAACTATGTTGGGGTCGGCTTCCAGTCTAACCGGATGCAGCTGAATACCAGTATTTTACATGGAGCGAATGCCTATCTGACCTCCACAACCCAGTAACTGGGTAATATGATACCCCTTGGTAAGACTGGTTGTCAGACTTTCGGGCTTCTGACGACCCGTAACGACTGTCAAAGATCCACAAATGACAGCCGGGACCAACGGCTTAACGTGCTTTCCGAGGCACGGAGGAGTCTCGGTATGTAAAGATGGTCACCCATCCACGGATCAACCCCGGCAAGCGTAGCTTAACCTGATGGATCGACCCGTGGGGCTGAAATTCTATCACTGTGTGATATTTAAATAGAAGTAGGATTTTTAGGTTAACTTTGCATTCATTGGACCAACGCTGGAAAGCGATAAAAAGTATCTATTCCATATCGGTATCTAAACACGAACCCAAGGCCCGCACCTCTGAGTTTTCGGATCCATGTGCGTAGGAATTGTATAATTATCACTTGCTGCAAAAACGGGTGAAGGAAAACATCGTGAGGAAACCGGCTTGCCTGAGAGATATTTCTCGACGGCATGTGAAGCCAAGTAGGAGGTCCACACACGAAAAAGAAAGAAAGAACTTCTGCAGAGCTAGCTAATTTGACCCTGTATTATTTTGTATTGGCTAAGTTTAGTCAGGGAAATTAATTATCAAGCAAATTGAGTACCTATTAACTTAAATTCAACCCATTCTTAGCGTCCGGCCGTCGAGAGAATGCGTTTCTGACAGGTGTCAGGCAGTTATACAGCATTTTAGTCTGGCAAATTAATATTTGATTACTTAAAAAATAATTTACCCACCCTATTGCATTTCGGCATCAAACAATAAATTCTTACTTCTTTCGATATTGCTCATGACCTTCCCATTTTCAAAGATTGCCAATTAAATTAAAGTCAGACTGAATGTTATATAAACTGATATTGAAGTTAAAAGAACATGACTGCAAGCTGTTGAATTCATAGAAATGTTTCCAATTAACTATTATTGGTTTCTAGAAATGGTCTCTGATTGATAATATTAATATATAATAATTTAGTGATATCAATAAAATAATTAAAATTGTAAAATACGAATAATTTATGTTGCATGACCTCAATATTATCGACGGAAATGTTATAAACAACTGGCTTTGAATTAATTCATGTGAATTTTCAACTCTTTTAACCATACAAATTCAACACTAAAAATTATTTCCACCGAATAATCACTGATGAATAAAAACAATTATTCAAAATAATGTAGTAATTTAGTCGGACAGCCTAGCTGTTGCTTCATAAATTCTAGGATGTGTCCAAAAAGTATAAATAATAGGGGGAGGGATGTGTCATAGACGCATACCAAGCATGAAATAATATAACACTTCATACAAATTATTGAATGTCTTTAAATAGTGACAGATTGAAAGGAAACAGATAAAAAAAAAAAATAACATTCAACAGCATTCTGGAAAAGAAATAATTAAAAAAACTCGATGATAAGAATTCTAAACTTATTTCATTGTAGTATTCATACTGTAAGCTGTAATATAATATTATTAGAATAAATACTGTTTGATAGAAATACGTAAGACATTTCGTTTTTAATTTATCCGACGGTTATTACAATCAAGCTTGTATTCCTAAATGTACATAGTTTCATAATAAGTTCAATCAAGTGTTATAATTCTTAGTTTATAGTTCAACTGTGTGTGAAAAACTTACTAAAGTTGCATAGTAAAATAGATAGTGGTGTACCTATATAAACTACACCCAAATGTCGCTTGTTATGTACCTATGTACTTACGGGGTGGGCGAACGATACTATAATTATTTATTGTTTTTTTGTTGAAATTGCATGAGTTTGGATAAAGTAGTTTACGAAACTGCATGTGATTGGGTATTAAAACACTCGTGTGGTACTACTATAAATCTCGCCTGCGCCTCGGTGTGTAAACTCACACTCATGTTTTAATAACCTTTATATATTGTAACAGTTTCATAAACTAATATATAGAAAGAGGGATTATGTCGTTTAGACTCGGTACAAAAAGCAAAAAATATTGGCTGGTTTTTCAATACGTACCGTAGTTTCAAGTATCGATACTTAAATAATTTTGTGTAAATTTCGATACTTGAAACTTAATCCATCATCTCAAAACCGAAGATGAAACCAATATTCAAAGCTCAGCGACATTTTTCAAACGAGACAATCTTTTTGTTCTTGTTTATCAAAGGTTTGCGAACAGCTTTAAAAATGAAGAGAGGATTATTCAAACAGGAATAAAAACTGTCCTTTGGAAGTTTCCAGGTAATTAAGCCGTGTTTAACGCCTCAGCTGTGTTGCTCGCGATTGTTAGCTAAGAGTCATACCCAGGTTCTCTTGGGGATCGTTGACAATTTCTCTGTGATGTTTTTATTACTATAGGGAAAAAGTTTCTGAGAATAATTTGTTCTGTATTTAGAGAAATTAGTGCTTTTGTAAGTACCGGCAATACCTTGGCTGTCTGGTAACATCTTTGTTTAAGACTAAATTGTTTGTGGTCAGTAATCCAAAAATGTGGAATAAGATAGAGGATGCCTAGAATCTTAGAGAAATCTTTGTTAAAAAATAATTAAACAATACTTTAACAAATAAATGTAATAAAATTAGAAATAAAATGTCAAATACTTCATTATTTACAATGCAAGTAACTATATTTATTTAGTTTCTTACTTTTATTTTGTTGTAAGGTAATTATATAATAATATGAGAATGAAATTGTAAGTAATAAAGACAAATAAAGTACTTTAAATAAATAAATAATATTAAATCCATCATATTTTATGCTAAATAAAGATACAGTAGATTCAGCAATAGATTGAAATCAATAGTAAAACGTATGGAGTCTAAACTCAAGGTCAGTCCAAAGTGTTGCTGCAGTAACGACTTACGAGGCCGGGACTTCTGCCATTTGACATTTGTATATTTTTGAACACAAAGTGTTTAGGAATAGAAATGATTCTAAACAGTTTGTGTTCAAAAATATTATAAAAGGAAATAAAGGTTTCAAAACATAGCCTTTAAATAAACAAACAGAGCGGGAAAAACGTAGCCATTTCTAACGACACCTGTGGGATCTAACATCTAGACAACACGTTGCTAGCATACATGAGTGAATCAAATATTTCAACGAAAAACGACGAAAAATATGTTCTTATTCAACCCTCAGACGCCTCCGTGGAATATTTTTTCAAACATTAGAAAAAGTCCTTTGTGTCCCGAAATCACTTGAGCTTTGCGAGACCCTTTAATTTTGTTGGCCTTGCAAGCGTCTTGTGGCATGATGGATGGCACTTGATACCTACCCCTAGTTTATTGCAAGACGAGAAAATTATTTGAAAACTGTACCTACTTGGTGTGAGAGAAAATAAATGCATGCGTTGCTAGCTTCTGTGGTATTTGTAGAAGTATTGTAAAAAAAATCGATACATGTTCAAACTCAAAGCATTTTTCAATGGTCGATGTAAAAGACACCGGCTTCCGAAATATAGTTATTTCCCACTTTTTATTATTATTATTTTATTATAATGTTTTTTTTTTGTTGTAGAATGCTTTAAATGACCTATATTGATACAAAATGTTCGATTGATTTAGCATATTTTGCCATTATTTTGGACTCTATTGTTTGGGAGGACCGGCAGGAACTCATTTTGGGGGAGCTCTGGACCAGAGACAAGTATCAACTTTATTTTAAAAAGATGATCTTCATTAAAGTAATAAAATATTTTACAAAAAGACTGGAAGCCGACCCCAGTCTTTGGAAAAAGGCTAAGTAAATTGATTGAATCTAATCAGTAACTGTTCTAGATCTCGATTTACGCTTATACGATTATTTTGTGATTTGAAATAACCGTTCTAACTACATAATATATATAATATTATGTTAATAAAGTTTACGTCTTATAGAATTCATTATACTTTGAAGAACCATATACTGATAATATATTCTATTTACTTACATCACTTGCTTTTGTCTATTATAAATTAAACCAATATATGCCAAGATTGAAATCACATGCAACAGGCGAGACGCTCCTATCGAACTAAATTCCTCTGATGCCATGGAATTCCGAACCCTAGGTAACAATGCGAAGATCGTAGGTATAAAGCCATATACTGCATTGAATACTTGCTTTGAAGATAGTCTATCTATAAGATTATGTCTAAAATTACAGACAGGTTGAGTTAAGACTACAGAATAATTTTATTCGAGCTTGAACTAAAATGGTAGAGCGTTAAAATCGGCGACGTGTGCAGAGATGTGTCACAGATGTTGAAATTCTCATAATTCTGGAGACTTTTCACGGTACGTCAGTTAAATAGATAATCTAACCCATTGGCTATGTAGACTGCATTATAGTTTTATAATCTTGATCTGCAGTGTTTACGAAATTTAACACAAACAATTCTATGGTTGTAAAAATAAGATAGCGAATCTTTTTCTGATCAGGTGTTTTCTCAGATAACTTAGGTAGTTAATTTAACACACACATCTTGAGCTCAGTATAAATTATTACTTTGTTATACGGTGTCTTGAGAAACAAACCACTTCCACTGGTAGAACCGCGGTATATAGTCTTTTTCATAAGCATCTGATGAAATAGTACATTACTGTCGTGGCCTGCAACTGGTGCATTGATGGACGATCGCGAAAATGTGTGAGAGGCGAAGCCGAGGCACACAAACGTGAGTCCATCAATGCCTGGTGACAGCCAAGGCTTGTATAGTACATTTCTCAAATAATGTGCGGAAAGTCAAACTGAGTAAAATAATTATAAATTCCACAATCAATGACGCACAACGATCGTGTTCGATATGGTTTTTTATAGTAACATTGCTGGCCGCATCGTCACTTGTTTTTGACCTGTACAGCAATTTCGATTTACGAGATAAATTGTTGAGAAAGAAGTTTGTCAAAATAATGCTCGAATTTCCAAGCATGTTTGAGAAAATGTCAATAAATGGATCATAAAACGTACTTGCAGAAACCAGTTTTTGTTCCACTCACAAATTGAGTGTTTTGATTTGATTATATGAATACTTAAACCCGAAATTCTGATTTTAAATCACCATATTCAAGTTTTCCATTTGACAACTATTGAAGTTAATTTTATAATCTCCATTTTCGTCGATGATTTTTTCAATTAGAAATTTAAGATTTCATTAGTTAAGTAACAGTTAGTTATATGTATAACATATTGTTTATAGTTCCTATAATAAATACAATTTCAGCAACATAATAAATAAAAATGGTACAAAAAAAAACAAATTAGAACTTAATGGTCTTCAAACATCAATAAAATTATTGGAAATAGTGATGAACTGAAAAGTTAAACCTTTTAAATACGGATGAGTGTGTTACTAATATTTTTTAATTACCATTTTTCTATTTTATAGATTATTATACACATCTAACATTACAATACTAATAATATGTACAAGTATATAAAAAAGGGGAGGGGGGCAAATAACCACTATAGTGCATCTAAAAATTTGTCCGCATCGCTGTCAGCAGGAAAAGTGCCCGAAAGGCTTCCAGCATTGCCACGTTGCGCGTTGTATTTGTATGGCAGGCTACTAATTATATATTGAGTATTTCTGTAAGAATTTATCCAAAACAGGATTTGTTTGCACTTTTATCTGATACTTTTGGAATAGAGTATCTAAACTATACATTTGCAGGTACGAAATATGTACGTGTGAACGTTTTCCGATTGTTGATTGACGTATGTACTGTTGATTTTACTCGCAGTTTTTCTGTTTTGTTTCTTTCTGCAAGAATTTTCCTCTTCAGAGAATAGTAGGGATTAACCGACTATCTCTCAAAATACAAGTTTATAGGACGATTGAAGTTAGAAATGACTTAGGATTAAAGACTCCACGTGTACGCTGGAAATAGACTGAAGATCTTGTTTGTTTAAGGATTTCTGAAGGATATAGTTTTAGTTAGCCAGTCAGCATTTTCGCAATAGGTATAACATTACATGACGTCTGTATTGGTTGGGCAGAGGTATTGTCCTCGTAATATCTTACCACCCAAGTTTGAATATAACTTGCACGTCTTAGAAAGACAAGGTCTATTAGTCTATGTGACAGGCCAGCGCACATCGGCGTCAGCGAGTGAGGGTATTTTAAAAACCAACGTAAATTCGTACGTATCTAATGGTAACAAGGTATAGATTCCAAAGCTCAGACACCGATCACGGAGCATCAAATGGGATTACTCTCTGCAGTATTGAAGCGCGCGCTGGGGGATACCGCGTCGGGATGCGAAGGCATGTGACGGTCGGTATGCGCCGGAGTTCGCTAGCATTCGATCGCAAGTGAGAGACAATGCAAGCAGGGTTGTACTGCGCATTTTCCCCGTAGTTATATCGTGGCATGCTGCATCATTTAGTAGTGCACCGGCGGCAAATCGTCCTGGTGTCGGCCCCCGCCGTCCGCTAGCATGCGCTGTCTCATTCTGGCTCTTATAGATGAACCTACGCTTGGCACGATTTTAAATATAATTTTACTAGCTGCACCCCGCGGTTTCACCCACATAAGTCTCGATCCCGTGGGAATATCGGGATAAAAAGTATCCTATATCCTAACCCAGGTCATGGTCTACCCACGTGCCTACAAACATTTAAATCCGTTCAACCGTTTAACCGTGAAAGCGTAACAAACAAACAAACTCACTTTCATATTTAAAATAATACTTTTTTCCGCCCGCGGCTTCGCCCGCGTGGTATGTCGATAAAAAGTAGTCTATGTTCTTCCCCAGGATGACATCTATCTTCTTGCCTTTTATCGAAATCCGCTCAGTGGTTTAGGCGTGAAAAGGTTACATTCAGACAGACAGAGTTACTTTCGAATTTATATTATTAGTATGGATTGGTTAGAATAATAATAAATAGACATAAATATCTTGAATATGAAACTAATCATAGTTTGAAATTCTTTCTGATCGCTCGTAAGAACCCAAAAGTTCAAAATACAATAATTTGTATTCCAAGTAGGTAAGGACTTTTTTTTTGCTTACTAATAATTATTATAAATGTGTAAGTAACTCTGTCTGTCTGTCGCGCTTTCACGCCTAAACTATTGAACCGTTTAAATTTAATTTGGTACACAGATAGTCTAGAGCCTGAGAAAGGACATAGGCTACTTTTATCGACATACCACGCGGGTGAAGCCACGGGTGGAAGCTAGTTTCAAATATGTTTGTACTTTGGAGACAGTCTCTTTTTCGCATTTTATTATGAAGTAATTAAGTACTTACTTAATTATGTTTTGACGTTGAACTGCAGTGGTATAATACAGTCTAGTCAGAATAGATTAAATTAACTTATGTAGGTATATAAAAGTCGCAAGATTGCCAATACAATATTTCAAGTGTGGGCGTGCCAGCGGTGGAAGGTAATTCTCAGTGCAATTTGCGGCAGATTGGCGGCAGAGAGGGGTTTGTTCATTTCATGCTCCATTTAGCTTTGGACACCACTGGCTTCGAGCACTCGATTCGATCCCGAGCTGTGAGCAAAAATAATGGAGGGAAAAAAACAACCAACTTCCAAAAAAACTCTAAAAAGTGAAAACTAACTTTAATTTCAGAAGTCGGTAGCAAAAAACTAAAATTTACAAGCAAAGCCACCGACGCGGACGTCCTAAATTATTTTTTTTTAAGTCGTTTTTTTTTTTTTTTTTCAAAACTTTTTTATTCTTCACTTTTTAGTTGTGGTTCCCGAATTCGAATACCACTAACTGGTATATAAATAACAGTAACGGACTCACTTAAAACGTCGTCGACTTAAGGTGTGGTTTATACGCTGTACTGTAAAAAAGTCGTGTCGTGTGTAATGGGCCTCAGTGTACGTCTGTATGTCGTCCTACGTGTTTCTAAAATTGTCTACTTTTCTGACTGATTTTGTTTCTTTTATTTTTGTTTCGTGGTTGTTTTTTAAGTGGGAAAACACGTAATATTGAAGCTAACTCAAAAACTACGCAAGCAAAGTTAATATGGGACCACTTCGAGAGTATACCCTTTCGAACTAAAAAAGATTTTTTTAAATCGAATCGTACGTATAAAAAAAAATACATGCAGACGAACATAAAACCTCCTCCTTTTTGGAAGTCGGTTAATGAAAGAAAGAAAGAAAGAAAAATGCGTTTATTGGCCTTGTAACAGGAAAAGACACCTTAAAACTATGAAACAGAAAACAGTAATTACAGTGCCAAAAGGGTCTCAGCTCAGCATAATGCCAGATGGAAACACAAAGTGTACCTGACGCTGATTTTCAGCTGCAACCCACGAGTGTCATACGCTAGAATATTGTATTGAGGGAATGTGGTCATTGACTGGCCATCGAGACGTTCTGAACCCGATCTACTATCGGAACCTTATTTTAGTGAAGGTTATTAACAGCTCGATAATGTTCAGGGATTCTTTTGTCGAAGGGTTCATTCAGTTGTGTGTCTCTATTTTATTTAAACCTGA
Source organism: Lithophane leautieri (assembly GCA_949152455.1). NCBI lineage: Eukaryota > Metazoa > Arthropoda > Insecta > Lepidoptera > Noctuidae > Lithophane > Lithophane leautieri. The sequence goes on along the minus strand of OX424469.1, from coordinate 1,616,071 downwards.
AAAATGTTTCGTGGGCAAAAAACGCTTATTTTGCTGATAGAATTTCTTGAGATCATTGGCATTCACTAGAATTTTTCCTTCCTAGGGAATTCTGCCTTGCCTTCTAAATGTTTCTTTCATGCAGGAATCAAACTACTCACTGGAAAAGCACAATTCGTGTAGACTAACCTCATAATAATTTCATTTGTAGGTACTATAACGTCTGAGAGCGTTATCTTGGTGTGAGGGTGTGTGTGAGGTGGCAAATCCAAAGACGGCGAGGGTTCAAAGGGGGTTTATTCTAATATTTAATTTTATAAGAGACGCGTGTGTACGCGTCTCTTATAAAATTAAATATTGTTCGGTAGCTAAGACTAGACTGATGAACCAAAACAAAATGCATTCCTAACATATTTTAATCCAAATTGTTGGAACGTTCGAAACACACGGCTGCCCTCTAGCCAGCCTGTACCACGCGAGGTTGCGCCTCGCATACAAACTCCTTACAGTACCTACAGCAAATATTTGTCGCCCAAGAACAAAATCAAAAGAAAGTATCATAAAACCTCTCTCCCTATTAGCGTTAAGGGCGGGTATACATTGAACAAAGCGCGTATCTTGTTACTCCGTCATTCGTCACTTTGAAACCGAACGCGCGCCATCTATCGGCAAACAATACTACTATTCAAAGCCTTTTAGAGCTTCGTTTTTTTCGTAAACAGCGCATTGTCTTGAATTTATAAAAGAATATTGTGATATTACAGTTTTACGGCAAATTCTTGTTAGTAGGTACTTTAGTACTTTAGGTAGGTACATTGGGATGTTTCATTTTGTAAATGTTTCTGTCACCAAATACTACGAAGTTTCCTACGAAATAAATATCTTCGGCTATTTTTGTCAGTCGATATTTAAAAAAAATTAATTACAAACATTAAGGGCCTGACCACAAAAATTTGACACTTGTTCAACGCGTGTTTAATATCAGTTTTTATGTCAAACTCCGTATAGAAATTATGTTTAAAAGGTTTTTAGACTAAACAACTGATATACACGGTTTTGTGGTAATAAGGTAACAGTCCAAGATTAGCGATACAGATACATTAATTTTCACCGAATGCTACTAATATCGATGGTACCTTATCATTTAAGAGACGCTGTTCTAACAGAAAGCAACCATTGTGCGAATACGCGATATCGTTGCAATTTTGTTCGGCGAACCGGGCAAATCCAAATAATTGCGGCAATCGCCTATTCGCACGACGATCGCTTTTTTAGGGTTCAAACTCAAAAACTCAAACTCAAAGCATTTATTTCAAATAAACCAATTACAGGTACTTTTGAATTACTTACGAATATTACTTATGAATATTGACTTAGCTTCATCTTTCTAGATGAAGCTAGTTGCCAATTCCAAAGCGTAGTAGGTTGGTTCCTATGGAGAAGAACGGGCAAGAAACTCCACGGACACTCCTTTAAATCAAAATATTGTTACAAATGGTTACATCATTCATGTTGATATTATACATGTTCCGTACCCAAAGGGTAAAATAGGATCCTATTACTAAGACTCCGCTATCCGTCCGTCTGTCACCAGGCTGCATCTCATGAACCGTGATAGTTAGTCATGTTGTGACATGTTGAAATTTTCACAGATGATGTATTTCTGTTGCCGCTATAACAATAAATATCAAAAAACAGAATAAAATAAATATTTAAGGGGACTCCCATACAACAACCGTGATTTTTTTGCCGTTTTTATAGATACGGAACCCTTCGTGCGCGAGTTCAACTCTCACATGGCCGGTTTTCTATTAGGGCAGTGGTCAACCCAGATGCCTTTATTTGCTTCATGAGCCGACAACATTGCGGAAATATCAAAGACTGGCGCCAAAGTCGCTTCAAACTAGATTTGACTAGCTCAGACAGGCTGCGGGTTTACATGCTGCATCAGTTTCGATTACCTGGCGACGAAAGGTAAGCCAATCAAAACGAAGAATTATGAAGCTCGTCTAGCTAGAAGGCGACATTTGAGCAGATTGATTTTATACAACTAATTGCTTTGTAAAAGTAAAGTTAGTTTTTGGTTCTCTCCATTCGTAACTATGAGACTCACACAAAGTCAAAGTCAAAGTCAAATCATTTATTTCAATTAGGCACATAAAAGGCACTTTTGAACGTCAAAAATAAAGAAGTGCTATTCTGTAAAAATGTCATCGTGAAAACATAGGTGAAGTGAGCTTGGAGTGAACTGTCATTGCCTTAGCATCAGTGGGTATTGATGACACTGACAGCTCACTCCACGCTCACTTTTACAGAATAGCAATGCTGATTCTAGTTGCCCCTTCCAAATGGTAGTTTTCGTATGGAGAAGAATGGGCAAGAAACTCCACCGTTACTCTTTTAAAAATGTTTTGCAATATTTTGTATTCATCAATTACCTATATAATTACATGTGAAGACGATCATCATCTGCCTAGCCTTTTCCCAACCATGTTGGCGTCGGCTTCCAGTCCAACCGGATGCAGCTGAATACCAGTATTTTACATGGAGTGACTGCCTATCTGACCTCCACAACCCAGTAACTGGGTAATACGATACCCCTTGGCAAGACTGGTTGTCAGACTTTCGGGCTTCTGACGACCCGTAACGACTGTCAAAGATCCACAAATGACAGCCGGGACCAAAATCAAAATCAAAATCAAAATATTTTATTTCACATAAGCCTACATGGGCACTTATGAAACGTCAGAAGCTAGGTGCACGGTTCCAATTGGTCGTTTCCTATGGAGAAGAGCCGGCAAGAAACTCCATGGTTACTCTTTTAAAAGATAATTGGCTTTTACAATAATTTCGAATTACAGTGTTAATAGTTATGGGAGGACAGTGTAGGCCATTCAAAAAGTTTCAGATATAAAATAAATTAAATTAAAATTAAAAATAAAAGTCTACAGTTCACTAAGCCTACGACGTTCTCACATTCACAAGATAGAAAGGAATCTATATACGATAAATAAGATACTACAGATAAAAACCTATTTAAAGCAAATGGCATGATTGCCATTACAACTGTAACAAATCTGAATAATTAACATGTCCGCAAAAGCCACTACTATAGAGTTGAAATTAAATAGTAGGTATATAATGTCAAATAATACTATGATTATTATTATGTCTGTCTGCGATGAATGTATAAAAATAAAAAATAAACATGGTAATTTGGGAGCAGTTAATAGACTCTTACAAAATTATGCCGTTAATGAGGTACCAGGGAAGCCACATGTGCAGAAGGAATTATTGCCAAACTTCCTTGTCTTCAACGTAGTCTTTAATCTTATAATATGCTTTTTTGATAAGGACACGTTTGATGTGGGTTTTGAACTTACCATCGCTAAGTTCTGTAACTGGCTTTGGTAACTTATTGTAAAACCAACGCTTTAACGTGCTTTCCGAGGCACGGAGGAGTTTCGATATGTAAAGATGGTCACCCATCCACGGACCAACCCCGGCAAGCGTAGCTTAACCTGATGAATCGACCCGTGCGGCTGTTATTACTTAGCCACGAGCTCCTCCATGTATAAAATTACATTTGAAGACGATGCACCTAGAATAAGATTACTGTACCACAATAGGTAAAATGAATTTAAAATGGAGCAATGACAGATTAGGGAACCATGGCATAGAAGGGCTTATACTGAAAAGGGGGCCTGAACCGGCCACATTAGCAATTCCTCTAAAAGCAGTTCATTTCCTGAATCTCAGCTGTCATTAGCAATTCCTCTAATTTGACATAAAAGCAATTTATAATTTGTGGACCATTTTACTAATCTCCATAGAAAACTGTCAAACATATGAATTATTTCGTAACATGAATTACGCGCAGATCATATTATGAATTGTCAGATTGTGAAATTTTACGATGATTCATAATATTTTCATATTATGATTCTGCCAAAGTGACCGTTTTAAGTTACAAGGTTGTCAATGATGATGATGATGACGATTCGTAACTATGTAAAAGTAACATCATTCAATATTTATTGTTTTATTTCAAGGTCTGACTCTGCAACTCAAAAAAAAAAAAAAAAACTCAAACTCAAAGCATTTATTTCAATTAAACCATTTACAGGCACTTTTGAACTGTCAAGGAGTCGGTCAGTCAGAAATATGAAGCTAGTTGCGTAAACGTATTGCTTATTATCTATCATACTAGCTGTTACCCATGTGCCAAATTTCATGCAAATCCGTTCAGCCGTTTTAGCGTGAAAGCGTAACAAACAAACAAACAGACAAACTCGCTTTCGCATTTATATTATTAGTTAGGATTGTAATCAACCAACCTAGATACACTCATAATTAATATCGCATATTCAACAGACCTGTGCCTCCATATCAGAATAAACTAGCTAATAAACAAGCCCTAATCTCAGCCTACTGCAATCTCCAAATTATCTACGCTGTGACCTTGTAACCTAATTCCGGACGTTTGAGGTTGTGACAAACGGCGTATCTGACCTTGAGGTCAGTGTGCCGTCGCCTTTGTGCTCTGAAAGGGCCTCTGATAAGGTAAAGTCTAGGTTTAATGATACGAGTATTTACGTCAATTGTGCTGGGTTTATGGTTATTTTGGTGATTGAGATTTTGTTACTCTGTGGCCCTACAGATTGGTTAAAAGACTGGTTTTAAATAAAACAGTAGAGGTCGTCTATACGATTTAAAGGAAAAAAAAATGTGATCTTTATTATTAGCGCACTCATTAGTAAAGTAAAGATAGTTTATTGGTTTTTACTAATGAAGGAAAATATTTACAAAAATGTCTTCATGCATTAATTTTGTTTGCTGAACAAAAGGGTAAATAAAAACTGTTTTAATTTATGCTTTTATCAGAAATCTAATATCATTTTAATTCATTATTCTTGGTTATTGACACTCGACAATAACTTTTACATTAATAATCCATAGCTTACATAAATTCAGCCATATGATTAAGTTACTAACGAACCTAATAAGGTACGATTTACACCCAATTACTAAAAATGTAAGCTTTCGCGTGCTGCCGGGACGGTACATACATACCGGTTATCCGGTTCGTGCGGGTACTGGAGTACCTTTCATTAGCCGACCAGCTTTGCCAGTTATCAAGTGCTCGATGTAAAGCAAAGTAAGGGGCCTGTTGGATGAATAGGTAGGTACTTTAGAAATTTTGAGTTGTTAAGATTTTTGGTCGTTTGGAATTTTGTTTTGCATAGGTAGTTTGAGTCTATTGGGACGAATCATTTATTTCTTATTTTCGATTAGGAATCTAGGTTGCAACGGTTACTTGGAAATATTTTGCTTATACACCTAGTGACAATAGCCCATTATTTATTCTGTACCACAGCTAGGATAACAACGGGTAGTGAGTTTGAGACTCTTCTAGTGCAATAGAAGATTCTCTTTCAGTCTTTTACTTGTCCTAACTGATTAAAAGGCGGAAGATTGTTGAGTACCGTTACCGACCCATGTATGTAAGTATAACATCATTCTAAAGCAATAAGCCACCTCTCCAATAGCATACCACTAGGCTCTCTCACCATCCACTTATTACCCGACTACGGCGATGAAAAAAGGAGGGTTATGATTTTGACCGGTATGTATATATGTGAGTGTAAGTACGTTCATCTGTTCCCTGCTATCTTCTAAACCACTTATCACAATTTGACAAATGAGGTATTGTTGGAAGCGTCTTGATCGTCTGCTGGTTATAGGCTATGTGACGTCACATTAAATGTAAAAATGGCGCCCTCTAGAGGACAGAACGTCAGGAACAAAAAAAATATTTGTTTAATTGTACCATGTTGGGTATCAAATGAAAGGGCTTAATGAGCACATTTCAAAAATATATATTATAACCACAAAAGAATTAAAAAAAAATTAAAGTAATAAAAATTAAAATCCAACTACGACTAAAAGGTATAAACAAGACACCACAGACAGACAAATTAAAAATCCGGAGTCACACGTATTAGGGCATAAATCGAACAGATTACGTGTGACTCCGGATTTTTTATTGAATTTGTTTGAGTACTAATCTGCACCCCAATCGCGGAACACAACTTCGATCAGAATCAAGGATCTTGAAGGAAATTCATAATCCAATATTACGTATGTTTAAAAAAATCAAGTGCTCAACAACGTAAATAACGCAATGAATAATGTTGAATTGTCAAAACGACATTAGCCTGCTGTTCATGTTACTTGCTATAAATTTTAATAGTTCTAAACAATGAAAAGCCCTACCCTACCTCAAATTTTATCTCGCTCTCACCATATGGTACTCGCGGCCTGAGTGAGAGCGAGACTGAGTGGAGTGATGGCGGCTCTCAAGCCTCAAATAGTTTAGGTAATTGCTTTTTACGGTGAAAATAATGGTAATTCAAAAAAATAAAAAAACATAAGACCTGCTTTATAGTTAGTTCAGTTATTATGCAAAGTTTCATGATCTAACTTGAAGTATTTTTTGAATACCAGCGTTTTATAGTTCGATTTAGAGGTAATATTTCTATCGAGAAAATTTTATGTAATCGTGTTTCCGCCAAACATAGGTCCTAGCATCAATCCTCCACTTTTTTATTTGTAATTAACGTCAAGCTTCAGAATACAATCATCTATAAATCACCTCAGAAGACATTAGAGGCACGTTTTTCTTGCCAAATAACAAACGGCGCGGCGAAGCCTTAAATTCCGCGTAATCTGTTGTTCTCAGTTCCGGCGACTACGCACGCAACCTTTCGTTGTATGTTTTCCTGGTACCTCCACTTTATTCTTGTTTGCCTAGTACCAACACTTTTCAACTTGGCCGAACAAAACGGATGAAAAGAGGAAATTAGAACCTTCCCAATTGTTCAAACTTGGTATACCTTACCTAATAACTTTTAGAAAGAAAAGTTATTTCAGTTACTTTTAGCAACTGTTCCATGGTGTTCTAACTTAGACAATTTTAATTTAGTCTCGTACTTCATACCTACATAATTAATTCTACGTAGGTATTTATTCGATAATAGTGAAAGTCATTGCAATTAAGGTTTTAGTGATATGAACTTCTAGAACGAACCGTACTGTAATGTTGTTGGCAGCTGGTGCACAAAACAGGATTTCTATATTATCTGAAACAAAACAGATTATTATTATTTTACAAGCCGTGTGACCCTGTTAGAAAAAAAAATTAAACACCCATACAATCTTTCATCCTATTTTTAAACCCTTTAGGGAGTGAATTTTCAAAAATACTTCATGCTTCTTCATGTTTTTAGACCGAACCGTTAAGGCTGTCCGTTGTCTGTTACTGAATTTAAGATTTTGATTATTACTACTATTCGTGTGAGGTGTCAGAGTTTTAAAGCCGCCCATGGGCCTCTCTAACTTGGCTTCTCATACCTTCGAGATATATCTCTCAGGCATGCCGGTTTCCTGACGATGTTTTTCTTCACCGTTTTTGAAGCAAGTGATAATTATACAATACGCACATGAATCCGAAAAACACTTGAAAATAAACAAACGGCTTGCATGCAAAGCCTTTGAATAGAGATTTCCACTGTGTTGTAATGGCACTACAAACACGAATCGCATGCACAAATATTGAAACTTGGAACCAATGTTTGTGACCAGACTCGGAATCATATTTTATTTACTTCCACTATTACCAACCAGTATTTCGTCAACGGACAATAATGTTATGAACTGAATGGTTTAACAATTGACGATGTCCATATGAGAATACACATATATGCGTTGCCCTGCAAATTGAGTTCGATGGCAATTTAGATACATAAACTCACGCCGTCTTCCCATGGGTAAGGAAGGCAGGAGGCAGGAGGTAGGCAGAAACTACAGATCGCCACCTGCTACAATCCTTACATATTCCTTGTCCTTAGTTTACAATGATATATCGTCATACACGCCTTTAAATGGCAATTTGTTCAGATGTAATACTTATATCTTATTTCAGAAACAAAGCTCAAAGTCTAGAAGGTGACTCCTATAACTACTGGTATTAATCAGTGAAAGGTGCTTAGGATTGTCGAGAAAAAAGAAAATTAAATATTTAAATGCTCTTAATTTTTTCATTCTTCAACCCTTGACATAGGGCTGGCAAATGAAGTACCTCTCAAGCAATTTCATCGAATAGAATTCCGTAATGACCGGACCGACAAAATCCGAGAGTCCTATTTCAGTAATTGGCTCAAACTCGAATAATATTTTGTGAACATTTTTTGTGATTGAAATCTTTCCTCTATATTATATTTTTTAGGAGGAAAAGGTTTGTAAAATATGTGACGAGAGGGCTGGCTTATTCTTCGACCAAAGAATCAGCATTGCCATACAACGCAGCATTCCCAGTGTCGTGGAATGATTCATATTTTTGCCTGAAATGAAATTAAATGATGTTTATTTCTGCAAGTACGTAGATCTTTTAAAACATTTTAAAACTAGATGGCGCCAACATTTCCTTGTTAACTGATATATAAGAAGAAAATCCAAAACAAACTCAGAGGTCATATACCTATGCCCACGGAGTGTATCAGAAAAGTGTGGTCAAAATTAAGGGTGTTCTAACTGAACAACTTTTTCCATAGAGAAAGTTGTTCAGATAGACTGTGATGTCACGCTGATACATGCTGAATACCAAATACTTACCTTGTTCATGGGTATTTCCATATATCATTCCAATAATAATGATCTAATCTAGTTAAATTATCAGTTTGGACTAAATTATTGTTATCTTATTCTATGTATATATTACTTATTACTTATTCTATGTGTATATTTTTAATAATTTTAATGTATTTTGAAAATAAATATTTGCACACCACATGTAATGGTAGAATGTAAATGGGTCACATTTATAATAACGTCATACTACTTTGTACACCTACATTTTGGCAAATAAAGTATTATCTTATTTTATCTTATCTTATGTGCTTATTGTTTTACAGTAGTCTGATATCAAGGTCAATGGCGTTATTGTCTTCCTAATCTACTTTTAGTCTACTATTTACGACCCTGAAGATATTATTTTTAAATGTCGGCTTTTCTCCTTCCGGTTGATTATTGTAGACAAAATTAAATTTCAAGGTTGAGTATGTTTTTGAGTTGTATGAGTTCACCTACACGATAACTGACAAATGCGTACACTGCCTGGACAGATCCACTCAATCTGTGTAGTTCTTTCCTCAAAAGACCATTTCAGACTCTAAACATGGCTTTCACATTATCTGACCAAGATTATGTCTGAACTTTAAAAGAGAACAGTAAATCTCTGAGTTTTTTTTTCAGCTTTTCTTCCCAAAGCAGTCATTAATCTAGTTTTTTAAATATTATTGACGTGTAAAACTGTTTGTACAAACGGATTTACAGAAAATAAAATCATTTCAATCATGAATCATCATTTCATATCATTTTAATCATTTCATTTAATTTCTTCCGATGGAACTCCGATAACATGGTTGTTATTGGCTGAATCTATACTCAATATTATTAAAAAAAACGGCCAGTTTATGGGCAGTAACTAGGTTTTTTCTGCTCTATTTTGTATCGAAGTTAAAAAAGTGGTTCAGCCACATGCAAGTAGACCATAATGATGTTGATGATAATTTTAATGTTCAAAATTAAAAGTATTTTCTTGTAAAAAAAATATCAAACGTCAGTTTCGCGTAATTTTTCAGAAAACTTGTTACGAATATTAGTGATTTTCCATGAATAAATTCTTAAATAATTTAAAAAATCCCTTTCGGCGACATGCAAAACAAAAAACTCGACTTTTCAAATCACAAATAATTTTGTTTAAATTCTTTTTCCCCCATTCACAACCAATGATCAAAATCAGACGATTTCGTGTTTATTATTAGGGGTTTTGATTATGTAGGTGATAAAAGTAGAAATTATGATAAAAATTGATCATTATTTATAGATAAAACATTGTATATTTTCACTACCTGCTCAAAGATCCCTGTAAGTTCCAAAAGGTCATTTGATTAACATTATGCGTAATTATGAATAAGCAAAAAACTAATCCCCATAAAAATATAAATATTTTGATAAATACTTAAGCCTAGACATGACGGCGTAGACGGCAGGAATTACTAGTTCATTATATCAGCAGTTTCTTATAAATTAGATAAAAAGTTTATAAATACGGTATTCTGAACTTTGAGGTGCACGTGCAAGTGGCCGGCGTGGTGTAAACCGGATCCGTTCCCGGAGAAAAATTTACAAAATTATTACTTAATTCGAAGACAACAAATATGGTGTGGGCTATTTTGCATTGAGTTACTTTATTTCTTAGGATTTAGATACGTTTATGCGGCTGTTAGTAAAAAATAATAACAATATTGCAAAAACAGCAAAACTGTTTACTTACGAGTATTTTAACCAAATGAAAAGTTTTTTTTTTAATTTCGCGTGAAAATTTTTCCATGTTCAAGATGGCGGACTCACAGAAGAATCGGAACATAGATGTGGACTCCGAAGTCATCTCGCCAGAAACGGAGCGCGAAGTAGATTTAGACACTATCCTCGTAGAAGAAATAGGACAGTTTGGAAAGTACCAGTTGAGGACTTTCTTATTGTCTGTGCTTTTGGTGCAGTTCGTAGCATGGAGCGCCGTTGAGTACGTGTTCACCACCTCTCGAATCAGTACCAGGTAAATAATATTCCAACGTTATTTGATATCCTATCCTAATGCGAACGTTGTTTGATGTTAGTAAAAACGGAAATAAAAAAACTACAGATACTGACTTCCGAAATTAAAGTTATTTTTCACTTTGTAGTGTTTTTCTTTGGAAGTCGGTTTAATTTTTTGGAAAAAAATTTTTTGTCATACTCTGTTTTGCACAAGGTTTTCTTCCATAGCTTTCCACACATCATTACATGTGTTGCTTTTGCTGGATAATCCGACATGAACGCTTTCGATGCATCATGCCAACGTTTGCTAGATTTTCCACATATTTTGTATTTAGAGTTTGTCGGCTTTACTGACGAACCTATTTGATCTTTCTACATATTAATTTTTTTCTTTAATTTGAACTTGCTGCACGTGTTAGGGTTGACTATTTATTTAAAATAGTGATTAGTGTTTGTGAGGGATTTATACTATGTATTAAAATCTATTTACTATGTGTGAAGGGTTGTGTGTACCTGAATAAGGGATTATTATCATAAACACAACAGAATAGGCGAGACTAGGCATTTATTTTATATTTGAATAATTATATTGATAGAAAGGTAATTAGAGAAAAAGCTAGTCACTCGTTCCAGAACTAACTCTGACAGGAGAAGAACGAGCAAGAAACTGCCCGGTTTATCATTGTTATTCAAGATTTATCATTTCAGAAATCCAATAGGTACTATACCTACACAAACATAGTAGTACACTACTACATGGATGTAATTAACAAGTAACAAAATGGTGTTTTATATTGACACACAATTGGGCAAAAATTATTAACATTTGAAGATAACAGGTACATGGTATAAATAAGCATACTTACAGAAGTTATTATAGGCAGTAATCAGCCAGTTACATACTAATTGTTTAGGAACAATTTTAGAGAATACAGAATATTATTATAAATAATTAAAGTACTTAACTTACTAACTCCTTCAAGAAGAGGTACACCAATTACTATTTTTGTAACAAAGTTATTCAAGAAGACTAATCGATTCTATAATGGTGATAAATGGTGGTCTGCGCTCTGCTGGACCAATATATATCCGGTGGATCCTTTCCCAAGAAAGGTCGCCCCAAAAAGGAAGAGTCCTCCCGACCCCTTTCCCTCGTTTCTTTCTATCCCTTCCCCAGCAGCCTCACATTATGCAACCTTTTTGAACCAATCATACATTTTGACTAAATAACTTTTAATATTGATAGTCTTAAGTAAATCTAATTTGGCAGAACTCTTTTAAAACCTTATAAGATAGGGAATGTATTTTTATAACAATTTATCAGACTATAATTAGATGAAGTCCCCTAAACATAACATTCACTGAGTTTACCACATCTATTATTCACAACAGCTTATACATTGAAAATAACACATAAAATTAAGAAAATATTTTAGATACAATAATATCAACCTGTTATGCTTTAATTTTAGGTGAAAATAAAATAAACTTTTGTATTTATTTAGACCGAATCACAGATCACCGGTTTCGTTCGGAATCGATTAGTTCGTCTAGAAACACTCTACAGTCTTGACAGAATATAAGTACATACTAATTCCATGCAATTTAGGAAAGAAAATCAAAGAAATATTATGTAGTTCTACATATTCCGACACACGCAACTGACTGACCAACTCCTGGATGCTAGAAATGAGTTTGAGTTACAGTTTTCAGTGTTCTAATTATAGATGTCTAATCCCGGAGTGTGAAGGTGAGCCAACGAGTTTCTCTCCGTACTGGTTGGAGAACGCAGTGCCACAGGGATCCAGTCAGGGCACGTTCGACAACTGCGAACGTTTCGCCAACGTGAATGCGACGCTTCGGGTGGTCGACAGTGACACCTGTCCCGCAACACTCTTCAACCGCGACACCCGCCTGCCTTGTGATGACTTCGTGTATGCGGACACCCACTCCGTTGTCTACGATGTTAGTTTACAAAATGCTTGTAATTTATTTTATTGGATGGCTAAAAGGTCACAATAGTGTTTAGTGGTGACGCCGACTATCAGTAATATACAGAAACATACAGAGGATAAGCTGAAATACTTCATCTTCTGGTAATTACTCTTGCTCCTATACCCTTGGAACCAGAACTTTAGAATCTAAATATGTTTGATGGCAGAAATAAGCAGCTTGGATGTTGTGTGTATTCCGTGAGAAATATGCTTGATCGATATTCTTTATCACTATGTAGTACGGGTTGGCGTGTGACGAATGGCGGCGATCGCTGATCGGCACGATGCGCACGTTCGGCACGCTGCTGGCGCTACCAATCACCGGCTTCGTGTCGGACCGATGGGGGCGCCGGGTCGCGCTCACCCTCAACGCATTCAACACGGCCTGGATTGGCGTCACGCGGTACTGGGCTGACACCTACCTCGGGTTCATGTTCTCCGAGGTTTTTGAGGCCACTTTCGGATCTGGAGGGTTTTCTTGCGTTTATATATTGAGTGAGTAATTCCTTTTATATATTTATGCATTTGATTTATTACTCTGCTAAATGGGATCCATGGCTTGTTGAACGGAGGTTCTCCCAATGCACTCCTCTGTGTATTGGATAATAAAATAATACATAGCGGGCATACACAATGTGGAGTTCTACAGAATCTAAGTAGTTCACAGAGTGATGTATTATTTGGCATCGCTAAATGGCGATAAATAGATAGAGTATCGTTTTTTTTTTTAAATAATTGTAACACAGCTCATACAATTTCATATCAAGATAGTCATGCTGGTAAACTATAATACACATCACACAGGTATCGACACTATATTTAACACTATTTATTTAGGAGACATTGAAGTTTTGATAAAATTAATGATCCCTTACAATGTAGTTGGAAAGTGTGCAAAAGATAGAAGTGACATGTTAATTAATCGTATCGTGCAAATATGTTTGATAATAATCAATATGTGATATATTGGTTTATAAATAAAGATTATGATTAAATTGTAATGTTTAAAAGATCGCGTACCGCGTGTCGAATAATTCTCATGTAACGCCATGTGTAAAATACTTAAAATAAGTACTTATTGTTTTATCAGTTTTTTTAATGGACTTAATTATAGATTTATGTTTTTTTATGAATCAATATGCAACATTTTCAACAAAAAAAATATGTCTGATAGGAAGTGTGTAGCAGACCACGGTTATTAATATACTTGCATAATCGTTAAAGCACTGAAGTCTATTCAGTTTCCACGAATTTGATGCTAGGTAAATAACTGATTCAATTAGAAGCTAACTGCCATTCCATTGTAAATAATAAACATTGTCACAGTAATGGAGCTGGTTGGCCCAAAGTACCGAGTAGCCGCTGGGGCAGCAATGAACACTTGCTTCGCGCTAGGACAAGTGACAATGGGGCTGATTGCGTGGGGCGTACCCAACTGGAGGAACTTGACTCTAACCCTCTACATCCCGCAATTCCTCACCATCTTCTACTACTGGCTCATCAGCGAGTCCGTGCGGTGGTACATGAGTAAGGGTCGCTTCGATGAATCCGAAGCTCTCCTTAGAAAAGTCGCACGGGTTAACGGAAAACAGTTATCTGAGAAATCACTTCAAGCATTACGGCGAACAGCACAGGAAAAGTTGAGGGTCAGTGCGGAGGAGGCTGAAAAACGCGGAGGCGAACCCTGGCTAGTAGTGCAGGTATTCCAGCATAAGAAAATATTGATTCGTGTCCTCGTCTCTCCCGTGTGGTGGATCACAACCACGTTCATCTACTACGGACTTTCTCTCAATGCCGTCAACATGTCTGGCAATAGATATGTGAACTACGTGGTTGTAGCTGCAATAGAAATCCCTGGCTTTTGGATCTCATATTTCCTGATGGACAGGATTGGAAGAAAGCTTGTATTGACTGGAGCTTTTTGGTTATGTGCTGCATGCCAGATTGCTTACATTTTTATACCTCAGGGTAAGCATCCTACCATTTGTAATATTTGCATACTAAACTTTTTTTTTTGCCGTGCATTCTGAATGTTAGCCACTTCACAAAAAGCGGTCAAATACTTACCGGTTTTGATTAATTCGTTAATATTACTGAATCATCATCATAATCTCTTGCCTTTATTTCGATTTATTTTTGGTCGGCGCAACATGGTGAATACTGAACTAAAATATTGACTATGAATTGCAATAATTAATACCGTAATACTGAATTTATATAGTTTTAGATGTAAAAAAAGCATTTGGAAACTTTATACCCTTTTTACATCTGAAACTAATAAAATACCTAATTCAATGTTATTAGTGCAATCCAAAATTAATATTTTAGTACTAATAATATATAGCGATGTTTCATATATTTTCATAAGTACAGTAATAATTACTAACAAATTTCTAAAAACAGTTAAATATTTGAAAGCTATTTGCGATGTTGCCAACTTTTAGCATACACTCTCTGCACAGTTCATATAAATGTTATGTACCTGGTACTTGTTTAAAGGCCTACATTGTACTAACACTAATTTTAAAATATTGTAAAAGCCAATTATTTTTAAAAGAGTAACCGTCTTGCCGGCTTTTCTCCATAGGAAACAACCAATTGGAACCATGGACCTAGCTACTGACGTTCCATAAGTGCCCATATAGGTTTATATGAAATAAGATATTTTGATTTTGAATTTTGTTTTCTTGAACTTTTTATAAATATTTTTGTTTCCTGCAGATTTGCACGCCGTATCGCTGACAATATACCTGATCGCAAAGATGTCGATAGCAATGGCGATGACCGCAGTGTACGTGTATACTGCGGAGCTGTACCCAACGAAACATCGACACAGCTTGTTCGCTTACTCCTCCATGATGGGAAGGATTGGTTCAATGGTTGCGCCGCTCACTCCCGCATTTGTAAGTTACATTTTCGACCTTAGTAAGGCTATTGACTGAGTTGAACGGAGTATTGTGTTCCATAAAATAGATTAAATAACAATTAACGTAGGGGTAATATTGGAAGCATGATAGATTTAAATATCGTTCATAATCAGTTTGTTCCTCAGAACTGAAAAGTAAATCTCAGACGGATTCTTGTAGGAGTGCCACAGGTATCACCGTCGGTCCTCTGCTTCCTCGAGTTCTGTGTATTTGTGTAGGTACTATCAAACATCTTATAGCAGTAAATAGTAGTACCTGACAAAAGTAGCCACTGAAACGTATGATTGATTGATTTTTTAATGTTTTATGATGTTCGTTTTGTTTCATATTTGAGTCCGTTTGTTGGATTTCAATGTTTTACTTCAAAATTATTGTTTTTTATAAGTAACCTAGCTGCGCCCCGCGGTTTTACCCGCATGTCTCAATCCCTTATGAATAAAATAAAATATCGGGATAAAAAGAATCTTATGTCTCAACCTTGGTTATGGTCAACCCATTTGGAAAATTTCATTCAAATCCGTTCAGCCGATTTAGCGTGAAAACATAACAAACAAAGTCACTTTCGCATTTATAATATTAGTTAGGATATAAAGCCTATAACTAACTAAACTTATTCTGTTGCAGGGTGCACAATGGTTTACTGAGTTGCCATTCGTGTTATTTGGCTCCTTCGCACTGCTATCCGGTTTTCTGATCTTCCTAACACCAGAGACTCTTGGCCACACTCTGCCAGACACCTTCGAGCAGGCAGAGCAGATCGGTCTCAAAAATAAGACGAAAAAATGACCAGAAAACAGACAGCATTCACCCTGTTATAGTGTTATCTATGAAAAATCTCGTATTATAATATTTTTAACATAAGATAAGAATAAAATAAAACTTGTTGATAATATATTTTAATGAAACCTGAACACTACGCTAGGCAAGAGCATATTTACGATTGGATTAATAGTGTGTGTGTACTGATAAATTAATTATAATAATTATGTTGTAGCCTTGTAGCCATAAATAAGTTTAGCTGTATCTTAAGAAAAATGTTGTCGTCAAAATGTAGACGTTTTTATAAACCGGTTTAACCGGATCTTCCACATTCTTCAGGTAAAACAGGTTACCTAATCAAGTCATGTCTAGTTTGCCGATACCTAACGACCCTTGCCTGCAGCTAAATTGACTACCTAACGATTTAAGCCACTTTGTTAGCAACAAAGTTATAGGCTATATTAATATGAATGAAGTGAGAAGCGAGAAACAGGTGGAGATGAATTTAAAGAACTCCAGCACGAGCTTCGTTGTCATCATACGTACTAACTGACTAATATTTTTACTATGGTATGTTCTATGTTACGAGTTTGGTTTCCGTACTAAGTCCCTAAGGTGGACCATTGTGCGTGGGCCATGGCGGCCGTTGGGGGTTATTCCAACCAGCCCACCTCCCTCCAGAACTTAACTAAGTCTCCTGGTTTGTACAGAACCTCCGTGTAAGATCTGGGTGACCCGAGGGTTTCAGTTCTAATCTGGGTGACGCCCGCGCATTCAATGAGCACGTGCGCGACGGTTACCTCAGCCTCCATGTACGACGCATTTACCATGGTATAAGCAATCTCTAATAGCCAAGACGAGAAGAAAAAAGTGGATATAGATTGAAGCAAATTCAGTGGTGAGTTTTACCAGAATAAAATAACCGTAATAAAAAACAATCAAAATCTAGTCGCAATCTCATGTCAGGAGCAATCAATGTGAATTTGACAAAAGAGAAGATTTTTTAACTGATTGAGACTGAGATTAAAATGCGAACGTTTATTAAAAAAATACGGAAATCGCCTGTCTCTGTTTTTTAGCTATATTAGTAAACGAAACTTCTTTAAATTGTTTTTCTTGAATAGTAAACGACAGCAATCAAAGAGATAATTACAATGACCAACGAGTAAAAAAAAAAACTCGTGTCTTGAATAAATTCGTTGTAAAAGTACAAGAATACGACAGCAAGCTTCAAAGTTATGTACGTAGAATCACTTAATAGTAATGTCGTCATAAATCATAAGAAAAAACACGTACCTACCTACTATAGTTTGTGACCCGAATGTTAATTCACGTTCACGTTTCATGTCAACGTAAAATTGTGAAACTAATTTACGATTTGTTTATTAACTTTCGTTCACTGAAGTTATTTTAATTAGGTTTCTACAAAACTTATATTGAGTTCTAATCTCGATGAACTAGAAACTCTGGTCGAGTGCGACGTGTACATTCGCTTCGCAATTGCCCGGAGATTATTAATTTGTATAGTTACCTCGGAAAAAGGCATGGAAACATACACGTAGCGAAAATAAATTAGTAAAATAAAACAATTTTTTTTCCATTCACAAAAAAATATTTGTTCGAAATTGACCCGACTTAAAAAGGCTCTTAAAATTATTTTTATTCCATTCTAAGGAAAGGTTAAGTAATTCAATATTTTCTTCTTGGAATGAAAGAATATTCCGACGTGCACAATTGGCTTTCCACCTCAAAAGGCCAAAATGTAAAAATAATTTTCCTGTTTATTATGTCACTTATTCGATAAAGTACCTACTTAGCACCCAACGGGTTCATTTCACGTTCTCAAATAATAAAAGCTAAACCGAAACAAAATAAACTCATAATCACTAATCTATCACGCTATTTCCCATGCATGTTTAGCTAAATACATTTTAGATAAAGTAATATCGTATTCATTACTATATGTAATATCGCTAAGTACCCAATTAGGTACAGAGTTATAGGCACGAAAGGTTACCATTTATAGTTCATATCCGCTAAGCAGGATTTATTTGTTTTAAAGTCCGTTGCCAAAATATAATTGGCAACGGACTTTTTTTGTTTTTAGAACGCTTTTAATTTACCATATGCTTGGTTAGTCGCAAAATTTGACGTAAAATGTTATGAACTTTAACAGCACTTTCAATTAAATTTCGTATAATGCACCTGTGCTAAGGTAGGGGTAGTTTTTAACGAGAGTGTATGCAGTAGATAGAATAGGAATCATTCATGAAAGACGTTAACTTGTTCAATAACTTTCTTCTAAACATAATGGGCATATAGAAATTCGTTCAAAGGACCCATTATTCTAAGCTCAACTGTTATCACAATAGTCGGTCACTAGGAAGTTTCACTATTCAATAGAAAACTTTTCAGACCGGATTAAAAACAGTGACCTTACAAGGGAAAATCTACTTTATCTCCATTTTCTACGATTGAATTTAGGTAATTTCCATTGGAGGTTAAACGTTCGATATTATACCGTTGAGTGAGCCGTACCGTTGTATTCAAAGTGATTTTACGTAGCTCTGTGACTTGGAGTCCTCGGGACGTTTGACTAATAACAAAGGGACACACACGTGGGTCGTGGACGTAATAAGGTATAACTTCTAGTAAACTCGCTCTGTTTTTGTGAAAATATACGGACGAATGTTTTAAACGGGTCTGCTGTGGACGGTGGAATGGCATACATAAAATTATATGCCTATCTATTAAACTAGGTACTGTCTAAAGTATACTTCTGACCGATGTGATTAACACTATGGCAATGTGGTGGCAGGATACTATTTTTAAGTGAGTATAATAGGGTGGCTACGCTGCATGTAAACATTTCACTAACAGAACATGGTTTTACGAGAAGTTTTAAAATGATATCGCATTTGTTGACTACAAATTGCGATATCATTTTAAAACTTCAGTAGACTAAAATATCCACAAGAAAATGTAAAGAGAAAACACCTGCATTACGACGATATTTATATCCCGAAGAAGTGTTAATACTGCAAATAGTAGCATTAGGTGTCGAGGAGATGGAAATAAATCGACTACATAGTCTTGCTTGACTATAAAGTACCTATCTTTTGAAGATATAGCTCTACCGCTATTGTTGTCTTGTTTGGGAAAATTAATAATCTCGATAAAGTTGGTGGGGCACTTTCAAGGTGAGACACTTCGTACTGATTTAATGTTTCTACGAAATTAACGAAAAGAATTAAAAAATGAGGGATCACGATTTAGCGAAAACTCTGCTGGCTAGTGTTTTATGCTAATATTTCTCGATAGAACAAAAGTTAATGCAGCCATAAGACGAAATTCTGACTTTCAATAGACGCGTGAGCCTAGCCGTACTAATGTTGCGAAAGTAACTTTGTCTGCCTGTTTGTTTGTTTGATACCTTTTCACATCTAAACCACTGAACAGATCGTTATGAAAGACAGATAACACTATAAAAATTATTTACATCCGTAAGTCGTCTTCACAACAAAAGGACCTGTTGAAAACCAGCATCAGGCACTAGTTAACTGGCATTCATGCTGAAGCCTATTTGGCGCAGTCTTGAAACGCACAATGCTATTTTTTTTATTTTATTCTGTTTTTTGTTTTTGTGTGAATATTGTGTGCCTTATATAACCTGGGTCAAATAAATTTTATTTTCTTTCTTTCTTTCAGATAGGTAGCCTGGGACCTGGGTAGAACACTGACTAATTTTGTCCTGAATATTTGGGTTTAAAATAATGAAAATATAAAATACACGCAGACGAAGTAGCGGGCAACAGCTATAGTGAATTAAAAACCTAACAACTTTGTTCGTCAACTTGCAAAACTTTATTCAGTTTACGTATTCAGAAGTTCGCATTCAGTAGAGTACGCCAACGCAGCACTATTTCATAAAGAAATTGCCTGCAAGCGCAAAACTTCAGTTGAAATATCCCTGACTTGGTAGGTTTTCCCAGGATATCAACCCGTATGATTAGTAATTCCAAAAACGTAATTACATACCAAAACTCACGACGTGGTGTAACCGCAACGGTTTGCACCCGTCCGCATTGAGCGTTATTCAAGGCTATGGGTCAGGTAGACCGTACAGAACAATTAATTTGCATATTTTTCTTTCTACCAAATTAATTTAAAATTTGGAAGGGTTAATTAAGGGATTAAAGCTTGGCTTACGTTATTTTTCGTTGGGTGATGGAATATTTAATGACTGACATATTTTTCAGGGTTATGATTTCACGGAGATTCAAGTTTCAGCAATATTTATTTTGAGTTTCTCTAACTAGGTTTGTACAAACACGTTGACATGTCAATAATATTAAAAAAAAATTGATAAGGTTGGCGTTTCGTGTCATAGAAATAGAATAAAAATAAAATATCCTAGAAATTATCTAGTTAAGTGACGTTCAAACGTCAAAAATGTATGGTAAAACAGTCGCTAATCATTACTTAACTGTAAGCAACGTTTATGAATAAAGGGGATTCGTTTAGGATTTCGATGTCATTTTGTATTCCATCTACTTTAATGTTCCCGATTTTTAAATTTTCAGTATCAAGGGAGACGTAGCAGTAAAATAATGGTGAATAGAAAATAATAGGTACTTCGAATAGAGTAGATTTTTTCCAAAGTTCATGTATTAAATTGATCAAAGATCAGAAATTACACCTTCACTAGCTGCGCCCCGCTGTTTCACCAGCATAAATCTAGATACCGTGAGAATATCGGGATAAAAAGATATTCTATGTCCTTCTCCAGGTCATGGTCTACCCATGTGCCAAATTTCATCCAAATCCGATTAGTCGTTTTAGCATGAAAGCGTAACAAACAAACACACTTTTACATTTATAGTATTAAATAGGGTTAGGATTAGAAACCGCAAAACGCAAACCACACACTTCGATAACTTAGAAAGATATACATATTTATCCCCGTTACGTTACCCTTATCCTACTTACATAACTCTACATAATAAACAATTTACATGAGTTGTATTGTCGAGGGCACTCGAGCGCAAGCCAAGGTTCAAGGACACTTGACAATCATATTTATTGAACCCTCGACATTCGGTAGGAAAGTTCCAGCATTTAGGATAAAGGTGGAGCCCGAATTTGTCGAAAATGGACGTACAATGGTACCTTTTTGTTCGTAGATATTAAATCTAATTGGACCTAGAAGAGTTTGTCTATTGATGAAATTTTTGGTACATGATAAACAACATCAAAATCAAAGTATTTTTTGTCACATAAACTTACATGGGCTAGGTGCACGGTTTCAATTGGTCGTTTCCTATCGAGAAGAGCCGGCAAGAAAATCCACGGTTAGTCTTTTATAAATAATTGTTTTATTTTTTACTTTTATAAATAATTATAAACAATCTTTTCAAAGTACAGTATTGGTAGATGGGAGGACAATGTAGGCTTTTCAACAAGTAAGTACCAGGTACTTAACAAAATAGAAGATGTTCAACAAATATACAGTCCACTAAGCCTAGAACGTTCTGACATAAACAAAATATTAAAGAATCTATATAAAAGTAATATAATAATAAACCTATTTAAACCAAATGACGTGATTGCTACTACAACAAATACTGGCCAACTAATACTGCCGACTACAATAGGATATTATGTTCCATGTTAAAAGCAGACGCTAGTTCGTAATATTATGAAACAATAGGCCGAATTACTCTACTCATCATGATGCTGAAAAGTAATCTCTTATAATAAAATAAACCAATACAAAAAAAAAAACATAAAACAATAAATTTTAATGTAAATAAAACAATTAATAAACTTTTGTGTCTAGAAATAAAAATTAAATTTCCAATAATAAATATTTATTTATTTATTATTTATTTATTTAGGTTAACCAACAATTGTTTACACTATATACATTTCTGATTTAATAACTAGAGTTACATATTCAAGTGCAACAATTAATTACCGGTTAACACCACATGCACAAAAAAACGGCTTACATAACATATTTATAGCTTATTGAAATTAGAATTTATACATACAAAGAATAATAATTAAAAGCAATAATAAAGAAAATTATCAAATCATTTATTCATGTAAATAAAGAGAAAAACTGAATAATTTAAAAAAAAAAGAAATAAAACGTATAAAATTTTAATGAAAAATTTAAATCGTCATTGGATTATTTGCAAAAACTCGTAGGAAATTAAGTCGCCATTGGATTAAAATAATAAAATAAAATAACTTATGTATTAAGTATTTGAAATTATTATTTGTTTTATAGTTCAAAAAATATTGGTCTAATATATATTCTTATGTAAGTCTGTATATTTTTAAGTAATCTCTAAATATAATACTCAAAAGTAATCCTGACATTATTAATGTTGAAAATTATTTAGCTAAATAAATGGGTACTTGAAAACGAGGGTTCATATGAATTTCTGTGCAAATATTATGAACCAACGCATAATTTATCTTTAACAACAATTTGTCATGCTTAGCGTTCGTATAAATATTGTTAATTAATAAACTCGACAGGCTTCACGAGATATATTCATTCAAGATGTTTTACTAATATTTAATTGGCGCATCATTTGCCGCCGCCACCATATAAAAAATAAATAACTTCAAAATGAGAAATGTATCATTAAACAAAAAAAATAGAAATATAAATAAAATAGAAATGTATTATTAAACAAAACAAAATAGAAATAAAATAGAAATGTATTATTATTATTCCGTCGACGCTATCAAGCGTGAGGGTCCGCCAAACAAAATGAAAGCAACGGTTGTTAGGCCGTCAGCATTCGCCGAAGGGTTAGGCAGAGGTGTACCTATAGTACACCCATATTTCGCCAGTTTTGTTTAAGTCCCATGTAACAGGGGCGAGCCTATTGCCATCAACCGGGCACAAATCCAGACCCCAGGATGAAAGAATCCAGATGGAAAAAACCAATAACATTTTGCTCTACCCGGGAATAGAACCAAGGAACTCATGCTCAGCACTAGCACTTGCGACTAATACAACAACGAGGCTGTCAAATAAAGTTCGTACCGAAACTTGAGCAGAGGAAATTGAACAAACTTTTGAAGGCAGCCAATAAACAGTGCCACGTAAAAACAGTGAAAACTAAACTATCTGGAACATACCTTATCACATGAGAAAAGTAAACTTTGTAAGTCTCGGGGTGAGATCAAATATTTGTATGAAGTTGGGACAGAACGGCCATTCAACGCTATGGGCCCGTTGGGATGGACGTGTTGATTGGTGTAATGGTGGAAAAATCTGGAACGTTTGGGGTCAACGAACTTGAAGTGGGACGAGTGTTCAGGAGTTTCGAAGTTCGGACACTGGTGTGTAGGTTTTAGTTTTCAGAGTCGAATATTGTAAATGTTAGACAAAAATAAACTTGAATATAATTAAAACTGAGAATAACTGAAGAAAGAAGTAAGAATTAATGAAGAA
The DNA here is from genome assembly GCA_949152455.1 of Lithophane leautieri. Taxonomy (NCBI): domain Eukaryota; kingdom Metazoa; phylum Arthropoda; class Insecta; order Lepidoptera; family Noctuidae; genus Lithophane; species Lithophane leautieri. The sequence continues at coordinate 1,592,276 of OX424469.1, read as the reverse complement.
ACAAAACGTCATTCATTTCAACAACAACAATACTAAATTCCGTTGGGATGCAACAATGGATTACTTTCTTATTTCATTTCTGTGCAAAGCTTACATAATTACATTCTAAACGAGTCCCTGAAACATTTTTGAGCCAAGTTGTTGGTAAACGACTAAATTATTGGTACAACGTAAGAACGTAGTAGGTACCTAATAAACATGATACGAAAAAGAAGTGAGCAAACAAAAATACCCCCAAATACTAGCAAATCATCATAACAATTTTATCCACAGTAGTTTTCAAGGCACGTGCGTAACACCAATTTTTCCAGTTATTGTACCAGGTCACCGAGAAGGTATAAATAGTGAATCGGAAAGTCCCGGTCACGTATACTGACCCCTTTACTGAAAGGTACCCGCACAGTAAATTTTATAAACAGTGGAATAACTACGAACAAAACTATAATCAAAGCACTGTGTTAGAAAGTTGTGGTCAAATTTAAGGGTCAAAAATGAACAACTTTCTCCATGGGACCAACATCGTAATCGCGAAAAAAATATCAACTGTCCAAAAGTTAAATACCTAGTGGACCACACCGTTCTTATACACGCTGTAGGCTGTAGATACGCGTGGCGACACAATCCATGATGGCGGTTCAACAAAATTGATTCAGTTTTATCAAGAGTCGTAGGAAGGACCACATTGAATGATTCACTTTTAAGACAGCGGCGCCCGGCGCGGACGGCGCCACCACACCACTAGTATTGTTTAACCTGTTTTTTTTACTCCATCGCCGGCTATTTGCAAAAGTGCACGTGCTTTATAATACTTTAATTAATCAAGCGGAACGGCGCGGCGTCGTATCGCCGAGCACTAATTTTGTTTGGGAAAATGTGTTTTAATAAATATTTGTAATTTCACGTGGAAATATCATGGGCCATTTTTTTATTTCAAAATAAGAACTTTAGATAAACATATTTTTCAACACACTTGCTCGTAAAGTGGCTCTTATTGAAACGCTTTTAGGTTCATAATGCAGTGTATTATGGAAGCGTGCTTTTTACTTTATATTACCGCACTAGTGCGGTAATGTGCACCACAGATTACTATTTACTAGTCTGAGTAATGACATGGCATAATGGAATTAGTAAGTACTATCATGGCAGCATGGAGTTTGTATCCAATAGAAATTGTTTTTGGGAAGCTTTTAACCAAAGACAAGCGCTTAAAAGCAAAATTTTATTTAAAAAAAAGAACCATAAGCAAAAAAAATCCCATGCACGCCCAAACCCTAATGCTAGGCACACACGCAGTGACTTTTATCACGAGCGTCTTGCTAACGATTTCAAAATCTTCCGTCCATACATAGGTTATTAAAATCGCTAGCTATGCTTTGATGAACTGTAGACAACAAATTGATACACAAAATAATATTTTTTAAGCTTCTGTTTAATATTTCCACAGTGCCTGTAACATACCTGCGAACATAACTTAGATACATTTCATCTTTTAGCTTTGAAGGTTAGAAAGCTAAATTGAATTTCCTTAGCGCTATTCAGAGTAGGTAATTGAGTTAAAGCTGAATGAAACTAATTTTTGTTTGCAGCGGGGTTGGTTATTACCGAGATAAAGGTTATTACGCGTTTTATTTTTGTAATAACTAAAATTACGTTATTAGAGTTTCTTTTTAGTTTCTTTCTAGTTTAGCTAAATTTTAAAGCTTCCAGTGACTCTCATGCGTTGTTCAGCTGCTCCTGTCATGTTCATCGCTTCACCTAGCTTTAGACCATCCTATTACCTCTCAGCGTTAGGCCCCGTTCACAGCCTCGAGCGATGCGACCTGCGACAAAGGACACGCGCGCGCGTCACCCGTTTCCGTCGCTCCGCAAGTCGCGTCGCTGTGACTCGCTCTTAAAAACTTCTTTCATTTGTTTTCTCAAAAATCGCTGCCGCAGAATGCGTGTCACTTGAGCGTGTACCTTGTGGCCGCGGGGTTAGTCGATATAGTGACAATTAATTTATCTATCCACTTTCCAAATATAGTTCCTTCTCTCTGAATATCCCAATGACAAGCAGAGAACGACTACAGGATTTCTTAATGTAGAATTACAAAAAAATATAGGCATAATGACATATATATATATATATATATATATCACTAGCTGATGTCCACGGCTTCGCCCACATGGATGTCGGTTATTATATACTAAAACCTTCGTCGAGAACCACTCTATCCATTGGTGAAAACAGTATGAAAATCGGTGCAGTAGTTGTTGAGTTTATCGCGAATAGACAGACAAACAGACGGGGCGGAGGACTTTTTTTTATAACATGTAGTGATAATAACACACACACACAGTGGAAAGTTTTATTTTGATCTATACTATTATAAGGCATCAATTATTATTATTATGTTAGTATGCGTTTATAAATATTTCCTTTAGTTATAACTCCCGTGTAAAATAATTAAACGCCCACAGACTACGAGTATGTGTGGGCACAGAGCTAACGAGACTATATATAATAATAAGGAAAAGTCGTAAAACCAGGTTAAAATAGTTTCTTCTAGGAAAAGAGGTTTATCAACTTAATATCATGAAAAGATATTAAACTTCAGTATTATGCAGTCAAAAAAATACTGGTAATATAATTGAAGTACTTGCATGCACTGATTACGAGTTTGGAAATAACTAGTACCTATGATTTAAGGATGTGTGGTGGCGTTCTTTAGGTTTTTTCGACACCCATTGGAAGTACCTATCTTTCGGTACTCGGACGAATAAAACAACTATTTACGGAATAACGGTCCTTATTATTACTACACTTAAGCTACGTTTTTATAATATCATATTTATCTCCTAGCTCCCGCTTGACAGCTCAGGAGCCGACACTCTCTACTTTTTTCCTTCTTTTGTAATTGCGTTTTTTGCCGAGCTCGTGGCTAAGCAGTAACAGCCGCACGAGTCGATCCATCAGATTAAGCTACGCTTGCCGGGGTTAGTCCGTGGATAGGTGACCATCTTTACATATCGAGACTCTTTCATGCCTCGAAAAGCACGTTAAGCCGTTGCGCCCGACTAACATTCATAGATCTTTGACGGTCGTTACGGGTCGTCAGAAGCCCGAAAGTCTGACCACCAGTCTTACCAAAGAGTATCGTATTACCCAGTTACTGGGTTGTGGAGGTCAGAAGGCAGACACCATGTAAAATACTGGTATTCAGCTGCATCCGGTTAGACTGGTAGCCGACCCCAACATAGTTGGGGCAAGGCTAGGGAGATTGATTGAATAGCGTCTTTCTCATAATCTTATTAGCTGATTTAGCATAAAGATCGCATACTACAAACCATGGAGGTCTAATAAATTCAAATTTCTGGCTTCAAACAGCGTAGGAATATCTCCCTGTAAAAAATGAATACTGGTTTTTTTTTAGGATTCCTTCTACTCAAAATTTAACTCAATATCTTAATAACTAAAACAGTTGTAGGCCATTGTCGTATCATTTCAATTTTGGTTCCAATTAGTTAGTTAATTGAAAACAAACTTTACGGATTATTGCGGCGACAGACTCCTAATCAAATATTTGATTCGACCTTCGGAGTATTATGTAAATTACTTAGAAAGTCAACCTATTGTCAGATTAGCTTTAGATAATGGTCCATTATTTATGGTTGAAGTAGGTAAATAAGTATTAATTACCCGACGACGGCGAAGCAAAAAGGAGGGTTATGATTTTGACCGGTATGTATATAAGTATGTTCATCTGTTCCCTCATACATACTAAACCACTCATCACTATTTGACAAATGAGGTATCGTTGGAAGCGTTTTGATCATCCGCTGGTTATAGGCTATGTGGCGTCACATTTAAAAATGGCGACCTAAAAATACCATGTTGGGTATCAAATGAAAGGGCTTACCCTTTCATTTGATTTCAAAATGGTATTTTTAGTACATTTTAAAAATATATATTAGGTATAAGCCCAAAAAAATAATAATATTAAAGTGACAGATTACGTGTGACTCCGGATTTTTGATTTGTCTGTCTGTGGTGTCTTGTTTTACGTTTTAAGTTTTTTGGTCTCGGTAGGTATTCATTTAGGAGTCAATTTTTAACAAAGAGATTAGGCAAAGCTCAGATATTGTTTCGGCATTTCTTCTCAGGGATCAGTCAGCTAGGAAATACCTACTGGCGCCATCTAGTTTTAAAATATTGATAAAAAAAATTACGTGTAAAAGTGTCTCCTGTATGACCGCGCGCGGTACACCCGCGTAACAAAAACCATTGTAGTTAATTAGAATGTCCTTGAAGAATTAAAGACCTTTCTTACAGAAATAAACATCATTTCAACATCTATTCATTTATGAGGAATTAATATTACAGCCACTTTTTCCTACGCATGCCTAAAGTCTCATGTAATGCGAGTTTAATTCCAAAAAACCAGACTACGACAAAATCCTAAGAATGTTCTTAACTATTGCTAAATAAAAATGGAACTCAGAACCACAAGCTCAGCAGCCATGCTTTCGACTGTAGTTAGACAAAAGAGCCGGTAGTAATGGCAGAAATATAATGTCTGATACAATATTCTAGTACACCGTTTCTTCATTCACAATTTGTCGTAAAATTATACCTGGAAATTACAAGTTCAGTCTTTGCCTTCATCGAAGCTATTATAGCAATTAAAAACTAATTATCTTTAGTTTATTATCTTACTTTATATTTAACTTTAGTTATATTCCTGCGCGAAGGCTTAATTACCGCCTTTATGCTATATTATCTTCTGTAATGATGTGGGTTTAGATACGACCTAGTTGTATTGTGCAAGAAGGAAAATAGTGACTTTTACAAGTAAACTACAAAGGATTTTACACCGGGTACAAATTGATGGAACAATCCACCTAGCCTATAATCTACATAGCCCTTTTTTTTTTTGAAGTTGGTTAATTTTTAATGACTTCTCCCTTCTCCCGCTCTGAGCGGAGCGGGACGGCGTGTCAGACTTTTACTGACTAAAACCCACCCGTGTTCCTTCAGTTGCCTGTTGCCAAGGGTCCTAATGGTATCCCTTTCGGACTTTCCCGCAACCCTGGCAGGACCTAGCCTTTTCCCAAATATGTTGGGGTTGGTTTCAAATCTAACCGGATGCACCTGCCTATCGGACTTCTTGGTAAGACTGTTTGTCAGACTTTCGGGCATCGACTACCCGTAACGTCTGTCAAAGATATTATCTACAAACGACAGCCCTGACCAACGGCTTAAAGTGCTTTCCGAGGCTCGGAGGGGCTTTTTTATGTAATGGATGGTCACCCATCCACGGACCAACCTCGGCCAGGGTTGCTTAGCCATGCAAATCGACCTGTGCGGCTGTTATTATTTAACCACGAGCTCCACCACATACACATACTACATACGCGAACTTTATACATGAAATGTAAAACAAATTAGCCGACCTATTTATGCAATGCAACATGAAATGTAACACAAAAACTGGTTGAATTTATTTCAATGCGAGTTAAATTTTATGTTACATTTTACCAATCTGTACCCGGCTTTATTTGTATACCTACATTTCATTGGAACACAAAAATACTTATACCAAAAGATAAGCTCACTTCTCCAATGGTGGATATTGTGTGTTAGGAAACAGTTCTTACAAAGAAATAGAAATTTTAACAGCGTAAATCGATCGTCGCTCATGAACGACGATAATGCGCAACGGTATTTTCGCAATGTCGCTCGGGATGCGCGGCGGAGATCTTTTGGTTAATTTTTTGTAAAAGAAGATGGTAGTGTCAAAATTTTGAAAGAGTATGCTAAGATGGTTTGGTCATCTTGAGAGCATGAATGAAAGGCTACTTAAAAAAAGATATTTATAAGGCAGATGCGAGTGGAAACGCAGAAGGACATAAAGTGACCTTGTTAGTAATGTTCTTCAGAAAAGTCAGGTGCGTAGTACTCGCAAACAGCGCGTGTGTATGACCAGATGTATGAACGTAAACGAAGCCAAAGGAGTATGTAAGGATCGTAGCAGGTGGCGTTTTGTAGTTTCTGACTACCCCCATGGGAAGAAGGCTTGAGTTTTTGTATGTGTTTTTATTTAAAAATCAGCTTTTATGACTCCCGTTCTTAATGTAAGTCTAAAAAGTACCTATAGTTTTTATTAAAGATTCAAATGCAGTAACTTAGACGTTTAGGAGTTGCAATTGTCACACATAAATAAACACTACTATGGACGATCAGTACACAATTCTGAGTAGCAAATACCATCCTGTTTAAATACCTTTAGATAACTACATAACACATAACAGCCAGACTGTTCAAACGTAATACAGCCATAATGTTTCTGAATTGCGTTAAACAGAGATGCACTTATACCGAGTGTATAGCACTATCCCGTTTCAGGAACGAATAATGACAGCACTTACATTACGTAGAGGGGTAAACACTTGCCATTTGGAGCCGTTCCAGGGAATTGTTTAGGATATTAGTTCGGTATATTGTGATAATCTGGTATTAGAGTTGTTGTTACATTACTTCATTTTCACTTCTCTTATGGGAATCCGGGATACTGCGTTTTTGAAGCTTTCATTTTAACGGCTTAATACAAAATAATAAAATTATATTGTATGCATACTAGGAGGAGCTCGTGGCTACGAAATAACAGCCGCACGGGTCGATCCCTCAGATTAAGCTACGCTTGCCGGGGTTGGTCCGTGGATGGGTGACCATCTTTACATATCAAGACTCCTCCGTGCCTCGGAAAGCACGTTAAGCCGTTGGTCCCGGCTGTCATTTGTGGATCTTTGACAGTCGTTACGGGTCGTCAGAAGCCCGAAAGTCTGACAACCAGTCTTACCAAGGGGTATCGTATTACCCAGTTACTGGGTTGTGGAGGTCAGATAGGCAGTCGCTTCATGTAAAATACTGGTATTCAGCTGCATCCGGTTAGACTGGAAGCCGACCCCAACGTAGTTGGGAAAAGGCTAGGCAGATGATGATGTATGCATACTATGTATTTTTGAAAATGAGCCCAATAAAAATGGGGTCATAAAACGATTTTCAGAAAAACATTTAGCACACAGACAAGGGGCCGAGTAAAATTAAAAAAAAAGCTAAATAAAATGACTCTTCCTAATCTCAGTCAAAACAAATTCAAATAACAATAGTCACTCAAGTTATTACGGCTTTACATGATCATACATTACGCAAGTAAGCTCATAAAACGCAAACCCGCAATCCGTTGGTAACTCGAAACGGACAGAATAACAGATCGTTCACATTTTACTATATGACGTTTACTTATGAGATGGCTGACTCAGTTTACATGTTACTTAGATGTGGAAGACCTCTGAAAATGGTCGGGAATGGAATTTTTGTAAAGTTTTGAGTAAAGTTGTTTTGGAAAATTTGTTTTACATATGCCTTAGTTGTTAGTGGTTCTTGTTGATTGATCTACCTTTCATAATAAAAATAGCCACGTAGGTATAATAAGCTATCTATTTAAAAAAAAAATTGTTTATTTTTTAATTATTTTCTACTATTAAACAACAGTCTGCCTCGTTGGTCCAGTGGTCGCAAGAGCTATTGCTGAACATCAGGTCCTGGGTTCGATTCCCGGGTCGGACAAACTGTTATTGGATTTTTCCATCTAACAATTCTCAGTAACCCAAAGTCTGAATTTGTGCCCGGATGATGGCAATAGGCTCGCCCACTATTACATGGGACTTAAACATAACTAGCGAAATGGGGGTATACCGACTATAAGTACACATCTGCCTAACCCTTCGAGCAAATACAAGCGTGATGTTATGTTAAGTGTGTTTTCTACTATTAAACAATATGTATATTCTCTACTCTCTACACACGTTGTCTCATCTCTTTTATCCACTTTCTAATCGCGGTTATGCTGGATAAGATTTATTTAGAAACTAGCTGACGCCCGCGGCTCCGCCCGCGTGTATGTCGGTTTTTATATATTAAACCCTTACTCGAGAACCACTCTATCCATTAGTCAAAATAGCATGAAAATCGGTGAAGTAGTTTTTGAGTTTATCGCGAACAGGACGACAGACAGACGCGGCGGAGGACTTTGTTTTATAATATGTAAGGATAAGCATCACCTTTGTACGTATTTTACTATTCCTTTCCTCTTGTCTGTTTAGCTATGTGTACATAAATGGTAAAACAAATAAATATTTGTCTATTCTGCCTGCGTGTAGTACCCACTTTCTTTTTTACAAGCTTTATTTTATTCTGTGTGACATAGAAAACAAGAATCAGCAACCTAAAAAGTAATACGGCATTAGAGTAATAAAGACAGGGCTCTGAAAGCAAAAATCAATCAAGTTCAAGCAAGATTTTATTAGGCTAATGCTATAAAGTTGAGATAATACGAGTATGACACGTGTAGACAAGCTTACTGAAATAAAATTCTTTACATTCACACCCGCAAGGTTATCTCAATGTGTTTGATTCAGACAGTAGACTAATACGTGATATGAGTTTGTATGGGATACTTCTACATAACCACATAAAGAACGAGTGAATAGTAATATAAAAAGAACCGAAATTATATGTACTGAATAAAAGTAATTTTGCACAGGCTGTGGAGAATATAAAAACTGAAGTGCTTCTTACTAAAAAGTTCTGAAATAGCAACCAAAAAATTGAAGGAAATAAATGTAATCGCTTTCATGTTGTAACACTAATCAAATCCAACCCAATGTCGTAACCAGCAAGTTTATAAGATAGTAAGCTGGAGTCTAACCAGATTAATACTTCCACCGTTGTGTACTTAGCCTAGTTCTCAACTTGTGGACTCAACATATTTGTCCCAAGTTTCGGTAACGCAAACGCTCCAAGTAAACGTCTTCGGAAAAAACTTTCCGAATATGACTTATTTTTGTTTGACATGAGTTGTTTGATTCGGGAGTTCTGGGTCCTGTCAATAATAAAACTTGGGCTTAAATATTCTCCGAAAGATTCTCGACCCAGGATTTATTTCCTTTTTAAAAACGGAAAGTTATCTTCCGGCAAAATATGGTTTCTATATCATAGGGCGGCCGCGTACACGACGCACACTGTCCACACGAGCAATCAATATCATCTGCTCGAGTAATTACCGCACCTGCCCGAGCAGCCGTTATCAGTCGCTGCGGAATCTTTCAAATTCAAAGTCAAAGCATTTATTTCAAATAAACCAATTACAGGTACTTTTGAATTATCAAGGGGTGGTTAGTCAAAATGATGAAGCAAGTTGCTCATTCCAAAGCGTTCCAAGGTTCCTATGGAGAAGAACAGAAAAGAAACTCCACGAACACTCTTTTAAATCAAAATGTTGTTACAAATATTGGTTACATCATTCGTGTTGAAATTGTACATGTGAGAACAATGTAAAAAAAGACGTGCACGTTAAAAGCGTCAGTAATTAAAATAATTTTATTTTTATTTTTTTTATTGTTTTTATTTTAATTACTGACGCTTTTAACGTGCACGTCATTTTTTTTTTTCTATGTATCACGTTCGTGAACTATCGCCATCAGTAGAGACTAATGGCGCTCGTTCACGAACATGACACATAGATCAGCATCATTCAGCTCAACCATTTTGAAGGGAACTTAATGATCCAACACACACGCCACCTCCAGTGAGACATTTGAGTGAGCATGACATACTCTCTGCCGCCAGGGCACATTCAAGTCAATGAAAGACATACCTAGTAAATGGTAGCTTTAAAGTAGGTAAGTACATAGTGCTCACACATGTGCTCTCTTAAAAACGGGGGCCAGACGACATGGGCGGAGAGCAGATTAGAGAAGTCAAGAACACTCAGTGTATATTTTGTAATTGCAAAAGCTCGATTGCATGATGGAACTGCTCAAGCAGTTATCAATTTATACATTTTATTATTATATAAGTTAAACATTGGGAAACGACATTATAACATTGGAAACAAAGATTTTGGCGGTTTTGTGTATATCAATGAAAGGATGATTGTGGTAAGCTATGTAGTCGCAAAGGAGCGATCTACTATAACTTATTTAAGCTGCCTGTGTATGTCCGCCCTTAGAGTTACAGACTTGACCTCTTTAGCAAGGGAGGTTGCGAACATTTTTCAAACCCGACCAAGTCCATTTGTTCTGTCCAGTAGGTACTTCGTCGACGAACCGATAGTTTCTTTGCTCGTATTTCGTTCTCGGTATGAAATGGAGTACCATTGCGCGAAGTAATCTCTAAGTTTCAGTACCTACCTATTTTTATTTACCTGTTAGTCGGAGATAAAATTCAAGACGAAAATGTTCTAGAAAATACTGCTTGAGAGTTTTAAGAAAGTTTTAAGGCTTCATCGTAATTATAGCAATTCGAGTTTATGTTATTTGAGCTGGATTAAAGTTAAACGCTAATAAAATTTTGAATGATATTTCCTTTGGGAAATTGGGACCTTTTTTTATTTGCGAATTATTTCGAGGTCTCAGTTTAGTTTGGTTTCTATTCTGATAAAAACTACACAGAAGTATTGACTGCCTATTGGATGGTTCAAAAAACGAAGGTCGTGCCGTTCACATTGACTGACAGACAGCTAAGTGAATTCCGTTGTTCTGTTCTCCAATTTTGTGCGTATCAACAAAAACCGAGAGTTTGGCGCAAAAAATAGAAAAAGTTAGATCAATATTTTTATGAACATTCGGTTCTTTCGCATTCGCTTATTTTGCACTATTATTTATTTTTATTAAAATTAAGTTACTACGGCTGAGCTTGTTGTGTTACTACCTATCCCATAATCATTAATATCGCTTTTATGTTTTCGTGAAAAAAAAAGGTTATTAACAATTTGAATGATCGACTTTCATTCTTACTAGTGTAATGCCCGTTTCCACTAACACTAAGCGAACCTAAATTTCAATCTGCCTAGCCTTTTCCCAACTATGTTGGGGTCCACTTCCAGTCTAACCAGATGCAGCTGAATACCAGTATTTTACACGGAGCAACTGCCTATCTGACCTCCACAATCCAGTTACTGGGTACGATACCAGTCATTGTCAGACTTTTTGGGCTTCTGGCTACCCATAACGACTGTCAAAGATCTATGAATGACAACCGGGAACACCGGCTTAAAGTACTTTCCGCGGCACAGCCCCTCCGTGCCTCTCGTTATGTAATGAATGTGATTATTGCACATTCGATTTTTAAGTCTCAGCGGCGCTTCATCCGAACGTTGACAATCTATTAAGACAAGCGCCGAGAGTTTAGCGCGCTAAGTTAAGTGTTTTTGTTTAGCTTTATATTTATTGCACATTCGATTTTCAAGCCTCGGCGCTTGATCCGAGCGTTGACAATCTAACAAGACAAGCGCCGAGACTTTAGCGCGCTAAGTTAAGCGCTTTTGTTTAGCATTATATTTTGTTCACGTTGCAATAAGAAGCAAGTTATCCTGTATCCGAGCATTTCTATAAAGTCAATTTATAAAGTTATGACAATCTACAACCATAGGTACTCAACACGCGTGTTCATATAAATTCTATACCGAAACCGCTTTCGTCCAAATTGAATATGTTCGTTTCCTAACCCCTACGTAAGGGGTGTTACAGAAATAGATAAACGGCTCCAACACGCATAAACCCACAGATTATTACAAGTACACACGAAAAAGCGACTTTCTGACGTTTTGTCACAGTTTCGGGTAATTTTATGTGTATTTCATCGTGTTTGAAAGTAGTTAATAAACTCTAAACCACATATTAACTGAGCCTATTAAGGGAAAACTTCTTGATTTGGTTCCTAATAAATAATACGACTGTGTAGTGTTTAAATGATAGGCTTTTTCTAGATTAAATATTTATAAAATGGAATTTATTTCAATAAGGCATTGAAATATTTTAAAATGCATGTGCTCGAAAAGAGCGTTTTCCAAGCAGCCAAATTGTGCGGAAAGTGCCACTTTTTCACACTAGTGCTTTTTATTTTTATTTTTTATTTTTAACACCATACCTACATTTGAAACATTTACAAAAAATGATTTTATTAAAAATTATTGTTTCAATTAATTGTATAATATTGCTGTGATACACTAATAGCTTGAGTTTTGAATGCCTCAAGGCGTAATATGGTTGAACTTTGCTTTATTTTTTAACAACTCTATGTAATTACCCATATTAGCAAATAAATTATTTTGAATTTGAATTAATTTGATCATACCTCTCACGCAGTATCGCAATATTTTACATTACCCGGCAATGCAACGCGAGACCTAATTCCAGTTTTAAATAAAGTGCCAACATAATTCTCTGAATTTCTCCATCTCATTTTATTGCGTCCTTGGAGAACGTAGAGCAATCAGACCGGGTTATATTAAAGGTTTCTCAGATAGCTCACTGCTGTAATACTTGGGATAGCTATTTCCGTGATAGCACACAAACTGAGGTTAAACTTAGAGGTGTAAAAAACTTTAAGTTTCATATTAATCTGTGGGTTTGGGTTTTTGTAACTATATTTAGATATAAAAGAATGTCCATGGAGTTTCTTGCTCTTTATTCTCCACAGGAACCTACTACGCGTTGGAATGGGCAACTTGCTTCATTTTTCTAACTCCCCGACTCCTTTGACAATGAAGCCATGAGAACCATAGTGGCCCAATCTAATGGACAAGCCTTTGAAAACAAAAAGAAAACAAAAACAGCATTTTTTAAATCAACTAGCATTCTTCAGATACATACTTTTACTTTTATATTTTAATTCACTTTACTGGAAAAAAATATATTATAAACTTAATATTGTAAAAATTGGTTAGGCCACTATGGTTGTCATGGCCTCATTCAGGTTTGGTTAGAATACTGTTGTTGTTTCCCATTGTAATATCTACATAATCATTACGTGTTTTGCTACTAAAGTATGGATCGACTCCTTTCTTTTAAGGATCCTAAAAAAGGAGACTACATATGTGATCATTTGGGGTGGATAGGAGCACTTGTCGTTACAAGATGGTTTGTCTAAAAGAAAAGTAGTCGACCAGTGTAAACAGGGGTAATTGGAAACTGTAGCACAAATACCAGTCCCAGGATATTTCCCATTTCCGATTACCCTTTGCATTTCTTGTTTACAATTATAACCCTGGCTAACCCTATTGCATATCTTTACAAATCCTACTACCCTCCGTTTCAGCAATTCTCAGGGTGTTTCAAAAGCAATAACTTTGTTTAAGGGCCATTGGCCTGATCGCAAATTACAATCGATTATTTTGTTATCAGTCTAATTTTCACGCCTTTATAAAGCAAAACAAACTCGTACACATTTACACCACTTTTGTTGAACCCGATAATTGTTAGAACCGTTTTAATAAAACATTGGCCGCTCACCGCGCCCACGCAATAAAACACGAACAATTTATCGCTTTCCCTTGTCTAGGGTATACTTTCTTACTATAATACTTACTATTTCTATACTTACCTATTCTTATACCTACTAAGTATTGTGTAGAATAATGGAAAGATTCGTTGAATAAACAGCTCTAAGTTAGGCATAAATGCCACCTCCTCGCCTCCTACCCACATACTCCTTACATAGTTCTTTTGCTCTGTACAGCTCTAAACCTTATTTTGGAAATAAATTAAAAAAAAAAACAAAAACTTTCACCACGGATGTGTGCTTTTATGGATCTTGTGCCTCTCACGCCATGGGTTTGAAATGGAAAAAACGTATTTGAATTTTATATCTGTGCTAATCAAAACGGCAAAACTCTAAAGTTGTGCCCTACGTGTAGTTATTGGATTGTGCCACCCACTCCACACGTGGGCAGTTGAAAAGTACGTGTAGGTAATATCACCGGCATCGGCACCCGTAACTACCTACTAGGAACACGAAAATGCTAATTAGCGGAGAAAATTGTTTTATCAGTTTAAAAAAATCTCGTTTTAAAATTGAATGAAAACTGTTCCATTAACACCTTTTTTGCAAACATGCTTGTAAATGCAAATATTATTTTGACAACCTTCTTCGAGATTAATCGAAATTGCGGTACTGGTCGAATACATACGAGTGCCGGGCGGCAATGTTTTATGAAAATCCATATCTTTCGTGTTTAGCGGCCTAATAAAATATGAAACTCATATCTGTCGTATTATTTAAAAATAGAACGAACTTTTATTTCAACACATGGCAACCAAGGAGGTTACTTATCAAAGATTTTATTTAAATTTCGTATTAGCTTGCAAATAGAGCTGTCTAAAGTAAAGAAGTAAAATTATCGTTGTTCGTCATTTATTCTGGAATTTATAATTAATATACTAAGTTCGAATTTGTGTGCATTATTTGAGAAAATGACTATACAAGCCGCCGCAACCTTGCATTGATGGATTCACGTATGTGTGCCTCGGGTTCGCCTCGGCCCACATTTTTACGGTCGTCCACCAATGCCTCAGTTGCTGGCTGCTACAGTAATATTACTGATTAATTTTTTCCGCTAGTTTAATATTTGTGAATTGAAATATCCGAGAATCTAGTTCACGTAATACATATTCCACTCTTTCTGGGAACTCCTTTATTTATATCTCTAACTACGTTCGAAACTCTCACTGAGCTTTTGATATTTCTCATAATTATGATTACTCGACAGTAGATTTTTTAGGTATACTATGAATGTTACAGTTAATTGGTGGAAATATGAGCTATTTTATGTGCCTTTGATAAAGTTGGGTAATACATTGGAAAATCGTGGAAGTGGCGAACTTTTGGGCGGAAAAAAATTTAATTACTTTCGTGCCAGCAACATGATGTTAAAGAAGAATACATTGGCAGATTTATTGATCTAAGTTTTCTTTAAAACTGTGTGTCCCTTTAGGTTTTCTGTCAATTTTTCTAGAAAAAAAGTCTTTAGATTAAAAAAACACATTTATTTACTCATGTCATCACAATAAATACACGCAATACAATCTTTACAGTTTTCTATATAATCATATTTTATAATAATACCTATCATGCTTCCAGCGATTTATATAATAATATTCATATAAATAAAGAGACATCTACAAATAGTCTTTAATTAATTGTAATCCACTTCATTAAACTAATGTAAATATGGCTATAATATTATATAGTATAGGATATTAAGTGGACATTGATATGGGGATCTAACTTCTAGGATATATTTCGTGGTCGTCAAATATCGCGTTTTCATGTCCATGAAAAAGTAAAATAATGATTCATACATTTGTGTTATCAATTTATCGTTCAAGATGCTGCTTTAAAAATACAGGAAAGAGAACGCCATTTTAAAATTAGAAACACTATATAAAATTATGACGTCATAATGACATTGAAAAATCTAAATGGTGGACCATGAAAATGCGACTCCAAAAGCTTACTTTTAGGCACTAATCATAACACAATATCTAAATTCACTAATATCTAGAAATATTCTCAAAATTTAGGATATTACAAAAATACAGAGAAGAAAGCGACGTAGAATTTCTATGTTTTGATTTTAATATTAATGTTCCCAAAACCCAATGTTGTTAGGATATTCCAAAACATGAAATAAATTCGAATGGAAATGGAGTCGAGTTGTAGGGAAGGGAAGGTCAAACGAAACCCAAGGTCAGGGTCACGACAATTTATTGAGACATTTCGCGGCAATATCACCTTCATAAATATAGGAGTGTATCTTCACTATTCAGTATTATGATTTAGTATTTGACTGAAAATCAAGAGGTACATATTTTAAAAGGTCAAGATTAGTTTTGAGTGTTTGAAAAAAGATCTCTCATTTGTCTTGGTATGTCATAACGTAAAAAATGTTTTTAGGTTTCGCAGTGAAAGAAAGAAAATAACTCATTTTCAGAGTTGATTTTAAATTGAATTAATTAATATAACAGGTTTTTGGTTCATTGTCACCTAATATATTACCAAACAAAATATAAACTATATTCAGATTTAATAACCAGAGCCATTTTTTTTTTTTCTAGAAAAAATTTGGATGTTTTACTAAGTTCTAAATTTTGATTTAATTCGTGACCAGCACAGCATAGCAGTTTTTAGATATTTACCATGTACATACCTTTATTTATTTATTTTTATTGAAAATTCTTTTGCATACACAATGACATTTATATTTAAGACTAAATAGGTATATTCAAAAAGGATCTATCTATTAAATAGATATATAAGATACATTATATTCATGTATAGGGATGTGATCAAAATTTTTCATTTTTTTTCCTATACAAAAATAACTACAATTTTATCTATGTTCCCAAATCCAGTACTATAAATTCCTAATACTTTTAATACTAGGGAAAGTCTTATTTCACAGTTTAACTGCGACATTTGAAAATCCTGTAATCGTTTTCTTTTTCATAATATGGTTTAGCAGTTAAGCTATGAATAAGGTTTTTTAAATAAATGTTTTAGTCATACGAGTTATCGTAGTTTGTGACCATTTACAGAATATTGTGGTCGACTATTATACTTATTTTCTAAAAGAATTCAATTCAATAACGCATTGCCTATTTTTTACAATTCTATTTTTAGCTTTTTTTTATTTAATATCCAAAGCGCCGTCAGTAAATGATGTTCATGAATAAGTTTTGATCAGCAAATATTTTGTAAAAAATGAATTTTCAAAAATACTGTAAAAAGCACTGTTTTGATTAAAAATTGGTCTTTAAGGGGACGTTTTTACAGTTTAGGACGAATATTGCAATAAATACAGGGTTTTATATTAGGCCAGCTGTCCACTAAAGTGTTCTCTAAAAACTTGCATTCTAAATTCGTATAGATTCGTGAAAAAAAATTAGAATACTTTTCATAATATTTCACTGTAATGCCAGCCAGAATCAATGCTGCTAGCAGTTGTTCTGAAACGAAACCAAATAAGTACAAATTATTTTAATAGCTCAGAACCGAGTTTAGCCATTGTGATAATCGAAAATACGATCTCGCAATCGAATTTCGATGTAATTCCCATAGCTATCGACAAACAATGAGAGAATAACATTTTATCTTTATCCACCCTTTTTCGGGAATTACAACCGACAGTTATTATTATACCGGGAGAAAGGTCGACACGTGAAGAAAATCGGTACTTTCGTTGCCTTTTTGCGGGATCCTAAGCCAGATTTTCTTTTTTTTTCGTAACAACTCGAGATGGATGTAATTTGCTTGTAACTTTTTTAGAAGGTCAGGCTTAATGTGTGTCACTTTTTTTAAAGGAAAAATAAAATGCACAACGTCTAAAGTGCTTTTGCGAGTCTCTCTTTTTTACAGCAAACGTTTGCTGCATAAGTAAGATGAGATTCCGATTAAACGAATTTGAACGGTATGTCAGCAAGATATTGAGTCTACGTTTCTTTAAGGTCTGCTGTGAGTAAAACCTGTAAATTTTAATAATCTTAGGTGGCTCTACCTTTGTGACAAAAAAATCACGCTGAACGTTCAGCTACTTAATACTAAACTCACTGAGATTCATTCCTCCGTTGTTTAATAAACAGTGTTCTCCTACATAATTAAGATCTACAAAAGTGTCTTTTATGTGCCTATTTTATTTATATAAATGATTTGACTTTAATCTTTTTGGCGTCGGATAAGATATTTTTGTTTGAAATCGCCATCTCTTATCACAAGGTCGGTCACAATGTTCACTCTGTAAGATTTATTTCTTTATCCAATTTATTTATGATTATTTGATTCTACACTTAAGTGGACAGCGTACCTTATGCTAATTACTCTATATTCATTTTTCCATACCTTTGAATATATTTTTTTACAATGCAGTTTTTTTTAATCATTACCTGCTAGGTATGTACTTTCACGTTGCATACCTACTTTGTAATAGCAGTTTAAAGTCTAAAAGTTCATAAGTAGCCAAAATAGGTTCGTGAAATACCTATTTTGATAGTAGGTATAGAATTTGTACGTGATTTGCCAACGAGACGAAAACAAATGCGTTATTATTAGTTTCATAAGTAGCTTCAAGATTATCTGACAAATTGTGTAAATAAGTCGAGAGACTTCATAGTATATTCAGACTATTTATTTTTAGAACTGTTAGTGTCTGAAACTATTCACGTGTCAGAAGTAGATTAATTAACTTTACTTTATTAAGTAGGTAGGTAGCTGCGTAAAGACTTTGATTGTAAACGGCTACAAAATCCAATACAAAATTCATTAATTTCTGAAGAGAGTTTAGTTCACTCGAAATAAAACATTAATGTATGCCTTGGCCTTGAAACTCGCAGAAACCCTCTTTGGAGGGAAACACAAAATACACAGCACATTACACGGTACATTTGACTAACCGATTTCCGAATTTTCATCTAAAAGCACATTGATACAGATATTATATAACACATTTTCATTATTTCTCTTCTATAAAAATATGATTTCACATAAAATCTCTATTAAAGCCTGTTCCATGCAGTTTTCGTGATCACTTTGTATCGAAACTCGAGACTTTATAAAATTGGGAATGGGAATTTCATTCTTTTGGGAAATGTCAATTGTTTGCTTTGGACACAAGCAGTAAATAACGTTATTCTTTTACAGGTAAAAATAATAGTAAAATGTTGTCCTCAAGTGTTTTTTTAACTGATTTTTCATAATGTCGCGAGTATCGTCACATGTATCACGAACGATAATCAGACATTTAGTACAATTTAAAAGTATCGTTAATAGGTGCACACAAAATATTATTTCTAATACAATCTACAATATAAATGGTGTTTATTGGTATACGTTCAATATCACCCGAGGAACGTTAGAATGGGACAGCCGTATAGACGTGAGACAGCATACTCGTGACGTCAACAACAGATGCTGATTCCCATCGCCAGCAACGTTGGTTCTATGGCACTTACGGCAAGCCTATTGGATCAACAGGTTCAGAAATTTATGTTAGCATTACCTACATGAGGATCATGTAATCTAGCATAAACTACCTAGTTTGTTTTCATACGCTTTGAATAAATAACGCGGAATATGAGGATTCGGAATTTCATGTGAGAATTCCTAGATATTTTTTCCTTCATTTACGGGTCATGTCAGCCGCCACAAGCAATCCACTTTATCCCACTCAATTCATTCCCGGATTACACTTTTAATAATAACACTCTTTATGATATGTATTCTACAATATGTCAGCTGATATGATATATATACATTATATACTGATTAGTGATTATAATCTCAATATTTACAATACAATATAAAAAGCACTAGTAGCTAATAAATATTCGTTGTATCTTAACGATAAAAAAACAGCACATATACCTTGTTAAAGACAACAGAATGATATGAAATTAAAACTACTATCACATACACTAAGTTAATATTTTATGCATAATTTTTTGATATACTATTTAATTTTAAGAAGTAGGTACAGTTATAGACAGCGGTTTGAGCACGGAGTCGAAAAGCAGTGACAGTCAAGCAACGGTACACTGGCGAGCATAAATATCGAACTTCATCTTAATACTACAAAGTTTATTCAAGTTTTATCCTTGAAGATGAGCGATAGTAAATCTAGAAGTTTTATCCCAAAGGTCTGGCCTAAGCCTGGATTCCAACAGTCACAGTGGGATTGTAGTTCTAGTAGAAGTTTTACAAGGTTCTCTTAATGTACCAACACTTTAGAAACAGATAAGAGTTTAGCTTTCATTTTAGAATAATATTCGCAAAGGTTTTTGAAGTATTTTTCTGAAGACAGCTCCTGATCCCAACAATAACACTTTCTACTTTTATAATAATCTTTCTGAATAAATGTTTAATGTAATATAAATGACATGGTCGGTCTATTTCTGCCTAAAATTTCAATAAAAAGAAATCATCACTTTTGATCTAAGATAATGTTATCGTAAAAGCTGCCTTTGACATCTTATAAAAACTTGGTTCGACATTTAGCTCGACAGCGATAAATTGTCCATAGCAATTCAGAAGTAGTATATCTTATCGGTTGCTTCGAAATGTACATGCTTTTTGCCGTGCGGTGGCAGCACGACGAACAACCATCAGGCTGGGCTGCCCTTCCTAGGATTCTTCATTGTCACCACGTCGCAGCTTCTTACTTCATTATTCTTACCATTAGCACTTTTCTCATAGTATTTTCTATTAGCATTGTCATTAACACTTTTGTTTATATATACACTTTTAGGACTGTCAAAGTTTTTGGTAGGACTTTTCACTTCATCGTCTCTGTCACTTGGTTCGTTTATTTCAGGGATTGTGTTTTTGTGTTTGGGGCCGTCTGCTTCCTTGTCTGCCTGAGTGAGCACCTCCTGCACGTGGATGGTCAGCTCGGGGCGGACTACTTGTGTGAAGGGCAGCAGAGCGCCGGCCACGTCCATGGTGTTGTTGATGTTCCTGTGCCATAGCTCTAGCACGACGCTGCGCCGTTGCTACTTGTATCTCGGCGGTCCTAACCAGCCACAGCCGAATACCTAAACAAGAAAATTAAAGTAAATCATTTAGATTTGAGTAAACCTTCTCCTGTCTCCCATAAAAGCTCCGAAGCCTTAAAGATATCAAGTATTTAGTATGTTAATAAAGACTCATCGTAAACCACAAACTGTGTGGTTTACGATAGGTCTTGACTTAGTAAAGGCTAAAAAGTTTATGTTATCTATTTGCATAGGCAATGTGCGTACCACAGGTTCGTACCCAATTTTCTCGAACCCTTTTATCTGTACTAACTTTCAGAATTTTATTATGCAAAGTATACCATATTATAAAACTTATTTACGTCTCAAAACTTTTATACACATTCTTAATAATATGAGTATAACCTTAGTTCTGACTTCATAACGCAAAAATAAATATGGAATCTCTAGTGAATTTACTATCAGTTTATTTAGTAGTTATGTAGGTAAATATAAGTGACTAACGAATTTTGCAGTATTAGTGGAAGTTTCGAGTACAGCACGGATGTTAATTTTGTTGATTACGTACCTCTAACGTATGAATCTCTAATGGTGAAATCTACAAAAGCCATATTTATAATTTGTCATAGTATACCTGAGCCATTACCTGACAAACAGCAAGAGCCAGCAGTAGCAGTAGGAATAAAGCCATCAGTCCCCACACCACTCCGAGCTGAGTGAGCGAGAACACGTACAATGTCCTGTGACACCACTTGTTAGGTTCAAACAGAGTTGGGGCGTAGTCTGGCCACATGATGCCTAGGGTCCAGTAGTTGCCGACGGCAAACCTGTTGGAGATTATGGGTTTAGTAGTGTAGAAGTAAACATGCTTGAAGAGATAGTTGAAAGCATCAGTGTTTTTTCGTTCCAAGATAAAGTGAAAACTTCAGAAACTGATAGGTCTGTGTGTGTGTGTGGTATCTACATCGCCACATGCTAACAACTACTACATACAACACACTGACGTCACACAAAATCTTGCATCGCGCAAGCAGAGTTTACCTTGTTATACAAAAAAATACAAAAACAAAAACAAAAAAATACGGGTCGACTTGAGAACCTCCTCCTTTTTTTTCGTCGGTTAAAAACGTCTCTACAACAATCGTCGGGCCAATTCAAAGTCAAAGTCAAAAAAAATATTTCAGTTTGGCACATAAAAGGCACTTTTGAACGTCAAGAACAGAGAAATAGAACTGATTCTAGTTGTCCGTTCCAAAAGGTAACAGACACAACACCCGTCTGGTCGGAGGATCATCCCTTTTCTATAGAGGATGAGTGAACTTTACACCCTGTTCCTCATATGCCTATTAACATTCCAACAAACGAAGGAGGTTCTAACAACACCGCTGGAAGTGCATAACAGAAAAGAAAGGAAGTCTATACTCAGCAGTGGTTGGAACAAAGCTACATTATGATGATAACAATGATTAATCATTTAAACATAGCTTGAACTCCAATCACTTAATGCAATTTGATCAATATCATTCGTTAAACGTAAGATTACAGCGGCGAATGAATCGGTCGTTAAAGAAAATTACATTCACTGTGAATGTAATTTTCTTGAAAATCTTTCTAAAAATATTGGAATGAAATCATTTCGAACGTCAAATCAGATTCTTCTTTGAAGCCTTGTCTAGATTGTTTGATTTTAAAAATTATCAATCTTAAGAACGTCTTCACCTTATCTGTGATTTGAAAGAGTGGAAACTTTTGGACTTTGTTATAAGGGAAATTAATAGTTAAGCAAATTGACACCATAAGTCAATTTGCCGTGTTATAGCAGTGGACTAGCCATGTTTGTCGAATGACTGTAATCCATAATAATTAACTGTAATCTTAGCTTATTATAATAATTTTATCCTAACTTAAGATTAGATTTATAATTTTTTAACTTAATACGTTCAATGCATTGTTTGTGAATTGACTCAGAGAATAGGTCCGTGTGTATTATATTATTATTAAGTCATAAGTCATTTAAGTCATTTATTCATTTGTTTTATTGTTCTGAAGTCTGTATTTAATTAAAACAGCTTTATAACTGTAAGGAAAGCTTGTAAATTTGTTAATTTAAACGTGAGGCAGTTAAATGTTTTATGGATACGCCATCATTTACATTAAAAGGATCTGAGTTATGAATATCCATAACAACACCTCACAAGCTCGGAAAGATTCTTTTTATCATTTAAAATCTGAGTGCAAAACTGCATTTTATCCGCTAGCGTGGAAAGAGTTTTTAAAATTCGAACCTTTCTATTCAATAATTTTCTTCACCACTGGATCCACTGATAATGCATTATTACTTATTTCATGTCAGTGTGCCAACCTCATTTTTAGAATAACCGCACTGGCTAGCACGAAAAAAATTGCTCAACGCGCTTATTATTGAAGTTTTCAATTAAAAAACCTTTATATATTTTTCTTCTTTATATTCAATTCACTTTACATAATTTTGGTTTGTTTAGCAGAGCAGAGTTAGTGCAAGCGGTACATAATGCGGAATTGAACTTTTTTCCGGAAAAATTGCGCGAAAAGTACATAAAAGCGTACAATATTTGTTGAATGCACCTAGCACCTAGCATTTTCCTCGCTGTAGTGTGATGAAAAGTTGTGTGTTTCGCTCGGCAGCAAAGTTATTGTGCGTCTCGTACCTTTGAAACCCTCGCAACGCTCAGGATTCTATATTTGAATCGCTCGCATCGCTCATGGTTTAATCCTAGAATCCTTCGCTTGCTCAGGTTTCAATACAAGTCCTCGCGCCAAAAAATAACTTTGCAGCCTTGCATAACAAATAACTATTAATTAATAAACTATTAAATAACTATTGATAACGTCCGTTTGTAGTACGACATGATTTTAAACTTCCGTAAAATTCATCGAATTATCTAACAACGAGCTGCGCCCCGCGGTTTCACCCGCGTAAGTCTTGATCCCGTGGGAATATCGGGATAAAATATCCTATAACCTTCTCCAGGTGATGATCTCCCCATGTGCCAAATTTCATACAAATCTGATCAGCCATTTTAGCGTGAACGCGTAATAAACAAACAAACTTACTTTCGCATTTATATTATTAATTAGGATATACTAACTAAACTTCTTTAAACAACATAAATATCCTACCAAAGTAATTTATTCTTGTGACTCAATTTATAGTTTTACGAAGCTTGTTTTAAACCATATTGCCGGATAAATGGGAACAACACAAAAACAATAAAACTATTTGGCAACCTCATTCTCATTCAAAGTTCGTAGCAGAAGAAAACGAACAAAACCAATTTGACAAAATAAATTGCATTTGCAAATTATTCACATTATAAACATATTGTGAACCCCGCAAACTATTCCAAACAAATAACGACATTGTTAACTACACTTGCGAGCAAAAAACGGCCACACTATGACAAGCGACGCTTAGTTTGTGGCTCACCGAATTTGGCTAAATTGTACTGTTACTTTTTGATTAATAAACTTTACTTTACTTTACTTTAATCAAAATGAAGCATGAGAATTGGGCTTTTCAACAATTTTTATAGTAGTCTATATACTCGTATATCATTAACATTTATGTTATGGCACTTACAACAGTTTACATTTACATAAACAGCTAGATAATATTTTAGAAAAGGATTTATTTCGAAGAAAACTTGTTAGACTCCGTCTGAATATGCTTTTACTTAGGTATATAAGTGTTTTCATGAAAACCCTAGAATATTATTTTTGAAAACGCTTTCAGTTCAAAACTCGCGTTGAATATTACCTACGTATATTTTCAAAAAAACCTGCCTAACTTTTCTCTTCGATTAGTTTTTTTTTTTAAAGAATTATTTTCATTTTCCCTCTTGTAAGCCAATGTTTTTGCACGTAAGTGTAGTTCTGTACGGTATGAAATACACTTTTCCAACTGCTATTAAACTACTTTAGCATCAAATAAAGTACCACAAGTGTGCTGTTTCCACAAACGTGAAATTCAGCCATCATTTTAATTTGTTTCTCTAGTATTTTCGTGAGTTCCCGGATACCAGTTCAATTTTAGTAATTTATACCTTTGACTTAAAATTATTGTCAGTATTTAAATTATAGTTTTGCTGATAGCAAATTCTTTTTTTATTTTTTTTGAGTTTGGGATATCGTCCAATTACTTCTTCCGCTCTGGGCGGAGCGGGAGGGCGCGTCAGACTTTTACTGACTAAAACCCACCCGTGTTCCTTCAGTTGGCTGTTGCCAAGCATCTCCTGATTTTTAGTTTTGTTAAAGACTGATCTTATAATTACTCGACAGATTTTATCAGAAGAATTTTGACGTTACGGAATAATTTTTCCTCATACCAAAGTAAAACGTAATGTTCACTATTCAACAATCAGACATGGGCTACATTATCGCGTTGTCGCGAACTATATATACTTCGTGCGCTCTCTATTGCTCAGCGAGACGTCGAGCGGTGTGCGAAAGAGATCGCGCGAAGTTTAGTTCAACAAGCATAACATTTTCAAGACAATAACTTCACTCAGGAGGCATACAACGACCTAGGTCTTCAATATAATAATGCACTGAGAGTGCTGCTGCGGCTGCCCTGGCGTTGTAGTACGTCAGGGATGTTTGCGGATAATAACATTGATTGGTTTTGCCGCTATTATTAGAAAAAGATGTGCATCACCGATGTCACGAGTTCGCGGTAGCACCAACAGTATTCTCAGTGTGTTCACAGATCGGTGGGATTTCCCGATGTGGCGGAGGTGGATGCAGCTCCAAGCTGAATTTTAATTTTATGTTAATCTGTGTCTGTACCTACTAACACTAGATGTTAAGTAAAATTGTTACTAACTCAAGAACTTTGCGTGAAAATAACAGTATAAAAGCGTCTCCAATTTTATCATCAATTTATTTAAAAAATAATTATAGACTTTCAAAGGCCATTTGGTATATCGAACCGATTCGAACCTATTCTAATACTTGGTTTGATAGACCTCACGATAACCCTGGATTTACTAACTACTGGCGTATTGTTGACCGCACCAATTCAGGGCATTTAACAAGGTAAGTACTCACTATAGCTAATATTTCAATTCTTACCAAGCCATCAGAAACATAGTGAGCAAATACGCGAGGATCCTCTCGGGCACGCTGGCTGAGGAGTTGGAGTTCCTTCCGGCGAGCTGGTTGAACAGGAGCCAGCCGAGGCCAATCCCGCCAGCCGCTCCCCCCACTATCAGGTACACTGGGATTCGAGTCTCCGCGGGACAGTCCCGCACGTAGTGGACACCTGGGGAAAATGGGTGAGGTTAGTATAAACTGTTATTTTAACAAATTTTCAGTAGCAAAGGAAAAAGTCGAAAGCTAAAGTCTATTTCAAAAGTATCTTATTAAAATGTCAAATATCATAAAATGTACCCGTGGATGCCAATTTTTTATGCCAGTCACGAGTGATTTAATTGTTTGAATACTTTAACCCGATATTCTAATTTAAAATCACCTTAAAGATGTTTCACGTTTGGTAATTGAGGTAAATTTTATAACCTCCATTTTCGTCGAGAATTTTTTTAACTACAATTTCAAAATTATATTCAAACAATAATTATCGGAAAAATGAGTGAGTTATAAAGTTGTAACCTTCTAAATACAAATGAATGTGCTACTAATTCCTTTTTTCGTAAGAATTTAACCTGGACAGGTTTTGTAAACTTTCATCAGACAGTGTTGGTACAGACAGTAACTTGGATTTGATGATGATGATGATCTGAAATGGATATGAAGCGAAAGACATCGCTGATCCAACACTCTTTCACAACATGGTATAGTGCTATGGGAAAAAAAGGTATTTGCCTCCACTAACAGGATATTCTGGTTGTAATCATTGTCATATTACTAACCTATTGCATGGAGATAACTAACCTATTGCATGGAGTAATACTTTGTTCAAATCTCGGTATAAACACTTTATTAAACTTCTGGCGTTCAGCAACAGGTTCCAAAATAATCAGATTCAGAGTCCTGGTTACCCGTCTTTTCTAATTATAATCCTGTGATAAATCTTGTCGTTTTGACGAATTGACGGACAGTTGACGAATTTACCCTCATTTTAACTTGCCAGCACGAGGCAGATTTAAATATCTACACAATGAGGAAAAATGTCAGAGGTTTGAATTTTTTATGAATTTCGCTTCAGTTTACGGTATAAGAAAATCTTTGTGCATTAAAGTCCTTGGAAGACGGTTCCGTCTAAGGACGATTATTATGCGAAGCGGAAGTGGGTCAAAGTTCACCAGATCCATGCACAAGCAACAACCATTCGATAACGTGACGCCGACCTAATTCCCGTAGCCGGTCCTGCTCAAACCGGATTAAACCAGTACGCACCGGATTTGTAGATCAACGCGCTGATTACCTACACCGTGCCTGACTGTACAAATATTAGTTCAAGAGCGATCGATTACTGTTCAACATCAAATGATCGTTTTACCTCGATTTTATTACCAAATCGAACACGAAAAAAATGGGCTCTTGTTATCATAATTTTGGTGAAGATTTCATCTAAAAATTAGGTTTATGTTTTGATGTAACTGTTTGTAGCAGTTTTTTGTGGCGTGAAGCTAACGGTGTAAAAAGGAAGGGTTACTTTTTTATGTTTTTTTCCTTATGAACATGAAGGGTTATCACAGGGTCAAAGGTTACCCTTTCACAAGATCAACTCAGATCATAATGGAGTCGTGAGACCGCATTTTCACAAAACAGTAAGAAGAAATTGGGAGACGTTGATAAATGTTTGTAGATACGTCGATTTGTTTGAGACAATAACGTATCATAACGTATAATTATGATAAACCAATACCTGATATACCTTTTTCGTTATGACAAAATAACGAATTGCAATTTTTAACGAATAGCAAATAAGTCTTCTGGAAATCCAGCGAATTTATCCAGCTACGCATACATACTTCGTTTTACTATACTTTACTAGCTGATGCCCGCGGCTTCGTCCGCTTAACAAATGATATATTACAACCTTCCTCGAGAACCACTCTATCCATTGGTGAAAACAGCATGAAAATCGGTGCATTATTTTTGAGTTTATCGCGAACAGACAGACAGACAGACGCGGCGGAGGACTTTGTTTCATAATATGTAGTGGTGGAGTTAGTTCTTTTGCCAAGCCAAGCTTTCCTTACCCCATGCTAACACAAAGGTTTATTCAATATAATTACCTTGTCAGGTACCATACCAGTACCGTGTAATAAGCAAGTCTGTTCGCAATTTATTGGAGCGAGTACAATCAAGTGAAACAGCTCAATCAGGTAGTAATTAATTTGAATATTCATGAGCGAATCCACGGGAACGAACTTGTCTAACTTGGAATTTGTGATCAGTAATTGTGATGAGGTGGCCAGTTCGATTCTGAAAATAAAAGGTACTTGGAAGAAACTGCAGATGATCTACACTTAGATTTGTGTTTTTGTTTTATTCATGAATAAACTGCTATATTATCTATATTGCTATAATTATCACTGAGAAATCGAAGTGGCCGCATCCACATCGCCACTTGCGAACTATGCTTCAAAGACCTGACGTCACACAAAAATCCTGACGACACATAAATACTGCATCGCGATTAGAGTTTACCGCGCGATAGACATATATACAAGATCTCGACATCAATCTTTGGGTAGTTGCCCGCCAGACACGACACCCGTCTGGTCGGAGGATCCTCCCTTTTGTATAGAAGATGAGTGCACTTTACACTCTGTTTCTCATACCTCTAAAGAAGCTATAATTTATAAAGATATCGAGAGAAGCCGCTAGTGGAAGCTAGACACTAATAACAATGCAGATTTTCCACTGTCTATCTATCTATCTATTTAGCCTACTTGGGCAAAGGCCTGCCTCTCCCTTTCGCCACACGTTTTCCTCTGCCATTGGGGGCCAATCCATCTGGTAGGAGTTAAGTTAGTCCCTCCATCTTCGTCTAAGTCTGCTGCGACGTCGCCTAGCATTTAATGGAACCCAATCAGCGGCAGATATGTCCGTCCGTGAAATGTTTGGGTCAATTTTTGGTACTTCTTGTGTTTAATATGGCGTATTTTTTTATAATCACTACATATTATAAACCAAAGTCCTCCGCCGCGGCTGTCTGTCAGTCTGTTCGCGATAAACTCAAAATTTACTGCACCGATTTTCATGCCGTTTTCACCAATGGATAGAGTGGTTCTCGAGGAAGTTTTTAGTGTATAACAACCGACACTACATTTTATAAAACAAAGTCCTCCGCCGCATCTGTCTGTCTATCTGTCCGCGATGTTTATATAAAGTAAAACTTAGACATAAATTACAAAATATTGTAACAGGCTAATTTAGGTAATTTTCATCTGTACCAAAAGACATACTCATTTCTACTAAACTTATTGACATTTCAATTATAACAGTATTTTTCGTGATGTCAAAAAAACCTCATTCTATTCAATTCATCAGCCAAGTTATAAATTATACGTCATTTCTTTTACCCTTCAAACCTAGTCAAACTTTGTAACTTCACTCAAATGCTACTTTTCCTTGGCGACCGTCCATTAAAACCTACTTTTAATCAATAAACTTATTTACAAACTTTTTCTCTTAATTTTTTCGGGCGCTATTTTGCGGTGTCAGTCAGTCAGTCTGTAATTTCATTACGGTGGCATCTCGTGAACCGAATTATCAGATTTATGTCAACTTTGGTTTAAGCTTTATCTCGGTGACTGTACACGAGTACTTGTTTCCTAATGACTTTTGATTGGACTATAGAAGAAAGAAAAAGTGTTTTTCTTTTGAAGTTTTTAGGTTCGTGTTGTTTTGACATTTTTGTCGGTCATCGCGCCCTGTAAACTCCCTCTTATAATTTAAATCAAACTGAAATTAATTATTTTCTTAATTAATTTGTGTTGAACAGTCAGCTGTTGATCTGTTGACTAGGTTTCTGAAAAATTATTAATTGGCATAAAAGTCATAATTCCTGTACTTTTTAACTGACTTCAAAAGGAGGAGGTGTTCAATTCGACTGTATGTTTTGTTTGTTACACGATTACTCCGTCAATTATGAATTAATTTTGATGATTCTTTTTTTTATTGGTAGGTCATGCTTCAGAGGTGGTCCCATATTATTATTAACTTTGCGTGCGTATTTTTTGAGTTAGTTTCAATAATAAGTATTTTTTCCACTTAGCCTAAATGGATGATGTTTTAAGTTCCTCTCAGTGTTATTTACGTAGTGGTATTCGAAATTGTGTGGGGTAAGTAACAAAATTAAAAAGTGATTTTACAAAAAAAAAAACATCCAACTTCCAAAAAAAACACTAAAAAGGGAAAAATAACTTTAATTTCGGAAATCGGTGGAATAAAAACGACAATTAAAACTAAAGACACCGACTTCCGAAATTAAAGTTATTTTAAACTTTTAAGTGTTTTTTTAGGAAGTCGGTTTTTTTTTTAAGAATAAGTTCTTTGGTTCAAGTGAAGAGTAAATGTTTGCCCTCATTTTCCCGTGGCAGTCGTAAGGAACCGCAACATTACAACCTTTAGCAAATGGACGCAAATACCAATAAAATTACACCCTTAAAAGAGAGCTCAGACTTCTTCAATCAAACATCAAGTTCCTATCAAATGAGTCACTTTGTCGACAAACTCATACAGACGTCTGAGTATTTCACATTGAGTGTCTTATTAGACAGTTTTCTTCATACATAGCACGAAAAATGCACGATATTCAAACGTTCACAGAAAATTCGGCTATAAGTCGTAATGGCATCGTTTTTCTGTAAAAGGAGATGTTTAGGCACTATTGAGTCGTTATCGTGGTCTCGTTTAGATATAAAACATTCTTATAGGAATATTATAAGAGCACGTACATTTAACATGACGCTGTCTTGATTCAAAAATCAAAAGAATTGTGTCAGAAAGTGTTGTGAATAGACGATTTGTAAACGGCAAGATTACAAAAGTTAGACTACCTTTAAGATCGGCTCACGCTACACAAGTTCATTCATTCATTCATTTATTTATTTATTTGTAGAATACTTGAACAATGACATAGATTTTAGTAAGTTACAGGGTTCAGGTTCGTAATTCATATTCGAATATGTCTGTATACATTATAAAGTCTGACAACTAGTTTAGACTAGTTGTCACACTTTATAATTATGTAGCCAAGGGGTATCGTATTGTTGCGAAAAAGCCCGAAAGGGATACCGGGACCTTGGCAACAGGCAACTGAAGGAACACGGGTGGGTTTTAGTCAGTAAAAGTCTGACATCCCACTCCGCCCAGAGCGGGAGAAGTCATTTGATGATTTCCTACCATAAAAAAGGGGTATCGTATTACCTCGTTACTGAGTTGTGGATGTCAGATAGACGGTCGCTCCATGTAAAATACTGGTATTCAGCTGCATGTGGTTTGAGTGGAAGCCAACCCCAACGTAGTTGGGAAAAGGCTAGGCACATGGTGAATTAGTATACACTAACAGACGCCCAAAACTTACCCATAATCATCATAATAATAGGCAGAGTACCCAGGAAACTCAGGAACACAGTCATGAGTACTGAAACAAAAGGCTTCCATTTAGTCAAACAATGTAGTATCGTTTATTGAATCTTGTTGTTCGTGTATTAAAGCTTGTATCCAATCCAACATGACATGACTAACCGTTCTGTTCGATTCTTTGAAACTTCATGTTCCAGTGTATTGCAGGATGGAAAAAAAACTATGTTTTTTGGCATTTTTGATAAGTAGGTACTATTGAAAGGTTGCTTTTTCAAGCATCAATATGATAGCACACAGCATAGTCATTGCGTAGATGCTGTGCAAATGCCTACATTGGACAAATGCCCAGTTCAAAGACACCAAAATTCGGACAATTTAAAATTCGAATTTATATTTGCTTCGAAAATAAAATAAAGATCACGCGATAAATTGTTTGGTTGTTTAAATTAAAATAACTTCTTTGTATAACATAATAAAGGCTAATCGGTATCCTGTTTCACTATGGAAATCTAAATATTACAGAAAACAAGTAATAAACATTGTAGATCTTTAATAGCAATGAATATAATTGGTAATAGATTGTATTTATCTCAACTTATTATAATTATTTAATTATATTTATTTTTTCCTATTAGTTGGTCGCAAAAGAATCTCAAGCCAGTGATCATTATAACAAATCGAAAAGTAAAAGTGAACAAAATACTTACTTGTTCTATTCATAATCTTAGCCGCTCTGCAGACAAAGTCAACAGTCCCCGAGGCCTCCATATTCGCGTCCTTCAGCTGGTAGGCCACAGAG
This sequence comes from Lithophane leautieri, assembly GCA_949152455.1. Taxonomy (NCBI): domain Eukaryota; kingdom Metazoa; phylum Arthropoda; class Insecta; order Lepidoptera; family Noctuidae; genus Lithophane; species Lithophane leautieri. The sequence continues at coordinate 1,560,592 of OX424469.1, read as the reverse complement.
CCATAGGTGGTGAGGCCCATGCCGAGGCCCAGGCCAGTGCGGTCACTGTACTTGGCCTGCTCGCCGCAGAGGCGACGCTGTTCGTCGCCTGATACCTGGAGAATTGGATAACAGGTAGTACTTTCCAAAAATACATTTGTCATTGAGAACTCGGGAGAAAATCACTCAATTCAATTTATATTGCATATCACATGTTTTTTACAAGATCTCAGTAATAATTAGTTACGCCAAGTGATGTCTTTGAGTACGGCAGTGAGACGTACTTTAACGTGTTCACGTTAGAATATTTAACTGTTAATGTGACTTCTGCCCGAAGGAGTTGTATTTGGGTTTACTCAAATATCGAGCTTTGAACTACAAACTTTAGTGTACTTACTGGCCTTTAAATTCATCATTATACCAACATAAGATATTCACGAAATACCCTTTAGCATGCCCCAGGGTAATAAAAATTGTAAATAAAATTTTGTTCAACTTTGGATATCAGACCTCCATTTCTCCGCGTGTTTACCGTAGATACGTAATATCGCTAAAAGGATTTGATGGATTGCCCAGTTACTGTATCCAAAAATAAATCTTCTTCTTTGCCTCTTGACCGTAATAAACAAACAAACTCTTGACAAACTCTTTGTATAAAAGGACTATAAATTTTGAAGGAAAGCGTGATTTGAAAACATTCTAAATCTAGTCACAATTGCATCTCAGCGAAAATCAATGTCCAAAACTTTTCATCATCTCTTGCCCTTGTCTCATGTTACTTGGGGTCAATGTCAAAAACTTTTGGTAGCAAAAAAAGTAAATTAAAGGTATTTTTGTCAGAGTGAGACTAAGATGTGATACTAAGAAGAATATGAACTTTTTTTTAAATACGGGAATTGCTGACACACTTGTAGCAATTCGTAGCAGTGTCGTAGACCCTCTACAACAGCTACGTGGCTACGCCGTAGCACAGAGAGCATCAATTTGTTAGAAACCCGAATCAGTCTGCTTTGACTGATTATTAAAATAGCTTATATGCTTTATGAACCATTTTTAATTAATAAAGCTTAGCTTAGCAAGTTGAACACTTAATTATAATGTAGATTTACTTTAAATATCAATCTTAATTAGTAGCGCAGTTAATGTAAGTACATAAATACTGTTTGTTGCATGTTCGAAGCAGTTTTCGTTGCATGCAAAGTATTGTTATGCAAATATGTGGTTGGAAACACTTAAAATTGTAACACCATTATTGGTCGTTCACCTTCCGGTTTTTTGTGAATTTTACAGGCTTTTGTAATAAATAAAGCCCGGAACATAAATATTTTTACTAGCCTCTTGCACTTTGGACGTTCTTAAAAATTAGTAAATGAAACTGGCTCACGATCAATAGTGAAAATTTTTCCCGTTTTTACTAACACCTGCACGCGTAGGATGACCACCGTAGAAATGGGTTTTGTCGACGGAAGAGTAGACAAAATGACAGATAAACAATCGCAATCTGTCAGTTTGTCTATTCTTCCGTCGACAAAACCCGTTTCGACAGTGGTCATGCTACGCGTGCAGGTGACACTCAAATGAATGCCTAAATAAAAGCAAGCTGATGGATTTTAACGTAACGAAGATTGAAAATCCAATAGCGCTTTTGTGTGTGGTCATTATTGTGAGCAATTGTGCATAGCCTTTACGTACGTCCAGCGCATGCGCACCCAGACAGTACCACAACATGAGGTATTCCCCTATAGTTCATACCAAAGCAATAATAAAACCAGTTATAATTCCGTCTTTTAAACTGCATACTATAAAATCTGTTCATAACACATCAAACTCTTCACACATCAATATAACTCAGTTTTACGCTTTTAACATAAACGCGAGCTTTGAAAAGCTTCCCTATTCTTGATATTACTCGTTGAACGCACTTTTGTGATTTTATAGAAATATTTCAGTCTTCCATGACTGAACGTAAATGTTATGAGATGGAAATGAAACTGTTTATTTTATGAGTTAGAGTTCAGTTTTACGGTAAGTAATAAGAATTATCATCAGATCTGGAGTGTCGCTTATTGAAAATTCCTTCACTGTAAAATCCTTTTAGTATTCATCAATTGACCCATGAATTGTTGGCCCTAAAGTCAGCATTCAAAATCAAAATCAAAATATTTTATTTCACATAAGCCTACATGGGCACTTATGAAACATCAGAAGCTAGGTGCACGGTTCCGATTGGTCGTTTCCATTAAAATGTATCTTACGCCTGTTAGTTTATCAATGGATCGCATTATAAAGCTTTGCACATCTTTGATTGATATGAGACAGTTTGTAACATAAAGTGTTAATTTTGCCTTGAAAAACATGTAAGTTCGCCCCCTACTACGTATGTTAAAGTTAATTGTCGAAATGTGAATATACTAAGGTACTGCCTCCGGGGAAAACAGGAGTAATGTCATGGCTTAATATCATGTAATCAGTCCATAATTATTATTTTGCTGAGTAAACACCAGGGGGCCTAAAAAAGCCACATTAGCAATTCCTCTAAAAGCAATCAATTTCCTGAATTTTCAGCTGTCATTAGCAATTCCTCTAATTTGACACAAAAGCAATTCATAATTTGTGTGGACCACTTTACGAATCTCCATAGAAAACTGTCAAACAGATGAATAATTTCGTAATATGAATCGCACGCAGATCATATTATGAATTGTCAGTTAGTGACATTTTAGGGTGATTCATAATATTTTCCTATTGTGATTCTGCCAAAGTGGCTGTTTTAAGCCCCCTCGTCCTTCTCTATCATAACACCTTATTGGTTTATATACCGACCTAGCCTAATTGACCGACATTCTGATGAGCCCTGAAGAAGGTCTTGTCAACTAAACTAACTCTACTTACTTGCAGCACAAAGCATTAAGTGCATTTAGCGCTAAAAAAACATTAAATACATTTAGCGAATTTAAGACATCGTTCGGTTACCTTCAATCGTTTGAAGATGACGAAATGATGATTTGAACATTGAGGTTCAATATTTAAACTAGAGCAGACACCGCGACCTAAATTTTTGCGCAACGTGTTGTTGTCCAGGACAGAAAACATCCCAATCTGCTTGATTAAATGACATTTATTTATTATTATTACTCTCCCTCATAGTAATTAAATGGCATGTAATTTTTGTATTTTTTTATTTTTATTGTAAAATCTTTAATATTTGACACAATGTAAAAATTGTTATGAATAAATGAAATGATTAATTATAGGCAGTTGCCACATTTGCCATCCGCGGGACACATCTTTAGTTACTCAATACTCAATACTTTATTGCATTCATTCCACATGTAGGTATTCTTAGGTGGTAAACTTATAATTAGATCATATGGACCCTGTCGGGCACAGCAAAATAAGTGAGTTAGGAGAGAGGAAGCATTTGTTAATTATATAACATTACTTATCAAACTACTATATTATAACGAAGATGTAGGTATTTTCTGAGATAAATCACAAAATCGCTTTAATACAAAATATAAACAGGTGAGATGAGGTGAGGTGTGGGGTCATTGAGTGATGTAATAATAATATAAGTAATAAGTTCGAGTGTTTAGGTTATGACTTTATAAGTGTATCATTATGATATTTGCTTACTGAATAGTAGCTTTTATTTAGCAAAAATTGTCTGAGTTTTTTTTTTATATGTTGATTTTCTCTTCTTTTTTTATTAGCGCAGGTAGTTTATTGTATAATTTGATGGACATTACATAGGGACTTGTAGAGTGCATTTTTAACCGAAAACTTGGTATGTTTAGCCTAGATCGGTGTCTGAGTAGGAAGCGTGCTTGAATGTCTTCACGTTTTGAATAAAACTCTTGATGTTTCCGGACAAATTTGCATGTTTCTAAAATGTATATACAGGGAAGGGTTAAAATATTATGTTTTTGAAAGAAAGGTTTGCAACTATCTGTTTGCTCAATGTTTACCAGAATTCTAACCAATTTATTTTGCATGGTGAAAAGTCTTTGTGCATCTGTGCTGTTTCCCCAAAGGGTGACACCATAGCTGAGCCATGCATAGGCATAAGCATAATAGGTGGTGAGAGCTGCTTGCAAATGGGGGACGTAAGAGAATTTGGCAATTTTTGAGTGAGTTTTCTGTGTGTGATTTCCAGTTTATATGTGTGTCTATAACTAATCCGAGTAAGGTAAATTCCTTAACGGTTTCTAATTTTGAGTCGTTGAAAATAATATCCAAAGTTAAAGGTGCTTTTTGGTAAGGGTGGAAAGTTATTAATTTGGTTTTGGAGTAGTTTGTCTCGAGGTTATGTTCGTTCATCCAGTTGCATGTTTTCGTAAGTATAGAATTGAGAGTTTCTTCTATACTTTCGTTTTTTTGGCATGAGACTAATATTGATATATCATCCGCGAATAAAACACCTCAATTGGAACCTCAATGGATCCGAAGGATGTTTTAAATACCATTAGTGTTAAATGAATTCAGTGATTTGTGGTGCAGATGCAGGCCCACCTGCAGCTTAGACTAAACTGAATAATAATGATTGTTCATAATTACCTGACTTACAGAGCTCGAGGCTCGTCGGGAGCCAGTGTCGGAGGGAATACCGGCTCCGGTCTGCCTGCCAGCCACCGATGCCCTGTAGGGGGACACGCTTCTTCCACGGGCACCTGAACAAACATACGAGACTTAAAATGATACGTGCGAGGAACAATAATTTGACATAGGTAGTGGCGATCATGCCAACTTTTAGAAATCATTTCGGGGGTGAATAATGTAGAGGACGAAATAAAATCTACCTACTTTTAAAAATATTTAAAAAAATGACATCGTCACAAAATTATAAGTTTTTATTCGTTTCTTTATAGATGAGAAGATGTTAAGAAAATCTCATTTGTTTGTCTACAAAAGTCAATTGTTTTGATCGGAGAGACTTATATAAATGTAACAACTACGACTAAAAAGGTATAAACAAGACACCACAGACAGAATAATTAAAAATCCGGAGTCACACGTTTTAGGGCATAAATCAAACAGATTACGTGTGACTCCGGATTTTTAATTTGTCTGTCTGTGGTGTCTTGTTCATACCTTTTTAGTCGTAGTTGGGTTTTAGTTTTTATTACAATTTTTTTTTTTTATTCTTTTGGGGTGATAATATATATATTTTTGAAATGTGCTCATTAAGCCCTTTCATTTGATACCCAACATGGTACGATTAAACATTTTTTTATTTAGTTCCTCACTTTATGTCCTCTAGAGGGCGCCATTTTTAATTTAATGTGACGCCACATAGCCTATAACCAGCGGACGATCAAGACGTTTCCAACGGTACCTCATTTGTCAAATTGTGATGAGCGGTTTAAAATATAGGAAGGAACAGATGAACATACATACATACATACCGGTCAAAACCATAACCCTGCTTTTTTCTTCGCCGAAGTCGGGAAAAAATAATTTGAATTTAACTATTAAAGAACATCTCTTCTGGTTATGTAAATATACAAATGCTAGGAGCGGGATTGGCTTGTAGACTCCTAAAATAGGCTCTCAATTCAAGTCACGACAAGCTGTCAAAATAGAGATTATTCCGAGAATTCCGTAAAGCCACTTAATTTAAATACGACTAGGATTTGGGGTGTTATAATTCTAATAGGGCTGCCATCAGTTTGTACCTCTATTTTGTGTCGTAAATATTTTGTCGCCCTATTAATTGTGTTAATTGAGAGATTTGCATCGGACTTGTCGCAAAGGTGCAATTAATAAATGTACTTACCCGCGGTCTGACTGTCCTCGCTCGGTCGACGTTCTCGTGAAACCAATGGCTCTTGAAATGTCAGTGTCAAGCTTCCCCGCGGGCTCACCCTATTTACTTCCGCCGTCCCTTCACCCGTCACTAAGCTACCCCGCGCACTTCTCTCTGATGGCGCAATACTTCCCCGAGGACTCCTTTGCGAATCAGGAATCAACGAACCCCTTGGACTCCTGTTCATTTCCGGCATTTCTTTTTTCAAAGGAGCTTCTACAGTGCCTCTTGGACTTGTCCGTGGACTCGGGCCCAAATCTTTTTGACTTCGAGCCGGATCAATTTGAATACATGCTACGGAATGACGTGGACTTCGACCAATATCTGGCACCAAGGAGTTTCGTGGCTGATTCCATGACGTACCCTCGGGAACCAAACTTCGCCGTGGACTCCTGGCGTTAGCGTCTGGTGTAATACTGTTTCTTGGACTTCGGTTGAAGTCTTGTGGATTCAAGCTTAGTCTCGATCCGTAGTTCATGTCAACTGCTAAGTTGTTTCTTGATGGTCCTAGAGTGTTTCTGTTCTGAGGTACCGTATCTGGTGTTATAGAGTTCCTGGCTGATCGGGCTTCGGGGACCAGAGAGTGTCGTGGACTGCGGTGGTAGCCACCATCGAGTGCAGCGTCTGGCGCAAGGCTTGCTCGTGGGCTTCTCTGCGGAGGAGGGGTTGGCTCCATTTCGTCATCAGTTTCTGTGGCTGCTAACGAGGCTCTTCGAGATGGTTGTGCTGATGTTCTTGGGGACCTCGCTTGCGGTGATGTGGCAGCACTCCTGGAAGCGCGCCGTCGCCTCGACGATGACGTTCTGTGAAGCATTTTGACGTCTTGTCACATCCAACTGCAGCTCGCTACTCTGCCTCGCGCGTCCGGTCCATCATTTCATCTGAAACAAAATACTGAATTTAGTAACTTCTCAATCGGGTTTAGGCATTTAGTATTCTTTACGCTTTTCCAAAATGTACAACAATAATCCGACTGTAAAGCCGCAGTTTCAACTTCTTTGTTTACAGTCTCCGGTCATGAATCATAATGCTGTTTAAGTAAAGTAAGCTGTGAAGTATTATCGCTTCTAATTTATCATGGAGCCTGGTTAGTGTGGTATTTCGCTTGTCATACAAAGGTCAAATGATATTTATTTCTGCTTCCAACATTTCGTCTTAATGTAGCTCTGAAGTAATTATGATGATTCATAACGAAATTAGGCCTGTTGTTTCTTTGTGGTACACGGAAAATACATCAATTAATTAAGTATTTTGGGTGGTATAAGAACAGTGTTATGTATGCCAGATTTTACCTGAGTAATATTTCACCAAGTAATATATTTAATTTTAATAGTAATTGGCCGCTACTGTATATTTTTAATGTATGTTGATTTATGAAGTAAATTAATTTTTGTAATACGTTCTATAGCTATCACAAATAGCAACATAATGGTGGAACTTATTTCAGCAAAAGTATTATGACAATAAAGTACGACTTATAAGACTTTGCATCGCTACACCAACCGACCGACATTATGTAAATTCAGCGATAAAGTAACTAGGTACTTATATTCAGACCCGTAGGTACCCGAATTTCAGAGTACATACAAAACACTTTCCTGTAAGCATCACTCAACCCGTAACAGTCCAATTACGCAATCGGATTGCTCGGACTAACCCTGTCACTAACTTCTCAGAAACTACCAACAATTCCGGCCCGGTCACTTTAATACCAACTAAATGTATCATTATTACTTTGTTATGACGTCAGAGTTATGCAACCTCCCAGGCGGGCTACAAAGGACAAATCCTAGACAGTTTAGAGGCTGTCAGGGCATTATCTTGGCCAGATAAGCTATTGGAGATTTGATGGAGCATTGTTGTGGCTGCGTTATGAATATTATAATACCTTCGATTTGTATGGGGTTTTGTGAGGTTGAGAGCAGCTATACCTAATTAAATAACTGCTCCAAAAACCTAAAAATCTAATCCTGATAGCTATCAGATTTTCTAACTGAAACAGAAACAGTTTCAACATTCTGTCTATAAATTGTTAATATATGCACCGCAGCACGTGCCAAAAAGGGAGCTTGCAAACCGCAGCACAGTTTGACTGCGTAGTATTTCGACTGCACCGGTGCGGTGGGCCTACCCACGACCGCGCGGAGTCAACGTGACGTAAATTCGAACGATTTCAAAAATGAAAATAAACGTTTTGCACATGATATTCCGTTTTAAGCTTTTATTTACTTATTTTTATTAATTTTTTTATATTAATTAATTTTCATTATGTAGAAGATGGCAAGGTTAAAGGTCTGTACTACACGCTTAAGAAGAAATAGTGTCGGTCTTTTCTCCATACAAAAAGTGTCGAGATTCGGCTCTCGTCTATTTCCTCCTCCAATATTAGACCAATTTGAAAGATATTTTGGTAGTCAAATTTGTACAATAGGACTCTGATGACAGCGGTCTAAGCAAGAAAATGTTGAGCATTTTTTGAGGGTTCTAGTGCTTCTACAGATGTTCCATCTACGAGTAACTATCATCAAATCGGAAAACATAGGGGCATAGAAGTAGTTGATATTTATTTTACTGTAAGACATCATTGCTCTAAGTTCATAAACCAGAGAGAAAACAGGCGAGAACGTTTGTATGGAGAGGGGACCGACCCTATTTCCTCTTAAATATGACCACACATTCCTGATAGACACTCTAGAATAAATTGTATTTTCAATTCAAAAATCGTTCGAATAAACATCACGTTTATGTCTCGCGTTCGTGCGAGGGCCTCAGTTCGGCTGTCGCTTTGGACAGTTGATTTTAATTGTATTATTTTGTGGTTTGTTTAACTTGAAAGTTAAACTGTGTAGAGGCAAAACTAGTTTAGTTTCGGTTTAAATGTATGTAAACTAGCTTTGTGCGGAGAAATGTCGTGCTTTGTTTTTTTGATTTCCGTAGTTGTCAAATATAGTCCTTCATGTTTACAATTCCATCAAACAGTCACAGTGGTATGTCATGAATTCCAACTGAATAATACATACAGGATGTATTTTAAACAAATTCAAACTAGCATAAGTACGATTGCCAAAATACGATTTTAAGCATGATGGCTCTCAATGGAGTAGTGATAGACGAAACTTGCGGCTACTGGCTAATCTTTTACACTCGTGCTATAGACGAGTTTTTTGTTTAATTCTGCTGATACGATACAAGAAATAATAGATAGAAACAGAAATTATATTAACGAAATGTTTACAAATTGTGGTCTAGAGTTAAAATTCAAAATCGAATCGTAAAGATCTTGTTTTCGGTTCCAAGAACACCTGCGTTCTGCTTCATCTTTTAACAAAAACGGTCGTTTATAACAAATTGCCAAAGGAGCTAAAAAAAAAAATGTTAATTTATTTAAGCAACAATTAAACACTATGCTATGTCAAAAATGTTATTATAGTGTCTCAGATTTTTTAACAGATAAATTCTGACATTATGTATTGTATTAACATTTTTAATTTTATCTAAATCTATTTTTTATTTCTTATTATTCTAATTTGACTTCATGACAGAATTGTACACTATTGATTATTTATAATATTAATTAATTTCTGACTGAAGCATTTATGGATACATGGATTTTTTATTATTTTTTTTATTTTTTATTATTAATTAATTTGTTATTTACTGTTGACATTTTTAAATTTGTTATTGTTTGCTAAATTCACTTTAAATTAATGATATTGACTTGAAACTAATTATTAGCAATAATAACTAAGTATTCATATTTGCACGCCATAGCATATGGCAAACATGTCTGAACCTGTATTTCTTTCGTTATGTCATCCTGCATGCACGTTTTTATTCTTGTATGTGTACACATGTTTGGGCAAGTAAATATATCTTTCTCTTTATCTATTTATCAGTTTCAAGAAATAATGTCGAAAATTAAATTCTAGTAACACAAAACACGACAAAGTGATATGGAATCTTTGGGTGCAAATAATTCCTAGCAATTTCGTTACTGACTTTCCGATGGCCATTTCAATATTGTTCAGGTCGTCACATTCTTTTCGGTAGTATTTTGTTGAAAAGCAAAGTCGACCGGAAGTATTTTTTTTAGTTTATGTTTATTTATAAAAAATTCAAGACCTACTCAGAATCCTAGAGTTACATAATGATACTCATTCGATTTCACTGGTCGGCTGTGTCAACCTGCAAAAGTGTGTAGCAAGCCCGTGCGTGTCCAAGTTGGCCATTTGAATTCGAATTCGATTTTTTATATTTTTGAAAACTAAAGCCGACTGCAATTAGTTTATGTACTTCCATTTTGGCACCCAGCTGTTCTGTGTAATGGTATCATGCCTAAAAGATAAATAAATGATTGTATTACATAGTATTTGCGAAGGAGGGACCTTCTTCTCGATTTTCACGCAATCCGACAAATTGAAACGTGGGTCCCTGAAATATTGACCGTATTTGGCTCGAGCCGAAACGCTTTCACTTAGATTTATTAACAGTTTGCCGGTTTTTTTCTATCTCCAAAGCTCTATTGTTCTTTAATTTGAGAAATTGCTCGACTTGAAAACTGTTTTGTACAGATTACTTGACTTACGTAAGTTTCTTTGGAACTTTTTTTGGCTGAAGCTTAGCCTGAAATATTAGGCTTTTACACGCTAAACAATTTTGTGGAAAAATGTAGGATACAAATAGGTACAATTTCGTTTCCGAAAAGATAAGTATTTACGGCATAGGCTACATTATCGTTATATATTGTAATTGAAACATATACATTATTCTTGTTTGCGACTCTAATATTATATTTGTAAATAGCTTCTGCCCGCAACTTCGTTCTCGTGGAAATCGATAAAATATAGCCCATTTTACTCGCTAATAGTTTAGCTTACAGTAGGTGAAAGAATTTTTAAATTCGGCTTCGTTTATCCATTCCAAACAAACATGCAAAAAATCATCATTTCTCTGTATAATATTAGTTTAGATGTGATATGAATTGTTATTATTCAACTCTTTTTTTTCATATTTACTCATGATAAAACAGAATGACTGTATTCTTCTATGCCAATTTGTCTTAAATGTACTAAAATACTCTCTAGTATTTACTATTTCATTTACTCTTCTAGTCTAAACACAGAATATATAAACAAAACCTGTCAATCACGAACTTAATGTCGACAAAAACTTGTACAGCTCAGACTAATATCTGTTCCAACTCCGAACACACCCTGACAATGACAAACTGACGTACCTTACTATTTTCTTTGAACTCCCACTCGTGACGCAAAGGCGAAAAACTTTTCGCCGTAACTTGAAAGTTAAAATGGCGGCCGTACATCCGTCTGACACGATTTCCCGGGAAACACGCCGGAAATTGCGAAACCGTGCTCTGACTTAGGAACACACTTTGGTGATATTTGATGTGTAAAGTATACGTATATTTTTAAAGACAATGATTTACATCGCTTCATTAAATTAGTCTCAAGTTTAAATGAAAATATCATTATACCTAGCTCCAACCCACCAAACACCACCAAGCTCGCTAACAGCAGTGATATCCTAGTCGTGTGACCGTCAGACTGCCAAGTCATAGGTCTCGAGTTCGAACCCAAGCCACGCACCTCTGACCTTTCGGATTCATGTGCATATTGAATAAGTATCACTCTTGCTTCAAAAACGGTGAAGGAAAACATCGTGAGGATTTGCCTGAGTGATATTTCTCGACGGCATTTGAAGCCAAGTCAGAGGCGGGTGGCATAAAAACTCTGACACCAGTTTAACCATTAACTATGCGAAAAAGAAAGACCAAACTCCGAGGATCAATACAACTTCGTAAAAAGATATGTCTTTTATACAGTGCTTACAGTAGCATAAAATGTCATGTTTGATCAATAATGGGGGCAAACAGTAATTTTGATAGAGTAAATCAAAACAAAACAGTCAGTTTTTTCTGGATTAATTGTGTACACTGGTTTTTACAGCAGTTCATGCTTATATGCTTAGTAAATAAATTAAAGTCGCTTTTCGTATCTGCCTGTGTGACCGCAGAAGATATGGTTCCCACCATCATTTATATTATAATGTAATATTATATCATAACATTTTTTTTTTTGTTATTTACTTTCCGGAAGGTTTCTAATCATAATCCAAGAATAATATTAAACTTACTTATAAGGAAATGTGGATGTTTTTGCTAGTCGCAAACACCGTGCGAAGTAGGGGCGGGTCGCTAGTAGTATATAATGTATTAATGTTATCCTGAAAATATTTAAATATACTTATTTAAATAGGAAAATCTTGAATTCCTGAAACGTGAAATAGTTAATTCCGGTCTTTCAACCAAAGTAATCATTAAAGCATTTTTCGAAATGTTGACTGAAGCCATTAGAGAACGAAATGAGGCACAATAAGTATCTGGTAGACATTATAGACTCTTGAACAAAATGTGGTATATTTTAGCAAGCAGGTACTTTATTTTGCCGGACAAGTTTATAGAGAGTAGCCGTGTTTCCTTGTGGTTCCCAGAAAATAATAAGATGTCTACTCCTGATTTGATACTCGTACATACATGTCTACACATAAACTCACGCTTACCCCTGACCGCCGCGCAGCCACCTTGAGTTGATGATTGGCGACAATGCCACCAAAGAATGACGTCAAAAGGATGGGTTAAAAACTTGAAATTGTCCGTCTAGTTTGGTAATTATGGATAACTACAATGTTTTTACAATAATACGAATATAGACAAAACTGCTATTTTTTTAAAACTTCATGAACGTACTTACGAGAACATTTCCCGTCTTTTTTATCATTCAGTTCGTTTTATTTGGTTCAGTTACATTTCATTACACTGATAAAGCTCTTATGAACCTTTCGATTGATACTCGGCGGTATTCGGGATATTCTATTGTCAAGTTTCGTGTCGAACGTGCGACATATTGGATTCGTGACGTCGCGTCGCGACGTCGTTCAAAGTAATACAAATCAATGTCACGTCACACGTCCAAAGCGAAAGTACAAAAATGCTTTCTCTTTTGTAACATTTCATGCCCGATTCCTGGTACTAACAGACCAATACTTATAAAAACCTAATGAGTTTTCACCAATATTGAAATACATTTCATAGAAGAACATTCTTTAATCTTTTAATAAGGTTACTTTTAGTTTTAGCAAAGAAGGTCAATCAAACATTCAGAGCGGGGGAAAATTCCAAGACCTGAGTACTATGACATAGTCAAGAGCGGAGTGATGGCAAAACGACCGAGCAGTGCAGGACTAAAGTCGACTGACCGCTGTTAAGAAGGTTGTGGACGGCAGAGCTTTGCCATGTTAGCTGCGCGGTTCGTGCGTACTGTGGCCGTGGACGATCCTACCACAAATAGAAGTTACGTCCACTCAGCTTAGCTGAGGGCCGCTGTGGAGCGATGCCTTTAAAGAAGCGTGGACACAATGGTAGGATAAGAAGTAATCTTGTATTTTCACCATCTTATTGTAGCTTTTTCGGAAGAATAGCCCTAGTTGATGTTAATCTATTACTAGGGATTATAGGATGTGCGTGCGAGAGAAACTATAATGAGAAACAGTGTGCCTTGAGAATAGAGGTCCGTGTGTTAGTCCACTTCTTAGACTACGAATGTGAGTGAATAACTTCAAAAATAAATCGATAGTAAACATCATAATAATTATTCCGGCACAGACTAAACGCTATTTTAGTATAACTATTTTATGATTTTTTTGTATGTATTAAATAGAGAGATGTATATTTTTGTGTACTACTAAATCTAATTTCAGCTCCGCTACCTCGTCATGGCGTATAGGTACGTGTGTTAAAATTTCGCTTTTATAACCCTTTTACTTCCAAATTTTCTTGCATAGCTAAGTCACACAGCATTAGTGTATAACCTACCTCATCACATAAAACTGAGAGAATATCCCTGATTCTATTGGGTCATGAATGAATAATTAAATAACTACCTTCTCGCATCCTTTTTCCACTCGTTTCCAACAAATGACATTTTATTCACTTCATTTTGTCGCTAATATTCTTTAAGCGAGCTAGGGACCGCTTTATTTTTTATTTATATTGTTGAACGTCTTTTACTTAGCTCGTCATCAATCGTTTATCATCCACGGAGAAAATTGTACTTTATTTTTTTCCTCGCGTTTTTCGTTATAATTTGAAATAAGGTTTATCATGTCTTTGTCTTTTTCTGTTTTTTTTTGCAGAAACTTTTTTCAAGAAACTAGGTTTGTACCTAATAAAGAAAGCTATGTCTTCTTTGATCTGCGGGTTGGTTAGGTTCTTTGGAAATTGGGAGAGAAACTATTCCAGAAGACTGTTTTTCAAATTATCAGTGGATGGTTTTATACAAGCATTAACCAGTTACTGTGTTGTGGAGGTCAAATAGGCAGTCGCTCCATGTAAAAAACTGGTATTCAGCTGCATCCGGTTAGACTGGAAGCTCACCCCAACATAGTTGGGAAAAGGCTGGGCAGATTTATTGATTTTGGTTTTACAGAAGCAGTTCATAAATCCCTAATACCTCCTTTTCTTGCAACATTACTAGTTGCGTATAACTCGTTACCTGCTATATAGAACACAAAGTATTTATATAAGCACGCATGACCGACGTATGCGATCAACATCAGCGTAAGAGGAATTCAGGCCTTAGATCGATCGAACGTTTATTTGGTGCACAAAATAAAAAAGCACGTTTAAATAAAAACGAATTACATGAATAGCAGGAAATAGTTACAAGGTGCCAATTTACAAAAAACATGGTGCCAATTGACACCATTGGCTAGGCTATGACATATTTTAAAATATTGATCATCATCTTGTCAGCACCATATTTATTTTTATTTTTATTTATTCATAATCAAGTAACAATAGACTCATACAGATTATTAGGCTCACAATTCAATAACAAAACAAACAATTAAACAAACAAAATAAACACAATAATTATAATTTTCTAACCGGCGTTGGAACAGCAACATGCCTTCTACAGCAATGCCGGACATAAGGGCAGTCCAGCCTATCAGCGATCATTGCTAGGATAGCATTGGGGCTGGCCCGCACCCGGCGCACCAGGGACGCACACCGTTTGCGCATAGAAGCGTGGAAACAATCGGTGCGTGCCATCGCGAACATCCCTGATGCGCTACAGAAACGGGGCAGCCCCAGCACTACCCGGAACGCGTTGTTGTACTGGACGCGGAGGGCACTGTATGCCCTTTCATTATAGTCAGCCCACAAGCTACACGTGTACAGAGATGTGCAGAACGCTCTAAAAAGCGTGACCTTCACACCAGTAGTACAACGCGAAAACCTGCGGGCCAGCATATTTGCCCGCACCGACAGCGCCCTCCGCTCCCGGTCCATGTCAGCATGGTCTTTAAGGTCCTCAGTAAGTAGATGCCCTAGACATTTAAATTGGTCCAATCGGTCTATTGGAACACCATCGAGATAAACATTCGGAGTGTTCATAGGGCTCGACACACCGATGGCCTGAAAAACCATGTATTGGCTTTTCTTCCCATTATATTTAAACCCATGACCATGTGCGTATTCCGTACACGTACTGAGTAGTCTCCTCAGCTCACAGATCGACGCGCTCAGCAGCATCATATCGTCCGCATAACTCATATTGTTGACACAAACTCCGTCTATATAACAATCGACACGCTGACTGCTGAGCGAGACGATCAGTTCGTTTATATAGAGGTTGAACAATGTAGGGGAGGTCAGACCGCCCTGCCTTACGCCACATTCGTTAGTATAAGGGTCCGACATCGCTTCCGCCCATCGGACACTGTTGACTTGGTGCCCTTACCAGTACCGGAGTATGCTGATGAGTTCTTTCGGTACGTCCGAGATATCAAACTTCCCCCAGAGGCTGTCGTACGAGACAAGGTCAAAGGCCTTGGATAAATCGAGGAAGCACGCGTATACCGGGGTCCTTCTCTTCGTGTAATATTTAACGGTGTGTTTTAAACACAGTATTGCACTCTCTGTGGACAATTTAGGTCGGAATCCAAACTGATTATCATGAAGTGTTACGTGTCTATTTAACTGTGTATTAATCACACCGTCAAATACCTTCGCCACTACAGTTGCAAGCGAAATAGGCCTGTAGTTATTTTTATCCGCCATATTGCCCGTTTAATTTTTTACCACCGGCACTACAACTGTCCTCATGAAGTCCGCAGGCAGGTAGGAGTGGCACACACACAGCGAGAAGAACATTGCAAGAACTCTCGCCAGGTGCGGTCCGGCGTGCTGCAGGTGCTCAATGCTGAGTGCGTCATGCCCAGGGGACTTTCCCCTCTTAATTTGGCTTATGGCTTTCGTAATATCTTTCGCGGGGAAGCTTATAATGATGATAATTTGCGGAAGACAACAAAGTTTAAATTTCTTGAAACACAAAATTAATTATTAGGTAGGTACAGCCTTACCTAAAATTTTCATTTCCATGTCAAATTAATGTTTTAATAATTTAATATTACACAATCGAAATTTGTTATTAAACTTCCTTGAACTGTTTCAGTGGAGACTTAATTCAATTAAATTCAAGAGTACAATTTGACAAATATTTCATTTTCAAGCCTCAGATGTTGAGAAAACGAATGACAGTCCATTAAAACTTTTATTGCTTAAAAGCTAAAGTTGATATTTGAATGTAACTGCTAAATGTTGCTTTGTCTACGAAATAAGGATTCGGTACTTATTTTCTTTAATAAAAAGCTTTTTCTTTTCCGAGAGAGAATTCCGAAACAATAAAATTATTTGTATAATAGCGATTATGATTACGACTAAAGATCTTATTTTGTTTAGCCGCAAACATTACCAATATTAATTTTAATTAAATCTATAGATATTTCGCAGTATCGCTATCGCTATATAGCTATATACCGTAATATAGATAAGTGAAAGCGGTTCATGTCATAACTGTCTTACTAGGAATGTAAATAGGATACGAGCACGATCTAGTAATATAACTATCGTACTAGACTAATCTAGTGAAATTATTTTAGAATTTTTGTTCGTTTGTCCGTATGTTCTGGATTGGGGCAAAAATAGCTGAACGAATTTGGATTAAATTTGCCACACAGATAGTTTATAACCTGGATTAACACATAGGGTACAAATTTTAATCCAGGTAGAATATTTACACATGGAATGGCATGGAAAGCCGCGGAAAAAAAAACTGTAATTAACATCCATAATTATTATTCAACAAAATAACACACTCGGAAATATAATTAGAATGAATGATTACCATATCCTCCATAGATAGTATCGGTATTACCTACAGAATATTATAATCAAACACACACAGGATGTATACCTTCAAAGGACACCAACACAATATTAACTTTTGTAAACGAGTACCTACCTAGGGGCTTAAAACAGCCACTTTGGCAGAATCATAATACGAAAATATTATGAATCATCATAAAATGTCACAAACTGACAAATCATAATATGATCTGCATGCGATTCATATTACGAAATAATTCATCTGTTTGACAGTTTTCTATGGAGATGCGTTAAATGGTCCACACAATAGGAATTGTTTTTGTGTCAAATTAGAGGAATTGCTAATGACAGCTGAAAATTCAGGAAATGAATTGCTTTTAGAGGAATTGCTAATGTGGCCGTTTTAGGCCCACTCATTACAATAGATCGATCAATATTGTCACTAATGATGCACTATAAAACTGTGAAACTGCCTTTTGTTTTTGATAACGATTAGAAAATATGTGTGTGATTGATTTTTTTTAATTTGAATATTATATAGTAAGTAAATACTCATTCATCATAGATCCTGCTTTGCTGTTCCCGTGGCTCCAATATTTATTCCAATTTCAATTTCATCATCATCTGTAATCTTTAAAATAAATTGATCTTCTCTACATTACAATACTCATGTTTTAATGCCTCACCTTCAACCCTTGAATATCTGTTAAAGACTTGGAGCGATTTAATCAAAAATGATCCAACCCACAACCTCGACAATCTCGAGATTTTGTGACCTATGTGCTCCAAATAAGGTGTATTTTAACATATCAAAGACTCATAACCACGGTATGCTCATAAAATCCGTATGATCCAACCTACAGCCGTAATGTCGAAGACCATTTTTTTTATTCATAAGTGTCAAGCTATTACAATCATTAGTGTTATTTATTTTTTTGCTTTAATTATATTAGCTGTATCAGAGACGCCACCGCATTAATTTCCCGGTTTAATATACAAAGTTCATTATTTCCCTTGAGAAATTCTGATCAAAGGACCTCGTTCGAAGAAACTCGTAATTTGTAATGTTTTGATCGAGAAGTAGGTAGGTATCGATTTTCCGGTACCTGAAACGTTTATAAAGGAATGATGAAATAAATGAACACAAGAATGAAATCAAAAGAAGAAGGATTATAGACATCGAAACGATACTTATTATTTTAATCTTAGAAGGCTCAAGTATCTAATTAAGGACATGAAAAGAGTCGAGTAAAAGGACGAATTTTACCTCCATAGAAACTAGCCTGAAGTTCTGAAAAAGTATGCATCTCAAAAAAAAACAGAAGACACTTGCTGCTTGACCAAGGAGTTTGTCAACTAGATATTCAAAAAATCATGAAATTGTTTGTGTCTTGTGCAATAAACAACGCTGAACGTTATTTTGACGCGCGGTCAAAATTGGAACTAACGACACCATCTTGTTTTATCAATACAATTTTACAAATGTTTACCAACAACGCCCCCTTTTTTTTTTTTTTTTGATGGTGGGAAATCATCCAATGACTTCTCCCGCTCTGGGCGGAGCGGAAGGGCGTGTCAGACTTTTACTGACCCACCCGTGTTCCTTCATTTGCCTGTTGCCAAGGTCCCGGTATCCCTTTCGGACTTTCCCGCAACCCTGGCAGGCATCGGTCCTAGCGGACCCCGTCAATTTTGCTGACATCTCTTTGAGGCGCGCGTGGAACACGACGCGCCATCGACCCGGGCCTGGTCCTTGTCGGACGGCGAGCTGCCCGTTGCTCGCCGTCCGCAAGCCCGCGCCTATGGTGGCCGGGAATCCGCCTGGGATTCCCGACGCCCAGGGCGTCTCCAACGGCGGCGGTTAGGGGCGTGAGGGCGCAAACTTTGCCTTTCCCTCACGCGTTCCGCCTCCTCCTTCGCGAGCATTACTGCTTCGCAGAAGGAGGTGACGGCTTCCCATGCCCTCTCGCTCCGTACCATGGCCTGGACCAGGGCCGGACGCGAGAGGTCATTGCCGCCAATCGCCTCCGCGAGGACACGGCTGTGCTCCGCCCAAGCAGGGCATACCTCCACCGTATGCTCCACCGTGTCCTCCGGGCGATAACAACGCCCCCCTGAAAAAGTCATTCAGTTGCCAAAATATCCTTATAGCATGCTACAAATTAGTGCTTCAAGGATTTTCCACGAGTTCTAAACATTACAAACCTATTATATCATTCCCAAGGTATCTTGGGAATAATAGTCGAATTCTCAGATCAACGTTTACCTAATAAATTGCAAATCCCTTTTACGATTTACCCGCATTTTTAATCAAAGTAAATATCAAATACCTTGTACAAGGCCGAAAAAGGAATGAGATGAAGATTGATCATCTACCTATAGGTAAATAAAGAAAACTGTCTATGATCTCCTAAAGGACATCGCGAGACAACAGGGATGTCCTTTTCTCCGTGACATAAATACAGAGAGCTAAAGAAGATCGTTTAGTATGATCTGACGCAATTCTTTTAAAAGCTATCTAAATTCCGTTTAGTAATAAAGTGGAAATTACATACTTTGCTCTTTAAAAGAGTTATTTCATAAATTGATGCTAAGTCAGGAGTTTTTCATTCAACTTAATAGACAGACTTATAACCCTGAAAATAACTAAAAGGTCAGTGTCTTATTTTTGTAGTCTAGACATTACTCTTATCATCATATTATTTGAAAACAATGTTAATTAAATAAAAAATCTGTCTGTGTCTAACTATAGTATTTATCTCTGGACAGACATCACTTAAAATGAAAGAATCTTAACGTAACAAGCACTATCATTATTAAACTAAGTGCTTAATAACAACGGGATAGCTCTCTAATGAAAATCGTTTAAAACGCTATTAGACTAGCAGCGATCATCACTAATGGAATAATTCATTTGCGGAATCTTCTCGAGACGAATCAAGACGTTACCGAGAGATGAGAACGTTAATTACAGTGTTTAACTGTTACGTGATCATGCACTCATAATATACCTATACCACTAATAAATAAATACATAACATCACACCTTGTTTCCCCGAAGGGTTGGGCAGGGGTGTACCTATCTGCCAGGGTTGTGGGAAAGTCCGAAAGGGATACCAGAACCTTGGCAACAGGCAACTGAAGGAACACGGGTGGGTTTTAGTCAGTAAAAGTCTGACACGCCCTTCCGCTCCACCCAGAGCGAAAGAAGTCAAGTCGAAGTCTAAAAAATAAATAAAAAAAGGTTTGTACCTATAGTACACCCACATTTCGCCAGATATGTAATAGGGGGTGAGCCTATTGCCATCAACCGGGCACAAATCCATGCTGCGGGCTGCTACTGAGAGATTCCAAATAGAAAAACCAAATAACCCTGATAATCTGATATGCTCCGTGTTTTTATACTTACACCGGTCACTATACTCTCGAAACCGGAACAGAGCAACAATTTTTGGCGTCAGAAATACGACGAAGTCCTTCACAAAGTACATGACATCAGAACTATTCAAAATATCAACAGAATTTTAGTCACTTATAAATTAACAAAATACCCTAGTAATACAAATATATTACATACATACAAGGAATATTATTCCGGACTATAATTAATATTCCTTAGTGGTCTTTAAGACAAAATAATGGATACGCAAATATCTTCCCACCGTAGAAAGTTTTCCCATAATGTGTACCCGGGACTGGAAACAATAACAACCGTATATAATAATATTGACAGCTTGATCCGTAGTAAGTAACATAGTAATCAATTCTACTGAACGCCTACGGGCGTGGAATATTAATATACAATGTTGATTATTATTATGTTTACGGGTGAGTTACTGAGTCAATCTATGCCGCTTCGGCCATCATGGCCAGGGAAGTCAAGGACTACTCGATACGAATACTCTCAGACAGTATGGCTGTTCTGCAAGCGCTAAACAGCCACACTGTTGACTCTGGGCTGATATACGAGTGTCACCAGCGCCTTAACCAGGTGGGTAGCCTCAATAATATAACCATTCAATGGATCAAAGGACACAGCGGCTCGCGGGGCAATGACGCAGCCGACAAACTTGCCCGAAGGTGGTCGAGCATGGCACCGGTGGGGCCTGAACCCATTGCGCCACTCCCCTTCGGGTACCTACGCTCTCTGGTAAGGAAACGCACTAGGGATCAACACTACAAAATATGGTTGGACCAAGGTGACTGCAGGCAGGCGAAGCAGGCACTCCCTGCCATTGATTGCCGCCTCACGAAGCGGGTGCTCCGACTAACGAAACGACAGCTGCGAACTGTTACAGCAGCTATAACTGGCCATGGGTCCTTTAATAAACACCTCTTTGTCATAGGAGTCACAGACAGTCCGCTGTGCTGGGCCTGCATGGAGGACGACGAGACAGCATCTCATGTGCTACTACACGGCCCGGTGGTAGCCACATACAGGGCAAAGTACTTCGGTAACCCAGGTACCCTACGTGAGATGGTCAGTTGTCTCCTCCAAGGCGTTGCTGGCCTTCTTGGAGGAGCTGGGGTGGATCGAATAAGCGATTTCCCACCCGTACGCAAAATACGCGCTTTGACGTGGAGTTGCGGATACCAGCCCGTTTTACCTATTACCTATTACTGAGTCAATCTATTGAATGACCTATTACTAAGTACCGTTACAAAAAAAAAAACAAAAAATGTTCAAGGAAGCCCAGCTATGTTACATCTAGATTTTGTATATTGCCGATCATAAAGTCAAATCCTTAAACCTTAAAACTGGCAACCGAACAGTTCAAACGAAATTTCACAATGCTATTTGTTGGCTGAAATAATTTTCCAAAGTGATTGTTCTCACTCGGACATAATCTTACACATTAAGTAATTCAATCGTCAATTCGTCCATTCATACTGAGATAACGAGAATTTACACCATTGCATAAATACTTTCTTAATATTATCCTGACACACCAAGTAGGCAGATAATAGAGTATTTATTAATATGAATTCTAATGTGATTCATAACAATCACTGCATGATACGTCATACCCAGCGGATGCCTACTTGGTGTTTCAGGATAATATTAAGAAAGTATTTATGCAATGGTGTAAATTCTCGTTATCTATTGGATTATTATACATTTACGTTTAAATAATTAATTGATTATATTAAACAAATTCCAATGATTACTTGATTGTATTCTGACTAAAATAATTGCGAAAGTGTAAATACATGTCTCGCTGGTGGCATGTGTGTTGGATCATTAAGTTCCCTTCAAAATGATTGAACTGAATGATGCTGATCCATGCGTCATGTTTGTGAACGGGCGCCGCCAGTAGGGACTGGTCACAGTGGTCACCTCTAAGCTGCCACGGCTTATTTTTAATTTATGAATTGTTTTTGATCTTTTAATTACGGACGCTTTTAACGTGCACGTCTTTTTTTTACATTGTTCACACATGTATTATTTCAATATGAATGATGTAACCAATATATTGTAACTATATTTTAATTTAAAAGAGTGTCCGTGGAGTTTCTTTCCCGTTCTTCTCCATAGGAACCTACTACGCTTTGAAATGGGTAAATAGCTTCATCTTTTTGACTGAATAATCACTTTTTTTTTTTTTGATGGTGGGAAATCGTCCAATGACTTCTCCCGCTCTGGGCGGAGCGGAAGGGCGTGTCAGACTTTTACTGACTAAAACCCACCCGTGTTCCTTCAGTTGCCTGTTGCCAAGGTCCTGGTATCCCTTTCGGACTTTCCCGCAACCCTGGCAGGATTGACCGATCCCTTGACAATTCAAAGTACCTGTAATTGGTTTATTTGAAATAAATGCTTTGAGTTTGAGTTTGAGTGCCAGTTAGTCTTGGAAAATAATTTGCTAAGAACGTGACTCTGTTAAAAAAATATACCGTTGTGTTAAAAGTATTCAAGAACTTTATTCGGCCAAACTCCTGTTTCGTTGATAAATCTAAAATTATATTACCGTAACCTTTCCACAATTTTCTAACGTAGTTCACACCCGAATAATTTCAGAAGTAAACAAAAACATAATCTGTGTACAAATTCCACTGTAGTTATAATTAGAACCAACCTGTATATTTGATCAAATGAGAGTTGATCTGAAACAAAAGGTCATTTGTCTACAAACGTATAAGCTGCTTATGTTTCAAACAGATTGAAAAATGAAAAAATATAATATACCGACGCTTTAAACCTACCTAAATTTCTCTTTCAGATATTAAAATTATTATTTACTTTAAATGTTTTACAATGGATATTTATAACAAAGGACATTGTTGGACATTGGTACAGAGGCTGTGGGTGTCGTGACAACAAACAAAATGATATAATACTATAAATGTAGACAGACAATTGTAAAACATTTTCTAAATTTTTTATCGTAAATACATGCAGAAATTGTACAGAATCTCCTACATACGGTCGAAAAATTATGAGGTTTCCCTTTGAAATACCTACTTTTTAAAATCATTTTAAGTATAATGGATAGATGAGTAAGACTTCGGCTTTGAGTGAGAATAGTGAAGAGGCGTTTTTATGTAGTTGTACCGAAATGGCAAAGTTGTGGGTGGCTTATAATACGACAGGTGATAATCGGTAACGTCTGAAAAGAGTGCCACCTAAAAAGAAAAGAAAGTTCCCACAGTTATTATTAGAAAAACCCATTCCAAAACCAAAACAAAAATAATCACATTGGAAACATTTCGACTAGCCTTTCGACAGCCATTGTATACCAAAATCTACTTCAAATTGCGCTATACACACAAGTGCTCCACTTCATACAAACCAATGCACGTGACGTCAGATCCGCGGAAGTAAATCTACGAACAATACTAACTTACTTAGCAAGTACTTGTTGCAATTGTATAGAACTAAGAGACCGCACTAGCTTTCTTTTTGTGTGAGCGGCCGCACTAGGGATACCCATCATTTAGTAGT
The DNA here is from genome assembly GCA_949152455.1 of Lithophane leautieri. Classification (NCBI taxonomy): domain Eukaryota; kingdom Metazoa; phylum Arthropoda; class Insecta; order Lepidoptera; family Noctuidae; genus Lithophane; species Lithophane leautieri. Next base: position 1,536,619 of record OX424469.1, on the reverse strand, counting down.
CTCAAGCCCAGATGCAATGTGGATTGAGCAACGCTTTGATTGCTTAGTTAGAAAAAGTGTTAATATTAGCTTAGGTAATCTTATGCTGGATAGTCACTCCATCCATACGCTGACCCTGAAAAATGCAGTTCACTTTCACTAGAGAGCCCTCATGCATGGCTATTTAAGATTAATTTCGTTTAAGTATTTCAAACAGCAGTAAATACTTAGTAATCCTTACTAATCTTATAAATGCGAAAGAAGTAACTCTGTCTGTCTGTCGCGCTTTCACGCCAAAACTACTGAACCGATTTAAATTAACAGACAGTCTAGAGCTTGAGAAAGGACATAGGCTACTTTTATCGAAATCCCATGCGGGCAAAGCCGCGGGCGGAAGCTAGTACATAATAAAGACCAAACACATAAAATGGCGTGAAGAAAACTTTCCTTCAGCGAACTATTCATTATTTGTGAAGAACACGAGAACGCTTTCCAAAAACAAGCAAAAACTTATGTAACGTTCCAGAACGAACCTTTTTGTTATGGACGGACGAATTTGTGTGAATAAATGGTTAATTTATAGAACTGTAGGGCACTGAAGCTGGGTTTTTTTTTGTCGGGTAATAGGTACAATAGTGTCATGAGAACCGAGCTTTGAACTTTTTGGACCTCTTAGAGATAGTTACAATGATAGGTTCAAAGGTAATAATCACCAGGCTATGGTAGACTTTTTGCAATCACAGTATATTATGTTTCCAAATAATGCAGATCTCCGAAAATGAAGATTAATATTATTAATATAATATTTATATACAGGAAAAGTTTTTGACCAGTGCGCAAATTTTTTTTAGTGGTTCAATATCAGTAATAGAACACATTTCCATTATTTATTCAACACTTTTTTTTGTTTTTTTATCCTACTTAAAATCAGCAAAATATGGACACAAACTATTCGTAATAATATCAATGGGCGCGTGCGGCGGCCGGCGCACAGGCGGCGGTGTTGCACGGGGGTGCAACCCCCTCCCGCGCAAGCGCCGCGCCGCACGTGTCGTGCTTGTACCTACCGGTCACGATGTCGGACTTCAGTAACCGCGAGTTTTACGAGATGGTGCGAGTGTATGTACTGAGTGGTGAAAGTTTGCGAGCAGCTCGCAGTATGTATGCGACGGAGAGCATACCTCGAATGCGAGCCCATGGAATCCTTAACCCCGCGGTCCCTAATGAAAGGACCATTTTAGCGGCCACTCAAAGGCTGCTTGATCACGGACAGTTCAGAACCCCGAATCATGCACAAGGGTCTGGCAGACCTCGACTGGCGATCGAAATCGAAGAAAGCATTTTTGATTTCTTTGAGCGAGATTCAAGGGCCAGTAACCCACGTAAATACCTACGCCGGCGAATCGAGCGAGCGCACAGCTGATAGGTAGGTACTTTCGCGCGTTCCGCTTCGCCGCGCGCCGCCGGCGCGGCGCCGGTTAGCCATACAACCACTTTTAAAATAAACATCTTTCGTTAACGATTTTTTTATTTTTTTGTATGAAGACGCATCAAAATAAAAAAATTATGTTTAATAAAACTGGCTTAAGGTTAATATGTCAAAATTTCCGCAGTGGATAAAAACTTTTCCTGTATATATAAATATAATATAATATAATTCGGGGAAACCGAAGGTTTTGTCTGTGCGATTATGGATGAAGTCATCATGACGAATAATTACCGGAAATACATTGTCAAGGACGGTACGGTGGACATCTGTCGGGCATGCCACTGTCCCGGTGAATCAATCCGACATATTGTTTCCGGTTGTTCTCGTCTTGCTAACGGCGAGTATTTGCACAGACACAATCTAGTAGCTAAGGTTATCCACCAGCAACTTGCCTTGCAGTACAACCTTGTGGAGTATGAAGTACCATACTATAGGTATGTGCCCGACCCAGTTCCCGAAAATGGTCACGCCACAATGTACTGGGATCGATCTATCATCACTGACAGGACTATTGTAGCCAATAAGCCTGATATTGTGGTGATAGATCGACGAGAGCGCCGTGCAATGATTGTTGATATCGCTGTCCCTCATGACGAGAATCTCGTGAAAGCTGAGAAAGATAAAAAAATCAAGTATCTTGACTTAGCACATGAGGTTGTCGACATGTGGGACGTGGACTCTCCAATCATTGTGCCGATAATCGTTACGGTGAATGGCTTAATAGCGAAGAGCCTCGACCAACATCTCAGGAGGCTCTCATTGCGCGGCTGGGTCAAGGGCTTGATTCAGAAAGCAGTACTCCTGGACACGGCACGCATAGTGAGGAGGTTCCTCTCTCTAGAGCCCTGACCACCGGCAGCTTGGACCCTGATCCTGATGCCGATGGGCTACTAGTTTTTATATTTTTTAATGTTTTTTTATTTTTTTTATAAAATATTTAAAAATGTAAAGGTTATGTTTTTAAAAAGAAATAAAAAATATGAAACATAATTAATAATATTCGTAAAATAGCGTTAGTTCTATCACGATTCTTTCTTTTTTACCGTAGTCATCCGACCCGTTTTCTACCGATAGGTATTGTAACAGAGTAATATACGACAAGGCAGCACAATAATTACTTTAATGACGATTGAGAGTCCTAAAACTTTAGTCATAAAATACAGGCCAAACTCTTTCATACCACAAACAGTTCCTACAAATACATATAGAACAAAACATATAAACAAAAAGCAATTGGAACTGCAATTAAAACAGTCTACTCTAATGATTTTATAACCGTTTTAATTTTTACAGCGCCGGCCGCTCAAAATAGCGGCATGGCCAGGCATGATAGATTTAATTTGCTTTCATACGTTATGCTCCGTTATGGACGCTTTAAAAAGGAGAAATTGGCGAGGATACTGAGAATTTAATATCGCACAGAATTCTTGTAAGCAATAGCCTAATTTTCTGACTATTTCATCAAAACTTTTGATTGTTACCATACCTTTTTTGAGAAAAATTCACGTGGCATTTGTTCAAGAGTATTTCTAAATTATTGAAAACTAGACAGGTATTTTCCGCAAGATAACTAAGGTATTCCACATAGCCCGAAGAATGGTCAAATTTAAGTAGCAGGGGCATATTGCTCGCAGAACAGATAGCCGATGGGACCGAAATTTCTGGAGTGGCGGCCGCGTAACGGAATGCGTAACGTGGCAATGCCATCAGACCGATGACATCGGTCATAATGTGCATTTGCTGGCTGATACGACACACGCAGACCGCAGGCCGTTTTGACGACCCTTAGGGAGGCCAATGTCCAGCAGTAGAATGGCAGCAATCATTCAAATGAAATGCTTATAATTAGTTAGGTATTCCCAAGAATGCACAGATCAGGATCGATACCAGTTGCACCATTTAAATGGTACATACTTAGTGGCGTTTCAAATAACACCAGTTTAAAAGCTTAATTTAAACTATTTTGACTGACAATCAGTGTATCATTCTCTCTATACTATTTGCAGTTGATTCAAAGAGTAAATTAATTCAAGTCGAGTCGCATCCAGTAACGCTGAATTCAGAATCTTTGTCCGAGCTTTAATACACCATTTATATTGTACGAAGGATTGAAATACGGTGGTCATTGTACAAGGAAGTTTGATAAAACAACGTCTCACAAAAGCAGCATGAGATTGAATTGAGTTTTCCAGGCTTTTATAGCTATAGTTGTTTTCCTTTACAATTTAGTTTGAAAGTCATTAGTAAGCGGGCAGTTCATTCATTCATGATATGGAAGGTCTGTAGGTAAGGAGCAATTGAATTTTTAAATAAGATTCCTGTTGCGTTTACTGAGTTGTGAGTATGGTCTCTCGGTTCTATGTTTTGTTCAGATTTCAGACTACAGAGACTATTATAGATATTATTGAGGGATTTTTGTTAATTTTTATTATGTACTAGCTTCTGACCGCGGCTTCGCCCGAGTTGTATGTCGATCAAAAGTACCCTATGTCTTTCCCCAGGATGCCATCTACCGCCTTGCCCAATTTTATCGAAATCCGTTCAGTGGTTTAGGCGTGAAAGACAGACAGACAGACAGACAGACCGACAGACAGAGTTACTTTTGAATTTATAATATAAAAGTATGGATTAGTAAAGCTTCTATTAGCGTACCTACTTGTAATATTGTTAGTAGAATAATAAATTCAAGCGCGTTTTCTGTTTAAATTCATTATAGCGACGAGTTTCTATTCTACTATATTCATTATTGAAACGTGAATGTTAGGTAAGTCTACGTTTGAGAATATTATGCATTCATACCTACATGATACATACGTGAGTAAATAAAGCCCAACGCACCTATTTTGAAGTGGGTTATAAATGCAGTCAGTCTTTGAAGAAAGTGGGTTATAAATGCAATTAGTTCAGTCGTTGAGGAAGACAGTGTTATTCGATACAAAATAATATCAGTATTACCTACCTACAAGGATAGAGAATAATACATATATTATACAATACAACAATATTCAATTTGAATTTTTAGTTGCGAAATGTTACTATTGTATTAATGACTATTTAAATGAAAAATGCTAGGTCTACTACATCCGATTTATTATATTGGGGAAAAATCAATACTAGGCTTATGAATTATTATCAATATATTAATTTGATTTGTATTAGCTTTAAATCAGACTGTAATGTATTGTTTTGAACTGGTATTTGAGGTGGCATTTTCAATTGTATCGAACCTAATTTATATTTGTTTGTAATTTAATTTTCTATTGATGTTTATTCTGATATTTAAATATTATTATAATTATTTCATAAGGCTGACATATTTAATTTTATCTTGTGCCTACTTACTTTTCATTATTTGCATACCCATGCGATGGTTAAACATGGAGAACTTTATTACCGATATAAACAAAAAACGTCAATGTATAGTGTACCCATGTTTGCAAATAAATAAATAAATAAAATAAATAAATAAAATATTTCATAATTTTATTACAGACAAGCACCCAATAAAATTTGTTTACCTTCCGTTACAATGTTAGTATGGTAATCACTCACTCAAATTTAAACAAACAACTCCCTGCATTAATATAGCGGTTTTCACGCTTAAGAATCTTTAGTGTAGATTTATATTATTATTACACACGCTATCTTCATCCTTATTGCCAACAACATAAAGTTTATGTTACCGTGAAGTTTATAGTGCGTAGGCGACTGAGCTCCATTATTACCTTGGTAAATATAGTGAGACTAGTGATTAAGTCAATTTGTACGTGGTTTGGTGTCGTCTATATTTGAACGGCTTATGTGAATGTGCGATGTTAATTTTGTAAATTAAAATAATTTTATTCTAAAGGAGAAAGAAAGCATTTACCTGGCAGTGGGATATAAAGTAGGCACAGAAATATAATGTAGGCAGTGGTTGTATTTTATATAAAAAAAAACAATTGTTTTGTTTGTGATGTTGGTACTGTCTGATATGATTAATGATGCACAGCCTATAACAATGGATTTAGATGGTTGAAATGTTTGGTAGTAGTAACTATAGTTCGTGTTCCATAAATTATTATTACCTATCTGTATCATTGTGTTTCCCCTTATAAAATAATGTTTTGTGGCTTCACATTACTAAGGAACAAATATTGTAAACAATTAAATTAATTCTTGTCAATGAATCTTTTAGAAACTGAATCTTGGTTTTCAAAAATTCATCGTACGTAAAAAAATCTGATGTAAATTAATACGGGTAATTCTAAAATTAACACGGGCGAAGTCGCAGGCAAAATTAGCGTCAGAATAGAATAGAATACTCTTTCAAAAATATATATAGATAGTCCTATATTTACTTAGCAACGGATATTACCTCGAGTGGTACAATAATGGCGGGTCCCATTCCGTCAAGTAAATAGATTTCTACACAAGTGAATGTATTTAAACCTTGCGCTAGCTCTTCAATGTTATTTACATGTCTCAATTCAATTGGCGCTTTCTATTACCTGTAAATAATATAGAGAACATTTCTAATAGAGATTTTGGCGAGGTTCCATTTTGTTATTATGGTTACCTATATAAGTTATGTAGGTAATTAAGAATAATTCTGTACTTACGTAATTATGTAAGGTAATTTTGGAATTGTCTGATTGCAAATATTTTTAATCTATTTCAAACCAGCGACCCGCTCCTACATCGCACGGGTTTCACGACTTGAAACAAAATCGATTTCTTAGTTTAATGTAACTTTAATATTAACTTATTATACACATAAACCTTCCGGAATTAATTCTCTAACCGATAGTGAAAACCTGATCAAAATCTGTTGCGTGGTTTAGAAGAACAACGCGGACATACAGAACCACGAAAGGTGACTTTAATTTATAATATTGTATACAGATCGGCACATTAAAGGCACTTTAGAAAGTCAAAAATTAACAAGAAAATAGACTTGATTCTAATTGCCCCTTCCAAATCTATGAGTGGTACCTACTCGTAGTTTTTTATAGGGAAGAATGGGCAGGATCTCTTTTAAAATGTTTTACAATATTTTGCATACGTTAATTATCCTTACATATTATAAAACGAAGTCCTCCGCCGCGTATGTCTGTCGTCCTGTACGCGATAAACTCAAAAACTACTGCATCGATTTTCATACTGTTTTTACCAATGGGTAGAGTGGTTCTCGAGTAAGGTATTAGTATATAGTAACCGACATCCACGCGGGCGAAGTCGTGGGCATTAGCTAGTATCATTATAATAATTATGTGAAATAGATGTAGGTATAAGAAGAAAAACAATGAGACAAAAGGAAAAACCGTTACCATGAGAGTTCACTCGGCGAATACCAGTAGGTACCTATTTAGATACGACATTTTCCTGTATAATTTTAGGGATCACATCCCAGTTTCAGACAGCAATTGTTTTTAACCGTATGGACAGTGGAATGTTGACGTGTGATCCAGTTAAATATAGCACTGATCATTGCCTTGTGAACAGGTCTTGATGAAACAAACTGTTTCATACAAATTTTCTTTTTCGTTTTTTTTTTTATTTGTTATTTCCAAATTTATTAGTTCAACTAAATAAATAATTGTTTGCCTTACTTGCGAAGAGACTGTAAGCCCACGACACAGGGAATCCTAGTGTGGGGTCCAGGGAATTTGTAAAACCCTAGCACCTAAGGCTCCTATGTATGTTACTTGTTTTTTTTTTCATTTTCTGCCGTGTCTTTTTCTATACTGAATAAAGCTTTTTTATTATTATTTTTATTACTCGACGAGCGAACATGTGAATGCCTAAATAAATAAATAATTATTTGAAACAAAAGTACCTCATCTTATTTTTTCATGTCACTAGATGATAGCATACCTACAGATAATAACACAGAATAATACATATAGAGAATACCTAATACAGTAAGTACATAAGATATTAGTCAGAACCTGCTCGGTGTTCCCAGAACTCGATTAATACAGTCTCATTAGAGACAAACAGACGGTTCCTAATTAGTGTTTGTGGCTAATTCATGATGTTTCTACCTTTGTAAGCTTGAGGTTATCGACTCCGGTGTTATCGAGGTTTATAATATTAATGTTTGGTTATAAGTAACTGATTGGGTTACACTAAACGTTAGATGGCCTTTAAGCCATTGACCGAAATTAATAATGATTTATTAATTTATACATAGACAGTACTTTTCCGCTGTTTATAATTTGGCAGTGTTGTGATGTTGGTCGTGTCAAAGCATTGTGGGTTGAATCTGATATGGGTGTTAAGATCTTTGGAAACGAGTAATGGAAGGATAATGCCGTAACTTTTTTCACAATTAATAATTAAGGTTAGAGAGGTACGAAGACTCGATAAAGAAAAAGTAAAAATTAATCGTTGAAGTGTGCAGGCAGCCAGTAAATACAAGGGTTCTTTCATTATTTTAATAGCATGGAATGGAAATATTATATTAATATAAAACGGGACACACTAGAAAACAAAAGAATAAAAATAAAAAGAACAGCAAATAATTCTACGAGATAACAAAATAATAATAAAAATTCCAGTACCGCCATGAAGAAATGCCGCTGAAAAAAATTAATTTACTACCTTATGAAGAAGCTTCGGACTCTTGAAACAGAAAATTAAAAATAAACTTATTGTTTTTAATTTTCTGTTCCAATTTTCTACCTTATAATTGAAAATTCTGTCCATTACTTTTAAAGGTTCGGTACCCAAAGGGTGCCAAACGAAACCCTGTTACTAAGCGTCCGCTATCCGCTCCGATCCGATCCGATCCGTCCGCCTGTCTGTCAGTAGGCTGTATCTCATGAACCGTCATAGGTAGTCCATTTAAATTTTCACAGGTATAAGAAATAAAATTTAAATAAAGTTAATAATTAAAGGGGATCCCCATACAAGAAACGTGTCTTTTTCGGCGTTTTTTGCTCCATCTTAATACGGTACGGAAGTCCCTTAGCGTGCGACTCCGACTCGCACTTGGCCGGTTTTTTTTTGTTTCTGAGGAACAATATTTTCTCATTAATTTCTTCTTTCATTCCGTTTATTTTGTTATGACATAGAACCTTGACGAGCAAGCCGCGTTCTCATTGTACAAGTCTTCTAACCTTATGTAGTTCTAATTACCTTATCTACCTATAGCTTGCATAAGAGACACGATCCGAGAGTGCTGCAGCGGTTGCACTTGTACGAGTACGTACCCGACCGCTATATGTGGAGGCGACGTCCCCCGCCACTGCTGGTCGTACCACCAGCCAGGACCAACTTGCTGGCCAAAACCCCTCTGACTCGAGCAATTCGCACCATCAATTATATTCAAGTCGAAATTGATATATTTACCTGTCACTGGGGTGAATTCGCAAAAGTACTATAATTTATATTGTGTTATAAACAATGATCGTAATTTTAATTTTGTATACATTCCTTGGCTATCGCATTAGGCTAAGACCTGTAATGGTAGTTTTAAGGCATTTAAATAAATAAGGATTTATGTTTCCACTACTCAAACTGCATCCAACTTGCACCATAAATACACAACAGAAACACAGTTTTAATATAAAACAATATATCGTAAGTAAAACTACGTATCTAAGTATTAAAACCATGTTCCCAAAACTTCCATCCGTATGATCAGAAAATTTCACTAGCAGGATTCTGCTCCGCCTTTATCATTCCATGAATAATTTCACGCATGTCACGTCGCCATGCTGGCTTGTAAACAATCACAGTTGGTAATTAGTATGAACTCATTAATTTATAATAGTCTCTGTTTGCAGACGGGTACTAATGGATGGGCGATGGATGTTGGTTCAGTTGGATAGTGTGACTTCAAGTTTCTAACTAGGGCGATATGGTACTGCATGTGGAAATACAGTTCAGTTGCGGATAAATTATCATAATAAATTAGCATTAAAAAATTTACGTAATTTTAGTCACAATGACCTTATCCTTTAAGTACAAGTTCGTGAGCAGCTGGCAGTGTCATCATTGTCATCATTGCCATTTGAGTGAATTCGCAAAAATTATATTTTTGTGTGTAATATAAGTACTTTTTTTACATTTTTCATAGTTTTAAGTTTTTTTCATATTTTAGGACCACGCTATCGCATTAGGGTGTTTGTTTATATTTGTGTATTTATGTATGTTTGTGCTTATATATATATATATATAATTAGCAGAGGTCGGAGTAGGTAGATTGATTTTATATACTTGCGTCAAGATATTATAATATGGACATGCCATTTTATCCATAATGTGCGGGAAGTACTGGAAAAACTTCCGGAATTGGAATTATGGAATAAAATAAAATAAAAAACATACAGATAGGCTAAAAAAATCGTTTATTATATGAATGATTGATTTAATTCAATGAACAATTATTTTTAATTAAACAAGCCAGGGTGAGATTATAATTTACACAACACAGGAATTTCACAAATTAGGAGCGCACTCTACGAACCGAGGTAAGCGAGTGAGATAACTGGAACACAGCGCGCGCGCATTGTTCTAACAAACACCCAATGAGTCATACAGGATACTTGCTTCTGGTTGGTCGTTGCGTGCGGTCAATGCGTTGTGAACATAGATGAACATGAGATAAAGAAACAAAAGGCCCTGTCTAAGTTTTGTCTCATACTGTCAAGAGTCATTTCTAATTCAACAGTAAGGGACAAAATACGGTGTAATTATTCCATGGTATTTTTGTATGAAATAAAATACTGATTTCTTTCACCATTAGCTAACACTGGTAGCGTAGATTGATATTATTAATACGTTTTTCACCTTAAACACAAATTCGTGCTAATTTCAAAATTCCGGAACAAATATCACAATAAATGTGAAGTTCCGGTATATTGGAGGCATATCCATATTATCCTCTACGCTTGAAGTCAATGACCTTAAATCAATCTACCTACTCCGACCTCTGAATTAATTAGGCATACATATTATATTTATAGTTTGTAACAGGCTTAAGTAATTAGTATTTAAATATTTTTTTATTCCTCAATTTTTCGTAATTGCACCTACCACTGTTTGTCTCTGCATCACCCAAAGGTTGACTGGTAGAAAATGCCTATGGCATTAAATCCGCCTCTGTATATTTCTGCGCTTGAAGTATGTCCGATAAAGCCCCATTAGTTTCAAAACATTAGGTACACACTCAGTGATAATTTTCCTGTCATAATATTTCTTAATGTTACCCACACATATAACAGAAATAATTGTCTATTTTTGCTATCTAGGTCACCGTAAATCTATACAAAATGAAATGTATCAGAGGAAAAACATTGTCCAAATGAGAAACCCATAGCTTTCCTCCTGAAAGACGTCTTTAATTATACCACAATTTGATTCCGTTGATTGATTCCGTTTGATCTCAGGGTGTATAGGTTACCTGCCTTAGTATCCACCCTGAGATCAAACGAAACCACAGAGTCTGCACGTGGCTGCTAGATTTTCACTATAAATTAATTAAGTGGTTAAATAGTAAACGGCTCCAAATTAGCTCGTTGAGGCCAGTTATTACTGTTATAACAATTGTCTGTTTTACATTAATTTAGTTCTGATTTTGATTTCTGCTGTGCTATATTTAAGGGGCTAAGTAATAGCAGCATAACGGGTCGATCTATCCAGGTAAGCTATGGTTGCCGCGGTTGGTCCGTAGTTGGGTGACCATCTTTACATACCACATCCTGTTCCTCGGAAAGCACATTAATTCATAAATCAGTGTACTTTGTGTCGATGCAGTTGATTATAGAACTCATGGTGATGTAAATTAGTAACACTGTACTTACATAATACCCAGCTATTATATCGTGTTGTGGTTTGAGTTGATAACCACGGGGGTAATTGCCTAACACACTTACAGTAGCAATGGCTTTAATTTTGACATTTCAACAACATTCATTACGTTATTTACGTTGTTGAGCAGACAAATTTTTCGCAATTCACAATTGCGAAAAATTTGCAGCAATGCATTAATAAAAACAATGAATAGTAATTTTATTTATTTATTAGCAATATGCTTGAAAATCATCCAGATTGTGATTGATGGTTTATTACGCAATTACGGTGCAGGTAGAAGTTTATAAGTACTTTTGCTTTGTTTTGGTTGAGAAACAAATAAACACAATACTCACATACAGCAGGCACAAAAGTAACAATCAGCTTTTTTTATCCATCGCACCAATAAAATAATATGAACATTACAACGACCACGAAACTAATTAATAAACCTCATAATCTGACACTAACATAAAATCCATAATCAATATCGAAACTGAATCATACCCAATTAAAAAACAACTCAAACAGTCGAACAATATCAGATAAAACTCATTATGCCAAAAGTTTCAGCTATTAATTGAAACATTCGAAAACTCAATCACGCGATTGGTTTTATTCTGCAACCCTACATGTTGTGATCGGAGTAGTCCCCGAACAAGCGCTAATGCATACTCATTGGACGACCGCTTCGGTTGACATCGTGTCATATCGGTCGGTTCATTCGAAATTGAAATTTCAATTACGGCGCTTGGAAATGAAATGTTCGTTATGTTTTTTTCAATTATGGAGATTACTCTTGTGATAAAATGAAAGTGAACTTTCATGGGATTTTTAACATGTGATATCGTTTATAAAGCGCGATCTTCATGCAAATAATATTATCTAATGAATTGAACGTCAATTTATGACAATGCTACTAGTTCTTAGTCAGTCAAGTAACCACTAAATTGCCAATAATTGCGCAATTTAGTGGCTAATTTAACGGTGCTGTTAAACTTGGTAATTTCCTATTAATAAAATTCTAAGCATCTAAATAGTACTGAACAGTTTCTTGGTTACAAAATATCAAAACCTTATTTTCGTAACAGTATTTAACAGAGCGTAAAGGACACATTTTATTATAATGTACTTATTCAAAGCAGTCAAGACCTCTTCAGATTTACACAGACTTTGATATTTCCAATCCACTTAGCAAGAGACTCAAATTGAAGAGCTCTCAAAAACAGCAACTTCACTAATTTCACAAGCTACGTAAAAATTCTATCAACTTTAACGGCATTATCATATATTTAGACTTCTTAAAATTCAATTGTAACTCCGTTTCTCATTAGTCAGAAGTCGGCAGTGACATTGGAACTTTCCAAACCACCTGAGCGCTAGCTCCATTAGCCATTCGTTCATTCGTTCACTCACTCAAGTTCGGGAATGAACGATCGTTACATTTAAATAGATCGTTATGAACGACGATGTTGCGGTGACTTGAACAATTTTTTCTGAATTGAATGTTTATTAATTTCGATGAGTTGGTTGATTTGAAATTTTTATGATGATTGAATTTGTTGAACATATTTTTGCATATACGCCCCGCGGCACCGCTCCGTCCTAACTAAAAAGTTGACGGTTATTTTTATACTGTGATTATTTTACTTACTGCTGAAAATATTTATTCATGCGCCAATTTTATGTTATGAACGAGAATGTTCTGACAATAAAACCAAACATAATTTATTTGACATCATTTTGCTTTACCTATCTAGTATCTTTGATATATACTATTCTAGCAAATGGGACAGATAAAAGTACGTAATACGTTTTTTGTATGGCTCTCATTATTTACAACGAGCTTCCCAACGGCTGGAAAGAGCTAAGCTTAGAAGCATTTAAAAGGAAAGTAAAACCTTTTTTAGCTGGTAAAGCATATTATTATTATTATGATGTGAATGAATTTTTGAGGGAATGAGATTTTTAATTTGATATGCTCTTTTATATATTAATTGAATCTGAAATGTACGTGATGTAACAATGATCTTGATAATGTTTTGTATTGAATATTTTGGACATACATAAGTTGACATTATTTTATTTTCTTTTATTGTATTATGTATGTTTTATTTTTATTTTTGATAATGGAATATTTGACAATTTGGTATGTAACTCCTATCTATTTATTTAAGAATTAATTATGTAATCAATCAAATTAATTTTATTTATTTATTTATTGCATTTTCAATGTTAATGAATAGTGTTATATTTTTTTTATTCTAAACATGTATTAGTATTGCACACCATGACATAATGGTAAACTTGTAAGCACAACTCCTTGTACCTACTTATATCACCTTGCATGCATTGTATTGTATGTACACACATGTTTGAGCAAATAAAGTTATCTGAATCTGAATAGTCGTGCAAATATCACGTAATACGCGTGTGTTTACAAAACCTTCTGATTTCCTGGTAGAGGTAAATAAACACAATAAAGTAAATGCCACGCTATTCCGAGAACATTGGGGATACAATACATCTTCCAATGGTGACGGCTTCAATGAGAGTTATTTGCTCTTTGAGAACGGGCACCGTTGTATTATTGTCTCCTGAGAAAAATTAATGCAATATTGCACTCTTAATGTTTTAAGACGAATTAGATAGCTTTCATTTAATTGATATTATTTGTATATTTAGTTTTAATCAGTCATTTAATTAAGTATGTAATGTAAATAGTTAGTATAGTTTTTTAGTTAATTTAGTGAATTTTATCCAATGCTAATAAAATGAATTGAGTAGGTAATAATAAAAAACAATCAAGCTCTGCATTGATTGTATAGAATAGTTTTTATTTGCATTAAAACATGCTACGATAATGGTCTTACTATTAGGGATATGCTCTACATGTCTCACCATGGACTAAGTATAATTAGTATTGGATAAAAGTTACCTAAGCACAAGCGTCTTTTTTCTAGCATCGAAATGTCATGCCAGTAACTAGGGTTGCACGTAACCGGTTGGTATTCCTGTGAATCTACAATTTCTAAGTTAGAATTTCTGTCTTCATCGCCAGTTTGCACGTTAGCCGTTAGACTACAGCCGGTTTTGTCGGCATAATATTTCTTTATCTTATTTACAAGACACGTCCATCCTAATTACGTTGGGTATCTCGTTAATGAATGTTTATAAATTAACGTAATCTAGAGTTCTTTACGAAGTACTGAGGCGTGAATTTCCGGCAGACATAGCGATAATTTTGACAAGGACATAAAAATAAGGGAAAACAGACGAATTTAGAGTAAAAGTAATATCTACCTAAATAGAGCAAAAGATTACAAAGTATGTGCTTATAAAACTAGTGCTTAAAAGGGTCAGTTTATCCATAATACATGGCAGCGATATGGTCACCTACATTCGTCAACTGGGTGATTCTACCCGTCATACTAAACAACTTTCGCGTTGAAACTCCTATTCCATGCGTGAAAACATAAAAACAAATTCTTTACATTATGAGATGGACTATTTCGATGCATGTATGAAAAGTTTTTTTTTTTATGAATCAGATATGAGTTTCGTTGCGAAGGTGTTTAATATGACGGGTAGAATCACCCTCTTGACAGTTGGAGGTGACTAAATCGCCACCCCTTATAATTATTGTACCAATGGAAGTCGAAAACATGAATGTGCTATGATTCTAAAAACTTCTTTGGAAGACCCTGTGTGTGCGCAAGTTACTGTTTTTAACATGCGCTATAAATTACGTGCAAAGTTGTCAGAGATAGTAAAAACCGATTTAAAACAAATTGAAAAATCGACCCTGATAACTGGCCATTAGGAACAGTTAGCCTCTCTTTTTGAGACTGGCTGTAATTTAACTATTTGTAGAATTCAGTCATAAGCCAATAAAAAGTTACAAAATTGCTGTATACACATTATGTACATGCATTAAGTACCTCTCTTTATGTAAACAAGATAATTGGAAATATTCGTGGATATAATTAAAAATTACGTTAGTCGTGTCGAATGTGTCCCTATAGGGAAAATTCATCGAATTCGAATAATAAGGGCAGTGACACATAGTGCACATATTATGTAGCCTAGTAATAGGTGCGAGCGATAATTCTGTTTTCCGAATTATCGGAAAATTACGTCACAGCACGGATATAATTAAGTACTTCCCGGAAGGGATCTGTTTTTGATTTTATTCTGAAGTTGTCACCGCGACCTACATAAATTCAGACGGAAAGTCAATACTCTGTCAATCAATCAATCAATCAATCAATCATTCGATATTTAATGTCGAAAATCTCCCAGAACCAGACTCAATCATAGTTGAAAAGTGTGATCTCATGAGTATTATACTTAATTTTATCGGCATCAATGACCTTCTTACTAAATCATAAGCACTGATAGTTGGTGGCAAAGACAATGGTGAAGTGAGTAGCGAGCTTTTTAGGAAGAGACTTCGATCATTGATAGTACTGTAGCCTACGTATATTTTCTCAATTTAAAAAATGTATAAAAAGGTAAAATATCATAAAGTTGAATTATGTTTGCGATATATTCATGTTTAGAACTGTCTGCCATAGAAGAAAATGTAAAGACAAATTCGCTTGTAGCTTAAAATTAGAATAACTTTGAAATACAAAAATATTTGTTTTAAAATAAAACAGAATTCTAAGCAATTGGAATGGTTATAAATTGTTGTGTTAGAAATTGGGGTTATTCTATTTTTGATCGCACAACGTTGCCTTACTTTTTGGGCCGTTTTTATGGCGCTAACTCTGAATGTAGTGTATTCATGATCTAAGGGACGAGTTATTTCACAAGGGACTCTTCTTAAATTACAACCCAAATATTCGCGAGTATGACCTATAAATTCAGTAGTATTTTTACAACGGTCGTATTGTAAATATATTTTGACCTTTACCCCGATATCCATTTAAATTCAAAATTCAAAGCGGCGTTGGAATCAAGCGGCATTATGACTACAATTGTCAGGGACCCGTGTCAAGTGTCATGTGGTGTGACGTCACATGTCATGACATCATGGACGATAAGGCTATCTGTGTTGTTAGGCTGTTGGCGAAAATAGAATTAGAATTACTTAGTACGTAACCTTAGAATTTGAGGCCTTACTTTATTAGGTACTTATTTTTCTTTTTGTTTGGGACTTATGTAGGTACAGATTTAGAACATCGTCTAGCGATTAAGGTAGATTGAAACTATTTTCTGTAAAGATAACTCTTAGGAATCGAATTATAAATAGATAGCAGGAGCTTGATTGCGCTAAAATATCTGCCATTTCGAATGTTGATTTTTAACCCACTTCTTCAAAGGAAGGAGGTTCTCAATTTGTCGGTGTTTTTTTCTGAATCGATTTTGATGATTCTTTTTTTTTTTTTGGTAGCTCATGCTTCAGAGGTAGTCCGATATAAATTTTATTAACTTTGCTTGCGTTGTTTTTGAGTTAGCTTCAATAATTACGTATTTTTCCCACTTAGTCTATGTAAACGACATTTTATTTGACTCCGTCACTGTTATTTACATAGCAGGTAGTGGTATTGGAATTTGTGCGGAGTAGGTACCACAAATAAAAAGTGAAAAAAAAAAAAAAAAACTGACTTCCAAAAACGTGCTTCTTACTGAACATTTTACTTAAAATTACTTAGCTATGCTAAGTATAAAAGATAGATTATAGATCGACACATCCTTACGTACATTGAAAGATCTACCCAATATGTACCTATAGGTATTCCTGCAAACACGTAATCTTACCAAACGATGCGCCATTGTAATCGTGCGTCTCATCGAAACTAAGTTCAACTAAGATTGGATTAACCGCACAATTTGTAATTCAGTTAGTTTTGATGCCGGATACCACAATGCTATTAACTATAGCGTAATGTTACTAACTTTGATGAAGGTTTAATTTTAAGTATGTTATTGTTAGTAACGAGACAATTTTATATGACTGGACAGTCATCTAACTGTTTTTGAATGTTTATTATTAGAACAGAGTTTGTCTTACTTTTCGAAGTGAAAGCTCAATTCCTGTGTCCGTTATTTTTTTAACATTCAAAACTGGCACGACTAATTACGCACTAATGAACAGTTACGCATTAATGAATTTTTTTACTGTATGAGTGTATGACGTCGACGCGTGCAGCGCCATATGAACCGCCGCTTAGTCCGCTTACGCTGATTTATATTACAGAACTTAAAGCTTACCCAGTTACCACAAACTAGCTACCAGTGACTGCAACTGATTTGTTAGTTAGTTCAAATAACAAGTCGCGTAACCCTCTTAAAATTTCCCATGAAGAGAACACGCTCCGCCTCTCGTCCTAAAAACATGATCCTACACAGATTAGTTACAGTATTGTTTTAACTGTTCTGCTAATACAAAAACAACTTATATTTTGCTTCCAAACCCTTGCACAAAAACTTCCAGACTCGGCTACATGTACCAAAACCTTGCACAAAAACTTCCAGACTCGGCTACATGTACCAAAACAGTTAGTTGTTGTAACGATTGCATGTGACAGGCACGTAGGGAATTGAACTGCACGAGCGTACGAGCGGAACGGGAGTTTGTCTACCTTTCACACCACTCTAGGGAAACAGCGATGTGTAATAGAACCGTAAAATTAATGGAATAAACTGTTGTTATGTGGTCGGCGAGGAAACCGGCATGTCTAAAAACAAAAATTCTACACGTACGTCTGCCAATCCGCACTGGGCCCGCGTGCCCACTCCCTCTTACGGCCCACTCCATCTCACAGAGAGGAGGCCTCTGTCCCAGCAGTGGGAACATTATAGGCTGATTATAATGTAGTGTGTATGCTGTTACAGACTAGTGAGTTCTTCGCAAAAGACATTTTATCTTTAGGATGGTCTTTGGGCACTTAAGCTACTATTAGAAAAATCGCATGCACTATGTTTAAAGGCGATTTTGCTAGGATTTCTAACTTACATACTTAGTATTTCCTATTGTCTCCCACGATAATCTGAAAAAACAACTAATATTCATGAGCCCTTTGTAAAGTTTTGAGTGATAACATATCTGCCTAGCCTTTTCCCAATTATGTTGGGGTTGGCTTCCAGTCTAACCGGATGCAGCTGAATACCAGTATTTTACATGGAGCGACTGCCTATTAGACCTCCACAACCCAGTAACTGGGTAATACGATACCCCTTGGTAAGACTGGTTGTCAGACTTTCGGGTTTCTGACGACCCGTAACGGCTGTCAAAGATCCACGAATGACAGCCGGGACCAACGGCTTAACGTGCTTTCCGAGGCACGGAGGAGTCTCGGTATGTAAAGATGGTCACCCATCTACCGACCAACCCCGGCAAGCGTAGCTTAACCTGATGGATCGACTCGGTGCGGCTGTTATTACTTAGCCACGAGCTCCTCAAAAAAGTGTTAAGTCAAAGTTTTAAGTGATAAATGCATACAAAAAAAAAACATTAATTTACATCAATCTGAGTGCAGCTGAATACAGATTTCCGCTGGTCCGTGACAATGCTTGCATAAATATTCATGAACTAACTGACACTAGCTGTGCCGAACGCAATCAAAAGGGTAGTTTAGCTGTAAAAACATGTCGAGATAAACAAAGGGACTAAACTTTTTCTGCCCGCGTGGATGTCGGAAGATATCCCATAGGAACATACTACCGGGATCAAAAGTACTCCTTGTGGAAATCCAGTTTATAAACCATCTGTGTGCCAAATTTAATCCGAATCGGCTCAGCTGTTTTTACACCAATCCGGAACATTTATCAAGACAAACTGACAAAAATTCTAAAAACTATATTTTCGGCATCAGACTCGTTCCCACACCTCATAGCAATCGCTTTTTTTTTGTTCAAAAATATTCAATATACAATTTTGACTTTGTTTCTATTTTATTGACAGATAATTATAGATTTAACACTACTCGTTAACGAAATGTATTTGCCTAATAAAAGCACATTGTTGGATTTTGAACGCTGGGCTAAGCACCGAGAGCTGAAGATTCAACATTCCATGTCAGCATTATGTACCTAAACCGCTTAGAGGTATAGCAAAGCATAATAAACACAATCAAGAGATGTAAAAAGGAACCAAATTGATCAGGAAGCAAAAAATCCAAAATTCGTCTAATTCTAAAAGGTTAACTCTGGGTATCGTATTACCCAGTTAGTGGGTTGTGGAGGTCAGATAGGCAGTCGCTCCATGGAAAATACTGGTATTCAGATGCATCCGGTTAGACTGGAAGCCGACCCAAACATAGTTGGGAAAAAGCTAGGCAGATTGTTTTTTTTTTTCTAAAAGGTTAACTCTCAGTTATTCCAAAAAATGCGGAACCTACCCGCCTCAACAAGAGACGTAGAACTAGTCAGTGCTTGCAGCAAAACCAATCTATTCCACGATTTAAATCCTCCAGCCTGTCTGGCACACGGAACCGATGGGCCGGAAAATAGCGCGGCTCCAAGGCTCCAACTAATTGATATGTACCCTTTTGTGTTCTCGAAAAGTCGTGTGTGGTACGGAATTTGCAAAAATGATAGTGTGGATTTTATTTATTTTCCTTATTTTTTAATCTTTGCACCACACTAGGAATTTCTCCCATCGTGTTAGTAAATACTTGTTTTTTGTGCGGCCGGTCTAAACCTAACCTCACTCGGCCAAGCTAAAACCCCATTTACACTATGCAAGTTTCTTGCCTGTGACACACAAAAAAAAAATCAAGCAACAAAAGACTTGCCTCATGTAATTAAACACTGTGTAGACAATAAAACTTTTAGGGTCGGTTTAACTTATGTTAACAGGCAAATTAAATCGCACCATGTAACTCTTATATGCAAGAACTATGCTGAGTTAGGAGCCTTTTTGGCCTCGCACAAGTCTTTTTTATAACATATTTTTGTAGTTAATTTTGGTAGTTTTAAATGCCCCTTTAATTACTGAGTATATTCCCCGTGCGTGTCCCAAATAAAATATTTTTCTTTCTTTTTTTCCACTGTATGAGAATAGCTCATACTATGGTCAAATATTAGGTAGTCATTAAGGTATTAGGGGGGCTGACTACCCGGGTCTGCAGTATTTAGTAGATACTAGACACCTATTTGCAGAGACTTCTTGTTGCACATAGTGTATGTTGCCTAGAGTGGACAAGCACTTACCATTTAGCCTGTTGCCTAGAGTGGTCCAGCACTAACCACTTAGCATAAGTTACCTAGAGTGGACCAACACTAACCACTTAGCATAATGTTGCCTAGAGTGGACGATCACTAACCAATTAGCCTATGATGCCTAGAGTGGACGAGCACTAACCACTTAGGCTATGTTGCCTAGAGTGGACTAGCACTAACTAAAATACGTAAGATAAATTCTCCATTTTCAAAAATTCATGCGTTTTCTCGGGCAAAGAGGTGTTATTGGTTTTTATCATTCGGATTTTTCCCAGAAGTAGCCAGGAATCTAGATTTGTACCAGATTGATAGCAATAGGCACGGTGTAATGTAGGTGTTACTATAAACCACAGCCCTACCCGGGGAATACAAACGTGATTTTATGTTTAAGGTATTACTTAATATGACACGATACCCGAATATTAGTAGCAAAGTATGTAGTTCTCATTTAAATACTCACGCGCACGTTTTCGCAACCTGCACCCTAATTGCGTAATACACGATCAATCTGAATTGTAATCGGTTTGAAACAAATCTCTAATCCATTGCTTCATAAGTTCGAGAAAAAATCTGCTCAGCAACATAAATAACGCAATGAATGTTGTTGAACTGTCAAAATGAAACAAATTAGTCTTAATCGGTTACGAAAATAAGTTACGCAACTAGATAGCTGTTATAAATTAGATACTTCGTGCAGCCACTAAACTTGGATACAGATACTTTCTCTTTATCCTCGTACGGAAAAATATAGTGTATAGCAAAACGTCGAAGTTCTCCCGTGTAACGGAACTCCAAGATAAGTGCACCATACTGGTTTACATTGAGCTAGTTGCCAGCAACTAGTGCTTATATTAGTGAGTGTTTGTTTGGCGACAAATAGTTGGCTATTTCGGTAAAAACTCAGACCGTTTTTGTAAATGCTATGTAATTTTCTCTTTCTATGATGCCGCAAATGTAAGGTTTGCGCATCAAGGATCGCGCTCCAGGATTTTTGGTCTGCCTGCGTTTCAAAACGCGTGTTTGTGCCAATCATTTATTTATTCTTCAGAAAGCTTACAGTAATCTAATATCTACTAAATATAGGTAAACATTGTGCAATTAGCTCTTTTAATTTCCATTTAAAAGCTTCCACAAATTAACAACTATCTAAGGTTAAATAAAATATTATGTAACAGTTCAAATTCAAAGTCAAATCATTTATTTCAAACAAGCACATAAAAGGCACGTTTGAATGCGATTTACAGAAAAATATAATTTATTCTAGCTGCCCCTTCCTTAGTGGAAAGGGTAGTTTCGTCTGGAGAAGAATAGGCAAGAAACTATATAGATACTCTTTTAAAAAGGTTTTATAATATTTTTTTTATAATTATGAAAGAAGAAAGAAGCTCATTGCAGAGGTTGTCCAGTATCATAGCATCTAAGCTAAATACTGGAACAAAAAAATCCACAAAATCTATGAAATGGTATGTTTAAACTTAAAAAAAACAAAAGTTTATGGTATTTTGTCAGCAATCGCCTCTTTTATATACTTCAAATCATTATAAAAGGTACCATAGACCTACCAGTATAAACCGTCGGAGTTTCTCAGTAACGGGAAAGCAAGATAAGTGGACCACTTTCATCGCCACATTTGCACATCTGTGCACATGAACCTAGATCCGGCCATTTACACGTATTTCATTTACTTTGCTTAATAGGAATTGGGTCAATTGGTCAGCAATACGGACTAGTAAATACTCCTGGGACAGGTTGCGACGTTTGCAGCTATGCTTTATTTGACAAGTCATCGTCATTTGGGTTGAAATTCGGTCTAGTCCGAGCACAGAGGTCCTAACACGAACGCGTGATGTAAACGTAGCGTAAATTCTAACGATTGAAAATACATCTCTTCTATATTTCGGTTTACATTTTTTTCGACAAACACAATTGGTATCACCCGCCGATATGAATAAAGTCTTCAAATTTAGTAAATATTTTGTGTGGATTTTACCTCAAAATCAAGAGGCCCACAGAAATAAGAATGAATATCTGTGATTCCGTGAGATGCACGTCAGTAAAACCAAACCTAATGAAAACTTCAGGAAAATGTGAACAAATTTAATAAAACTGGTTTTCTTCCATCGCTTCACTGGAACAGTTACACATTTATGCAATGCGAAACCACCCAGTTTCCAATACCAAGTATTTGCATTTATTCAGTGTTTGTATGCAAAATGAAGGTACCTCCTTTGGTAAGCTTGAATAAACAAGATTTTCTTCCCAGGAATCTGGTATTGGAAACTACTTGCAAATACTCTTCATGAATATGCAGTATTTTACGTGCGCTTACTTGTACGCATACCTATGAGTCCGTGGATAGCTGCTGAATATTGGTTTTCTGTAATGACCAGCTGCACCTAGCAATCGTCAACACGTTTTTTTTTTGTTATTAGTTGTAGAAAAAAAAAAAATTGGAAAAACACAGACTAAATAAAAATACAAACATAGAAAACTAAAAAGCAATAAAAACAAAAAAATTAATGAAGAAACTTATGAGTCCTGTACGAGGCCAAAAGCCCCATCTCAGCATGATTCTATGACATTTAACACTTTCACAGTACATTTCACAGTACTTTCACAAACATTTTGTAACACGCATTCCCTTGTACGCCGACCATTTACGGCATTGTTGTAAATGTTATAGGTAAACAAATTATTTAAAAAACAGAAAACCCGACTGCAAAAACCTATAACTGAAAAGAGAAAAACAAGCATTGAACTTTGTTTTTTATAAGGTATTGCAGGCGGGGACAATCAAAAGTTACACCATATTTCAGGTTATTGGTTTATCCCCGCCTGCAATCCCTCCCTTTGTTTTGTATTTGCAGAAGAAATATATAATTTTTTTATAACCTATGTCACTCCCACAATTAATACGAACCTAACGACACCTCGTATGTTAAAATCCATTAAGCCGTTTAGGCTACAGAGCGTGCCAAAGAAATAGACATACAAACATACATACATACTCTCGAAAAACATTACCCTCCTTCTGGGGCAGTCGGGTAAAAACTAACTAATAAGTAATGCATTGCTTCGTTTTGTGTTTATGCTAAAATAACTTAATTTATTTTATAATAAAAAACTAAAACAAGTTTTTAACATACACACATCACATATAATATAATAATATGTATAAAACAAGGGTTTTGGGTCGAAGAAACAGTTTTCGCAAATTTTCACAGCTGCGGAGCAGTTGGCGGACGTCAGACCGAAATATGCGCGCTGTGTATTTTTATGAAGCTTTTAGATTATTCTAGAAGCTTCGCCCTGATTGGCCGAACGGATTGTGGCGGGAGCGGTTCGTAATAAGTTCCTGCTACAAGGTATATTTATTTATGTATTAAAAAAAATCAAAACTCTTACATAGACTCCGGTCGGCTCGACGCATTCCTTGCATCCTCCTCCTTGCACCCCACACGGTACGTAAATGAATCACCTATGAGTGTATATCTAAAGAACGTAGCTACATGCCGATCACGACAGCAGGTCGTGTTTTTAGAATAAAATCAAAGAATTCCGATGACACGTTGGGGCCGTGATCGGCGTACGGTGAAAAATTAAGCGTCACGAACCAGGGTCGTTATCAGCTGTGAAAGTGTTAAAAATACTAGTCGCCGCGGTGATATTCTGATGGGGTATAATTTAATGCACACTAAGCACACTACTGTGGCAAAACTTGGTCTTTCTGGACATCTCAAACAATCAACAATGTTCCGTACCGAAATGATTCTGAAGAATTTCCTATTGCTCCCTGCAGGCTTTCAGTCGATTCGTAGATAGGCATTTTACAGCTACGGTTCATTTGCAAACAGAGGAGAAGCTTCAAAAACCAGTAACCACGCACAAAAACATGTTAAAACCGGAATGAACCGGTGAACAAGAACAAACAGAGGTGGCACGATCCTTCCATAAATATTGGTTTGCAAGCAATCTGTTAGTAGCAACTAAACAAATGGCGCCGAACGCAATAAAAACGGCATTACTTTGATCTAACGCTTTGTTTAGCTATCGGGGAAGTGAATTAAATGTGTGTTAGGAGCTTAGGACCTTGTCTTTGTATACAGGTGGGTTAGAATATTGCAGGTGGGTAACTATATTTTTGTCCATAAAAGTACACAAGTTGAATGGAAACCAAACCACAAACCAACATTTTTGAAGATCTTTTGAGTTTTTTGAGCCTTTTATGTAAACAAGAAAAATAGCTAAAATATAATTTCTCCTTATAATAATTATATTGTCATGAAAGTTACAACAAACATAAGTTACACGAGGTTCAAACTTTTTTTCTCTAGATTTATTTATTAAACCGCCACAACTATTAATTTAGAAAAAAAAATTAAATTACTGCTAATTATTGAGCAAGCAAAAACTCCAAGATTAAGAAACCTCCTAGCAAAAATCACCCCATGAATTCAGAAGAAGCCCGACCCATCCATAAATTTCGGTTTGCTAGCAATTTGTTAGAGCAGCCAAACAAAATGGCCGAATGGGCAATAAATACCGTGTTAGTTTGATGAAGAGCTTGTATTTGGGTTGTGTTGAGGAAATAGGGAATCAAACACGACCGAAATTACCTGAGGTTGGTTTAAGAGTCTTTATGTGTTCATGGATTGATTACAGTGTTATTTGAAAACAAATCAAAACCAAATCAAAAATTATTTATTTGCCAGAGTCAGGTACAATGGTTATTACAATAATTTTGGTTTCAGCAAATCCTGAAAAGCTTAACCGACTTAAAATCATTGTATTTTATCACCTAACCTTCGTCTCCTACGATACAGAATACCCTATCGTCCATATTGTCATGACATGTGACGTCACACGAAATATTGTTACACTTGACACGGGTCCGTGATAATTGTTGTCATAATGGCGCTTAATTCAAACGCCCTTTGGATTCTGACATATGGTAATCGGCGTATAAGTGGTACTATGGTCCTGACATTAACAACTGACAATGTTTGTAATTTAATGTTTTTACCTACGCAAAATGCTCGATTTACAGTAGGTATGTATTTAAAACAGGTAGAGATTTTGCATTCATGACATCATGGCACAATAAAAAAGAATTATTTTGAAAGTTGATTGTGTTATTTTACCATTATTGTTTTTTTATAAGTCAATGATACAGATAACGCAGCAGGTGCAATAACGTTTAAAATATAATAAATATGTTATTCCAGGCATTTCAGTCGGACTTCATACAGACGTATAAAGTTCGACAGAAATGCCACGAACAGTAGTTTTATTTTTTTGTATTCATTGTAACGAGTACGTACTATAAATACGCTTATGATTATTATTGTATGTGCCTCAATTTTTTTAAATCTAAACACTGCTCATAGTAGCTTCAGGCGTGACTTTGCGGAAATCCATTATAAAATACAATAGACGTAAATATATTTAGTGACCTATTCCTCTTAACTATTCCTTAAGAGTCATACAAAAACCCTGTGAGAAATCGACTCGTGTTTCACCTCTCAACGAGGCATCCCTCAGGATAACGATTGACCAGTCGCAAACCAGAACACGACGTGTTGCCATACCGAACGCTGCTCTATACAGTTCTTAAACATTGCTGTATGGATACTTTGTGGTCTGAAATAAAGGTAAATTAATGTTTTACGTGATGGTCGTCAGCTAAGCATTTTTTCTTTATAATATAACTATCGTATGTTTTTACAAATTATGTTAGTATTTCCTAGAAGATGAACCGTAGTTGCTGAAACGTTAACACCCGAATAACCGACACAGTCTGCTCAGAGGTGCTCAACTGTGTTGAGGCGTTCAAGCGATTCAAGTTGCTATTAAATCTTGTACAGTATGGATGAGTACATAAGAAACTGGATTTGTGTTTGTTTATTATACATACACAAGTCATAAGTACATTTAATTACTATACAACCTAAGTTTTGGTTTTCCCTGAACCACTTTAGTAAACTTAAGACAAAAAAGTCAGTACGATGGGTAGACAAGATTTTTTCGCGAAATATTTTCAAATAAAACATTAGTGTAATTAATATTTGGTTTCATGCTTAATTGAAGTAAAACTCAAACTCAAATGGAATATTATTTGTTTGAACGTGGTAGTAACGAAGCACACAAAACCCGAACTCAATTTCCCATTTTTGGTATGAATAGTTTTAGTAGTTCAAAGCAACAAAATGAACTTTCGACTTTTGATTAGTAAAGTAGACAAAACTATACTACATAAACAGAAAAAAAACATGCTACCTATATCTCTGATTTTTTTCAAAATATAACTCGATGCCATTCCCGTCTCCTTTTAAAACCTCCCACTCGTTTATAAAAGTGTTTGATACAAAATTAACGTCGTGTCGCCGGACAAAGATGGAGTCGGATATGAAACGGAAATTGATTCCAACCTCTGCCTCTTTACTGTGGAGATGAGAAATTATTGATGTATTGAGGTTGTGTGAAGGTTTCAGGATAGTAGTGATGTTATTTGAAAATGTTTGTACGTTATTTTTCTACAATCGTGTGGAGATTATTGGAAAATCTAGGCTGGACGTCGACCATGAAAATTGGTGCTGGACAAAAGGAACATGAATGGTTTTATGTAAAGAGGACAGCTAATGTCGTATTGTGAATAAATAAGAATTGTAAGGGTTTGAGTTTTATAACAATACATATAAATCTTTTAATTTAAACTTTACTTATTAAATGATGCCTAAAGCATTGAGTTCACCTATAGTCTAGTCTAGTCCACATCATTTTAAAAGGGATTCCAAGAACATTGATTTAGGAAAAATGTAACAACAGCTCAAAAAAATTAAGGGAGACAATAAATATTAACGAATTTAAGTCAACAATCTGTACTCAGGACATTTACAATTAAAATAAATGCTCAAGTATTACATCCAAATGCGTTTGTCTCCTAAAGCGTTCTAGCGTGCAGCATAATGTGCTATTATCTCGACTTTAGAGTACCTTCTGCACGACGTAACATGCTTTCACTTAGGAGTTGAGCAGAATTTAAAGCAGGGGTCAGTATCAAGTCCACTTGTGGTTGAGGGTCAAGGGCAAAAGTACGATATGAATGTACGATGTGAGACAAGGACGACGTAAAACTTCAAGGTCAAAAAAGTGCCAACAGCATTGCCTGTAACATACATAATTATTAATGGCCAAAAATATTTCTCATTGTATCTCTTATCAGTACGAACTATACTTATAAATACGTATACTTAGTGGTTCAACAGCCACTCAGCAAGCAGGTTGCTAGGTTGACTGATTGTCACCACTCGTGGATTTACATAGTTCTGGAGTGGCAACCACATACTGAGAGACGTAGCATTGGAAGGCCCACAAGGTGGACCAATAACCTTGTGAAGGCCGCAGGAATCCGCTGGATGCTGGAAGTACAGAACCGGTAGAAGTAGCGGCGCTTGGAGGAGGCCTATCTCCAGCAGTGGACGACATTCGACTGAAATAATGATGATGATGATTCGAATAGGTAAAATTTCTCGATGAATTATAATACCCGAATGAAATACCACATTTATTTACAAAATATTGTTTTCAAATAAACTCGTTACTTCGATGTCTGCCCACATTTTTCTTTCTCAAACTCAAAGAACTTAATCAGATGCTTGTAGACCGTTCTACCGTAAAGAGCGACGTACTTGCCTAAGTTCGAGTTTTTTCGCTAGAATTATTTCAATAACTTAAGTTCACACTTGCTTACGCTTGACAAACGATAAGAATTTTAAGAAAGGTCAGGTTAATTTTACGTATGTAAGAAATTCAATTTATTAGGAAATATGCCTTTCCTATTAGCATTTCCCAAGAGTAACATTAGAGCTAGATGCGGCTAAGTGAGTGGTAAGTATTATGCAAATTAGGGTGGGACAAGATTAAGATTATATTAATATAAAACCTAAGTTAAATAAATAATGAAGTCAAGTAATCACCTTTTTTAAACACGAATCGACCGAAATATTGTTTGAAAAAACTTTGTTAGGAAGTCTGACAAGCAGTCTTACCAAGGTGGTAGTACCCAGTAACTGGGTTGTGGAGGTCAGATAGGCAGTCGCTCCATGTAAAATACTGGTATTCAGCTGCCGGATGGTTAGACTGGAAGCCGACGAGAACAAAGTTGGGAAAAGTCAAATAGGCAAATGATGATGAATCTATCATAACTTAATGATAGCATTGCATTTGCATTTTTGGTCCTCAACATAGTCGTAGATACAAACAATGTAACTGACTATGAATGCAAGGTTGGGAATCCCAAAAAGACTATACACATAAGCACCAATGTCCTTTTGCCACACGAAGCTTATGTGAAGCATTTGTGTCACAATTTTTCCTTAAGTCGAAACATCGAATCGAAAGGAAAATTCAAAGAGGGAAATAGTATGTAGCAATGTAGTCACGGAAATAGAAATCTTTACAAAAGTTGTAACATTTTGCGAAACCGATACGCCTCTTACACAATCTACACACATAACATTACATAACCTATATACGGAATCGGTTGGCAACGAAGACGTGTGTTCGAATTGGTTTAATAGCAATAAATTACGTTTACTCTACAGCTGGGAGCCACTGAAGTGGTGTAGCTGAAGTAATGTGTCTAGATCTAAACTGGTGAGTACACCTAACAGGCTAATCAATAGTTGGACGTGATGTAGGTATAGAATCGAGTGAGTATTGGTGTTCTTAGCAATAGAAAAAATCCAATAGGAGATACTTTATAATCTATTTGCTTTGTACGGCCAGGCAAATTCATTGTTTATCAAATTGATACACTACGTCAACTTGCCGTGTTATTGCTATTTCATGCAACTGTCCAAGAATGACAGTTTTGATTTGAATATATGGGCAATTTAAGTTGCTAGTCCATTGACAAACAAATAATTTCCCTGTCTTTCCCTTATATATTTATTTGCTGAAAAGTTGTAATAAAAAAAAAGTGTTTTTTCGAAAAATATGTTTATTTAGTTAGTTTTAAATGCTCCTTCCTCTCCTGGGAAGGTACTTTTGACTGGAATGACTTAAAAAATCTTTGTAAACACACAAGCAAAGATACAAGCTACCACTCACTACTAAGGAATTGAAATAACAGTTTTTCAATAAATGGCCACTTTAATAACCTCATTTACCTACTCGTATTATGAAAGAAGCAACCAATCGTGCTCTTCCAGAATTAGTCCACGACCGACTTTTCAAATCAAAGAAGACCACTAATAGCTACGAAACACGCTATCAGAAATATATAGGCCTTACCGAAAAACCGCCATAAAACCCAAGTAAATATTCTAAGCGCTTCCCTTCCTTTTAAGAATTTATTTCCCAACAAAGATAGCGTGGACACAAAGTAGATAGTTACAGAAGGTCGGCTCCATACACTCAACGAAAAAGCATGCACACGCTTCATGAGTGCAAGCGCACACACGACCGGCACTTGTTTGCGATCGGCGCACGTACGCGTCTATAAGTGTACGAATGTTTTGGAAAAAATGGGCCAAGCATTGAGCCCTGCGGGACTCCCATTTTTACTACAGATCCGGGAAGTCTTTTCCCGTCTACATAAACTTTCTGAATCCTTTTAAGTGATAGGTCGACTCCACACAAAATGCAGTCAACCTTCTGCATTTTGTAGCGTATTCTATTGCGTATCGGCGACTAATAACGATCGATATGATACCGCCATTACTAACCTACCATTAGTCCGAAAATAAATGTCCAGCTTTGAGTAACTGGTGCCATTACAGAGGAGCGAGGAGTGAGTTGTGTTTACAATGGCATTAGCTTGTTTGTATGTATGTTTTGTTATGAACTAGGTCGTTGGTTTTGTTAAATACTTCACAAGAGTACGCTATAGATATCCTGTGTAGACCATTAATAATTATTACCCTATTGTAAAAAGATCCTATAGCTATCCCTCGTGTGTCAAGTAAAATGAGGCACGTGAAAAAACCACAATTTCTATGATAGTGAGGTTTGTACCTTATTTCGGAATACATCAACCTGAGTCCATGGAGTTTGAACTTCCTGACGACTTTATAATTCAAAAGTGCATGTAAAATGGTTTTGTTGAAAAATATATTGACTTTTACTTTTTTTAAGTTAATTAGTTAGCTACGCGAAATTAAAAAAACTACCAACCTGCAAACTGCACTTGTCACCTATTATGCATTTGCCCAGGCATGGCTCAGCTATGGGGTCATGCTGTGGGGTAACAGTACAGATTCACAAACCATATTTATCTTACAAAAGAAGTTAATTCGAATAATAACCAACATAGAAGAAACAGATAGCTGCAAACCACACTTCCAAAAACATAAAATACTCACACTTCCCTGTCTATATATCTTAGAATTATGTACATTTGTCAGAACACACCCAGAGTTTTACACCACTTGCGAAGAAACACAAACAAAATACTCCTTTCGACACAACAAAAACAAAATAAACATACCTCAATCCCGACTCAAAATGCACTCAACCAGCCCTTTAGTTATGTCTATCAAAATTTATAATAAATTGACAAATGACATTAGAGAAGTAGGCAAAACAAATATATTTATTAATAAACTGAAAAAAAATTTGGAATCCAAGTCATACTACTCAGTAAAAGAGTTTTTGGATGATAAATCGACTGCAAAATAAAATTATTTACCCTCATAAACACCAAACATTATGAAATATATATAATATGGAATATAGAAAATCAAATATAAATATGAAAATATTAATACATAAATAGCAAAATAATTTAACAATAATGAAAATACTTCTACTTATTAATTTCATAATAATTACCTAGATTATTCTTATTCACATAAAATAAAAATAACTAATATACTATACCTATTTATACTATCCTAATAATATATTACCTACATAATTAAACACATCTAATAATTTATAATAATATTACATTTCTGCTTAGCCCTCTTCCTCTCTCCTAATTTTGCTGTGCCCGACAGGGTCCATATCGATCTTTTATTTACTGTACCATCTATGTAACATATGGAATGCAATAAAAATTTGAGTATTGAGTATTGAGTATACTTATAATTATGAAATCTACAAGAACGAAACTTAAAACGGTCACTTTAGCAGAATCATAGTATTAAAATATTATGAATCATCGTAAAATGTCACAAACTGACAATTCATAATATAATCTGCGTGTAATTTAAGAATTACTCTCTCTTCATCTGTTTGACAGTTTTCAATGGAGATTCGCGAAATGGTCCACAAATTATGAATTGCTTTTATGTCAAATTAGAGTAATTGTTAATGACAGCTGGGATTTAGGAAATGAACTGCTTTTAGAGGAATTGCTAATGTGGCAGGTTTAGGCCTCCATCAAAAAGTTTAATAAATACAGTGCCGGTTATCACAGGTTAAAGCCGATTAAAGCCGAGTAAAATTATTCTCTCAGTGAAAATATCAAGGAAAATATTGATTGAAACTAATATTTATAGAAAAACGTCATCCATATTTATAGCTTATCCATTTTGAAGAAAAATATCATCAATAGATTGTGCATCAGCTCGCTGCAAAGGAAATTTAATCTTGCTTCAGCGGAAATAAGTTTTAAAATATATTGCTGTGGTTTCGTAGCCTTGGAGAGAAAAAGGTAGGCACCTACCGATATATACAATTTTGTTTTATAAATAATGTATACGTTAAGTAACTTTTTCTGTTTGCTTTTACCTTTATAAAGTAAAGATTCGAATGATGTCAGCAAGAGGAGCATCGGGTATTCTTAAATGTTTTTATGTGGAACTCAAAAAGGGAAACAGTTTAAAGCCAGATGAGAGAGACAGTGAAGTGAGTTTTCGGGGAAAATAACTTTCGTGGTTCACATTGTTCGTACACTGACTTGTCTTCTTCAACCCACATAATTGATTTTAGACTGACACAAGTCAGGCGATTAACACACGGCACCGCGCACCGCCGCGGTAGGCGGTCTCATGTCGCATTGGCCTCTATTAAATCCGCTGATGCCTAACACACGTACACCACCCGACCGTGCGATGGAATTGTTAGAGACCGCGGCGGTACGCGGTGCCGTGTGTAAACCGCCTTAAAGTCCCACTCCCTGTCATGAACTTTTAAGGTAAAATCAATTGAAAAACAAATTGAATATCAAGTTTAATTGGCTGTAAATTCAGTTCTCAACTGTCATTCATTGTCAGTCGTATGAAATGCGTATAACTCGACAAATTAATGTGTCAATCTGCTTAATTTTCATGTAATCTGACCGTTCAATAAAAAAAAATTACTTGTCACAATTATTGTATATTGTTTATACTTGTCTTGGTTTGATAAATACACTTTTATTTAAACATCCATTTTATTTAAACACATTTTATCTAAACATAAACACTTTTTTGAACGAATTGTGTATACTTATTGTGTGTATAATTAGTTTGTAATGATTAATATATCGGGACTTTTTTTTTTAAGTTTGGAAATCGTCAAATTACTTCTCCCGCTCTGGGCGGAGCGGGAGGGCGTGTCAGACTTTTACTGACTAAAACCCACCCGTGTTCCTTCAGTTGCCTATTGCCAAGGTTCTGGGTTCCCTTTCGGACTTTCCCGCAACCCTGACAGGCATCGGTCCTAGCGGACTCCGCCAATTGTGCTGACATCTCTTTGAGGCGCGCATGGAACACGACGCGCCATCGACCCGGGCCTGGTCCTTATTGGACGGCGAGCTACCGATTGCTCGCCATCCGCAAGCCCGCGCCTATGGTGGCCGGGAATCAGCCTGAGATTCCCAATGCTCAGGGCGTCTCCAGCGGCAGCGGTTAGGGGCGTGAGGGCGCAAACTTTGCCTTTCCCTCACGCGTTCCGCCTCCTCCTACGCTAGCATTACTGCTTCACAGAAGGAGGTGACGGCTTCCCATGCCCTCTCGCTACGTCCATGGTCTGGACCAGGGCCGGACGCGAGAGGTCATTGCCGCCAATCGCCTCCACGAAGACACGGCGATACTCCGCCCAAGCAGCCAACCTCCACCGTATGCTCCACCGTGTCCTCCAGGCGATCCGCACAGTGGTGACACCCGGGCGTTTTTCCCGCCTAATCCTACACAGGAACCTCCCGAAGCTGCCATGACCGGTGAGGAACTGCGTCAGGCGGAACGTGAGGACGCCGTGGTGCCTCTCTAGCCACTCCTCAAAGAGGATATTGGGACTTGGTGCCTTAATAAATAAATAAACATAAAATATTTTTTTAACCAGAGACGATCCTGTCACTTGCACTTTGTTTATTCACAAAATTATGATCCTACATAATCAAAGAGTAATTTATCAAACAATCTACGAAAGACGA
This sequence comes from Lithophane leautieri, assembly GCA_949152455.1. Taxonomy (NCBI): domain Eukaryota; kingdom Metazoa; phylum Arthropoda; class Insecta; order Lepidoptera; family Noctuidae; genus Lithophane; species Lithophane leautieri. The sequence goes on along the minus strand of OX424469.1, from coordinate 1,502,840 downwards.
AAGACTCGACGTCTTCGTGGTCGTTGTTTTTTTGACTTTATCGAAAAAATAAATAATAACAGGTGCAGAGAGTGAACATACCAGTACTTACCTAATATAACTTCAGTGTTACCACCCACATCTACCCTTTTACTTGAATGATCATATATATTATGTCACATCACATTGACAAACTCGTTCACATTACAACTCCTTTTCCGAACCCTTTCTCCGCATTATAGAGTAAAACAAATATAGAACAACTCACAAATTTCATCCTGAAACTATGGAACTGTTCATGCGGATACAAAAAATCCTATTTACATACCCGTATCAGAGTTTGAGAAAGTTGTTGACTGGTTCTTGGGTCTTGTTCGGTCAAGTTGGATCAGTGGGTGTTCTGATTCAAAACTTGGACTGACACGAATATTCGTAAAGACATAGACAAAGACGAATATTCGTGGCACCTTATCTTTTTAATAGAATCAGTTAAAAAAAAAAACAACAGATATTTACAGTGCTCTGCAAAACCAACAGCACAACGTCAGATATACATTCTGTCAGTTGCCAATTTAACCTCTTTTATTATCATTTTGAAAACAGTAGGTTTTTGTATAACTTGTAAGTTAATAGTGCAAGTTATAAACCTTAATTACAATATACATGCTAACGCTAACACTAACACTAAAATATATAAATTATGTACAAGTATACAAAATAAAAACAAAAAAAAAGGCTCATTGAGCACCAAAAAATTCGTCCGCATCGCTGTCAGTGGGAAAAGTGCCCAAAAGGCTGGCAGCGTTACCACGTTAGATGGAAATGCTGATTCTTTGGCCTAAGAATTGGCCAGCACGCTGGTCACGTGAAGTGTGCATAGTGCAATTAATTTAATCGAAGTTGGTGATACTTATGAATGTATACACGTACATAACCGATCGCTGGTTCTCGCTGCTTCTCGCTTGCCACACTTACACCCTAGCCTCTTATTACAACTTAATTATCAATTGGTCCATTAACTTACTGAGATGCCATGTTAGAGTTTATCGAGAAAATATCACCTTTGAGGTGAACGAGGTATTTTGTATGGCAGCGCTGGCGGGAAACGAGAAAAGCGACCGAAATAGACAAATCTTTTCGACGTGAGAGTGAGTAATTCTCGCGTGTATAGTTATTATAAGTTAGCCCTGGAGCTAAAGAAAGACAGAAAGAAAAATATTGACATAATTAAACAGTTTTCCGTCATTTTGGAAGAAACAACCAAAATCTGCCTAGCCTTTTCCCAAATAGGTTGGGGTCGGCTTCCAGTCTAACCGGATGCAGCTGTATACCAATATTTTACATGGAGCGACTGCCTATCTGACCTCCACAACCCAGTAACTGGGTAATACGATACCCCTTGGTATAACTGGTTGTCAGACTTTCGGGCTTCTGACGACCCGTAACGACTGTCAAAGATCCTCGAATGACAGCCGGGACCAACGGCTTAACGTACTTTCCGAGACACGGAGGAGTCTCGGTATATAAAGATGGTCACCCATCCACGGATCAACCCCGGCAAGCGTAGCTTAACCTGATGGATCGACCCGTGCGGCTGTTATTACTTAGCCACGAGCTCCTTAGGAAGAAAAAACCACCGCATTTTTATATCGTAATCCTAATCTTGACTAAGATTACAAATGCGAAAGTGAGTTTTTTTATTTGTTACGCGTTCACGCTAAAATGGCTGAACGAATTTTTTGGCACATGGGTAGACCATGACCTGGATTAGGACGTATGATACTTTGTATCCCGATATTTCCGCGGGGCGCAGCTAGTAATTTTAATAAACAAAAAACGTAAAACTCCTCAGGTCACGTCGGTGGCTCTCTGGAGCGTCGGAGATGCAATTTGTATAATAGTCGCAGACGTTGTCACGTGTTCCGAGCTCGTAACCTAATAGAAATTACAAATTCACTTCAGAATGGCTCCGCTGTGGGCCCGCGGGAACGTTTTAAAACGATACTGTTGGTTAATTTAATTGTTTAATTTTCTGGAGATAAATTAGATTTTGGGGATTCTTTATTTGGTTAGAATAACAGGTGGTTGTGAACTTACAGTATTAACAGCTGTGCTAGATTTTTAGGGTTCCGTATCCCACAGGGTAAAACGGGACCCTATTACTAAGGCTCCGCTGTCCGTCTGTCACCAGGCTGTATCTCATGAACTGTGATAGGTAGACAGTTGAAATTTTCACAGATGATGTATTTCTATTGCCACTATAACAGTAAATACTAAAAAATAGAATAAAATAAATATTTAAGGGAGGTCCGATAAAACAAACGTGATTTTTTTTCCGTTTTTATAGTTAATGGTACGGAACCCTTCCTGCGCGACTCCTACTCGCACTTGGCTGGTTTTTTATAGTTTATATTTATAGAAACCATTATTTGAAAAAGAAAAAGAAAAAGTACTAAAGCCAAATAAACAGTCAACGCAAAAATAAATCACGCTGTTACACTTGATTGAATTTTAGCGTCGACTGATGATTTTATTACAAAACGTACCTATTTACTGTATTAATCTAAACTTGATTTATCGTAACCGTTCACAAATGTTTATATTATTTCTAACCCAATGCACCCTGGCTGAAATAAAAGTAATCTATTCTATTGTAGAAGAAATATGCTCAACCCAAAATAAATTAGATTCTTCGTTAAAATAATATCAAATGCCCAAAAGTATTTTCTGAAAGTAGGTACATTTTACGAAACGAAAGTAGCTTATTCACGTCTATAGCCCCGCGGACAGCTATTAAGAACATAAAATCTTATTATCTTCATTCTGTTTGTACCTTGTGGCTAAAACGGGGATCTCGCTCGGGGCTATTTTTGACACCGAGTTTATTTAAATATAGCTAATTTAAGAAAGAAACGATATAAAGAGAAAATATTATATTATTTGTATTTTGTTTGTAATGAATGAACTCAAAAAAACTGGACCGATTTTAAAAATTCTTTCACCAGTAGTATGCTACATTATCACTGTTATAAAGATGTCAGGCGGGCGAAGCCGCTGGCGGAAGCTAGTATTATATAACTTGAACAATTTCTAAGTCTATAAAAGCAGGAATATCGAAAGTAACCAAGGATTTAAAATAATACGGAAATTTTACGCTATTATGCGAAATCCAATCAGTCATTGATTTAATTAATGAATTAAGGTACTCAAGATTTTATTTTCAAATGAAGCTCTCCAAATTGCTTTTATACTTCTTTAAACCTTATTTCTCATTACTAAGTGAAAAAAGAAAGAAAAATTGTTTATTCTGCACAAACTAAACGCACACATTACAAAATAAAAGAATGTCATTTACTTGGTACCCAAAAGCCTCGTATTCGGAGGCTACTTAGTCTGATCTGTGGTCAGAGACCATGACACACATCATGACATCATACATGCTCTGTGAGGCCAGAGACAATTTAGTTGCGCAATGTATTGCGACATAGCAAATGAAAACAAACAACAAATACTAATTGTAAATAGTGGAGGAGATTAGTGAAGATTAGTGGAGGTCAGATATCAATTTAAATGTTAAAATATTTCAACATGTTTATTACAACATTTCCAATATTTTCAGCATTTTTACTGGCTGTTGCTTACAAACAATAAAAAGATTAATTTGTCTAGTAACAAATAAATTGTTGTCTATTGGAGATTACCTGCATCAAGTAATTCCTCAAATTTATTTCATTTTTCAAACATACCGTTCCGATACTTACATACATACCAAGGAACATTTATAATGTATTCAACCAGTTTTTCTCATTCTAAGTGAATAATTGTAGTCTGTTTTTGAGAAAAAAAATTCGTACGCCACAAAACAATAATTAAACGCACGAAAGGGGCGCAGTTGGCTTGCTACGTCCGCGTAGCTGGCGTAGCCGTAGCACTTGCTACGGCGTAGCAGCTGCGTAGGCCTCTTACACAATAGGCAGAAGATTTACTGGATCAATTAATTTGTTTTAGTGGTGATAAATGATGATAACTATTGATTATGGTACATAACCTTTATATTATTACTATCGTTACGTACTTAGTAGTAGTAGTAAGTTTTATATTTAACGACAAACCTACAAATTCAGATGCAAATTCTTTAGCCGTAACGTGCACATATAATTTCTAACATGGCGATATTATCGTGCACGTCCACGGCATCACGATAACACAGGGAAGTAAAACATATGGAAATTATGAATATGTTTTTAAATTTCTGTCCACAATGACGTTGTAAATAGTGTATTTCCATATATTTTATTGAAGTGGACGTGAACGTCCATGATATATCATCGAGTTAGATTATAAAATCGTTAAGCCATTATAAAAGCGTGAAATGAGTCCATAAGTGTAAAATTTGAACTAAAACGTTCAATTTTAAAGCGACCGTCTCAATTTTATGAAGCTTGTACAAAGTTGTCCTGTTCAGAGCTAAGTAATTCCCTCAATTACTTAGTTTAAGGACAGTATTACCCGTAAAGCGTACGGGAACATTTTCTGTCCATTTTGTATTATAACTTTATTCCGTGGTTCGACGCTGCATTTTCCTCAAAGCTTTCAACATTAATTTAGTCTGGGATTCGAAGTTATGTTACTGTTTTGTTTTTAATTAAAATAAGTAACTATTCATTGGAAGTAAACTTCCTCGTAATAGAAGTACACACAAGGATTATTTCTGTTATTGCTTTGTTGGTTTATTATTGGTTAAAAACACGACAGCTGGGCATGAGTTTCCAGGGTTGAGCACCAGTTTGAGCCAAATTTAAGTGATTTTTTTGTTATAACTTCAAAAATTCTTTGTAGCATTCTGAAGTCTAATTTTTTAAGAAAGACTTCTTTGTCGGGAAAACACAACACAATCGATGGAGTTCAATGTTTGTGTGTCACATTCTCGTGTAAGGGTCTCCGCACATGGGCCACCGGCCACAACCACAAAACGCCGCCACTATTTATATTTCCTGTAGTTTTCATACATTTTATTTGGACTCGCCGCACACGGGCCACACGCGACAGCTACAAACGCCGCGGCGTAAAATATATGAAAACTGCAGAAAATATGCCGGTGGCGGCGTTTTGTTGTTGTGGCCGGTGGCCCGTGTGCGGAGACCCTTACCGGACAATCTGTGAAGCCATAAACATTCATGTGTTCACTTGATAGCAATCACGTGTAACTATTGGTGGACATCAAGTTTATAAACATCGTATTTAGTGATTGAGTTGTGTTGGCCAGTTGGTTGGTAGTACTGACATTATTGAATAGGCTATGTTTAGATCGCAAGTTAGAAAAATGTCGGGTGTATGACGATTGTTAGTAACTTTTAAATTACCTTTATTATATTTATTTTTTCTTAAAGTGCTCTGTACCGCTACAGCGTCTTAATAATAGTTTCCCGTACCGGTCGACGTCATTACGTCAGCGCCGGCTGTCGCTGAAAACCAGCGCTGGGGCTCTGTGTTTCATAGGGTCGCAGCATAATGCTGAGCGAGTGTGTTTTGCGTGGATATGGCGCATGTTTCCCCCAACCTTTCCTAATTTTTTTCATGTCTTTTTTTTATGGGCTACCTCGGACTCTTACCGAATAAAACCCCAGGGGCCCTACCGCTACCGTAAGTTGGGGGCCCGGGAGATATTCTTTCATCAGCGCGCACCCCAGCAGCTGTTGTACCAACTCAGTAACTATCATCACCCTATCTAGTCTTCCAATCAGCTTTACTTTGGATGAGAATTTTCTCTTGTAAAGTCTATTTTAGTAACCACTATCATTCTAAAACTAATTTCATACTAACTGCTCTCCATCACAGTCTGTAAACGGGTTTTATTCTATAAAATCGAATTTAGTTCCCGTTAGCGTCATGGAGATAAAATGAAAAAGAAACTTGACTCACACAGTGTGGTGCCATGAAGCCAGTTACTCGTAGTTACATAATATTATGGTTTAAAAACAGTTACTTTCATTTTAGAACTAACAGGCTTTGATAAGATAAGATAAGATAAATTAAAGTTATTTGCTCAAACATCAACGATTTGGTATTCAGAACTTTATTTCTATGAGACATAGTTTAATTTAGCAAAACATACTTTTCGATTGGCAAATAAAAAGTCGAGCTTTTAATATGATTCCTGCCCACGTCTTCAATCATTGTTATTAAAGTCAACCCCGATGTGTTTATATTAAATAAATGCCGATGGTATTTGACAAACAAAGAGCTTGTTAATGTCACAGACGTATGTTTGTGACATTTTAATCTATAGGGACCATATTTTGTTAGTCCACATAGATTTTAATCAAGTTAATCATTTATTCTTCACTTTAGAAATGTTATTTATGTGTACTCAATACGTGGACGAGATTGTTTAAAAAGTTAAAAAGTAGCTTCTTGCATTCTCTCTAAAGTTGAATGTACCAATATAAGAAACATAATTCTTTTTCATCTTTTCGTGTCGTTGGTGCTTTGCTTAATATTGTTTAAGCCCAGTAGGTGGCCACTTTGATTGCAGCATTAGTGGCATTCTAATCATCAAAAGTACAAGTGCACGAGCACTTTGGACACTCCAGCAATTGGGACATGGTCATAATAAGAATGAGAATTCAAAAGTTGTTTTTTTTCTTTTTCTTGCAAAAGACAGTGTACTACAGAATTAAACATGGCTTTTAAGACAGCTAAAATATTAACAATGGGTGTCATAAAAAATAATTATGTATTCTAATAACTATCAATTAACCATTAAAATGTGTTGTAATGAATAAGGTAACAGACCGAAGTTTTACAATTATTATCATCTGTTTTTGTCCCGTCATCCATTTTTCCTGTTTTCGTCGCCCCGTATTTTATTGGTTTTTGAAGAATTATTAATGACACAAATGAGAGTGTGAAAAGAAAAGCAATGCCTGGTTTATACGGTGGCAGTGACTGGACTTAGTGACGCGGAATTTCCGAATCCAGTCAGTGGGTTCACGTAGATGAAATCACGAAATAGGCAGTAAGTCAGGCGGGGGAAGCTATTGGGCCCGAAAATAGACGGATAGGTTAGTCAACTAGACTGACTGGATGGGGCGAAGTCAGCACTGGACTGGGTTAAAACTACACGAGCCCAGTTTCAAATCAGCGCTGAACTGACTTACTGGTACTGTCATATAACTGGGTTCGTATAAACCTGCCTTTATACGCTTTGCTTCATTATTTATTAAAAGTGTGTTGAATTCTGTATCAATATTTTATTAGTTTACTTCAAAGAAAACATGAGGTAAAAATAGTAGGTATACCGAACTGTACAAATACCTTTTGTTAAAACACTTTATAGGTTTTAGCTAATCAAACTAAATGCTTTGAGTTTGTCAAAGTACCTATTTATTTCAATTAAACCATTTACAGGCACTTTTGAATTGTCAAAGGAGTCGTCCATTCCAAAGTTTAGTAGGTACTGTAGACTCCGAGAGAGTCTACGGCACCGGATCGAGTAAAACACTTGATAGTTTAACTAATTATATTAATTAATGAAAATCAAGGATACATTTTATATTATATCACCCGTCATCCAGCCTCAGGCCGTCTCTGAGTATCTTCCTATTCTATTTTCAACTAAATTGTTGGAACGTTCAAAACTCACGGCTGCCCTCTAGCCAGCCTGTACCACACGAGGTTGCGCATCGCATACAAACTCCTTAACTATGGAGGAGCACGGGCAAGAAACTCCACGGACAACCAATCCCTGCTGCATTCATAAAAGATAAAATATAGGAACTGAACATTAACCACTGTTTAGACCTCATCTTATTCCTAGATTCAATCCTTCATGATGATTAAAAACAGTAAAATGTGCTATTCCCCATCCAATTTACCGTAAGCAACATAAAGTAGATCGGTGTCATGACATAGGCACATAAAAAGTCGATTGATCGCAAGGCGTATGGCGGACTTTAAGTGTCAATCGCAATGTTATCGATACGTTACCGTCCTTCGTTTTATAACGGTAAACAGTACCGATACTGGGAAATTATCTTTCGAAAATTGTGTGGCTCTTTTCTTATCTGTTACTTTTGTTTGCAATTTGATAGCTGGTATAAAACGTAGGGCTTAGTTGAGCTTCGAATCAATGAAAAGACTTCAGTAATCATCGTACATTATCATCGCACGCTCGCATTGCATTACTTGGTCATCGCTCTTGCACAGGTTATAGTGTAATGCGACAGTACAAAATCAGCGTTCATAGTCAATTGAATTGTCCCTAAAGACCGTGTTAGGTTTATCAAATAAATATTCATTCATTCACTCATAGTCAGCTGTGATCATTAACGGTAATTCACACTACGTTTATATAGCATTAGCTGTGTGGTTGTTGACACTATGCAATAAATTATCATACACGTGAATTATCATTTCAAGCTAGCATCGAAGGTATATGCGACCCATTCAGCAGCGCATACGCAGACGGTAACTGAAAGTTTGAGTAATTCGGTCAACCGGACTAACAACCGATTTACTGGTACTAGAGGACATATTTAAGTTTCAGTAGTTCGATCAACTGGACTAACAACCAAACTACTAGAGAGTATTCGCAGTTTGTTATTATCACTAATAGTTTGGTATGACCGTAAATGTTGCGGGAACCAATGTTCCTGGCCGCATAGAATGTTGCATTGTTGCAGGCCACATTCCGTATTCATGTTAAAGAACATCTCGTAGCATCAAATTTTGTGGTAACCAATATTACGTGATTGTTGCTAAACACGGTTTCTGGTGTACCAATACCTGTGTTTTAACTTACTTGGGCGCTATTTTTGATGCATGACGCAATCTCTTAGTTATCTTTTACAGTAAAAAAGGTAGAATTAGTTCTAATTCTGAATTAACCTAGTTTTTGGTCTGAATCCCAAACATAAGACAAAGCTCTCAAGTCAGAAGAAAAAGTCTTCAACTTTATTAAAATGTCTGCCAAAGTCTCCTCTAGAGATCCCTCTTAGCATGCGTGTTAACAAAATTCATACATTTTATATTTTCCGCGCCGCTCCGTTCTCCAGAGATATGTAACATAAGGCACGCCTCAATAACTTGACAGTTTATTGTCCGCAGAAACTCGCGCGTGTAGTCTCCTCGAGCCCTTGTTCATTATTAGGGTTTGTAAGAATAAAATGTTGCACATCTCAGACTTATAATGAGAGTGAATTTATTAAATAGAAATGTAAAGGTTTATAACATTTTATATTCTAGTACCTAAGCAACGTCTTATTATTTAGTAACAACATAAATGTACAAATAAGGTAATAAATACCTATTGAAGAATTTATAATTCTACAAACAGGAAAAATATCAGTTAAACACCACTTTAAAAACATACTTAGATAAAACTTACATATCTGCCTTCTCCGCTTAAGTACGTACCTGGAAAAAGAAAAGAAATCTCATAAAAAATCATTTTACTACTTTTTCACCTCCATTATTTTCATTGCGATATTTTCATTACATCCAGATATAGATTCATTTTGTCGCTCAAACCGACCGGCGTTTTATTTAACTTTTACAATACATAACAGGCATACGAGCGTGTCGCTTTTAAAAATAAAACTAAAATAGTTACGTGGATTCATCGAATATTTTTACAAAAAGTGCTTCAGTTTATTCACTTAAGCATTTGAGATGATGATGTAATTGGTCTAAACAATATTGCGCCGCATATTACTTATGATTTTTATGCATTTAGCAAAAAATAAAGGGATATTCAATCCAGGTAGAAAAATGAACGTAGCCAAGCAACGCCGACATTACCGCGGTGTTTTTTTGCAAATAAAAGCCTTTCCTAAATATTAAAAAAGCGTTACGTACCTACCTCTACTTAACAAATCAACAAGTAATTTGTTATGTTATACAAGCCATTTTCATAACCAAATTGCCCTTTGTACATGTACACACACACACGCGCGTTTCTTGCCGTGAAAAACTAAGGTTTATGCGCCGGAAGCTTTTTGTGACACACATTTTTTCGACGGCGCGGTTTGTACCTCCTTCCGTTAATAAACCGTGCCGTGTACAAACCTACTTACAGAAATCACACATACAATTCATTTCCAACATACCCACAACTACGTATCCGTATACGCACAGTACCCGCTTGAACCCAGCGAACCACAAACTGGCTCACGTTTATTCCATTGTGAGGTAACTCCGTGAGAAGGAAGCAGTGTTGCATTCGAAAATGCTTTCAAACTATATTTGTCTGAACGAGATCAGTGTTTGGAAAAGTTCTCATGTTTATTCGGAAACATAGAGAAATCCTTTCATGAATCCTCAACTGCACAAGAATGAGTGAAATTATCGTTTATTTTATACCACCTTTTCCCGGCAACTGTTCACTGTACAATAGTATATACATAACGCAACAAAATACCGTGAAATCCCTAATAGAAACTTTAACTTAGTACCGAAAAAGAAATTATTAATAAACCGTAACAAAAACCATTACTTAGGCACACACATGAAGCCATAGTTTTGCTAATATTACCGGAAAACTTCGCTCGACCTTTGAAAAAATAACAAATAATGTACATAATACGTAATAAAGATACATATAGGCATCATATCACCCACGCTTTGTGGATATCGTTCTAAGCGTCGAAGTTCAAGGCTGCTTCAAATAATAGGAAGTGCCTCCGTACGGGTTGAAATATGTACAGAAATGTATAGGTATTGCAGCTCCATGTATGCCAGAATAAGAATGCATTATTTTGTATTTTTATTGACTTATAAATGTTTAAAAATGCTTTATAAATGATTTAATTGTATAAGACATTCTAGACATGTGTTTTGTAGACGATAAATGGGCGTTATTTTCTATTGCTTTGCGCAAAACCTCAATTTGGAGACATGCAAAGCTTATACAAAAAATTCTTTGTATCTTCTTAAGGTGGATGCGCCAGGGTAGCCCGCGAAATTCAAATGTTCTTACGTTTTTTGCAATTTGCAGGTCGGTGTTAGATTGTATGTTGATCTAAATATGATTTGCGCACGTAACAAATATGGATTTACAGAATTATAAACATTAGAATTAGCAATACAACTCTCTAAGTTCATGAAAGTCTCAAATGTCGAGATTTCATGAAATCATGACATTTGCAAATTGCAAAAAACTTAAGAAAATTTGAATTTCGCGGGCTACCCTGGCGCATCCACCTTAAGTTTAAATAACATGGCATGTTTTACTTATTGTAGGTATATCAGATGTTTGTCTGAAGGCAAAGCTTAGTACGCCACTGATCGATAAACCGCTTAGTTCAGTGTATTTCCATTTTTATAATCATCAATATTTCTAGTTTACTCATTATCCAGCGAACTATGTTTACCCAAGGAGGTATATGAGGTATATACCTAAAACTGTAATAGAATTTATGAAAAGAAATATACATCGTGTAGCTAGCAAGTAAACTTAACAAACATTGAAAGTTTGAGACACTATCCTAACATCTCAAACAAACTTGTTCATAGTTAAACTCCACAATATTGAAATATCCTGTGAACACTAACATTATTGCTGACAGCAGAGTGTCGATTGACCTCAGTTGACCTTTACAACTTGTACTAAAAGTTGATCGGTAAGTCGTCGATTTAGAAGAAGTTAAAGTCCACAATTTGAGTACAAATTGTATGAAGGTTTCCGACATTTGGGGAAGTATTAAGGTTTTCTTACTTTAGCCAACCAGGGTATTTGAATTTGTCGCTCCATGTAAAATACTGGTATTCAGCTGCATCCGGTTAGATGGGAAGCCAACCCCAACAAGTTGAGAAACGGCTGGGCAGATTGATTGAAATTATTTGAATTTATAGAGTTTCCAATTAACTGTTCATGCATCCCAGATTTAATTTTGTTGAAATGGTTACCAAAAGTGGTTAACAAGCTATAATCTTCCACACATTTTTATCCATTGCTTTGTCTTCTTATAATTTTTATATACTGGTTTATCATACTGAACATCGGCAATCAATCACAATGTAAATATATGGACGAAATTGGGCAAGTTTACAAACAGTAATCGTCCTGTTCCATACTATGAAGTTATCGGCAACTACTAGTAGGTAAAGATCGATACAAACCTATGGCTAATGTCAACAAACTCTGAACTGAAGCAAAACAAATGCTCGATGATGTCTACCGTGATATAAACTGAATAGAGCGAGCTACCACATAAGAGAAATATAAGGAGAGTCCACTAATTCGAGATCCTCCGTTGATCTAGTGGTTGCTAGCGCTACTGCTGAGCGTGAGGTCCTGGTTTCGATTCCCAGGTCACGCAAAATGTTATCGGGTTCTTCAATCTTATACATAGGACCGCAGCTACTTATTTTTTCATTCATTCAAACCAAAACCCAAAAAGCAGCAGCCAATCACTTGGGCACAACAAAGATTATTATTACATTAACTAGAAATCCAGCGTGGGTATTGGTAATGCCTTTCATTTGACAGTTCAACAACATTTCATTACTTTATTTACGTTGTTTAGCAGACGAATTTTTAAAACATAATGAAGCATTTTAAGGGATTAGGAATTTCCTTCAAAATCCATCGGATTGTGATTGAAAGCGTGTTACACAATTGGAGTGCTGGAGTGAGTCTTCTGTTATTCCTTTAATATAACAAAGTAAATCCACTCATGTGACCCTTTTTATCAATATTTGTGTCAGATCGATCGGAGGGCGTGTGGCCGAGTGTGTCTTTCCACTATGCCACCTATAACAGACAAGGACTGTGATTGAAGATGCGGAATAAAGCTCTTACAGTGATTACACGTGTCTTAGATACAATCGCCTTAAGGAAACATTGATAACTTTTCAAGTTTGTCGCGTTAAACTCGTTATATAGTCTGCTTCTTTGTCAACTTCATGAAATCGAACTCAGGTTTTCGACTTCAAAAAGGTCACTGTCCTTAATTATTCCTTAAGCAATATAGCAGCCAGGAAACTACCCCATATCCAGAAATAACAACTACTTAAAAACAAAACGGAAGTAGGCAAGAAGCCAAGAATACTGCCTTATGTTAGTTGAAGACGATTCATATCAGACTGGAATGAATATGCAATAGGCTGGTAACGTGTCTTTAGTAGGTTGGTACACTAAACTATTTAAGCATTAAGTGTTTGTTTATTTATTTATTTATCAGGAACTATTTATATTCTGTTTGATATATTACATAAATCATAATTAATAACATTAATATAAATTCTAGAAGTGAACATGCAGCAATAATTATTTAAAAAAAACATGTTTACAAAACATCAAAAATTAAAAAAAAATTACTTTATTTCGGAACAATAACACAAGACTAAGTACAATAAGTAAAACGATAACTTGAAGCTTAAAATGCCAATGCATTCCACAACTTTCTTCGACAAATCCTTTTCTGTCCAGGCCGCTCGTTTGTGGAATGCATTGCCAGTTCAAATAAAACGCGCGCAATCGTTACCTGTATTTAAGAGACTTGTGAAGAAACATTACTTGTTGTTGTGATCTTGTTCTCGTAGCTGTAATAATCTGTAGTCGTCATTTATTTTTCGTTGCTTACATAAATATTCTTTTAAAGTCAGTATGTATGTATTTATGTATCTATTATATAGCATATTATACATATACATATATATATATATATATATCTATTAAGTAGTTTATTGTTTAGTGTCTATTGGTAAGTTTAAGTACCTACTTATTATTTTGCACCAATGACAACCCCATTTTTTATGTCCACGCTATCACTGTCCATTCTAAGGTTGCCTGGAAGAGATCGCAGAAAGCGATAAGGCCGCCCATTGTATGTTTTGTAGTGTTAAATATATTTATTTTCGCTATGTATTTTCTGGTGTACAATAAAGTATATATAAATAAATAAATAAACGATGTTAGCTGCAAAAGTATGAACTGTGCGCCCTTCTCCAGATACAGAATGGAAATGTTCCATGCAAAAGGTGTTACTAGGTAATTAAATTAATTCAATAAATTTAGTTAATTAATAATAACAACAAAAAATAAGATATGAACAAAAAAAAAATATCTTTATTTCAGACCTAACTTAGTCAATAAGTTGTGAGTGGTTAGTTACAGATTGTGCTTATATGCTATGTTAGTGTTGTTAGTACTTGACTTAATTTGTTTAACTTAGCACAAACCTATTGCTATTTATAAATAGCATTTTTTTGTTTTTGTAAAAAAAAATATACAGACCCTAGGAGTTAGTCTCATGTAACATGCTCTAGTCCTATCAAATTTTCTTATTATAAAGCGGTCACAGAGATCACAAAAAAGAAAAGCATGTAATTTTCAAGTTGAATTTTGCTACATAACTCTTTACAGTCATCATCTGCCTAGCCTTTTCCCAACTATGCTGAGGTCGGCTTCCAGCCTAACAGGGTCCATTTACATATTCTTTAGCAATGCTTTAATCAAACGAAAGTTTTTAAATAATCTCGTAAATTAAAGGAATCTTTTTTCAAAAACAAGGAAACTCTCAAAAACAAAACGTTAAACAAACATTACTTCTGAAAACTGTTCGAAAAACGACTAGAACCAAGATTTAACCGAGTTCCAGTGTAGTAACAACGAGGCGTGGTTCATAAGTATGAATATTTCATAGCAGTTTATTATTCAAGCGGAGTGCATGGAACATTAGGACTAGACGAATGGCGACTTTCCCACGGACGTAAGACGTGTCTTAACATTTTTAACTTAGGTGGGACATTCTATGTAGTTAGAGAATGTCTCAACCCATCTTCTACTGAAAATGTGTGATCTGCCAAACCGGAAATTAAAACAAACAAGACGCTTCAAAGACGTCACTGTTGTCAAGAAATTTCTCAATTCTCAAGACGCAACGGAATAATAATTATAAGTCGTAAATAGAATCACGTAAAAAATGAATTTTAAAGTAAATGCTACTGTTTATCGCAACGTAAGCACTTCAGTACTTATGCCATCGTGTAGCTAAAAGAATGAAAATTTAGATTGAAAAGGGCATGATCTCCTTTATGACCACTATACAATTTAACGACGGTACAACACCAAGGGACAAGGGATTTCAGTAAAACTTCGGTAATACTCGGTAGTTCTCGTTACTATTAGTATTCCTCTGGCGATAGCGCAGAGCTCGGAAAAAGTTCTCACTAAGTTTCTTTGAAATACTCCGTCCTAATGTTAAGTATCTATTTGAAGACGATCGGTGACCGCTAACGTTTTTCTTTTGGACATATTTTCTTGTATCACAGTTTTATGTAAAAAATGTGTTGCTACTTGTGAATTTGTGAGTAAGTATGTCAAGTTTTTTTTATTTTTACTGACTTACGTCTTATATTGTCCGTTTATTCAAAGGGCTCAAATGGCTATACCACTACTGTGGTGTAACCATATTGGCGAAGTATGTCAATTCGATTAACAATTAATTTCACTGACTGTACTTTTTTTTTTTAAATAGCCTAGAGTGTATAGTTTGTCCCACTACTGGGCTAAGGTCTCCCCTACTTCCTTCCAAATCTCTCAATTTTGTGCGATTTCTGGCCATGTTGGCCCCGCAAACATGATTAGATCGTCACACCACACCTTCGCCGCGGTCTACCTCGACGATGTCCTCCTTCAGGCGTCCAGTGAGTGACCTATTAACTATAACTAAAAAAAATCGAAGAATGCAGCCTCAAAACCAAGCCGTTTTAGAAGTGGTTTTATTATATTGTATAATAAATATTCCCATGAGACTATTCTAAGTGACGGCGACGTTGGCTCATTAAAAGCAGCAAGTTTTTATAAAACTGCGCTGAGTTTCTCCCACGGCTAATGAATCTGATCTCAGGTGGCTTTTTTACACTAATTAGAAGTTATTTCACAGTATTATTTAATTAAAGAAAAGTCTTATTAATTTAAGACAAACTTTTTGTGATGGTTGTACTGATTAAAATATTTAATTTTGTTCTACGACTTTTGTCATAGCGAAGCAGCAATGTTCCTGTGGATAGTTTAAGTTTATTCAAAAGATGAATATATTATTTTTATTTGAACAACAGAGTTAGTTATTAAAACGGGTACATTAACCCTTGATTATTACGTAGTCATGAAAATATGTCCACGTGCGTACTACATAAAATGTTTAAAATAACAAAACATTTCAACCCTCCACCCGCAGAGGTTGTAACAGGAAAATACACGCGTTAGTTTTTCGATATTTTGATTGTTACAGGCGGAACGATCCATAAAGTTAAATTGACATTAATTATACAGTTTGTCGGTTGGGGATAATGTTACCATTGGTAGAAAATTGTTTAATTTTTGTTTTATTATAGTGATTATTAGACATTGATTTCCACACGGTTTCCACACAGGCTCTATATGTGGGTGACAGTACGTACACTAAGCGTAAAGCAGTGTTCGGTGGAGTGCGATTCTCTTGACCAGACCCACAAATTGTCCGTACACCAGTACTTTTAAGTGGGACCATCGTAATCCTGAAAAAAAGTACTCAGCTGTCTCATAAAAAACTTCAATACTATCTATTCGACCCAAATTCGAATTCAAATTCAAAAATTCTAATGTATTGAACAGCTGATTTTTTTAAACTTAAATTATGATGTCGGTCTCTTGGAGAAAGTTGTTCAGTTTTGTGGTTTTGTACACAACACCCTGAAATATGACACACATTACTGATGATACAGGTTGTATAAAAATTCCAGTGATGATGCGAATATCGTGGCCCAGTGCTATGCCCGTGGCCAAGTTATTTAAAACAAGAAGGTACACAATACATCGACTAGAAAAGAAGAATAAGTGCATACTAATGTATTCCTCAACCATTGTGTTGAATAGAAAGAAAGAAAGAAAAATTTTGAATTTGAATACATAAGGGGGTGAACAGTCTGCCCATATAAATTGAAACAATTATGAAGTCCAAAGTAGACCATTCGCATTCAGTCCAAAGAAATCAACATTCTTCTCGCAACGTCTACCAAAGTCTCAAAGTCAAAGTCAAAACGTTTATTGCGAACTAAGTGTACAATGTCTAGCGTGTGTGTGTGTAGTGTGTGGCTAGTTCCAAACGTAAGTAACAATCGTTCCAAGAAATGTTTTAATTAAATTAATTTAAATAACTGAATGAATATTTGTGTTCAGTCGCAGCTGGGGAACACGTATTCAATTATGTTTTAATTGCATTGTGTACGTAGAACTGTTGATTAGGGAATTTATTTAAATAACGTCCAGTTTTCTTTGGAAAATAAAGCGTTTTCAGATTAAAACTACGACTGTGGTTACGGAAAGCAAGAAATAAATAAAGAAAAAAGCCTTTATTGGATTACAACAAAACAATTTAAAACTACAAGCGGTTTCATCTGCGTTTTTCATAGTTTTATTTGTTCTCCTAATCCCTCTTTAGTACACGTATTATATAACCGTACTTTGAAATCTTATGGTGGAATCCCACGATCAGCAATATTGCAGACGGACACGCACGGCAGACCACCACAGACCGCCACGCAACGCTTCCGATGTCTGCGATACCCCGCACGTACACCTTCTTCTTCACGGTCCGTCGCCCGGCCTCGTCGGTGTCCGGCCGCAAAATTGCGGATCATGGGATTTCGGTATTAGAAACAACTTCACATAGGTGCTATTCAGTTATTTCGAACCTCACAATTCTAAAACGAACTCATTTGTTTTAAAAATAAAAATCATCAATGACATTTAGCTAAGTTGGTACCGTTCGAATTTCGAAGTAATACTCTTGATCAAATTACCCTTATCAGCAAAAGAACAACCAGAAAAGGAAATACACAAGAAAAAAGCCTCCAAACTTAAGATACTATTATCACAGTATGAATATGGGCAGTATGGAAAGTAGGCCTATTTGTTATAATTAGCTACCCTCCATTTTTTAAAAGACCGCGGCGACCTCTCGTCTCAACAGCACCCGCAACTGACAGCACCGCGACAATCACTTTGGGGTCTCTCGGCAATGAGCGCTTCTGTGTGAGTGTGCCGTTTTGAACGTTTACTACGTAGTTTCTATACTGTCCATATTTATACTGTGCTATTATACAATGTAAGGCGGATTTCATTACTGTCAGTCATTCCCCTAACGGCTTAAGTCCGTCCCTTCATGAAAATAGCCCTGATCCCTGGAGACTAACTCTGAAAGGACTCTTCCGTCTTGCAAGAACTTAGAGTAACAATAGATTGACTGATGAGGGAGATGTTGTGGCATTAAATAACTACTAACTACTTGGTTTACCTAATTCAAATGTTAACTGAACAAAAAGTTAAAGTTTTCAAACATTTCTCACAGATTTGAATTTCGAGGCAACAAAAACATCATGTAAGGTTCCTTTTTACCCGACTACGGCGAAGAAAAAAGGAAGGTTATGATTTTGACCGGTATGTATGTAAGTATGTATGTATGTATGTATGTATGTATGTATGAATGTGTGTATGTATTTATATATGTAAGTATATTCATCTGTTCCCTCCTATCTTCTAAACGACTCCGGGTTTTTAATTTGTCCGTCTGTGGTGTCTTGTTTATACCTTTTTAGTCGTAGTTGGGTTTTAGTTTTTATTGCTTTATTTTTTTCTTATTCTGGACTTGCATGCAATAGCCATACACTGCTACAAGCATCTTTTGGCTCTCGAATGACGTTGTCAGGGGGGCGCTGTTGGTAAATATCTGTGAAATGTATTGAAAACCCAAGATGGCGCCGTTAGTTCCGATTTTAACCACGAGCTAAAAAATACCTTATGGCGCTATACTTTGTTGTTTTACTATCAACAGTTTACTGAAAAAAAGAAGTTATTTTTTTATTTATTATGCTCTCATATTGTTTTAGCCACAAAAATATTGTTTCAGCTTTGTTTTCTTATCCTCGCATATCTACATGCAATAGCCATACATTTGTTTAATGTTTTGTGTAGCCCATAAAACGCTTCTGGTATTTCGAACTTTTCACCCTTGAACTTACGCGCTTAGAACGATATTTATTTATTTATTGAGCAAGGCACACCAACGACATATTTACAAGGATAGTTACAATAGATAATCACTAGTCTTCAATACTGTGTAAATACATCACTTATAGGCATGCACAACATTCCTATTAAAGGGTGAACAATTATTCAATTATTTTTTCAATTAAAACAATATTTTATAAAAAATAAAAACATAATAAAATTACCAAATCATATTAGGTTTAAAAAAATAAAAATAAAATAGTACATTTCGTCACATTGCATGAGATCAATACAACCATTCAGAATCACATCAAAATATTCGCACATTAGGCAACCAAATTAATTAAGGAATAAAATACAAACCTAAAAGACAAAATAAAAGCAAAAATAAAACAAATATCGTACGTCAATATTAAACTAAATTCAAATGAAATTATTATTCTTCATATGCGATCCACAAAGCGTGTATGATATAATGCCTTTGTAATAGGTATTTTATAACTGCATATATAAAGTTCAAGGGCAAGCTTATGTACAGATCGATTCAAACTTAATGGCGGCTCGGAAGTTAGCTTTTAGCTGCGCAGTACCCTACCCCTCACCCCCGCTGTCACATGAAATTGTTACTGCGCAGTGACTCGCCTCATGTTCCGAGCCGCCTTTAAGTTTGAATCGAACTGTAGTTACTATTAACGAAACTATGACTTCAATTTAAATGTATTACGTTTTTATTTTATTTGGGTACTTTTAAAATTACTCTCTTAAATCAAGTTTACAATTATTATTTTTAAGGTTTCATTGACAACAGGCAATTCATTGTAAACAGTTGATTTAAAATAGTTCGGTAACCAAGGAGTTCATAACCATTTTATTACGATGTGACTCATATTAACACTAAACTGATACTAACCTAGAAGAACAGATCAGAATATCCTATAACGTTAGTACTTTGTTGCAATGTTTTGAGCCAATTATTGTCTAATACTCCCAATATGATCCGTGTGGCGTGGCCATTGTTTGTCCAGATGACAAAGGAAGATTCATACGCATTGCTCCGTCAGTTCGCGTATATTGCTTTATCTGAGTAATTCCTAGTGCTACAGGTTCTACGACACTCCATTCTATTCAATCGATTTCTGGGATTTTCTTCTTTTATAGCGTAAAGGCGGTATATTTTGCACTCGTATCTTTATTACCGGAATAAAAAGCGTCCTGGCCGCCTATTAATTATTTCGTTCTGAAATAAATGTTTTACTCGAAAACAATTGAATCCGCAGATCTTATCGTATAATACCGTTTATTTGAAATTTTGATACAATAAATTACAAAATGTTTGGTTGTAATTCCGACTGAAAGGACCAGTAATATAATACGGCTTTTCAGAACAATACAATGTTACTGCTGATTGATTTACATTCCTTTAAAGCTACTCGTAGATTTTTGGTAATCGTTACGGGTCGAAAGTTTGACAACCAGTCTTTCCAAAGGGTAGTATATGTTATCCAGGAACTGGGTTGTGGAGGATGCATAAGCACTCGCTCGCATTATATATTTTGGCAGAATAAAAGCCGACCACAACAACGTTGGGAGCAGGCTAGGCTGATGATCATTCCTGCATTATTGCTTAAAAGTATATTTAACGAGCTACTCGAGCGCAAAGTTTGTTCAACGTCATTTCTACTTGTCAGACAATTGGGGGGTGCCTCGGAAAGCGGTCGTGTCGCTGCTAATCTAAGTCTCGCTGCAATCCACTCGGATTCGTTTTCTAGTATATTTCCTGCAATTCACAAGCGCGTGGCATGTGACTCTTAAGTCAATTTTAAAAGGTATAAATTGCAATGATTGATTTGCGTTAGAGAAATGTACCAACTAATCCTTCTTATACATTGTCTACTACAGTTTTTAGAGACTAATATAAACAAAATAGATAAGTTCATTGTTTCGTAAAACAAAACAAACAGTTTGTGAGATTTATGTTTGTAAACGCACCCACGCTGTCGAAATTCTAATAAGGGTTTTCGTGGAAACTGAAACGTGTCCCCGAAACGTAGAAAAAAAAACGTAGGTGTTTCGTGTCTCCCTTCCCTAAGATAGTGCTGTTCCGTATAAAAGGCAAAACAAAAAAAAAAACTGATAAGTATTACTGTAATATAATTATTACAGTGATTCGAACTCCACAATTTCAAAATTAATTTGTAAATCGTGCTTGAAACTTCAGGACTGAAAAAAGTTAAATAAACCACTAACTAATCTGTCTCTAGTTTCATTTTAATTAGTAAGTACTTGAAAGCTGGAGACTTCGTGATTTTTACGTAAATAACTTTATTAGAAAAACTTATTTTTTATTTCAGTACCTAATTAGATATTTATTTACGACTTAGGGTTTTACGACTAAGCAGGTTATAATATAGCCACGGGTTTAGTCCAGGGCCTAAAGGTCGACAAAGTCATATGACTTCTGTTTGCCGACTTATAATTGCACTAAAAACCTTAATAATTTGGATTGGATTTCGGGAAATTAATGAAATACAGTAAAATCGATGTTTTTTTTTCTAAAGTAAACCTCAACTTATTTTTTTTTATTTACTAACCTAACTATGTCAATATATAACATTTATAAATATACATCTAAACTGATATTTTAAAGAGGTAAAATTGTTTGTTGGTACGTAAGAGGTAGGTAATGTCTGGAAGTACTGATCCGCACAAAATTTCTTTCACTGATACAAAGCTAGATGAGTGGGTGTGACTGTCATAGAATAATTATGTTTTATGTTATACTAGCTGATGCCCGCAACTTCGTCTATGTCGGTTATTATATACTAAAGCCTTACTCGAGAACCACTCTATCCATTGGTGAAAACAGCATGAAAATCGGTGCAGTGGTTTTTGAGTTTATCGCGGACATGACGACAGACAGACAGACGCGGCGGAGGACTTTGTTTTATAATATGTAAGGATGTAGTTGACTTCCATGCGCACGGAAGTCACGGTCAGAGGCATTTAATACCTTTCACAATTCACGATATTTCAGGAATGTGCCCAAAATGCCATGTATGAACCAAAAATATTCGTCATTGACCCTTATTCATAGTAATTACCGGGTCTATAACGGGTTTTCCACGCAGGGTCACCGATATAGCATGAATGACCGGTTCATCACTTATTCATTAACTTGTGATACGGGTTACTACCGCAGATTATGTTGGGTTTAAAGTATTTTAGTTTTAATGTGATATGGAGGGGCTCGTGGTTAAATAATAACAGCCGCACGGATTGATCGAAGGATAGCCGCGGTCGGTACGTGGATGGGTGAACATCCATTACTTACATATCAAGACCCCGTTAAGTGCCGAGGAAAGCAGGTTAAGTCGTTAGTCGCAGCTGTCATTCGTAGATCTTTGACAGTAGTTACTAGTCAGAAGCTCAAAAGTCTGTAAACCAGTCTAACGTTTTACCCAGTAACTGGATTGTGGAGGTCAGATAGGCAGGCGCTGGTATTCGACTGCATCCAGCCCCAACATAGTTGTTAAAAGGGTAAGCAAATTGATAGTACTTATTTAGATAGATCTGAATAGGTTAAATCTGTTTTGTAACTGAATTTTCTTTCAGCAATGTTTAATGCATGCCGTGGCAGCCTTTAATTAAGGCTTCACCATAAAATGTTAAATTCAACATGAGTTCTTATACATGTATTTTTGGTGTATGCTTTGTTGGTTGCCCTCAAATAAATAAATAGTAATATGGAGGCATTTGGACCAATCGCGCCTAAAGGATTGAACGGTACATGGCAACGGTAGATAGTAAAGTTCCTCTGCATGGTGCTTCGGAGAGTTAAGTAATAATGTTAGT
Organism: Lithophane leautieri; assembly: GCA_949152455.1. Classification (NCBI taxonomy): domain Eukaryota; kingdom Metazoa; phylum Arthropoda; class Insecta; order Lepidoptera; family Noctuidae; genus Lithophane; species Lithophane leautieri. Next base: position 1,480,015 of record OX424469.1, on the reverse strand, counting down.
TTCAGTTTTTCATATTTTTATAATAACGACATCCGCTTTACTACATAATTAGATATGGGTAATACTCTAACTAAAAGCGTTAATTAAACCAACAGGCACTTTTGAACGTCCACAGTTAGCTAGAAGTTGACGTGTATGTAAAAGCTAGGCTGATGACTTATTTTCATGAATAGATGTGCAGTGTAAACCTTTTCATAAGTACAATAAAAGTACACAATAGTGCTAGACATTATTGTATGGTTAAAGCGTTGCTGCTGTACATAAACTCAAGACATTGTTGCCCCTTTAGAACATGTTATTTCTAGGAAATATATGCGATGTATTACAATGTCACTATGTATAATGATAACATTATTTTCATTCATATCGAGCCCACCGGCTTTTATGGGCACCCACGCAAATTGTAGCACTCAGTGTGTTATTAAATTGTTACAAAATTAATGTTTCACGGAATTTTTATATTGAAAATAAACTTTGACATTTCGTGTGGGTTTGATTTTGGTTACGTAATTATATTTTTGTCAATAGCGATTTGAATTTGACACTATTTAAATATAGGCACAATGTAGAATATGATTCAAATTCAAAAAACCCTAACATTATATGGATACAAACTCACGCTTTCTTCCCATGGGGGCAGAAAGTACAGAATTCTACGCTCCTTGAGCTTCGTTTACGCTCGTACATTTGATCCCGCACACCGGTTGCCACGCACCTGACCTTTCTGAAAAACATCACCAATAAGGTCATACCTTCACAATATAAACAAAAAATAATTTCTTAACCAATTGCTTGTTCAAAGAGTGGGTTTTGCAATCTTCTGTTGCTTCAACTCACCTACTCATTGTTTTTACTCCCGAAGGAATTAAAGGCTTTAAACTACATACATGACCTTACACGATTACTCTGAACTTGTCAATAACATTGTTCACTTCATAACTAATATTCTAAGTTTAATAACTAAGCTCATATTGGAACTACAAAGCTTTTTAAGTGGAATAGGTACTTCAACAGGCATTTGAAGTTTTTAACTATGGAGGTAAATTAAAAACTATGTTATTTTTCTTATCTGAATATTATTCCACTAATAATATTGTCCGCAGGGATAGTCAGAGGTGTGAGGAGTAGGTACTATACTCACATTTCGCCAGTCCAAGTCCCAAACAATCTCAAGTCCCAAGTAAAAGGAGGCTGTTGTCATATTTTTTTATATCCAACTCATTTCTGGATATATGTAAGGAGCTTTTCCATTACGCTTACGCTGTCCCCCTCCTGCGTAAAGGCCTCACTCCACTCCTTCCATCTTTCGCGAGCAATGCGTGCTCCTTCCAATTTTGACGGAACCTATCCGGCGCGTCCCGCCGTCTCCGACGTGCTCTACTATTTACGGTAAATAATTGTTATAGGTTATTCTGGTTTTTTTCGTGTGTTGTATATCGTGTTCCTTTTCCTGTGTCAAATAAATGTTTCTTTTTTCTTATTTCTGTATAAAAATATAAAAGTTCGCAAAGACCGATTTGTTAAGGATAAAATTTTCCCAAATTGCCTCTACGTGTTGGTCCTTTTCCCCATACGTTCAAAAGACCAAAAAATACACGATTCATGTAATGTAAGGCAGGAAATTGTAACAATATTGCCTAATAATTGAACAGGATGTTCGATGAGGTAGCAATTTGTAGGCAGTTATCGATGCCCCGAGCAAATACGAGAACATTTCTATAATAACACTAATTGAGATAGAATGTGAACGAACATCTGCTATACGGTTATCAAAACAACGGTTTACGGTTGATTACTCAATATTATTATTGATTTTTAATGAGTACGTTTTGAAGGTTTTCCGGCAAATAAAAGGAAACGCCCTTTCAAGTTAAAGATAGCGTTCAAGGTGACTTTGAGAGATTTTCAAGAGAACGGGCACTACAATCAAGTCGTATTAGTTGCTTCGAACGAAATTCCAACAATGAATTAAAACAAACCAATCACATAAATCTCTGCCATGTAATAAACAATATTTTACGCAGTCTGATCTTAGTATTTTATTTGTATCTTGGGACCTCCCCGCGCTGCTTCTATAAAATAATCATTATTTAAATATTCGATCGAGTCTACCAGCCAATCTTAAAAGAAATACAAAAATGTTTAATCCCTACTGATCGTTAGTTTAGGGTTTAGATTTTTATTTTTGCACGCATTATTCTAAGCCTTTTAAAAAAACCTACTAGTATAATAAAAATACAAAGAGAGTGAAAAATGTCCCAAAATAAATTACGTCTACTTTGTTTTATATCATAAGCATAATTATATTTACGATGTGCATGAATATTTTCATAATAAGTTATAATAACCGTCGTGTCTTATATGAAAGTATTCGAGTAATTATTCGAAGCCGTCAATAAATAAATACATGCATAAAGCATATACTTATCTATATAAATATATATTTACATACCGCAAAAAAACTCTGTCAATGCGAAAGAAACTCAGTCTGTCTGTCTGTTACCTTTTCATAAACCACTGAACCAATGGTTGTAAAATTTGACAGATATGTAGCCTGGGACCTGGAGAAGGACATCTAAGGCTACTTTTCATCAAAGATATTTCTATTAAAAATTATAAAATGGCGAAGTTGCGGGCAGCAGCCAATATGGAACAATACTTATCACATTTCTATTTTATTTTGCCACAGGAAAATGCTCACACAAATAAATCAATCCCTAAACCAGGACAATCGCCTTAGTCTTAAACGTAAAACCAATTAAAATAAACAAAGTGCTAATACTAATAAAAAGATTAGTTAGCCCCCTACCCACCTCTCAAGTGAATACACTTAAAGGGAGAACCCTTCTCTCGCACTTCGTTCGTCGAAGCCAGAAATACATTAATTGAATACCGGCCTCGGTGCAGAATTCTTCGCGTCTGGAACGACCAACATTATGTCGAAACGATGGTTCTAAAAATAGATCCACCATAGTACGAGTACAGTCGACCGCACGTCCGTGGTAACACTTTGACCTTGAACTGACGTAGCTCAGTAAGGCGTTTCAATAATTCTATTGAAACGCCGAAGCCAGCTTAAGCCGGTTTTGTTACCACTGTTGACTGTACTTACTTACTAACGAGTTCGAATAGTGATTTGGTTTAGCCGACTAGCTATGTATTTCATTGTTCGGCGAATTCTCGGTACTGCATAATTTCAACAGTTGTGTTTCAAAACTTCCCGAACGTGTGGGCTGTTTCATTATTTTTTCTTTACCTATCATTTGTTTCAAGTTCCACCTTACCGCCTCTCACCTCTTTCAAAAACGAAATAAAATTACTTAGTTCTAGCTAATTAGCTGACTCGACGGACATGGTCCTGTCCAAATTTGAATAGTTCATACAAAAATATCATAGCAAGAAGGACGTTCAGTACTGGCCGAAGAAAAAAAAACCGGGTATCTTTTCCAATTTTTCTTTCCATAAAAACCTAATTTGGTCTAGCAGGAACATTTAAAAAAATTATCAAATCAATTTAGCCGTTCGAACAGCATTTCATTTTTATTTATATGGATTTCATATGACCTCATTTAAATAGAAAATACGTGTTCCATACCAAAGAACCAGGCATTTCTTATTAAAATCGAACCTACGCAAACAGATTAAACGTCTTCTGTCGCGACCAGGGCGTGACTCCATTAAACTGGAAATATTTTCCTAATAAATTGCCCTCTTCAATGTCCCAATAGATTTATGTGCGACAATCACCCGTCGCCCTTCAGGGAAATTAGCTTCGACCCATATTTTAGATGGTAAGTGATGATTTCGGAAGTGAACGCTATCAGGAAATTGATAAAATGACATTTCTTCCTTTTTCGTATATTTTTTTTATGAGTTTTTTTGTTAAATGAGAAAGGTTCGGTTAATAAGAGTTGACTGAGAGCTCTCTGGGTTATATTAGGTTATAACTTCACTTGCGTATCTCGAGATGAGTTATGGATTATGTCAGATAAGGGCCGGCACCCACCTGCATACTAATAACCTCTTATTGATAGCACCATTCTGCTCAGCATGAATATTAAGGCAATTTGCCTCTGAAATAGTTCTACTTCGTCCCTTTTTGAAGGTATTCAAGCGTTTCCTTTCCAACACCATTATAATTTCTTACTAGTCTGTTCGTCAGGGTCTATCGACGTGCTCGAAACACCAACCTTACTTCATAAATGCAAGTTTTCGACGACAATTTACTGTATTACGAAAGGTAACAATACAACTGATGAGTTAGCAACATAACGTAATTACCTATCTGTCTAGTATAATAAATTATTATTATTAATCGTACGTTACGCGGACGTTATGAGGAAATTCTACTTTCTTTTCTCAAAAGGCAGCCATCTTATCGTTTCTGTCTTTAATATTCACGTGTTCTTATTTGTTAACGCGTAGGAGTTAATCTAATTAGCAGTAATTGCATTAATTATTGAGTTAATTTTAGTTCAAGTTTAAGGTTCATGTGTTTGGAAAACCTTGTTAGGTGGCTTACACACGGAATAACACGGTAAATATTTCGTAAAGCAATGTTTTGAATGTACCTACTTCATAACTAAGAAAATAAGTCACTACACTACCAACAACTAGGTATTTTCTAATTTCCATACATAAATTATAAATTCTAAAGTAACTCTGTCTGTCTGTCTATCTGCATGTTACCTTTTTACGTCTAAACCACTGAAAGGATTTCGACAAAATTTGCCATCGAGATAGATGGCACCCTGGGGAAAGATATAGGCTACTTTTTATCGACATACCGTGCGAGGGAAGCCGCGGTTGGAAGCTAGTAAACTATAAACCAATATAAACTATATCCCAAAACTAAATACTTAGAAACAACACTATACAGAACTTAATCATCTGCCTGCCTTTTCCCAACTATGTTGGGGTCGGCTTCCAGTCTAACCGGATGCAGCTTAATACCAGCATTATACATGGATCGACTGCCTATCTGACCTCCACAACCCAGTTACTGGGTAACACGTGACCCCTTAGTAAGGCTGGTTGTCACACTTTAGTGCTTCAGACGACCCGTACAGCTGTCAGAGATCTACAAATGGAAGCTGGGACAACGGCTTTACGTGCTTTCCGAGGCACGTAAAATCTTTACATACCAAGACCCCTCGGTCTTGGTATGTAAACATGGTCATGCATCCACGGACCAACCGTGGCAAGCATTGCTTAAACGACGAATCGAACGGCGTATCGAACGACCCGTTCGGCTGTTAATACGAGTACTTAGCCACAAGCCGCTATATAGAATTGAATATTGTATATTTAAATAAATAAATAAACAACTGTTCCTAGAGGGAACATAGCACGACCTTTTTATCTCCTACCCACAGTCGAAGCAACGCTCATACAATATTCATCAATGATTGGATGTTTCAAGATGTAGGGAACCAAATATAAACCAAATTACTTGTTAGTAGAACCAAGAACTAATCTTCTTTAAGAACTTTAATGAGTTTCGTTTATTATGGACGAGCGTTCCAACTTGGTAGGAGAAAATAATGTGGAATGCAGGCCAACGGTATCAAGGTAAACTGTGCTCGAGTTTTTGCTATTTGATCTTAAAAATTATATTAAAAATTGGCTCGTAGATGGAAAGTTAACACGTTCCGGAACACTTGACTATTTGCAAATGTCATGATAATGACACTACAAAATCCCATACATTGTATCATATCGTCTACAGCCGTACTACCGGCTGTGCGTACCCGTACGTACACATGCCGTGACACTAAATATCAACATCACTGTACTTGTATGGCTCAGTCTACGCCTGTCGGCGGTGTGAATGTGTCAACTAAGGCACTGCATATGTATGTGTTAAAAAATTACTTGAAAAGAGTTTGCCATGACACCTACGAACGAATGAAGTCGCGTGATGTGACACTAGGTCATGTGCTTCCTAGGAACGTTATGGGCAAGCAACGGCTACCAACAGTTGGCCAAATTACATGAAATAAAATTGACAGCCCTTAGCCATACTGTCACGTAACGATATACCGAGATAACGTCGAGAGGCGGTCTGTCCCGGAATGTGTTAAAAATGATGTTCGGAATATTTAAATTAATGTTGGTATAGGTTTTATTTAAAAAAATATATATAGAAAATTTGTACCAGAGATTCCAATAGTTTTGGTCTATTATAGCTGAAGCATAATAATATAATACGAAGGTGTGATAGCAGCGTTGAAAACCTTGTCATTGTTGACAATACCTATGGAAGGAAAGCACGAGAGCAGGGGAACACGAAAACAAAGAGAGCACGAGGCCGGTCGCGAACACGATGGGCCGACCAAGTAAAAGCTACGTTCCTCAAGCAACCGTCAGCAGGTAGTGAAGGCAACATTGGACCGGAGTCGATGGAGGCAGATTGTCCGCGTAAAGGGTTCCAGTGACCACGACCGGTTGAAGAATAAGATTATATCTGAGCCAAAAAAGATTTAAATCATCAATCCCTGATAGTAAAGAATTAAGCCCCCCTTGTAAAAGTTCTACATTTATATCTGTAGGTAATTTTTATGGTGTATACATAATGAAGAGTATTCTATCTATCGTTCATCTGTAATGTTCCAAATGCCCATTTCAGAGAAGGTATACCCTTTTATATCAACAGTACCCAACAGCGACGTTGAAAATAAACTTTGTTTCAATGAACTCTCAGAAATATAGCTAGTTCAAAATTGAACGCAGCTATGGAGCTTGGACTAAAGGAAGTGGAACATTCATTTATAGTTAGCTCGCGTAATTAAGTAATATTAAATTCATAATTTCTCGTAGGTAATAACACGAGAAATTAAATTCTAATGAAAAGGGAAGACATTGAATTGAAGTGAAATTATCACTTTTTATACAGAGCCTCGCTCGCCTACATGCATTGGCGAGATGTCAAAACATCGAGATTACCGTCCTAAATCATAGATTAAATATATAAACTCATATAAAACTTTCAAAATGTATGCTCTAACTAATAAACTAATGCGCTTTTAATGAAGACATACGCATCAAAATCCAGTGTGTATATTAGAAGATTCAAGCGGCCAGTCAGACAGACTGACACGAAAAACGACTTTGTTGTATAAAATGTATAGATATAGATACTGGAAACATTCCTTGACCCACTAACCATAAATAATCCAGCCATCTTTTAATTCAATGTTTGTCAATCAAAAACCAAAACATGTGCGTCTATGTGCCAGTTCACTTACTTATCGTATAAATTGTTGTTAGTGATGTCACTGTAAACTAATTGCGTCGGTAACACTTATCAACTTTATGACCACGTGTACAACAGACATAATTGTTATGACGATGCTCTAGGGATTCCCGTCCGGACTATTGTAAGGTTCTATTTAGACGCGCCACAACCACAGTGTAGCGGCAAAAATGTTGTTGAGTGTGGCTTGTGTGTATAGTGTCGCTAAAGTTGTTTGGATTCGTGTCGTGGCAGCCACAAAAAGGTCACGATGTGGTTGGCTGCTTGTCTACTAGTATCGTGAGTGGTTGCGTTTGTCGCCTCGATGTAGTTCATTTATGGTTCACATGTTCACGACAGCATTTAAGCGCTACTGTAAATTGTAAGTACCTACTACAGTAGGCCGCTCATCAGTTGTAACAAAACCAGTGTCTCGCTGGGCTGTTTTATATTGAAACTCCATACTACCCTAGGCTAGCTCAAGGTCAAAGTGTTACCACCGACGCGACGTGCGGTCGGTGCCTACGTGTGATGAATGGAACGACCACGTTTTGATACAATTTTGTGGTCGGCGGTATATTTTTGTTGCTGTGGTGTAGTTCTGACTGTGGCACATTTGAACAGACCCTAACGATGTTACACCATAGTCAGCACTTTGTGTCAGACGTACTCCACGTGCGACCCTAACCTTGTTACGGTAGAAATAAAAGCATTTTGTTCAGCTCGCATTTTTGTCACCGTAGTGAAGTACCTAACGTTACAATTTTTAGTCACTTCGTGTGAAGTTCCAGGTGACATACTGTGGAAAGTGTTACTAGGTATGCATCTGCTAAGTAATGATATGAAAATGCTTTTAATGTTGCATATCTTTGGTAGTTTAGATCTTGTGTCATGGATCTTGGATAGGGTAGCCGGTATATGGTGATCAGTTTTGTGTTTTCAACTTGTTTGAGAAGTGCATAAACAAAGCTTTTCAGTTCTGAAATAGCAATATAAATTCAAACTCAAAAGATATACAGGGTGATGGGAAGCTGGATGCAAAGCCATAAAGGGGTTACAGTTGACACCCTTTGGAGCATTTTGAGCATGTTTTTAAAAACATTAAACGATTGAGGCTATTTTATAAAATTAAAATAAAATGACAAAAACCACGCAAATTGTTCAAACTTTATAAGTATTCTACGACTTCAAAGGTGTCTAGTATTTTTTTATCAAATTTAACTGGGGCACTCTTAGCAATTACCAGTCAGAGTCAGAAATTGGGGTATTCATTTAAAAAAAAGTTAAAGATAACGTACTTCGTCTAAGACTAGTATTGCTCATAATGCTCAAAATGGTGTCAACTATCACCCCCTTAAGACTTTGCACCTAGCTTCCAATCACCCTGTATATATTTTTTTTTTAGTTCTTGACTTTCAATTACTTATATAGAGGGCGCCATTTTTATTTAATATGACGTCACATACCCTATAACCAGCGGACAATCAAGACGCTTCTAACGATACCTCATTTATAAAATTGTGATGAGTCGTTTAGAAGATATGAGGGAACAGATGAACATACATACAGATATACATACCGGTCAAAATCATGACCCCCTTTTTGCTTCGCCATTGTCGGGTACAAACAAGTAAGATATCTAAAGAAACATCATTGTTTACTTTCAATTATTTTTTCATTTGCTTTAGTTCAATAACATTGATTCTTCTTTTAGGTTTTTCAAAATAAAGTAATAATGTTTTACTTTTGTGAATACTGCAAACAAACAGCTTCAGTTGTTAATATTATTGTTGTTGTGTATATTTTGTTTCATTTATATTCTAAAAATAGACAAACAACTTGTTGTTGATATCTTAACTCCAAGCAACGTTTATTACAGTTCACAACAATTTTCTTAATAAAAAACTTTTACTTAGAAAGTAAGACCTGTGCTCACGCAAACTCCAGCGCAAAGGTACTATTATATAATAAATAAAAACTTCTAACATTTTCATCTCAAAATAATGTTGTTGTCTATCAAAGAAATCATTTCCAACTGTCAAAATATTGATGTTTTTCTTTCTGAAGCGAAGAATTTTGTTCGACGGTTAAAATTACTCGATTGAATGGTTTTTCGATTCAAATTAACGGCTTTTACAACAGCTGCAGTCTAAGTTTCAATTATAATTAGAGAAAATTTGCAACCGTTTTATGTTTAAATTAAATTAAATGGATCCTCGTCTCTAGTCAGTCCAACTAAACTAATTATGCTTGTGTAAGAGAGGGATCACTATTCAAAGGATTTGAACTGTGACCTTTTTGTTGGCAATTAACACCTCCCTGTTGATGCCATCTTTAATTCTCGCTAACAGACATTCAAGTTAATGAACGATAAGAAAAAGGTGGTAAATTAACATTTCATGAATACATATGCCTGGATTTTATGAAAGATCATAAAATGTTGAAATATAAAATAGAAGATAAAATGAACCTCAATTTGATTACACAGCATAGCCGAGCAAATCGTAACTGTGTACGTTATCCCAGTTCTCGAATGAACCAGGCAATCCACAGGTCTATTCACAAAATAAACCGATCGAACGTTTTAATGATCCAAGTGAGGATTGTAACTTGGATAATTGACGTCAGGAAATTTAAGCCAACCAGTCGTCTTTGTCTACCTGGACACACGAGTCAATATGAACTTTATGGAATGGTGGTAAGGTTGAGTGTTTATTTAAGGGTTGTGTAGTTAATCCGCTTGCCCGTTCGTGTTCACGCACCAATATTGCGAGTGGCAACTTTTTTAATTAATGGTGCTTTGAGCCGAGCTGTCTCAACTCGGCGATTGATAGAGACTACACGGCTACACAGTGAATACCAAGTTATTTTTTATTAGCTTCTTTTTGTTTCTAACTTTGTCTGCGGCTTTCAATTTGAGAGATGGGGCTTTTAGTTCATTTTTGCACTGTATTTTCTTTAGAAGAGTTGATATTTTGATTTCTATGCTAATTAGTAATTTTGTTTTTGTTGTTGAGATTTTCTTTCTATTTCGCAGAATTGCAACAGTAAAATGTAGGCAGATGGTGGATACGAAAGCTTTTTTCAAGGTGTTGGCCAAGCCGAAAGAATATGTAGGATTTAATGATATGTGCTAACCTGGCAGAACAAGAGGAGGTCGTTTCCTAATAATAAAGATGATTTTTAGGGTTCTGTACCCAAAGGGTAAAACGGGACCCTATTAATAAGGCTCCGCTGTCCGTCCGTCCGTATGTCCGTCACCAGGCTGTATCTCATGAACCGTGATAGTTAGACAGTTGTTTTCACAGATGATGTATTTCTGTTGCCGCTATGAACACAAAAACTAAAAAACAGAATAAAATAAATATTTAAGGAGGCTCCCATACAACAAACCATATTTTTTGCCATTTTTATAGATAGTGGCACGGAACCCTTCGTGCGCGAGTCTGACTCGCACTTGGCGGGTTTTATTTTTATCAATGTCAAGTAAATTCTTTCTGCCCAAAGGTTTGGAGTGGTGACTGCATACCGCGAGGCGCACCGTGGATAAGACCCCCATAAGGTGGACCGATGACCTGGTGAAGATCGTGGGAATCCGATGGTTGCGAGACGCACAAAACCGGTCGATATGCAGACGCTTAGGAGTGGCATATGTCCAGCAGTTGACGTCTATTGGCTAAACCAGATGGGACAAAAATAATTTTTAGTAAACTCAAAGATAATTAAGATGAGTTACAATATTGTTCCAACTCCCTCCATTAGTAAAAACAGCACTCTATTTTCGTTCATAGTAATATTTTAGTTTTAAAGTTAGGCAACCCACACCTACCTAACTTTAGGTTCACAGAGGGAAAAATGGTCCAGTTTTTTAGATGGATTGAGGATTAATCTCCGCCCAGCTATTGCGTTGGGTTGATGGCTCCAATATTTCTGACAGATGGTCCGTTACGGCTTTTAGTTTGATTTGGCTTTTTCTATTCCCAAAATATGACGGGTAAAAGTTAGTTTGAAATGCCCAGCAACAAATGTCACAAAATGATTAAATAATCTGCTTTTTAAAATCTCATGTAATAGCTAAGAGTTAAAATTCTTTAAATTTTACTTCTGTTTCGATTTAAATATTTGTTCAATAATTATGATTTTGAACTAAAGTGTTAATCGACTTTTGTTGTTGACTGTACCATTGTTTATGTAAGTATGTTCTTATGTAAACCACTGAACTCTTTGATAAAGAACTTGCAAAGAGTTTGTTAAGTAGGTACACACGGCTACACAGTACACATCAATCTATACATTTTCCAGTTTATGCTAATCTCGCATTGTATAGAACCTCCGTACAATGCGAGGTCAGCTTATACTGGAAATGTATACTTTGATGTGTAGCCGTGTGTACCTGGTGCAGAAAATGGGCACTTTTCAGTGGGGAAAACTTCAAAATATTACATGTGGGCAAGTTTGGTGGTACATACTTAGATATTAGTTTGTCAATTTTTACTTGAACTAAGTAGAGCGTCATGCGAAGCAGGCTGAAAGCTCTCCTTAAGCTCCAAGTTGTTGACACTCAGACACGTTATAAATGCAAGGATTTTCAAGGGATTTATCAACGTCAAAATGGCAATATAAAAGGAAAAAAATGTATGGTTCTCGGTTGGTATTATGAAACTCACTATACGTATTTGTAAAGGTTAATCAAATGACGTCAAAATATAAAAAGACAAGTTGACAAAGTCACGGTCCTTCATCTTAGCTAATGAGTAAAAACGTAGTCACAAACAATGACCAACCGCACTGTCGAAGAAAAAGGTAGCTATGATTTTTAAATCCTGTTCGATAAAGGAGGCTACATTATCCAGTCCCAACTCAATTACTTGTCATTATATGTCTATGCCCCACATAACGGTACTGAACAGGCACAAAATAAAAATAAAATGAAAAAGATGGCCGACCCGCCATTAAATTGCCGCGTTTGGAACACAAAATGGACGAATGCACTCCGCAGTTACAGTACGACCCGGTTTTTTTTTATTTGTCTACCTACTTTCCTGGTTTTATGAAATGCAGTTGCACATAAATATGAAACATTAACAGAATAAAAGGCACACATAAACATTTCCAATAGGTATTCGATATGAAATCATGCACCAGGCAGCTTTTCCGTTAGTTGCCTAGTTATTTATTTACCTACACAAATTGCACGAAAATTGCATCGTACAATTTGACTTTGTAATTTGTAAAATTTGTAAAAACATCAAAAACCCTTTATTTAAAATACTGTACGCCTATTAAATAAAAAATAATAATGTCGACGATCATTATTTTTTCCACTGTCAGTCCGAAAATACCCAGTTATGACATTCCTCTCGATTTCAATATAGAGGAATGTCATAACCTATCTCAACTGGGAGAAAAGATAAAACAACAATTATTCGACCACGATTCTGTTCTCAACCGTGTAAAATACATAAATAAGAAAATATTCAAACGCGTACTGAACTACACACTTGAACTTCCATTGATTTTCCGTGACCTTTTCGAAGACAATTAATAATCATGAGACCGCGCTTTTGTCCTGGTTGTACTTTTTTATCGTCGACTTCATCGCTTACAAGCGCGTCGAAGAATGCTAGAATGATCTTAGTTTGAGATAACCTTTTGGTGGTAGCGGAAAATTAACTGCTTGTTTATAAAAACTTGGCATTTATAAACGACCTCAATTTAACCAAGTTTTTGTCATAATGTCAATGAAGCCACTTGAGACTCTTAAATAAATGAGTTCAAGAAAATACGTAATACATTTTATTACAAAAAAGTAGTAAACAGAATTCTAATGATTTTAGTTCGTTGAAGAACGTTGTAGATGATAATAGAGAACTTGGCAGTATAAGACCATAGGATAAAACAATTAGACTTTTGAAATATGATAGTCACCACTCAATTAATAATTAATGTAACTGCGTATGACAGAAAGATAGGTATCTTAAAAACTATTCGCTTAAACAAAAATACATCTCTAAGTTCAAGGACAAATACTTCTTAAAAATATCTCGAGAAAACCCGCCTGCCCTCTCCGCAAATGTGTCAATATGACGTCGGGCTCCCGTGGCACAGGATAATGGAAACGGCTCCAGAGATTTCCACTGAATGCCATCTTTATCTAGATGTTACATTTTTAGGATTCCGCGGTCGGGTTACAAAATGGAACACGACCGCGTGTTCTAAATTCGAGCATAAAATGGCTAGTGATGAAAATTGCACTAACTGATGAGAATATCCCAAAGCAACAAAATAAAACGCTTTGTCTAAGAAAGAGGACCCGCTAACTTAATCTAAGTAGACTCTAATTAACTGTAGTAATGCCTTAGATAGAGTGATCTCATTGCTTTGTACGCGAGACAGACTGATCTAAGAGTCTCTTACAGACCGACGTGTAAAGTACTTATCTGTAGTAACAAAGAGTTATATGGAATATTATAACATAACATCACACCTGTTTTCCCAGAAGGGTAAGGCAGAGGTGTGCCTAGTACACCTACATTTTCCCAGTTATGTTTAAGTCCTATGAAATAGGCGGCGAGCCTATTGCCTTCAACCAGGCACAAATCCAGACTCCGGGCTGCTACTGAGAAATTCCTGTTTGAAAAATTCAATAACACTTTGTCCTACCTGGGAATCTAACCCAAGACCTCATCAAAATTATATATAATTGGAGGAATTTAAATTTATGAAATTATTCTCGTGATCGCTCGATATCACGGGTAATGGAGATTCCAGGTATAAATTGATTGACCCACTAAATATATTGGTCAAGGCTGAATATTTTGTATTCCAATAATACGGAACTCTCTGTGCGTATCCGATTCGCAGAAAACCAGTTTGTTGCTATCATGAGGGGGTGGGTCGAAACGGTGCAATTTTCTTATTTTGTCATTCTGTCAAAATAGACCGTCTACGAAATTCTAAAATAAATTCAGATCCTAGACAGCCTATGATTACAAAAAGGGCAGACGGTCCTTTACGGTAACTAAACAAAATTCTATCAAACAATTGCCGGTTCAACACATTCAACAAAGTCAGATTTGAAAGGGTTTCAAACGTTTCCACCCAAGAGCCAGCTCCCAACTAATAGGATTATGACTGCACACTGCCATAGTTCCTGATCATGTGTTGACTCACTGCATGCTTTCAGGGGTGAATGAGTTTTGTGCTATTCAATGCGGTTTCTACATTATGGCCATAGTATACTGTGCAACCAAATTAATTCACTTTGTGTGTTAAAAGTGATTCATTATTGTTGGCCATACCTTTCATTTCTGTGACGTTCATTAAAAGTGAATCAATTTGGTTGAACAATGTATAATATTGCCAGTAATTTATGTCTGCGGAGTTTCGGACACAATGAAAGTCGTACGGTCCTATCGTACTTCGAGGCTAAGCAACACTTATCACAGAAGGTTCCTAGATGGGTAACCATTCCTTACAAATCGTGGCACGTTGGGTTGTAGTGGGTAAATTTCATTCTCTCCGTTTACCATTGTTTAAACATTATTTAACATCTACCCAGATAAGAAGCTAATCCGACAGAATCCAATAAAAAGTTAGGCCGACATACTTACTGAATTATCTGCTAAGAAACTGAAAAAAAAATTGCTTTCTTTTATTCTTATTCTTTATTGTAATTTACACACTACACTTAAAGGTAGCCTCAAGCTTTTAAGAAAATATTAAAGTTCAATGTTTACGTTACGTTAAACAGATTTATACGAATATTTTTACATTTAAAACGTACCTGCCTAGCCTTTTCAGAGGTGTTGTATCTCGTAGCTGACAATGTATGTTTCTCTGTAGAGTGGAACGCTGTTACGCCAACATAACAATGCCCTTAACTTTAAGATTCCACCTAGGAATTCCAAAGCATTGTAGTATACTGCGAAAATCTAACTTTATTATTATATACTAGCTTCCGCCCGCAGCTTTGCCCGCGTGGTATGTCGATAAAAAGTAGCCTATGTCTTTTCTCAGGCTCTAGACTATCTGTGTACCAAATTTCATTTAAATCGGTTCAGTAGTTTTGGTGTGAAAGCGCGACAGACAGAATTACTTTCGCATTTATAATATTAAGCATAAGGATTTTGTCACGGGCGATTCCTACTCCTTGTCACCTACGAAGTTAAGATTAGTTTGGGGCCCGATCTAAGAATGAATGACAACACGTTTTTATAATGTGTCACACCCAAAGCGCGGCTAGCTAAAGTTTGCAAAAAAGTTGGTGCTGGTGAGGTTCGCAGAACTATTAGTTTTTTTACAAAACAGTTCCGTTATGTTACAATCCATCTGCGACATGTATACGGGCAGGTTAGTACACCTGTATACACAAATCATCTTCATAATAATTACGAATGAAAAATACAGTTTTTCATTTTCAAAAATCGACAAGCAAGTTCTTTTTTGGTGAAAAAATTCCAATATACTGCATTTATTTTACGGTTACTGAAAACATAATCATTACACATCATCTGCCTAGCCTTTTCCCAACTACGTTGGGGTCGGCTTCCAGTCTAACCGGATGCAGCTGAATACCAGTATTTTACATGAAGCGACTGCCTATCTGACCTCCACAACTCAGTAACCGGGTAATACGATACCCCTTGGTAAGACTGGTTGTCAGACTTTCTGGCTTCTGACGACCCGTAACGACTGTCAAAGATCCACAAATGACAGCCGGGACCAACGGCTTAACGTGCTTTCCGAGGCACGGAGGAGTCTCGATATGTAAAGATGGTCACCCATCCACGGACCAACCCCGGCAAGCGTAGCTTAACCTGAGGGGTCGACCCGTGCGGCTGTTATTACGTAGCCACGAGCCATAATCATTACACATATAATGTAAATACAGAACTTACCTTGTGGAGGAAATTGGCTTCTTTTGATGTGAAAATTCGATGTGAGGAAGTCAGGAAGCCCTTTGAAATCACATAAGTTTAATTTGGTTAAAGAAAATACAGAATACATACAAATATTTGTTTTGGGAATACACACGTTGACTAATTTTTTACATTAAGTATTATATGAGAGGATTGAATGTCGCAGAACGTCAATTAGTAAACACTTCCTAGTATTTTCAAGTTTGTAAGTTCCGCTAAGTCAATGTAATATTCAGGTAAACGAACCGCCCAGACATTACAGTGTTATCAATTGATTGAAATCGATTTTGTATAGTTTGAAGTAGGTATCGGTTTGTTAGCACTCTTTTTACTGAATCAGGTTTTCCTTTAAAAAAACCTTGCGTAATAAGGCTTTGTTTGTATCGCACATTGGAGTATGGTTAGTAAGTAGTACCATCGAACTTGAATTAAATATCATTTATTTATTCGTCACTAGCTGACCCGACAGACGTTGTCCTGTCTTAACGATGACTATTTCATTCGAATTGGCCCTAGTACCTACCTACCTACCCTACCCACCCTACCTACCCTACCCACCCTACCTACCCTACCTACTCTACCCACCCTACCTACCCTACCCACCCTACCTACCCTACCCACCTACCCTACCCACCCTACCTACCCTACCCACCCTACCTACCCTACCCACCCTACCTACCCTACCCACCCTACCTACCCTACCTACCCTACCTAACTACCCTACCTAACTACCCTACCTACCTATCTTAAAAAATGTTACACACAACACCTACATTCAATTCCTACACCCAAAGTATATATATATATAAGATAGGACCATATTGTATTGTCAGACAATGTGCCGGCTATTCTATTCTATAGCCTAGTGCTTGTGCTACAGCGGCTCTATAGACTAGTACTGACCCTACAGGCTAACAATGGAACGGTCACGATTTGGACTACTTTCGTCATTACATTTGCTGCTCGATTAGTGTGTTTGTGATAGTTGGTCCTTGTAGTTATGATTGTGTGAGATATTGGAGACAAATGACTATTGATCAGTCTCTCTTATAGGTAGTTGTCTCATTTGATAAATAACACCTAGTAAATTTATAGACCACCAACTGTCACTAACGAGACAAATAGAATTAGAATTTTAATAGCTATCACCCTTTAAAAGGCCAATCAACAGTTGAGCGGATAGGCTTTCCTATTTGATGGTTAAAGGCATTGACTTGGGGCCTTACAACCCTTAACCTAACAT
Organism: Lithophane leautieri; assembly: GCA_949152455.1. Lineage (NCBI taxonomy): Eukaryota > Metazoa > Arthropoda > Insecta > Lepidoptera > Noctuidae > Lithophane > Lithophane leautieri. The sequence continues at coordinate 1,462,617 of OX424469.1, read as the reverse complement.
GCACTGAATGTGAATTGTATGAACTTTACTGAAACAGGTATTGTATGTTACAATTAAATGAGTTTTTTTAAATTGCAGATTATGAATGCTGCCCGTAATCCTAACATAATCTAATTGAGTTCAAGGGATTCTTGGTTTTTTTCTGTGAATATATTAGTCCATTAAGACTAATTAAGTATCTGGTCGACAGAGCTCTGCTCGGATTATTTTTTATTTCATTTTTACGAATTTTCCCAGATATGAGACCTAGAAAGATCGATTTTTTGCACCCGTAAACCCTTATATTGCATTTTACATCGAAATAGTTAAAGCCGTTTTCAAGAACGTAAATATTATAATATAAATATTGCTCAATTAATAGTATAGGATAGGATTTCATTAGAAATCTAGTTTCATCAGAAACCTAGCCTGTTGTGAGCAACCGTGGTTAGTTTGAGAAAGAGAATTCATAAAACAAATTCTATTTTTACCGACTTCAAAAAAGGAGGAGGTACTATGTTCGGATGATTGTTTTTTTTTTTTTTTTTATTTTTTTTTTTTTTTATGTATGTTCACTGATTACTCCGCCGTTTGTAAACCGATTTAAAAAATTCTTTTTTTGTTCAAAAGCTTATACTTCTGAGGTGGTCCCATTGTCACCAAGTCAGGATCTGATGATGGGATCCTAGAGAAATCGAGGGGAACTTTCAAAAATCGTAGGGGCAACTAGTGCATTTCTTAATTTTTTCATTAAGTATTTTACAGCACTACAATTTTATGAAGGTCTGGAATCGATCTGATGATGGAGCTGAAAGACAGTCAAGGGAACTCCTCAACGGTTTACAGCAGATACCTCGTATTTGGGCTTGATTAATTTGTATTGATTAGAACTTTACACTTTTGTGGGTTGTGATTGTCGTTAGGGGTCTGATGATGAAGACAAAAGACAGTCGAGGGAACTCCTCAGTTGTTTACAGCAGATATCTTGTGTTTCGGCTTGATTAATTTGTATTGATAAGAACCTTACACTTGGATGGGTTGTGACTGTCGTTAAGGGTCTGATGATGAAAACGAAGGACGATTAACGGAACTCCTCAACGGTTCACAGTAATTACCTTGTGTTTGGACTTAATTCATTTATATTGATAAGAACTTTGCAACTATATAGGTTCTAAGTGACATTACAGATCTGATTATGGTCATATGGTGATTACAAAAATCAAATTACACAAAAAATGGAAAAATAATAAAACTTTAAAAAAGAAAATTGACCGACTTCAAAAAAACAAAACAAAAAAGGACTACTGTACTAAAACCAAACGACAAAAGTACTTCTTTAATAATAAGAGAAAAATAAAAAAATAAGTTTAATTTCGGAAGTCGGTGTCTTTGCTTTTAATTTTAGTTTTTGGCCACCGACTTCCGAAATTAAACTTATTTTTTTATTTTTCTCTTATTATTAAAGAAGTACTTTTGTCGTTTGGTTTTAGTACAGTAGTCCTTTTTTGTTTTGTTTTTTTGAAGTCGGTCAATTTTCTTTTTTAAAGTTTTATTATTAAACGCCTACTTCTGGCCATTTTCTTGTACGAGATTATTTTCGCCATATTAATAACCGAAGCGAGGGCATGCCAGCTATTTATAAAAATATACCTGTATTCGCTGAGTGAGTTTTGTTGTCAACTACTTAATTTGAACTTGCCTAACGTAAAAACACCGAGTGCTTCGAGGTTCGTTTTTCTCAATACTTCAATTTAAAAGGTTTTTCTGTAACTTGAGATTTATTTTCTTTTACAGTTTATAGACATCAGTTTATTTACCACTGCTTCACAATCCATTCATCTTTTCATCTCTCCATCCATCAACATTTATATTCATCACTCTTTTAGTCACATGCGTTGCCTCTAAAAGACGTTCGTTTGGCTTGGTATAGGCATGTGATGAGGAGGGCCTCATAACATGCCCATAGTAAACCAAATGATTTCCTTTCAAACTTTCTTTCCCTGGCGCTACTAGCAAATTACCCCATATAAACTAATTTCTTTCATCACTCAGCACATATCCATCTCAACATTCTCATCTCCGCTGCATGCAAACTTTTTTCATCCGTCTTCTTCATGGCCCAGCATTTTGATCACGGACTTATAGATTTCCCCTTTAATTTGAGGGGCATGCGTTTACGCCGTCTTGGTCTACATCGCCATTCCCTTGGACAAGCGACCAGGATCCTAAACTAGCCACATTAGCAATTCCTCTAAAAGCAGTTCATTTCCTGAATCCCAGCTGTCATTATCAATTTCTCTAATATGACATAAAAGCAATTCATAATTTGTAAACCATTTTACGAATTTCTATAGAAAACTGTCAAACAGATGAATTATTTCGTAATATGAATCACATGCAGATCATATTATGAATTGTCAGTTTGTGACATTTTATGATGATTCATAATTTTTTCATATTATGATTCTGCTAAAGTGACCGTTTTAAGCCCCCAGGTACCGGAAGCCGGAGCAGATCCAAGCTAAATATATAAGCAGTATTCCAAAATACATCGAGCCCTTGACCCAACTGCCTTTCCGCGAGCCTTTTCGGGTGATAAATATAGGTCGAGATCTAATTAATTTGTAAAAAAAATTGGACACTTTTACAACCATGGTAAAATATAGATTTTCGCCCCGCGATTTCACCCGCGTAAGTCCCGATCCCGTGGAAATATCGGGATAAAAAGTCCTATTCCAGGTCATCGTCCACCCATGTGCCAAATTTCATCTAAATCCGTTCATTCGTTTTAGCGTGAAAGCGTAACAAACAAACTCACTTTCGCATTTGTATTATTAATATTTAGCACTAAAAATGATTTCTTCCTTTTACTATATAGGTACTTAATATTTACCATACAATACTTTTAACTAAAGACATTGTTTTTATAATACTAACCGTGCAAACTGCATCCACAATTCCATGAAAGCAGATGTACCTACATTTAGTAGCGCGACGTCGACGTCGGAACATCTAATTACTATCGATCTGCTTTCCGACCCAGCTAGTCCACATCGATACGAAGAATAAATTATCAGAAGAACTCCCCGCTGTTGACATTACTAACTCTATTAACTTTTAAAGTATTGACTTTTACTTTCGATATTGCTTTTTTTGATGGCTGGATAATGAAGTCGGTGTTTTCGTACAGTTTAATGCTATGGAAGCGCTTTTTCGCTGAAAAAATTTCGCGAAAATGTCAAAATTTATTTTATAATTCGTTCAAGTTTTATTGGATTTTTAGAGGCTGTTTCTCCTGAGGGAGAGAAGTTATTGAAGAAAAATATTATCCGAAGGTCCTCACAATACACACTAAACAATATAATTGTGTACAAACAACAGTTGCTTATTTTATAGGTACCATCATAGCCTGTAGGTATATGCCTGGCAGGGTTGCGGGAAAGTCCGAAAGGGATACCGGGACCTTGGCAACGGGCAACTGAAGGAACAAGGCAGTGATTACCAAACATCAAAAAAAAAAAAGAACCTGTAGTTATATAACTCACTGTATGACATACACCTTTTCTGATACCTACAGATATAGAATTACGACATATGTCACATTATGCTTACCTTTCGTTTAAAAACTTTATTTTACTTCAAACCTTTGCATCTTTCTGTAAAAGCTCATTATATTACAGTACGTAAAGATATTTTAAAAATAAGCTTTCCTAAACTACTAACGATAAAATCCAAGCACCCAGTAAACTAAATAAATCCCACCAGGCCCACACGGCTCCCTAATTAAGCCATCCGTCTTTGCATGCACTCTGTTGTATATAATAATATATGTTTATACATTATATACCAGCCTGAATGTTCAGGTCTCCGCCTGCCAAGAGAGCACTGAGAATGGGGTAGGGTTGCCATACGTTACGGTATTTCTTAACTTAAATATTTTGCCTGCTGAATTATTTTCAGTGAAATATTCATGTTCAGCCTGGCAGTAGAAGTAGAAAATAATGGTTGAGATTGCTCTAGGTTTCCTTATCATCTCTCAAAGTCCATTTTTCTTATAAAAGCTAAGGTGAATAGAATAGAATAGAGGTACAGAGAAAGGCGGAGCTAGACAAGGCCACTAGCACCATCCCGTTTTCGCAGTGGAATAATGATGGCATTAATACTTCATAATACCCTTGCAGTTTTTGGGGAGGGCTTCATCAAAGATAAACAATCGTAGAAGTTACCATTACCAAAATATTAACAACTTTCTTCAAATAATGTATGTATGGGAGTACTTATAATTTGCAGTCCAGCTTTACCTCTCACTCAAAATTATTTAGTTATGTTTTTTGTGTTTGGCAACCCTAGCCGAGTGGGATAACGAACTGGGCCGTTACAGTGTTGCATAAAACACCCTTAAAGTATAACGAAGATATGAAGGTAAGGGCTTTCTCGTGAAGAAGTTGAAACTCACACTATGAACGTGGAATTAATGTAGCTTCGAATAAAGTGACGTTTAAAATATTTATGCAAGTATGAAATATGACTGAAGAGTTTATTGTCGCCATTGTAACATAAGAGGGTGTGAACCTAGAAATCTGTCATAAAGTGTCCCGGACCTAGTAAGTATATACCTACTCCAGCTCTCACAAAGATTAGAATCTTGCTGTAACATATGACAAATATGAAACAAAAATTGTATCTTTTTGAGGGAAATAAATAACTATTAGTATTATAACTATTATTATGCGAGAGACGCAAAACAAAATTTTGCTGAAAATTTTATTATATTTTATTTAGTTTTTGTCTTAGCTTGACTATTATACTTTAGTAATTTACGAGTATTTAAGACACAGTTTAACAACGCAGCATTACTTATGGAAGATAAAATATAATGCCAAGCCAGCATTCCCCGTAGGATAAGGGTGCGGAGGTGCATTTAGTACACAACCTACATATTATCGCCAATTATGTTACATCCTTATCAGTTCTCTTAAACAAAAAACAAACCATGTTCAAGAATCAAGATCATTCATCATTACATAACATAATGATGTACAAAGCACATGTCATCATTATCCTAATGGTAACATGTCAAGCAGTGTGGCACATGTAATTTGTAACTCAATATATTTACCACTAGGGGGCTCTCGTCAATCGAACCCAGCAATTAAGTACAGCCGGGTCACCGAGGTACTGGCACCAATTATGATTGTATTGTGGTTCGAATTGAGGAAAGTCGTTAACCTCTACCCTATTGTAATTTTAGGGTCTGTCATTTCTTTTGAATGTCAATGGTAACACCGCTGTTATTTTTCACCGTTCTTTAGTTATGTAGATTGAATTATGTATTGCTCTCATTGTACAATCAAGTTTTTGTATCAGGAACAGTCCATTATTTAATTTATCAGGAATTTTGACCAACAGTTTTCATATAGCACATAATTTATGTGTTGTATTGCACAATGAGGAGGATGGAGGCAATGAAAAATTCGAAGGTTACTGCAAGAGGATTGATAGCAGGGTGATCATTATAATGGCTGCTAATCGTAGTGATTTATTAAGAAAATACATGGTAATTTCATAATCACCACGGTTGATTATCCGATATTTTTGCTGACCTGGGCCTATATGGCACAGCTGTGAGGCACACACATAACTGCTTATTTCTTACAACGGATTACACTATATAAGTATTTTATTTATATTTTGGAAAACATGTTCTGTGCCTTTAAGTCTGTGCTAAACAAATGTATTTTCTTTCTTCGTTTATAGTACTTAGCTGGTATTATTGAGAAACCTATTTTCAGCAACACGAGAGACATAATGCGCTTTATTTGTCTGCAGAGACAATATTATACAAGCAAAGACGATGCGGCATAATAAAGTACGTACCTACTAAGATTTACGTTAAAGATAATTAAAATAAAAGTTAAAACGTTTCTTGATGTCTTTCTTTATATTGTTTTTTTTTTTCATACCTACCAGTTATCATGGATTTACAATGTTGGATATTTTGAAGATAACGTCGAAAGGAGTACGGAACCATTATGAAATCACCCATGCATCGTTACGTCTGTCAGTCACTGGTGGTGTTCCCAAAAACGACACAAAGATGGAATTTTAAAGGCATGGAATTAGATCTTGGTGAGCAAACATATTAAATAGGTACATAGTTATGTTATAAATTTAGATACGGAACCCGGATGACTTAAAGTCAAACACGTTAAAAAGATTTGGATCATATTTTATTAACCATTTATTTAATTAATCTCCGATTATCATTTAATTAAAACATACCAATAGTATTGAGTTGAAAGCCACCATTAATCGACAGAACCTGACAAAGTAAAATCAATTGTAATCAAAAACATTTAGGTTGAATATCGCCTATCATTAATCTCAACACAATGGGATGACCAACTCGACCATAATTACAAGTTGATCGGGTCATCGCTGATAAGATACTATCAGACATTATTTCCGGGGTTGGTAAAAATAGGCCTCACAGGGTACATTTACTAAACTTTTTACTACTTAGCTTGAGTGAGAACTACGGTTGAAAAAACGTAAGAATAGATTGTTTTCGTTCTTTTAGAAAAAAAACAATCTTTTCTTTGTAAATCTGCTGTTCCCAACATTTCGACGACCTATGCGAACATAAATGTCCACATATGATTTTTTTTTATGATTTCAGGGTTTGTCCCGTAGTGAAAGTTGTTCATAATGATGAGTACAATGACCCCTTGACGATACCCATGAATTAAATTTCACCCTGTTTACATTACTTCCATGGAAATTCCAAGTATACACACTCCCATCGATTTTCATGAGCAATTCTTCTCATGATTCAATGTCAAAGCGTATAAATAAATAATAGAAGCTTGATCTGGTCACGGCCGATAGCAAATTGTTAGCAATTATGTGGAAACGAGGTTAAAAAGCGGTGTTCTTGTAGAACAAGCGAGATCCGACACTAATTGAAGCGAGACCAACTTCCCCATTGTGCGGGTAAACGGCAGAATAAAGTTTTATATGGAGTAGATAGAGGTACCCGGGTAGTTCAAACTATTGATAACTTCTGAAGAAAAAATATGGTGATATCATAATTAGCCTATAACCTTCCCACTGCTGGGACACAGGCCTCCTCTCGGTGAGAGGGAGTGGGCCGTAATCCACCACGCGGGCCCAGTGCGGGTTGGTAGATGTCACATGTCTTCGATTTTTTAGTTCTAGGACATGACGGTTTCCTCACGATGTTTTCCTTCACTGTTTTGAGAGCAGTGGTGATGAAATAATTTACACAAAGTAAAGCGCCTGTATAGGTTCGAACCTACGACGTACAACTCGTAAGTCGCGGCCATTACCACTGGGACACCACTCCTCGGCTTGACATATCCTTACATACATATTATAAAACAAAGTCCTCCGCCGCGTCTGTCTGTCTGTCGTCCTGTACGCGATAAACTCAAAAACTACTGCACCGATTTTTATGTTGTTTTCACCAATGGATATATTGGTTCTCGAGCAAGGTTTTAGTATATAATAACCGACATCCACGCGGGCGAAGTCGCGGGCATCAGCTAGTGTTCTATAAAAAAAGCAGTCAAGCCACAATTTTTATTCCTCAGACAAAAGAGATTGAAAAATCTGCCCTAAGAAGAACCTGACTCATAACATAAAATCATGTCTGTAATCACCGAAGGTGTAAGCAGAGGTGCACCTTAGTTCACCCACATTTCACCAGTTATGTTTAAGACCCATGTAATAAGTTGCGCGCCTACTTAATACCTCTTAAATCTGGTTGAAACATTATTTAATCATAGACAGTTAATTTTGTGTTGATAGATGGCAGAAAACCTCATTATTTAATCCAGAAAACGACTTTTAAACTCATGGGCTTGCAACAAATAAATGTATGTCAGTAGTGACGTTGTATTCATATGGTAGTTTCAATAAAATATTGCAGTATAAAACATACATTGCGTGTTACGGAATTTTTATAGTTTCTCTGATTTGAATAGATGTATCTTTATACAGATAATCCTATATCGACTGTAGGAAATAAAATCACTGCTGAGGGTTCGTCTCTTGATTTGTTATCATATCTACTCCCTTCGTGCCTTATATGAAGTGCGCCTCTTTTCTTGACAATGCCTTTTTTTTTTTACTTCCCGCTCTGTGCGGAGCGGCAGAACGTGTCAGACATTTACTGACTAAAACCCACCCGTGTTCCTTCAGTTGCCTGTTGCCAAGGGCCCCGGTATCCCTTACGGACTTTCCCGCAACCCTGGCAGTTCTAGACAATACCTAGGAATACTCGAATACAAGAGTGGAGTGATACAGAAAACTAATTGATTTAAGTTATTAATAATTAGTTTCTTTTGACAGTGACAGTCTAAAACCGAATTTACATCACGAAACTAGTTGCGCAAACTTAGTTATTCATTGACAGTTTCACGTGTAAATAATTATCGGTTGATCGATGTCGGCGCAAGACATTTTCACTTACACGTGAAACTATCAATGAATAAGTAAGTTTGCGCAACTATGTTTCGTAATGTAAATTCGGCTAACTTAAGTCAAACCTGATTACTATTTGGTCTGGTTAGTAAAACCACGGTACGTTGCAAGCCCCATAGACTTGATTAATAGTTTAAAAAAACATCTATGAAAGTTAAAAATAGATTTTTCACCAAAACCACAACCTGTTAAAAGAAAAAAAAAGTTACGAGTATGTCTTTAGTTAACTACCCAATTGTGTTTTAATTTTATTCCGAGAACATTCTGAAACTTTTTTTGTAACTTGAAGTAGTAGAAGAGTTTGCTTCACTTAATTTGCACATCTCGTACTGGCAATCTTGTTCGTTAGCAGTAGTTAGTTTAAGAGCTAGACTCGAGATGTCGTTTTTTCTATCGAAGTTGTTGCTCCGAATGCAATTAGAGAAATAAGATGTAAGTCCTTATTAAATTGATTCTGTAACCGAAATAATTGTCTCAGGATTTACAGAAGACAAATAAATGTTGCGTAACTAACAATGATTTAGTCCAAGCTACCATAAACCATCAACAATATTGAAACGTATAACATAATTTACGATTTCACGCAAAGTATGTTTTTTTTTTTTTATAGGTACGAATAAAACCAAAGTGCATGCAGTACAATGATATTCGAATATTACTAACAATAACATTCCTGTGAATTGAAAACAAAATGAAAGACCATTTCCAATTATGGTCCTCTGAATAATAATATTTCCAATAATTTGTCTTCCAAAAAGTAGATGAGAATGGAAGGTCCATTCTCTTTTACTTTATGAACAACTAGCTACGCCCCGCAGTTTCAACCGCGTAAGTCTCGATCCCGGGGGAATATCGGTATAAAAAGTATCATAGGTGTTAATCCAGATTATAAACTATCTGTTTGCGGAATTTCATCCAAATCCATTTAGCCGTTTTTGCGTGATTAAGTAACAAACATCCAAACACAAAAACTTTCACATTTATAATATTAGTAGGATATCGTGACATTTAATGGCCGATTTAATTGTTATTTTATCAGCTCGTTAACATCAGCTGCTGAAAATGGCTGATGTACTAATTGATCACTACAATTAATGATTAATGGGTTACGTTATCATTACGCTTTGCACACTGATAGGTGATCGCTGTAATTATAATGACATATATACTACGCTTTTATGTTTTACTAGCGAACCGCCCCTCAAAACATCCAGATTTCTTTCATATATAGATTTATTATACACATTAACCTTCCTGAATAAATTCTCAAATTGATGGTGAATCATCCGTATCAAAATCTGTTGCGTAGTTTAGAAGACGCGGCCACACAGACAGACACGATAAGCTACGTTATGAAAAGATGTTTGCCAAATGTATAAAAAAAGATGTAACGTCTTTATTCACTTGTTTTTGAGAAAGAAATAATTCGGCAAATCCCTATAATGTTAGGAACCCGGAACTGCTATGGCAGTATCCGGACTAAAACAGTGCCGCGATGAAGAAAGGTTCGAATTCCGTTTCGAATCAAACCAACGAATGTTTAAAAAGGCACCAATAAAAAACATAATATTATTATTATGTTTTTTTCATTAGAGAGACCAATTTCTTTTCGGAAATTTGGTATTTTTTTCCGCACAAAGACCCTTTTTTGATGAAAAGACCCTTTCCAGTAAACCACGGTAGGCTCTTATCGGTTACTGGACAATGGCTTCTTGGAGGAACGTAAGTGGGTACTCGAATCTGGGACCTTCCAAGAACCCATAGTACGTACGAGTACCTATTGTATTTTCCGGATATTACAGCAATTTTTATAAAACAGAACTTAGTTGGGCCTTAAAAATTGCCAGAGGTAAATAGATACTAGCCTAAATCTGTACTTAGTAGAAAGTAAGCCCATCTGTGAATAAAAAAATAAATATTCCTGAAATACTACTAATTACTTAAAAACTAATTTAAAAAAAATTACTTACACGTCTGTAAAATTCCAACCGCTTCAGTAACCAATAAAAAAGTTCACTCTTCAACAAAATAAAACTGATAAGTCCTTAATTCCGTACACCGTCCGCAAAAAAAACTCGACAAAATAAATAGATTCGGACAAATATTTGTTCAACCGGCTGAACAAATGTCCTGAAGTCACAGTAACACAAAAGATAATGTAAACTCGAATTAGTCCATACTCGAAAATTCCGAGGACGCTCGCGTAGCGCGTAGACGTCCGTAGCCGTCGGTCCTCGTAGAGCCACTGCTACGCCGCGTAGGCCGCTTTGAGTTGCCTGACTGGCGTAAAATAGACAGTTACAGAAGGCTTGCTGTTAACAGCGCATGATAAGAAATTGTGTACGTACTTAAGATATTAAAGAGTAAAACGTAGCTAACTTAAACTTCACATGCAAATCAGACTGGATTAAAGTAATTTAATTTTGATTTGGTGGCCATTAATATTTAGCCATTTTCCCTTCGCGTAGGCGAGAAAACTATATTTTCGGCATTAGAATCGTTCCCAGACCTCGTAGAAATTACTTTAAAAAAAAAAAACAATGAACAATTTTGACTTCGCTACGATTTTATTACAGTTTAATATATTTTGCACTCGTGCACAAGTCGCTGCAACAATATTCACAAGGCATTCATCTTAAAAAAAAATGTCTGTGGTCCAGTCGCTGGCGCGCGCGCTTGACATCTCTAGCTGCGCTCTCTGGGCAGAGAAACACCTTTTTTAATATTTTGACAACGAACTATACTCATAATTATTACTTTAAGTTAATAGGTACTAGAAGAAGATCTTTCAAACAATGATTATTAATCTACTCCATGCTAAGTCGCGCAGATTATCAAGCATGTTTTATAAACCAACTAGCTTCCGCCCGCGGCTTCGCCCGCGTGGTATGTCGATAAAAAGTAACCTATGTCCTTCCACAGAATGCCATCCTTTCACCTTGCCAAATTTTGTCAAAATCCGTTCAGTGGTTTAGGCGTGAAAAGGTAACATACAGACAGACAGACAGACAGAGTTACTTTCGGATTTATAATATTAAGTAGGTAGTATGGATTAATCTCCTCTTATTATTTGAACATCGATGGTCCTCCAAGAATAATAATATTGCGTTTCAATTTTGATTAATTCCAGCAATTAAAGCAATTGATTAATTGTGACTGAGAACTATTTGTTGAATATTGAAATACTAAGACAAGGTCAAACGCTTAGCTATTGTATCTCGTAATAATATTAATTAAACCTTCTTCAATTAAACTGAGGGGCTGGTGGAATTAGCATATTATTGTCTTAGGTGCTTGCTTTATTCTTGTGGAGTTGTTGTGAGCAGACTTATGTTCGAGAAAACCTTATGAACCATGTTCACTTATGGTTCATGAGGTTTTTTCGCACATGAAGAAGTGAAGAACAAAACCTCACGTTTCCATTTTTTCTATAAATGTAATTTTTTAGTCTATGTGCAAAAAAATGTTAATTTGATTAAAGCAAATAAGTAAAACCTTATCAAAAACATCTCTTTTCTTATATAAATCTTCATTTGAAATAGAGAGTTTCAAACAAAACCACACTTTAGACTCTAAAAACATCAGTGTCCCTTGATTATTTTCTAAAGCTTACTTTATTGGAGTAAAATTCAATGGTATCATTAAGACTTCATCAAAAACATTGAGTTTAGACTAAAGGTTAACTTAACTTAAAATGCCTGGTCTTTTTGCTAAATTGTTTATGGTTGTTTTATTTTTCATATGTGTGGCAACGTTTTTTCAGGTTCCCGTGTCACGATATCTGACATCCAAATACAAATACAAAAGCTAGTCACAGATAACTTTGGCAGGGGTTTCCCACTGTCAATTCTAACACTACAACTTACATACATATACGATTTTTAGGTATTTTCAAATTTTTATTTTTGTTTTTACAGACAGGTATCGCTCATGAAATATGAATGATTAATTAATTTTAAAATTCGATGGCTGAACAAGATTGATTGTCATGAAAACGTTAAATAATTATAATATATGCGACTGGAATACGCGCATATCAATGAGTTTCAAAACAAAATTATATTTTATATTCAAGTTACGCCTACCGTAATTCTGTTTTTTTATTGCAATGAAAAGTTTTCGGTATAGAAATAACCAAAAAGGTACCGACTCGTTTGTACCCGACTGCCCCAGACGGAGGGTAATGTAATAAGTTGAAACCAGACGGAAAATAACAACTTTAGATCTACCAATTTCTCAATGCCAATTCCAGACGTCAAGCAGTTTAAAATATCAAAATATTTCACGTTGTTTCATACAAATATATTCACATTTCCACCCTTTCCCTACCAAAGCAATGCACCAGCATTTTCACAAATATTAGTCTGAAATAGGATCATTTATCAGAGCAAGTGAGACATATTTCCCTGCTAGGAGACTCCATCCGTTAGTCTAGACAGATCTAGACTGGATTACAGTAATACTAGAATAAAGGCAATCCGACGAATGTAGTGGCCGTCTGTTTGTGATGGTATGGACTGAAATATTGTATTAGGGTGGCAACACTTATTATCGAAAGTGAAGAATATTATTATGTTATTATTATTTTTGTAAAAAGGCGAACTTGTTTTGGTATTCCAAAAGCTCAATGGATAGATGGCCTACCTATGGCACAAAAGGGTACCTACAAACAGTAGTAGGTGGAACAAGACTGCTAAAGAACACTGTTAATCAAAAAAAATTGTTAAATAGTCCCATTTAAAATAATTGCTAATTATTTATTCATAATTTAGTCACAAGGAGCGATTGTGCAACTGGTGAAGCAAGATGTTATATTATCCTTTAGAACCCACTAAGTTCACTGCTACTCATCCTCTCGGGTAGTTTTAGTTTGAGTACGACGCCTTCTATATAAGAGTGGGTAGTCCGTTCTACGAATCCATTCATATTAATGTAAGTTAAACTTTCAAAAGAGTAATGTTGTTGCACTGTGATTAATTCAGTAAGTTTCGTAGAACACCAAAAAAAAAACTCTCAACTGAAAACACACTAAAGTTTTGCAAGAACATGACTCATATTTACCATGCATAATTGTAAACACACCAACTAACATGAACATGTTTCAACAAGTAAAACATAGCAAGTAGTTTCCCAGTTTATAGTGGTTTACGAACGCAGCACAAACACTTTTATTTAGGTACTTTTATTTGCTATATTTTAATTTGCTACAACTCCAATTCACAGGTTTCCCGTGTCCAATTTAAAATGCTTGCATCTGACATTTTCACTTGGAAAGAATAATTAATAATGTCGAAAGTAATTTAGTTAATGATATAATTTATGGCTCAGTTAAATTAAAAGGCTGGATGAACAAAAAGTAAGGAAGGGCGGAGCAATTAACGGACGGACGATAATTTGTTACTTCACCCTACTTGGCGAAATTGAGAGCCCGGGTGTAAGTCCCGTCGAATAAAAGCTTCTTTAGCATAGTTAGGGTATACGGTGTTAAAATTGTGGTTTTTGAAATATTTTAAGGGCAGCACAAATTGGACTGGTACTTTTTATTTGTTGTTTCGCTTTTCAGTATTGGTTAAAAATGGATAAATATCATTGCAACTGAAGGCCAATACTCGTATTTAAAAAACGTTCACATTCAAGTCGTAATCTGCCAAACTTGTTTGTAAATTGATTGTATTTTTAACAGATTGCGAATGAGATGCCATCGTTCTTAAAAATAGGTACCGTCTGTTGTTGTGCTAGGTACACTGGCTTAAGGTAGGATTACTCGTAAATAGCAAGACTTTCTGTACAATTTATCATTCCATGAGCCACCTCCGTCTAATTCCATCATCACTGCCAAGTTCGACACCCTATACGTACACAAAATCAAAACAAACAAACAAAACGTACATTCAGTGAACACCTAACGCCCACGCAAAACACTTTATAGCTATCAAACAGATGTGCACTACGTTAAGAAGAAATGCAGAAGGTTTGTAGTTGCAAACGTAGATAAAGAGAACCACATGCATCTGTCGAACCCAGAGGGTGAAAACGACATCTATTTACGGCCCACGGCCGTCTGCCTGTTCGTCTGTCACAGGGCTGTGTCTCTTTAACCAAAATACTTAGATAACCAGTTAAAATTTTCACAGAATACGGATTGCCCCTGTCAGCAATTATGGAAAAGAAGGTAATACCTACTTTTGGTGGCGCGGAAGATTCGCGTTCCGGTTCAGCGCGCAGATTTAGGCGGGCCGCACCGCATACGCAGAACGTAATTGATGACAAAAGGCTCACCTTACTACATTGCCGAAATGTGGGTGTGATTACAGCCGTGATGTTATGTTATGTTTATAGTACAGTGCAGGCGCGCCGCACAGCCCTTTTTGTATTGAAATGGGAGGCGCTGCGGCCCGACACGGCTATAATGCAATTGTACGCTTAGTTTTGATGCGCGAGGCCGGTCGTACACCACGCTGGGTTTTATTGTTGTAACTACGGTTTGAACCAACTCATTGGCCTACATAGATACTTCGGCTTAGCGGAAGTATCTACTCGTAATGTGCTAACAGCACAGGCGGCTCACGGCGGGCTTAGATGGGAGCATACTTACTAAGTGGGATGGCATTTGTTTTTTTTAGGGTTCCGTACCCAAAGGGTAAAACGGGACCCTATCACTAAGACTCCGCTGTCCGTCTGTTACTAGGCTGTATCTCATGAACCGTGATAGTTAGACAGTTGAAATTTGCACAGATGATGTATTTCTACAAAAAAACAGAATAAAATAAATATTTAAGGGGACTCCCATACAACAAACGTGATTTTTTTGCAGTTTTTATAGATAATGGTACGGAACCGTTCGTGCGCGAGTCCGACTCGCACTTGGGCGGTTTTTGTTTAATGTAATCCTTCTGTGTTTACATTCCTAGTGTAAACTATGAACAATATCCCTTCAGTTATTCATTGCGCGAAGCGAGACCGTAAAGAGTTACGATTGTTTTACCGAGCTCTGTTTAAAGCGAGTTGGGCTCTGAATGTACTATCGTTCAGTAATGGCGCGTAAGAAGTGGCTATATGTTTCATTTTGCATGTTTATTGTTGTTTTTCTCTTGCTCTCGTTTCTCTTCTCATTTTGGGAGAGAACATAGAATAGCCTACGAATTCATGGAAGATAATTAAAAAAAAAATATTCGTAGGTATAGACGGAGATAACTTTCTCGTTAGTTTAATAGTCACACACACTACTGTTGAACATGAGGTCCTGGGTTCGATTCCCGGGCCGGGCAAAGTGGTAGTGGGGTTTTCCATCTGGAATTTCTCAGTAGCCTGGTGTCTGGACTTGTGCCCGGTTGATGGCAATAGTCTCGCCCCTTATTACATGGGACTCAAACATAACTGGCGAAATGTGGGTGTACTAAAATTATGTACATCTCTGCACAACCCTTCGGGGAGTTCAGGCGTGATGTTATGTTTTGTACCTAGTCGGTGATAAGTTGACCATTTTCCGGCCAATCCTAATGGCTTATCGGTCTATAAACAACTATAACTATTTATTGAAAGCTCACCCATAGGCCGGAGAAAGCGAAAGATAAAGAGAGTTGGAAGATTATGAGATCTTACAAAACAAGTCAATTAGAAAAATGTAAGTAAATAAGTACTTACCTGCTTAGACATTTTATATTTTTCGGTTATACATACGGAGCCGACAATGTCTTTAACCTGATTAGTACCTATTAACTAAGAGGAAGGTACCTTTCTTCACGCATTAGGTACTGTGTAATTTTCTTATTCGATCATCGTTAGTTCGTTACACAACGAAACTGAAAACTGTTTTTCTAGAATCTTCAAACAAATAACAAATTAAGAAACAATTCCCTACCTACCTATCGCAATTAGTTAACTTTGAAAATGTATTCCGCACAAAGTTAACTTTACACAATCGACTGCTTAGCATCCCTTGGTCAGATTACTCGGATATCGAGAACAATTGTTAGATAATTCCAACTGGTGGGCGATATTGTGTGGGTGGTCTAAAGATTCACATTAACATTAACCCACCTACCTTGTTTATACTTAATTATTGTGGGTTTGACTTATTGCACTGTTTAAGTAATACATAATAAGTCTTATGTGGGTGGAAGCAAAATCTAAGAGCCATATCTCATTAGGATGCCATGGCAGCGACGCCAGGTCGTGCTGCCGATTAAATGTATAGAGCTATAAAGTGGGTGTCTCACCTGGCGTCCACTTTGCTACGCAGAAAACCATATGTTGGCGGCGGTGCTGGCGTGGCTGCCATGGCATCCGGTGACATTTATTATTAATTACCTATTTATTTATTTATTAATATATAACCCCTTAGATCTATCTTTACAGGTTGCCCTAATGCGAAAGTCCTCCGCCGCGTGTCTGTCGCCCCGTACGCGATAAACTCAAAAACTACTGCACTGATTTTCATGCTGTTTTCACCAATGGATAGAATGGTTCTCGAGTAAGGTTTTAGTATATAATAACAGACATCCACGCGGGCGAAGTCGCGGGCATCAGCTAGTATTATTATAAAGAAATTCACAATAAAATAAACAAACACAACACCTAAATTTAACTTAATTATAACATAACACCCTAGAGGTCGCCAGGATAAAGTCACTCAGTACAAGAAAACAAGTCTATTTTATCGGCTACCGCGTTGAGCGTGCAAAGCGCGCGCGTCACCGGTGCGCGCTGAAGTAGATCTGTGCGCGCGGTGGGCACCACCAGAAGCCGCGGCCGCCTGCTCACATACTCATCTGGTACGCAAAGTCGAATTGACTGTAGCATAGCTAACAGGTATGTGGCTAGTGCTAGTTCTCGCTTAATTTCCAATTTAAAGTAACCAACCATTCCCAAAACGAACAAGAAATATGGTCCTAACTATAGAATGATAATTGCAAAATGACCTAACATAGCAACACTCACGCCTTCCCATGGGCGTAGGCAGACTATGAAGAACGCCCCGTGCTATGATCCTTAAATACTCCTTTTGCTTCGTTTACGTTCATACATAAAAACCGGCGAAGTGCGAGTTGGACTCGCGCACGAAGGGTTCCGTACCAATAACTATAAAAACGCCAAAAAAAATTACGTTTTTTGTATGGGAGCCCCCTTAAATATGTATTTTATTCTGTTTCTTAGTATTTGTTGTTATAGCGGCAACAGACATACATCATCTGTGAAAAATTCAACTGTCTAACTATCACGGTTCATGAGATACAGCCTGGTGACGGACGGATAGACAGTCTTAGTAATAGGGTCCCGTTTTACCGTTTGGGTACGGAACCCTAAAAAGAAGTAATGCGAAATCTGCTTGGAAATAGATACCTGTAAGTCTAACCGGGCACAACCCATTGGGTCAACCTAGGTTCTAAGCGGGTTTCCAACTTGAAGAAAAAGGTATCCATAGGTTAAATTTTCAGCTAGTACCACAAGTGAAAACATTCATACCTACATCCACTCAAACTCATCAGCAAAACTAGGAAACTCTTAATCAGTTGGACCTTCCTTACACGCAGGACTCCATTTATTTACTAGGTACCTACCCACCGAACAGAGGGCTTAACACTTTGGCAGAATCATAATAGGAAAATAATATGAATCATCGTAAAATGTCACAAACTGACAATAAATTCATAATACGATCTGCGTACGATTCACAGTTTTCTATGGAGATTCGTAAAATGGTCCACACAATACGAATTGCTTTTGTGTCAAATTAGAGGAATTGCCAATGACAGCAAGAAATTCAGGAAATGAATTGCTTTTAGAGGAATTGCTAATGTGGCCGTTTAAGGCCCCCAGCTCCATACAAAGTCAGGGTGGTACCAAAATGTTACAACGAAGGGAGATAGAACGGCACAATAAATTAAAGACACCATCCCCAAAAGGACATAACTCTCGAATATAAAACAATAACCCGTGACCTTTTAAATAAAATCTAGGTTAACTGGCGAATTTATCGCCGGTCCTACATAAAGAGGCGCGATAAAGCTGATTGTAGCATGCCGTAGCTAGCAAGTGTATGGTATGTATCAAAACTGTAAACAAACCCTGTTCAGTTAAAATTCCTGCACCATCAGTCAAGGGAATCCGTTCATCTGTATTTAGAAGGTTTCCCACCACTTTTTCGTTTTTTATTGAATAACATTATTTTGCCAATTGAGGTTATAAAAAAAACATATACCTAGTCGAATCGAGAAGGAACCTCCTCCTTTTTAAGTCGGTTCACAATTAACTTCAAGTCGTAAATGAAAAATAATATCGATATCGATGCCCCCAAGCAATAAGTCGGTAATGTGCTATTATGGACTTTTTATTGTTATGTCAAATTCGGAACCTATGGGTTGGGATACATCTTAGTAATTTATTTCATATTTGTCGTGGTGATATTTACGAAGATATCATGAAAAACACTTTTATTGTAGGGAAATTAAAAAACGAAATGATGTCGAGAAAAGTATCTTTACGTATCAATACAAAAGTGTATTTCATATTTAATTTTGGTAAGTTGCCATTACCGACTTATTGGCGTGAATTAATTTCGTGCAGTTCTTGGTAAGACGCTAGCACGTTGTTGTTGTCGAATTATTTTGAGTCAGCTCAGACCGTACTGGGAACTAACAAGGTTTATAAAGTAAATAATTCATTAATAAATATGTGTAAAACTGCAATATGTATCTAATTTGAAAACGTCTGGTCCCGTTTGCGATATTGCTGTTTATATTTTTGCGCACCACAGCGCAATAACACCGTAATAACCAATTACGTATCGTCTTCAAGATGAAAAATTCCGCTGGAAAAGTCCGTATTGTAATGTTACGTATCAACAGTGTTTACTAATTTACTGCAATAATGGCGTAAGTGTACATTACCTGAACAATTTACCTAATATATTTTTGTAATATTTATTTTCTTAAGTTTGCAAGGCTTTTCACGCACAAAATTTAATCTTAAAATAATAATTGAACTTAAGAAAAAATTAGCTTTCGTTTGATGTATCAATGACCTCACTACTCCGACTCGTTAAAAAGCTATTCAACAAAACAGAAAAAAAATTCTCCTGTAAAATTTAAGTTTTACGATTACCGACTTATTGCTTGGAGGCATCGATATGTTGATTTAAAATTAGAATTTCAGAGTAGGTATTAAGTACCTATTCAAATACCTTCTAAGTACCTAATTAAATCACTCGATTTGCAAGTATCAAATTGTCATCTACAGGTACCTACGTTTTCTGATCCATTTGTTTACAATTTCATCAAATACTTTTGGAACAGACTATAGGTTGGGGCCGTTATGTTGTAGGTACGTCTTGTTATATTACGACTACGTTTATGACTGTATCGACTGGCTTTGAAAAGTACCTACCTACATAACTAAAAAGACAGAAACCTTAAAGTAACAGCAATTATGTAGCTCCTGGAATCTAGTGTCTAGACAACCCTGATACGCATACCTAGTTATTTCTACGAATAATGGATTTTATTACACTAAGCTTGAGTTGGTTGTATACCTAAGTCTTAACATAACATAATAATTATATTAAAATGTACATAGGTATATTTATTTACCATCGACTCGAAAAGAAGATTAACAGGAAGCCTATAATGTCCAGCCCAGCCCTGGTACGAGGAGTAATGGCGACTGGCTTAGCTATGCCGCCATACCAATCTAATTGATTTTGTTTTGTCTTGTTTATACCTTTTTATTTGATTTTTTTGTCGTAGTTGGGTTTTAGTTTTTTTTTTGGGGTTGTTTATGTCCTCTTGAGGGCGCCATATTTAATTTAATGTTACGTCTATTTAACCT
This sequence comes from Lithophane leautieri, assembly GCA_949152455.1. Lineage (NCBI taxonomy): Eukaryota > Metazoa > Arthropoda > Insecta > Lepidoptera > Noctuidae > Lithophane > Lithophane leautieri. The sequence continues at coordinate 1,442,307 of OX424469.1, read as the reverse complement.
TGTTAAGTTATACCTATACCAGCGGACAACCGAAGCGCTTCCAATGATACCTCATTTGCCAAATTGTGATGAGCAAGTAGTTAGAGAATATGAGGAACAGATGAACATACATACATACCAGTCAAAATCATAACCCTCATTTTTGCTTCGCCGTAGTCGGGTAAAAAGTGACTTATTATATTACATTGTAGGTGTTCCCTCAAAAACCGTAAAGTTCAATGACGCTATAAGAGATGTTGAGAGGTAGGTACTCTAGCCGGAGGACGCAGTTCCTATTCAGCAGCAGCTTCATTGTAACGAGAGTAGGACCCTTTGTACGGACACGGACTTTAATTGATGAGCCACTTGGCACTGTTCGTATTTTAGCCGTGTAATGCAAATCGGACTTAGTCGGTTGTACTCGTACATCCAGACACGGAAAGTCATGTCTTCGTATCATAGAAGACGAACATTATATTTAATATCTTTACCGGCTGGCTAACCTGAGAGCCAGAACTACAAACTTGACAGCAGAGTGACTACCCAAAGTCAACCAATTGCAGGTCTAGCAACCGTAACCTAGCGACGATTGTTTTAGCGTAGCCATAGTAACGTTAGCGTACGGAGAAATTTTAATATTTACGCATTTCGACAAATTCGAAAATAACGTCTCTGACATCGACATTTCAGCTGTCACTGTCTTCGGTTAAGTTTTCAGAAATATCGAGTTAATGAGCTCTGATTCAAAGAAGGTCAGTACTTATCAAATAGATTGGATACCTAAACATTGTATTTATTTATCATTGAGAACTTATTAGTCAACCTCTATGGATAAGACTATTTCTGATTACTAGCAATTTGTCATCTTCTTTACGAGCATGCGATTTGAGTTCGTGTTTAATCGTGTGATCTCATGAATGTATGAAACAGGAAAATTGAAAAGTTTGAAAGTGGCTCATCAATTAAAGTCCGTGACTGTACCTACTTCTACAAGATTTTGCTCTAACTTAGGTCCCTATAGATACCGCAAACCGCAAAATTTTCCATCCCTAGATGGCCAAGTACCAAACATTTTTTTTTTACATTAATTACCTTTAATTGTATGTACAATATTAAGCAATAAACTAAAAGTAGGCACCTACAACACCAAGGTAAGTTTAACTACTGTTTTAATTTCATTAAGAATGTTTTCATCGCAAACGTGTTCGGAAAACCATTTATCTTCGGATTTAATTCAGGATTCTTTGAAGCGATTTCCGGATTATCCTTTTACGAATAAGACAAAAACCCCGCTAAGGAATGTTACGCATTCGAAAAAGGTTTTACTTTACATTTATTTCTAAGAAGAGCTGATTTATTTCCACGCACTGTTTTCTTGGTTCGTTGGGCAGAAACTCGGTAATTCGGGATGTATTTTCGGGATACTTACCTATCGTTGAAAAAATATTCGTGAAATGTTGCTACTGAGTGGAGTACCGAATTAGCACTCTTCAATGGTTTAACCACCTAGCCGGTTTTTCTTTTGGTCGACTCTAGAACAAACGAGCTTCAAGCTCATATATTAATACTAGCTTTTGCCTGCGGCTTCGCCCGCGGCTCGCCCGCGTGGATATCGGTTATTATATACTAAAACCTTCCTCGAGAACCACTATCCATTGGTGAAAACATCATGAAAATCGGTGCAGTAGTTTTTGAATTTATCGCGAACAGACAGACAGACACGGCGGAGGACTTTGTTTTATAATATGTAGTGATAAAACATCGCTCTCTTAACTGTTTTAGGTCTATAATAAGAACAAATTTAATGAAAAAGAAACGCTACAGAAGTAAGAACACATGAATCCTGACCTAAAACAAAACTAAACAAAAATAAACAAGACAAAAAAGAAACACTGAAGAAAGCAGCTCAAGTAGGTAGTGAAGACGAGTGTGTATGGAATCGTTTGGTTCTAGAGTCAACCAAAAGAAAAATGGCTACAATGTATTTACCTACAGCCATGACTCAGATTTTTTTATAAATTAGAAGCCTGATAATATCAGTTCTCACTCAGGTAATTGATGAAAGTTAATGCAAGTTATTGCAGTGAAACCGAATAGGTTACGTGATTAAATAGATTAATAACGTGTCGGAGACGATTGTACCAGTTGAACTCTGGTTTTGTACCATGGGGACAATTGTTCCAAGTGCTTCCCCACACAATATGTTAATTTGTAATTTTCGTTAGGTTTGACTTAGTTATTGGTAAGTATTATGGCTACAAATATGTAACTCTAAAGACTTATGAAATTAAGAACCATGTTTTGCAGTGTTTAATTAAATGCGTTTTGTTTTTCTATTTTTATGTTGATTAAAGTTCACTGTGTTTTGATTGTCGTTAATTACATTAAAAGATGTTCTGCTGAGATATTACCCCCGGACTAATATACCATGCAATATTTTTAAGGTAAGTAAGATAGAAAATAAATGTAAGTACCTCTAGTGGCTGTGGCTGAGAGATTTGCTTTCTTTTTTCGTGTTGTAAGTTCTAATCCTGAACAGAAAAAGCAATATGCATGTGGACTTTGTATTGGTAAGTACTTAGGTATATGCAACATAGCATAAATCCTGACTAATGCTAAAATAAGGCATGTAATACAAGAACTAGTTCCGAACCTGAATTGGTAATTTACAAATATCCAAATATTTCCTCATTTTTCTTTCCTACTCCTTCACCAGACCCTGTTCACCATCTATCTATAACCTATTCATTGAGACCATTCCAATGAGCCCAAACATGATATCTGTGCTGTAAGTTGGTAAGAGAGTCGGGTATCCTGCAAATTCCAAGTGATGCTGCAGCATCAGTTCAAGGTTACTATGTTCGTCTAATATCATTTAAGTAACAGAATACTAAATTTCGAATCGGTCAGACCTGTGGAAGATGCACAGATTCATTCATCAACTAGAAAAGAGCTGATAATTACTGTTGCCAGGGGTAGTATTATGAAGTGTTAATGCCATCATTATTCCACTGCGAAAACGGGATGGTGCTAGCGGCATTGTCTAGCTCCGTCGCTCTCTCACACTGGAAAAAAGGTGGCATTAATACTTCATAATAGCACCAGGTCCGATTTGTTTTAAATCGAGGCAGAAGGTAAAACAAATCGGGATTTAGGGTTGTAGATCAGGACAATAATTTATTGTGCTTCGCAACTAATATTATTAGTAAATCTGAATTTAATCATATAATAATACTCAGACTTGCTGGAATAGTAGATAATTATGACAAAATATTACAATAAATCGTAGTTTAAGTATTAATTTTGACGCTGTTTATAAAGTTTAAGTATCCTTTCCGTTGCCGAGTTTGATACCGGTATTGAAGCCATAAAAGAAAATAACTTTTGAAGATTTGCAAAGCCTTTATTGTCTTTAAAAATATTGTGCCATTTTTGGAGTGGCATCAAGTCTTTGCTCTGCACTGCTTGCTGCCTTCACCACTTCTTTGACTTTACACACTTCTTCATAAAGGAGATCCATGTCGAAGAACGTTTCAATATTTAGATTTTCAATAATGCTAACCATTGACGCGTAAGTGAATGAGTCGTCCTGGACCTGTATTGATTTATCGGGTCATTTAGTGTCCCGATCAGGTGAAAATCGGGTCACGTCCCCAGACCCCTGAAAATCAGGAGGTCCCGCGCAAATCAGGACACCTACTGATAATCTTCAAACGGCTGAACCGATGTTCTTGAATTGTAGCTAACAACACTTTCGATCAAGACACCTTTCAAACAAAAAAATAATAATCAAAATCGTTTCAGCCGTTTCGGATCTACGAGGGAACAGACAGACACATAAATACACTCGTTAAAATTCCAACATTCTCTGTTTCCGCCGGGGGTTAAAAATAAAACAGTAATCCCGTACCAGGGACTTAAAACGTTATAAATAACGTTAAAATAACGTTACGTTTAATTCCAATAACCATAATTTCTACCGCTCCACCCGGATGGGAACTAAATTAATAGTTGAAGATTTCGTTCCGACAGATTTTCATTATATTGCCAAGAAATTAGTTCATAAATGGTTACTGGAACTATACATAACACTATTACGTAACGTTATCGTACCTCTATTTTGAGTAACGTTTTTCTTTTACGGCCCTGTTTCTAACCTCCCCACCTGAGAAACAGATGTAACCCGCTGTGAATAACTAAAACCTTAATTCAGATATTCAAAACAACATTCCGAACCCTACTCACGCTCGTACCCAATTTAATCAACAACATTTCAACCTAAAACCGTCCTTAATGCTGTTGGAATAAGGGTGAATATGATACTGTTAAGTTTGCATTCCTGACTTGAATCAGCGACTGCCGATACATGACTGATTTATTTAAAACTATTCTGTTGACTTTGAATATGGCTAATCACGGTTTAATTTAGAATTCAATGAGCGAATTTACTGGGGTTCGTCAATAAACATGGTAATTTCCTAGATAGGCAGGAATTGGAAATGATCTGTGTGCTTTTGATACACGTGTTGGTTCTCTTCCCTATGACAGATACCTGTAGGCGTTGTCTGACCTTCACACAAAGTATATGAATAGATTATTAGAGCCATTTATAGCCTAACATAAGTAGACTGTGAATTAAGTACAGGTAATTGATGTTTTAATTTCTGTCAATTTTTAACAAAGTATACAGAAATCCTACTATCCTACTAATATTACAAATTTGAAAGTTTCTATGTTTGGATGTTTGTAACTCAATCACGCAAAAACGGCTGAATGGATTTGGATGAAATTTGGCAAACAGATAGTTTATAACCTGGATTAACACAGGATACTTTTTATCTCGATATTCCCACGGGATCGAGACTTACGTGGGTGAAACCGTGGGGCGCAGCTAGTAATCTACATAAATTATCATGCATGCATGCATAACGAGCTTATAATGTTCCCACTGCTGATACACAGCCCTCCTCTCTGTGAGAGGTAATGGAATTAACAACCATTAAAATGGTTATAGACTTATATTTTGACATACTATCATTGCACCCGTACGACCCGGAACGGTTCGTTATTTATAACAAGAATACAGGACAAAAATAAAATTCAGTAGTCTCAATAAAATTAATTATTTAATATTTACAAAATACACAAAATATTTACAGAAACTTAAAATAACGTATGTTGGTATCGATTAACTGATAATTTACTTCTATTGACAATGTGCTCAAAATAACTTTATAAAAATATATTTTCAAGGGACCTATCCGTTTATTTTCTAAGTTTGTTACAAATTTATTGTTTGACAGCACTATTTCATAATAATAAGTTCCTAATGGCAGTCCTAAGTTTATTCTTCAACTAATCAATTCATTCGTAAAGTACATAATTATACTATGACGCCTATTATATCCTAGGGGTAGACAGATGACATAGTTTAGCGGTTGTATCAATAAAATCTTGCCACAGATAGCAATTTGTACTAAGAAGGAGCCTTTTGGTGTTAAATTACTTATTATTAACAATATTTGCTAATCTCTGCCTAATTATAAACCCCCACATAATATTAGCAGTAAAGTACAGTCCGCAGTCAACGAAGACTAGGTTTGGAAAAAATATCTAATTATTCTGCTAGCTTTTTGTATTATCATGCTAATAGTTAAATGCTTAATAATTCCTCTTGAAACAGTTATGTAAGTCTTCTATTACATAATTGTATCAGATTAAAATAATTTACCACTGCCGGCCACTTATTGCTTAGGTGAAAAATCTTATGTTAATATCAGCTTTACATTACGACTTTTATTCCAGCCTAAAATCATAATCAGTTATTTAACTGACCATTTCACTACAAAAATTAACTATTTTCACAGTTTTAGCTTTCGCTTTTGTCTATGCAGCGCTTTGGTTGAAGAAGTGCATCGCTTGAAGCGGCTGACCGCTCAAATTGTTCTTGAATCAATCCGAGTTAATTTCTTCCGCTACTTGTTGCCATTTTGCCACTAAATTAGATACTGATTTGTGTTTCAATCCCATTGATGCCGATATCTTTACCTGAAAGAATAGAATTTTCACATGATTCTTGTTTTTCTCAAAAAGGCACCGAAGGGTAGTTTGTCTAATCAATATTATTATCTAGGCTACAGGATTTGACTCTCAAAAATCATGAAAAATGTATAGCCGAAAATACTAAATTAATTCCATCAACGCGAAATTTCATTACCCCAATCGTAAACTGATGGTATTTTCTTTTGCAAAAGATCTGGTAAGTACTTAGTTAACATCTTTCTATTACACACACTGCGTGACAATGTTGAAGGTCCTTACTTGTGGCAGCTATCAGGTAAGACTTTCGCTTGTATAGGCAAGTTAAAACCATTTTCGATGTCTTGGCTACATCGCCGTCACAATTTATTTTCTACGTGAAGTAAAAGAAGGGCCAACTATCTTAAAAAGGACTTTTAAAAACCATGACTCACTTTAGACTTCTTCTTAACAACTTTAAGCTCCTTTTCCTTGTCTCTGTCCTTGTCTCGATACTTGTCCTTGATCTCGACGGGCTCGGGCGAGTTGGATGCTGTGTGTGGAGCCGACGTCTGCTTCTCAAGCTCCGCTATGTCGCTGTAGAACGACGCCAGCTCGTCGCCGATCTCTTGTTTGGGTTCCGCCTTTAATAAAAGCCGTAAACATTACTGACAATACTTTTAAAGTTAAACTAAAATTTTGGCCAACTGACCAGGCTTTATTTGACCTGAAAGAATGGTTTTATGTATGGGAATTTATTTTTTATTATTTGTTTGTACTGAAATACTTATTTGTGTTCAAAAACTTTTAGTTGTTTATGTATGATGATTGTGATCTTATATACTTACTTAAATAATATTGAATGACCTGTATTTCTTTTATTTCTTTTATTATCTTTGTTTTACCATTTCATTTATTAATAAATACTAAACAATTAAGAGCTGATAAAGACGATGCCACAGAGCGAGCACCTATGCGCTATTGTACTGCGTATATATATAGTTAGACATCGAACCAAAGTATAAAAATATCGATAGTTGTTGCACATAATGAGTGCCCGTCAATCTTTGTAATTAAAACCTTACGCCAATGAATATTTTAAAATTTTGCGCGCTCGTTATTTGCAACGACGAATTATATCGAGTTTTTACAACTATTCGAGTGATTTCTACATATCATAATGCTTGGGAAAGCTTCAAAACCACCTTTAGAGGCAATAACGTAACGTATAAAAAAAATTGAGTGAAAATTACTACTTATAAAAAGTATCATTATGTACTTAATACTAAGGTAACAATTATAACTACCAAAAGTAACTGATGAAAATGTAAACAAACCCTGTTCAGGTTAAAATCTTACGCAATCATCTGTATTTAGGTTTCATCTTGATTACTATAGACTCACGTTAGCAGGCAGCGGCGGCAGGTCATCGCAGCCGGGCGGCGGCGGGTCAGCCCACGAGGGGGGCGGGGGGTCGGCCCACGCGGGGGGCGGGGGGTCGGCCCACACGGGGGGCGGGGGGGTGTGCGCGCGCGCGGGCGGCGGGGGGGAGGCGCGGGGCCGAGCGGGCGGGGGGGGAGCCGACACTGGTGGCGGTGTTGGTGGTAATGGTGGAGCTATCTCCTCCTGGAAGAAAGATACAATTTGTTATAATTTTGCAGAGATACGTAGTGATTTGGAGGAGTTCGGGATCACTAAAGTGTATCCCACGTATCTGATCGCATCGGTATAATATAATTTCCTTTTACTTCGTGCAAGTGCAAAAGAAATAGAATAGAAATAATATTTATTTGCATAAAACATGGTATATAAAGTTTTTCAACTTGTAGCAGTGTACAATGGTAGATTTATGTTACTGGATCCAAGATGGTAAATTAAACTTCACTTACCTTAGGCTCAATCCCCGGGTGCGGCGGCGTGGTACATATCTCCATGTCGGTGTGCGTGGTGGCGGGGTATTCCCACTGAATCAGCCCATCGGCTTCGCGCCTGTAGCAGTACCGGCCCTCAGACCTGTGGTGCACAAACGAGGCAGTAGAGGTATGGGCAGTGGAGGGGTGTAGTGGCCCGGTAGGTTTAGATGGGGTGGTGGGCTTAAGTCTTTTACAAAATTTTCTTGACAGTTACGGTTGGCGAGCGGTAGGAGAGAAATACACGAGAGAATTTTAAATTGTGAAGATTGTAGATCGAATGAAGGCCTAAACCCAATAGTAGGAGATTCAGGGCTGGGCTGACGACAATGAAAATAGAAATAAATAAAAAGGTTAATTATTTGATTATGACCAAAGTCCAAAGAAATATAAATAAGCTTTAATAGATAAATTCCAGACGTGCTTGTCTATAACATTTTAGATAATATTGGTCTTGAAAGAAAAACCGGAGGAATGTTTATTTATTTCTTTGAGATTCAGAACTCATGAAAGACAGAGAGATAAATACATAAAGATCAGCCAAATTGATTTGAGGAAGAAACTTATACACGCGAATGCTATAACTTCATCAACACTTCGTTTTACATAGTTCTACAAAATCTATAAAACTTAAGACCACGACAACACCATCTAAAAGTATGGGGCAAACTTATCTAATGACAAATAAAACCGTATACTTTAACCCGTGCTCCGGATTTGTGTCCGCCGGAAAATTAACCAAAAAAAAAAAAATAACATTCCAAGATGGCGGACACAAGGAATCCTCAAAATCCTTTACACGACGGTATCGCCAGCCAGCATTCTGGAAGAGATCAAAGCGTATTATTCTTGAAATTACGTAAAAATATCAGCAAAGAGTTTTGTTATCTCACCAACTCCTTCGAAGATACGGCGGCTCCATCACGCAGGCGCCGCCGGTCGTCTGTCTTCTTCACACTTATAGCTAAGATGTTGTGTCTCATTTTGTTACAATTTTCGGGATTACAAAGTATTAAAGAAACTCGATTTGTTAAGCATGAAGTTTTTATTCTTAATTTATTATCACAGGTGTATCACAGCTGATGTTGCAAATTAAATACATTTTAGATTGTTGTATTAAATATTGAGAGAAGTTTTAGCGCTCTTACCTTGAAATTACAATAACTAAATGATCGAAATGAATGAGAAAAATAATTATGTTATACAATCAAAATATTGAGAAACTATCTCAGTTTTCAGATCGACTAGATATACATTCGGGAGGAAGTAAACTTTCTGCAAATAAAATTTCAAGAAATACAGAGTTCAGGGTCTTTGTCAGTCATTCGATAGTAAATAGTTAATAAATACGCATTAATTGTGTCCACAGTCTGCCCTCTCTCCTTATAGGAGTGGGCCCAAGTATTCACTCATCAGGACAGGAATAGTCCGATCCCATAGAATGAACACTATTTAGCCCGACCTGACTTGTTCAAGATGGCCCGATCAAGTCAAGTCAGACCAAAACGAACAATAGTATTTGGTATTTGTTGGCTAAATGCACAATTTTATAAATCAAAGGATCCCAACGCTGTCACCTCATATCGCCATATTTCACGGCGAAATATTAATGGCAATCTTTGAAAAGATTAAAATCTCTGACTTTTAATTGAAGACAAAATTTTGCCGTCAAATATTCGACTTATCCGATCATTAGAAATCTTTTAGAATTTTAGACCAAAGTAGGCCCTATTTCATATTCCAAATAATTATGTTCAAGTCTTCAATTTTAGTCACAATTGACCAAAACTCAAGGCTAAAAGAACAAGGTAAGTACACGAATTCATAAACAACATAAACCAAAGATTGAAGGTCCATAGAGTTCATTTTGTCCGTTGAGGTCGCACCATCAAGAACACTAAAGTTCCGAAAGTCCCAAAAACTGCACTATAAATAGCGCAGTTTTAGAAGAGGTCGTAAGATGAACAAGGATTTATCAGAAACGAAAAATAGTATTCAAATACTACTACAGTCGAGGTACAGCGGCAGCGTTTTACGCCGACTGACCTCCCAACATTATGAGCCAGTACACAAAATATGTTTCCACCTTAAATAACGTCGTGTGAATAATGTGTGAAGTCAGAAATTCAGTTATGCTTTAAACTCCAAATAGTCACTATAGTCTGATAATTTTTGCGTGTGACCAAAATCGGAACTAGAGCCGCCATCTTGTTTCTTGAATACATTTCAAGTGACATTTCACAAAACTACTGCACAAATTTTTACCAACAGCGCCCCCTGTCAACGTCATTCGAGCGCCAAGATCCTTGTAGCAGTGTAACAAAAGTTTACTATCCGGATAATTATGTATCCTAAATAGTTAAACCTTGCATCATCCTCAAGTCAAAGTCAAATAATTTATTTCAATTAGGCACATAAATGCACTTTTGAACGTCGTAATTTACAAGAAAATAGAATTGAATCAAAAGCCTCGCGAGGTAAACCCTTGTTCAGCCAGACCCCCCGGTATCGCGCGAGTGCCGGCAGCGCAGCGGCGTGTGTAGTACCTCTGGAAGGCGGTGCTCCAGCCGGGCGGCGCGGCGCGCGCCTCGTGCGCCGCCAGCGAGCGCGCCGCCGCCTCGGCCCAGCGCCGCCAGTAGCGCGGCGACACGGCGCCCGCGCGGAATGCTGATACCAGCGTCTGCACACACCGACACCACTAGTTAGGCAAAAGCCACCTAAGGGAATGTCCCTGCCCCTGCACAATAAATCATCCCAACTCTCAGGATAATAACCTTCGCACAATTTAAGGAGTCGATGGCAACATTTGAAGGTCTGAAGTGAACTACATTTCATGAATTTAGAAAATATTACTGTGTGACACAATGTAAGGTCACATTTCAATGTTTCGTTTTGAGTCAAGGTGGTGTAGTTTACAATAATTAAGGCGACCTTAAAAAAATTATAGTGGTTCTTGTGGGAGCTACGGAATACCCATAACACACACTCGCAAAGCTGCATTGCTACGTTCTGTTCATTACCCGACTGCGAAACAGCAAAGGCGGGGTTTATTAATCATAATGGAACTGGTAAAAAAATTATTATCTACCTACACAGATAATTCAATTTTTTTTTTGTTTGTTCTTAATTGTATAACACAGGTGTTTTCGGGCTTCCTTATTTAATCAACACATTTTGACTCAATTCTACAGCCACACAGTTGTGTAAATATGCAAAATTACTTTCAGTTTTGTTAAATTAATTGTAACACTTACCTGCATCTGTATCAACATCTCTTGCACCGGTGTCAGCACACACGGCTGCAACTGGTTCAGATACTTCAACTTGGCCTCCACAAGATCCGTCAAATCGTCCAAGTCTTCATCTTTCTTGTCTTCGTTCAACGTCTCCCCTTTAGTAAACATCAACCCGTTCCCATAATTAATCGCATTCTTTGGACTTTCAACACTATCTTCTTCTTTACTGAAGCCTAGACCGGTCCTCTCGCTTGAAAACCCTTCAATAAATTGAGAATATTTCGTGGTATACGCTGGTTCTTCACCCTTTTTGCGGTCTGGTAGTAAGACAGAGTTTGATATTCTGAGCTTTTTCTTGCCAACATTTTCTCGTCTTTCCTCTGTGTCTAGTAGATACAAATTCGCGCCTTTCTTTTCAGTTGCCTCAATTTTTTTATCCTCATTTTCTACTTCCATTGCCAGGGGTGGGGTTGGTGGAACTGACGGTGGTGTGGCAGGGAGATCATCAATGTGTTTACTACTCGGGAACAAAGGTCTTGCTTCAGGTGGCGGTGTTGTATCACCTCTTGGAGAACTCTTAGCACTGATTGCGTCATTCGACTTTTGTTCATCGAAAATATCAACATTTTTAACTTTGGAAACTTTTGGTAATTCCTTTTTCTCAATTTCTTCTAGAAGATCATCTATAGCAGCGCTTGTTTTTGGAGTAGTTTCTTCTCTTTTTGGTGTATTGCTACCAGATTTGGGATCTTCTTCTATCATCTTTTGTAACTCTCTTGGTAATTCGCCGCCTAGTTTTTCCAGGATTTTTGCTTTGCTTTTTAGTCTTAGGAATAGCGCGCTCTCGTCTTGACTGTCTTCATCTTTGTCTGACTTCTTATCCTTCGTTATGAAAAATAAACAAATATCAAAAATATTAGTGCCTAAAAATTCTATATCTATACTAGTTTCTGGTTTTTAAGTCATTTGAATTTCATGTTATTTTATTTAGGTACCTCAGATTGAAAACTATAAACCCATCACATTGCCTGATAACTTTTCAAAGGTATTGAGAAACATAATAATCTAACTCAAACTAATGACATATTTTGTTCATAACTACAAAATATCTCAGAAGTGCATGAATTAGATCAATAGACACCGTGTGAAATCATCTACTATGATAAGATAATAATATCAAATAAGATTATTTCAAAAGGTTGTGAAACTACAAAAGATTAGTTTTATTAGGATAAAAAGAATATTTCTCAACCAATTGAAAAGTTATTCTTTAGCATTATCAGATGCAGTTTGTCATCATAGGTACTATTTTTATAATTTTCATTATATTCTTGAACATTAAACGTAAACATGTCACTTGTCTTAATTGAATGAACATGTAAGAATTCTGATAATGCAAAAAGATACAAAATTAATTTGCCAAAATATACTTTTTCTCATACATACCTCTTTCCCCACATCATTATCAATCTTATCCCCAGGAGATTTAGATCCATTATTCATCAGCTCAGGGGGTAGTTCAGGTCCTATGGGCGCTGAATAGTTAAGGGTGGGAGGTAATGCAGGTCCATACTCCATAGGCTTAGTTTTTGGCTTCTTGTGGGGAACTGTTGGCTTAGCTTGAGGTTTGGGAAGCGGTGGTGCGGTAGGTTTTGTTGGAGTTTCCGCTTCATCATTGGATTCAGAGTCTGAATTGTGGTATGATGTTATTAGTTCTATTTTCCTGAAAAGATAAAAATAAGTATAAATTAATGCACATTTTAGTAAATATTACATGACTAATCCTTACATATTATAAAAAAAAGTGCTCCGCCACGTCTATCTGCCGTCCTGTACGCGATAAACTCAAAAATTACTGCACCGATTTTCATGCTGTTTTCACCAATGGATAGAGTGGTTCTCGAGTAAGGTTTTAGTATATAATAACCGACATCCACGCGGGCGAAGTCGCGGCCATCAGCTAGTTAGTATATAAATTATTACGCTCATTAGGCTCATATCAATTGGCTGGTTTTGGTTGTAAGTACTGTATTGAGATTTCTATCATATTTTATGCTCAAGAGTCCAAAATTATCAGTCACCTCTGTCAGTAGTAAGGGGTTGCAAAGTTCTTAAGTGTGAACTGAATTATTGTCATGAAAGTCATGTCATATACTTACTCATCCTCATCATCACTGTGACCTCGTTTCTTACTGGACTTGCTACCCTTCTCCTTATGCCCAGTGCTGTTCTTGTCTCCCTTCTTGACAGTCTTAACGGAAGACTTGGTGATGGCTTTGTTGTTCTGTGTGTTTTGTTTCTCTGCTAATGCTTGCTGGTACAGCTGCCACTCTTCTGCGGACACTTCTGCTGTACCTGATGATTGAGTTAAAAGGTATTGCTATAGAAATAGTTTTAACACATGTGCTTATTTTGTCAACAATAAGTATGTAGGCTACAAGGTAAAAACCCCTTCAATTAAAAACATTGCTTTATACGTGTATTTTTGGAACACTTTATCTCAAATTACTTTTGCTTGATGTTATTAGTATACATTTGCATCTATGATACATTGAATAATTATGTGACCCCACATAGAGGTTATAAATAAACTCTGCTGCGTTTTAGTAGAAGTAATCAACTTTAAAACTTCATAACTGTTTTGTTGTCACCTCATATTAGTTGATTTGAGACCGAGTAATAAAAATGTATGAAATGATAATCATTTACCTGCTAAATGCAACTGCTGCTGAGCTAACTTGAGTGCTAGTAAGTATTCCGGCGGTGCTTCCCATGTCACTGCGTTGGTTTGTTGGTTCCAGTAGTAAGTGAAGCCACTGGTCTCATCATAACATGCTGACCAAGCTGTGAAAATGTACATTGATTAATTAAAAGTAGTTGTTCAGAGTTAAAGCATTTCAATACAAATAAAAAAATATAAAAAAATTATTGCACATATAAAATACATATCACATGTGAGCTGGAGATCACCTTTTAAGCAAGAAGATGCTTGTGTTAGGTGAAATAAGACAATGCTTTTCAAAAAATAAATGTTTTTAATAGTTCAAACCATGTAATTTGTTATTGTTCTTGCACTTGTCTTTGAAATGGAAACTGTAGCAAGTCTTACGGATGTGTACACAATCGTAATTATAAAGCAATTGAAGTAATTTAAACCACAATCCTAAGTTATAAGGTTGAAAACTCCTTGATGGCTATTCAGCCATTAGCAAAATTATAAATATCATCATGGTTAATAATATCTAATTGCAATGAAAATAATAATGACAAGGTTGAATTACAGATTCTACATTAGCTTATCTAACAATTTTCCTATTTGAAAATAGTTTAGTAGTTACAATCTTAGTGTTATTTTTCTTATTTTCATATTAATGTCATACTAACAAACATGTATTGGCAATGAATTTTTCAATTGGTAATCTCTAAAGCAAAATCTTTGAGAATCAAATTATATTGTAATAGAATGAAAGATATTGGATTCTACACAACGTGTTTCTTAATTATACATTCTGGTTATTTTGATAAACATGACATGGTTTTTAATCATTTTCATAGCAATATTGATAAATCATTACAAAATTGTTAACATAAATAATATGTTAACAATTTTGTGATGATTGGACGGATTGATCTGGACATTTACATCGCTGAAGTTTTCTTTATTCAATTTTCTTGTTTGCAATAAATAGTGTTGCAGTTGCTTCATAATCATAATTCATGAACTAAGCCTAACATTGAATTATTTAATTTATTACGTTATGGTAAAAAAGTGCAGATATGATATACATGTAAGTACCTACCTACTTATAACAACATCCAAAGCACTGTTATAACAGTGTAATAAGAATAAAATAACACGAGTTGAACAGCATTAATAATTAATAATGATTCTGATTGTTTTTAATTACCTTTACAAAAACAATCTATTGAAGTGCGATTTTTTCTCAATGCATTTTAACTCTCAAGGATAACCAACTTTATTTCTATTATTTGCTTAGAAACACAATAACAGTGGAAATAACTTACGGCAATGGGGTATTGGGGCTGGATGAACGGCGCCAGATGCAGTCCCTGTGGCAGATGCATTTGGATAGTTTTGTCCAGGCAATGGTGCCGTAAGCGCCATCCTAGTATCTGTTCCTGGCGGCAAAGGCGGGGCTCGCGCCCCGTCATCAGATTCGTCGTCAGAATCACCGTAATTGGCTATCAAACCAGCCAGCGGGTTCGCTTTACTCATATCGAAACAACTTCAAAGTTCCAAACGCAGAATAACACCTTTCTTTGGATCTTGTACACTATATTTTATACTACTACCTATATTGAATAGTTATCTACTTAGTTAAACGCCTGATTTTTATATATAAAAGGTATTTAAGAATAAAACATTTTCAACACGCTCACTCTGATTCGCACGTTTGACTCTCATTGGTCGCCATATTGAGCGAAAATAAATGACATCAGACATGATTGACACATCCGTTCCTATTCACGTAGAAATTATTCAAACAAATCTACCACCCTAAATAGTTTTACTTTTATAACCTGTCCTTTTTCCAGGATTTTCATGATCTTCACACGCTTCGGCAGCACTTTCAGCAGTTTCGACAGTCGGCTATACCTAGTTAAAAAAATCTTAACCATTGTGTTCATAGCGCTAATTATTGTTAATGTAAGGAGTAGGACTCCAGTGAACTAGTGTTTTAGCACATTTCGCGATAGATGGCACGACGTGTCCCGCGAGCGACGTTGCTAACAACATAAGTCCATAATTACGCCTATATTTATTATCAAAGGGGTGGACAGAGGTGTTTTAGCACACTCACAATCGCCATTTATGTTACGTAAAGTCAAGTTCGTGAACGGGCGCCGTCTGTTAGGACTGTTCAAGTGTTCATCTCTTAGCTGCAACGGCGTTCACAAACGACCTATCACGTTCGAAAACGGCTGAAACGATTTCGATGAAAGTTACAATATGACCTAGGGGTTTACTGGGGCGAAAGATCTATGTAGTCTTCTGTGTTCTGAGCCACCATTCAGTTTGAATTGGTTTGAATCGAACTGTACCTACTTTATTTTTGTAAGTAAGTACTTACTGTTTTTTTATTTAGTCTTGCCTACTTTTTGCTCTGGATGCTATTCTACATCGTTTTCTTAAAACTAAATGTAGTACTTACCTATAATTAACTTCAACGTGGTTGATGTAACCATGGTGTTGTAATGATGTAGGTACAATTTATTTGATTTAAATTGACAAGAAACTCCACACTCTGATGGAGATTCTTGCCCGTTCTTGTCCGTAGGAAGCTACTACGCTGTAGAATGCGCAACTATCTTCATCTTTCCGACTGACTGACTCCTAGACAATTCGAAAGTGCCTGTAAATCCTACTTCCTACTAATATTATAAATGTGAAAGTTTGTGTGTTTGTGTATTTGTGTGTTTGGATGTTTGTTACTCGATCACGCAAAAATGGCTGAATGGATTTGGATGAAATTTGCCAAACAGATAGTTTATAACCTGGATTAACACATAGGATACTTTTTATCCCGATATAAGTTTATAATTCTGTAAATCCATATTTGTTACGGTCGCGAATCATATTTTATTCAACTTATAACCTGCAAATTGCACAAAACGTAAGAAATTTTGAATTTCGCGGGCTACATGGAAGCTTTCGCCATACTTGTCCGTTCCGGCGTTACGCGACACATCTTCCGTCAGATGTGCGACCACCACCAATATATTAGCACTCTAGGTATAATATTCCTTGGCTATAGAGGCGCCACGGCGTCCTCACCTTCCGCCTGACACAGGTCCTCACCGGACATGGCAGCTTCGGGAGGTTCCTGTGTAGGATTAGGCGGGAGGAAACGCCCGGGTGTCACCACTGTGCGGATCGCCCGGAGGACACGGTGGAGCATACGGTGGAGGTATGCCTTGCATGGGCGGAGTACCGCCGTGTCTTCGTGGAGGCGATTGGCGGCAATGACCTCTCGCGTCCGGCCCTGGTCCAGGCCATGGTACGGAGCGAGAGGGCATGGGAAGCCGTCACCTCTTTCTGCGAAGCAGTAATGCTCGCGAAGGAGGAGGCGGAACGCGTAAGGGAGAGGCAAAGTTTGCGCCCTCACGCCCCTAACCGCCGCCGCTGGAGACGCCCTGGGCGTCAGGGATCTCAGGCGGATTCCCGGCCACCATAGGCGTGGGCTTGCGGACGGCGAGCAACGGGTAACTCGCCGTCCGATAAGGACCAGGCCCGGGTCGATGGCGCTTCGTGTTCCACGCGCGCCTCAAAGAGATTAGCACAATTAGCGGGGTCCGCTAGGACCGATGCCTGCCAGGATTGCGGGAAAGTCCGAAAGGGATACCGGGACCTTGGCAACAGCCAACTGAAGGAACACGGGTGGGTTTTAGTCAGTAAAAGTCTGACACGCCCTTCTGCTCCGCCCAGAGCAGGGGAAGGGATTGGATGATTTCCCCCACCGTCAAAAAAAAAAAGGTATTATATTCCTAATAAATAAAAAAAATTAACCAGTTTTAATAAATTTTACTTTATTAATATAAATCTATCATAATTAGGTATGTATAGGCACATGTAAAAAAATATAAATATTATCTAGTCTACATCTACTTACTTGTTACTTTATACATTAACCTACTAATTTTATACAGTTTTATGAGTAGGTATGGTAACTATTTTCTATGGTAGATAGGTAGGTAGGTAGGTACGGACACTTGTTTGTGATGGGGAAAAAATACTTAATAGTTATTTATTGGTCATAAAATATTTGCCAAGACAAGGGCAAGACCCAAAGAAAGTAGTAGGTAGGTAGGTACCTATAATAACAAAGGTCTTTTTCGCTAGATAGGTAAATATTCGGGACAAATAAATCTTGCTAATGTAAAATGTTCTAAAGAAAAACTTTTTACACGTTCAACTCAACTTTTACACAAAAGAAGGCCGACGATGAAATTGAAAAAGAAGGTAAATTAACACTAATGTATCAGTACATTGGCCAGTTTTGTTTGTAATACTACTTGAAGAGTAATAATGTCATTATGTAGTAACGAGTTGTGTGATCTAAGTAGATTAGATTAAATAGGTAGGTATCTACAATATGAATTCATTTAAAGTTAACACAGCAACGAACGTTTATAAACTAGAATAAAGTTTTTACTGATGGTTATTCATGTAGGTTCATAACACATCTTTGTAGGTAATTATTACAGTTTTTGTCACATTTTTTTTTCTTATTAAATCTTTGTCATCGACTTCGATTCAAATTTCATAAGTAATGATAGGTACATATATTTGTAACAATATGGCTTTTACAACTAAAATATAACAGAGTTAATAACTTACTAAATTGTAAGAAGAAATAAAAATAATGTAAAATTCATTCCCCGCAGGTAAACGAGTCAACAATACAAAACGAGCAACGTATTTATAATACCTATATTTCTTCGGTGACAGATAACGGACTTAAAATTAGGACTATGTTTAATTCGTTACCGTTTGACAATGCAGGGTTCACAAGTACCCTCTTTTAAATATGCAGGGTGGCACTGAGGGCACTTAGGGTTCTCCCCAAAGCTTTGTCTCCCAGGCCGTGCTACCCTGACTTGGAAAGACGTCTCAGCATTATCACTCTCATACCCTGGGTGAGCATTATCCAAAGGAAACACGTAATCAGGGACGAAGTATGAACTGATATTGTACTCCGTGTTACTTGGTTCAGGAGTGGTCGTCTTTGGTTCAGGTCTGGTCACGCTGCTGAACGGACTCTTTCCTTGTATCGACCTCGTCTGTAGTACATTCGTATTGTTGGTCCTGTTGCCTTCCTTTGGAGGTATCAGGGCGAAGGCAGGGACCGCCCATTTCCATTCGTAGTAAATTGGGGGACCGACCGTTGTTGATGGGATTAAAGCAGAGTTAACTTTAGGAGGTAGAAGAACTGTTTCAGGTTCAGGGATTCCTTTATCATTACCACGTGTTACTGCTATTTCTTCGGCTGCTGCTTTGGGTTTGCTGTTGACGGAGTCAAATCTCGTGCCTTCAGAGAATGACTTGTCGTTATCTGTTCGGAAGGTATTAAAACCATTGCCGAAGTTCTTGTATTTTCTAGGAGTCCTGTCTTCTTCTGAGTTGGCTGGTCCAGCTGGTAAATGTCCATTTAGGTCGATAATCTCAGATTTAGACATCGCAGTCTGGTGTACGTCAGGGGAGGTTGGATCGAAGCGTTTGATGAACTTAAATACAGGGTCTGCAGAAGGTTTCGCGCTTGAGTCTTCTACTTTTGATTCTTGAGTAGGAGCTGCAGGTGGAATAAGTTCGATAGATGGTGGAGTGATACTTGGTCTTGGATAGTTTTGTGTGAAGTTAATGCTAGGTGTTGGTCTGAACGTTGCGTCAGGTTCTTGAGAGGCAGCTTCATCGAGGTGGTCAGTGTTTCTGTTGGATCCAAAGTTGTTGTTGGCGTTGGCTCTACTGTGGAACTTACGACCAGTAGACCAGGCAGTAGGTGGCCTGTAATTCTGCTTGCCGCTGTCTAAGTCATTGTTGTCGACGTCAGATATGGAGTCAGCTACGCCGACGATGCTGTTGCCCGGGTGGACAGGGAACTGGAATGAGAAATATGAATCAGTTAGAAATATAATTCAATTCACAGTAACATAATTATGAAAATTGTAGCATCACTCATACGAGAAGATAATTATGATTTCATCACACTAATGATCTACGAAGGAAGTAAAGTGGATGGATCGCATCAGTTTACGCACGAATTAACTGTCTAATTAAAACATTATTATAAGTAGGTATGACCTTAATCATAGGTACTTTTAATTTATATCCTTTCCAAACATTAAAATTTAATTTATTAAAGTTAATTATGTTCATATCTGTAACTAGGTATCTATCTACTTAGGTGAAGGAAGGTTTTATTCGATCGTATCTTTTATTTATTTTTTCAGATACAAATTATTTTAGGAAGTTGAATCTGTCCACATAATATGTAGCTAGGTACCTACCTTTTTTTTTTTTTTTTTTTTTTCTTTTTTTCCGGGGTGGAAAATCCTCATGGATGTCCTCCGCCCTGGGGTGGGCGGAGGGGTCTGTCAGACTCTTACTGACTAAAAACCACCCCGGTGTTCCGACTCACACCTACGCCGGGGGTCGCGGGAACGTAAGAATCTTCCGCAACCCCCGACTGGTGCCGGCCCGCCACTGCGGGCCTCCTCGGGTCAGGGGGGGGAGTGAGGTGTTTGACTCCCCCCGAGACGTCTAAGAGGGGCGCGCGTGGAACACTACGCGCCGCCACCTCGGGTCCTGATGTGTGGGGGGCGACGGACGTCCCCGAGTCCGTCACCCCTGGACCCATTTAGGGGGGCTGGAAGAGGGCGTTATCCGCCCTCCGCCGACGCCCGGTGCGCCTGCTGCGGGCCGGGTGAGTGGACGAGATCTCCCTCTCCCTTTCCGCAGCCTCCTTCTGCGAGACGACCGTCTCGCAGTAGGAAACCACCGCGTCCCAGGACTCCCCGCTGCCGACCATGGCATTCACCACAGCCGACAGCGACAAGTCACCGCCTACTTCTGAGATGAGGGCACGGCGTGGCTCCTCCCAAGCGGCACACTCTGCCAGCGTATGCCGCGCCGTGTCCTCCCGGCAGTCGACGCAGTGGTGACACCGGGCGTCCGGCTCCCTGTTAATGCGACACAGGTACTTCCCGAAGCAACCATGCCCCGAGAGCACCTGCGTCACCCGAAACGACAGGGAGCCGTGCCTCCTCCCGAGCCAGCGCTCGAGCACCGGCCGGACCGCCTCGATGATGTCGAGGCCGGCGGTAGGGCGTGAAAGCCTTTCCCGCCATTCCGCCACCAGGACTTCGCGAAGCTGAGACCGATGCAGTTCTATGTGTCGCTGCATCGGTTGCTCACCCCGCGCCCTCGTTTCCTCGCGCCACCGATACGATGACGCGAGTACTTTCGCCTCGAGGTCCCAGGGCGGGGATCCGGCCAGTGCACAAGCCGCCTCGTAGGAGATCGTGCGATACCCCCTGATGACTCTGACGGCCATCGCTCTCTGCGGCTTGCGCAGGACTGCGATACTACCGGCCGTCAGGTCAGCCGCCCAGATCGGGGCCCCGTAAAGGGCCATCGATCGCACGATCCCCACGTAGAGCCGCCTACAAGCGGCGCTCGGGCCCCCCAGATTGGGAAGCAGCGTTGCCAGCGCCCCAGCACCGCCCAGCAACTTGGGCGCCAGCCGTCGGAAGTGGGGCCCGAAGTCCCACCGGCTGTCGAGCACCAATCCTAGGTAGGTACTTCATGGTAGACTCGACAGCGATCCGAGCCCCCCCGACCACGATGTGTGAGCCGGGTGGCGGCGCCCGCCGGGAGCTAGGTACCTACCTAGTCTAACTAATATAATTACAGTTCGATTCAAACTTAATGGCAGCTCGGAAGTGCGCTACTCGCTGCGCAGTACTCCACCCCTCACCCCCGCTGACCCTTGACTTCGTTACTGCGCAGCGACTCACCTCATGTTCCGAGCCGCCATTAAGTTTGAATCGGAGTGTACTTCTTTCAAACGATGACAAAATAAAAAGAGTCATTAATGACGTGTAATAAACGCGAACGTGTGAATCGCTATCTATCCTATGCACAAACATACCTAGTTGTTCGTTGTGTAGCCACAGGTCACAGGTCGTGGGTCGCGAAGACCAAGCAATCACCATACGGAAATATTATTATGTTTTATTACAAGATATGATTATGACACTAGTAATTTAAGTTACTTCTATGGCCACACATATTGTCTATTGGTTACCTATGATAATAAAACATGCTTATTTATTGCTAGCTACTTCGTTATTTTGTAACCAAGACATTTCTAGAAACGTAAAATCTTTATCTAAAGCACGTGGGTCTTTCATTTTATTTCCCATCTCAAAGATCCTAGAAATTACCAGTGATTTCAGGGGCTGGTAGTCAGCCGTACCTACTCATAAACCTCTGAAGTGGACTTGCCAGGTAGGTCCAGATTTAATGGTTCTTGAACCCCCATCCACCCAATTCTAACGGGTTTTTATACATCCAACCCTGCATAGATGTAAACTTTCCCGCTTTTTAGTAAGCTCAAAAAATGAAGAAGGAAAGTTCTCACATATGAAGTTAGGATTACCATCTATCCGGATTTGTCCAGACATGGCCGGCTTTTTGCTCTTCCGTCCGGACTTTGTCATTTAGTCCGAACTAATCAAGGGATTTTTTTAGAAAATTAAACAGTTAAGTGATTATTGAAAATAGAAATAAAAAAGAACAATGTCCAAATTTTTTGCAAGCGAAACTACAAGCGACTTTTTAAATTTGTAACTAGTAACCCTATATGCAGGCCTCCCGGCTCCCCTAGACCCCTTCTCTCGTCAGAGACATCTGTAGGTAGTAGATAGAACTCTATACCTTAGTCTCAGCCTCCCTCAAAATGTCGTAGTAGGGGTTGTATGGAGGCGCGGATAAGATGTCGGGGCGCGGCGTGCGCAGGCGCATCTCGTCGTCTGACACGAACGGCTTGTCACGTTGACCTGGAAACAGAGAGATATATAGATTAGATAACTTTTTTTGTTTTTATTTACTGCATTTACAAAAAAAAACTTTCCCTATTTAAAAATAAAACCAACGCCCTAAACATTACTTTATGTTTTGTCCGTGGTAGACTTAATCCTCAACTCCAGATGTGGTCCTAAATCAGACCACAGACATAATAATGTGTTACCATAACTTGGGTGGGTATGTTACCATAACTATTATCGTGGCTACTGGGGTAGTATTATGAAATATTAGTGACATCATTATTCCACTGTGAAAACAGGATGGTGCTATTGGCCTTGTATAGCTCTGTCTCTCTCTCACACTGGAAAAATGGTGGCATTAATATTTCATAGTAACGTGAATGTATCGTGAATATGGTGTATAATTACCAACTTATTCAGCTATATACGTACCATACTTATCTTACTCAAACCTACAAAGAACAAACTCGCCGACATAATTATAATGATTATAAAAGAAACAATAACTGTTATAAGCTTATAAGTAACAAGTATAATGAGTCTACTAAATACCCATTGTTTGCGGTTGCTAACTAGCTGCCGGTGACCGCAACCAACCTGAAAACCTGTTTATTTATTTAACGCTAGCTTTTGTGGTTTTCAGTTAGGTTAAGGATTTCAATTTAGCGTTATTTTCGGATCTCGGATAAACCAAACGATTCTGAAGACTGTGCTTTCAAGATTATAACATAGCAGCACGCCTGTAATCCCCAAAGGGTTAGGCAGAGGTGTACCTATAGCACACCCACATTTCGCCAGTTATGTTAAATGCAAATCTCTTAATACCAGTTCTATGTGGTCAATCTGGTCAATCATATAAAAAGGATAAAATCTTTGTACCTATGTAGATCCTTCGCGTGATTTGACAGCTGATTAAATTGGTTTTCAGAAACCGGCGGTTGAGGTATTTGGTGCGCTAATGATAGGTAGGTATCAACCCGCCGAATTCTAATGCTTGTACGTGTACCTCATATTTCATATATTACAAGACAAACGTGCTTACATTAGTCTCAATGACCTCACGGTAAATTGCCATATCTATTGCACACTTGTCTTAGGAGGTTATTGTGGGTATTTTTTAGGGTTCTGTACCCAAAGAGTAAAATGGCACCCTATTACTAAGGCTCTGCTGTTGTCCGTCCGTCTGTCACCAGGCTGTATCCCATGAACCGTGATAGATAGACAGTTGAAATTTTCACAGATGATGTATTTCTGTTGCCGCTACGTATAACAACAAATACTAAAAAACAGAATAAAAATAAATATTTAAGGGGGCTCCCATACAACAAACGTGATTTTTTTTTGCCGTTTTTATAGATAATGGTACGGAACCCTTCGTGCGCGAGTCCGACTCGTACTTGGCCGGTTTATTTTTATTTTAGCAGTCATGAAAATATTGCTATTCATAATCTCACGAATCGGAAGACACCAGACTACCATACAAATCACATGTCATAAACATTATTTCAAAATTAATAATTAACAATACATAACGCTACTCTTGAATCATTAAGATATTTACATAATCTCGATAGATGTTACATTATCATTATGCATCCATTACCTCATACATTAGATATTCTTTAACTACATGGGTAATTAGAGCGGCCATGTACGAACATCGATGAAATGACCTAGCGAGGCTGTGCAGTAGTGATGTAATTAAGTGTAGCAAGATTGAATTTTTTACCAACACACACGTATGTTTATTTTTCAGTTTAGGTTTAAATTAAACTAATAGTATTTTCAGCAAAGTTGCAGCAAGCTTTGACCATACTTAATTTTGTGGCCAATAAATCAAGATATACCTTAACATTTTCATACCTCGAAAAACAAATAAAAACATTCCTCGTGACTATTAACACATAACACACATCACTATCCATCTAAGTCAAGGGCACGTGTGTTACGTGTTTTGATGCAACATTATCACGCTTGTCTGCTTCCTCGCACTTTCCGGCGTGTTACGTAGTGTGACCGTGCTCTCATCAACAATAGCGACACTTGTTACTTTGATTATGATTAGTATTATGTTCTGGACTAACTTTAACATTATTCTTGCAAGCACATAACATAATATTATAATATAACACACATCACTATTCATATAAGTGTCAAGGGCACGTGTGATTACGGGTATTGATGAAACATCATGTCGTTTGTGTGCTTTCTGGCCTTTCCTTTCCTTTCCGGCGTGATGCGGAATGTGATTGTTCTCTCATCATCAATACCGAAACTTGCTTAGATTCAGACTTAAAAAAAAATAACTTTTGTGAATTAAGATTAAGCTTGAATGTGTTGAACGGTGTAATGAGTACCTACTATACCTAGTAAATAGGTGGACTAAATGAATAAGCTTGATTAGATAAAAGTAGACCTATTTGTTACTATTTCTAACGGATATTGACCGAGAACTTATACCGTCAGTGGAAAGGCGAAAATGCTAAAGCGCCAAAATGGTACTTTTGGGAAATGAACTTTAAAGTTCTATTTGTTACTATTTCTAACGGATATTGACCGAGAACTTATACCGTCAGTGGAAAGGCGACAATGCTAAAGCACCAAAATGGTACTTTTGGGAAATGAATTTAAAGTTCTATTTGTTACTATTTCTAACGGATATTGACCGAGAACTTATACCGTCAGTGGAAAGGCGAAAATGCTAAAGCGCCAAAATGGTACCAACTGTAAATACAAGTTGGCTTTTTATTAAATAAATTAAAAATATGTTGTACACTCTCAAACTGTTGGAAATACGCTGGCGATTCTCGAGTAGGTAAACTAATCATTTTGCAATCAATTTCTGCGAAATATTAATTTTAATTTTCATTAATTCTTTGAGATCCATTGACGGGGGGCGTAGTTGCTCACGATTTAAAATATTTTTTTCATGATTTATGTAAGAATTCGTTTTTAATTAAATAACAGTTGAAGTTGAACTTGAAAACTTTGATACATGTTGCAGATATAATAAATGGTTCCAATATGTATATTAATTTATATGAAATGACCCCTCAATCAAAGGTGCAACAAGATCTAAACTATAAGTGAACCGCCAATTATTTTCTACCTCGAACCTCATAATAATATTAATGTATATGCAAAAAACTTAAATTCAGCTGCACTTTAAGAAGTCTATAATCATGGAAGTAATTAGTTTTGTATCAATCACGCGTCAAGTTAATTTTGAATCAAGTTAAAAATACTTATAATTATGCGGACATCAGAGCCTTCAAGAAAATTAACTTCGTAAATTACGTTGCTTGAAGATAATCAACAACTTATCATTACCACACAAGAACTAAATTTAAAATAATAATAATTGTTGCGTTTCCTGTTGCGTTTCCAGAAAACCGTTAAAATGTTCTGCATTTTTACTGTGAATAGGTAGGTGTAAATAGAAATTAGACAAACTAATATTGTGACAATAAATGGGTTTTCATTATTTACACTTAAAATGGAAACACAATTATGGTAAAACAGTTTGAGTTGCTTGGGTTGAGTTGTTGTTGTTTGAGTTTCTTTGTTTGTTTTGTTTGAGTTTGTTTTTCAGTTTCAGTTTGTTTGTTGGTTTTGTTGTTTGTTTGTCCGTTTGTGTGTTGTTTGTCAATTTGTTTTTGTTTGTTTGTTTGTTCGTTTGTTTGTCAGTTTGTTTGTTTTTATAATTATAGATACCGTGTATATCAAAATCAAACATAATTTTGATAGTCAAACTTAACGCACCTATATACTACACGGTTCGTGGACAATTTTAAATTGTGTTACCCAAAAGACCTTCAAACTACCGAGATCTATACTTAAACCAGCATACGAATAAATATAAACATTACTTGAATACTATTCAAATTCAGTACCGCTTCGGAATTTAGAACATCTGTCACTTAGGTATACGAACAACCAACTGCCAGGTTGAAGGTAAGGCTTGATCCTTGCTTGATTGTGTTTTGATTCGAACATTGATATTGGAGATAATTTGACGTGATTGACGGCGCGTGGGCATATAGGCATTGGACTGATGCGCTTTGCTACTTGATTATGATTACAATAGGTCCAAATATGGCTAGCTGCAGAAGCTACAACTAGGTATACAAAATGTTGTGTATGTGTGAGTCTGTTTATGGTCATATTTTTTGAGCGTGAAGGTTGTTAGCATAAGTTGTACAATGCAGAAGAACATTCAATTAATGAATGCATTTATTTATGAGTAAGTATTCCTATTCGCTAGGACATAATTATCTTTAGGTTTGGAATTGTTGTATATAACAATATTAATAAAGAGCTCTCTCCTTTTTAGGCTTGTTTTAAAATCATGTCGATGTGTAAGAAATTTACGAATTATTACGATTCTTGATGCCTGTTCCCAACTAGTGGGAACTCAAACTCGTCGATATATTGAGATTACCAGTAGCTAATTAAAAACAATTACGGAGGATTAAAAATCCGGAGTCACACGTAATCTGTTCGATTTATTATTTACACGTGTGACTCCGGATTTTTAATTTGTCTGTCTGTGGTGTCTTGTTTATACCTTTTTAGTCGTAGTTGGGTTATAGTTTTTATTACTTAATTTTTTTTTTAATTCTTTTGTGGTTATAATATACATATTTTTGAAATGTGCTCATTAAGCCCTTTCATTTGATACCCAACATGGTACGATTAGACAATTTTTTTTTAAGTTCCTGACTTTATGTCCTCTTGAGGGCGCCATTTTTAAGTTAATGTGACGCCTCATATCCTATGTCCAGCGGTCGATCAAAACGCTTCCAACGATACCTCATTTGTCAAATTGTGATGAGTGGTTTAGAAAATAGGAGGGAACAGATGAACATACTTACATACATACCGGTCAAAATCATAACCCTCCTTTTTTCTTCGCCGTAGTCGGGTAAAAAATGACGAGCAGTACACTGATCCATCTAAGAACTCCTTACGAGATATACCTAAGATTCCTTTACCAAAAACGGTATTAAACTAAAGATAGTACCTATCTACTGTCACCATCTGGATCTTAGCTTGCAGCCCACCTAACACATCAACCCACAGATTCAACGCAGATCAAGGTTTCTACGGCAATTCATTCAGAGTCACATCTCCTTGGCCCAACTGCTCATAGTGCAGGCGACGTAGTAAACTGCCTATTATGAAATATCTGGTCACCTAATTAAGAAACTTATTATAGTATGGACCAATAAACGTTCGGTTTTGAATAATACAACGATACTTTGATAATAGAGGTATTTTATGGTGCTATTAACATTCGGTTGACTGGTATTGAACAACACATGATTTAGGAATAAAATAAAGCACACATCAACCAAAGCCCTAAGCACTAAATCTTGTACCTATTATTTGTTCTATCAATCTCGCAGAACTTATGTAAGTTAGATGCCGTGAACCCAGAAATTTAGGTACCTATATATCCTGGCAAATACCTTTTCACTCCTAGTTACACAAAATAAATTCTTGTTGTGCCATACGTGATCAGTGGTGGCAAAACTATTGATCTCTCTCATAAAAGATGAAACGTAACAATTCCATGCAATTCCATGCGAGCAAGGTACCGAAAACCTTCGCTGAAAGTCATTGTAAAAATACGAAACGCTTTGATCGCGATTTCCACTTGTCTATGCCCTCAGAACTAACAAACTCAATGATGAAAGTAGTCAAATTTAAAATATTTTTCAACACACTTGCTCGTAAAGTGGCTCTTATTGAACCGCTTTTAGGTTCATAATGCAGTGTGTTATGGAAGCGTACTTTTTATTTTATATTACCGCACTAGTGCGGTAATGTGCGCCACAGATTACTATTTACTAGTCGGAGTAATGACATGGCAGTATGGAATTAGTAAGTAATATCATGGCAGCATGGAATTTGTATCCAGTAGAAATTGTTTTTGGTGGAGCTTTTTACCAAAGACAAGCGCTCCAAAGCAAGTTTTTTTTTTTTAAAGAACCTTGAGCAAAAAAAATCCCATGCCTATGGGATTTTTTTTTACCATAACTAAACGTCAATGGGATACTATACATTGAATTAGTATGAACTATCCTACTAATAAATGAGCATTCTCGTTTTACACCCGAGCAGAGACTTGCGCTTTTTTCCGGTAAGACCGCGGTTGACACGTGCGCAGGCTACTTAACCCGCCCCTACGAACCGCGCTGGCCTGCCCGTGTGCCACCGTGTTCGCGCGGAATTAATCTCTGTCATTCTGTACTATTAAATAAGGGTTTATATCGTCTGTGACTACTTCAGTCTATATTGTTTACTACCCTAACCCCATTTGCGTATTATATATTATTAATATTATTATATTTTTATATAGGCAGTTCAGAGATATTACCAGTGCCTTTATTTACACCCACGCGCTTATCGCTAGCGGAAAAAACAAAACCAGCCGCCATTTTCCATAAATATTTGTTAACTTTTTTGTTGTGTGGTTAAAATCATCATTAAAAATGTCGATTTCACGTACGGGAGAAGAGCGTAAATAATAATAAATAGATTTGACTCCACCATGGTACGTTTAGTTACAGTATTTTTTTTATTTTTTTCTTATTCAAATCATATTTTATTGTATAGGCTGTCTAACGGTTTTGCCAATGCCCTTATTTACACCTATGGAAAAACAAAACCAGTGCGCCATTTTCCATAAATATTTATTATCGTTTTCGTTGTGTGGTTAATTATTATCATACAATACAAAATTTAAAGTATTTTCACCAACCGACATAGAAGTTTTTAAAAGACACGCCGGATAGTCAGTACCTGGCAACAAGGTCAGTTAAACTTTATAAATCTATCATCTCTATATTTACGTTATTGTAGCATAAGTTCTTACAACAAGTCTGTTTCTTTCCTCGCAAGTGTGTTGAAAAACGTCGTATGAAACGACACGTACGAAATGACACTCTCGGCTACCTTATCGCGCTCGCCTGCGGTTTGCACGAATAATACCGCCTCGACTGTAATATCTAATAGAGCACACTCGTATCACAATGCACTATTATTTCACTTAAACTTACCTACATGGGCACTTTACAAACGTCGGAAACTAGGTGTACGGTTCCAACTGGTCGTTTCCGATGAAACGCCGGCAAGAAACTCCACGGGTCTTCTTTTATTTTTGGTTTAATTATAACAGGCTATAAAGGAAATGTAGGAAACAAAAAAATCTAACCAAACACATACCTATTAGCAAGTTAGCGGTATAATCCCGTTCGGACATGGAACAGTTGACCATGTACCAATGATCACAGATGAGCATGCGTTGTTGGAACAGCGTCATGTTGGGGCACTTGTAGCTGAACTGACGACCCAGCCCGTCGCACATGTGGTACACCTGGAAACAGAAGAAATTATGGTAATTACACATTGCTAATAAGAAAAGAAAAACAGTCCAATACATAATATGGGAGATAATCGATAAAATCTGAAAAAGATGGAGTAGAAGATGAATAGACGGGACGTCACCGGTAAAGAAAGAACGAAATAGTTCAGAGTCGATTAAAACTTTAAATCAAATCGAATCAATCAATTAATACATTTCATGAAAGATGTCTTTGTATGCCCATGATACCTTCAGTATGAATGGTAACTGTAATGGGTATTACTAAACTAACGCTAATAGTTATGCCAAATCATTCTCTGAAATAACTTATGCAAATTTAATGATTTTCTAGATGGGAACCAGCAATTTTGGTAATTCAAATATCCGTTACAAACAGTAGCACCAAATACAGACATGGCCAACAATGCATTATTGTGAGATATATCAATTACCACCGAGTTATCTTCCCACATCTAATTTGGGTCCACTTAGCGTGTGGTCGCTATAGGCAATCAGAGACATCCGTGATCTGTATGTCTATTCATGCCTCTCTTGAAAAGACAGGAAACTTATAAAAAAAAAAAATAAGAATGACATAACGTCGCTGTCATATCAAAATGTCGTATGTTTTTTTACTGTATTTTTTATGCAATTTCCCAAAAAAAAAGTTACTGTCATATCAAAATGTCGTATGTTTTTTTATTGTACTTTTTATGCAATTTCCCAAAAAAAAAAGTTACTTTTTACACAGTACTATAAAAAAAAACAGTTTTTTGTGTTTCCTGAAACAGGTACTTAAACAATACGACATTTTGATATGACAGCGACGATAAGTGGTCTCAGCAAGAGAGAGATTGGAGAGGAATTCTTGGTTTGAAATGAGAACAATTGTAATTGGAAACGGGAACAAATAGTTTGAAAATGTTCGTATTTATGGAATGCAAGAAAAGTAATAATGATGGTTATTGATATATTCAACAATATATGTATTGGGTAATGAGCAAAACCCCACTAAAAGGATATTGCCAGCTTCTATCTGTTTAACTTTGGCGATTTTTAATCGGACCATTATCTCGATGTTTCATCGTGATGTTTTCGTTCACAGTAAATTATTAGCGTCTGCAATGCGATTAACAAAACATGTTTGAACGTAAAATAATTAACACTACACAGAAAAACTTACGAAGCGACAATTATATCTCAATTTAGTTATATTCTAAACAATACGTGCACACACGGTCGGGCGGTCGCTTCCGACAAACTACTCATCAGGAAGTTTATATAATGCTGTTAAACTCTTTGTGCTACCGTTTATCGAAACCTCTCGACCATGGCCATTTAGCTTAATTATTATAAACGTATTAGTTTTTGTTCTAGGTAAATATGATACATAATGAAGTTTATAAGTCGTCTCTTGTCGACTATAGAACATCTGCGGGTCTAAAATGGCCACTTTGGCAGAATCATAATATGAAAATATATGAATCATCGTAAAATGTCACAAACCGACAATTCATAATTATTATGACCTGCGTGCTGATTCATATTACGCAATAATTCATCTGTTTGACAGTTTTCTATGGAGATTCGTAAAATGGTCCACAAATTATGAATTGCTTTTGTGTCAAATTAGTCAATTGCTAATGACAGCTAGAAATTCAGGAAATGAATTGCTTTTAGAGGAATTGCTAATGTGACTATTTTAGGCCACCAGGTGCTGAACTAAGATTCATAGAGGACTCACTTAGTTCATTTATAAAAAACTTCAGATATTTTAAGATTGTTTTACATCCTGACAAGTACGATTTAAAGCCATATATATTTTTATAACCCTCATAATTTCTTTCTTTTATAATAATTAAGAGTGAGCAAAATGGCTATCAATGGATGGGTAAGAGTGGACCACTGATCGTTTTAGGAGTCGTGTGATTGGAGGTCCAGCAGTGGACTGCTAGGAGCTGATGATACAGTTGAACATATATATACTTAGATTGGTGATGGGGTCACTACTACTAAGTACATGGATAAACGTGAAGCATACAACATCTCAGCCAAACGTGATCAGAGTGTTTAAGCACTAATTTAAAGATTTACATGAAACCTAACAAAACCTTTAGGCTCAACTCGTGATCATACGTCAATTGATAGACACATAATCGAGCGAGCTGACATAACAATGAAGTAACAAACAACGTGAAGTTCAACCGTGTCTAAAATGTTTTGGAGATGAGTCATACATCATATACGAATGTGAACAGATTCTACATACGGAAATTAGTAGAACAATATCGCTAAGGGAAACCACGGACGGTTTTTTTGTATGATCGTTGACAAAAAAATTGAATTTGATAAATAAAACCGGCCAAGTGCGAGTCGGACTCGCGCACGAAGGGTTCCGTACCATTTATCTATAAAAAAATCATGTCTGTTGTATGGTAGCCCCCCTTAAATATTTGTTTTATTTTAATTTAATTATTTATTTTTAAAGTGAATATATAACTAAATATTCTGTGAATATTTCAAACGTCAACCTATTGCCGTTATCAACATCGAACAAAAATGAGCAAAAAAATCACGTTTGTTGTATGGGAGCCCCCTTAAATATTTATTTTGTTCTTTTTTTAGTATTTTTACCGACTTCAAAAAAGGAGGAGGTACTATGTTCGGATGATTGTTTTTTTTTTTTTTTTTTTTTTTTTTTTTTATGTATGTTCACCGATTACTCCGCCGTTTGTGAACCGATTTACAAAATTCTTTTTTTGTTCAAAAGCTTATACTTCTGAGGTGGTCCCATTGTCACCAAGTCAGGAACTGATGATGGGATCTTAGAGAAATCGAGGGGAACTTTCAAAAATCGTAAGGGCAACTAGTGCATTCCTTAATTTATTCATTAAGTATTTTATAGCACTACAATTTTATGAAGGTCTGGAGTCGATCTGATGATGGAACCGAAAGACAGTCAAGGGAACTCCTCAATGGTTTACAGCAGATACCTCGTGTTTGGGCTTGATTAATTTGTATTGATAAAAACTTTACACTTGATGGGTTGTGACTGTCGTTAGGGGTCTGATGATGAAGACGAAAGACAGTCGAGGGAACTCCTCAGTGGTTTACAGCAGATATCTTGTGTTTGGGCTTGATTAATTTGTATTGATAAGAACCTTACACTTGGATGGGTTGTGACTGTCGTTAAGGGTCTGATGATGAAGACGAAGGACGATTAACGGAACTCCTCAACGGTTCACAGTAATTACCTTGTGTTTGGACTTAATTCATTTATATTGATAAGAACTTTGCAACCATATAGGTTGTAAGTGACATTACAGATCTGATTATGGTCACCTTATAATATGATGATGAGGGGAACTATACAGTGTGAGCAAATGTATAATGTTCACCCTTATATTCTTGAGAAGGCACGGGAGTCTCATTAGCCAGCCGGTTTCGTATAACATCTAAACGATACTTGCGCTGTTCAGACGACTCGCCACTTAATCGTTTTTGAATAAGATTGAGTCGGCAGATCTTATCATTTGGCGACTCCTGCGACAAATGAGAATGCATGTAATTTCTCATCTGAGATAACCTAGCATGAAGAGCTAACGGTGATTCTTGGGAACCGGACATAGCACTCCGTTTGCGATTCTTAGATAGGCGTTCTTTTTCAGCAGTATTAGTCTCTTTAATTCTGTTTTTCTTCATGCGGGCGGCTACTTTAGTTTGTCTACCCATGGTGATTACAAAAATCAAATTACACAAAAAATGGAAAAATAATAAAACTTTAAAAAAAAAAATTGACCGACTTCAAAAAAAACAAAACAAAAAAGGACTAGGTACTGTACTAAAACCAAACGACAAAAGTACGTCTTTAATAATATGAGAAAAATAAAAAAATAACTTTAATTTCGGAAGTCGGTGGCCAAAAACTAAAATTAAAAGCAAAGACACCGACTTCCGAAATTAAAGTTATTTTTTTATTTTTCTCATATTATTAAAGACGTACTTTTGTCGTTTGGTTTTAGTACAGTACCTAGTCCTTTTTTGTTTTGTTTTTTTTGAAGTCGGTCAATTTTTTTTTTAAAAGTTTTATTTGTTATAACGGCAACAGAAATACATCATCTGCAACTATCTAACTATAACGGTTCATGAGATACAGCCTGGTGGCAGACGGACAGACAGACAGACAGACAGACAGACAGACAGTGGAGTCTTAGTAATAGGGTCCCGTATTACCCTTTGGGTACGGAACCCTAAAAATGAGACGTGGTCTGAATGGGGGCCGACCCGTGTTTTTGTTAAGATTTACACATTACTTCACATTCTTCTCAGTGATTAGGTTCTTCCGCATCTACTAATGGTTTTTGAGTCATTAGAGATAAGTAGAAGCTAAAATTACCAGCTATCAAAAGCTATTTTCCCGATGGCTATGCATTAAAGAACTATAGGTGAATATAATTTAAAATAAGATATTACTAACTATCTACGCGAATCAATACTCATCGAATCATTATAAATAAAAACACCTACTTCCTCAATATATTTAGTTATTACTAGCTTTTGCCCGCGGCTTCACCCGCGTAGAGGTCGGAAATTATCACACGGGAACATACTACTGGGATAAAAACTATCCTATGTGTAAATCCAGGGTATAACGATTGACAAATTTCATCCAAATCCGTTCAGCCGTTTCAGCGTGAAAGCGTAACAAACAAACTCACTTTCGCATTTATAATATTAGTTAGGACTAGCTGCGCCCCGCGGTTTCACCCGCGTAAGTCTCGATCCCGTGGGAATATCGGAATAAAAAGTGTCCTATTCCAGGTCATGGTCTACCCATGTGCACCTATAATTTGTACATTATGGATTACAATAAACGATTTGATTTGATTTGATGTGCCAAATTTCATATAAATCGGTTCAGCCGTTTTAGCGTGAAAGCGTAACAAACAAACTCACTTTCGCATTTACAATATTATAGTCAGGATAAAGTTAGGACATCACAAACTAATACAAAATAAAAAATCTCGCTAGTCAGCTTCGATTTTCGCTAAGCTTACAATAAAACTTCGGCTTATGGCGCTATGAGTGTAATTTGCGATCTTTAACGGCAATTGACTATTAGTAGTTGTTAGTAACCGTTAATAAAAACCAATAGATCACAAAAATAAAACAATAACACTTCCAAGAAGAACTAACTATTTGATAACAATTATCTATGTAGCACAATAATTATAAACATGAGTTCTTAATGAACATCGTCAATTGTGTTTTTAGAGAGACAAAAAAGGAAGTATATGTAACAGTAGATAAAGCAACGTCTATACCGAATACTACTTTACTTAATTAAACTTATAATCTCGTTTAACCACTATCTAATTAAAAAAGTTAACCCACTTCTGAGATAAATCATTAGAATATGCGTCTACATGTTCATAGTGACGGACTTCTCCATTCTTATTCCTCAGAAACCAAAGAAGGACGTAACATACAGGCATCTTCCATAATGACACAGATGATTAGATACCTACTGATGTACGCAGTTCAAGATTTGTTTCTCACCACGCGATCAAAACATCAACCTTGTTCACATAAGAAGAAACATGAAGAACACTCATGTAAGCTTTAAAATATACTAATTATTTCTCAAAGACTTGCCTTGCATCTCAACTGATATTGAAATAATCCTAATCGTCGGCGTGATTGCATTTCATAAATGTTTTTGTGCATGTTATAATTTGTCGCAATTATTCTTCGTTTTATAGTTGGGGACTATTGTCATGTAATGCTGGTGTTTCAAAGTAGGCTGTCAGGTCACTATGCTAGGCTAATGTGTCAAGATCTGAACATGAATCTAGCTCTGTAATAACTGTGTGTATTGTCTTCGAATTAATGTTGACATAACGTCAGGTACAGAAATAGATTCGTGATGATGACATGATTTTTCAAATGCATAATCAAAGTTTTGTCTGTGTCTTATTGTCCTGCGATCCTGCAGGTTACTGGATCTGGACGCCAATTTGGGGGCTGGCTCAATTTAGTTTGCCATCAACATGTTAAGACGACGCAACGTTTTGTTAAAGTGCCTAAAGACTCATTCTTTTTTCTCGTAGATAATAACTAACTACGAGAGAATAACTAATCAGAATTCTTAACTACCGAGAATCAGATTGACCATGACCACCAATGGACACCAACCCTTAATCACACATCAGCTACAACCTTGCACGAAGTCATTCCTATAAGTCATCTCAATAACGCATACAACAAAGCCCTAATGAATCTTCTCTCTGCATCGGCCACAATAGCCAATTACGCAGAGGTCACAGACCCAGCGTCATCAGTTTCAGGTCCTATCAACTACCAGGGTTACTGGAGCCGTTGTTTATGCGTCTGTTTATCTATTTGATTAATTGTGCTTGTTCACATAGTGCACGAGTGTGCTTTGTTTTATTTGATTTTGTAATAAATGCATAATGTGTAAGGCTAACTAGTAGTTTAAATAGAAAGAAAACTAAGACAAAATTGCAATACTTTTATGAAAATATACAAAAATAATACATATAATATTATTCAAAATTATAACTGTCAGTGACATTTCTAGACTGAAGTACATATCTGAAGACACTGGTGCAAATAACTATTAGGAATGAGAGACCGATTGATTCAACAACAACAATAAAGAGCGATGAACAAATTATCTTCTAAGAACTTGGTTTATCTTCTTAACTGACAGTTAAGTGTAAAATAATGCGTTAATTTACCAATTTGATATAATTACATTGGCTCACGCAACACGACCGAATAATTTCATACATTCGTGCCTAATTATGGCTTTTGTTATGATGTTTTTAGGCTATCGTTTCTGCCTAGTTAAGGTTAAAACAAATACATTACATAAATACTCAATCGTATAGGTAGCCTCACGATTTTTATATTTTGATTGACTTGCAATTAAGGTTTTGTAATAATTATATTGAATAAAGTGAAGCCTTATGTAAATGCATTATCGGGTATTACAAAATATACAAATTCATTACTAAGATTGATTAGTAAGATTGCTTTTCTAGACGATGGTTGGGTTACTATAAATGAGTTACAATTATTATTATAACTTTGTAAAAAAATATTCCAATCTATTATTTAATATTTAATTCTATTATTTAATTATTATATTATAAGCTTTTAATACTGTCATGCTTCTTGCTTGCAGAACAAATTGAATCGTATCAATATCCTGCAGTAAAATATATTCATATAATCCTATTATTGCCTAAGTTGTTACTCTTTGCATCGCAAAAATGAGTAATAATAATATCAGTAAGAAATTTAAGCTATGGGGTTCCACGGGGTAGTATTTTAGGAACTACCCTGTTTCTGATTATAAGTAATTAATTGGCTCCGATGGATTTCAATCGATTGATGTGGAATATGACCGGAGGTCCAAAGAATTATGGAATGGCTCTTTAAATCTCAAGTCTATTTTTACAAGGTTTGTTTTAGGAGCTATCACAATCATCTTCTGTACAATTCATGTTATTGCTTATTTTTTTCCATTGCGTGCTTATATTTATAACATTCTTGCACACAACCTCCTCATTATAGCATACATTGTGAGGACAAAAGAACTTCATAATAATTTTAACACGTTTTATCAGTTACTGAAGGTTACGACATAATTGTGTGTACATAGGATAATAATTATATTAGCGTAAAAACTATGATAAATGAGTATCTACACGCCTTGGCCCTTGGGTGACGATGGGCATAAAAACACCACGGAATAACTAGATATTTTTGTTTTTATGTTCCTTTTGTTCAATTATAGGTCGAGGTATTTCAGTGTGTAAAATAAGTACATGATTTAAATAGTATCCTCATGGTTGTCTACTAAAGTTTTTTTTTATACTTACCTATAGTTACCGAATACATTAGAGCACCCAAGAATAGTTGTAATTATTTCTATGCTCCTAGACATAATTACAACTATTCTTGGGCACTTCTGGGTAGAGTAAGTACTATTACTTCTGACTAGCTTTAAGTACGTATGTATGTAGTAAAAAGATCCAATTTTCCAGTCCGTTTTTAGGGTTCCGTAGTCAACAAGGAACCCTTATAGTTTCGCCATTTCCGCCTGTCTGTCCGTCTGTCCGCGGCTTAGCTCGGAGACTGTTGGTACTAGAACACTGTAATTTAGTATGAGTATACATATAAATCACGCCGACAGAGTTTTAAGAAAAATCAAGAAAAACAAAAAATATGGTCGTTCCCCTACACTTCATGTGTGTACTTTTTTTTTCTCGCCTGTCCCATGGTGTGGGGTGTCGTTGGAAAAGTCATTCAAAAATATGAGTTTGTGAAACCATTTTTGGAGTCAGGGATCCGTTTGCGAAATATTAAGCTTTATAGTGCTAATTTTGTTAGAGTCAAGTGTCCCCCCCCCCTGCCAGCTAAATGGTGTTGGATATGTGAAAAAATTCACGCCAGTAGTATATTGTATAACGGCATTAAAAGGAAAACTATCACAGCTAAGTAAGCTCTACAAGTTACCGAGTAATAATCGACCAACTTACATTTGCAGATGCAAAAACATGTTTACTGTACGCCCACACATTCCGTATGGGAGAAAAAGTTTTTCAACTACAATGTTGGGATAAATTCATCCCAACTAGGAACCCCTCATTGTGCGTGGTTCGACACGCACTTGGCCGGTTTTCTCAAGTCTATCTTCATAGACCCATCACATACTATTTATAATACACTTAACCCCATCTATAAGTCAGTAGATTTTACGTACAAAGACCCTATCTTACATGTTTATACAACGCCGCCGCGCCGCGTAGATTTGTGTTGTTTGCATACAATGTTTTGTATACATACAATAAAACGTTTGATTAAGTAGCAATTGTTTTTTTCTCAATGCTATCCCTCAAGTGATGAGTCGTAAGGTGTGATCGTGATGCGTAGCCGTCAGATCAACAAAGAAAGATAACAAATTGAGTACAT
Organism: Lithophane leautieri; assembly: GCA_949152455.1. NCBI lineage: Eukaryota > Metazoa > Arthropoda > Insecta > Lepidoptera > Noctuidae > Lithophane > Lithophane leautieri. The sequence goes on along the minus strand of OX424469.1, from coordinate 1,403,224 downwards.
TACAGAGTACATTATAAGATGAGATCAAACAATCAAACATTTGTCAGTCACGGTGGTAACAATGTTCAGGTCAAGGTCGAAGATCTTCCTCATTCCGAGCATTTAAACGTATTGTCACGATTGGTACACGGATGTCAGAATGTCAGGTGTGTTTGAAAAGGAGAGTTTGGGGATCCATTGTGTATCAAGCTTAAGTTTACCAAAATATATTTTACTAGCTTCTGCCCGTTTCCGTCCGCATGGTCATTCAACTATACCATAAAACATATCCAATGGTACTCGGGTTTTAGCTTCCTTTATATGAGTAAATAAATAAAAGATTTTTTGTAATCGATTACATCTTACAAACAATTTTACCTACCTCCTTCTAAATCCTAGTTTAGTTAACCACTAGAAAAACTATAACATGATCAGTCTCGATCAGTCATGATCAGTATCAGTGGTAAGGAATTCAATCAATGATCTATAATTTGATCCGTTAATTATGGGAAAACTGATATTGTGTTTGAGCTGCAAAAGAAATTGAAAGCCGTTAATATGTAGATCGCCTGGATATAATGAAGGGACCTCCTTAAAAATTCATCCAGAGCATGAAAAAGCAGTCTCCAGTCAGAAATTCTCATCATTAGTTATGATGTCTATATGGAAGATATAAACAACAATAAAACAACATTCCATGCCCCCAACAGTACGTAAAAACTTGGTACAAAGTGAATTTGACACAGACAATAAAACGCAATTTTTAAACACGGATGTAGATGTAGACTCAAAAACAAGCAAAAAAAAGTATTAAATGCAAATCAGTGTATTTTTGTTCACAGTTTTATTACAGTACTCTGCTTCCTTATTCGTTAAAACTGCAAACATTTTGATAAACGACTGTTAAAGTTTGCTAATTTATCGTATATTGTGATCTGTTATGATAATTTTACATAAGGAGATCACCTTGCTGTGTTTAATGTATATCGTATGGTAAATACTAATATTTTTTGGAGTATTGTAAATATTAATTGAATAACAGGTGTGAGACGTATCAATAATAGAAGAAAATATATGAACATTGTACACCTATGCATGATTCATATATTAAATGAATTGTTTACTACTAAAGTTTCATACACGCAATTTCTGCGTAGGTATGATTTACCTATTGATGATGAAAATAACTATTGCATGATAAGGCTTTATTGAAACACTGGTTGCTCGTTTAACTGAATATAATCATTAGATAAATAAAAGATATATTTTTATATTATTTAGCCTACGAGTCAGCCTTGGGCTGTCACCTATCTCTTTCTATTCTATATACAAAACTGTTCGAACCCTTGAATCAAGCCTTTCTTAACAGCCAGTACAAGTGTAGGTTGCTTACTGCATAAAACCTTACAGTACCTAAATAAATTGATTTTAGATGTAGATAGTCATTTAGGCTCAGGCTAGGTGGAGCGACGATCTTCACAGGGTGTCTGGTATCGGCTGGATAAGAGTTGCCGTAAATCGAGCTAAATGGTGTGTAATTGGAGAGGCCTATGTCCAGCAGTGGACTGCTGATGATGATGGGTAATGCGATAATGATTGATTTCAAAGAATCATACATTTTGATTATTCACGTGTTTTTTAAACAAAAAAAACGTTAATAGGGATCAGATTTTTTAAATATTTCCAGTTTAAAAAAACAACGATAATTATATTTTTGAAAGGCACCTATATTAAAAATTTGCTATGGACGTATATCGATAAATCATCTATTCGATTCGGTCGCATTCGATTATTGTAAATCGAATAACTTGTAATCAAACAATGCGTCATAATTGTTATCATTTAATTGATTGTTGAGGAAGGCACCTACCTTAACCTATTTTAAGAACAAAAACAGATCGATCTATTTCTTAATATTTGTATTTTAATAAATCGAAATGCCTATAATATATATAATACTTTAAACATTTAATTATGGGTAATTTTCGTGATTGGTCTTGAAAACTGATTACTTTTTTAGGTCGTAAAACGTTTGATTATTATTCTTTGGTTTAATAGGTATAGATATCACTAAAAAATACGAGGTACTTTACCGGATATAGATTACATAAATATCAAAAGTTGCGTTAGTTTATCACAGCAAGTCAACGCACCTTGACCCAACGCATAGGGTGTCCACTACTTCTGACACTATTGTAAGACTAACACGTTTGAGAGTTTTTGTAAGATTGCTAATATTTAATGTAAAAGGTTATCGAAATCGTGTCTGCGCTGAAAAAGTTTTTCATTTACTGTTTTTGTAGTAATATTCAAGTGTATTGGCGTTTCATTAATAGTCTTCTTGTGTTCCAGCAAAACTGAATCAAATTGTCTATTAAAATGCTTTAAACCAGACCTCAATTTGTATTATTAGGTTTTTTTTAGTTGTTCATAATGATGAGTACAATGACAACTTAAAAGGATTTAAACGACAAAAATTTCACCCTGTATAAGATTTAGTTACCTACTGTTTTAATAGTTGATGTTACGATACAGAAAAGACCAATAAAGTCGCATTGAATGACGTGGTGGTGTTGTAAATCAAGACCTCTAGTGTCCACCACGCCCATTTATGCTGGCTCAGAGCCCAGAGGTAAAAAGCGGTCACCTGCAGATCAAAACCTGTTCATCATAAAAGGCATAACATACATAATCGGAGTTTCATTCACGAAAGTGCAAGTTATACTTTCGCTCTCAGTTGTAAAGGTAACGCTATGTACATGAGCGTAGCGATAGCGAGTATACTGTTACCTACTCGTATATAGGGTGTACCTGAATCCGTACTATTATTATAAATGCGAAAGTAACTAACTGTCTGTCCGTTTCTTACCTTTTCACGACTCAACTACTGAACTGATTGTTGTGAAAGGCAGATAGGTAACCTGGGTACAGGAGAAGGACATAGTCCTGGATATTTGTAAATGAAAAAATACACGCAGGCGGAGTCACGGGCAACAGCTAGAATTCCATAATATTATTTGATGCAGTGGTAAGGTTAGTTGGGTACCACGTGAACTCGTAGAATAAGACAGCCCTTTTTACTATCGAGCAAAAAGCTGTTCTGAATCAATAACGATTAATGCATTCTTGATTCTTGCCTATTTTCTTTTAAATATCCAAAACTCAGTGATAACAATCGCTCCGCTAATCACAGTGAGCGCTACCTTTTATTGTAAGTACGTATAAGGTCAAGGTGAACGAACTGGTTCAGTAGATCACTGCCGCTTTAGAAGTGATGGAACGGGAGAGACGAGATTGACGTGAATGGGGACTAGAAATACATCAAGTTTTTTTTGCAGACTTCGAGATTTCTAAATATCATCATTTGACAAACTGTATTTATAAGAAGAGTGTTTTCTTATGAATTAAAATTCAATGATTCAATGTCGTATTTAGTAAGTAGGTTAACTGTTTTCTCATACAAAAAAATACAAATCAGGAAAAGAATGAAAAACAGGAGCTTTCATTGACTAAAAAATTGTCAATAAAAGTTCCTGTTTTTTAATTTTTTATTAGTCACTAATAAAAAAAGGAATTATAGAGAGAATGGTTTTATCGAAAGCTGAGCTTTTTTAAAAGATATTGCGGTTTTCCTAAAAAAATACATATACGTATCAATATTATTATTTTTTGTTAAATAATCTGTACACCAATGAATACATAACATATTAACATAACATAGCGTCACGCCTGTATTTTTCGTAAGGTTAGGCAGAGGTGTACCTATGGGTACATTCTCATTTCGCCATATTATGTTCCATGTAGTACGGGGCGAGCCTATTTCCATCTACCGGGCACAAATATATAGACTCCGGGGTCCTACTGAGAAATACCAGATGAAAAATCCCAATAACACTTTATAATCTCAACCATCCAATCAATGAACAATAATTATTTAAATTAACAAGAGAGAGCGTTGATGGCACCGCAGTGCACGCGCACTCTACCATGCGATTACCGTTGTGCGAGTATTACTGGTAAAGTTCAAGGTGAAACAAATGGTTCAGTTCAGTGAATGAGAGTGGATCGAGTGAATTAGTGAAGTAAGAATTTGTGTGGTAATGTTTGTTTTCGTTCGCTTGAGTTGAATTTGAGTTCAATTTTGTTTATTTACTTCCTGTTTTTTATTTAATTGCATGATGAAGTAAGAGAAGAAGGTTGTTTAAAATAGAATAATTTTATTTTTGCAAATATGGGTAGATGATACATCAATAAGTGTTAATACAGTACAAAGATCAGCCATATTTTGCCATCCAGCATGCAAATATTTACGTCAAATTATTATTATTGCACAGTATTATTTACATCAAATTATAATCTATCATTAGATCAAATATTATGTAATTATAATAAGTACCATTAAATTAATCATTATTCAATTAAATTACAGTTCCTTATATACATAAAACGAAAAGATAATTCTATTTTTTTTGTACCTACCGTCAAAATTTAATCTTACTTGCTATAATGTGAGTTGAACGTATGTAATTGTTTTGAATTTATAGTGACGCTGTGATGTTGTTGGATTAAAGATTAACTTATTTTAATGTTCAAACACATAAACCAAATTATGTAGGCACTTCTATATCTATACATTATTATAGTATAGATTATAAGTCGCTTTTCGTGTGTCTGAATGTCCGCATTATTCTTCTAAACTACACAACAGGCGTTGATGAGGTTTTCATCATCGTTGAGAGAATTTATTCCGGAAGGTTTGTGTGTAAGAAATCTCGATGTTTTGTCAAATCGTAAAAACGGTGCGAAGCAGGAGCGGCGCTAATATGTTTATAAGCTATAAGTAGCGAACATCCATTAGTCTCCCAAAAGGTATTCCACCTTCACTTCAAACAGAACCACGGACACGTTACTTAGTGATGATTTGATCAACATATATCTTACAAATAATGTTGTAAGTACATAATAGGACCCTCGTAGGTCCCCCGAGGCTGAACAAATCAGTTTGTTCAACTGCTCAAACCATTAGGTTTATTTATTTTAGGTGTTGTACGCCTACAACATTAGTTTAAGTAGCCATAAAATATATTTTGCAATTCAGATTTCGTACCTACGCAAAGATGTTTGGTAACCGAACTGACATTAGGATTATTATGTACGAAAAAATAACTCTCACAGTAGGTACATTGAGTATAATTACGATGGTCTGTAGTTTAAGAGCTTTAGCGATTTCAAAATGGTAGGCTGGCTTATTATGAGATTTCAGCAACAGAAAAACACGACCGTCATCTAACCTTGTTCATGGGCAGTGGAATAATGATGGCATTAATACTTCATTATTAATGCCATCATTATTCCACTGCGAAAACGGGATGGTGCCAGCAGCCGTGTCTAGCTCTGTCTCTCTCTCACACTGGAAAATTGGTGGCATTAAATACTTCATAATACGGCACCAGGGCCAAACAATTAATATTCTTTCGAAATCCCTAAAAAAGAAAGATTACATATAAGTTTTATTTTTAGAATGGTCTTATGAAATATTTTGATAAATGAAGTTATGTTTTCTCGAAACTTGCAATAATTTTGGAAAACCCATATCAAGGTTATTGTGCTATGTGCATGTGCACCAAGATTCACCCAAACACAGACAGTGTTTTAAGTTTACCATTTCAAAACTTGAAAAGCCGGACATTTTACTTTTTAATCGATCCTTTTTCAGCACAAAGGGCGGACAAGGCCGGACGGAGAGGCAAAAAGCCAAACATGTCCGAAAAAGTCCAGACGGGTTATAATCCTATCTAAGTTGGGCTTTTTCCACTTAAAAAGGTATCAAAGGACAAGTTCGCTGGATTAAAAAATGAGGCAATTAAATCTCTCTTCTCCTACAACTTACACACCTCCATCAAGTCATTGTTTCCGCAGTAGTGCAACACAAAAACGCAGGTGTCACCGACGGATTTCATAGCATTGCTAAACTGTTACCACAATAAACTCGTAACAATAGGTTCGCGTGTCGCTTATGAGTTTCAAACGGGAGCCGATGAGAGATAAGGTTCACTGGCAAAAACAGTGGACAGCCTCAATTGTGTATAATTGTGGTTTTGAATCGTGAGTTTCAAGAATCGTGTCATATTTGTGGTCCCAGAGGTTATCAGGACACTCATTTTGCGTTTTGGCATGGTAACTTAACAGTTGACCAAGTAAATGCTTAGAACTTAGATAAAGTAAAAAAAAAAAAATTACAAACAGATTTTTAGTAAAGTTCGGCAACTCTTTCAAACCAGAGGGTCTAGACAAAGTGAGATTCCATCAACTGATATGATACTTGCGCACAAGCTACCGAAAAACTTATTTCAATCCTGTTAAAAATCGTAGAAATACAAAAATATAAAACGCGTCGAAAGCGATTCTGTCCAGGCCCTCAGGCCAGACATGAAAGGAAAGGAGCCTCCTTGAATGAGTGTTCGTTACACCTTAAGTGTTCAGGCCCATTATAAAGTTGTTGACACCTATCTCTTCACTACGGCTAATTCCTGAAGAGCTAGCCGATATGAATTAAGAAGTACGTACAACTTTAAACTTTGAGTTACTAAAACCTATAACAAACTAGCTGCGCCCCGCGGTTTCGCCCGCCTAAGTCTCGATCCCGTAGGTCTATCGGGATTAAAAGTATTCTATGTCCTTCTCCAGGTCATGGTCTACTCCTGCGCTAAATTTAATCCAAATCCGTTCAGCCGTTTTAGCGAGAAAGTGTAACAAACAAACAAACTCACTTTCGCATTTATAATATAAGTTAGAATTAAGTTAGGACGAATTAGAGTTAAGTGATCATGGAAAAGTTTACATTAGAAACGACTTGTCTCATTGATGTAGTGGTCGTAAATGCTTCTGCTGAGCACAATGTCCTAGGTTCGATTCCCAAGTCGGACAAAGTGTTATTGAGGTTTTTCCATTAGGAATTTCTCGCAGTAGCCCGGAGTCTGGATGTGTGACAGGTTGATGGCAATAGAGTCGCCCCCTATTACATGAAAACTAAGCATATCTGGCGAAATGTGTACTATTAATAAGTCACCTCTGCCTAACCCTTCGGGACAACAGGCGAGATGTTAACCCATCTTATCTTCAGTCTGAGTTCACGAACTAAGAAGAATCAGCACAATAAATGCATTAATAGCAATACTAAAAAGCCAGTAACATTTCCCAAACAAGGCTAAAACGTTTACTCTTACACCCATCGATCTTCGTGCCTGCGCCCGCGACACCGCTCGGTATGCGCGCCTCTGTATAGGTCAGGGCTGACACTGGAACCGTTTGCTTGTCCCTGTGTTACAGTGGCGTGCGAACCCTATTGTTTGGACGTATGTCTTTTATACTTTACACCACTATCTGATGTACTTGTTTGGTTCATTACAAATGACAATGAATTAATTGTGCTGGTAATGGTACTGTTACTACAGTTTTGAGTAGTAACGTCTTTATAATCTTGTAGCACTCTCTTCTGGAAGGTAACAGGAAATAGACAGGGCAAGCCACATTTTTGACCGATAGAAGTACAGTACTGGTTTGTTAAACGAGCCGTGGGTACCGACAGGAAAAAGGGAAGACGATATCTTTTTTCAACATAGACACAGTCCGCACACACATGCGAGGATATAGCAGAATGGCGGCTTTATTTAGAAATAATCAAACAATAAACATTCACAATTTCAGCACTTTCATTTGAAAGGGAAAAAAGATGCACTAGATACTGCAGAAAAACGTGCATGTTCCACATAAATAGACTCTTCGAGAAAATCCAACAGTTAAGTAGTTGTTTCAAAACAAACCAAAAAAAAAAGTAAGACTTAATTAATTTGCAGAGCTATTAAAGTTAATTAAGGTTTCATTTCAAAGCTCACCGCGCATTGAATTCCGTCAGTCCGTTAATTAAGATCGTCAAACGTGTTTATAAAGATTATTATTATCTTGCTTAAGTGATGAGACTGGAAACTGTTATTTAGGTTATAGTTTGCGTCTGTGCTTGAATAAGGCCTATCGTCCACTCATAACCAGCCTATAATGTTCCGACTGTTGGGTCACAGGCCTCCTCTCTTCGAGACGGAGTGGGCTGTAATCTACCACGTGGGCCCAGTGCGGATTGGTCCACTATGCTACTTAAAAGTAACCAGTTACATAATCAAATCATCAATGATGTCTAGAATGTCACAGCACACATGATCTTCCTGCCCTTGTATGGGACAAGGGTCTTACTTCGGTGCAACATGTTTCTTCTTCCATTCTCTCCTGTTAACCATGACGCTTTATCATTCAATTCCTTCACAATTCATCTAACTTTTCTTTTTAAAATACTAGTTTTTTCTGGTGATTTGAGTTTGGAACACGTTACTTTTTAGTTGTGTCGTGGACGACGGGCCTAAAAGAACTAAAAACGTGGTGTTATTGTTCTCGCATAGACATGGTGGTGTCTAAAATTCATGAGACTTTTAGAATACAATATTCGGGTCATGCAAAGACTAGATACAAACTGACCTACGAAATTGGGTACATCCTCGTAATCAACACAAATACATGAGAAGGTTTTTGTTTGACAATCTGCATGTTTATTAAGTATTTTTAATGCATTTTAAATCTAATTTTAGTAATAAATCATGAATGCGAGTAGCGCGAGAATCGTCTTCCTGTCTTGATAAAAATAACTTGAATTCTAGATGACTGATTTTGCACAAAACATTATGACATCAGTAAAACAAATGTTTCATGAATGGATTTAATAATATCGCGAAGAACTGTGGGCTTAAAATGGTCACTTTAGCAGAATCATAATATGAAAATATTATGAATCATCGTAAAATGTCACAAACTGACAATTCATAATATGATCTGCGTGTTGAATTCATATTACGAAATAATTCATCTGTTTGACAGTTTTCCATGGAGATTCGTAAAATGGTCCACAAATTATGAATTGCTTTTATGTCAAATTAGAGGAATTGCTAATGACAGCTGGGATTCAGGAAATAATAATAATAATAATTTTGTCACACCCAGGAAAAGACATGATAACACCCTATAATGAAAATGTAAATAAAAACTGGAAATTCATCACAAAAATCTAGCAATGTTAATTATAAATGCGTCTCCGTTTGATGTCGTTAAATAAATCACGGAAGACGATCTATGAATAACTAAATAATGGCCTTCTGAATAGACTAAAATAACAGTCTAAAGGATGTAGTCTGATAAGTGGCAACACACTAATATCGATTTGATTGTGATAATTATAATGTCCTCCTTGACGCATCTGTAATCAGTGAACCATGTAGGTATGTGAGAGTAAAAATGCCTGTTATAACGAAATACCAGATCTTATGGGAGGCACACGACATGAATGGTATTTTCTGTTATTGATGTTTTTGCTAGACAGTCCAGCACCCTAATTACGTAACACAATCTGAATGACAATCTGTAGGATTAAACTTTCAATCACAATCTGAAGGATATTGCTAATCCATTCTTCATCATTTTATTATGTTCGAATGCTCAACTACATAAATAACGCAATGAATGTTGTTGATCTATCAAAATGAAAACCATTGCTACTGTAAGTGTGTTACAATTAGTATTTCCTTTATTTTAATTTTAATTCTTATTTTTACATTCTTAAATGGTTATATTAAAATAACATTTAAAATACAAAAAATAGTAGCCGATCGGCATCACGAACAGGGTCCAAGCGACAATTATTATTAATATTATGAAGAAAAGGATTATAAACGTATAATTGAAATCCTTAGAACGGCCTCTCCTTTGGTGTCCCCCGAAGCTAATACTTAGTACGAGGGACAGATGCACAGAGCTTTATATTGTTAGTGTTATAAACAGTTCAAGGAGTAAGACATTATAAATCTTCAATGTTTTACATTCTCTCAATAACCCTTCGATATTATCTGAAGTTGTTAACCATTAATTAATTTGACGCTAAAACATTTTAATGACTCCAATAGCTTGCGGGCAATTTATATATCCAATCAATCAGTTGACAGTTTTGAAAGGCACATTGTAAGAATTCTTTGATAAACTCTTTTGTTAATCAAAATGTTATTATCAATATGTCAGTGAAGGATCATAATATTATATTTAGACAATTGAAACATCTATAGAAAACTCATTCACAGACTAAACACCGTTCAAACAGGAAGGTGAATCGCACAATCACTAATAAACGATCAACATAATCAGCCTCTAATGTTCCCACTGCTGGGACACAGGCCTCCTTTCTGTGAGAGGGAGTGGGCCGGAATCAGCCTCTAATGTTCCCACTGCTGGGACACAGGCTTCCTTTCTGTGAGAGGTAGTGGGCAATCCACCACCCTGGCCCAGTGCGGGTTGGTAGATGTCACATGACTTTACGTATTCACGACACTCACGTTCGTATTCAAGTGTTATATAAATGTGATAACTGAATCTAAATTAGCTATTCTAAGATATTTATAAGCTATTCAAACCGTTACTACCAGTATTTCTAGACCGGCCATGTTAGTGTTTATTGTAGGCTTATTCCAAAATAAAGTAATTATTGTTATATAAAAGTTATAATAGTAGTGCCTCGGAAAGCACATTAAACCGTTGGTCCCGGCTGTCATTCGTGGATCTTAGACAGTCGTTACGGGTCGTCAGAAGCCCGAAAGTTTGACAACCAGTCTTACCAAGGGGCATCGTATTACCCAGTTACTGGGTTGTGGAGGTCAGATAGGCAGTCACTACATGTAAAATACTGGTATGCTGCATCCGGTTAGGCTAGAAACCGACCCCAACATAGTTGGGAAAAGGCTTGGCAGATTGATTTTTTTGTTTTATAAAGTTATAATATCCCATTGATAGGGCAAAAACACCAACCACGGGTAGCTTGGTTCTTTTTTCCTGTCGGTGGTGTCGGTGTCGGGGTTCCAGATAGGACGAAAAGAGGTTTAAATTTTTCGAGCCTAAGGCCGTTTGTCTGCCGCTCCGTGAACAGGACGTCAACGAGAACAAGATGACAACGCCGAAGTAGCGACATCGACAGTACATTTACTATTACCGCGTAATCTCGTTTCACGTTGATGTCCCATTTACGGTGCGGTGGACAAACAGTGTTACTGTCTTCTGAATATTCTTAGCTAGTTAATTCCTTGATCATTAAATACACCACCAGTTATGTTTGAAAGAGGTTGTCACACAATAAGGGCCAATAAACTGATATAATAATTAATTACCACACAAAATGTAATATCCTTGACACTACCCGATGGAAATGTTAACAACAATTACTTTTGGTTCTCATTAATTATATAATTACTACATTAAAGTAATAGCATGTTTGAGATCCAATAATATCCGATATCAGCTGCCGTTACCTTTTGACTCAATAGAGGTTGCATACTCGTAATATTTTTTGGTAGAGAAAACAATTGACATAGAACAAAGTCACACTAAAGCCATATTCATACTCCAGATGATTCTGCGAGCTTGATCAGTCTGCAGTCAAATCTCATATTTATTTAACATCGCATATCATCACACCAGCCGGTACTCCCTACATTTCGCCAGATATGTTTAAGTCCCATGTAACAAGGGGCGAGCCTATTGCCTTCAACCGGGCACAAATCTAGACTCCGGGCTGCTACTGAGAAATTGCAGATGAAAAAACGCAATAAAACATAGCTCGACCTGGCTTCGAACCCAGGGCATCATGCTTAGCAGTAGCACTTACAACCACTAGACCAATAAGGCATATTACTTATTTTATTACGTAGCTTTTGAGATCGGCTGGTCATATTTAACGTAAGAGACTTGTCTTTTAGCTAGGTATTACTTTTAGCTAGGTATTACTTTTAGCTAGTATTACTTTTAGCTAGTATTACTTTTAGCTAGGTATTACTTTTAGCTAGTATTACTTTTAGCTAGTATTACTTTTAGCTAGGTATTACTTTTAGCTAGGTATGACTTTTAGGTAGTTTTACTTTTAGCTAGGTATGACTTTTAGCTAGTATTACTTTTAGCTAGGTATTACTTTTAGCTAGGTATGACTTTTAGCTAGTATTACTTTTAGCTAGGTATTACTTTTAGCTAGTATTACTTTTAGCTAGGTATTACTTTTAGCTAGGTATGACTTTTAGGTAGTTTTACTTTTAGCTAGGTATGACTTTTAGCTAGTATTACTTTTAGCTAGGTATTACTTTTAGCTAGTATTACTTTTAGGTAGTTTTACTTTTAGCTAGGTATTACTTTTAGCTAGGTATGACTTTTAGCTAGTATTACTTTTAGCTAGTATTACTTTTAGCTAGTATTACTTTTAGCTAGTATTACTTTTAGGTAGTTTTACTTTTAGCTAGGTATTACTTTTAGCTAGGTATGACTTTTAGCTAGTATTACTTTTAGCTAGGTATTACTTTTAGCTAGTATTACTTTTAGGTAGTTTTACTTTTAGCTAGGTATTACTTTTAGCTACGTATTACTTTTAGCTAGTATTACTTTTAGGTAGTTTTACTTTTAGCTAGGTATTACTTTTAGCTAGGTATGACTTTTAGCTAGGTATTACTTTTAGCTAGGTATTACTTTTAGCTAGGTATTACTTTTTCTGTTCAATTTCTATATTATCCTATGCCATTGATAATGTGATGGTTTTTGTATTATTATACTATTCAATGAGATCATCTGATAATCGCCCACCGATTGCTGATTATATTTATTATCTTACAAAATCAGGCATGGAGGCGTTTTATAGTTAGTTTTATAACACAAAACAACTAGTCTAAATCAATAAAATTAGACGTTTAATGGTCCAAAGTATCAATTAACATGTCGGAGTTATAATGTATTTTTATAGATACTCGAACTTTTTATTGTTTTATCTACGACAGGTGAATCTGAAGGTGAATGTTTTTTTGTAAAAGAAGATAAAACAACCTCAGAATTGGAAAATATTTTACTAAATGACTGATTATAAAACTGTACGATGTACGACTTTACAAATATTGATAAACCTATATTTAATTATTTTAATTATAAAAACTATAGACCATCTACAAACAACACTCCGGTATTTAAAACTACCAAAAGGTGAATGATGCAAAATATGACATTTTCGATGTACCGCCATTTCATCACTGTACAAATAATGTCACGCTTAAGCTCCCATAAATAAGTCATTTTTCAAGGGACCTTATTACAGAGCTATTACTTGTTGCGAAAAATAATTTATCAAAAGCTATAAATCTCTTAAATTCGGAGGTTTCAGAGGCCACACTCATGATTTTAAGTCTTTAAACGCAGCTTCGGTAATTATATGCCGTAAAAGTTTCGACATATGAACACTGGGTCTTTATTGAGTAATATTTTGACAGCTGCTAAAATTGATTCTTTATGCTATTATGAATTATGCTACTTGAAAACGTTTAAATCCTTCAAATCGCTGAGTGGATGTATGATTGATGCTTACTTTACCATTGATCTCAATCAATTAAAATTAAATAATCTTAAACTAATCTTATGATTTTTATTTAGTGTGTCATCTTCATTCTGTTTTGCGATCCTAAAATCCAAAATCATTGTTAGAACACATTATTTTTCTACGAATATGAACCTCATGAATTTCATTGACCTGTGCTTTGAACACAAAAAAAGATATTGTGTAGGCTCACAGACGACATTAAAATATTCGGTAGCCTTAAGTTTCCCAAAAATATTAAAGCCAGCTTCCATTGAGACATTTTATATGAGATTTAATACTACAATTGTGCCGGTTATCTGTGCTTTATGGTCTTTGAACGTATACAAAAGGCCCATTCAATAGAAAAGGAAAGATACTAGACGCAATTACCCACAGTTATAATAATAGTAAGGAATGAAATTATTGCAAAATAATCATTTTGACTGTGTGGGTTGCGCATCATTCATCATAATAAATCAAAATGAAGGCCAATGATAATGAAAGTTTGTTTAAGCTTACGACTTTTACGATAGTCTCAATTTGCGTAGTATTTTAAAGTAAGTATATCAAAGCAACTTGATCCGCTTGATCGTATTAAATTTATAATTAAATTATTATTATTTTGAATGTATAATGCATTATTCTTTAGACCTGAGCTTTCTTTTTCCAGTTTTCCATAATATTTGAAAATGGGAATTATTTATTGATAATCTGACAGTAAAAAATTCCTGATTTACGCCATTATGTTTACCTCCTACCCACACACTAAACCGTAAATAACAGAACCTTCAGATATTGAATCTGGGCTCCCAAGGACCATCATATATCTCGATCAACCTGACACCTAAAATAAATCAGCAACTTTAAAGTCCTCCCTGACTTATAAATCAGTTGGCATCACATGGTTCCAGTCACATGAGTGAAGCTGATTCATCTCGCACGGAGGACCAATTAAAGGTAAAAAAAGTTACGTAATCGATATTAAGGTGTCATAAGAAGTGCCTTTATACGGCCTGGTCACCTTTTAGCCGTGGGTGAAAATACATCCTGTAGGCAAGGAGATGGCCGGAAAAATGGTGTATTGAAATTCAAATTTAAAAACATGACATCATCCGTCGTGCTCTTGTCACCGCCGGGGTGTCAGCTGTTTTAGAACCCAATGGTTTGGTACGCGACGATGGGAAGAGACCAGATGGAATGACCATAATGTCTTGGAAGGTAAGTAGGTCTTTGGTGTGGGATGCAACGTGTGTCGACACCCTTGCGCCATCGCATCTTCCTAGCACGGCGGGCTGTGCTGGGGCTGCCGCTGCAGGTGCGGAAAACCTCAAACGGCGCTAATACTCCAATCTCATTGGGTCTTATATGTTCGCGCCGTTTGGGGTTGAAACCCTGGGGCCATGGGGTCCGAGTACTCACTTAGTCTATCAAGACATCGCCAAGCGGTTGGTCGACTCTTCACGTGAGCAGAGGGCTGGCCTATTCTTCGGGCAAAGAATCAGCATTGCCATACAACGTAGCAATGCTGCCAGCCTTTTGAGCACTTTTCCTGCTGACAGCGATGCGGACGTATTTTTTGATGCACTGTAGTGGTTATTTCACCCCCTTTTTTATATACTTGTACATATTACTAGTATTGTAGATTGTTAGATGTATATTATTGAATTAATGTAAAAAAAGGGCTCCAAAAAAAAATATTGACAAAATCTATAGAATATTAAGACTGAGAATTTCGTCAGGTAGAAAAGCTATAGTCATTCAAATCGGTCCTATAGTTTAGTATATGTTTATTTACATAGAAATAAGTCGGTAGAAAGATTTACAACGATCTTAAAGTCTAGTTTTTCCAAGAATGCCAATAATACTCATATGATGTATCAGAAAGGTGTGGTACAGACCATCACACTGAACAGCTTTCTCCATGAGACCAAAATCAAAATCGCGAAAAATTATCAGCCGTCCCATACATTTGGATCGAGTAGGTATTGAAGTTTTGTATAGGATAGTCGAGACATTTATCACAACTTTCTGATACACCCTGTAATTATGTACCAATAAGAGGCTGCTGTTTGTATTTTTCCCTATGTTTCTTTTAAATGAGTACCAAAATATTTAACTAAAATATGAGATGGGATATATAACCAAACAAAATCTTAGGCCAATGTACATTATTGATCCATTATGATTGCACAACACAGCTTCTTAAATCTTTTTGGATTCGTTTGTATAGTTAATTGAATAGTATCAGAAAAACTGTAGGTGAGATATGATTTATAAGGAAAAACAACAATATAAAAACAATACCTATACATACAAACTATCACTCAACTCGGGTCTCCCAATGAATACTGGACTCCTAAACAATAAAACAATGGTATGGATAAAAAATTCAAAAACATATCTGCGCACCTTCTGAGACAGTCGGGCAAAAAGAATATTTTCAATGGGGAATGTTTAATGTGAATAAAAGTGAAGTAAACAAAAATCTCATTAAAATTCTGTCGATACGTGAATACAAGATTATCTG
Source organism: Lithophane leautieri (assembly GCA_949152455.1). NCBI lineage: Eukaryota > Metazoa > Arthropoda > Insecta > Lepidoptera > Noctuidae > Lithophane > Lithophane leautieri. The sequence continues at coordinate 1,387,253 of OX424469.1, read as the reverse complement.
TCTCCGGGCCTACATTGTCCTCATGTAAGTATTTACGACGGTTCGGATGGATTGGCTTGTAAAGTTAAATGGCATGTATGACTTGTATGAGCGGCGCGATGACAGACAAAGACGATTTACGCTACTTATTTCAGAGAATGTTGTTGTATACGTTTGTGTGTCGGATACTTTTGTGATGTATGCTCTATCACCTTGAGGATTACATTAGTGTTGTATCGACGTGGATAATAAGCAGAGGGCTGGTTCTCGAGAAAGGATTTGGTGGATAAAGGCACAAAATTAACAGGTACATGATTACAATATGAAATACATATACATGGAAGATTGTAGACCAGTGAGTCCCATGACCCAGCACTCAACTCCATTGGATTGGTACTTACCTACTTAGGACGATACGACCCTAACATCTTAATCCTAACTTAATATTTTAAATGCGAAAGTGAGTTTGTTTATCGGTTTGTTTGTTTGTTATGCTTTCACGCTAAAACGGCTGAACGGATGTGGATGAAATTTGGCACATAGGTGGACCATGACAAGGACATATGATACCTTTTATCCTGATATTCCTACGGGATCGAGACTTACGCGGGTGAAACCGCGGGGCAAAGCTGTATAGAAAATAGTAATTACGCGACATTTTTCAATCATCTTTGTCAGGGCACACTACATCATTAAAATCAATTATAATCTTTGCATCACAATCAATGACCATATCACTACTAGACCATAAAAGCGTACGAATGTGTGAATCAACACGCATCTCATCCGGTAGCCAATTACAAACAAATTACCATAAGTAATGGCATTACCACAACATAGATAGGTGCAGAAGACCGGCTCCATACAATGAGCGAAAATGCGCGCACACATACACAGACAACCTACACGTCCAGCGAGTGCGCTTGCACTCGCGACTGACATTTGTTTGACATAGTTTGAGATGAATGCGACTGTTTTCGCTCTTTGCATGAAGCAGAGGGTCTAGCCAGACAATTGGCTTTTTAAAGCATGTTATTATAATCACTACAACGACTTTCAATAGTATTGACATAAGGAAGTTTTTCGGTAGCTTATACATTACCATATATGGCATGGCTCCCATACATTTTTTAATATTCCATCATCATTTTCGCTCAACAAATGCCACTATGTGGATGCCCTTTGGTCTTCTGTAGCTATCTATGTCGTCACTAATCAGCGCGGTTATTTGATTGTCTTAGCTACTTGTATCCTCTTGTTACGTAAGGTCGTGTAACTGAATTATGAACAATTTTATCGCTTCTTTGACCTAGTGATAATAATAATAATGCTAGACTTTACTAGTTCCTAACTAAGTAAATAGTGGGTCAAGAGCGTGTCGCTATTGACGGTTCGATGTTGTCTACACACGGGATGATTTTATTCCACTTAAAAAAATTCGCCTCAGCCGATTTCTAAGTACTTACGAGTACCAAACTCGTGAAAGGAAAGTGTTGAGGACCGTTAAATGCTATATAAAATAAGGATTCCGTTTTTTCCTTTTGAGGTACGGAACCCTATAAACAGATAAATGTGGACATACTTGCTTAAAGTCTGTTTTCTAATCTCGTAGACTAATTTGACATTTCAAGTGATTGTTGTTTGCTTTTTCAATTTGGAGTTTGACATTTGTTTCTGTCAAATTAGTCTACGAGATTAAAAAAAACACACTTTAGCTTAGTAGTATCTCTAGGTTTTATGTATCAAGACCTTCTTACCTGACATCCAGTGTCTACATCAGCATAGTACCCTGAGCCTCTGCCCAGACATGAGAACCTCGTCGGTGGGACCTTAGGCTTCTGACCACTCTGCAAACAAGAAAGATTGACATTAGGAACAGTTCGATGAGAGATGAAGAGGTATTTCTGTTCATTCACACATGTAAGAGAGCTGGTGGTGGCCTAGTGGTGACAGCCCGACTTACGAGTTTGTAAGTGTGGGTTCGAACCCAGACAGGCGCTTTACTTTGTGTAATTTATTTCATCACCACTACTGTCAAAATGGTGAAAGAAAACATTTATTATATGGTAAACAATGATTATAACATGATTTATCACATCATCAACGTCCTTGGGATTCATTTATGGTCGCGATAAAATAACATTATTGTTTATTCAAATTAAATAATGTACTGTACTGTAGCTATGCAACGATAGTGGCTTCATAAGGCAAAACTAGATGGAGATGGTATTTTTCCAATCTCATACTTTTAGATCCAAATATTAGCAAAAGCTGAAGTAAAGTAAAGTTTATTAATCAAAAAGTAACATTACAATTTAGCCAAATTCGGTGAGCCACAAACTAAGCGTCGCTTGTAACTTGTGGCTCGGGAGGGCGATTAGCAATATTATGGTTACCTTCCAGTGTGAGGGTATTAAAGATAAATATAACAATAACAATACAACATAATATGTCAAATTCTAGACGTAAACAAAGGAAAAATAAAACATAAGATGTGAAAAAACAAAACATAATATGTCAATAATACATGTCAATAAAACATAATATGTCAATTCTAGACGTAAACTAAGCTAAACGTGTAACTTCATTATAAAAACACACTTGTACTACACACACACACAAACAGAGTCAAAATACCCATAATAGCAACCTCTCAAAATATATTATTGGAATATAAACAAAACGAACTGAGAGAATCGTGAGATAGCAAATGGATGCATTAGTACAGAAACATCTTTGAATGTAGGTACTTAAGGCGCTAAGTCCCGTTTAGTACCGTAAAACGGTCACTTTAAAAAGCCTACTCCTCATTAACGGCTTGGTTAAACGATCTGAAAAAAATATATGTTTGCCATAGATTCATGTACAACATTTTTGTTAAAGGGTTTTTGCGAATTGCTAATAGTTTTGCCTTAAAAAAATATTTACCAAAACGCTATTTTTGGCTAATATTCGCTACTACTTCTAAACGGCTTTGAATTTTGTAAATATTTTTACACTAAAAAATTGATGGTTACAAGGACTACAAAACTGTTAGAGCATTTTTAAATCAATCAATATTTGCAAAGATAATGACCCCATTTAGAGATAGAGGTTCAGAGGTGCTCTGCGAGGGGCGCGGGAGGCAGTCGCGCGTTAGCATTGAGACGGGATGGCTGTGTCGCTCGCTGCTCCGCCCCGGCTATGGACCGATACGCGCGTTTGCGTGTATTAGTGCAAATATTTACGTTCGAATTGTATCAATGTGCGTTTATAGACTAGCTCGCTGCAGACAGCCCAATTCAATTGCGCGCGTCGGCGCTTTATTGTTGTTTTTTTTTTAAATGTGTTATTACGTATAATACTCTTTTTATTTACATTGACAAAATTTACATACAAATTAACAATTTACAATATAAGTAAACCAAATTTTTTTTTAAATATAACATAACATCACGCCTGTGTTTCCCGAAGGGTTAGGCAGAGGTGTACTTTTAGTTAGTACACTCACATTTTGCCAGTTATGTCCCATGTAATAGGGGCGAGCCTATTGCCATCAACTAGGCACAAATCCGGACTCCGGGCTACTACTGAGCAATTTCAGATGTAAAAACCGGCCAAATGCGTGTCGGACCACACAAAATGAAGGGTTCCGTAGTTGGGATGAATTTATGCCAAGAACAAACTGAACATTGTAGTTGAAAAACATTTTTTGCAACTGCAAATTTAAGTTGGTCGATTATTACTCGTTAACTTGTAGAGCCTACTTAGCTGTGATAGTTTTCCTTTTAATTTCTTTATATACCTATAACTACTACTGCCGTGAATTTTTTCACATATCCAAAACCAACTATTTAGCTGGCAGGGGGGGAAGACACTTGACTCTAACAAAAAACAACACTTCAAAGTTTAATTTATTTATTTATTTATTTATTTATTAGGGACAAAAAACAGTTACATGTTAAAAAATACAGAAAATTACTTAAGCTAGGAATTGTCAAACATGCAACCCACACCATTGTCCACGAATTAACTAAAAGTTAAAAGAAGTGATAAAAGAAGTGATAATATAAAGCGATAAACAAAACAAAACAAAAGAATCGTTGTCATATTAGCGCTGAGATTGCCTAATGTTACTCAATTTACTCTGCAGACAAAATTTCCAGAGCCATTTTCTTAAATACTTGCTTAGATAGATAAAATATATCAAGGTCCATGAAACGCGCGTTGTATGCATCAACAAGACGGCGAAGAGGTGCTCGTTCCCCAGCATTAGTCCGGCATATATCCGTGTGGAACAGTTGAGGCACGCGCACCCCCCTTAAAATAACACTGCGGGGCACCTTGTAACACAACTTACTTGTAAGTTCGATACAGTCAAATTTGTTATTACATATACCGTGCAGGGTTATGACATCAAGTAATAACCGCCTAGACCCCAGATCTGGAACTCCATACCGTTTTAATAGCTGCACATATGGAATTTTTGACTGGAAACACTTGTAATTCATCGATCGCAGGAACTTCTTCTGTACCATTTCAATTCTAGAGCCTTAATATTTCGCAAACAGATCCATGAATCCAAAAATTGTTTTTAGACACTCACAATATTTTTGAACGATCTTTCCAACGACACACCACACCATAGGAAGACAAGAAAAAAACCATACAAACTTTACGTGTAGGTGTACCCTAAAATTATTTTTTTTCATTATTTGATTGTACCTCTCAGCGTGATTAATATGTTCACCCGTGCTAATTACAGCTTTCTAGTACTAAAAGTCTATGATCTAAGTCGCGGACAGACAGACGGACAGTGTGAAACTATAGGTAAGGATCCTTGTTGACTACGGAACCCTAAAAACGCAATAACACTTTGCCCGACCCATGAATCGAACCCGGGACCTCATACTCAGCAGTAGCGCTTGCCACCGCTAGACTAACGGGGCAGTCGTTGACATAAAATACGAGTATTGTGTAAATCTATAATAATAAATTATGTATAACTATCCACGTCACCACATACAAATGCAATTCAGTAAAAACCAATACGAATATACGAAATACGAAGTCGCGAACACACATTCATAAATCAGAACGTACTGCACAATCAATTATAAACCTTATCTCATCAAGTACAGCGTGCATGTATCGTGCACTGTAGCCTAGGTACAACTTACTCACACGAAATCACTGGCTTGTCGCAAGCTACCCTACAACGGCTGTATTACGCGCGCGATGCAACCGCTACAAAGTTTCGTTTTGTGATATTTACATTGCTTGTCCAGTCACTTAGCGACACACTTAGGTAGTGGTTATGAAGCAATGTATTCATTACAAAAATAGTACAGTCGCTATGATATATGAAAACAAAAATAATGTAGTAAAGGCAATAAATATTTTCCGATTTGTTGTTTATCATGATTTTCACGACAAATATAATAAAATACCCACTTGTGCTGATAATTATGATAAGTAATTGTTCCTTAATTTATAAACTTTTTCGTACTAATCATCGATCACTAATAAAAAACTAGATACACAATCAGCGTCAAAAAATGTCCTCACCGAATGACCGCCCACTTGAACATTTGGGTGGTCTTTTCGTCTAGTAGCATTCGAACGCTCCGACGGTAAACATGCCTCAGTGCTCGTTTAAAAATTGTAAAAATCACACGTCTAGGACGCTAAAAAAGGATGGAATTTCATATTTTTGGTAAGTATTATTATTATCATTATATAATTGTTAACACTGTATTGTAAATACTGATATTTTGTCAAGAAATCATCGTAAAAACATTATTTTAAATTAAGTCGTAATAAATAGCAGGCGATATAAAGCAGCTCAATTGTAAAGACTCTTACTAAACGTATTAATCATACTATCGCATGCCCACTTAAATTGTTTGGGTTATGCGTGTTGACTCTGTTCCATTTGTTGGAGACGCTTTATATTATTGTTCTTATTTTTTTTTTATTATGCGAGATTTAATTTTTGTTTTTTATTTACTCGACTGCACGATGCAAGGGAGGGTAATGTATTTATCAGCCTATGTAATAAAATTTAACTTAAATAACTGCCACCAACTGCATCAGACTGCTTGAAAAGTGACTTGTTTGAAACTTTTTAGTTGTTTTTTATCAGGCGGGATTTTTGATATTGTAAATTTTTTTTTTTTTTTTTAGCTTTCCTCGTGATCCATTTAGGTGTGGAGAATGGATATCCGTTACAGCACGTCAAAGATCCGAAGAATGATATTTTGATCCAAATGATATTTTCTGAATGTAAAGATCTGATTTGTTACAGAAAATACCAAAATTGCTAAATGTATGCCTTAAATAATTAAGGAGTTCCCTCAATTCCTCATAGATTCCATCATCAGAACAAGGATTTGATATAAAAAGGACCAACTTGGGATCAAACCTAATGTAATACCGTTTGAATCATATATCTCAATCGGTCGATCCGTCTTCGAGTTATCGGTAGTTAACAAACATTAAAAAAAAATATATACTATACATATATGTATAAACACGCGACGAATTGAGTAACCTCCTCCTTTTTTTGAAGTTAAAAATACCATTTATCATATTACAGTACAAACAAAAAATATTGTTCTAGTTCGTCTCCACTCATTCCTTGTCCTAGCGGCGAGCCTCGGTCGTAAAATTTTATTGCTTTTTGTAACAGCTTTGTGAATTCGACTTTAGATATTGCAGTTAAGGTTGAAATTACATTAATGTATATTTATTTTAAGTACACACACACACAATACAATTGGCGACATTTTTAAGAGAACTTTTGCATGAGATTGTGTATCTAGTTCTTTATTAGTGATCGATGGTACTAATACATAATTTGTAAACTTCGCGGTCTGAGCTGACCCTTATATTTATATGCTTACGACCTTCTATTTTCAAGAGACACATCATCATTGTCATCAACAAATGGTTCTAGTTCATAATTTCAAAGATATATTTTTTTGAGTCAAGATTACCTAGCGGGCAGCTACATGCGGACGTGTATCAGTGAGCCGTGAGTTCAAATCTCACTCAGTACTAAAACTTTTTGTAAGTTTTTACTTGATTGGAAGTAATGGGACGGAAGTATAATACATTCATTGTGACGTTACATTTAAAAAAAAAACATGCATAAAGTCTAAATCATATTATTATTAGTTTTCTATAAAGTCTGCTGAATACTGATACCTATAAATAGTTAAATAATAATACAATAACTAATACTTAACTTCATAAAAAATAAATAATAAGAATGAATAGATTATAAATAAACATAAATACTTAACAAGTTTTTGCTTAAAATACTAACAAATAAAATATTATGATTTCAAAGAAATTAAAAACCAGGATGCGAACCCAGAACTCATTGATTCCGAATCCATTGCATACTCCATACAGCTACCTGTACATGTTAGTTACAATTGAATTTTAGCAATGAAATGGTAAGAACAGGTCGAGACTATGACGCGAATTCTAAATGCAACAGAAATAAATGTAATGTAGGTACTGAAGTTTTGAGCGGTTGCTGTAAGTACATGTAGGTATGTAAGTATGTAGGTAGGCCTGTAGGTAGGTATATAGGTACGTATGTAGGTAAGTATGTAGGTAGGTATGTAGTTAGGTATGTAGGTAGATATGTAGGTAGGTATGTAGGTAGGTATATAGGTACGTATGTAGGTAAGTATGTAGGTAGGTATGTAGTTAGGTATGTAGGTAGATATGTAGGTAGGTATGTAGGTAGGAAATATTTTAAGGGGTCATTGACACACGGCTACACATCAAGCTACATATTTCCAGTATAAGCTGACCTTGCGTTGTATGGAAATACTATACAATGCGAGATCACCATAAACTGGATATGTATAGCTTGATGTGCAGCCGTGTGTACTCATCATTATGAACAACTTTCACTCCTTAAGGAACCAACCCTGAAATCGCGAAAGAAAAATCATCTGTTCCCTAGATTTTGATGAGTTATGCGAACATAAAATAGGGGACAGCAGATTTTTTTTCGTGATTTCAGGCTTGGTCCCATAGTGAAAGTTGTTCATAATGATGAGTACAATGACCCCTTAAAATATTTCGTGTATCAAAAGATACCCCAATATTTTCTTCCAAACGCATGCTAAAAAATAATGTCCAGTAAAAACTTAAAATATTCGTAACTTATGTATCTATCTATACTAATATCAGCATTACATCTCCTCTCAGCCATTCCTTTCTGGAATCGTAGGTAGAATTGGCGTCCTATGCGCGCAAGTCTGCGCCCCTGCATTTTCTTTGATCGTCTTTTTAGTTCAGCGCGCCACCGCGCGCGTTTTACGTATTCGGGGAGTAGGGGTTTAGCTCCGCCCAAATGCGGAAGGTCAAGTGACGAAACTATGGCCCTTAATTGAAGCATCTTTTATTGCAGTAACACACCCAAAAACAGTCATGTATCGAAGGTGCCGTATTAGAATTTGGTTGATAATCGCATAACTTGAAGACCGCAAAGGAGAAGTGTCGTATTTGGTCGCGAATTCACGATCTTCAACATTGAGGGAAAGACGAAGTAGAAGATAAAACTTAGGTAATATGATAAGCAAGCTGACTCCGAAAGCTCTCTATATGTAATCGGGCACGCCCTTTGTGCCTCGAGGCTTTTATTTAGTTAATTTATGTTTACATTTACTTTTTATTTCTGCTCGAGTACATATAGTTCTCGTTTTTTTTATTTTATTTTTTTCGGGTGGTATTTTGGCGTGTTCTAGCTGACATAGGGCTAATAATTAGATTTATATTTTATGTTGCGTAGGTAATGTAAATGGTTTTGCATACTTTTGTATAGAATCAACTGAGCTGTGCTGCTGGGGAGTTTGTTGCGCCACTTCTTCTTCCCAGCTAAAGCACTAGGAAGTGGTGAAAGGTGGGCGTTTTTGGGGGACTGTCTTATGTAATTTTGACTTTCAAAAAGTGCTGATTCTCAGCCTAGTTTGAATAAATGACTTGATTTTGATTTCACTGAACCCTTTTTGGTCTTTTGATACGTAACCCTAAAAGATGACATTTTGGCACGAAGTCGTATAAAACGTATTTAATCACTAATGACGACTCAGTGAGCATGGGCAGTAATAGTGAGCTCTGTGTTTTAATTACGAAATGCGTCAATAATGTATGTAATGCAAATTATTGCGTAGTTTTTTAATTGGTATTATGAAAACGTTTATTTATTTTATTTCATGATCGTTTACTAATGGATGAGAGGTCATCTTTTGGTTGTTATTTTAATTAGGTTTCGGATGAACGATCTAATCGAAATATTTATTTACCACCCTTTCGTTTTCACTTTTAAATACAATGGTAGATCTTGTTCAAAGTGTTTTGGATAAAAATGAATGTTACTCGGAATACTTATGCGTTTTATATTCATAAATTGGATTACAAGGACCAAATACGTACTAAGCGTTGATTCGGTGACTGTACCCTTCACGATTTCGGTCAAGACAGAGTCGTGCAACTTTTAGTTAATAATAAAAGCTTTAGGGAACTTGGAACTTGGGGAGATCGATCGGGCATCACCCTTTTATTCGCTCTAGAAGAAAATAAAAGTGGTTCTTTTAATCTTTATCAGATATTTTATTTCAAAAGTTATAGTTTACTACTGGCTATTGAAGAATTTCAAGAAAATTCATTAATTATTTTACTTTCACTCAAAACGACACAAACGTTCAAAGGACCACAACACAATCACAAACCAACTATTTATGGCACTGCTTGCTGCTATAAAATAGCCATAATATACAAAGTTCAAGTAATACATTAATAAAACAGTAAACTTCAAAAGCAAAGCCAGCAACTCCTCGTAATCTACGTACCTAAGTGGGCAAAAGTATGTGTTTCCCAACGTCTCTGAATAAAGCCTGCATGTGCACATCTATTCAAGATGACTCTAACAACTTTAGGTAATACGTGGAAAAAAGAAACGAAACTATTTGGAAATAGTGAGAATCTTGCCTGTCAGCCCTGGCTTAGTTTACTGAATGGCTGATGGATATAGATTATAGAAGGATTAACGGATTTATCTCATCGATTGCAGAATGGCAGGTGTCTAAATACATATTCAAATAACTTAGGTAACCTAACCTTTTAATATGATAACTTATTTTTTTTATATTACTGTATGAAGAACTAACCGGGACACCTGAGGATGGGTGGGCAAACCTAAACACAGGAACGATGCTTGGCGACAGAAGTCCGTATGTTGGTAGTACTTCCCCAGACAAGTTTGTAGAGTACAACTATTTTCTTAATGTCCCTCGGCAAACTTCGTGTTTGCTCAACCGGACGCTCTCAATAGACTTCCAAGTCGATTGAGGGCGTCCGGTCTGGACCAAGTGCAAAGGGCAACTGATAGAAATCCGACGACTGACGAAACACGAAGCTTGCCGAGGGACATTAAGAAAATAGTTGTACTGTAATTTTATTAATATTTGAAAACATACGTTCGATTCCCAAATAAAACGCTAGTTTTAAATTAACGTTCTAAGACTCATACGTTCAATTATTTCACCCCAAAGACCATGTCTATTGTCATGAATGTATCCATGCATCTTTTCATTCAAACCACGCGTTGCACCATCCCACTGACTTACTGACGCGCACCCATCATAAAGATGTCCTGATAAACTGCTATTGTCGTGTTTATAGCACCACTACCATTGTTCAAGTCTACATGAATACCAACTTACATTTGCAGCCACAAGATACAAATATTTCCATTGTGCTTCAAGATTTAATTTGGCGAGCTGCACAGTTTAGTTGGTTAAATACCTGCAAGGTTTGCTTGGGAATTTTTTGTCTTGTCCGTTGTATGGATTTCGTAAACTGGGTACATCTTCAGTAACTTGCTTTGTTTAGTCTGGTTCTGCTCTAATTATTAAGTTTAGACAATACATTTAGCTTCATCAGACTTGAAGATGAGAAATGATCAAAGAAGCCGGTGGTGTAGCGTTTTTTTTTTGTGATCTCCGATTGAGATTTATCTCAGTCCAAAATCAAAATCAAAAGTCATTTATGCAAACTAGGCTGAGAATCAGCACTTTTCGAACGTAAAAACTACATAAGACAGGCCTCTGCATTGATAAAATGGTCAATTACAATGTTATCTTCTTTGCATCTGATACACAATGCTGTGCACAAAAGTGCGCCATTCATTTTTTCAGCTCTCGGAAACACTAACCTATTCAACAAGCATACCTCAGGTCTAGATAAGATCAAGATAGCTAAATAAAAAAATTCGTAATAAATCCAGTTACAAGTTTTTAACACGATGGCCATCAGTTACTCAAGTGTTGGCAGGTTTGTTCCTCTGGGCATTATGCTGGCAAAAAGACAATCTTAATCATTATCTTAAAAAAAAACGAAAGTAAAACAAGTACGAGTAGAAAGTAGACTCATTGATAGCAGATCTTAGGATCAAACTTTGATAGTTCTCCATTGAAAACATAATAATGACAAAAATGTAAAACAACGAAACTAAGTTTTGAAAGTTTTTTTTCGGTACCTATGCTCAAAAGTTTTAGTCATAGTTTCTTCTCCTGTATCTGGTTTTTATAAGCTCCGCCAATCAGCATGGTTGGTATCCTAGCTCACTGCCCAAAGTGAGCCCCACGTTTTAATTGAATAATGTGATAATGGAGTCTGTTATAAAGCACCCCAATCCAACTTAATCAAATTGATGTATTCACAAATCTAGTTTCTTTACTTAGAACGTAATATACCTACCTATAAAACCGATTCGTATTCGATCAAGATACGGACACAAGATTTGTAAGACAATAGTCCAGGTTACGTAACGCCAGGAAGGGTCCGCGATTCGCACGTAACTGCAACCGCTCGTTGTGTGTAATTGCACAGTAAATTGCTACCAATTTGTGTAATAAGACATCTGAAGATTTGGATCGAGAGAAATGGAGAGGAGTTGAGTTGTTACAGACTTCCTATAACCCTGTTCCACAATACTCAAATGTATACGTACGGCACACCCTGACATACTAACGCCGCTTCCTACCGACTGACTTATATTTTTACAACCGTATGTGCTTCTCACATATTGTTTGAGCCGATAGCATGAGCCTTTTGCACATACGGGAGTTTCCCACCATCATCTGCCTAGCCTTTTCCCAACTATGTTGGGGTCGGCTTTCAGTCTAACCGGATGCAGCGGAATACCAATATTTTGAAAACGGGAGTTTCCCAAATAAATAAATCGAATACTAATATAAGTCAACATAATTTAATTGAAATGGATCATGGATTGAACTGATCTTATATGTAAACAAAAAGTAATAGGTTCTTGTACACACGACTACACACCAAGCTATACATTTCTAGTATAAGCTGACCTCGCATTGTACAGAAATCCTATACAATGCGAGACCAGCATAAAATATATAGCTTGATGTGTAGTCGTGTGTACCTATTGTGTTCGGACCATATGTGAAGATCTTGCATCATTTACATTAGATTAAATTTATGTGTGACCTCTCCATATAAGGAACTGCCGACGAGCAAAAGTTTTCGGTACTTTTATGAGTCAATACCAGTGATCGCTGAAATAAGCACGCTATTTATAAACGATGGATTGGCACGCCTTTAGACCCAAATCATTACATGAATGTTCGCTTTAATTCAAAGAAATATAAGAAACTAGCTTCCGCCCGCGGCTTCGCCCGCATGGTATCTCGATAAAAAGTAGCCTATGTCCTTTCTCAGGCTCTAGACTATCTGTGTACCTTTCATTAAATTGGTTCAGTAGTTCTGGCGTAAAAGCGCGATAGACAGACAGAGTTACTTTCACATTTATAATATTAGTAAGGAAGTAGAATAATGGCCAGGTGGTTGAACGACGTACAGAAGATCATGGTGAACACCTGGATTTGACTCGCACGGTCCAGAGAAGCATGGCACACCAGGGAGGAGGCCTTTACTCAGCAGTGGATGGAACAAGGCGGCCAACGATGATAATAAATAACCAGGATATTTTATTATGTAAAAATAGCCCAATATTAAAATTATAAAAATTGCTTATTATTACGATTAGGTTAAATAAAAATGAGCTCGTGGCTAAGTATTAGCCGCACAGATCGATCCATAAGCTACGCTTGCCGGAGTTGGTCCGTGGATGGGTGACCGTCTTTACATACCGAGACCTCTTCGTGCCTCGGAAAGAAGAAAGAAAGAAAATACATTTATTCAGTACAGACTGAAAGGCACACAATATACCTACATAATATACAGCACATAACAAATAAAATATAGAAAAATAAAAAACAAAAACAAAAAAAGGTGTAAACATGCGATGTAGGGGAGTGTGCCTCACGGCTGCACCGAAAAGGTCCAGTTCAGCAAAAAAGCCAGACAACTGTAAGTGCCTGACGCTGGTTTTCAACCGGACCCGAAAGTGTGAGGTGACGGATGCAAATCAGCTTTATAATATAATAAGTGTATGTATACCTACTTAAATAAAATAAAAAACAAAATAAATGTCACATAATAATAATAAAAACGAAAATATAAAAACGAAAATAATTATAAAAAGCACGCTGTCACTCGAAGATCTTTAACAGTCGTTCCGGGTCGTCAGAAGCCCGAAAATCTGACAACCAGTCTTACCAAGGGGTATCGTATTACCCAGTTACTGGGTTGTGGAGGTCAGATAGGCAGTCGCTCCATGTAAAATACTGGCATTCAGCTGCATCCGGTTAGACTGGAAGCCGACCATAACATAGTTGGGAAAAGGCCGTCCCATTTAAAGTAGATAAGTATGTACATATGTAAAAGTCAAACTCTTGGGACGGAAAAATAAACATTACAAAATCATACACAATAATTATTATCATGATTTTGACATGATATTATTTAAAATAAAGCCTTATTTATTTTAACAACATAGAACAGCTCTCTCAATGTCAAAAGTCAGCTGATCAAAGGCCTGCAACTGGTTGCTACAAATAATGGGTTTTGTGCAATATTTGTAATGTTGTGTTTAAGTTAATATTCTGTTAAAAGTATATTTACATAAGACGCTGTGTTGTAATCTGCTGTTTATTTTGCACACGCATCGAACATAATGTTTTCGTTTAAATCTACATTATAATCAGGAAATTGGTTAGTATTCAACTTTTAACAAGAATTCGAAAAGAAGTCGATTATCCTCATTCTTGTTTTTATTGAGATATGCTTTATATTTAAAGTCTAGACTTCTAACAGACTTTGTCCCGTGATTATTTTATATATGTTTTTATAACCTGCGTCTTATTTGTGCAGAAAAAACAATATTTTTTTTCTTTTTTTCCTTGACAAATTAAAGTCAGAAACTAATCTGACACACTTCCCCATTTACCTTTTAAACTTACCTACATTTTCAACAATTTGCAAGTTATTGCGAAACAAAAATCTACCTACAATCAATCAATCAAAATGTCAAAAAGTCGAAATCTTAGAAGCCAAACCATAGACAATAGAATGAAAATGGCGACTGACGGCATAAGTTTAGGTTATCGTGCTATTACATAAGCTGTGGTTCTGACTCAGACTTAGATTTATTACTAGGTTACCTAACTGAAGCAGCTACGTTACTGGGTGACCTCTGCATTTGGTCCTGATGCTGGGGCTACATTATCGCATTATCGCGTTATCGCGAACTAAACTTCGCGCGCTCTCACTCGCACACCGCTAGACGTCTCGCTGAGCAACAGAGAACGCGCGAAGCATAGTTCGCGATAACGCGACAATGTAGCCCCAGTATGAAAGTCACAGATTTTGAAAGCATACTTATAGAGGTAATACTTTAGTGTCATTATAATTTGGTGATTGCATAGTCGCAATTTCCATCTTCTGCCATTCGAATGAAAATAACGATCAGCCGTTCACGCTTATCAATCATAAGTTAAGTAAACTAATGTCAACAAGTGTATCAATGACGTTATTCTTCCTCTGATAGTCTTAGTTAACCCTATTTATGAACAAAGTTAAAAGCTCATTGCACCGAAACGGATACCTTACTTACTACTACTGATTGCCAATTCCAAATAAGGATGTCTAAAGCCTTCTCGTGCCTGTAACCAGCTTAATACAGCCTACTTAGTAAGGTATACACACTACTACAAATCAATCAGAATCAGCAATAATCCGTTCTGATTGAATACACTCACAACACAAGCATTGTAAGCTGAGCTCAACAAACGCACTAATCAGGATTATCTGCTAGTAACAACTTTCAAGGGGTTGTTCTGACATTTGGAAACACTGGCCTACTTTCAGTTCTTTGTGTTGTGAAGTCAGGTTGGCAATGTTCTGACTCCTATTAAGGACGAAATTTTGCTGTGGACTTGTTAGTCTCCACGAATTAGACGCTTAAATTCATGATCCCGGATGCAAAACCTAATTAATTATTTTAATTGTTCCTGATTTTAATTGTTTTAATTGGTCAGAAGTATTATTATTTTAATTGGTCAGAAGCCCGAAAGTCTGACAACCAGTCTTACCAAGGGGTATCGAGTTACCTAGGAACTGGGGTGTGGAGGTCAGATAGGCAGTCACTCCATGTAAAATACTGGTATTTAGCTGCATCCGGTTAGACTGGAAACCGACCCCAACATAGTTGGGAAAAGGCTAGGCAGATTGATACGCCGATCACCTTACCATACATACCTTTTGAAATTCTAGGCCCTTGTTCAATAGTCACACCGCTTGGCGTCTAGACATAGTAATAAATCAAGAATTGCATTCACACATTTTGAACTCTGTTTTGTACGTAATAGAGTGTATGAATGACAGTCTTTATTGACATTGCTTATATATATAAGCATTAAAGTGAGTAATTAAGTATTTCTTTATTGATTCATTAGTCGATTGGTGCAGCTGCGTATCGGGTTCCTGGTTAATGGTTTAGGCTTAACAAAACTTGTAACTAACAATTTGGATGGAGACATTTAGTTACCAGGCCGGTATTAAAATTGTATGGTTAACAATGTTTGAATAATTTCGATAGAGCAGCATCTTTTTAAAACAATCCGAATGCAAATAAAGTTTTCATGAAAATATCTGCAATGAAGTTTGGATGCAGATGGCATTGTATGTCAAACTGCTAGTAAACTACACAAAAACTATTCAAAAACAATAGCTTTAGGTTCAGTGCTCACAAAAGGACACTGCCTATTTCGCAGCAAAGCAGCAAGTCTGCTTTAATGTCAAATGTTTTAAGGATGTTCTTGGGTTTTTGGGGTGTTTTGTGGGTGTACTATAGATACCCAGATCTCTGCCTAATCCTTAGGGGAATTCAGGCGTGATATTATGTTATGTTTTATGTTTTCGAGGAAGAAGATATACTTTCTTCAAAGGAATTAGGTATGCTACCAGCTATCACAACAGTAATATTATAATAACAACATTATTGCCTTTCTTAAGATTACTCTCACCAATCCGATATTATCGAAACATTACTTAACATCTAATGCCAGTAACAGAACCAGTTGCAACTCATCGCGAGCCCTTCAGTACATGTTGCCATGTGTTTCCTCATATCCAACCTTTAGTTAGCTGCTAATCACTTATTAATTCGAATGTGTGGGACATAAATATTTGAAGATCGTCGTGTTCTGTGGCTAATAGTAATGCCCAAAGATGGTGGGATAATTGCACTTAATGTAATTGTAATAAATACGCGGCTGCCATATTTATGTTACTCTCTGTGTGCGAAAGAGGTACCCAGTTATTACAGGCGTCCATTGTAGTAAGAAACGGTATTAAAAAAAAAAATTTTTTTTCTTTGCATTGTCAATTAAGGCCCTCAAAAACCAAAATTAATTTCGTAATGATTTATTTTTAAATATCGATTTTATGCCTGACCGTATATATCACCGTAACAAGGACCAGGAGTGAAATATCTGATATTATTATTATGCGGGTTGAGTTGATTCGGGCCGAGCTGTCACTGACCCGAAATAAAAGTGAGAGTGTGTGTCCTTTGGTAGCAAAGGACGCCAAAGGAACACAACTTTCAATCAATCAAATCTTAGAATAGAATAGAATATATTTATTTGCATTTAAACATGGTACAATAATGGTCTTAATAATAGGGTTATGATCTACATGTCTCGCCATGGACTGGCATACAAATATTTTAAAGAAAACAAGTTCCTTAGGATTATGCAATTAACATCATTGCACATAATTTTAATTACACCTATTGGTACAAAATAATTGTAATTCTAAAATGTTTACAATGTTTTAAATCAAAGCAGTATTTGTTTAAATAAATATCAGTTAATCAGTAACAATATTTATCACTTACTTTTTTATCAAAGAATTCTTTTACACTATCAAAAGTATTACTTACGAGCCATTTAAATAATTTAGACGCAAAAAATTTAAGAGGAAGTTCCTTAATATCTTTTGGTATATTGTTAATTTTTTTACTGCTGTGATAAAACAATTGTTATGGCATAGTGTACTTTGGTGTGTGGGCATTAACACAAACAACAACTTAACAATCTAGTAGGAAAAAAATACAGAAAGCAGAGCTTGTAAGCTAGGGATTCAAGAGGTTTGATAAGAAGAAAACTTGTTCATGCTCGGAAATTAATTGTTGAACAAATTGGCTATCAACTTAAATTGTCCGTGCCTATATCCAAATCACAAGTGTCATTATTTGATAGTTGTATGAAATGGCTGTAATACAGCAAACATAAGGAGTCCAGTTGCTTAACAATTATTTTTCCTGGCTGTATAAAGGTAAATTATGCTCAAACACAACCTACTTAGTTTAGCTATACATCACAAGACTACTTACTTCGATCGACGTGTGAAATTTCGCACTCACAATCACAACTCTACCTTCCGACAGCGCCTGTGTGTACACGGCTACATATCAAGCTATATTTTCCAGTATAAGCTGATCTTACATTGTATAGGATTTGCGTACGATGAGAGGTCAGCTTATACTGGAAATGTACAGCTTCATATTATGTAACCGTGTGTACCAAACTGACGTTTTCGATAACATATCGACACTTTGAGCAAAACCTCAAGATTGCAAGGCAACGAGATATTGTGTGAGTAAGCAAATGATATGGTAAGACCGGCTCAAGGTTTGGAAAGTAAAGGAATTTTTCGATTGTCTACTATTATCATTGTAGTTAGGCGAGTTTAGGCTCGTAAATTGTAAGCGCTTTTTTATACTATAAAACAGCGATTTGTTTGAACAACAAATCAAAATGATGATGTTTTTTTTATTAAACTTCAAATACCCTACAAAAAACAGTCTCCTTATTTACGAAATAATTACTATGATTAAGCTATACATATATTTAAAAAATTCGGAAGTCTCAATGCAGCAGGTGAAGGACAAAATAGCCAATAGTTGGCAGTCACTAGACAGAAATTAATTACGAATGCATGCTGTTTAAGCTTTTAGAATACAGGCTATGAAAAATGACTGCTATTAACACGTTCCGGGACACTTGACTATTTGCAAATGTCATGATAATGACACTACAAAATCCCATACATTGTATCATATCGTCTACAGCCGTACTACCGGCTGTACGTACCCGTACGTACACATGCCGTGACACTAAATATCAACATCACTGTACTTGTATGGCTCAGTCTACGCCTGTCGGCGGTGTGAATGTGTCAACTAAGGCACTGCATATGTATGTGTTAAAAAATTACTTGAAAAGAGTTTGCCGTGACACCTACGAACGAATGAAGTCCCGTGATGTGACACTAGATCATGTGCTTTCTAGGAATTGTATGGGCAAGCAACTGCTGTCGATGGTTTGCCAAATTACATGAAATAAAATTGACCGCCCTTAGCCGTACTGGCACGTAACGATATACCGAGATAACGTCGAGAGGCGGTCTGTCCCGGAATGTGTTAAGGAAACCTCATAAATAATAAATAAATAATCCAAAAACAAATAAATGCATTAATAAGCTATAGATGCATTAACATGCGTTGTATCCTTGTACCTGACATGGGTAGGTAAGTCAGATGAGTTGCTAACAAGTTCCATCCATCTGTCTATAAACATGTAATTAACGCGTTGCTTCAGGCAAGTTTGATGTTTTTAATGTATTATAAGAAATATTTAAATTATTATTCATCCTCGTGGCTAAGTAATAAAAGCCGCACGGGTCAATCGATAAGGTTAAGCTACGCTTGCCGCGGTTGGTCCGTAGATGGGTGACCATCTTCACATATCGAGACTCCTCCGTGCCTCGGAAAGCACGTTAAGCCGTTGGTCCTGGTTGTCATTTGTAGATCTTTGACAGTTGTTGCAGGTCGTCAGAAGCTCAAAAGTCTTACCAAGAGGTATCGTGTTACCCAGGAACTGGGTTGTGGAGGTCAGACAGGCAGTCGCTCCATGTGAAATAAATTCAGCTGCATCCGGTTAGACTGGAAGCCGACCCATCATAGTTGGGAAAAGGCTAGGCAGATGTTTGTTTATCCAAATCATTTTAGTCTTCGTCCTTAATTCTAATACAGGTTTCAAAAGTCTAGAAACAAACAAACAAAGATACTTTCGATTTTTCTTTCAAACTTTGTTGTCAATTATAGCTCTTTTAGTGAGTATTTTTGAGTTTTTATAATAACTATCGGTGTTGTAAGAGCAAAATGCACTATTTCCAAAGTCAAAGTCAAATAATTTATTTCAAATAGGCACATACAAGAAGGCACTTTTGAACGTCATTGAAAACAAAGAAATAGAATTGATTCTAGTTGCCCATTCCAAAAGGTAGTTTTCGTATGGAGAAGAATGGGCAAGAAACTCCACCGTTACTCTTTTAAAAAATGTTTTACAATATTTTGTATACATGAATTAGATAATAATATTATAAAAATCTGTCAAATTATTTACACATACTGAATTATATTTTAAACATTGTTAATTCTAATTTATTTTATTTTATCGTGTTTAAATATCGAAACCCAACACGTCTGAAAATTTCGCTAGTTAATTTTATTTGACCCTGTATTCATCGACAACTGCTATTAAACTTTTTATAACAAAACTCACAAGACTAAACTGCCAATTAATCACCAGCAATAAATTCACCAAGAACAGGCACAGACAATTTTTTGCTAAACTTCCGTGAATCACTTCATTATTATGACTGTATGACATAAGATGGTTGTCAGAATGGGTCATTACTTACCACGCTGGTCACCGAATATAGACATCAAGGAGGCAGTCGGACAACCGGACAGTCGGACATGCCAAGGACGATACGGTTTAAGATTAGTTTAGGCACCGTGTGACGGACAGTGGGATTTCATAATGGCATCAGCATTGCCAAAATCTGGGAGGCTTATCATAAAAACTATGAATTATTAACTCTTTGTTGAAGTTTGAGAATAGCCTGTTTTTTTTTTTGTGAGATCAATAAATTGATTCTTGGTGCTTGGTGTGTCTCATGTTTGGAAAGAAGAATTTCAGTTTTTGATGGGAACAAAAATAAAGAAGCCTCTCAAAATACCTAGCGTTATCCTAAAAAAAAACCCAGGACTGTATGCAATCAAATGCTCTTGGCAAAAACCCTATTAAGGGTTCAAAAAAATACAATAGACGTAGATATATTCAGTAACGTATTCCGTTTGACCATTCTTCAAGAGTCATAAAAAACCCTGTAAGAAATCGACACGTGTTTCACCTCTCAACGAGGCATCCTCAGGATGATGATTAACCAGTTAAGTTTATAATGGATTTCTGCAAAGTCACGCCTGAATCAATTAACTACTAGGGGTTCTTTTGATAAGTCGTTTTTTGTGGGTTTAAAACGATACTGCACTTTTTCTATCGTCCAGAGAATCTTATAAACGTGCGAAATATTCAAAATCACATGACTGATTCCATTAAAGACGACATATTTGGTGAGGTCACTCAATATGTTATAACTTTATAAGTCACAATCTTCATCATGAAATATGGCAAACATTGTGTTTCCAATGTTAATGTATGCAAATAATAATTACCTAGTAAATAAAAGTTTGATTATTACCTGCAAGTGTTGGTATATATTTGATAGAGATATATCATTATTATTTGATGTTCATATTTGATGGATGATGTACGTTCCTGCCTGCCGTATGTTCTAAAACCAAAACGTCCCAAAAGTCTGGATAACTTGAGGAAAAGAATTTGCTAGAAAATATGGCGGAGAGTAGGCATTTGTCACTTCATGGCCGATGGAAATATCTAGCGAATCAACAAAAAAATATAGGTACCATACGATTGTCGGAGCAGATTGTTGCTAAGTTTTTATAATTCAAGGCAATATTAATCAAGTGAAATAAGTCGGTCCACTATTCTACTCCAAAGTAACCAGTTACAAACTCAAATCATCATTTCTCCAATGAGTAGCCAGAATATCGAAGCGCTAGTATTTCAAGGCTGAAGCTAAGAATGTATTACATAGTTGAGAGATAGGCAGTGTTCACATATCAGTGACCAATCGGCGTAATTTACGAGGTTGGTAATGAGGCAGCTTCCCTCAATTGTTTTAGCGGCGTCTTACGAGTTGTTACAGATAAGTGCACTTTAGTAACCTACACATGCATTCACTTTCCATCCAGATTAACTTTTCCAATCTGAGATCATCATGTAACAGAATGTGATGTAATTAAAGCAGTATACAAGTTACATAAACATAAACACATATTATAAACTAGCTTCCACCCGCGGCTTCGCCCGCGTCGTATTTCGATAAAAAGTATATGTCCTTCCCCAGGATCTCATCTATCTCCTTACCAAATTTTGTCGAAATCCGTTCAGTGGTTTAGGTGTGAAAAGGTAACATACAGACAGACAGTCGTTTTTCGTGTTTGTCTGTATGTCCGCGTTGTTGTTTTAAACCACGCAACAGATTTTGATGAGGATTTCACCATCATTTAGAGAATTTATTCCGGAAGGTTTATGTGTAGCCCTCATGTCTCGTGTTGTCACTAGTAATAATCATTCCCACATTACGTTGGTATTAAAGTTACATATAACTAAGAAATCACGATGTTTTGTCAAGCCGCAAAAACCGTGCGAAAAAGAAGCGTGTCGCTAGTAATATTATAATTATAACTTTACTAACGGACGAATACCTACAGAAGCTGCTAATAGTGTTGAATGACGCCACATTAAAAAAGTCAAGTCGCCAAGTTTTTGATCATATAAATATGTACTCGTATGTCTAGGTTAAGGTATTTTTCTATGGGCCTGTGTCGCCTGAAATAAATGGTATTATTATTAAGTAATTTTTTTTTTTTTTAATTATTGTCAACCTAAATTCTTAATTTTATGGCAGACTTTAATATCGTTTAAATGCCATACTCAACAAAATCGACAGAAAATTCTCCTAACACTACATTTTAAATGCTTAATCCGAATAGTTGACAACATAATATTAAAAAAGAAATGCTATTCCATAAATTTTGACCCACTGAACTTTTTTTAATAACCCCCGAAAATTTTTAACGGCCGCGGGTCATGAATCATTTATTGAATCCATGCATGGTAACAGGTTGTGCGTCGATGTCCCTGCCTGCCACACAAGGTCGTTCGTTTTCACCAACAGATTTCCAACAAAAATATTATTATAATCTAGATAGATTTAGTGACAACGTGTACCAGGTATTTCTAGATTTTTTACATCCAAGTCAGTGTGGGGTAAAACTTGTTTGTATATTTAATGTTTTATAGTGGTAATCATTTAAGGCCGTTAATTAAAGTCAAGTTGTGAAATGTTACGAAATCTAGAAAAGGTGTAATTAAAAAAAAATCATTTGTTTAAGTTTAACCTAATCTTTGACACCTATCTTAAAATTAATTTCGTTTTAAATCACTGAATCTTAAAACAATTTTTTTTTAAATATACTATATTATTTAAAAATACGATGGCAGTGATTCCATATGGAATTTTGGTGCCTACAAGACTTATATCCTACATTATTTATAAAAATAATTATCAATGTACTCACATAATTAAATTACTTATGTATGTGCATTCACAATTTATGAAATAGGACTGGTTACCTTTATAATTAATTCGTATTCATAATTTATGGCAGCTTGTGGGAAGACTAACTATAATAACTTAATAACTGTCATCATAAGATTCTTAGCTGACCATTACATAAATAATTTAATAATTTTCTTGTCAGCTAACTTTTTCGTGTGAATTAACTCGTGTGTGGTTATCTAAATTTGAAATCTCGCCGCCATTTTGGACCAACTCACAGCAAGGAATTTCTAATACATAACTACTTTAGTTTTGCAGAGGAACTTACGTATCAAAAGACCAAAAAAATTGCAGACGACATTTTGTCATAAATATAGAAGTAGGTTAAACATACAAAATAAAAATGAAAAAAATAAGCAGATAAGCATACTTGGAACTTACATTTATTTTGATGTGTAATACACACACAAACATGCATATCTTGTCTCTCGACAGTGTAGGACAAACCATTTTTCCTTATTTGAATCACTTACAATCAGATACAAGTTCCCACCATAGTTTGTCATGGTTCTTGTGAAAGTGAAATTTTTCATAATTCGAGGTAATGACCAAATACGATAGAGCCTCACAAAAATACATTTATTTAGGTTTTTTTTATGATAAAAAATAGTTTTCCAGTAGGGTTTAGGCTCCGCTCGCCCGTCGCATTTTGACCCTTTCGATTAAAATCTTCACACTCTCTCTCTGCCACTCACCCCGTTTTTTATTATTTTGATGTACTGATTCGCCCCTTACGAAGGGGCGAGTCGAAAATTGACATTTAAATAATTATTTTGGTGTATAGATCGGCCCCTTGCGGCAATTCCTTTGAAATTTTACCAAAAAAGGTACAGTCAGACAGAAAAATGCACCCATTATGAATAACGCCATGTTTGATTACTTTAATATCTTTATCTATAATCTCACCATCTCATGACACTTGTGATAGTTTTTGCTACCTATAATAACAAAAGGAACCTTTTTCATAGATTCAATAAACAAAACGTTTGGTAAAATATGTTACCCGTTGAGAGACTCATAAGAAAGTCGTATATATATGAATGCGTACGTATTATAATGTGTGGAATTATGTGGAAGGGATGCGTTTTGCGATATTAGAAGCTTATTAGTTTAGTACTTATCTCCAAGTGTACGCGTGTGTAAACGTGAATTCATGCAAGCCTAGTACTTTTTGTTAGATTAGGTTTTGATTGAAGTTTTAAGAAAACAGTAATTATTTTAATATTTAAAAACTTGACAGTACTTTTAACTTACTAACAATCGGGAGTGACCTGGGGTATCTAATATTCCAAGGGGCGTGTAGATACACTTAGGCAATTAGGGGCAAGATCCCAAGGGGCGAGCTGAGCCCACACCCCAATTTGCTCTGTGAATGAAGACTGTACCAAAATTTTTAATGGCATTTTTTTTATCACATTGACTCTAATTGTTTCTCCTATTAACAATAAACTATTGATATCTCTGAATATCTTAAGTTCTTATAAAAGTTCTAGTATGTACACAGATTCATTTTCTTTTTATCCTCGATCCTATACATGTTAGAATATTCTTTTTATTTATTTTCTTACACTATAGAGGTATGTTGTAGAAATACTTTTTCATTTTATTTTGGCCAACATTATTTGTTAACCACCGCACCGTAAGCAAAAAATAAACAATATTCTATTCTACGATATCTTACGGAATACTGAACAAAGATCTGCAAGCCTTTTTTCTGTTTTGAAATGTGTGTCGGACATTGTAGGCTTTGTTATTATCATACGGGTTTTTTCTATTTTGACTACGATAAATACGATAAGTTATCAGATATTTAATAACCGTCCTCATGTAGGTATTCTAAATTTCCATTTACTAATTAATTATATTCGTGAGACCACACGATCGGTCTCCAATCAAACTTGTTTTACTAAATAATTATCATATTGGACTAGTCTTCAATGCATTTGCGTTTATTTTTAGTATGCCACAACTTAATCAACCTTGTTCGGAATTATCTAATATTTAAAACGCACTAGTTTTGGAGTAAATATAGCATATCATCTAAATTAAGATGTTTTGCTAATAGAAACTTGATATTTACTCCAAAACTAGATTGTTTTCAGCTAATATATTAGTTCAAGTACCTATTAAAAACTCTTTATTAAAAAAAAAACAAGGTAATATTAACATAGGTAATTTAAAAACTTACAGGCCTAAAATAATAATTTGTTCAAGTTTATAAAAAAAGAGGGGGAAATAATCATAGTGCATCAACAAATAAACTTGTATGAAATAAGTTTATTTTTAGAGCGGACGAAGTGCGATCTCATTCTTAATCAAATTCTTCTTATTATTATTAAGTAAAAAGAGATATATCTAGATTAAAAGTACACGCTCCGCAAGTGGCACGTCAAAACTTATCTAATTAGCCTAGTTACGTATCGTATTGTCTCTTTTCCACTCCTGATAATTACGACATGCCGTCCTACTTCCACATGACATCTAATAGTATGACATTGTGCTGTTTTTGAAGATCGAACTTTGGGTAGGTAACCTATCTACCTCTTTTTACTTTTAATATCAGTGTAGATACGCCTTAAAGTCCAATAAATAACATTCAAATATATTTGTTTTAATGTTTGCATTCACTTTGCAATTCAGTGGAAATCTTGTAGATATTTTACTATAGATAATAAAAGGCAGTCGTCAGAAGTAAGTAAGACTGGTTGTCAGACTTTCGGGCTTCTGATGACCAGTAACGACTGTCAAAGATCTACAAATGACAACCGGGACCGACGGCTTTACGTGCTTTCCGAGGCATGGTGGGTCTTGGTATGTAAAGATGGTCCCTCCATCCACGGACCAACAGCGGCAAGCATAGCTTAACCTGATCGATCGACCAGTGCGGCTGTTATTACTTAGCCACAAGCCCCTCTAATGACACTAATTTTAATAATGTTATTGACGCTATGGGCAACGTTATTTATGTATGTTAATCACCATTCTTGCACTTGCCGAGTAAATAATAATTGCTTATGTACTTAACCCTTAAGCCGCTAGGTCCACTTGTCCAATCAAACGTGTTTACATGCTGCAGATAATTATATTTGACTCCAAGTGTCTCCGTTGATCTTTTCGATATTTCGTCATTTACATGCTAATATCATATCGCAATATTACATACATACAACTACATACATACTTTACATATCGAGATTCTTCCGCGCCTCTGAAAGCACGTTAAACCGTTGGTCCCTTGTGGATCTTTGACAATCGTTATGGGTCGTCAGAAGCCCGAAAGTCTGACAACCAGTCTTGCCAAGGGGTATCGTATTAACCAGTTACTGGGTTGTGGAGGTCAGATAGGCAGTCGCTCCATGTAAAATACTGGTATTCAGCTGCATCCGGTTAGACTGGAAGCCGACCCCAACATAGTTTGGAAAAGGCTAGGCAGATGATGTCCATATCGCAATATTCATAGCTATCATATTAATATTGCCGATGATATAATTGGAAGTCACACTTGGTGTTCAGTACCTAAACATCAATTTTTATAATACCAACTGCAACATTCCAGAACTCCTTCTCAACTCGTTGGATAGAAATTAGTAATATAGAACAAAGTAAAGTTTACATTATAATCGTGTTCTATATAGTAAAACCATATAATTCAACAATCTCTATTCATATTTTTCGCTAGTTATTAAATCTTTCTATCCCAAAGATTTCTACATCTCTATCTATGTTCCCCAAAGAGTTCTCGTGCCAGCATTTAATTAGCCTACCTCGATGACATCAGTCCTCAGAAACCCTCAGTCTGACGACCCAGGCCCATCTTCCCCGATGCTAATTCATAATAACATTGATTAATTTAATTGGCACAAGTACTAGTCAGCCACTAACATGTTTATATGCATTCTAATCATACTCGACTGGTTGGATGCGCGCACGCAATTCTTAATATGTGCAGTCTCACGATTTGCATCTGTCACTGTCTAAATTGTTTTAGTTAGATATACTGCGATTTGTTTGAAGGATACAGTTGACAATGGCAGTGCATTATCAGATACATTGTCAACCATAATTGCTAACGAGTCAATTTACTATAATATTGAGGATCTATTTATTCTTAGTAAGACTACTTCATTGAGTTCACAAGTTAAATAAATCCTTAAACTTATACAAAATGCGAAAGTGAGTTTGTTTGTTGTTGGTTACGCGTTCACGGTAAAACGGCTGAACGGATTTGGATGAAATTTAGCACATGGATAGACCATGACCTGAGTTAAGACATACTTAGAATACCTACTTTTTATCCTGATATTCCCACGGAATCGAAACATATGGGAGTGAAACCGTGGGGCGTAGCTAGTAAAATAATAAAAATAATAATGTTTAATTCGGATAAACATCATAATGGGTAGTGTGTTAGTTACAAGAAAGAAAGATCTTATACCTAAGTTAGTTAAAACATATAACCTACCTACCCATTAAGTTACAAGTTTATTTTTACACGACTACGGCAAAAAAAGGAGGGTTATGATTTTGACCGGTATGTATTTATGTATGTACGTATATACATGCATACATACTTACGTATGTAAGTATGTTCATCTGTTCCCTCCTATCTTCTAAATCACTCATTACAATTTGACAAATCAGGTATGGTTGCAAGCGTCTTGATTGTCCGCTGGTTACAGGGTATGTGACGTCACATTAAATTATAAAAGGCCCCCTCTAGAGGACATAAAGTAAGGAACTTAAAAAAAATTGTTTAATCGTACCATGTTTGGTATCAAATGAAAGGGCTTAATGAGCACAATTCAAAAATATATCAACTACGACTAAAAAGGTATAAACAAGACACCACAGACAGACAAATTAAAAATCCGGAGTCACACGAATTAGGGCATAAATCTAACAGATTACGTGTGACTCCGGATTTTTAATTTGTCTGTCTGTGGTGTCTTGTTTATACCTTTTTAGTCGTAGTTGGGTTTTAGTTTTTGTTACTTAACTTTTTTTCCTTATACATCTCTGAACTTTAATTTACTACAAATTTTACTTTGTAAGGTGCCTGTAAACAAAAATCGATTGACCATCTGCAAAACAGATTGCCTAAATCCGGTATGACAGTCGGGTATACCACCTTGCGTATTGTATGCGGTCCCCTTTAACCCCAGACATGACGAAAAGCTTGTTCAGCGTTATAATAAAACTAATAATTGAAGGTCTATGTCATCTTCGAATATAAATAGACAGCCATTAGTATTTATTTAACAT
The DNA here is from genome assembly GCA_949152455.1 of Lithophane leautieri. Lineage (NCBI taxonomy): Eukaryota > Metazoa > Arthropoda > Insecta > Lepidoptera > Noctuidae > Lithophane > Lithophane leautieri. The sequence goes on along the minus strand of OX424469.1, from coordinate 1,358,957 downwards.
ATTTACATAATCGATGTCTGATTATTAGATAATAAATATTTTTCATTAATCAAACCTGCTTCATTGAATAATGCATAATAGCAATGCTGGCGACTTCTACAGTTCATAAAACTTATACACTGCTACAAGTATTCTTTTGGCGCTCGAATGTCGTTGACAGGGGGGTACTGTTGGTAAAAATTTTTGTTTGTGCAATAGTTTTGCTAAATGTAAGTATTAAAAAAACAAGATGGCGGCGTTAGTTCCAACTTTGGTGACGCACGAAATGATTATTGGACAGCTCTTTATCGAAATGACATGCAGAGTTTTAGAAAAAGTCTAGTTATGCCTAAAACTCTAACAGAAACATGCTCTACAAAGCTAAACTTTGCAGTTTCCTCTACGTTAAACAAAAATTGGTAATAAACAAACAGATAGACATAAAAACAAACGCCAAGCTTGGCTTTAAATCTGTTAAACCTTTAAATCTGTGGTCTAATCGCATGTTCCCTGTTGTGATTGGCTGACCAAAACAAAGCCCACTACCAGTCACATCACTAGACAGGCGATATGACAACGGATTAAATGCCCGTTGTACCGTATGCACCATTGAGAAACAAGGGGTGAGTGTCGCATAGGTAATTCAAATTAGTGTTTATTTTTATGAATTCAACAGCCGTCATTAGTGTTGTGAAATTAAAGATTTCTGATTGATTATATCGTGCTCTGTACGTTACTGATGTTACAAAATTGTTGACATTTACATTTTTTACTTCATTCAATCCATCATATTTTGCCTGAATTAAGCCAAGTGTAGATAAATAAATCCCATTCTAATTAATACGTACGTTTTCTTATTTGGCCCATTTACTTTAACTTTAACTTGAAAGTATAGTAACAATTAGCATTCTACATGATAAGGGTTACCATACTTGTAAGTATAGTAACATTAGCATTCTATGTACATGATAAGGGTTACCATACTTGTAAGTATAGTAACAATTGGAATTCTACATGATAAGGATTACCATACTTGTAAGTATAGTAACAATTAGCATTCTACATGATAAGGGTTACCATACTTGTAAGTATAGTAACAATTAGCATTCTACATGATAAGGGTTACCATACTTGTAAGTATAGTAACAAATAGCATTCTACATGATAAGGGTTACCATACTATTGTAAGTATAGTAACAATTAGCATTCTACATGATAAGGGTTACAATACTTGTAAGTATAGTAACATTAGCATTCTATGTACATGATAAGGGTTACCATACTTGTAAGTATAGTAACAATTGGAATTCTACATGATAAGGATTACCATACTTGTAAGTATAGTAACAATTAGCATTCTACATGATAAGGGTTACAATACTTGTAAGTATAGTAACATTAGCATTCTATGTACATGATAAGGGTTACCATACTTGTAAGTATAGTAACAATTGGAATTCTACATGATAAGGATTACCATACTTGTAAGTATAGTAACAATTAGCATTCTACATGATAAGGGTTACCATACTTGTAAGTATAGTAACAATTAGCATTCTACATGATAAGGGTTACCATACTTGTAAGTATAGTAACAATTAGCATTCTACATGATAAGGGTTACAATACTTGTAAGTATAGTAACATTAGCATTCTATGTACATGATAAGGGTTACCATACTTGTAAGTATAGTAACAATTGGAATTCTACATGATAAGGATTACCATACTTGTAAGTATAGTAACAATTAGCATTCTACATGATAAGGGTTACCATACTTGTAAGTATAGTAACAATTAGCATTCTACATGATAAGGGTTACCATACTTGTAAGTATAGTAACAATTAGCATTCTACATGATAAGGGTTACAATACTTGTAAGTATAGTAACATTAGCATTCTATGTACATGATAAGGGTTACCATACTTGTAAGTATAGTAACAATTGGAATTCTACATGATAAGGATTACCATACTTATAAGTATAGTAACAATTAGCATTCTACATGATAAGTGTTACTATACTTGTAAGCGTTTTAAAATGAGCTGTCTATGAGCAGTTTTTCAAAACAATATAACACCCTCTCGCCAATTTTATTCAAATAGTTCACCTTGAAATTGAACAACTATTTCATGCAAATATTTTAGTTTCAGAATTAATTAGGGAAAACAATATAAAAACCGAACAACATCAAAAAGCTAAATTTAAACAATTATCTGTGTCTAAAATAATTTTGAAAACTGGTATCTATGTGACCCTAATTTACATTTTAAACTAAAATAATTAATTCATGTGAGCTATATCCTTTAGCATCAATTGTTTGTTCTAAAAAAACCTGTAGACCAACTATTAAACATGACTTTTCTGTTGTACAAGTGTAAATTAATGTTTTAAATCTGCAACATATTTTATATACTTAATTGGCGCCTGTCTGCGGGAGCCTTTAATTGGGCACAGGAGAGCGGGGTCCCGAGGGACGCATGCGCAGTCTAACAATAAGAATAATAAATTTGATTCTCCCAACCTGTCTGGCTGCTTGTGAACCTAACATGAATCACGCAGTATAGAATGCTTATTTTATTTTTCGATATTTTAACTAATATAGCTTTGTTTATTAATAGGTAGGTATCTAGATAGAAACAATTTACATAATATTATCTTATTTGACGGAGACAGTGTTCCTACAAGTTTCTCGTGCTAGCAAATTAATGGGTTTTAGATCGTGTTATTCTGAACAACACGTGCAAGACTATTTTATTACGACTTTAGTTGGTTGATATTCGTTTTAGAAATTTTTATAATCGTAGAAGTTTGAGTAAAATTGGAGGACCTTACCTTATCAGATTATCTAGAAAACTATGATCTTTTTGGACAGTAAGTACCTATTTATAGACTGATGGAATTGCCGAATGATGATTCCGGGATTTGGCCGATGGCATTCCTTCCTTCTTCGCTTTGTTTCCTTACTGCTTGATCGAGAAAATCGCGGGCAAGAAGTGGTTGAGACTCGCACAGACTAGGGATCTAGGGATGCATGCCACAAAAGGGAGCCTATATTACAGCATTGCCTGAAAAAAGGCCGCTAATTCCTTCCGGCTAAGAGGTATTTTTGGTTCGAATTTCTTCACGGTTATGAAGTAACATCACGATGTCGAAGACAATTTAGTCTATTGAAATATCAACTGAAAGCAAAAGTCATGATTATGCAATAAAATCCTTTTCTCAAGAAACTCCGCGAAAGAATCGATGAACTTTAGAATTGAGATAAAGTTATATCAATAATGATACAAAAAATACTTTACGACATGATACGGCAACAAGATGACCCGTATCGATTACATCGAAAATTTCTCGGTCACGAATCGGTTGTAACTCGATTTATCGATCAAATTAGGTACGATTGGGGATGTCATTCTGCTGTTAAGTGGAACTGAGAATTTCGACAAAGTTGTGACCAATGTGACTTTATGCACTACGAATCGTAAAATCGTAGTAAAGTTGCATTTTTAAGTACCTACCTGTGATTTGCAAATAGTGTACTTTTTATGAGTACGATTGCAAAAGTAAAAGTTAACGTTGTGTATACAAATTCACGAGTATTAACACTATTGTACTAGTATACTACTATTGTGATTAATGATTTATTTATTTCGTCAAATTTGTGTTTGAATTCTCTAACACTTCTACCTATGATAATAAATGTAGTTACATATTGTCATTTCCAATCTTCTTGTAATAAACTTGGTCATCATAATTCTGTATATTATTTGTCTTATTAAGCTCTTTAAATTCTAGCACTACGTTGGACAACTCGATATATCACATATCCAAATCTAAATTATAATCCAAAACAGGTTGGGAAGAGGAATATAAAACCTGAATTAGCATAAAATCAAAGGCAGTATTTAAAGTGTGAGTGTGAGGACAAAGGTCACAGTTGGCGTAAGTTTGTCGTGCATGCTTAACTTGAATTTAGGTGAGGAGACACGCTTTGATAAACGAATAACTGTTGGTGCGTTGCCAAACCAGAGATAAAGCTATAATCTCTCGTGAAAATGTATACATATAGTGGAACGCTTCGGAAGAAGGAGCGTCTGTCGTTCACTTGTCTTGTGGTCTAACTGCGAGCTCTTTCATAACATGCTAATAAAAAGATTCTGAATTCGAAAAAATTACCATAGCATTGAAACAAGAAGTTTAAGTTAACACCTAATCTAAACAACACACCCACACATCCAATGTTACCGTTGTATTTTGTAACATAATTATATGTATATTAGGACGTTACACAGAGTTCAACTAAATGCATTAATCCTACTTAATATAAAGCGACGTCGTTTCCATTCACGTCACCACATGAAACGCATCTATTAATCTGAACCCACAATCGTGCTGATCTCAATAGTTTGCATACATTTTCATCCGTCAACACAGCAATATATCTAACAGATTGTTTGAGTTGTGACAGTCTAGCGCTATTACTAGAATAATTTGAGGGCAGTACTAAGGCTGGCTGAGCAATAAAGAACTAAATTTCTGTGACCAAGTGTGACCAAAACCTTAGTAATCTCTAGATACCTAGACATGTCAAGACATTTGGACCGTATTTTATATCCGGTTGAAAACACACAGTTCACTATTCATACAGAAGGGTGTTATAGTTCATATCTGTGTGACAGAGAAATTGCCAATCATTCAAAAACTACTATCCTGACAAGCTATAAACCCACCAGCAAGTAACCCAACTACGCAATGTATCGGAGACTGGCGCTATTGAGGCGAATAAGAAGAGATTTATTTATTTATTGATTGACGTGAAACGTCTCTTAGTAGGGAGCCGCATTTAAACCTAATGCAACGAAAACATGAGGAGGAGCTCGTGGCTAAGTAATAACAGCCGCACCGAGTCGATCCATCAGGTTAAGCTACGCTTGCCGGGGTTGGTCGGTGGATGGGTGACCATCTTTACATACCGAGACTCCTCCGTGCCTCGGAAAGCACGTTAAGCCGTTGGTCCCGGCTGTCATTCATCGATCTTTGACAGCCGTTACGGGTCGTCAGAAACCCGAAAGTCTGACCACCAGTCTTACCAAGGGGTATCGTATTACCCAGTTACTGGGTTGTGGAGGTCAGATAGGCAGTCGCTCCATGTAAAATACTGGTATTCAGCTGCATTCGGTTAGACTGGAAGCCGACCCCAACATAATTGGGAAAAGGCTAGGCAGAGGCAGGCAACGAAAACATGTCACCTCGGTGATGACTGTAACTTTGTAAATAAGTGCTGTTTGTTTTTTAACGGCACCTCGCAGTTCAATCTAGGAGGTTATCGGCTGCTTTCCTAGACTATCCCGTGGATATCTTAATAAATTAAGGACATTTCTGGTTTACCTCTAAAACTAATAAATCTTTCGCCTTTTGTAACTACGTGTCAGGCGCGATTTATTTATATTATCGTTGAGCAGAGAAAAGTAGTCATTACTGGGCCTCTGACTCATTCAGCTAGATGAACGATGTGCAGCTGCGAGATACCGAATTAATCGCCTAATCAAGGTACTGCCACGCATTTACACCCCCTCTTCGTACAACTCAAGAAGCCATACACTATAGTCTGAGATGGATTTGTATCTGTACCCAAGGACCACCTATTCATAACTTCAAGTTAATAAGCACCTTTTCCAAGATCACGATCGCCGCCAGCCAACATTAGCATAAGTTGGCGTATGATTATCAAATCGTTTGCTTCGTGCCGGTCTAGCAGTGCCAACATCCCCACAATTTGAGAGCTGAACCCATTATTATATTATGCAATGTGAGCCTTGTAAATGTAACCGTTAGTGTCATGATCCAGTGCAGGCTATCTAGATATAGAAAGCTTCGAGCTAGATTAAAATTCTAACACGTAACATCATGCCTGTATTACCCGAAGGTTTATGCAGAGGTGTATACTTAGTACACCCAAAAGCTAAGCAGGCAGCTTATGATTACAATAAATAAAATAATTACATGTCATTCCTACATTATACAATGCAATGTTTCCTTATAATCATACTATTATATTCGCATTATTTAAGATTGCATGTATTTGTCTAGTTGCTAGTCATAAACCTTATTTTCGAGAAATAATTGATTACTATCGTCAACAGAATGCAGGTAATTTGTTACCGCGAATGGAAAATCGTGCGACCTCCCGTCGAGTGTAGCTTGGATAGGAATGCTACCTTTTCAGAAACATAGCTTATAATGGGCACCCGCTATTGAGGATTCTGCCCAAGGGCTTTCATGGCTTGCTATTCAGAGCATTGAAGTAGTAAGCATTTAAAACTGCACTAGAAAATGGCTGGTCGTAAACAAAAGACTACAATCAGCAATAGCTCATGGATATAGCCTGCAATCCAATAAGTTATAGAATTAAAGCTATCATTTTATCAGCACGGCTTGAGTTTTATACCTATTTAAAGGCACCAATAAACAGGCGAGATATCGCGGGCGCGACAAGGGTCACACTGCCTGTCGCGCCCGCGAATCGCGCCAGTTTGCACGAGACTTGATAGTATTTTAATACCCACATCCTAATTATCTTGCAGGTCCTCTTCAGGCATAGACACGCTCGATACACGTACGACGTGCTACTTGTTGTAAGCCGGCCTCACGTCACGTATGGAGATGCCGACCTAAACACTAGTATTAATATAATTAAGAAAATTGAAAATTGTGTCAGCCCAGGGTAATTTAGAAACAGTCACATGTGATTACTGCATGAACTATGTATAGAATGAAGATATAACTATCCGTGCATAGGTTTTATTTTCACAGTGTATCAATATCGTAAGTATAGTTGTAAATAAACAAAAAAACGGTTTTTAAACCACGGATTTTGGTTTAAAACGGTTTATTTACATCTATAATCGTAAGCGAGCTAGAAATCAGTAAGTATAGCTCAATACATCGAAGATGAAGGTATATAATAAAAGTGCCTTCACGAAATATCGATACATAAGTTATTACGGCCCACCCGATCAGTCAGCTCCACAACACACCCGAAATCTTCGCGTAAAGGTGTTACCATTACAAAACCTCTCTGGTAATAGGTAGTAAACATTACAAGAGAAGACTGAACCGTGTAAAAATATGGCTCGTTGACCTTTGATGTTTCAGGTCACTGAACATCAAGCATCCACAATCTTGTGCAAGTACAGCACAGTCTATCTCCAAAAAAATAATTAAAACCACAACCTTTCGTACAAGGTCAGGCGAGAGCGTTTGATAACCTTTAGTGCGTGTGCGCAACCTTTGATATGTCCTAACTCGACAATTATTGTGTTAACCGCTTTGACATCGTCGATCATACAGCCGTGTCTAACGAATTAATTGTTGAGCCCGTTTCCTAGTTTCAAGTTATGAAACTTCCTATATTTTTGTTTGATGTAACTTCTTGATAGCGGATAAAATATCAAGCTAACTGACTGCCAGTAGCTAGCGTAATAACTATTCTTTTGTTGGTAGTAATTGAATAGGCTAAAGCAATTTTTAGTAAAGAGAATTCTACCTAAAGCAGTTGTTTAGAAATAAATCTTTTAAAATTGTTCTGATTCAATTAAAAGGAACATTAAATATATTAATTATATGAATAAATATGTGTTGAGAGTTCTGTTTGCAAGTGTGTATTATCTTGCGAAGGTATAGGTAATGTGTATGATTAGAATTTATTTACTCTGATTATCTGTTCCACTAACGATGGGACAATTAATGCCGTGTCCTGCGTGTCCTGTCAGCTGCACGTTACAGGAATTGATGGCCGCTAGTTATGGGGACGAATTCGTGGCCGAATTCTGGGTCAAGTCTATTTAGATTGCCATCGACACGATAAGAAGAAGATACCGCACCTATTCCAACACAAGTTACTACTACAATGAAACTTAGTAGCGTGCAAAACTCAATACCAAAACATTTTTGAAAATTCGCCAGACACTCGTTCTTAATGTCAGGGTGTCACTGACACAACTGACACACTCACACGCAACAGACATGTCATTAAATGTGTGATTACACAATCACAAACAGTTATGACACGTGCATCTCCATGCAATTGTGATTAAAAAATAATTGAATTAATTGAATGTCTGGTCGAGTGCGAATGTGTGTTGGTCTCAATTCGGATAATAATTATGACTCTGAATTGTGCTAACTCTAGTTGATGTGGTGTAAGATGAGGTTATGCACGCTATTAATTTAGGATCAGCTGGATGGACCACCGATCTTAAAATAGCGTACACCTACGGCAAGTAGACTGTCTTATGAGATCCAGATTAATAATAGGAGTTGAATGTAGATCAGAGGCCACTTTCAAAATATTCAAGAAAATATAATTGACGGGGGCACTGCCGTGCCCCCCGATTGCTTCTAGTTGCCCCTTCCAAAGGGCAGTTTCGTATGGAGAAGAATGAACAAGAAACTCCATAGTTACTCTTTCGACACAGTATTAGTTTGGGTCATCATAGCCACCAAAATCTATGCTTCCAATTCTATAAACCATGGTACTTACTTATCTGATTATGTGCCCAAATCATAAAGTAGTAATGGTTTTGTACGTAAATAATAAGTCTTACCAGTGAGTCATACCATTCTGTCCGTAACTTAAACTGACAAAGTCGTCAGCTATGTTGACATATTACTTAAACAAGATTTCTAGTTATGCAAAGTACAATCATGTCATCGTTTGGTCTATAATTTAAATATTAAAAGTAATGTCATGTCATATTCTGATGCTATTATTATGTCTGATTATGATACCGCACATTGTTATTTTATTGTTATTGCCCAACACTGCCTTTCTAGCCATATCATCTTTCACACAGTCTATCCATCGTTTCATTTTCATTATAATCTAATTTATTTATCCTGAAAAATACAACATGTAAATCTGTTCTAGCAAATGATAACTATAGATTAACTTCGAGGCTTCCGAAAGGCATACTTTTTGATTTGTTTACGTAAATTATAACTATAATTTTGTCTTTGCCTTTGATCCAAGATTACCACTTCTACTGCCTAAAAAAAAAACCTACAATCACAATAAAAAAACTCATGACTCAAAATCTATCAAAGAATACCTTTCAAGTTTTCTCTAGCACGCCTATGCCCGGGCTATGAGTCAGGTTGTTAATATCGGCAAGATATTAGTGACGCCTACTACTTCTACTAATTCGTAAGACATGTTGTAGTGGCGCCTTGCACGAGGATAACAGCTTACTACAGAAGTTATATAGTACTTGCAAAGTGAGCTTTGTTGAAATGATAATGTAATTATCTATACATTTGCTAGTTAATTGATTCATCCAATTGTGCTTGGTGTGGCAACACGTCGTGTTCTGGTTTGCAACTGACCAGTTGCAAACCAGAACACGACGTGTTGCCACACCAATCATCATCATCCTGAGGATGCCTTTGAGAGGTGAAACACGTGTCGATTTCTTACAGGGTTTTTTATGACCCTTGAAGAATAGTTAAGCTGAATAGGTTACTAAATATATCTACGTCTATTGTATTTTATACATTTGCTGTAATAATTTGAGTATGAATGTGGATGAAAGATGATATGGCTAGAAATGGGGTGACTGCCGAAATGACGACTGATAGAGAAGTATGGAAGAAAACGACATGTCGCGCCGACCGCTAATAAATTGGGATATGGTTAAGAGAATGGTGATTTTGAATAATTCTCCATAATATCTATGGGTCTTGCTTGCTTTCTCGCAGACCATATTTTAAGTAAACACTAATTTTGTTCTTAAAATGTCAACTTTTATGGAGGCTAACATTTTAAGTAAAAAAATCCATTTGTAACAAGATAGTAGACAGGTACTGACAAATCTAGTTCCTACTTAGTCACAAGCTACTCTCTATTTGATTTATTAGATCAATTGAAACTTTTAACCAAAAGAAAAAAGACTAAAGCTCAATAGATGCGACGTCTTTCAATTAAGACTAACACAAGGGTATTGTTCCATTATGACGTAACACTTAAAGGCTATTGTTCTCTATAATTTGACACAATGTCAGTAATTGGCGAGACAGAGCGTTTATCTTGTAATTATTGTGCAAGATGGTCGAAGCTTCTCCTGGAGTCTACGCATATCATTATAGACAATGTTCTATGTGATTCTTTTTTGTTTTCTAGTTAGGATAGTGTATGGCGGTCTTCTTAGCAGCCTACAGGTTGATTCCGCATTGTCTAGTTGAATAGTGTTCTTCACATCGATTAGAGTATACTGCCTACGTTCTACAGTCTGTTTGTGTTGACTAAATTGAATACAGTGTGTTGTTCAGTTTATATGGCTACAGAGCTAATGTCCTCGTTTGAAGTTAGATATATTTTTATCACAGAAAATGTTTGCGCTGGCTGGTGACAAGTGTTGCAACATAGATAGCATCCTTACATATTATAAAACAAAGTCCTCCGCCGCGTCTGTCTGTCGTCCTGTACGCGATAAACTCAAAAACTACTGAACTCATTTTCATGCTGTTTTCGCCAATGGATAGGGTGGTTCTCGAGTAAGGTTTTAGTATATAATAAGCGACATCCACATGGGCGAAGTCGCGGGAATCGGCTAGTAAAGGATATAAAAAATGACTCAAGTAGATATAACACTGGACTACGTCATTGGAGACACAATTTTGAAACAACATAATAACCTACTGAACTTGCTTCAGTTCATGAATGATGACGTGTTTTAGTGAACTATAACAACAATTACATAACTTCTCTACGAAATAACATCAAGTACAGTGACCCTTAACATTTCTGTTATCTAAATAAAATTCTAGATTCTTCCTCTCGACAAAAATAATTACGAGACTTAAGAGGATGTTCACATTATGCAAATGATTATGATCATAATAACTATAATAAAAATTAATGGCTGGACAGAAAAACCGAATATTATTACGCGGTGAGAGTATGGCACCGGTAATGTTCATGTTAATTCTGTTATCTAATATAGATTGTGCCAGCAGGCATTCCGGTTGCGTGACGTGGAAGGCGGAAGAACTGGATTGCTTCCCGTTGTGCTATGCCTATAGGTATACCTAGGTCAGAGAAAACAGAACATAAAGTTTTAAGTGCCTGCTACACGGTTGTCAACCGCGTCCCGCGGTTTACTACCAAATTTGAAACAGCTCTGCCGATCGCCAACCAAAGTCACCTCTGTCAGGGACACGGATGGCAAACGCGTAACAGGCACTTCATAAAAAAAAAACCTTACAAGACTGTTTATATACATCGTTATAATTGAGAGACTGTAGTAAAAAATCAAAAGTTATTTATTCAAATTAGGATGAGAATCAGCACTTTTTGAACGTCAAGATTACATTATGACGGTCCCCCAAATCGAACAGTTTATATAGACATGGTGTCAGTGAAAGGTGATCCAAAATGACAGAAGTTTGAATTTGAGTGACCTTGATGACTTTTCTATAAAAAAGTTTACCGTCATGCTAAACCTGTTTCAAATCTTCGACATGCCTGTGGTCTATAGTCTAGGAAACACGTGTAACTCGAACATCGAGAACAGACCACTGAGAAAAATACTTGAGACTCGTTGTTTTACTGTGTGGTAAAACAATCTAGTGTATGGTTATCATAACTAAAACAATGTTATCTTCAATCTTTTTATTATTATTTTTAATTTTATATAAGGTGCTTGCAAAATGGTAAATAGTATGTCAAATACAGTTCATTAATATTCGCTTTTCTGGACCTATGGCTCTTTCGCTAAAAGCTTATGTAGATGGTGTAACTATAGTCAAGACTGTGGGTGTACATTTAACTTATCTATTACTTTATGTAACCTACGTTACAATGTATCAATGCAATACATTATTGCAACTGTGCCCACACAATCTTAACCTATATTCAACCCTTTTGAATAGGACATAACGAAGCTCAAATAATCCTGCAATATTTCTAGACCAGCACTAAAGAGACGAATCTATCAAAACTATTACATAAGTTTATCTATAGATTTTATTAGAGTCTATTCAGAATTCTAGATGACAATCGTGGGTACATAAATCACGTTCTGAAAGTAAAAGGATTCTATAAATGCCTGCTCGTGACGTCATCCAGTGAATCTGTGCTTTGCCCACGCGCAGGTGACAATGAGGAGATGAGCTTTTTATTAATGAGCTGAAGTGTTTGAATTGAATGCAAAAGTTTTTTAGGCGTGAATGGAACTTCCAGATCAATGGATAGTGAATTTCAAAATCTTTGTTGATTCACGAATCGAATCATTTTGATAAATCAAATATTTTTTCTTTGGTTATTGTTAAATTAAAAATCTCTCGATGGATTAATTAAATTAAATCTTATGATCAATAAACCATTAATTTTATAATAATTCAAATTGATAGTCTTAAAAAATAGTAAAATTACAAAATGATGAGATGTAATTCACTAAATATTTATCGCTTCATAATAAACAAGAATGCACGCGGCGACGTTACAAATGTATCTGTTTACTTATATGTCATTAAAAAAATGTGAATCTAAGGAGCAAGTTTCGCAGTATTTTCTTGCATAATATCTTTTGCCAACTTAGATACAGCAGAAAATCTGAAATTGTGATTTTTTTACAAATATTCCTAATTCCCATCCACACAATAGTGGATAAACTATGACCACACGTTGGCTACTACCTGCCAACGTGTGGTCATAACTTATCCACTCGTCTCCAATTCTCCATGTCCTTGATGCGTGACGTTATTTCTTTATTTTTTTGTTTGCTTTTAAATCCAAAATCCATTTATACAAACCTCTAAACATAATATTTTAACTCGTGTAAGTGCGGTAGCCCCTTTTTGGCACTCACAAGCAGAGTGAATGAAACATTATTATTATAGATTATTTTACCTATAGATACAAATACAAACAAATAAATAAAACTGAAGTGTCTGTTTGTAATATCAAAATAACAGCTTTTAACATTTTTGACTGTCTGTCTGTCTGTTTGTTGACTTTGACTGGCAGATAGCTGATGTTACAAGGAGTAACTTAGGCTTAACTTCATTTTTATTTTAGAAAAAAGATTTAGTGTCCACGCGGGCATAGCTGCGGACAGCAGCTAGTATATAAATAGATTAGTGGTCAAAAGATCACAAATAAAACAAATTACATCAGAGGTCACAATCATCGTCACAGATTTTATTTTATTTGGTAAAAAACATGCACAACATTACAGACCCAAATACCCATGTTATCTATGTAGGACGCGGTGTCAATACTCCATACTATGTGTAATGTCAAATGTCATATAAAGACAAGAAAGAAAAAGAAACAAAAATTATTTATTCTACACAAACAAAACGCACATTACAACATGTCCTTGTGATATAAAGAATGTCTGAGTAACAAGTTGTATAACTTCTTTAAAACTTATTATATTTTTTTATTTTTAGCTTTTCTACACAAAGTGGGACGGTCTCAGAGCATCAGTGTGGTTGGTTTAATATCAAGAGCAGAGTGAGAGAACAACATTTTACAAAGAACAAAAATAAATTATCATTATTGTTAGGTACATCATTCATCGCTGTGACAATTGATACATTTCATAAACATTTATTATACTTTTTGTTGTTGTTACAACCTCTGATAAGAAACACTGATTCAGCCATGATTATTTGCACTGGTGTGTATTACAATAGAGTTCTCGTAGCTCAGTCAAGTTCACGCATCGTAGTCCTTTTAGCTGATAAAAGTCCCAAATCTTTCACCTCATTCAGGCGTAGGCTCTCTAGGAAAATTTCACTTATAAATATACCATCCATTGGTATACTTATTATGATTATATATTAGTCAAGGTCACTAGACATCATGGCACTGCTAAACACCATAATCATTACCATTGCAATCCACAAATATTACATAAATTACCTAATATTATGATCATCTCGTTAAACTAAAACCTGTGATTAACTAACAAGACAATACATTATTCATAGCATCATAACAGCGGTTAGCGGAGGTGTCGTTAACCTTAGTGGCAGTGGTTCCATCGTTCCGCTCCGTAGTAGGTCGGTGGGTAGGCCGTAACTGTGACGCGTTTATGTCTTTTATATGGGGAGCGATACGGTGACTTATGGGTGACATTGTAACTTAATTAGAAGCAGGAATCCCTGTTCTCTCTTTTTACGTTCGTTATATTGTAAATATTTTAATTTATTATTGGTTTTGTTTGACTAGTTTCGAACTCGAGTGGACTCGTGGATACATTTAAAGCTTGACTAGCGACTTTTTTAGGATAATTAATAAATAGCACATAATTATGTTTATGTAAAGTACATTAAAGCGGTTCTCTATCGGTTTTGAGTAAGGAAAATATTTTTTTAAGCGTAAATATTACCGATTGATATTGGAAGATTTTCATTTGGTCGTGACACTGTTTGGGCTTTTGAGTAGAGATTGATTTATAATGCCATGATGTAGCAAAAAAATTTAAAAGCTATAGATTGGTTCATAAATTGTGTATTTACTGTGCTGTGGTTCATGTGGGCCTGCATACATTACGTTAATGACAATATTGAAATTAATAACAGATCTTGAACTTACACCCACCGACACTGATCGAAGGTAACTTATCTGTTAGAAAAATATTATTAATTTAATACATAGGTTAAATGTTGAGAAAGAAGATCTTGTAACTAGCGTAACAATAGCTTGATATTTGATGAGGTCAATCTTTCGGATGACCATTGATTACCAAAACCAAAAAATCTGTCAATAAACCTCATCGGTGTTTATAAGTAACTAGCTGATGCCTGCCACTTCGCCCGTGGATGTCGGTTATTATATACTAAAACCTTACTTGAGAACCACTCTATCCATTGGTGAAAACAGCATGAAAATCAGTGCAGTAGTTTTTGAGTTTATCGCGTACAGGACGACAGACAGACGCGACGGCGGATGACTTTGTTTTATAATATGTAAGGATTATCATTTGCGACAACAATCTCTTTCATTACTAATTAAAAGTTTCAGATGGTTGCCATTGAAAATTACCATTTCAGCCCCAAAATATGTTTTTGGATGTAGATATTGCCTATCAATTTATTATTAACAATTCCATACGCCTGATGGAATCCCCACATCGGAAAAAAATCCGACCACCCATAAAAATTATTAAGAAAGAAGAATGTATTTTACTGAGTGTATATTAAAAAAATAAAATAAAATACCTACAACTTTCATTGGGATGATTTTTTTTTCAATTCAAAATCCTGAAAAGCTCTATGCTCGGTTTCGTTATATGTATAAGGAAATATCAAGCATTTCATGACCCAGCTGTTTGGGCTCCGCGTTGTCTGTCAGCGAAAGAATTTAAGATTTTTATTTATTTTCAATGGCATGTGTCAAATGTTCGGCATATGCAAACATAAAAGAATCATATTTCTGCTTTAGACGTCTTATAAGGTTATGCAAGCAGATGTATTCCATATAAATATTAATGACGAATTTTAATAGTTTCACAATTAACATAATTATATCGATCAATGTTTGTCAAATGTAAATTTTTATGTTTACCTACATATTCATAAATGGGTGCATATATAATGTAAATATAAATTTGGAAGTGAAGTGGATTTATAATTTATGTACATATTTTAACTTAATTGTTAACAATAACAAGTAAGTACGTAATAGTACGCATGTACTGTAGAGTTAATTATTTTAACGTTTTAAATATAATACATTATCTAAGAATCAAGGTTGAATGCCGAGAAATGAATCAAAATATCCTCATACGTTGAATAGGAAGAGAAACAACTACTTATAAATATAAAATTGTATCAACTACATAAGTTACTACTACAAACTAATGTATGTTAGTCTAAGATATAAATATAACGAGCAAATAAAACAGTACGTTACCTACTTGAGTAGGTAACTGACAGAATTTTTCTTTGGCACATAAAGGGTGCTTACTTAATACTAAACACACACACTTTTTCGTGCAGCTTTAGAACCGACCTTAGAAGTTTTTCTTGCGGAAACGGCTGTCGCATAATTTTACGCAAAGTGACATCGCATTTTATTAATCACTAGCTGATGCCCGCGGCTTCGCCCACGTGGATGTCGGTTATTATATACTAAAACCTTCTTCGAGAACCACTCTATACATTGGTGAAAACAGCATGAAAATCGGTGCAGTCGTTTTTGAGTCTATTGCGAACAGATAGACAGACAGACAGGCGCGGCGGCGGACTTTGTTTTATAATATGCAGTGATAGTTTTTATTTATTTTAAATAGAGGTAGTAGCTAACGAAAGTATAAAACAAGATGTGATAAATAATGTTTTCGTAACATAGGAAATTGTTGCCGCACCTAACGAGATGCTCGTCGGATCACTGAAAGTTACAAAACTGTTTCTTACCTGCGTGTTGACATCGGCAAACAGCAAAAACAGCACCGCAGCACACACCAACAAATGTAAACAACTCATGATGCACTGCACAGTACCTCAAACTAACATTACTCACTTATCGACAAACAATCGATACAAGACTAATTGCGACGGAAATTGTCAAATGAACAATTGCATCGAAAAAGCAATTCCCACTATTATATCATCCATACAATGCCGATGAAACCACATTCACTCGGCTTCACCTTTCCTTGTAATTAGTTAAAAGATACAAATGTCAACTGCACTGTAAATAGGTAATATCCGAATCGATCAATAAATAAAAGACAGTTTGTGTAAGTGGCAACACTGTCACAGGCCGGTTGTTTTGAATTTTTAAGTTAGGAATCAGTATCGTTTTTTTTTCGTATTCGATTATTTCGAATCGTGTTCGTGTCTCGATTGTTGCGCGCGCGTTCACAGCGCAGTATCAAGAGAGACTATTTGACATTTGGCCGCGCCGGTCACGAGTTAGTGATGCCCCCCTACCCGACCTGACTTGCATCCTTGAACGTACTATACTGTTCTCGATTTATGAATTCGATATGGTCTTATTACCACCGTTGTCTAAATCAGCGGATTTTGCTAATTATGTATTTGTTCTGACTTCCTGACATTAACGGAATTAACGAACGGTGTAGAGACGAATCTAAAAAGCAACGAAAAGCTAAGAAGGTGTTGTGATGGGATGGCAGGCGCATATTATCTCGACCAGACTATTCCTAAGCTCGGTGCATCCTGGCTTGAAAGAACTTGTTTCAGAATTATGGAGGAAATCAAAAAGAAGAATAACGATACCACATGACACAATTTACTGATCTAATCTGAGGGAGGAGAGACCAGCTACCAATCATCAAGCTAAGCCGCTAAGCTAACAGACGAGCCGAGCGTGTGCCAAAACTTACCGAAACTAGTAAGTGCTTGACGAATTATAGCAGTAGGGTTTACAAGACGCCGATACGAAATCCTTAGCGTACCACCTGTAAATTGGGAAAAGCCGGGAAATGAAAAGACGAGAGATATCCTTCGACCATCTGACCTCATCAAAATTTTGAGGAAAGCATTAAAATAAAAAGGCCAGGGTTAGAAGAGAACCAGCTGATGGTAAGGTCAATTTTTAAAAGAAAAACGTCCCAGACCTATTCAAACAAAATAGACAAAAATGTAAAATATTTTTCCAAGACGTAGTACACAACCACAACACTCATAAAAGTAATGACACCTAAGTTTATAAAAGTTTATGATGCGTATCATGTTCTCAGTGCGGGCAAATCGGACAAACTAATAACTAAACAAAAAGTTTATCATAGAAATAAACTTTATTTTTAACTAACTACTTTTTACAATTCAATATCTTTAGATGCCCTTTGGTCACCTTTTTATGTAAGTGCTTAAGGAAAGTCATACGGGACGTAATAAATCTATTGTTGTTATTTCTGCATTTAAACAACATTGCGGTTTGAAGGGTACACAGAATAAAATTAATGTCTTTTGAGGCATTTCAACTTTATCTTACTTTGGTAATATGTGATTCAGGTGGGCTTTTTGAGTCGGTTATTTAACAAAATAAGAGGATGTCACTACATATTTTCCTGTCTCTCTACAACTTTTTCGCATTCTCCAAAACCCACAGTGGGTTTACACAGTCTTGCAGGATTTTATTTGACATTTCGCAACTATGATTCAGAATTAGATCATAATATTATGATAATATTTATGATCCTTTGTAAGTTTTTCTCACGGATCTGCAAATGGATTGTATTATGAGCATTCTTCAGTCGTCATTGTGACAATTATTATGTTTTCCGGATGCTGTGCGCGCGCGCAGCTGGACAGTGTTATTAATTATGATTATTAACAATGTTATTTGTTTATGTAAATGTTACTAAAAACTAATTATTTAATGATTTGTTTTTTTCTATTTCCATGTAGAGTATTGTGTTCAAGGAAAGGTATTTATGTTCGTTGTGGACATTTTGTTAAGTGGAATGACTTTACTAGAAGCATGGATATCAGCATGCTTTTGTATTTATATTTCAAATTTCAGTCTTAACTGTAGTCAATTCAGTCTGTGGCTTGTACAGAGGCATAAGACACTTTTTAAGAAATTATAACTTAATATAACGTTCAAAATAAAGAACGTTTTGAACAGGATTAACCTAATTTAACCTGAAATTGTTCCTGAAAGATTAAATAAGTCTGTATATTACAAATATTTATACCTGAAACTGTTTATGAACGTTGAATGAATAATGATTGGCCAAATACATAACTTTTTAAAGATCACCGTGATTATCATCGTCATACAATATGGCAATGATGCCCGCCCTTTGGCTATTGTCCTGTTGACTGCGATGCGGACGCTTTTTTAGAGAGAGATGCTCTGTGATTCTTTCCCCTCCCGTTATTTATAAACAAGTTGAGAAACTTATACTTTGTAAAAGATCACCAAATTCAACCAAGCGTTAATTGCCCATTCAAATTAAAATCAAAAATATACATTTTAAAACGAGCAATAAATTATTGTACTCCAAAAACTATTCTATCGCTGTCATCGCGATGAAGCCAGGCAATCATGAACAGAACCACGTCAAATCAATTATATGCAAAGTAGTGTCAAGGGCAGGCTGAGTGCAATAATTATAATGTTAGTAAGTACTGGCGGGTCAGCTTGATTATCTTTAGTGGAGGAAAACTACGTATCAATTGAAATTTGTTTAGACTCTCTAAACAAATCAATATCTTACTCTAAACTTCGAAGCACTTAATGAAAGTTGAACTGAATATTTGAAGTCAAAATCGAATCCTAACCTTTTTATTTTTAATCAAGTAAGTTGATACCAAAACTATTTGTAATCCTAACTAAATAAGCTATGTAGAGCTTGCGCCTGCGCATCGGTTGCGTAAGAGAACGTACACTATCCTTGACTTACCTATCACCAATAGGGCGTGTACGGAATTAAATTCTATCAGAACCTATTAACTGAACATTAATTGTTTAGATTAATGGGTTCCCAACTGATTTTAATGAATGGGAATGGGATAAAAGTAAAGCTGTTTCTTTAAAGATACGTAATGATCATAACGCAATTTGTAAAGGTTAATTAAGACAAACGAGTTGTTATTTATGAGAATTGTTGACTTTAATGAAACGGTTCTGGTGTCAGTTGGGTCAATTCAATTAATTAATCAAAGATGTAAAGAGAATTCAATGTTTAGTAACTTTAAGGGTATTTTTACCCGGACTGCCAAGGAAGGGTTATGTTTTTAATGGGCTTTTTCCAATGCCCTAATCAAGACTCGAGTAATGTAATTATTAATCATTCTGTTGGAGGAATAAATTAAAATAAATAATAAATTAGGATAGAAAAAAATCACAATCATGTTATGAGCCTTCATGTTATTTTAATGTTAACAAAGACGCTTAAGAAACGTATTTCTTATTCGAGACACATAGGAAATCTTCGATGAATCGTATAGAATGAATACGTAATCAAGAGCTTCATATTAAGCAATATTTTATGGAGCAATTCAATTTGTAAACGCCGAACAATCACTCAAATCCAGAGCAAAGCATTCCTCTTCATAGAATCTGAATTAACGATAAAATACCAGTTTATGTAGCGATTATCTTGATTCAGATCCAACTGAGATAAATATTGCATTACCTAAAATGATTTGTTCTCAGAATCCAGTTCAATTTGTTTGAGAACGTGTGTAAGAGTATCATGTACGTAATTTATAGAGATTTCATTAATTTGACACAATTGCTCGTGATGTAACAGTACATTAATATTCGATTGAGTATGGAGAATGGATATGATTATCGTCAATAATGAAAATTTTATGGAATATCTAGGTATTCGTAACATTAAATCCAGGCCACCTGGCTTGCATTCAGGAGAAAATAGTTATTCAAATTCAAAGTCAAATAATTTATTTCAAATAGGCACCATAAAAGGCACTTTTGAACGTCAATGAAAACAAAGAAATAGAATTGATTATATTGATTTTGCAATGGACGTTGCCTACAACGCTTATATCCTAATGCATATTTTTTGCAATTATTTGAAACATTAAAGAACAAAAGCTCGGTTCCATTTAATTAAACGATCGATGCAGTTTTTACATGTCAGACATTGGAGCCGATTCTGTGGTTCACAAACTAAACTAATAATAAGTTCAGTGCATCTTTTTCTTTCTATTTCATTATGAAAAGGACAGAAGATAAACTTTAGTTTAGTCCTGTCAAATTAATCAGCGTCTGACGTAAATTAACGTAATTTTAGTAGGCAAGTTTTTAATCACTTCTAAACTTGTATGGAATAGTGACAGGCGCTGATTAATTTGACAGGACTAAACAAAAATTTATCTTCTGTCCTTTTCTTAATGAAATAGAAAGAAAAAGATGCACTGAACTTAAATTTAGTTTAGTTTGTGAACAACAGAATCGGCACCAATGGCTACTCAATCATTAACACCTGCTATCCTAAAACTAAATTCTTATAAATCTTGTTCCCTATGCACTTTAGAATAGTGTTGAAGGCTTCAAGGTGCTAATCGCGTTGGAATCACAATGGTATGTAAAGATAAGTAATGCAGAGCAACAAAACCTTCAAGCAATTCCATATATCATTAATTGTCTTATCATACGAACTATCGATACCGATCTGGCATTTTCCCTTTTGGATTCTCAGGGCTGCAATTTTATTGCTTCAAAGGAAATATTGGTACGATAAAACTTCAAATCGTTATCTTCCTCCTCATAAATAAATAAATAAGGATAAGGGCAAGACCCTTAATATCCTAATTTATTTAGGGTCGACATAAACCGCCTTTTTCTTTGTATTGACTAATCCCTTTCTTTTAAGTCTTAAAATATAAAGTACAAGTGTTTAAAAAAGAGGCGAAATACCATTGTACATTTTACTTTGAATAATTCGAAAAAGTTTCCAAACACTGTATTCACTTCCGAATGAATATGATACTAGACCGATCAAACCGAGCGTAGACAACTCTGGATCAAAAAAAATATGCTAGAAGATTTAAATAAGGAACAATATAGAACATCTCAATTCATTAGGTACCTACAAACAATAACAGCACTAATCGTCAAAACATACGACTAATCGACGTTGCGCGATTCGATACAATACTCGATAATGATCTCGATCCTGGCATGGTAATCGATGGAACGGAGATAGCCAAAGCCAAAGATTCTATCATTTTTGTTCTGGTTACATAATATTTAGATCAAGTTGTGTAATTGTCATAAATCTGTGCTGTGCTTAGGTAGGTACTGGTTACTAAATAATGGACAAATGCTTTTGTTGTCTGGTCTGGACAGTTCATTTACTGTTAAGTTAGTTTGGGTTGTTGGCGGATAGGAATCCTATTCAACGGTTGAAAAGAGGTGAGAGTTTAGTGGCTTTGTGTTATAGAATGTTCTTGATATACCACGACATCGCTGATAAATTCAGACTAACAGTCGAGGACAATCTTCCAAAAGCCGCTGGAGTCAGGAAAAGACCAGGTTTTTGTTTAGTTTCAAAGCTGCTACTACGCCGTATTCTCACAAACTTGATATTTTATGTATGACTAAACTACCCAATTTCGGCTTACTCCTTCAACGCAACCAAATTCCAGATGATGACAAACACAGTTGTCATAGTCATATGACTAATTTTAAGTATCTTCAAGTATCTATAATCTACTTATAAAGAACTGCAGCGTGGGAAGAACCAGAACAGCTTTTGTTTCAACTCTTTTCATCAGTGTGAACAAAGCTTAAAGTGTCGAAATCGCGTTCAGTGTTAATTTGTTAAGTTCAAATACCACGATCGTGTTCTAATAGTGACAGATATCACTTGGCGCCTCTCTGAAACAATACTATTCATCAAGGAGAACAATACCAGTGGAGATGATTGACAGAAGACGATTGTTACACTTACACTGTTTGTCCACCACCACCGTTAACGGGATGTCAACGTTGAAGATGCTCAACGCCCTTCTGATTGCCAACCCTGAATGTGATGTGTTTGCGGATGAATGGTATAAAATTATGCGTATTTTTCTGGTATTCTGTGAGAGAAAGTATGCAAGGAAGTCCACTTCTCCATGTTAGTTTTAATCAAATTATACATAACAATGTTTCTATGTTAATTAATGTAATTGGTGTTGTGCCGTTTTAATTAACTATAAAATAAATAAATAATAACATGAAAGAGATTACGCGTCTATAGTAAATGTACCTACTGTCGCTACTTCGGCGTCGTCATGTCGTTCTCGTTGACGTCGCCTTCACGGTGCGATGGACAAACGGTCTTAGAGTACAAGATTATTAATGGTCTTCTAGAAAGAATAGTTCTAACAACGTATGCTGATTGTGATCTATACCTAAATCTTTTTCAGCAACAGCATTGGCAATGACTGCATCTGTCACAATCACAAAAATACTGATAGAAAAATACCTGTGATCATTAATTGTGTATGAAATAAATAGTGAGCACATTCAATTGCAGTGGGTCTGCTAGTTACAACAAAATTATTTAACCATTTACAGACACTTTTGTCAAGGTCATTCTGAAAGAAGCAACAAGAAACTGCAAGCTGTCGTCGTGGTGATTGTGACAATGTCTCTTATGGGCCTTCCTTACATAAAACTGCCATTTGAAGTTCTCTGAGAACTCATGAGGTTAAAGATGGTGTGGCGGTATCTACATCGCCACATCAAAAGACCTGACGTCACACAAAAAGCCTGACGTCACATAAATCCTGCATCGCGCAAATAAAGTTTACCGTGCAATGGAAATATATACAAGAACCAGTTGGCAGTTGCCCGCCAGACACAACACCCGTCTAGTCGGAGGATCCTCCCTTTTCTATGGTGGATGAGTGAACTTTACACCCTATTCCACATACCCCTAAAATGGCGAGTAAAAACCACGGAATTGATAAATAAGGTTGGAAAGGCCCTAGCTCCAATTTTGTATCAGGACCAGTGTCACCGCTTGTCTCCCACTATTTTAATTTCTACACATACGCACTCCTATGTTTACAAATATTTCGCACACAACCAAATCAGACACACATAAATCTCAGGGCAGATATTCGTTCGCACACTAGTACTAAGCCCTCGTAGGCATAGACACACACACACGCAAAAAAGCAATAAAAATTTTCATACACGCTAGTGCTTGATAAAGCCGATATTCTTTATCGATAAATTATCTGATGAATGTATGGGGGAAAATTAAACATGAAATAAATATTAAGAAATATTTATTTTACTTTTATTAATTACAAATAACCTGATTTTTTAATGATAAAATCATCTTAACTGAAATGTATAGAGCAAATAGTACTCGTCTTTGTCGGCATCCAGTTTCCACTACCTGTCACGTCAATCCATTGTTCCCTGGCGTTAGGTTCTTTAGGAAACCTAAAATTTATAATTTATGGCGTAAGTAAAATTGGATTTTACTTATATTTTAATACTAAATACAATATAGTAAATACTTGTAGATGAGTACAATGATCTCGTATAATGTTGCCAATGAATTCAATTTCTCCCTGTAAATCTGTCATCTACAAGTATTTACTATATTGTATCATTCGTTCAATAATTATTGTAATATTTAATTGACTCATTATACATGTAACTAAAAATATACTATCATTAATTATTATTAAATATAAAATAATTCAAAAAGAATCTTTGTCGAACGTAAATTTATATTATTTGAGAATTCTATCGATGATTTTATTTAACCACATGGTCACCTCACTATCGACCGTGCATCACGGCCAATCAGGGCAAACGACGAAACGTCAATGGTTGAAGTGAAGAGGACGCGACGCATGCAGTACATTGTAAGCGGACTTAGTAATTGCGTTGATAACGCGAGTACACATCGTGCAAT
Organism: Lithophane leautieri; assembly: GCA_949152455.1. Taxonomy (NCBI): domain Eukaryota; kingdom Metazoa; phylum Arthropoda; class Insecta; order Lepidoptera; family Noctuidae; genus Lithophane; species Lithophane leautieri. Next base: position 1,334,598 of record OX424469.1, on the reverse strand, counting down.
GTATATTTTTTTTTACTTGTTGCAATAATGTCGTTAATGTTTGGAATTTCATAGTGATCAGAATATTTTTATGTTTTTTACTAATAAAATTATAATTAAATGTTATTTTCGACTTACCGATGGAAAGATATACCCCCTCGCTCTATACTTGCGGTCTGACTTTTTGTTTTACAAGTTATAATTGCACAACACGGCATTTTAAAGCAGAGCTCTGTTCTCCGCAGTAGTCCGAAGCGCACGAAACGCGGTGAATTAATGAATCGGTCGAGTTATGATTATCGAATCATAATTGTGGCGTGCTTGCCACGCCCACATTACCATTCCAACCTTATTTATCTATTCCGTGGTAAAAACTAACTAATGTTATAATATAAAGTTTTCTCATCTCAACAGTCATGTTTTCAGTTCAGGGTGTAATTATTAACCAGCCGCTTGACGAAAAAATTATCAAATTGTGTACAAATCAAAATATTGTCTTATGGTAATTTGTCCCTAAATTTCTTACGACTCAGGCCGGTCTATTTGTATGCGACACTACGTCATAAATGTAAATACACAAAAAACTAGAAGTTACCAAACATGGTCCTCACACTAGTAAAATGCCTACCACATTGCTTTATGGAGATGCGTAGGAGTTCGAGGGAATAAATAAAAATTTGATTAATTAAGAGATTCTAAACATTGCTACGTTTTTAAGGAGACTGTAATTACACAGTATGTGCTTCGTTATTGCGATATAGTCAAGTCATCTTTAGATCAGGAAAACCGGGGTTTTTGCACGTATATTTGCTACCGTCTATTATCTGTGATAATTGAGATAAATAAAAACAGATTTGTTACTAGTCATCTCATTATTTCTGGTTTGGCAACGTTCACAATTCTTTCAGTCCCGTTCCTCTTTCTTTTTATCGTTTCTATACCTTTCTCGTCCCCTTTTCTGTTTTTGTAAAATACTCACAATTGTTTCCGTATCTGTAGGTACTCGTACGTACTCATTTTTGTCAACTAAGTAGGTTCTATCTGTAGGTCCTACTCGCACGTTGGCTTACGATTTAACTTGAGATGCCCTTCATGACATGTAACTACAGTAACATCCCCGGTGGCATACAGTATTTTAACTAACAATGGGCGTTCCCATTTACCCGCAATAGTATAGCAACCATAAATGATAAAAAAATAAAATAAAATAAGTATAAGGAATTAAATTTTCATAAAACTATTAAATGATATGTAAAAGAAACACTCTGTACACGCAAAATTGTATTTCAACGTAGAAAGACAAGTGTGACAAGTGTGCGTGTACAGAGTGTTTCTTTTCCGTATATATTTAATATTTTTTGTGAATATTTTACTACATAAAATAAAAAAGTTTATTTTTATTTTATGTTTTTTTTTTTTTTGAATTCTATAGACGCTATTCTATTGCAGGTTAACGGGAACGCCCTTCGTTAGATAACATACAGTATACTATTGTAATTAATTTAATAAAAAATGGTTTTTCCTTTAGAGTTTCACCGACCAATCGGGTCCAAATAAATAAGACGTTAGAATTAGTCCTTTTTTTTTTTTTTTTTTGAGGGTGGGAAATCATCCAATGACTTCTCCCGCTCTGGGCGGAGCGGAAGGGCGTGTCAGACTTTTACTGACTAAAACCCACCCGTGTTCCTTCATTTGCCTGTTGCCAAGGTCCCGGTATCCCTTTCGGACTTTCCCGCAACCCTGGCAGGCATCGGTCCTATTGGACCCCGTCAATTTTGCTGACATCTCTTTGAGGCGCGCGTGGAACACGACGCGCCATCGACCCGGGCCTGGTCCTTATCGGACGGCGAGCTGCCCGTTGCTCGCCGTCCGCAAGCCCACGCCTATGGTGGCCGGAAATCCGCCTGGGATTCCCGACGCCCAGGGCGTCTCCAACGGCGGCGGTTAGGGGCGTGAGGGCGCAAACTTTGCCTTTCCCTCACGCGTTCCGCCTCCTCCTTCGCGAGCATTACTGCTTCGCAGAAGGAGGTGACGGCTTCCCATGCCCTCTCGCTCCGTACCATGGCCTGAACCAGGGCCGGACGCGAGAGGTCACCGCCGCCAATCGCCTCCGCGAGGACACGGCGGTGCTCCGCCCAAGCAGGGCACACCTCAACCGTATGCTCCACCGTGTCCTCCGGGGTTAGAATTAGTCCTGGGATTCATAATAGTTTAGTTCTAAAACGGCTAAAGTTTTTGCATAGGTATCATTTACTACTGACTCACTTCATTACTAGTATCAATAACAACTCATGAAAATCTCAGGAATTTCCAGCTACTAATAACTCGAAGAAAAAAAAAAAAAAAACTTCTGCGGTGTGGCGAATTAGAATAAATTCGTTGAAAACGATTAGCAATTAAGTTGATTCATCAAAAGAACCAGATTTTGTTTTTGTTTTTTCTAGTGGCTACGTATTACTGAATGTGGCTCAAGTCCCATATTTAGGCCTACTGCGTATAAATCTTGCATCAAAAATGCAATTTAGCAATCCTAGCCCCAAGTTACTTATTTGGGCCAAATGCTCAAGTGCTCTTCTTGTCAAATCTATATCACAATTTGACATTTTCTGTCACTATAACACCCACGTACCAATTATAGAAAATATTTCAATGAGTTTCGTGAGAGTATCAGGTTATCTCGACATCCCTAGGTAATAATGTCAAGAGAATCACTGTCACTGACTGTACCAGTATGACATGAGGATACTTCAGTGGAAAAGTGTTTCACAAACTGTCCTTGGAAATAACGATGACTTTATTTGTCATGTCCATTTTGAAAATCGAACAAAACAAATTAGAGTCGGCTTATTAACAATATTTTTATTTTATAGAACACTGAAAAAAGCCTGTTTAACTGTGTTTCTTTTATCAAATTGAAACATTACCTACATTTAAAACGCATTTTTCCAATAACAATTAATTACCGTTAAACTATTAAACAAACACATTACAAGTAAAACCGACCATACTTAGACAATGTAATCCTCAAATAACGCATTTTAACACGCATAACATTAAATTGATTATACAATTCTATTAAGACATAACGCTAATGCCATCAATCAAGCGGTCACTGGTCAGATGCGTATCTTATAAGTGCTAAAGTGGCTAAACTAAATCAATTAGTATTTCATTAATGTTACGCTGTGTGTAACACTTTTGTTACTGATTACGTTTGACCGTTGAAATGATAGGTGTGTGTATTTTCTTAGGGAGTTACCTACGTTTTTGCAGGAGGTAAGTTAGTTTTGCATTTTCTACTCTAACAAGCCTTTTGCCCGATGGAGTTTCCAATCGGCAAGAATGACGAACTTCCAAACAAACTTTTATCCCCTATTTAGACCATAGGGATGAATTTTCAAAAATACTTCCTAAGTGCTCATTTTCGTTATACAAAGAACACTTAAGGTGCTCCCTGTAATGTAACGTTACAGGTTCGATTTTGAGCATTACGATACAATACTGCCTCTGTGACTGACGAGCATTCAGCCCTGTAATGTAACAAATGTTGCGCATTGATGTTACCTTCATGCAATTTTTTTGTTGTAGAAGTTGTCGGACCGATCAATTACATCTTTGAACCTCGAAAGTCCCTTCTAGTTACTAAAGGACAATACTTTCTCATAGTTTCTTATGCGGACGGCGCGAACGCAGTGCCCACTACCAAAAATTACACGTCCGAGTTACCCGCATTAGGGGGTAATCGTAGGGGTCAATCGGTCCGCAGTGCCATGGACGACCTCACCCTAGTAAGTATGATTGAGGACAAGTTTCGCGCGAGGGTGTTTCAACGGTGGAGAATCTTAACACCGCGATTCAGGAATCGGGCAAAAGGGTACAACGACATCTAGTTGCGAGACAGGAAACTCAGCGCGCAGCTGTTCGAGTACAAACCACCCCTCATTGTCGCTAGTTATTCCCCTTTCGAAGCAACGATGATAGTATTGAGACTTAAAAAAGTATAAAGTATTTGCTCATCGAGATAATCTGACACATTGTATGGCGTCGCTCTTTTATTAAATGTTTTTGTTGACTTGCCCACTACGATCCAAATTCTAAAACAAATCCATTTAGGTACCGAACAAACACATTAAATGTTCATCACCTTTAACCCAGAATGTGTGGCATGCAGCATCTCATTTAAGGTTCGTCCATGATGATCAAGTTGTATAGTTGCCAGTGGCGATTGTGCCCGCGCGGCTAGCGTATCGACGAGTGTTTAACTTGTCAATTAGATTGCGACAGTACAAAGGACAAGCATGATATCGCCTTTAGTAAGTCATATTTTTTGTAATTGAATGAGGCTTGGCGAGATTTCGATAGGAAAATAATTTATTTATTCACATGAAAGGCATGAGTGTAATGTGTGTATCTTAAATTAAACTTGCAGCTAAAATTAATCAACTCCAATAATGTTGTAGGAATTACTAAAGACGTGGCACATTGACGTCTTGATAGGAAATCTAAATAATATCAAAAAAAAAAAAATCGCTTAGTTAAGAAGTGACACAAGACCATTAGAATCATTGGAACCATTAGAATCATTAAAACCATTAGAATCATTAGCAACGTTATATCTTATGTTATTCGATGAAGATTGAAGATGCGGTTCGCTAAACAATGGTGGAATCGTCCAATTTATTCTCACAGCAAGCTATTCCCAAAACCGATAATTCAATCACAATAACTTCAGCAGAACAAATGAGAACTTACAGAAACAACTGCAATAAAACTTCAGACCTTGCATTTTACACGTTCGTGCGTAAGGAATTGCGCGTACGCACGAACTGCATCAAAACATCATCGAAATACAATAGATTGACGAACTTCAATACATCATTGCGAAAATAGGCCAACTTTAAGCAAACCTATCAAGTGTTTGATCAAATACTGGGATTGTACAATCACACACAGCTGTTTGTTTATTAAATCCAATTCTTTAGTTTGTATTTGTTTATTCATTATTTTTATGTTGGTATGCAAACATTTTGGTATGCATCGTTGCATCTAATTAGATTTTTGAATTAATAAACAAAGAAGAGTTGTTTGTTATATTAACGCAATATTCAAGGGGATTTTCTGAGAGTTTTTATTAATTAAACATTGTGCCTCATTTTTTCCCATTAATATGTTGGTGAGATGTGATTTGGATTATCTGTTGTTTTCTGAAAGGTAGGAAATGAACTGTATATGTATCTACCTTGCATTAAAAACCATCCTAAAACTGCATCACCACCAATAAGAAAATAAACAGTTAAATACAGTTAGTTATAATAAAATTAATTGTATTAATATGTTCACATTTTGTACCCACAATTACATCAAAGTATCGTGCTGCATTTGCAGTACTGTCACAAATCCAGGTATCGATGTCAGACTAAACGACATCTATAATTCATCAGTCTACGTAGCTTCTCAGCTGTCTATAGAGCACTAACATAATCAATTTTCAATCTGGATAGCTTCAAGAAATCAATTAGATTCACATAATTGACAGCGCTTATCATCTCTCTGGATCGATGATTCGTTTTGTGCCGATTGTGAAATGTAGGCGGATGCAGTGTGAGCGGTCTAGGGCGATGATTGTAGTTGTTTGGTGCACGTTATTTTATGTAATGTTAAAATGCACTAAAAAAAATTGGGATTGGTTTGGTTATCTAGTTTTGTTTAAGCTGTAGGTACAGAAGAAAGCTACATCCATGGAGATATAATATTACATAGAGTGCACGTATTGCACAAATCGCTTAGTGCGCATCGTAGACAAGTGAGCTATAGATTAGTGTTGGGTAGGACATACAAGAGGCACTTCAAATGCCCCATACAAAATGATTGAATGTCCCAACCTCAAAATAACATTTTGTACCGCTTCACTGTGACATACAAATGAATGAATCTCGATGTGACAAGTGAGTGAGTGTGGTGAGGAACGTTGTGTTGTTCTAACCCATGTCTACTGTCCATAGTTTGTTGCGCGTACTCTATACCATATCTCTATGGCTACATCATTATTATAAACAATTAATTATGTATGGTTTAATTATTTCGTTCCTTACCCATGGTCCCTCCCGTAGTCTCTAGAAGGTACCACAGGTAATCTTTTTAGCCGTGGTCCGTCCGGGAAGTATAACGCTGCAAATTAAAGTGGTAGTCCCTCTCATAGTCCCTGGAAGGTACCTTCCCTCCGTGAAATACAATCATACAACTCGACTGCGGGCCTATCTAAGAAGAAAATACTTCAGGACAATCAGAAATTCAATGTAATGTTTTTCGTTGCGAGATTCAGTGATCAAAGTGTCCGATAGTGCCTGTGTAAAGAAGCTACGATATAATTATTTTATTTTTGAATAGGTATGTTCGAATTAAAATGCTTGAAACAGGATATGTCTAATTCACTGTAAATAATTGTGTCTATTTTCGTAAAAAAAATGGGGTTTTTCGTATTTTTTGCTTGCGTGAGAATCTGAGACTCGTCTTTATTGTATTTTAATGCTGCTATTTTAATTGTAGACATACCTAACAAAGTAAGACGCAGTTATAACAACAATTATAATTATTGCAAGTTTAGCTGAAATTGGTAGGTACTATTTTGTCCTAAAGGGGACTATGTGGATCCAAGTTGATTAAAAGCATAAGTATACGTTTGGAAGCTAGGTGCAAAGTCTTAAGGGGGTGATAGTTGACATCATTTAGAACATTTTGAGCCATAACTGTCTTAATTAAACGAAGTACGTATTCTTTGTTATTTTGAACTGACATTTTTAGTATTTTTTTTAAATAACCACCCCCGCTTTCTGTCTTGTAATTGCCAAAACTGTCCCAGTTAAAGTTGAAAATATACTAAACACTTCTGAAGTCGTATAAAACTTATACCTAAATGTAAAAACAGCGAAGTGTAAGTCATTTAAAAAAATTAATAAAAGCCTCAATCGTTTAAACTTTTTTTTAAACATGCTCCAAATGATGTCAACTATCACCCCCTTACGGCTTTGCATCCAGATTCTAAACACCCTGTATAATTATGGCCTTGTTATGTCTACCTCGGACAATATCTTCTATTCCAATGAGTTTAATGACCGCTGAGCAGACTAACATCACAAATCTGAATCGTCCTTCACTTCGATTAACCTCAACCACACGAAATTATTCCGAATAGACATTACACTAAGAAAATATCCATATATAATAAAAACTCGCATCACTAATCAAATTACACGTTCACCGAACAAAGGGCGGTGGCGTAAATAGGGTGTCCACGCTATCAGGATACAGATCTCATAAGAAACAAACGGTCCGTTTCCTAACATCCGCACCAAATTTGAGGCCACCCGAATCCGCGTATAATGGAACAATTAAACTCTTGCGCAAGTCATTGACAATAACGCTAGGCTCTCCACGCGTTTGACCTTTGAGGGAAAAATTCAGACTATGTATAGTACGACCTACTTTAAACTAAAGTTCATGAGTATTTTCGCAGTCAGTAAACGGAAGAAAAAACATGGCTTGCAATTTTTTTAAGAATGTCGTTGTATAGTCATGTGCAGAAATAATGTTTAGAGTACCTACCTAATATGATGGAACCCATTTGATAATTAACAGATGAATGTTTATTGAATATTATTTACTCGTATTATTGATTGAACGATGGATTGTGTTTCTGTTACAGTATAGTGAAAATTTATTGTGATGTAAAGTAATAACAGCTGCACGGGTCGATCCATCAGGTTAAGCTACGCTTGCCGGGGTTGGTCTGTGCATGGGTGACCATATTTGCATACCGAGACTCCTCCGTGCGTCGTAAAGCACGTTAAGCCGTTGCTCCCGGCTGTCATTCATGGTTCTTTGACAGTTGTTACGGCTCGTCAGAAGCCCGTAAGTCTGACAACCAATCTTACCAAAGGATATCGTATTGCCTAGTTACTGGGTTGTGGTAGACAGGAAGCTGACTCCAATATGGTTGGGGAAAAGCTAGGTAGATTGATTTATGGGTTTTATTTGATTTAAATGAATTTTATTTATTTAATAATGCGGAAAAACATAGTACGACTATTAACTTTCTACTTTTTTCTAGTTACTTATTGAAACTGCGCTGATATCTTTAGCTTACTCGTAAGACATAAAATTGCTACAGCCATCATCGGTTGTTGAACGGCTAAAGATCCCTCTCAAAAAGGTACCTAACAAGGCGATACTCTTCAATACGAAGCCTTATAAGATAATATAACGACTTGAAAATATTACATTAATTTTTTCCTTAATAATATTCAGCTTCAATGTGAACAATGTAATGTGAGACGATATAAATAATAGCGTCTTTCACACCTTTAACCTTACAACAATGAGGTCGAACTTATGATTAAAAAAAATTTTTTTTTTAATGTCTTGTTGTCTCTTGTTGTTGTTTAAAATTCACACAATAATCGTTATCATTTCCACTGAGCGGTGTTTACGCTTTTATTAACAAAATTGTTGATAATTCAAGGTTCTGTGACTTCCCGGCTAATAATAGTTCAATGGATTTACCTTAACCTTTTTTATAAACGATATTCTGCATCGTAATTTCGTAACACACTTTCTATCACAATCTGAAGGATATTGAGGCAAATGTCCTTTAGGAATTTCGAAATTTTCAACGATTGCTTCATTAGTTTGAAAAATTCCTCTGATCGACAACTTAAATTACCTTATGTCAAATTGATGGGCATTGCTATTGTCAGTAGAGTGCTTTCAACTGAAGCAGAGACCTGCAGGAATCGACTAATCACAATGGTTGGAATCCTTATCGTGTCTCTTCTGTGATTGGACAATTCCTGCTCGTCTCCACTTCAGTGAAAACGCTGCCATAAGCTATTGCCCCGCCGCTGCCTAGCTCTGTTATGTCCCTGGAAAATATTTTTTTTTCACTTAGATTCCAAGAGAGCCAAAACATTTATCAATATGATTACATTTTTTAAGAGTAAAGCCTGATTTACACAATGAGATTTAATGGCCTGCGGCATACCTTAGTTGAAGCAACCATATAAGATTTGTTTCTTAAATTATATTGTATGGCACAGACGAGAAAGTTGCGTCGTGTGAGGCTAAAAAGACACGATGATCTGGTGTGAGCTTTACAACATAACTTATGCTGAAATCTGTGGTAAGATGTTTAGCCAGTCAGCAAATTTGTTACAGGAGCTGATTGCCCCATGTGCGCCAGACGCACTTACGAGTATGTATGGATGTGGCTTTAATGCTGTTTTAAGTTAAAGGAAGAAATATGTTTATTTGGCACAGTACGTACCCTATGCGAGGAACACATTTGAATAAAATTAAAAACTTGGCACACCTCGGAACACCTCACACCACACCACACCCTGCCAACACCACACACACCCACACCACCACACCTAACCACTGCCACACACACCCACACCACCACACATACCTTTCCCACACCCCATTTCTGCTTAACCCTTCGGGAACTACAGCCGTGATGTTATGTGTATGAAAAAACTTACATAATTGTAATGAAAATTTTAGGATTATGTGTGCCTCACGGACGCGCCAAATTGGTTCATTTCAACATTATTGCCAGTCATAGTACCTACATACCGAGATAAAGATGGCCACCCTATTTTATTGACTCGTCAGTTGACCCTGACTGGCAGCTGATTAACAGACGATGTCCCAAGCATCCGACTTTTGTTCTAATGCTGAATTAATTAACTAGATTCTAATAGTAAATAGAACGCTATATGCTACTTCAAAGCTAAATGGGGTAACTGCTGGTAACTGCAACTTTCATTGCTTTGACGAGTCTCAGCATTTCAGTAATGATAAGAAAAACTAATCTGATTTTGTGACATGACAAAGATAGAAAAGTAGATTTTCTTTTTTACTTTTGCTGTAAATAACATTAAAATAAAAAAGTTAAAAAAAGAAATGTTTATTTGGCACAATACCGTATGCAAGAAACACTTTTGAAAAAAAATAAAAACAAACACAAATGTACCAGGCATCTCGCAAGTTAAGCTTGGAGGTTTTCGGCTGCTTGACCACACTTTACCTTCACACACCTACATATCCAATAAATACTTCTGTCTGAATTTTGCGAATTCTCAACAAAGAATAATTCTGACATATATGAACATTAATTTGGTTCTCAAAAATTAATCACAAAATCATGAGCGTGATTCTGTATAAAGAAGAATGATTCATATCTCAAAATCTTTTCACACGAGAATTTAATCGTTGTTTTGACTCGGTTTAAAAGTTACTTCAAAGCAAAGTTTTGTGATATTGCGAAAATATTCCAATCTTATTGAGAGTTATATATGTTCCAGGCGTTTGGGGTGTAACACTAGGGCCATGGGGTCCGAGTGCCCGATTGGTTTTTCGAGACATCTCCAAGCGGTTGGGTTACTCTTCACGTGACCAGAGCTAGCCACTTTTTCAACAAAGAATCAGTAGGTCTATCCATACAACGTGGCAATGTTGCCAACTTTTGGGCACTTTTCAGTTGTTGACAGCGATGTGGACGCTTTGGTCCTTCCCCTTCTCTTTTATATACACGTACATATTGGTATTTTAAGCCTAGGTTATATAAATATTATCTTACTCAGTACTTGAATATATAAAATAATATTATATTCAATTTTTTTAATTTTTAGTGCCTAAACATTAGGAGCCTTTATAAAAGTATTTTAATTTCACCTTGTACCTTAAATGCCTCGTCAGGCGATAAAAAAATAAATCAGCTCCACGTCCTGTTCAAACAATGGCACTATAACGCGGTTCGATTCCCGGTCAAGGCAACACGTCACTCGCAGAGAAAAATGGATGATTCCGATTTGAAATATAGATATAGTTTGTTTCTGTAAGTATTAGGTTTAGCACAATGGTACAGCGATTTATGGCAAGCGCTTTGTTTGTCAAACAACTTATAAAGCTTGCTGCCTCATTCGCTTGGAAATAGCAGAAGTCAAGGGTGTGAAATTGATCCACGGGGTCTTGAAATGTCTAATAATTAAGACTCGTCAGAAAGAATATTTCTCCTACTGCTTCCTAATGACCCTTATCGTGAGATAACTACAATAGTGCTATTCAAGCGAGGATTGGTACCTACCTTCTTGACAGTTAAGTAGTTGTTAGAAGCAGACTGAGCGTTACTTTTGCCTCAAATCTTTGAACAAAAAAAACCTTAAAACCATAAAAACAGAAAGAAAACAATGATTGTGCTCTTTTTAAATGGATGTCTGCCCCCGTTGGTCTCGTGGTCGCAAGCGCAACCATTGACTGTGGGGCCCTGGGTTCGATTCCCAGGTCGGGCAAAGTGTTATTGGGTTTGTCCACTAGGAATTTCTTTGTAACCGCCTGGAGTTTGGAAGTTGGCGGTGTGATACCTCGGATTCCTCAGTCATGTCGGATTGCCGTCCCATCGGATTATGAGAGTGTGGGAAGAGAGAGTGCATGTGTCACTTGTGCACTTTAATAACTCCCGCGCCGAAGGCTAGTCTCCGCTACGATTGGTCGCCATGGCTGAAATTCGAAATTCGGTCTGGAAGACTATTATAATTTGGATGTCTGAAGCCCCTCTCTAACCAGATCCCTCTCTGCCTTATTCTGCTTTCTTTCATTTTTATTTCCCTCATCATTCTCTTCCTTGTATCTTTAATAGTTTATAGATAATAAATAATTTTATCGAATTCATTTCCAAACACCTTCAAGTATCGTGATGCAAATAATAAAACAAAATTTTCGCTTCCAGTCTATTTAAAATTAGTATGATATTGATAAGGTTACATACCATGTAATAAATCCAATTCAACACAATATGGTATTAAGTACTATTAACTCAATAATCACATCATTATCTCTACACAATTCAGTACAAAAACGATCAATTTGGACAAATTCAGAAGCAAATGGTAGTTGAACAATTACCTTTAGAGTAATTGAAGTAAACGCTAGTGTATCGCAACTGTGGTTATTTTTTGTTTCATTTCAACATGGTATGGGAACATCCTTCAGATGGGCCATTAGATTAGCTGATCGTGTAACCGCTTTACACTCTGCTTACCTTATTGATGCAACAGCGTGAATACTTTGGCAAGAGCCCTGCTAAAAGTTTATTTTGTCAACAACTATAGTATTTGGAAAATTACATTGTACAAATTGCTTAAAATTAAGTTAAGGTTATCAGATTATGCCACGGATTCAAGGGCTATTAGGCCAAAGTCTGGAATTTAGAGATTTTTTTAAGCCTCCTAAATGATTGCTCGCGTCATAGCCCAATTCTTTACCCTTGTTTTTACTATACCTATTATCAGTTTATATAGTTTTCTCAATGACCATCCATGACAAAACTCAAAGCGCTGCAGCCAAATAGATATAATATCTATTATGCCTCAAGCCAATCCTTTAAAACATTGTCTTACCATATTTGTGCAGGCATGTACTTAGTCAAGTATGTGCTTTATTATCTTTCACCGTTTATGGTTCTCATATGCAAGAGCTATATAATGCATCGTTTAGCTATGTAAATAGAGATTATCGCAATCCCCTGCTTTAGAATTATGACTTTGTCGAATGTCCACTACTGCCTATATGGTGAGGTTTAAATTAATTGTGAAAAAATGTAAACAAAATAGTATTGAGAGAAATTGTTTCAACGGGGTCTGTGAAGCAGTAGGTACCGTAGGGTTTCAAAAAACAATTGGATTGCTGATGGACTCAGATGAAATTATAATTGCAGCATGCTTCCTTCACCACTTGTCTGGACTCTGGATCTTGATCAGACTGTCTTCGCAATACCTGGGCCTAGACAGTTAAGGCCAGTAAGCGATGCTTCCATCGCAAATCGCGTTTGATCTACCCGTTTAATCGGGTCACTGGACAATGTCTCCACATGTTTTATGTTTTCAATGTCGGACACTTACATTAGAACCGACTATACTATCATACAGCGTACTTCTCACGCTAACAAAGAGGTTTCCTAACTAACACGTAGAAGTTACGTATTTACGTAGGTAATTAATGTGTTTATACTGTTTACAACATCGATGGGAAATATCCATGGGATGCAGGAAAAATGTACCAGATGCTTATCTTCCTCTGTAGCTATGTTGTTAAATCACTTGGTCGAATAGATTCATGGTATTTGCTTCACAGATTACAAAACGATGTCTACACCTTTGAACAAAAATTATTAATGATAACATAACATAATACAATATCTTTATTCCCATGTTAAAAGGGGCGATGCAAAAATATATTAGATTGATTCGTAATTACAGAACGGGTTCGCATAAAATAATAGACAGGCTTATCCTGTCTTTCGGCGGGGTCCGCTAGGACCGATGCCTGCCAGGGTTGTGGGAAAGTCCGAAAGGGATACCGGGACCTTGGCAACAGGCAACTGTAGGAACATGGGTGGGTTTTAGTCAGTAAAAGTCTGTCACGCCCTCCCGCTCCGCCCAGAAGCGCGAGAAGCGGGAGAAGTAATTTGGTGATTTCACAGCCACAAAAAAAATGGCTTATCCTGTCTTCAGCTTGTTACTGCACGGAAATGTAGATATTATTTAATGCGAACTTAATAAATAAGTCAATTAGGTGGACCCTGAAAATAACCATAACCGACTCAAATAATATGGATTATTAAGAACTATAAAATTACAGATATTACACAACTTTGTAGGTCAACATAGCAATCATTATAATCCTAACATCCTAACCAATTTAAAAATTACAAATAATAGAATTACAGTTAAAATACGTACTTAAAGATTACAATAAGTTGTTCTAAAAATCCATATAATTGATAATTCGTAGAGAACAATCACTTTGAGGATAATGACGGCAGTATCATTAAATAATTTGAAATAAACGGAGGTAGTCATAAATCATTGAGCTGAGACGCGATCGTGGTCGTGAATGTGCGCACACGCAGCAAGCAGCCGCATGTAGCCATATAGTATAAGGAAATTAAAAGGGATCTTAAAAAATAAAAGTATGATTTGTGTTATTTAGTTAGTTTGCCGAATTCATTAATTAGGTGACGTAACTTCCACCAAGCAAAAATAAAAGTGTTTAAAATTGCGTTGAGAAGGATTCGAGGTTGGCTGCAATGGGCGAAGATAGAAAAATAAAACAATCTCGGTGAAGCATTGGTTCAAGACTTCAACATCAATTTGCTGGTTTTGCAACTATAGGCCAGAATATGAGGATAGGTTTCGGGACTACTACAAAACTTTATCAAATAAAGTACAGACAAAACATAACATCACGCCTGTATTTCCCCGAAGCGTCAGGAAAAACAGAAATATAAGAAACTAGCTGCGCCCCGTGGTTTCACTCGCGTCAGTCTCGATCCCATGGGAATATCGGGATAAAAAGTATCCTATGTCCTTCTCCAGGTCATGGTCTACCCATGTGCCAAATTTAATCTAATTCCGTTCAGCCATTTTAACGTGAAAGCGTAACAAACAAACAAACTCACTTTCGCATTTATAATATTACTAGCTTCGCCCCGCGGTTTCACCCGCGTAAGTCTCGATCCCGTGGGAATATCGGGATAAAAAGTATCCTATGTGTTAATCAAGGTTATAAACTATCAGTTTGCCAAATTTTGATGCAAATCCATTCAGCCATTTTTGCGTGATTGAGTAACAAACATCCAAACACACAAACACACAAATACACAAACACACAAACTTTCACATTTATAATATTAGTAGGATTAATACTAGCTGGTAAGTCTTGATCACGTGGGAATATCGGGATAAAAATTATCCTATGTCCTATTCCAGGTCATGGTCTGCCCCTGTGCTTAATTTCAAACAAATCCGTTCAGCGGTTTTAGAGTGAAAGCATAACAAACAAACCAACTCACTTTCGCATTTATAATATTATTAATATTAATACTAGCTGGATAAAACGCGTGAGTATACGTATATGTATTTGTTTGTATATTAAGCAATATTAGAAAGGTGATGAGTGTAATAGTCCCGACATGGCGCTGATTTTATAACCAGCACTTTGCAAATGGCAAATCTAGTCTAGATCGTGGTCTAGATTTTCAGATTTACATAAAAATGATATAAATTATACATAATTTATGGCCGTTGAAACTTATAACCAATTTTGGACACTGACAGAATATCAATTTAATACGATAATACGATGACAAGTTATTGGATCTTTCATCTAATTTATTATGTGACGGTGCAATCGGTAACAGTTTTATACTTAATCTATGAAACATTCTGTATGCGCAGACGCACCTCTATTATTTTACGCGAGAATCTTGTTATTGTCACTCATTAAAAACAGTGCCAATACAAAATGAACTTTGGCTCTCTATAAATACCGTTAGGTTCGGTTTGAGCAATGTTGTAGTACTTTTGCGTGTGATTGCTAACTCATTTTAAGTTAAAAAGCTATAAACTGCACCTATGTTATTTGGGGTCCATAAACAAAATATTTATTAAAGCAAGAGATGATCAGATGAACTTTTTGATCAGTAATTTGATAACTGTGTGACTGAGTTGTTAGGACAGAACGTTCACGATATCAAGTACCTACAAAGGACAGCAAAAGAAGAAAAAAAGACGTCCAGAGGCCCTAGACAAAGTGACATTCTATCAGCGATAACGATGATGGAAAAGGCAAAAATGTATAGGACTGACATAAGCTATCGAAAAGCTTATGTCAATCCTGTTGAAAGTCGTTGTAGCAATACGAAACGCTTGCAAAGCGATTGTCACTTGTCTGGGCCCTCCCCCAAACACTCTCTACGCTGCCCCCATCCAGCAGATTTTCGCAACCCTCAATAAGGAAGGATGTCGGCCCACTATCCACATTATGGAGGACCTACCAAATTTCTTGATTACTAACAATGAATAGTTTTTGATAAGAACGCCAGAATAGATAAGTCCAAGAGCACTTTGCAAAAACTGGGTACGCCTAATGTAAAGTTTTAGACTGTTTTTAGTTAATGACTAAGAATCTGTGCAAATTGCAGCCAAGTTTATCTTTGCTTTGCTTAAAACATACATCATCATATTATGACATTGAATGGTAGCAATTTAGGAACATTTTGAAATACCAATTTATTTCTGAATGGAACTTTATCAAACTGGAAACGAGCGGTCATTGCGCATAATTTTTGCATAACTATGGATAAATACTAAGTTGGGTGAATCTTTGGTGAATGTTGAACTTTTGTTAACAGAGGCTAAATCGTTCGCGTATCCGATCTTCAGCTCAAAGGGTCAAACATTCTTTGTCGAATTCTAACAATTACAGGACATATCCTGTGACACCCCTGGACCGACTGCAGATTAGTTACCTAATAATGAAACTACAAGCCGTGTGAATGAATGAAGTATTTTATTAAGTAGACCCTACTTCTACCTGGAGCGTCATTCATCTTTACATACCAAGATCCCTCCGGGCCTCGGAAAGCACCTTAACCCGTTGGTCCTGCTGTAATTTGTAGATATTTGACAGTTGTTAGGGGTCCGTCAGAAGCCCGAAAGTCTATCAACCAGTCCTACTAAGGGGTATCGTGTTACCTAGTAACTGGGTTGTGGAGGTCAGACAGGCAGTCGCTTAGATATTCTGACTGTAGCCTCACAATATATATTTGAAAACTTATTGTATGTACACAAAAATATATCAAATTTTAAGAAAATGTCCGATATTCATAGTTTAAATACCAGGAATAAACACAATCTTGCTGTACATCGCACTCGTCTCCACAGAGTAGGCAATTCGTTCATGGGTCAATGTATACGCTTTTATAACAAACTTCCCATTGACATTCGAAACTTACCCATTATACGATTCAAAAGCTGTATTAAAACCAAACTTTGTAAAAAAGGGTACTATAAAATTTCAGATTATTTAGAAGACAAAAAAGCATGGGATTGAACTGCTCGCTCTGCTAAGCTTTGTAACATTTTGAATATTATGGTAAATCATCACCAGTTTTATATATAAATTGACATTATTGAATATTACAACAAAATGACATGATTACTTTTAAAGTATTGTATTATTTTAATTATTGTAAATGTGAGGACTATGTGGATATTTTTTGATTATTTTTTCGTTCTCAGTTAGTTTTAACGATGGTCTGGCAATTTGAGTATTTTATGCGACCTACCCAAATGTCCTTTCTTTGGTATTGTTCGTCGAGTCGTTGAGCTCCTTAAGTTCTGAGTTGAGCTCCACTATTACTGACAAATGCTTGCACTGACTGGACAGGTCCACTCAAATCGTTGTGGTTCTTTCCTCAAAATACCATTTCAGACGCCAATCTACATGGTCCTCATATGGTCTGACCAAGATTATGTCTGGACTTTAAAAGAGACTGCGACCTCTGAGTTTGTTTCGGCCTTTCTTCTCAGAGTAGTCAGATAGGAAACGCCGACCTCATCTAGCTTATTTTTAATATTTTATAATATGACGTGTAAAAGTGATTCCAATATCCTATTTACAAAATAAACAATTTCATTTCATTTCATTTCATTTCATTTCATTTCATTTCAATTTCATTTCATTTCATTTCATTTCTTCATGTAAAATACTGGTATTCAGCTACATCCGGTTAGACTGGAAGCCGACCCCAACATACTTGGGAAAAGGCTAGGTAGATGATGATGACTTCTACCTGGAGCATAATAACTACATAATATGCTTACATATTACAAAACAAAGTCCTCGCACGGGTCTGTCTGTCTGTCTGTTCGCGATAAACTCAAAAACGACTGAACCGATTTTCATGCTGTTTTCACCAATGGATAGATGGTTCTCGAGGAAGGTTTTAGTATATAATACCCATCATCCACGCGGGTGAAGCCGCGGACATCAGCTAGTAATATAATAAATTGCAATTTAAAACTTTAAACTGACACGTACTTATATTAAGTACAAGTAATAATTAGCGACTTGTATCGACAGTCATCAATCAACATGGCGTCGCTCACGATGTAATTACTGACTCCAAGACGACTCATTAACTTCTTGTAGGAAGGACGGGGCACGGAGAATATTGTAAGGCAGGCTGTGCATTAGACTGGTGCATGGTGTGCCTATGATGGATGATGATTAATGATCGTAGTCGTACTACTTTTGTTTGAGATGTATCTTAAGCGCTTAGAGTAATGAATTATTTTAAATTCTTTAAAATTTAGTAGTATTTAAAAAAGATGAAAGAAAGGAACAAAAAAAAAATCCCAAGAAGCAAAAAAGAAATTTCCAAAAAATGCCGTCAAACCGTGCCTTGAAATAATGTTGTTTATTGTACGTATTGCTCATTTGACTATTGATGCATTATTGTATTTTGATTATTGTATTATTGATTTTGATATTATTATTAACTGTTACCAAAGCCAAATATATGTACTTACACTATGTTATTGTTGTTTATGTAATTACACTAATTACTAACAAATCTAGAAAATAAATGATTAATTATAATAATGTTTGATTGTAAGCATAAGGCTCACACGAGGCGCAGGTTGAGTCAACCTGCAGACCTGCAGCACACCTGCAGGTCTTTACTGTCCGACAGCAGAATATCAATGGACGGAATATTCCAGATATTCACAATCTACCTACCAAGGAAACAATCTGCTAGATAAATCAACTTAACTTATCCGATAGTAAATTTTTATAAATGCAAGATGTTTCACATTAATCGGACTTTACAAAAAATCGCTTTGCACTCTTCTATAGTCAATATTGGCAAAGTCAAAAGAAAGGATAATTAATCTCCAGAACAAGCTGTTGTTAGAGGAATACGAGTATCTTCAATATTACATGTGAATTATTTTCCCTACTATTATAGTGAATACCTGTTATGATATTACACCTCAGTTGATATTGACCTTAAAACATGCACATTGTCAGAACAATTACTTTGCTCAAATAGCAACGAGCTGAAAAACTTCAACATCGTATATTTTTTATTATAATCACAGTGTTAAAGTTATCTATCAACATTGTAGTATCAATTTGTTAGTTCATCAAATTGCTTTGTTTGTTGATACTACGCATACTGAAACTTTGAACTTAGGACCATGTGCATCAGTAGGTGTTGTTTTCTTGAAATGATGATTTTACAATTAAAGGATTTTCATAGATTACTCTGATTGCGTCAATTAGAATCGGAATCGGTTTGAAACAAATTTCTAATCCATTGCTTCATATCTTCGAAAAATAATCTGCTCAGCAACGTAAATAACGCAATGAATGTTGTTGAACGATCAAAATGAAAAAAAAAAGTGTAGTTAAATATCCAAAATTGAATCAGGCAGCTTAAAACGGTCACTTCAGCGGAATCATAATAAGAAAATATTATGAATCATCGTAAAATGTCACAAACTGACAATTCTTAATATAATGTGCGTGTAATTCTTATTACGAAATAATTTATCTGTTTGACAGTTTTCTAAGGAGATTCGTAAAATGGTCCACAAATTATTAATTGCTTTTATGTCAAATTAGAGGAATTGCTAATGACAGCTGGGATTCAGGAAATGAACTGCTTTTAGAGGAATAGCTAATTTGGCCGGTTTAGGCCCCCTGTATTGCACACAATTCACGTATATACGTATAAAGTGTTCATTAAGGCCCCATATTCACTAGTCACACCAAACATCAATTTTACCAATATTGACACGTAACCTGCGCTCGCTGACGTTGCTAATTATGGCTTTTGTTGCTATTACATTATATCTAAGATTTGTCCGACCTTCGCAGCGGAGCACAGGTTTACAGGGTTGTCGATGTGTCCCTAATCGATGACACCTACTTATACCCACCTACCTCTGTTAGGTTATGACTGATGACATAGATGAATTGTATCCCGGTTATACGGATGACGGTTGAGTGTTTAATCTCCAAATTTATGGGCAGTAAGAAGCCTCAAAACATGACAGTACAGACGTAAGCAGAAGGGAAGTATCCACATTTCGCCAGTTAGATACGGTATTTGACAGAAAACTAATTTAAGCATTCTTACTCAGACCAAATAAAAAACCTAGACGGAGCGCTGCGAACAATACAGTGAAGCATGTCAAAACTACACCAAAGCTCTGTGCATACACGCTCACACACACACACATTTACAACTATTTATAATGACACTACAATCAAACTACACCAAACTAAGTGCACACAAGTTTAGGAAACCGGCCTCACGTCACTGTTGATAACGCTCTGTCTTGGTTTTATATTTGGTCTGAGCATTCTTACAGTTCTTACAAATTCTCTGTCTACTACCAGTTGTTTTAGATAACTACATGGTTAGAAAGCACAAAGGAATCATCTGCATTTTTAGTCTTTCTGCATGGACGTTCAAGCAGAACAACTAACGATCAACCAGTGACGAATATTTAAAAAAAAAAATCAGTAAACTTCTTTCAGATTTCAGCGCAAACGCATTTTTCGTATCAATTTCCTGCTTTGCTTTTTTCCTGTTTTCTAAAAGACAGATGTTCGGGTAACGAAGTGTAATTTTGAAATGGCCTAATTTTTGAAATGAAAAGAACACCAAGAGTTTGTGACACCGACAGCCCTAGATTAAACAAATGCAATTAACCCTACCGATGACGCGGCCGTAACACTAAACATGAGGATGTATTATACGCACACGCGTGTTAATAATTACATAAATAATATAAACATTTTATTATCTACGCATTTATAACATTTAAATAATTGCTCCATACGCCTTGTTTGTTATGTAGGTAAAGCTTCCTGGATGAGAACGATTCAGTTTATCGTGGTTTAGGTTTAGGAAATACATAGATAATTATTAATAATTAAAATTAATTATTAATTATTTTAAAAAAATTATTAATAATAAAATTTTACGTCGTAAAATTTCTACCGTCAGGGGCATGACGGCCGACATAAAGCGTTGTTTCATTATTTCTTTCTTTCTGGTGACCACAAACAAGACCGAATAGAACGAGGTCTGTTACCGAGCCACATAGAGCCTTAGCTTTAGTAAACAAACGGTAATTTCGACATTATATCAGAACGGGGGCGTAGCTCAGATGGTAGAGCGCTCGCTTAGCATGCGAGAGGTACCGGGATCGATACCCGGCGCCTCCAAAGAATTGTTTTTGCCATTGATTCAGCAATTTTACAATCAATCTGAAAAATATTCCAACTTCATACAACTGATTCTGTAATCTGTATCCGTAATAATATGTGTTTCTATTTCTGAATAGAGTCATTTTCCTTGAAGGCGATCATTATAATCGTATTAAAGTAAACTTTTTGGGTTAATAGCTATTGTAATGGTTGAGCTATTTTTGATTTAGTCGAATTACCAACCTTGTGCTTTGGCAAATTACTTATTTTATGACATAATATGGGATTAATAATAATTACGTAGGGATAAAAGAATTTTTACAGGTACCTACCTCCTAAGTATTTTACAATATTCGAGACTTACGGTGAAGAATCCTCCATCCAAACATTTCCACTATAACCTGACCTCACATTGTACGGAAATCCGATACAATGCGAGATTAGCATAAACTGGAAATGTATAGCTTGATGTGTAGCCGTGTGTACCTAACCGGGATGATAACGACAATTTAAATATACTTCAAAGCTATAATAAATGTCTAGTTCTATGAGATGCTTTTGTTCAACATAATATAGCACCATTCCTGCAATCCCCGAAAGGTTAGGTAGAGATGTGCCTATCAACATTTCGCCAGTTATGAGTTTTTTATCACACCTATTTTATCACTGTATACTTACTATAGAACCATTATAGAACTGTCAAAATAATCAGTGTACAGATCTTTGACAGACGGCGACCATTACTATTAAATACGGCTTAATAATCTGACGGACGGCCGCAAGGTATAGATGACATTTTTAGACCGTGAGTACACGCCTTTGCTTCGCACAAAGGCTGATCTTTAAAAGTCAACTGCAATAATAAAAATAATAATTAATATTAATATTTTTTAATAAGTGTATGTGCATACGTATTTTCTAGTAACTAAACAAAAGTTAATGGGCTCCTAAATAAGACTGATAGGACAGTTAGGCGTCCTCTTCTTAACCACCTAATTCTTTAATCATTAAAATCAGAAATTTTATTTACCAGCATAGTTTTGTTTTGCACAAAAATGATAAAATATTATCAAGATTTACATAAAAATTTGGATACTAGAAAAGCTAGTCTATAACATTATGATTATGAGCGTGCTGGCTTATGAAATTATGACACAAGAATGTGTTATAATAAATAACACTAATTTACAAATATGGGTCAACTCAGAACACGGATATACGGTCTATATCATACAAACTCAATAAAGGATACTTTGTACATATTCACCAATTTCACCAATATCTTCATTCTCCCTAGGGCAAGCCAACTATACTTTAATAATAAATAATTCCCAACCTCTGCAAGTAAGGACCGTTATCCAGAATCTACAGTACCCAGCTGCACCAGAGTAGTGCTGACTCAATGATACTCGACGAGTTCCGGGGAAATGAATTAAACTGTCTTGGAAACCGCATTGAAATTAATCAGAATAAAGAACAGAGAAAGAGTAAATAAAGAGTAGTTTTTTCTCGCAACGAAAAGCAGACCAATGAAATGAAACAACTGTGGTTTAACAACCTTTTATGTTGGAGGTATGAAAAATGAAAGAAAAACAATTAATTATTGTTAACGATACGCAAATTGCAAAAATCTGTAACACAATAATGAGTTATT
Organism: Lithophane leautieri; assembly: GCA_949152455.1. NCBI lineage: Eukaryota > Metazoa > Arthropoda > Insecta > Lepidoptera > Noctuidae > Lithophane > Lithophane leautieri. Next base: position 1,311,839 of record OX424469.1, on the reverse strand, counting down.
TCGTAGTAAACGGACAAAGATTGTCAGTTGACAAGGATCCATCCTTCTTCTTACGTACCATGGTGTATATCTGTCAAATCTCCACCCACGCTGATTCTCCATTGTATAATTATGGCTACCTTCAAAACAAAGTACCCTTGTTACTTGTCATGTTAACATGATGATACATGGAAATAACGATTAGTAACATTGACAGCATGATGTTCTTTTGTTTATGGAGTGTTGCATTCTCACATTACTCATAGTTTTGGAATGATATTGCTGAAAATATATATGATACTCACAGAAGATGAGTATACTGTACATCATAAGATGAGAAGTTTCAAAACTTTGCCCGCTATAAAAAAGGATGTAATAATAAGAACATATTACAGCCACTCTCCATCTGTTAAGCAACCTATCAAAATGATAGCACTACCCTAAAGCTATGTGAAGCAACGGTTTTAAATACAGTAATAATAAGTTATGAAGTGACGAGTATGGATCAACCTCTGACCGCCATGAACATTACTTTAAATCATGTTACATTAGCTACAGGCCATGCTTAAGTATAGTAGGTACAAATAAATAAGCCTTTAATTGCACAAAGTTTCGAAGAAAACGAAAACAGACCCTGAAGAGGTGATGGAGTAAATGACTTTCGTTACTCAATTTGTATTGAGTACAAATACAAATTGAGTCATCGCATTTTCGTATCCACGTTCGCATTTTTCTTTTCTTTAGGAGAAGCCATCAATGTATACTTTTCCAAAGGAACTAACTTAGATGCGATGCAGTTTTATATCTTCGATGGATTGAAAACTTTCCTAATCATATTAAGCCGATAATATATTTTAAACTAAATAACAGTCAATCTATCAACTTACACCACTTCACCTAGTTCTCCGCCTTCCACATACAATCTGTCAATCTTATCAAGGACCAATACTACACTCCTATGATCTCCAAATATTATTGCATCATGTTCTTGAGCATTTGATCTGATTGTTCTGGTCCTGAAGAAGGCCTACCCAAAGGTCAGGCTATTGACACCTTTTGATGGACAGCTACCGTGATCAGCGCTTATTTGTGAAGTGCTCTCGATTCGGGGTCGGATGTGATTGACAGGGTCGTTTTGTTGTTCAGCTTTTGTTATATTTAAGAGGATCATGATGGAATTTATGGTAGACTGCCGTACCTGCGGTGTTTGTTTAACTTTCAGATGTGAAAATGCTTATTTCCTTCTAGAAAGAATAAAATTAGCTGAAATATATAGTTAGATTTACAATATTTACACCATTATTATAAATATTATATTGATAGACTCACTTTCGCAGTTATGCTCGCGCGTGTTCTCTTTCTTTCGCCACACATGGTAATGATATTGATGACAATATCATTGTCATCTGATTAAGAAAAATGCATATAACTGAACCTCTGTATTTGACCAGTTAGTTAGTTCCTCCGCATTTACACAATGTCTTGATTATATCAATGGAGAAAAACTAGAGTTTATTAATGAAACAGTTTTCCTGGGTATCACGCTAGACGAGAAATTACAGTGAGGACCTCATATAAAATCTCTTGCGGAGCGGTTAAGCTCGGCCGCTTATGCTTTCAGAAAGATAAGACAGTTAACAGATGTAGAAACCGCGCGTTTGGTCTATTTCAGTTACTTCCACAGCATTATGTCGTATGGCATTTTACTGTGAGGTCGGGCTGCTGACATTGAATCCATCTTTATTTTGCAAAAGAGAGCTGTCAGAGCCATTTATAATCTATGTCGCCGCGAATCTCTCAGGGAACTATTTAAAAGGATTAATATTATGACGGTACCTTGCCAATTTATTTATGAGAATATTATGTATGTAAGAAAAAATTTAAATCTATTTAAGAAAATAAGTGACAGACATAATTTTAATACTAGAAATAAAGATAAAATAGATCAACCATTTTTCAGATTAGCTAAAGTACAAACATCTTTTATGGGGTACTGCGTTATAAATGCTATAACAAAATACCTTGTGATATATTGCAATTAAATGAAAGAAAATTTAAAACTCATATAAAAAGTACACTTTGTAAACAAGCTTATTACAAATTAGAGGATTATATCCAAGATAAGAATGCTTGGAAACATGCTGGTCTTGCTCCATAGGACAATTTAGAGTCTGGACAAAATCAAACTGGTTGCTAATTTAGTTGTATATTTTATTATTTGTATGTCATAGATTTTTACACTCTGTGATTGCTTGGAATCACGCACTGACTTATTAGTATTACTCGTACTTGTAAAGATGTTAGGAATATTGTAATATCGTATATTTTTACAATGTTTGTAAATATGTAAGCACCATGTACCTATCACATAACTGATTTATTTGTCATTGCTCCATTTATAATTTTTTTTGCCTTTTGTGGGACAGTAATCTTATTGTGGGTGCATGGTCTTCACATATAATTATATAATTCATGTATACAAAATATTGTAAACATTTTTGAAAAGAGTAACGGTGGAGTTTCTTGCCCATTCTTCTCCATACGAAAGCTGCCTTTTGGAACGGGCAACTAGAATCAATTCTATTTATTTGTTTTTCATTGACGTTCAAAAGTGCCTTTTATGTGCCTATTTGAAATAAATTATTTGAATTTGACTTTGACTTTGAATGTTCTTTCGCTATTTTCCACTATTTATCTCAGTGGGAAGATTCATGCCATGTTCAGCAATGGAAGTCTTGTTTTAGGCATTAAAAAGCTTGAAATAGGAATGCAGAGCGTGAGGTTCAAAGTATTTAAACGCCTAACCTTTCATTGGTAGTTTGCCTTTTTTTGTCATGCATTATTTAATTAAGTACTTTCTAATAACATTACAAAAAAATGACTCACCAGGTACATTCAGTACTAAATTGAGAGCTCTTCAAATCTAAATAATAGTTAAAATTAAATGCCCTTGTTCAAGTTGAGAAGTTCAAGGCGCCCTTTTGGTGCAAGATCTTTTGTTTGTTCATCTGCGACCAATCTACATACCGGTCCTCACCAACTTTGCTTCACCTATCCCCAGATCCATCAACCTTGTCACCATTAAAATTGAATTCATTTTAGCTTGGCAGTTTTTGTTATAACAGCAAGATTCGGGTCGTTATCATTGTTTGAAGCAATAATTGCAGCTATTATATGGGTTTCCACGTCTATATGCAAATACTTTGTTATAGTAATTGAACGATCGACATTAACTGCATTGTGTCGACAAAGGCTTAAATTATTAATATATTTAATTGGGATTCTTTTGAATCTAAATCTTAATTACGTATCATCAATGTATATTCATGTCTCTTGATTTGATTTGAGCTTAATTACGATTATTAAAACGGCCCCCATGTTGATTAGAAAATTAAAAACCGGGGCAATTATGCTATACAATATTCGTCAATTTGGACACAATATTTTACCTTGTGTTTTTCTACACTTTGATTGATCGCTGGCTCACATGTGTATAATTTGCAGCTCCATCCAATTGCGATCTAATTAAGTGTACTTACCTACATATGTAATAGTGTTTAGAGCTTTCTGTAAATGAATACTTGGGGAAGTCCTTAAGGTAATTTCATGCAGTTGTAGTCAGAGGGTTCCGTTCATCAGGATATCAACAAATTTCGGTTTAGCATAATCAGCCTATAATGTTCCCACTGCTGGGACACAGGCCTCCTCTCTGCGAGAGGGAGTGGGCCGTTATCCACCACGCGGGCCCGGTGCGGGTTGGTGGATGTCACAAGTCTATGAATTGTTGGCTCTTGAACATGCCGCACGATGTTTTCTTTCATCGTTTTTAGAGCATGTGGTGATTAAATAAATTACCTTCATAAAGTAAAGTGCCTGTCTGGGTTCGAATTTACGATTTCCACTGGTAAGTTGAGGGGACTTGGGAAACCATAAATCGGATTAGTGTTAAAAAAAAAATTGGATCACATGATTAACCAAGCCGTTGTTTTTATTACCCGGACACGGTAACATAAATCAACCACATTCTACCGCCGATACTGACGGAGTATCTGATATAATAATATCTGACCTATTTCAATGTTATGGATGTGTAAATTTATGAGTCCACATTTTTGTTTTGTTATAAATGTCATTGAATAAATCTTATTCTTGCGAGACCGTAACTGGAGCTCGTAGAATTACCTTGTAGTCTATAAATTCAGTGTTTTGTCAATAGGAAACATTGTTTCTAAGAGCTTGTAAGTATTTGCTTCTTGCGGGAAAATATCCTACTGATTATTTTATTTTTGAATTATTGCGTTTCTTTTAAGTAGCTAGGACTCCTAGCTACGTAAAATAATCTGGACTCCCACCCTAGGAGTCCAGTTGATTACAACTCTTTAGCTCTCAGATCATCGCTGGCAGCTCTGCCTTTACCTGTTCAACTGTTTGGCGGAATCCCCTTGTGGTGGTTCATGACTATAGACTCTTTGGCATGTTTACGTTTATTTAGGTTTCATTTATATGCAAATTATTAATTTCTATGCTAATAACACCGATTGAACAATCAAGCAGTTAAAAATACGCAATCAGACTAATATTCGTATTTATAAAGTTAGTTAATTCGCGGCACCGCCCACGCGAAAGATCACCATTTTCCGCATACTCGTACGCACCTATGCTAATCAAACATAATAATACAATATATTATAACAATGTGAAATACTTCAATCACGCCGGCCAATTTTGGCCAAAAATCGATTGAATGTGAATCCTCGGTTTCTATCAAATTCGTGCTGAATCAAGGTTGTTGCTAGGTTATTTCTATTGTCAACAGAATACCGATCAATATTGTTTGTAAATCACGACATTTTCGTAGTTCAAATAATAGGCCTGGTTCACACAACATTTCTTAATATTCAGCCCAATTCGATCAGATTCAGAGATCGCACACGGCAGAGAGGTTTGGTAGGAGAAAGGGGAGGCCTTTGCCCAGCAGTGGGAGACAATGCAGGCAAACAACAAAACGTGTTTGTCTTCTTTATCTATAGGTAGTCAGGTTATAAATTATTACATTCACCATCAAACTGTTATGGGCTTTTCGAAACTTAACAAACACTGCCTTACCGAAATATAACATTAATAAACGTTGTTAGACTCGTAGTTTTGATTTTCGATCAGGCGCTTTAAAACACGATTTCATGAAATAAATAATAAGTATGTACTTGTTTCATAATTATAACAGTGTTAACTGATATCCTATATTAGTAGGTAAAAAAATGAACTTTTACACCTATTACGAAAAGGTTATTTAAGTTACATTTACAATATTGACTGTTATCAGATAATTATAAAGACTATTAAGCTTTTCTTGTGATATTTAAAATTATCAATACCTACACTTACTAACCGTTCATTGTGTATCGTATCGTAAGATAATAATTCAATAATGTCAATTGCTAACTAAGAAATAATGCCATTGGTAGACTCTTTACCGCATTTCTTGCATGTTAACAACTTAGATAAGTAAAATTCTAGAAGTATACAATAGTAACCACTTAATCATAAAACCACTTTAGACTTAGCCTTTACCCAATTCAAGAGCTTTACTCGGCTACGAGCTGGATTCTAGTAATATTTTCCTATTGAGTGAATTATGTAATTACAGTACCAACCTACCTACTTAATTAATCTAGATTGTAGAATCTTCTATTTAGCACTCCGCACATTAAGGTGTTTGGAGTTCATCCAATACCCAGGGATAAAAAAACAATATAAGTAATATAAAAAATACGGGTCCCATTAAAGTACCCTGTGACACACCGACTTACACTGATCAACTTTTTTTATTAATCAATGTGGAACCTGCTGTAAAAAATTCCTTTGCGGTCATTTGTATGATGAGGTTTAGCAAAAGTTTTCTCCGAACAATTTCCTGGGAATCTCAAAAAAAACTTGGTTTTGTAGGTGTCAAAGGCCATGGAAACGTAGAGTTAGTTTACACTAACACGATGCCTAGAACTCACATAATGCGTTAATAGGACTTGTTTCCACAGTGACGTCGAGTAAGGACGGTAGAGGATAAGTAATTATGTATTTCAATGACGTTAAAGTAACTTAGTATCACAATCAGCTGTAGAACTCTTTGAAGATATGAAACAAGATATTATGGGGATTTTTTAATAAGTACAATATCTTGTTCTGGTACGTTCTTAATATCGGCTTACATAACCATACCGTAAATATTTATGACTGAAATCTATTAATTTTAATACGCCATTGTTTGTTAACGTGATTTGAATCATATCTGATTGATCTACTTGTAGATACCGAATAGTTCTACACCTATTTTGTTAACTGTAAATAGTTATTGATAACGATTTAATAAAACTCAATTGCTTCTAGAAAGACTATGAACCGACAACAAATGACTGAAAGAAAATGATACTGGTAATTGAACTTAAATATAAAATACAGAAAATAAACTACATAGATGCGTTGATAGGATCCTTGCGAATTCCAAACAAATTGCCTGCCGCATTTAGGCATATTGCAGCAATATAAATGCAACCATGTTTACATAAGCCATCTCAAAAAGGAGTCGGTCAAAGCATGACCTTTCAAATTCTGCGTGGGATCCTTACCAACATATAGATATTAAACTTTCAATATCTTTCTATTACAAGTTCCAAGTCAAGTTCCACTAGAGCATGTCAATAATATTCTACATACAACAAAGTGAAAAGGTGATACGTTGGATGGCCAGCGTTATCAGCGATATCTAGTGATAACGGTCAGTGTGCACACAGCCATCAACGGCAGCGCAGCTCAACGATGTGTCTTCTACAAACTTAAAACATGGTAAGTATAACATTTGGACATATTAAGTGTAGAATTTATGTTTTGTGCCCCAAAAAAGGATCTGTGGATATTGTGAAAGGGACGGTCACGTGTAGGTAGTTGTAGTTCTGTTGCTTTTCTTTGGATTATTCTGAACATAATCTAACGGTTGAAGGTTGTTGAAGATATAGTGAAATAACCCAATATGTAAAGTAGATTGTAGATTAGAATTATTTCAAGATAGAAAAGAACCAAATATTCTAAAAGAAAGACACTGACAGTAACTCCATTAAATATATGGGCATAATTGATAAGCTGTCAACTTTCATTGATAGATTCAAGAATTTCTACTTTCAAGGGTGATTCATACTTATCACTAGCATTACCTTGGGATTTTCCTAATAAGAATTCCCACTTATGAAGAAAATGTGTACTGTCACTACCATGACTAGTTCAATATAAATATTACTCATTATTACATACATATTAATTTGTTACGTCCAGGCTCATAATTTATAAACAAATATATACGTAAACATACATACCATCAATAGAAAACTTGTTTTCTTTTCTGAACATTGCATTTCATTCAAGTATGTCTATTTCAGGTTTAGTAACTTGACTCGTTTCAATTCCCTGGATTTTTATCAGTTCGTTGTTCTAAAATAACGAATTGTTATTTTCTTTTTGAGTACTTCCCAAATAAATGTTATCGCCATTTATTTCATCATTAACTGGAATAACCGTTTTTCTGATAATCGATAATCTTCCGACTGATAAATCGATTTCACATCAAATAAAATTATTCCTGATAAAATCACATACACATCTCGATAAGATATTTGCAATTATGAATAAATTAATAAAACATTTTTATTAGGTAGATATTATGAGTAAAAAAGGGCCGCTTCTATCGTGACAGAAATAATATCGGAATTTCATAAAATTTTGAGATAAAATGATAAAAGTCATGACGAGAAGATATCGATTCGTTATCGACGGAAGCTAAGGTACAAATATTTTATCTAAGTGTTTGTTTATTGACAGGAAATAATCGTATTAATAAGAACGTGAGAATTATTTATTTATTTATATTTATATTTATTCCAAAATCTGTATTAACAATAACATATATAAGGTCTGCCAAACTGCATAACAGTTTGTCGGCAGTTGTTCTCGTCTAGCAATGGATTACAAATTTTGAATTTTGAAAATAAATGTGCTAAAAATTAATTAATGCTAAGTAAACTATACAATAATATACCTACAGTCGAGATCAAAAATCTCACTTTTCCCAAGAAGGTATTTTTGCAAACGTGAGGTTTGTTAAAGACATAGCTACGGACACAATGAGAGATAATGTTTTTGTAGAACTCTTTTAAGTTGGTACTTAGACTTTACATGCGATATCAGTTTAGAGGGTAGCTCATTCACTAATGTTGGTACCATGTACCTTCTTGTGCGCTTACCAAAGTAATTTGTTACTTTTGGAACAGCAAGTGTCTTCTTCTTAGATAAACGGGTTGGGTACATATGCTTACGCTCCACTTTGTGGTTTTGATTATTGAATTGTTCAGTCAAGATATTTAACTTACTTTTAAGATGGATCGGGAGTACTTTACAAATTGAAAATAGTTTTTCATAATTTTTATTTAATGTTTTCTTTGTTTTTTTATCTATAAGTAGTTTTAGTAACCTTATCTGCAAGATGTTGATTTTATTTAAGTGTGTAGGGAATGTAGGACCATATCCACCCATTAATTCCGGAAAAACTAACTCAACTCAAACTCAAAGCATTTATTTAAATTAAACCATTTACAGGCACTTTTGAACTGTCAAGGAATCGGTCAGTCAAAAATATGAAGCTAGTTGCTCATTCCAAAGCCTAGTAGTTATTTATGGAGAAAAACGGGCAAGAAACTCCACGGACACTCTTTTAAATAAATAAAAAATTGTTACAAAATATTGGTTACATCATTCATGTTGAAATTATACACGTGAGAACAATGTAGAAAGCAAGTTAAAAGCGTCTGTAATAAAAAACAAAAAACAATTCCAAAATTAAAATAAGCCATGGCAGCCCAGAGATTACCAGTCCCAACTGACGGCGCTCGTTCACGAACATGACGCACGAAGAGAGCTAAATGATCCAACACACGCGCCACCATCAGCGAGACATCTGAGTGAGCATGACATACTCACAGCCGCCAGGGCACATTCAAATAACAACGGTATTATCATCATCATCATCCCATATCTTAGTTACTAAAGAAAATAATGGTTCTTTGTCATCGTCACTAATTTCGTAAATTGTCGTTATCTACAAATACACAATCATTCACCCAGTTTTCTTTATCTACCCTCGTTTTAATTCATCGCTGTCAGTTCGTGTTTAATAGCGAAGTGTTTAGTTTGAAGTTTCTTGTTCTCGTTACATTTTTCAACAATGCTGTCGAGTGTCAAGTGATAAATATATTGCTTTTTGTATTTTTAATTATGGTAAGCCTTTTAGTGTTTTTCTGAAGCTCTGATGTCTATGTGATTGGGTTGAAAGCATTTTAAAAGTTAATATTACAGAATCTGTTTTTAAGAAGTGTGCCTCTGATTCCTAGAGGAAGTTTGGGATTAGTTTAAATTATGTATCCAATTGAAACTGATATAGACCTACCAATTTGAATGACCAGTACCAGTATAGTGACCGTTTTAAATACCATCTTCATTCAAAAGTAGGTAAAACACTTAAAAACAATTAACTCATAAACCGTTAACTTTTTGTTTCGAGTAACGCTGTCTCACAAGAGAGCCACAAAAAAAAGATACTTGACTGTGCCAACTATGTATAACATATCTATGCTCACTGTTACGCAGAACGTAGAGACCCAGATCATCATAGTAGCCAGCGTGTTCGCGTGTGCGTGGCTGGCGGTGCTCATCATGGCCATCGGGCTCTGCTCACAAGTACGCAGTCTTCGCAAGAAGGTCGCAGAGATGCAGGCCACGGGACGCATGAGGATACAGTACGTATGCTATAGTTTAGGTAAATTATTCCTCAAAAGGGATGGTAAAAGTAGGTAGTCTATCTAGCAACTGCCAATTATGTAATTACACCGTGAGGAAACTGGACCTAGAATTCGAAGACATGTGACATCCACTATAGTGCACTAGGATCTCATAGAATAGGCCTGCCGAGTGTCTATGATAATTTCTAAGAATCCGCAGATTACGATACGAGTTGCTTTAGTTTCTTTGTAATCAGTCATCTTTCTTTTTTCGAGTCAAGAACATGAGTAAACTCGGTCAAAATAAAATAAAGTCCAACTACGAGTATATACACACGGCTACACATCAAGCTATACTTTTCCAGTTTAAGCTGACCTCTCATTGTACGGAAATTCTATACAATGCGAGATCAGCATAAACCGGAAATGTATAGCTTGATGTGTAGCCGTGTGTACAGGAGTCCATCACCATAGTTGCGTAACACACGGTCAATCAGAATTTGAATCAGTTTGAAACAAATGTCTAATCTATTCCTTCATAAGTTCGAAAAAAAATCTGCTCCACAACGTAAATAACGCAATGAATATTGTTGAACTGTCAAAATGAAACAAATTTGTCGTAATCGGTTACTAAAATAAGTTATCCAATTAGATAGCAGGACCTCACACGATTGGTCACGTTTTAGCACAAGACGCGACACACTCACAGGCTTTGAAAGTGAAGTGTAGGTATTAGAAGAGCCTCCACGTGTAATAATACGATAAAGCCCAGTCGATAAACATAAACATCATTATTTATAATACGATATTTATTTTAATGAAACTGGTAAACAAAGTAAATGAATAAGCACAACAGCTTTCGCCGTACATTCATAATGGCGATAAAATGCAAATCGATGCTGACACAAACTCCTTATTGTACCTCTGGGTGATATAAAACTCGTATTTTGGCTAATAAATAATATAATTTAACCCTGATCAGCTCGAAATTAAGTATTACAGAAATAGTTCACCTATCCTCGAACCGTCTAAATTTCAGAAAGCTAAAGATGGATAAAGATGATAAAAACCATGCGTTCCACAACCCTGCGCTGGCGCCTGATGAAGAGCTGTCCCGTCGAGGATACTCCATGTACCAGAGCAACGAGGACGTGGAGGGCGGCAGGCATGAGCGGTACGTGTATCCTCGACCCATTCTAGTAGATAGGAAGTGTTGTAACGAAAGACGAAATGACAGATTATAAAAATATTTATATATGCCAAAAATTCATGTCACTTTGTGTAGAAAAAGATTTGTTACTCTTTATTTGTTCTTTAAAGGCAGTCTAAGCAGAGACATATCCTCTCATCTTTCTCAAAACCGCAATCCGTAACGAGTCCCACTCAATGTAGCCTCTCCAAAAAACAAAACCAAATCATTAATAGTTCTAAGTCCAGACACTGAAAAGCTTTTTAGGGTTCCGTAGTCAACAAGGAACCCTTATAGTTTCGCTATGTCCGTTTGTCTGTCCATCTGTCCGTCTGTCCGTCTGTCCGTCTGTACGTCCGTCTGTCCGCGTTTTAGCTCAAAGACCGTTGGTACTAGAAAGCTGTAATTTGGTATGGATATACAAATAAACCATGCCGACAAAGAGGTAAAAATTTTTTTTTATTTTATGTACCTCCCCTGCATTTAAAGTGGATTGTTTTTTTTTTTCTCGTCAATCTTCTGGTGTGGGATATCGTTGGAAAGGTCGTTTAACCCCCCCCGCCAGCTAAATGGTTGGGTTTGGAAATGTGAAAAAATTCGCGGCAGTATATACATATAACGAAATTAAAAGGAAACCTATCACCGCTACGTAGGCTCCACAAGTTACCGAGTAATAATCGACCAACTTAAATTTGCAGTTGCAAAAACATGTTCTCCCATACATTTCGTATCGGAGAACAAGTTTTTCAACTACAATGTTAAGTTTGTTGGATAAATTCATCCCAACTACGGAACCCTTCATTGTGCGTGGTTCGACATGCACTTGGCCGGTTTTTTTTTTTGTTAATCTTTATCTTTAACCCAAACAACACTCACCTACTTTCAATATGGTGAGTGGTGACATCATTTATTTATTTTTAGTTTGTGATCCTTCATTATCTGTTCCGCGTAATTAGTCACCTTTCGTACCACCGCCGTAAAGATTACATTCCTTCGTTGATAAGATCGAATACCGAATTATTCCAGAGATTAGTCTTAAGTGTGACTCCTAATTATTTTAAGAATTTGCATCATATGTACATTCAACAACAATACATTTTTATTACATAAATGGACTACATTGTCGGATTATACCTATATTACGTCGGATAATCGGACAGATCGAAACTTTGCGTAAATCCTAGGACGATTGCAATGATCCTGGCAATAGGTTGGATGGTAAAATTACGTCAATATTTCTCACATTCCGGGCGAGTATGCGGTAGGAAATTGTCCTAGTTTTGTCGCAAAGAGAATTATTTTTCGATTATTCTACGACAGATGTACCTTTGTTTCCTTTGCAAATACGGCTTCTACCACCAGCCTTAATTCTTCCAAGAACGCATTCGAAATAACCTCATACTGATCCCCGTATTCTTTCAGGCAGACGGGTGGGCAGTTCGTAGACAGGCAAACTCCTACGAGTCTTTACGAAGAAAGGCAGAATGCTCCCCACTTCGTCGACGAGCTGACGCGAGAGCTCGACAACAGACAGCAGAGGAGCAACAACCCTCCACCATTCCTGCTGCAGAGCATTCAGGACAGTAAAAAGAAGACCAGGAGTCTTACCAATCCAGTAGCTAATGGCAGGCAAAGCGACACCAACCCTAACTTTATCTATTAATTTTTAGCTGCAGAAGAATTTGTTAAACGATGCTGCTCAGAACTGAGTGAGAAAACGGTGTGTACCGTTGCAGTGCGCCTAACATATACCTTGACAGTTCATAAAAACAAAGATAACCAACAACGTAAGATTCAGAATATTCTTAAATACATCCGTATTCTTGTCAAAGATTCTTTGAATGGCGTCGAGGAAAGGAAGAGTACGAGATATTATGACTTTTTATAGAGTGTTGCCAAGTTTATAGTACGCGTAGTGTCAACGCTAAATGAGAACAAAATCACTTGCTCAGTCATGAGTGCCATCGGTGATAATCTACTTGTACAAAACCTATCTTAGTAATCTGAACGAAAGACCTTTCCTGAGAAAGAAGATAATAATGGAAGTGTAAAGGTTGGAAACAATCTGATTGGTGAAATGAATGATGCAGCACGGGATAATATCATGCTCACACAGTTTAACAAACATCGTCTGCAGAACACTGTGAAAGACATGTACACAGATATTTTACGGTTAAGCATGGTAACAAAACGAATAACATAGACCGCCCATTACTTAGACTCATTTTTTTGTCTAATAGGACCAATTTTTTCTACTTTTCTATAACAATATTGATTGTGCATGATGAATTAAATATTACATTTAAGTAATTCTTCTATTTTCTTTTCGAAATTGTCTTCTATTTAAGCAACAGTAGAGGACGCATTATTGTTGTTTATTTATTAGATAATTTCATCTATCCTTTTCTTTATTGCACGGCCTGCACTGGTAAGGTAAAGACACCTTTATCACAATGTCTTTGGAAGGCGTATGAGTGAAAATGCAGTAATCTTTTCAGCTAATTTTAGTTTGGAAATTGGAGTGAAAAGGGTTACGTAACGTTTGTAAGATAAATTACATTTATTTTTAAGTATTAAAATTATGTTAAAATAAAACGTGCTTTTTAATTCATGAAACATGCACTAGTTTACCTGTTTTAAATATCCATAATCAAAAGTTTAATTTAAAACATATTTTTATAATGCTATTTAAATTAACTTAAAATATACCGACTTAATTAGATGCTAATAACAATAAAATCAAAAACAACAGCAATAATTTATCAAACTGAACACTTATATACCTCTGGAGATATTAAACTTCTAATAATAAAGAATATGAATTAAACAAAACCTGCTTTAGAGCATAATGACACTGAACACCTTGGGGAAGGTACAAAAAATTACCAATCCATAAGTAAAAACAGTTAGTACAAACAAAATAAAAAAAACTTAAGAAATCGGAGATAATGTTAGGTGGGATCAAAATAAATGTGCTAAAGACAAGAGAAAACCAAGACATTAAAAATACCTACTACACAAAATAACATAAACACGTTGCAAGAGTGTAAATTAGTTATTGGTATTAATGACAACAACATGCAGTACGATCACACTTCGTTATCCAAGTTCAGTAGCTAAACCTATATAACAACAACAAAGAATGGTATTAAACAATAAATACTGTTTTCAACCCGCTCACATGGGGCCTACTCCTTGAGCGATAAGACCCTGCCCCCCTCTTCCGACATCTGCCGGAGACACATCTGGGCTTTGACACATCATTGTAAATCCGTGGAGGCTTCTTCCTTTTATTCTTCTGATATGAAAGATACTTCATATTATTATCATCTTCATTTTTGTAACTGCTTTCTTTGTTTGCTTCATGTGCATCTAAAATTTCTTGAATGCTTTTATAAGCATCACTTTCTTCTGGCTTAGGTCTCAAATAATTTAAGTAAGGTTTAAATCCCCCTACGGTTTCAGGAAAGCCGTATTTATCTTCTTTATTCAGTTCTTCTAAGTGTTTCAGATAGCTGTATGTTTCTGGGTCGTTGCTCTGACTTATTGGCTTGAAGTCTGAGTAGCTAACAAAGTTAATTGCTGAAGTTGCTGATGGCTTTTTCTTGTTGGATAGCTTCAAAGTCTGCTTGTTCAACAAATTGTTGTAGCGATCCCCGAAGTTAAATGCTTCTAGTTCATCTGAATCTTCGTCGAGGTTCAGAAGATATCGCTCGTTCTTCTGTGACGCTTCTTTCTTATGGTCTGTCCCTATGATTATGCTTGGTGGCAGAGATTCCCCGTATATATCTCTGTCTGAAGTTTTACCATAAACTTGTTCAAATATTTTGTAGTCGTCCGTCCAAAATTGTTCAATTCCTGCAAAGACACAGATAAGAATAGAAAGTACAGTTACTTCTGTAACAACACGGTAGCACATTAGTAAAATAACAACCAATTTGTTAGAACCATATGGATATATCTAATAGGTTGAATATAATATCAGTATGAGAGAACAGTCCAGTCGTCATTAAATAATACTGAGGGAAAGTGATCTCCCATGGTGTATGCAGGAATGTCTAGCATTTGTCCATTATAAGACGTAGAAACACTGTCCGCTTAAGAAAGTTGCAATAAAGTGTGATCTCGACTCCGAGGTGAGATAAAATAACAGTGACGCTTCACAACCGGTAAACCACGAAAGTACACAAGAGAAATGACATCAAACTGTTCCACACACTTGTCACTTTCGATAATATCGCTTACAAAACTTAAATCTATACAAATTGCAAAATTGTCGAGTCATGGAACTTACATGATTAATTTAGTAAGAGAAATTCTAAGAGGTCGCTGTGTATCCTAAGTTGCACTATTGAAACCACTCCACACAAGCATAAAACTAAGACTATAATTATGATATAGGTACCTACTAGGAAACTACCCATGAAAAGTATTGTACCTATGTCTATGAGAAGTCTCATAACCAGATTGATGATGGCATTAATTGATGGAAGGACTGACTCAGCACTTGAGATAAAGACTGTTCATCGTAACAAATATTGCTCTATCTAGCCAAAGGAATATGCTGCCCTTCCCCTTGTCACAGCGAATGAATCGTGACTTTTCACTACTTAATTACAGCCGCCGAGAGAAAGGGAGTAACTAGATACTTAGGTTGCTCTGCCGACCAAGTAATTGTTTTACTCTATACAATTTCCGGTTCAAACCATTATGAAGACTCACGATTCGAGACTGAAAAGTGCATGAGCGAGGGATTGAAACAATGTTAAGTAGGTAAAGTTTTGAAGATAAAGCATATCCTGCTTGTTGAAAGGCAATGAAATGACTTGTAACACGCACGCAAATGTGCTTTCCTAAGCTGGCGCTAAACCAAAGAAGACACTGGACTGGACAGCTGCCTACCTAGTAGCTACAGACTAGTATTCAACACATTTTTTCCATGAGTAAAAAGAGATTTCGTAGATGATACTTAGAGATAAGCAACAGTATCATCTGCGACGTGCATGCTCAAATCCAAAGTCCACTATACAGGGTGATTGGTAGAAGGACTGACACAATTTTCTAGAAACAGGGGGAGTCATAAACTAAAAGTTTTCACCCATAGAAACTATGTTTTAAGTGGCAAGGTAATTGAGATATGTTTTCTTCATGTCATCATATCTTTTCGGTTGTGGTTGCAATAGAACGTAAGTAATAACTTTTGGTGTTATTAGTTGCAATATACATTTAATATACTTACCTACAATTGGTTCTAGAAAATGAGTTAATTATTTGTGTCTCCATTCTTAAAATGGTGGTAAAGCACGAATATTTTAAAATTTATTATAAAAATGCATACATATTATAAAACAAAGTCCTCTGCCGCGTCGCTGTACGCGATAAACTCAAAAACTACCGCACCGATTTTCATGCTGTTTTCACCAATGGATATAGTGGTGGTTCTCGAATAAGGTTTTAGTATACATCCGAAATCCACGCGGCATCAGCTAGTAAATAATAAAAAAAAATTGTGCCCGTAGAAGAAACTCCCCTATCCCTCAAAAAATTGTGTCGGTCCTACTACCAAGCACTCTGTATACGTACTGTAAGGAGTTTGGATGTGAGGCGCAACCTCGCGTGGTACAGGCTGGCTAGAGGGCAGCCCTGTGTTTCGAACGTTCCAACAATTTGGATTAAAATATGTTAGGAATGCATTTTGTTTTGGTTCATCAGTCTAGCTTAGCTACCGAACAGTGCACGCGTCTCTTATAAAAGTAAATATTAGAATAAACCCCCTTTGAACCCTCGCCGTCTTTGGATTTGCCACCTCACACACACCCTCACACCAAGATAACGCTCCCAAGCGTTACAGTACCTACAAAAGATATCGCGTTCAATTTCCAGGCAAGTTCAATGTTATTGCTTTTGGGGAAACGCGAAAAATCCAAATACTAACCTGATGTTTTAGTAACTCCACCTCCACCGTATATAAACGCAGCCAGCAGGACACATGTCCGCGTCGCTAACCACTGCATCTGAAGGCAAACAATAGATTTCCTTTGTATTTGTACCTATAACGAAGATTTCGTTAAGAAGGCCCTTAACGAAATCTACTTTATGTAGATACGAATTTTTAGATCGGGTAGAATATAACACCACGCCTGTTTTTCCGAAACGTACGTATAAAGGCAGATGCATAAACGTTGTTATGTTACAAGCCTATTGCCATAAATCGGACATAGTTCCAGGCTCCAGGCTGCACATGCTACCCGACACAGGACCGAATGATCTGCAAAGATTGTGCCAATCACAACTGCGAAGGTTGTGACTGGCACAATCTTTGCAGATGTGCTTGCCACTACCAGATCATTGACACAGTTTTTAGGGTTCCGTACCCAAAGGGTAAAACGGGACCCTATTAAGACTCCTCTGTCCGTCCGTCTGTCTGTCTGTCCGTCTGTCACTAATCTCATGAACTGTATCTCATGAACCGTGATAGTTAGACAGTTGAAATTTTCACATATGATGTATTTCTGTCGCCGCACAGTGGAACGAATGTATGGGAGCGGTTGGACGTAGACATGTCCGAAAAATAAGAGTAAAATTATGACAAACTAATGATGCCATCTTATTCGATTACTTAATGCCTTCATAAATTGTGGTGATGAATTTCTTCATAACTCCCATATTTCGGGAGTAATTTGAGAAAATGTGAAATTTTACTATGAAAATGAGTGTATTGAGCTCTCTCCCTCCTGATTCCGGGCTTGTTTCAAGTAGCGGTCTCTAATATCGTAATGCTATTACTAAGAGCTATATTTAATACTAAGACACATAGTGCGCCAAATGTGCACTTTCTGGGATAAAAGGAAATGAAAATTTAAAAAAAAAAACGTTTTTTCCCCATTTGTATTTACTTTAAACCGCAGACAGACTTATTAAGAGGTCTATAAATATATTATATATATACAGAAATATATATTAACAAAAATATTCACAAGAACTGATGAGAGTATGACTTTTAAGTAAGTTGATAATAAATTACCTAGTTTCATTAAAAGTACAATAAATAATTAAGATGTAAGCTCTAATTTACTAAGTTACACATTTTAAAACAATAACATCATTTAATTATCTTCGTCATCATCATCATCATCAATTAATTCAAATTCAGAATCGATGTCCGCTAAATCATTTATGTTAACAAATTCGATATCACTTTTCTCAGAATCCGTAAGCTCATAAAATTCCTTAAAAGAAGATTTTTTTACAAACTTATTTCCTTTTGGACGGATACTTGTAACAAGTGGATCAGAAGACAGTAAAAGATTGTGCATAATATCTTCATTGCATGAGATACTGCTATGCTTTCGAGAATGCCCCTCTCTATATTTTCTAAAATCTTTATTTCTAGCCTCAGATGCCTCTTCGGATAGAAAACCAATGGGCACAATTGACATGTTCTGAACTATGTCTGGCCCATGCATTAAAATTTTATGAAGTGAAGAAGGCATATAATACCATGGGTATAACTCCACGTAAAGCTTAGCAGTATCAAAGCAGAACTCTCGGAATTTAGTTACGTTGATCTTCTCTCCTGATGAAATACACTGCAAGATCACACAGATTTTTCTTAAAAGCATAGCATCTATTCCGGTCAGTTCAGCAGATTTAGTGTAGTTTTCAAAAAATCTCCTTGCCGAGTTGCCATTGTTGGTGGATCCACTGCCTTGTTTCACAACATCGAGAAGTAAGCCCGTTTCTCTTCTTACAGCCTCTTGAACTCTTTTCTTCCCGTCATCAACTTGCCTTTTTGCTATATCACCCCTTACTTGCCATGATTTTATGTCTAATTTGTAGGAAATGTGTAATAAGCATTCCATTGAGCGAATCCAAGCGTGAAGGGTGCTTAAGCTATATTTATACATGTCCTCGTTTGCGTGTTTATCTTTGATTAACTCTAAATTATTCATTTCTTTAGGACAAGCCTTGCATATGTCACACACTGAAGCTGCTGTATTGGATATAATGGAATGAATTTTACCATCAATCATTGTCAACAGCAGTTGGTGTTTGACACTAATTCCATCAGTGATGGTGGATGGAGTTAAGGCTTCAATCTCTGCTTCGATTTCAGCCATCTCTCTCTGCACATTTTCTTTGGTTTCCTTTATAAACTTAAACAATATTGGCCGGCAAAATGAAGTGGAAGATGGTCGCTCGTTTTCCCAAATTGTTACACCTTTTGAGACGAGCCGCAGTGGTACAAGACTAATCATAAAATTACTAGCAAGATCGATTTGCTCATCTTCACTCGTCCTTTGATGATAAATGCTTTGGCTAGATGATCCGTCAAAACCCCATTTGCTGGTCAATACGAGCTGTTGATTGGGATCAACAGGGGTTTCTAACGACCTAATAAGTCTTCTTGAGGTTAAATCCATCAAGGCTTGTAATTTGATTTTTGCAGAGCTCTCTGTAACTGTGAGATCTTCTTTGGCCGGATAGCACTTAATTTTTTCTTTAACCAACATGTAGTAACTCGGGTATTGAAGAGCTCCTTCTTGAGTGTTGAAATCCCGAAGAGTGTTATAGCGCCATTTCGATAAGTTCATCGATACATAAAGAGCCAATGCCTTCAAAGGGGATATTTCCCGTACCTGAATTGATTTACCTTCAATGAAGGCTTTGATTTTTGAGGCCTCTTCTGGATTCTCCGTCAAGTATTTCATAACATAAGCTGTATCGCTTTGTCCTGCCTTTTGAAGCGCCCTTTCGGCCGAAAACATAATTTCAGCGCTGCTACTGCTGCATGAAAGACTATCTTCAGTGGTGCGTCTTCTTTTTTGCCGGTTACTAAGGTCCTCAAAAGATTTACGAGGACTAGGATGTGTACAAGTTGAAGCATCAGATTTAGCAGGAGAAATTATGGGCTCGATGACGTCACTTATATTTTCTGTAGAAGGTTCCATATTTTCATTCTGTAATTCCGGCCATTGAATTGCAGCCTGTAGCCAAATCTCATGTTTCTTCCGAAACTTATCTGTGCTTCTTCCAGACTGTGTCCATTTTGCATAAATGCGGTAGCAAAATCGACGACACCAGTCTTTTAAACTTGTTTCAGCACTTTCACATAACTGAACACAACTGTTATCTTTTAAAACACTGAACAAATAGTTAAAGTCGCGTAAATCTTTATGTGCGCGTGCGCATAAAGCAACGTGAATATCAAGATTTGTATTAAAATTTGGAAAATACATTGCGAGATTAGCTTGGATACAACGAGGTGTAAATCAACACTGATTTTAAAGTTACTAATAGTGACCTATTTATATAAAATCCAGGTATCCCAGGTATCCTTTGTTAAATATTGCAAGGTAATTAGTTATTGTGATAATTAGTAAATGATGCATGCTAAATTAGTGTATTAAGAGCCATTTAGTAATTAAATAATAGCAATGTTCTTATCAGTAATCATTAGTGCATCAGTTTTATATGTAAACCTTAAGTCCCTAATTATATATCCTAATTAGCTTATATCTTCTCTAATTGGCTGCTCAGAAATGTTATTGTAATAAGGTAAACCTTTAGAAAAACGGTTTTAATCAACAAAATAAACAAAAAATTAAAAAATTGTGTTATAAAATAAACATCACTCTTTATCCCAGAAAGTGCACATTTGGCGCACTATGTGTCTTAGTATTAAATATAGCTCTTAGTATTAGCATTATGATATTAGAGACCGCTACTTGAAACAAGCCCGGAATCAGGAGGGAGAGAGCTCGATACACTCATTTTCATAGTAAAATTTCACATTTTCTCAAATTACTCCCGAAATATGGGAGTTATGAAGAAATTCATCACCACAAGTTATGAAGGCATTAAGTAATCGAATAAGATGGCATCATTAGTTTGGCATAATTTTACTCTTTTTTTTCGGACATGTCTACGTCCAACCGCTCCCATACATTCGTTCCACTGTGCGCCGCTATGACAACAAATACAAAAAAACAGAATAAAATAAATATTAAAGGGGGTTCCCATACGCGTTTTTATACATAATGGTACGGAACCCTTCATGCGCTAGTCCGACTCGCACTTGGCCGGTTTTTAACATGCATCATGAGGAAAACGAAAGTAACGTTACCTCCTTGAGATTACTGTTAAAACCTGAAATATTTGTAAAAGTGATTTTTTGCACTTTCTCTAATAATAAAGATTCTTTTTGGAAACTGTCGCTCTAAAACTGGTTGTTCTTGATGAATTTTGTGCTTCACATCGTTCAAGATACTGAACGGCTATAAATTGGTAATTAATTTTATGGTAAGTAGGTGTCTTTTCGTGTGCCCGGCAAAAGGCTTGTTCATAATTTACGTTTGTCAAAAAAATACTCATCTACTAAATAAATCTACCAAGCCTTTTCCCAAATATGTTGGGGTCGGCTTCCAATCTAACCGGATGCAGCTGAATACCAGTATTTTACATGGAGCGACTGCCTATCTGATCTCCAGAACCCAGTAACTGGGTAACACGATATCCCTTGGTAAGACTGGTTGTCAGACTTTCGGGCTTCTGACTTCCCGTAACGAATGTCAACAATCCACAAATGACAACCAGGACCAACGGCTTAACGTGCTTTTTGAGGCACGAAGGGGTCATCTACTAAATATTTATCTTAATTAATTTGGCCATTTCACACTACTAAGTATATTTTAAACCCCAAACGAAAAATGTTTACTCGACTGGATATCGTAACCAGGACCTCAAGCGGGGCAGCAACGTTTGTAACCATTCAGCCAATTACCGAACAGAACGCTAAACCGGAGCCGGGTTAAAAAAAAATCCTTATCAGAGCCAATTGTAACAACTAACAAGGCATCGCGAAAGATAGTGTAGGCGGAAAGTGTTCGAAGTACCTAATGAAATTCGAACAAATAGTTTAGCACTACAATAGAACACCCCCTATTTTCCGTAATTTCCCCTGCAGAAAGCACTGAAAACCTCGACCATCCAGCTAAAACCCTTCCCACTCTAGTATTTTCTACTTTACCTGGAGCGTGTCGCTAGTTAAATAATATACACAAAACACATACCATAGCTAACCTGCACTGTATCACACCATGGGCACTATTGCACTGCTGCGCTCTACACACTGGCGCAATGAAAGTAAGATGAACGTAGATGGCAGCATCCTATATAAGCTCGGGACGGTGGACCGGCGCCACGGAAAGTGCGGACTCGATACGACGAATGTAGTAATATAATAATTGAATGTTGCATGATGACTGAGCATATTGATCATCATCATCATTTCAACCGAAAGACGTCCACTGCTGGCCATAGGCCTCCACCAAGCGCCGCCACTTCAACCGGTTCTGTGCTTTTCGCATCCAGCGGATTCGTGCGGCCCTCACAAGGTCATCGGTCCACCTTGTGGGACCTTCCAACGCTACGTCTTCCGGTAGGTACGCGGTCGCCACTCCAGAACCTTTCGGCCCCATCGGCCATCTGTTCTGCGAGCAATGTGCCTGCCCACTGCCACTTAAGTTTGGCAATTCTTCGGGCTATATCGATTACCTTGGTTCTCCCACGGATCTCTTCATTTCTGATTCGATCACAAACGGAAACTCCAAGCATAGCCCTCTCCATTGCCGTTTGTGTGACTTTGATTCTTAGATCCCAGTAACTGTAATTATTTTGGATAATAAGTAAGTAAATACCTACGACGAGCCAAGAAAGAAAACTTTTTAAATTGGTAAGTAGTTAAGTAGATACGTATGTAAAGGTACCATTGTAGGTAATCATCTACTAAAATAAGACAGGTACCTACTTATTACTTCTGAGTGATTAAACTAAATGAAATACAGCCATGATACTTAGGGCATTAGAACCCACTTTTAGCCAATTATGTTTTAACTTCCATGGAATACAGCGCGAGACAAATTACCAACTTACAAAAATCCTCAGTAACGCTGAACGACCAGGGAATGGAACCCAGGACATAAATAATAAATATCAAACAACTTTGTCGCCAGTTTTCTACTTAGATCAAGTTGCTAAAGTTTGTCGTAGGTAGCCTTGTGCATTCGACGGCTAGCGTCCGTTAGGGAAAGTCAAGTTCAAGCTCCTCGGGAAACGTCCTGCCACGCCCTGTGGAGACAACTGCCAGCCGCTGGGGGTACCTGATCGTCCGCATTGCGATTATGAAAGTCCATATAATATGCGCTGAACATGGCCTACCTGACAGCAATGTAGGGAAGGAATCATCACGTTTTCGTTGCATACAATGATAGTTTTGTTGAACCTGCTGTCGACACTATCCTCATAAAAAATGCCCTAAGTATAGATAGTGCCATCCACGATGACGCGCCCCACTCCGCTGCGCTCCGTACTAAAGTACAGCTTACAGTACAGTAATCGCGGAGTGGGGCGCGTCTTCATAGATGGCACATAAATAGGTGACTAGGTATACCAGAAGGTGCACGCCCAGCTTAGCAGATTTGAATCTTCTGAGCTATGTAAATACCAATCTAATTAGCGTTTAACGAGTGTCTTTCGTTTCGGGACTTTATGTAAGTCTAGATACAGTCGAGTTCTTTCATATCTCGAAACATAAGTTTCATAAAACTCTAAACAGCTTTGCCTTACAATAAATTGTAAACAATCTGTGACATCATAAATATGTGACTTCATTAGGTAGTATATCAATAATATTGGTACAGACAAGACTAAAAATTGTACGCAATCCCTTGTTCATATTATTTAGCGCAATATTAGGTTCACAAATATCTATGCAATTTTTGTACTTATTTCCAAAATAAAGGTTCCGAAATCACGACACTCGTGGACTCTAAGTAAGTAGAGAGTGCTTTATAGTTACAAGTAAAATGTTATCAAGCTAATGTTCAAGACACATGAGACAACAACCGCATTAGCTTTCACTAACGACGACGTGACTCGATTCCCTGGATACTCTAGACGACTCTAGAGTATCATCAATACTAGATTACATCTATAGGTACCTACGTCCTGCATACTTGAATATAAATACCAACAAAAGATGTACTTACCCTTAGACAATAAACGTCGGAGCTGCACCTTTGCCTATTTAGATTCAACCCTTTCATTGCTCGCTGGGAATTCTACCCAGTCCTACCCCTAGTTTGGGAGCTGTTACATTTGTAAACACTGAACCGTTGGGTGAGATAACAAACAATTTAAAAAAAAACGGCCATGCCTTGTTACGGCTTTTCATGCCTTGTAATTACGAGGCTTGAGGTGGAGTTGTCTGATCTGGAGTTATCGAATCGCCCATAAATAAATTAACTTCATGCGAATCGCGTATAGAAGAAATATTATTATTTAAAAGTGACAATTCACCCGTTTCAGGCGAATACCTAAAGTCATATGAATCGACCAATAAGCCCGGGCAAGATGGAAGGATGGTGGTAATAGGTACATTTAAGATATAAGCCTGGTATATGCCTGAATTATAGCTTATTTGGATCACTCTTTTGTCACTAGATAATGACAATTTGCTATTATGAAACATGCAGGCACTAGACGTTTCGTATGTATAGGGACATAATAATAACTACTACTAGTAAGCTGTGATCACATAATTTATTTGCAGTTACCTTCTGTTTCCTTGTTCAAAACCACAAAGCACAATAGCGCCGCGCCGGCCGCCGCCGTCGGCGATTAAAGACGCTATGGTATCATGAAAATAAAAATGAAATGCTGTTCGTTGGTAAGCGCATCGCTTGAGAACGGCTGAACCGATTTAGCTAGGTATTTTTTGTATTAAAATGTTCTTTACATTTTGAATTAGGTTTTATGGAAAGATAGATTGGAAAAGTTTGGCGGAGCAGGCGGAGAATTAAAAGAATCGGGAAATCTTAACTATCTTTTTTTCTATAAGATTTTTGTATATTAACTAAGTATTTAAAATTGGCAGGGCTACGTTTGTCGGGTTAGTTTCAATGAGCGTTTACTCATCACACTGACACGCTTGGAAACTGTTGACACCATACCCTATCTGCCCAGCGGCCGGCGAGGCGACTTGCTCTGTATTTAAGGCACTGGTTACTGTCGGCCATGTGTTAACCTACATTACCCCAGCGCTGATCAAAGGCCTAATACAATCCTAACTAATATTATAAATGCGAAAGTGAGTTAGTTCGCTTTCACGCTAAAACGGCTGGACGGATTTGGATGAAATTTTGCACAAGGGTAGACCTTGACCTGGAGAAGGACATAGGCTATTTTTCATCCTGGATCGCAGAAGAACTCATGGACAATAGCTAATAATAAATAAGATGGATTGACTGTAGTACCTACTCCAAGTACTCCTATCCTGCTTTAGGTATTTAAGTACTGATTTATCTGCTTCTCCTTTTCTGTCCTACCAGGCGACTCATTTAAATAGTCACGGACCTTGGAATTAGTATTCAGCTATATCCGGTTAGACTGGAAGCCAACCTCAACATAGTTGGAAGCAGATGATGATGTGTTGGAGTTGGAACTTGGATGTTGAGACGGACAATGAGTTTAGAAAGATACAGGAGAAAAAAAAAACAAATTGAGAAGATTTAATACCTTATAATTTTAACATACATGTAGAAGTAAAATCGATACATCACGAAAAAAAAACATAATTCTTTGGTAGGTAATCATTAAATAATGCCCTTACAAACACGGTAAATCTACTTATTTTTACTAGCAGTCATAATCACAATACATTTAAATTAAACAATCCCACTTCAGGAGACAGAACTCCCCGAATGAGATTACAAATCGTTAGACCTGATACCTACCTTTAATGTATACTGGAATATGAAAAATAAATCAGCTGTTCCATACATACAAAAGTGCATTACTAACACGATAAAAGTGTATGGAACTGCTAATTTTTTTTTCATAAGTATTTGTGTTGGTCCCGCAGTAAGTTATTTATTTTCATGAGCACTGCACTCCCATAAAGTATGTCCATTTCTTAAGGTTTCAAGGACATTTTAATTAGCTTCGGAGTTTTATGGACACGCGTTCTGCACTCCCATAAAATATGTCCATTTCTTAACCTGCCATAGCTAGGTACAGTCACGAGCAACAATATGTATACACTCATCAAAATTCAATAAATTTTCTTGTAGAACCACGATTGCAACTTTGTGATGATAACTATTTCATAATTGTATAGGTTCCATACAGTAGGAGAAAATAATTTTCAAAAGTTGCTTAATGTAAACATATTGGTGGTTGTGACTGTACAGTAAGTAAGTAATAATACGAAGTCGTACTTACATAAAATGAACAATGCGCTTATTTTTTGGCCGATATACGCGAGGGTAGGCGTGTCATGATAGACCTCCCAAATACAAGTGGAAACAAATGTACTGTTTCACTTTTGCGGTTACAACATTTGGATCCTTTACTTATTGAAATTCGGATCAGACAAGCCTGACAAAAAGTAATTATGAAATATCTCGCATGATAATATTCAATAAGTTATTGCCTTACAGGTTGCGTAGAAAATTACTTTGTATTCAAAAATAATCAATCTCATGTTCTCAAGTATATTTAAGTTTTCTTGATTTATTTATTACCATCTTGGGTAACATCACCAATTTCAATTATAATTGAAGACATGGTATCTTTATTAGATTCTATGTCAATTTTTACATCTCTGTGACAAATATTATTTTGTGTTTTCTTCAGTTTGTACAATTCATGGTCTTTGACTAACTTGATTCCAGATGATGATTGCATTGAAGATAAATTCTTGATCCATTTCTCATTCCAGATTGTTCCAAATTCTTCCATGCCATCAAATAAAACCTTATTACATTCCTTTATTTTTTCTACATTTTGTTTTATAAGTTGTTCATCCTCTTTTTTTTTAACTCTTTGTTCCATTTGACGTTGGCTTAATTTTCTTGTAAATATTTTCGATGAACTCATGCTGATGTTGTCATCAGAATCATAGGCTTGGCTCGCTTGGCTCATTTCAGCCCATTCTGATCCTGACAAGTTAGAGTTAGTACCAAGAGTTGATGTACCTCTGGAACGTTGTCCTGTAGATCTGGTTGATTTGTTCGACCTCAAGGATCGTTTACGAGGCGTGGGTGAGAATTGTTCACCTCCATACAATCCATCATCATCACTGGAATAAACTGTAAAATTTTCTACGAAAGGATACACACATTCTGTGTTTGTGCACATATATATTTTTGAAAAGAAATTTATGTAGAACTGTCTCACTATTGAGCTGCACAGAGGACAAATCTGCAAACAAATAATTCAACTATGTATGATTTGAATTTTAAAAAATTGTATTAAAGGTGCTATAATGCTACCATGTGCATGACAACTTACCCTTGGACCCTCCTCTACAATAGTACTGTTTTTAGTAATATCTGTAGCAAACTGCAAAATCAACATACAAATTAGTTAAACTTACGTATAAAGTCCACAAGCCTGAGTGTAAGCTCTTTTAAAGCAGGACTTGATGTGCACATTAAAGTACAGTCACAAGCACTAATATCTATACACTTAGCAACTTTTAAAAATGATTTTCCCCTACTGTGTTGATTGTAATTTTATGATATAACGAATATAGTATTTTTGAACACCTATTATTATGAAATAGGTATCATCTCAAAGTTACAATCGTTATTCCACGAGAAAAACGTTATTGAATTTTGCTGAGTGTATACATATTTTTGCTTATGACTGTACACTCCCCCTGAGCCAAGAGTGAATAAGTAATAATTATCTTCCTCCCTATTTAAATAAATGGGGTGTTAAGTGAGAACCAGCATTTACCATCCTTACATTATGAGGTTTTGTATAACTTCATGTTTATAAAACCTATATGTATGGACATGTACCCTCTTAGGTCACCCCAACTGAGGGGCTCAGTAGCTTCAATTTTAGCATCAAAATGACCTACAAAAGAAGGAGGTTGCATCCCTCGTAATAATTTTATTCTTTTGTTGGTTTAATAGGCAATTTAATTTATTTTATTTATTCTAAGAATAGTTTAATAAAAGAATTTATTTAGCACTTTACAAATGCATGAATGTAGCCTTTGCTACTATTAATTACCTACATTGTAGCATAGATTAATATCTATCTTGAAACAGTACAGCCAATGAATGACAGCCAGTCCAATTTTTGCACAGAAGGCTGCGCAACAACATTTTTCAAGAACCAAATGGTGACATGAGACGAGTGTGAGTGAGAACATGCGCAAAAGTTTGGAGAACCTATGTTTAGACCGGCCATGATTCATTGATTTTACTGTATTTTAGTACTTTTACACACAGGACTCTATGGTGCAATGATAAAAAATATTAATAATAATGATAATTACGGTTGTGGTTATGAATGAGGAATACAACGGCAATGGACACGCTGATAATATATTTAACTTACGTTCGAACTTGTTGGAATTTGAAATTGAAATTCGTTTTCTGCCATGCCTGCCCTGTGTTGTAAATGTTGTAATTGTGTATTAATAAACGACACTACAGTTACGAGAACACTTTCAGTTTAAAACCTAAGTTTTAATCACAAAATAGTAAATATTTAACAAAAGCTCAACACAAGCCAGACGCAAGAAAAGCGGCTGGACAGAAACCTTACAAATAAAATAATCTACTCTTTCAACTCTTTGACAGAGAATGAGAAACACACAGAAAAACACAATAGAAAAGTGTAATCTGTGGAAAACAATACAACACGGGACAGAAGAACAGAACATGAACAAAATTGAACTTGGACTCTTGCTTGGATTGGACGTCTTGGCCTGTCAAGTCAATGTCAAAGTGACACTACCGTTTTAAATTTTATTTTTATTTCTGGCCTGGCCATTGCTCCGGGTTTCGTTTACATTTTGGATTAACAACTTGCTAGGTACCAATTTTTTTTCAAATATCTAGCACGAATAGTCCGACTTTGCTCTAAAACTAGAACTAATATGACGTCGCACAGTGGAACGAATGTATGGGAGCGGTTGGACGTAGACATGTCCGAAAAATAAGAGTAAAATTATGACAAACTAATGATGCCATCTTATTCGATTACTTAATGCCTTCATAAATTGTGGTGATGAATTTCTTCATAACTCCCATATTTCGGGAGTAATTTGAGAAAATGTGAAATTTTACTATGAAAATGAGTGTATTGAGCTCTCTCCCTCCTGATTCCGGGCTTGTTTCAAGTAGCGGTCTCTAATATCGTAATGCTATTACTAAGAGCTATATTTAATACTAAGACACATAGTGCGCCAAATGTGCACTTTCTGGGATAAAAGGAAATGAAAATTTAAAAAAAAAAACGTTTTTTCCCCATTTGTATTTACTTTAAACCGCAGACAGACTTATTAAGAGGTCTATAAATATATTATATATATACAGAAATATATATTAACAAAAATATTCACAAGAACTGATGAGAGTATGACTTTTAAGTAAGTTGATAATAAATTACCTAGTTTCATTAAAAGTACAATAAATAATTAAGATGTAAGCTCTAATTTACTAAGTTACACATTTTAAAACAATAACATCATTTAATTATCTTCGTCATCATCATCATCATCAATTAATTCAAATTCAGAATCGATGTCCGCTAAATCATTTATGTTAACAAATTCGATATCACTTTTCTCAGAATCCGTAAGCTCATAAAATTCCTTAAAAGAAGATTTTTTTACAAACTTATTTCCTTTTGGACGGATACTTGTAACAAGTGGATCAGAAGACAGTAAAAGATTGTGCATAATATCTTCATTGCATGAGATACTGCTATGCTTTCGAGAATGCCCCTCTCTATATTTTCTAAAATCTTTATTTCTAGCCTCAGATGCCTCTTCGGATAGAAAACCAATGGGCACAATTGACATGTTCTGAACTATGTCTGGCCCATGCATTAAAATTTTATGAAGTGAAGAAGGCATATAATACCATGGGTATAACTCCACGTAAAGCTTAGCAGTATCAAAGCAGAACTCTCGGAATTTAGTTACGTTGATCTTCTCTCCTGATGAAATACACTGCAAGATCACACAGATTTTTCTTAAAAGCATAGCATCTATTCCGGTCAGTTCAGCAGATTTAGTGTAGTTTTCAAAAAATCTCCTTGCCGAGTTGCCATTGTTGGTGGATCCACTGCCTTGTTTCACAACATCGAGAAGTAAGCCCGTTTCTCTTCTTACAGCCTCTTGAACTCTTTTCTTCCCGTCATCAACTTGCCTTTTTGCTATATCACCCCTTACTTGCCATGATTTTATGTCTAATTTGTAGGAAATGTGTAATAAGCATTCCATTGAGCGAATCCAAGCGTGAAGGGTGCTTAAGCTATATTTATACATGTCCTCGTTTGCGTGTTTATCTTTGATTAACTCTAAATTATTCATTTCTTTAGGACAAGCCTTGCATATGTCACACACTGAAGCTGCTGTATTGGATATAATGGAATGAATTTTACCATCAATCATTGTCAACAGCAGTTGGTGTTTGACACTAATTCCATCAGTGATGGTGGATGGAGTTAAGGCTTCAATCTCTGCTTCGATTTCAGCCATCTCTCTCTGCACATTTTCTTTGGTTTCCTTTATAAACTTAAACAATATTGGCCGGCAAAATGAAGTGGAAGATGGTCGCTCGTTTTCCCAAATTGTTACACCTTTTGAGACGAGCCGCAGTGGTACAAGACTAATCATAAAATTACTAGCAAGATCGATTTGCTCATCTTCACTCGTCCTTTGATGATAAATGCTTTGGCTAGATGATCCGTCAAAACCCCATTTGCTGGTCAATACGAGCTGTTGATTGGGATCAACAGGGGTTTCTAACGACCTAATAAGTCTTCTTGAGGTTAAATCCATCAAGGCTTGTAATTTGATTTTTGCAGAGCTCTCTGTAACTGTGAGATCTTCTTTGGCCGGATAGCACTTAATTTTTTCTTTAACCAACATGTAGTAACTCGGGTATTGAAGAGCTCCTTCTTGAGTGTTGAAATCCCGAAGAGTGTTATAGCGCCATTTCGATAAGTTCATCGATACATAAAGAGCCAATGCCTTCAAAGGGGATATTTCCCGTACCTGAATTGATTTACCTTCAATGAAGGCTTTGATTTTTGAGGCCTCTTCTGGATTCTCCGTCAAGTATTTCATAACATAAGCTGTATCGCTTTGTCCTGCCTTTTGAAGCGCCCTTTCGGCCGAAAACATAATTTCAGCGCTGCTACTGCTGCATGAAAGACTATCTTCAGTGGTGCGTCTTCTTTTTTGCCGGTTACTAAGGTCCTCAAAAGATTTACGAGGACTAGGATGTGTACAAGTTGAAGCATCAGATTTAGCAGGAGAAATTATGGGCTCGATGACGTCACTTATATTTTCTGTAGAAGGTTCCATATTTTCATTCTGTAATTCCGGCCATTGAATTGCAGCCTGTAGCCAAATCTCATGTTTCTTCCGAAACTTATCTGTGCTTCTTCCAGACTGTGTCCATTTTGCATAAATGCGGTAGCAAAATCGACGACACCAGTCTTTTAAACTTGTTTCAGCACTTTCACATAACTGAACACAACTGTTATCTTTTAAAACACTGAACAAATAGTTAAAGTCGCGTAAATCTTTATGTGCGCGTGCGCATAAAGCAACGTGAATATCAAGATTTGTATTAAAATTTGGAAAATACATTGCGAGATTAGCTTGGATACAACGAGGTGTAAATCAACACTGATTTTAAAGTTACTAATAGTGACCTATTTATATAAAATCCAGGTATCCCAGGTATCCTTTGTTAAATATTGCAAGGTAATTAGTTATTGTGATAATTAGTAAATGATGCATGCTAAATTAGTGTATTAAGAGCCATTTAGTAATTAAATAATAGCAATGTTCTTATCAGTAATCATTAGTGCATCAGTTTTATATGTAAACCTTAAGTCCCTAATTATATATCCTAATTAGCTTATATCTTCTCTAATTGGCTGCTCAGAAATGTTATTGTAATAAGGTAAACCTTTAGAAAAACGGTTTTAATCAACAAAATAAACAAAAAATTAAAAAATTGTGTTATAAAATAAACATCACTCTTTATCCCAGAAAGTGCACATTTGGCGCACTATGTGTCTTAGTATTAAATATAGCTCTTAGTATTAGCATTATGATATTAGAGACCGCTACTTGAAACAAGCCCGGAATCAGGAGGGAGAGAGCTCGATACACTCATTTTCATAGTAAAATTTCACATTTTCTCAAATTACTCCCGAAATATGGGAGTTATGAAGAAATTCATCACCACAAGTTATGAAGGCATTAAGTAATCGAATAAGATGGCATCATTAGTTTGGCATAATTTTACTCTTTTTTTTCGGACATGTCTACGTCCAACCGCTCCCATACATTCGTTCCACTGTCGATATAGTTGTAAATAAACCTTTTTATACCAAAATCCGTGGCGTAAAAGGGTTTTTAAACTACGGGTGGATCTGGATAGTAACTGTGGAAAATGACGTGAAGGTGAAATGTCTGTGTAAAATCTAGCACTACGCTTCACTGCAATTGGCTGGACGCCGTAACGGACCAGTGACACTGCTGCTGTACTGTATTGTGATTGTGCATTTGCATTTTGTATAATGAGCTGACCTCATTAAGTACGGAAATCCTATACAATGCGAGATCAGCTTTTACTGGAAATGTATAGCCTGATATGTAGCCTGCCTGTATGTGTGTGTACACAGATGCCGAGGCCGGGCCTTGTGCGTCCAGTTGATTTCAAAGTTATGCTACCGCGCTGCTCAATCAGTGTGTATCACAGAGCATAGAAACGCCTCGGTGGCTCGGTGGCCGCTGATATAGAAAGGAAGAAACGGTACTGTCAACACTTTTCATACAAACCAAGGAAAGATTCTATTTAGATCACTACGCGCGCGGCTGCTAAGGTGGATGCATGTCTGTATTGATTTGGAATTTTGCACCTAAGGTTTGGGCGGCTACATCACGGTCTCGGTTATTTGTGGATGTGGATGCATGCCTACATATCTGAACCATCACGGTACCGGATAATAGAAACCGTTTGTTTGAAAAAAGCCCATTACATTTCTCCCTCGTACTGGGTAGGCGGAGAAACGAAACGAAACGTCAAAAATATATCGATCGGCCCGCTCTATGGATCGGCCTCGGCCTTTTCTTTGTCGTCCCGTCCCGGTCGCTCGTTAGTCCAGTGATGCCAATAAAAAAAAAGGCTAATTCACCCTATATTTAGAGTAAAACTATTACAGCAGGGTAAGTTTTGGGGTATTAATTTTTTTAGGATATTTTTATGTTAAGGTTTGTTTCGAATAGTACTGGGTCGTTCCAGGTTTTTCGTAAAACAAAACGAAACCATTTCTCAGAAACGAGAAACTGTTCTAGGTAATTGTTTATCAAAGCATTGATTCGACTGACTTCGTCTCAACTCAACGGAGCAAAAAGTACCCATTTGTCTTGGTTGGGTCTTTTTTGTTCAACCGCCCCTCTCCGCGATTGCTGTACTTAGTGGTGCGCATCTTCGTGGATGGCACTATCTATACTACTGACTGCGCAGAGTTTGTGGACGAGTGTTACGATATTTATTTGACTGTAAGTCAACTACAATATTAAGTAACAATACAAATAAAAAGAGGGATAGACGGCTACAATTTAATAATAAAAGACGTTTTCTAGTTTTATAATAGACTGACTTTTATTGTCACATAATGTCTACAATGTTAAATAGATGGCACTAGCAGTTACATAGCTTTTGTTATTAGGTACCTACTAACACCTCCGCTTAACAAAAATAATGCTGAAAACATCTATGAAACAGGTAAAATACCAAGCAATAAGCTGAAGATGCAGATGAAGTTTAGGGTCTATTAAACACAATTATTTCATGAAAAAGCTTCATCGAAATCAAACATGTTACTTTTAACTGTGTACGATAATAGTCTTATTACTATAAAAAGCAATAATCATACGATCTGTCAATTCAAAAATGTCTTACGCTCAGTATTCTCCTCCTTGAACCTACCAACCTGACGTTTATAAACGTTTAGCTTGCAGATTGCACCTACTTTTTTTTAATTTAGGGTATTTTCTCAAATTATCATTGAATCTCGGCTAAATTGAGACGAAGCCTGGGGGGGTGAATACCAGACCTGGCAACACTCGGTTAGTCTGTGTCTGTGGTGTGGTCGTCGGTCGAGTAACCGTGCGTTTGCACTGGCGAAACATTTAATACAAAACATGTTGAAATCTCTAGTTCCTGTCAAAAATTGTATGGAACATTGACAGAAAGTTGAGATTTCAACATGTTTTGTCTTAAATGTTTCGCCAGTGCAAACGCACGGTTAGCTTGCTACATATTAGCACAGATTACTAATATGTAGCAAGCTACATATTAGTAATCTGTGGGTCGAGTAGTGATATTGAAGCTCTTGAGTACTAATCAGTGTTGCCAACCCGTACGATAATTTGGCCAATGGTACGATGTACGATAATGAATGTCTAATGTACGATAATTTTGAGATACGCTGAAAAAAAAGATCCAATAACAAAACGTATTTGTCAGACAAAACTAAACGCAGAAAAAAATAAAAAAATGTCAATTGTCATTTGTCAAATGCAGAAAAACAACATGAAATGTCAATGTCAATCAATCAATTATCATTTGTCAGTCAATCAGTCAACAACAACAAATTAACAATTGACAGCGAAGAACTCTCGGTGGTTGTGTGTGATGTAACAACAAATACTGTAATTATCAATTGACAACGAAGAACTCTCGGTGGTTGTGTGTGACGTGTTTATGTACACATGTACAGTTTGGCACAAACATACATACATACTCTCGAAAAACATTACCCTCCTTCTGGGGCAGTCGGGTAAAAAACATGTTTTCATTGTTATTTCTAATAATGTAGAAGCCCATGATATTGTTAAAGCTTTACGAGGATCTTTGTTCAATACAATTAATCACAAAACAATTTCACAAATGTTTACCAGCAGCGCCCTCTTATAATGTTATCAAGCGTCAAAAGATCCTAGTAGCACTTTATTCATCCATTCCCACAGTTACTATCTAGTCTGTGAGACCGACGTGAAATGCACAAATGGTTTCTAGATTAGAATTTATTAAACTAATTTAGATTATAATTGTTTATCATTGACGTTCAAAAGTGCCTTTTATGTGCCTATTTGAAATAAATTATTTGACTTTGACTTTGAATAGAAAACATAAAAAATCAACAAAAAAATTATGACAAAACATGTTAAGGGGGATGCGCCAGGGTAGCCCGCGAAATTCAAATTTTCTTACGTTTTTTGCAAATAATGATTTCATGAAATCTCGACATTTGAGACTTTCATGAACTTAGAGAGTTGTATTGCTGTTTCTAATGTTTATAATTCTGTAAATCCATATTTGTTACGTGCGCAAAACGTATTTAGATCAATATACAATCTAACACCGACCTGCAAATTGCAAAAAACGTAAGAAAATTTGAATTTCGCGGGCTACCCTGGCGCATCCCCCTTACTAGCGCTATTATTGGTGAATCTTGGCATATACTTCCCTTTTGACTCTAGTAAAAAATTATTGATTTTTGATAGCAATTTGAATTAAAGTTTTACGAGATATGTATTTTTTTTAATTTGGATTTTTCTTTTGTACGATAATTTTGCCCAAAAAACGATAATTTTGACGTGGGAAGTCGATAATTTGAACTTTTGGAGTTGGCAACACTGGTACTAATGTTCTGTGGATTGAAGTCAGTGAAGTTTGGTGATCACTGGTCGTCGGTAAAAAAAATCATTAATCAGGAAGAATTGAAGAAAATAAAGCGTGAAGATCTAGTTACTGTCAGCAATAGTGATTTACCAATTTTACAGTGTCCTAATCATTTTCTAATCGTAAAACCTAATTGAAATTCAAAATGCCGACTGTGCGAGCTGTGTGTGTTCTCAAGGGCGATGTCAGCGGAACCGTATACTTCGACCAACATGTAATTATATTACGTTTAAAATTTTGGTTCAAACCTGCAACAGGACTGCTTTTTATTAAACAACCTTGAAATACTAGTACCTAGTTTGCACTCTGTTGTAGAGTTTTTTTTACAACCTACGTGGTTATGTAGCTAACTACCTACGTATAAATAATTCTTATCATGCTTCTAAAGATAGTTCTGGAACTATGCGTTAACATTAAAAGTGCAATCTAATGTTATAATGATAAGGGAAACATCGTAAAATAAACTGGATTCAGTGTGGGTGGCTAGCAGCATGACAATTTTATCGACAATAAATTATAAAATCCTACTGATCATCATGATATTCAGTCATCTAATAAGGTTCTAAGCAGATAGAATGTACTGATTTGAAAATCAATCTTCAACATCATTACTATTGCAAAAATTTGGATATAATTCAACATATATTTTACACTAGCTGTGCCCCGCGGTTTCACCCGCGTAGGTCTCGATCCCGTAGGAATATAGGGATAAAACGTATCCTATGTCCTATTCCAGGTTATGGTCTACCCGTGTGCCCATCCTATCTTCTCTAGAGTAGGGAACGTCGCGGCGCCGGCTTCGAACGGTTCGCGTATTGCATTTCGTGATAACGCCGAAATTAAATGTCCGATTCGAAAAATTAAAAAGAATTTTACTGCTACCCTTGACGTTAAAACTATTTTGAATAAGAATTCATATTATGTTGATAAAACTCCTTCGCAATAATGCATTAATTTCGAACAAATTTGATTACCATGAAAAAAGGTTATAGTGAGTCAATCAAGATATACATATGCTGTCGCGGACTTTTTTTTAGAACTTCTAAAAAGGAACAATTCCATCATACATGATATTTGCGTAACTTATACCGTTTACGCAGCGCACGCAACGGAAGGTCTCAAAAAGGAATCTTTTTTCTCGTTTTTGCAACATTTTTCATTTATGCTCCGCTCCAATTGGTCGTAGCGTGATGTTATATAGCCTATAACCTTCTTCGATAAATGGACTATCCAACACAAAAATATTTTTTCAATGCCAACCAGTAGTTCCTGACATTAGCACGTTCAAAACAAACAAACTCATCAGCGTTATAATATTAATATAGATAATAATAATAATACTTGTGAGCTACATCCGGCTTGTGGTCTTACTTTTGTTGACTGAGTATAAGAAACAGTCCACTACCAAACAGTACTGATAGCAGGATAAATGAATAAAAACAAACCTACTGGCACTAAGTAATTTAAATTTGGAAAATAATAAGTAATAGTCAATTTTTCAACCAGCTATTTGTTGCTGGTTGCAAAAAGTTTCTTGTAAACAACAGCTTAGGAAAATACCGTGTTAGTTAACACATAACACCAAATGTAGGTACATACTAATATATTGTTTTTCTAATTCCAGGATGACACAGGACCTGTAATGTTGTCCGGTGAAGTCACAGGTCTATCAAAGGTATGGAGTATGTTGAATTTAAATAAAATGAATTATTTATTAGTTAATAAAGGGGAATATCGGCTGACACTGTCTTTTTAGTAAAACTTGCACTATGCAATGGATTTTAGTACCTACTAGCTGATGCCCAGGACTTCGCCCGCAAAGATGTCGGCTATTATATACTAAAACCTTACTCGAGAACCACTCTATCCATTGGTGAAAACAGCATGAAATTCGGTGCAGTCGTTTTTGAGTTTATTGCATACAGGACGACAGACGGCGCGGACGGAGGACTTTGTTTTATAATATGTAAGGATAATATCAGCCTCTTACAGTCCCACTGCACAGCAATAGCCTCTACTCATACAGAGAAGGCAAGAGCATTGATCACGCTTACTCAAAATTTATATCATTACTGATATTATGAATGCGAAAGTAACTCTGTCTGTCTGTTGCGCTTTCACGCCAAAACTTCTGAACCGATTTAAATGAAATTTGGTACACAGATAGTCTAGAGCCTGAGAAAGGTAGTTTCCCGTATTTGAACCC
The DNA here is from genome assembly GCA_949152455.1 of Lithophane leautieri. Classification (NCBI taxonomy): domain Eukaryota; kingdom Metazoa; phylum Arthropoda; class Insecta; order Lepidoptera; family Noctuidae; genus Lithophane; species Lithophane leautieri. The sequence continues at coordinate 1,273,847 of OX424469.1, read as the reverse complement.
GTAACTTCGTGCATGCGAGGCGAGGTCTTAATCACCAAGCCGTCATACATTTGATCAATATTGTAATAAAATTCCATTGTGCTTCGAGGCTTTTGTGTAGATTTCAGTTTAAAGGTGTGATACTTATGCGGGTCATATAATACAAATATAAAATCAGAATGACAATACAAGTTTAATATAGGTAATGTGTGTACACTTATAAATTAACATAGAATGACTATCAATACAGAATACGGACAAAACACTCCAAGTATTCCAAGGTCACGATGTATGTCGTAATTCTTGGTAATCAACTAAATAAATGACTCGACAGAACTATAATTATGTGAATAATAACAGATAGACATTTCTTTAAACTTGCAGTGAAGAAATAATTATGTGATATGTTATCAAAGGTTAGGTCTGGTTACATTTTTATCTTTGAAATTATATAAAGCTTTAATAACAATAAAAACGCCATCGTTAAATAGTAATGACTATGTTATTACATAACCAGGTTTCAGTGTTGTTGCAATGTTGTCTGATTTATTTTATGATAACGGTTATTTGCAGTTAAACAAGACCTTAGGTATATTATATTTAGCAACCTATGTACACATAATATATACTCACCTTAGTCAGACGTTAACATTAGGGCACGCCGCTATTAATATTATTTAAAAAAATCTCTGACATATCTCGAGATCCTGGGGTCCTGAACCTTTGAAAGACGTACGAGGGGTCCAAGCCAACTCGCAGAGGCCCGTTAGACGTTTTTAATTAAATGAGGCACCAATCGACGATTATCCCTGTTCGCACTATGCTAGTGCATCACAGGACAATCCTTACCAACATCTTTCTGGAATACTTCCTTTCACCAAGCACGTTCTTTTCAAATTCGCTCTTGCGAATCTCCACTTAAGCCGGCAAATAAAGGAAAAAAGATGTGGGAGCTCTGTTCCTCATCAGTGTTCATTCCAGCCAGCCAATAAAGGCAAGCCACAGGTGAGGAATAATACTTCACTTGGCAGATCGGGTCCGTGGTGTCGCTACTGCCCAACAACTCGCCACATGCTGCCCTGTGGGCTTCTGTATCTCTTTTGGTCTGGCTCCTCACCCGAGACTTATTCGTGCAAATTAATCCCTACCGACACAGACCTAGAGTACATCCACTACGTCGTTAGAGTAGAGATATGGCGGTGGGGTTATTATTATTATAAGCCCGTTGTGTCCCACTGCAGGGCAAAGGCCGCCCTTTTGACTTTCCATTTTTCTCTGCTATAACGGCGGCAAGACTGTTCATCATGGAAAACCTTGTGTTACAGGGATAAATAAAGTACTTACATTTCTAATATTCATCATCTTTCAGGGTCTACACGGTATTCATGTCCACGAGTTTGGAGACAACACAAATGGCTGCACGTCAGCGGGTGCCCACTTTAATCCTAACAAGCTGGACCATGGTGCACCAAACTGCGAAATTCGCCACGTTGGAGACCTTGGTAACATTGAGGCGGTAGCTGGCGCCCCCACTAAGGTAAATTCTAATACAGCCAGAAAGTGTGGCAAAGTAAGTCACAGCAGCAGTATGTACTTGCAAAATTTCTCAAAGAACAATGGCCAGCCTCGTAAGGCGGAAGCTTCAGGCTGGCCCGCGAAATTCAAATTTTCTTACGTTTTTTGCTATTTGCAGGTCAGTATCAGGTTGTATGTTGATCTAAATAGATAGAATTTGAATTTTGAGCGGTACATTGGCGAAAATCTTATAAAACGTACTTACTCGATTATATGTAGGTACTTACCTATGTCGACTCATTTGCTTATTTTACGCACTTATTTGTAACTTCGTACGGATTCAATATATTTTTTGAAGTAAGGAAGATGAAGTAATTAGGCAAAAAAATATTTGCATGGTATATTTTTTATCTGTGACATTATAACTTGAGATATTTTTCACTTTCATCATCATCATCATTTCAGCCGAAAGACGTCCACTGCTGGACATAGCTTCCCCCAAATTATGTAGGCGGATAAAAACAAAATAATAAAGAGTGCGAAACTACACAACACCGCACAGAACTCGTCGACGCCGAAATTACAGACAGTGCGTGTTTCGGGCCACGTGCAATATAGGGTGGTGTAGGGTTCCGTTGGCCATTACTCGGCTTGTAAAGCCTACGTAGCTGTGATAGTTTTCAGTTTAACTTCGTTTTATATACTACTGCCGTGAAATTTTCCACATGTTATCCAAAAACAACAGCTGGCCCACACTTGATTCTAACAAAAATTTGCTCACGCCCGTATTACAGAACCTCACTCAAAACTTAAGCGTTACTTAAAACTCGTTTAAAGCCTTTTGATTGATTGAAACTAGTTGTTATGATCGAGTCTTGAGTGAGGTTCTATAATACGGGCCTAAGAGCGTGCATTCTGAAAGTCGGCAATAATTGAAAATAGATGTCAAATATTTCGCTATTTTGATTACATAACATTACGCCTGTATTCCCCGAAGGGTTAGGCAGAGGTGTACTTACCCTTAATTAGTTGACACACATTTCGCCAATTATCATGTAATAGGGGGCGAGCCTTTTGCCACCAACCAGGCACAAATCCAGACTCCGAGCTGCTAGGCTGCTACTGAGCAATTCCAGATGAAAAACGCAATAACACTTTGGCCCTTTGCTGCTACTGCTGTTTTGATTAATTTGGCAATATTATTGTATGGAAATATGAATTATGGCAAACTAGTGAATATTGATTATGAAATGCAATACTCATGGTTATGAATCTTCTGTTTCTTATACCGGCGCCAGACACAGCAACACACATTTGAACACATATGAGGCACGGGTGTTTGAATGTTTGATCAAAGTTTGATCTAACATTTAGTACCATGCCACACAAGTGTTCAAATATGTTACTGTGTCTGGCGCCGGCTTTATAAGAATTACAGCAACAGGTGCAGCAGCATGAGAAACTAAACTTAGTAAACTCACAAATGAGCGTAGGTACTGGCGTAGCCTCGTTCAAGCAAAAACTGCATTATCACGTAATTTTTGTTTTTTTTGCACAGTCCAGTTCCGAACAAATCATTTTTCATAAAACCTATTATACCTAACCCCCTTTCAATCTAAACATTCCAGGTATGCATCCAGGACTGTCAGATCTCCCTGACGGGTCCCAACAGCATTGTGGGTCGTACTCTGGTCGTGCACGCCGACCCTGATGACCTCGGCATCGGCGGCCACGATCTGAGCAAGACGACGGGCAACGCCGGCGCCCGCATCGCATGCGGCGTCATCGGACTCGCCAAGGTCTAGAATAACCTAACTTCAGTACCCCTTCATTGTTACTGTAGTATTAGTGATGCATCTGCTTACAAGTTTCTGGTAAGGGATTATCGGCTACTTCTGATTCTGATTGTGTCCTGGGCTCTATCTCCATCAGATCTTTTATCAATACTAAAAGTACATTTGCAAGAAAAGTACAAGGTGGATTCAAGAAGCAGCCTGTAACCTGGAGTGATGTTTGTGCCTATTATATATAAATGTAATAATTTGGGAATCTAATACTTATGTTGTCAATGTATCAGGGTTGTAAGTCCCGCATAAGAACAATGCATAAATAAATGTATACTTAATTAACGCAATATAGGTTGCCCACCTATGTAGATAGAATGTAAGACTATATATTAATAGATGTTGTGATGTATTTAATAGCATTCCTGGCATATCTCAGTGAACAAATTATTGGAGTCTTTTTGTTTTTTATTTTATTATTGGTGCAGGGCACATGATATGTTAATGTCATATGTACTGGTTTGTTTCAATAAAAGTAATCTAAATAGATGTTTTTTTTTATTTTATTTTCTTTTTGTAACAGGTCACCAGTACAAAATCATCATTATAGTGGGGATGCTTTCTATGGGGATTACCAGCATTTCTTCAGTCTCGTATCCAATCTTCTTTGCCAGTTACATTCAAATAGCCAACTATTTTAACAAAATTTGTGCCAACAGTATCTTGTGTGACCAGATTCAACTTAGTTCTACCAATGTAAGTTAAATAATCAAAATACTTTATATGAGATTAAAAAGATAGTTCTAAGTATTTTAGTTTTTCCCTTTATCACCTAGAAATATAAACCTTTTGGGGAAATGCATAAAAGTCATAAACCATTTTGAAGAACTTAAAAGTGCCAAAAGAGTCACAATTATGAAATGGAAAGAATAATAACTTGTTTTATTCCTATGAATACTTTAATTGACCTATAGAATACAGTACATGACCATTATGAGTAAAGAATACATTGCATGAAGAATCATGAGCTTGGAACATAGTTGGGCTACTGGTATTCCATTGCCACAAGCTGTTTTCATCACCTTGTATACTTATTGATGCCCAGTATTCCTCTGTTTCCCTGGCCAGGACATATTCTGACAGTTTACTACATAACTTACAAATCAGGGAAGGAGTTACAAATCCTTTGGATATCAGAATGGATATTCGTCCAGTTTGTAATGCGTTCTCACTTTCTGGTTGGCAATAAGTGCTAATGTAAGGTTCTGTAGGAGAAATATCTGCATCATGAGCCAGTAAACCAATCCATTCAACCATTTCTTCAGCATCAACATCTTTTATGGAAGGTATTTCAGTTACTGATGGCGATATATTCTTGATTTTTAGGGAATGAACTGACACATTGATATTCCTCTCACTAAAATATTTTGCTAAAGATGATGGACACATATCTTCATTATTTGGCTCCCATGTAATGTTAAAGTCAAACTGTTCTAGTTTCTGAAGCCCTGATCGCACTTTGGAAAAGTTTTTTATTGTTGTGAGATCTATTTTTACTTCATAGAAGTTGTGAGGCCGCTTTGTTCCTTCAAGTCCCAATGTTTGATATGTATACTCAAGAATGTTTAGTATGAGATGTCCATCTGGAGTTACAGCAGCGCAATTTTGTATGATAGAGTTTCTATCTACTGACAAACAGTGAACTTTTCCAGTTTTAACAAAACTTTCAATGAACACTGGTTCTACAAATTCTGTTAGTGAACAATCCGATAACTTATAGTAATCTGTGTCTTCTTTAATTATATCTTGAATAAAACTCGGCGTCTGTATTTCATCAGGGCATGTTACAATCAAACTTTTGTAGAAATTGTTCATATTCACAGTTTTGTATATGGTTTCTAAATTTTGATTTTCTCTGTAATTCACTATTACTTTTGGTGGAGGAAAGTTCCATACTTCTGGGCACAGCATACTGTAGATTTATTTAGATTTCTTTACCTTTGTCCTTCACTTTAAGAACTTAAACGTTAAATCTTTGTAAGTTGAAGAATTAAGACAATAATAACATAAACTCACTTTCTGACTGACACTTAACGATTGGAGGTTAAGTCCACAGTGACAGCACAAAACTCAATATAGAAGCAGGGTTGGATTTAGTTAGGTTGAAAAAGATAGTACAAAAAAAATTAAAAGGATACTATTTATAAAAAAATATAGTACACTTTCATTATTTTTAATTTAACATATAAAGTCATTTAAAATCAACATCCGTTAAGGCAAAATTTACTTTGGGGTGGATACTCCCAGTCTATCGTCATTTTCGGAACCATCAGTGTTGCCACTTTCCATAATTAAAACACTGAAAACGTATTATTTTACACAAAAATTCGCAAGCGATTGTTAAAACATTGAGCAAACTTTGATTGAATTTCGAATGGAATGGAAGGAACGGGATTAGTGGAAAGAGAGAAGTGTACTGCGGAGGATACACGCACACGCACGGTCGAAATATTCATAATATGACGAACAACTATGCATTCGGGAGCAAACCTTAAATTATAGTATTTTAGCGTACTATCCTTAGATGTGGATAGTATATAGTACAAAGGGCGAAATTATAGTATAAATACTATAATTATAGTACAAAATCCAACCCTGTATAGAATCGATTAATGTTTACATCATTGCGGTTAAGTCTTTATCTGATGCCTACCGACGTGAACTAAAAGCTTATTTTATTTATTCGGAAGAACAAACAATTACACAAATATTACAAATAAATAGAAACATAGGAGCTTATTATTTTTATGTATTACTCCATAAGGTGGATGCGCCAAAGCAGCCCGCGAAATTCAAATTTTCTTTTCATATAACTGCCAAATGTCATGATTTCATGAAATAGTCATTCAATTACCCTAGGTCCTAGGTATATATAATAGTAATCTATGCATTCAATGCACTTACATGAACTTACAGAGTTGTATTGCTGATTCTAATGTTTATAATTCTGTAAATCCATATTTGTTGTGGCCGCAAATCATATTTAGATCAACATACAACCTGATACTGACCTGTAAATTGCAAAAAAAACCAAAGAAAATTTGAATTTCGCGGGCTACCTTGGCGCATCCGCCCTTAAATTAGGTATGACCTTCCGGTTGAATTTTTTTCAGACCGGACCTTCTGAAACTTGTCCAAGTCTGCCCCCCCTCCCCCCCTACACTCGTTCTTTGTCTCTCATTCGTTCACATGAGTAGATAACCTAAGTCATGGGGGGAGAATAATAGGAATTGATGGCTTAAATGTCAAACCGAAATCAAACAAAATATACGAAACTTAATCTACCTACTTTATTATCACTTTGCTTGTCTACCCTACCGATCGCTTCTGATCAACTCTTTGCAACAATAGATAATTATTCGATGAACAGTTCTTCTGCGGGCACAGCCTTGTACAGCGCTTCGACTGCCTCCACGGTGCGAGCTACAATGGCGTGAACTATCGGGGGGGCAATCTCGTGCATTACTTCACGCCAGTTTGTATTCACGAAGTCTTCTACGGGTCCAGCTGAAACAAAAATAGTTTAGGATGTACTATGTTATAGCGAACGGTACGTGGAACTTGAAGAGCTTATGGGGAATACCTTATTTTCCTTCTAATGATGTACGCTTTTGATGAGGCTTTTTATTTTTCTGGCCTTTTCTGAATGTTGGTCGCTATAACTAAGCTAGGGCACCCCGACCCAATGTGTTGGGTTATGTTAGAACTGTGAACTACCACTACACCCAAGGCCACAGTTACTGCTATTTAGTATATTTAGGACACCAAAATGGGAATTATTTGAGAATCATAATAAGAGGCAAAAAGTAACATAACATAACGCCTTCTTTCCCTGAAGGGTTAGGCAGAGGTGTACCCATACTGAGGTACCTACTAATACCTAACCTATACTAAAAAAATCAAAATGTTGAATACATGCTTGTGTTTATGCCGTTGAGGCAAAAGTACCTACAAACCTGAACAGATTAGGCACAACTATGTACATATTACTGGAAATACGAAACATTAGCAGAAAAAAGGTTTGCTTATATTTCGAGTAGCGGGTAAAGGCTACTCACCCAAAAGCTTATTGCCGTTAAACAGGTTTTCAAAGTTGAACCTGGCGCCAGTCTTCACCTGGCTGTTGAAGTGCCAGTTGTCGACGTGCCAGTGCTTCTTGCCATCATCGCCGTCCACTGTCACCAGCGCCGTGCTGGCTTTGATCACTATGTCACCTGGAACATTGTTCATCAAATTATTAGGATGATGATCATGGTCTTGTGTAGGTATCCTAAATCCTAACTATATAGTGATTATAATAAAACTCCAAAAGAAGATTGTTAATTGATTCAGGCGTGACTTTGCGGAAATCCATTATAAAATACAATAGACGTAGATAATATTCATAAGTAACCTATTCCGCTTAAACGTAACCTAACCCGCAGGGCAGCATGTGCGAGCTGTTGGGCAGTAGCGACCCCACGGACCCTATGTCCCGGGTCCCCGGGAGAAGTCTTGTTCCTTACCTCTGGTTTGCCTTTATTGACGAGGGACAGAGCACCCACCTCTTTGGAGAAACCGAAGGCTTTGTCTTTGCGATTATGGACGAAGTTATGGATGACGAACAAATACTGGAAATATATTGTGAAGGACCAGGACGGCACGGTTGACATCTATTGGGCTTGCCACTGTCCGGGGGAATCAACTCGATACATAATTTCTAGCTGTTCTCATCTGGCTAACGGAGATTACTTGAATTGGCACAACTTTGAAGCCAGGATTATTCACTTGCTCTGAAATAGGTAGTCTTGTGGAATCGGAAGTACCGTACCATAGGTAAGTATGTGCTCGATACAGTTCGGCACCCTGATTGCGTAATACACGGTCTATCACAAACAGAAACGGTTTGAAACAAATTTCTATTGCTTCATAAGTTCGAAAAAAAGTCTTCTCAATAACGTGAATAACGCAATGAATGTTGTTGAACTGTCAAAATGAAACAAATTATTTAGTCTTAATCGGTTATGAAAATAAGTTACGCAATTAGATATTACCTAGCTGTTCTCGAAAATGGAAATTAGTAAAAAGATTTCGTTGCTGATGACTTACGTATAGCATTGCATAGCATAATCAGCCTGTAACGTTCCCACTGCTGGGACAAATATTACTTAGGTACTCTTTGTGATAGGGAGTGGGCCGACCTATGCACCAAGCGGGCCCAGTGCGGGTTGATCGGTTGTAGATCGTTGATCGTTTGAACATCTCTTAAACTTTTTGGTTTTAAGATACGCCACGCGCCGGGATCCTCACGATGTAGACTGGCTTGTGTATGAATGACTTACGTATATTGATGTGGTATTTCCCCTCGCCCCTGATGGGCAGCACGATGAGTTGTCCGTCCAGCTTGTAGTCTCCAACCAGCTCCACGGTGCATCTGATCGTTATCGACTGCTTGCCTTTCGTCAGGTCGTGTCTGTCAAGTGAACAGTATATTTTTTGAGATGTTGTAGGTACTATGTTCACATTTCACGCTAAAGGTCAGCAACGAAAATTATCATAAACTGGTAGTTACTTTTACCTAGACGCTGGAAATGATTTAGAAATAAAGAAGATATATTTTGCACGGAAACGGAAACGTAAAGCATCAAGATTTAAGATCATTTCACACACGCAGTGCGTTTAGGTTTGTGATTCCCAACGAATATTATTAAGTTAATAGGTAAAGAAAGTTAATTTAAGCTCGTGGAGGAGCTCGTGGCTAAGTAATAACAGCCGCATGGGTCGATTCATCAGGTTAAGCTACGCGTGCCGGGGTTGGTCCGTGGATGGGTGACCATCTTTACATATCGAGACTCCTCCGTGCCTCGGAGAGCACGTTAAAGCGTTGGTCCCGGCTGTCATTTGTGGATCTTTGACAGTCGTTACGGGTCGTCAGAAGCCCGAAACTCTGACAACCAGTCTTGCCAAGGAGTATCGTATTACCCAGTTACTGGGTTGTGGAGGTCAGATAGGCAGTCGCTCCATGTAAAATACTGGTATTCAGCTGCATCCGGTTGGACTGGAAGCCGACCCCAACATGGTTGGGAAAAGGCTAGGCAGATGATGAAGTAAAGAAAGTTAATTTCCTAATAACAATAGCTAGTCATTCACAAAGATTACAAAAACGTCTTCCTATAAGAAAATCACTTAATGTTGTATGGTAACTACCAATTTTTTCCGTGCCAGTCGTTAACGACTGGTTTTGAACAACAAAATTCGCTTAATTTCTTCCCTATAATTGTTCAGCAGGTAGCTCAAAGGTGGTTTTTTTACATCACATTGTCTCATAGAGGCCTCGTATTAAACAATTACTAGCACTTCGTCCGCGCAAATCTCGACAAGAGCGCCACCTATCAGTCCAAAACTAGGTACATTACACAAAAGTCCATTGAAATAGGTTGGATGGTTTCGGAGATTAGATTATAATTAAGAAGATGACGACGTAAATACCTAAATACCTACTTACATGAAACTTGACTTTGCGACCAAGACGTTGTCACGTGCCCATCAACGTTTGTCAAAGTTTATTTATCTACTACCTACCATTTATTAGAATAGGTTGCTTATTAATGTTATTACTGGCAAATTACAGCCTGACATTACAATAGTCAGAATATTACCTGTGTCGGCTACACAACAACTCTTGAGTAGGCTGACAATGGGATCTTTGTTTACTAATAATAACTTTGATTTACCTTCTTGCTCATTGTTATTTACAACGTGATTTTAGTTACAGCTGTTAGTTTATTGCTAGCTGAAGTCTGGAGACCTAGGTATCCAGCCTATCCAGGTATCCAGTGGAAAAAAGTAGGTACTTCCACTAAGCATATTGCACTTGTCTCTGGCTGCCTATAATATAACCCGTCTCGCTCTCAGGACTTCCCAACAGTTATGTAATAAGGCTAGAATACTCTTACCGCAGTAAAATAAAGAGTTCAAGAAACTGAAATAGGTCTTACTTGGTATTCTACGATATTTTTTTTGCAGTGGAAAACTTTACGAAATTGCAATTTTCTTAAATTCTTAAGTGACCCAACGTTATTCTAGGCATACCTATATGGTATAATATGGTTGGTATAGGTACCTGCCACGTCTGTAAAGTTTTGCCAGCTAATTTAATTGACCCTGTACAGTGTACACTCACTCTATTATATTTATTATAGGTTCACCTTCCAACCTAGCATGGGAACTGAAGAGGGAGAAACCTATAAAATGAAATATGATTTCTAGTGAGGTAAGAACTACGTCCCTGCCTACGCTCAAATCACAATGTTCTGATACACAATTACATTAAACAGCAATAAAATTATTTTATCTTTTATGTTTATGGTTAGTTTATGGCTTTATTTAGTCACAATGGTTGTCCTCGACATTGTGGCATGTCATGCTCTAGGAAAACCGATTGAAGGAGGAAAATGAGTTCCTTGGTAATGAATGGAAATTGAGTTAATTTGGAAGTTAACGTGATGCTCGACCGAATAGTAGTCTGACAGCACAAAGTAAAAGTAGTATATCTACCTAAGCTTGGAAAAAATCCGTGTAAAACGGCCAAGTCCACGGTATCACCATTTTTTCTCTGTCAAATATTGAGATCAATGGTAAACCTGGTTCCAAGATAGCTTTAAAGAGCTGCCAAACGCGCCTCTACGGAAACAACCTTAACTAAATTTAAGGAAAAAACCTAGGACCTCACTAATCTCAGTCGTTCTTACAACCACTCCACAAACGAGGCTAGGTACTAAACAAAAGATAAACAGTGTCCATGTAACACCAACATGTTTAATCGACGTATCAATATTGACTGTGCAAATTACTAGAAGATCGGAATCCAGCCGCTTCGAGATGACTGCGTATTCCGGGAAACGTCATCTTTCCGAGAACATGCGCCACTTCCCGGTTTACCGAAGTTCTGAGCCCAAGGTCAGGATTTTGAAGGTAAGATTTAATAATAGGGTTTTTGACTACAATGAAAAGTTTTAATGATATTAATGATGAGAAATGTAAACTTGGAGTTGTTGCCTCGTTCAAGGATAACATGTGCGCCGATACAGTGATCGTGTCAAACACAAATAACTAGGCTCGAAACAAAATATTGGTAGAGTATTAAAATATTTGACACATGTAGGTATTTATAGACTATTAACGTGTGCAAGCAATACCTTTATACACTGCCCCTCTGATTCTTAATCCTTACATACCTATTATAAAACCAAGTCCTCCGCCGCGTCTATCTGCCGTCCTGTACGCGATAAACTCAAAAACTGCTGCACTGATTTTCATGGTGTTTTCACCAATGGATAGAGTGGTTCTCGAGTTAGGTTTTAGTATATGATAACCGACATCCACGCGGGCGAAGTCGCGGGAATCAGCTAGTATTGTATAAGATACCTTGATGGTTTTTTCATTCTGATTCTAAAGGGCATATTGTAATTGCCCCAAATTAAAATTAATGCAACTATTCTATCTATACCGGTAGTACCGGTATAAACAATTGTACTATTTAGACTAAAACCTCTAGCAAAAACCCTGAATAAAAACCAGTAAGTCGTGACTCGTGGCACCGTCTTTTAGCCTAGGTATTTTAGTTTAGTTTATTAACCAGAACTTACCTAAGTATGAAACATCGTATTTCTAATGAGACTCGTAAGTATTAAGTAAGTCCCTACTAAATTCTTGCACATAACAATAGCCGGAAGCAAGATTACAAAAGTACAAATCATTTGTTTATACACACGTTTAATTTTTGAACAATGAAATGTTTACAGGAAAGCAGTAACTTACTTTAAAATTAGGAACTGTAGCTAAACTAAGTAATAAATGGAGACTCGACGCCTTGAACCAATGAGTCTATTACTAGGTAGGAGACATCCACCACACATCACTCAGAGAACGCACAGCCTAAAACTGCTGGGTTCTAGAAGCATTAAATTTTGCACAAGAGTTCCATCCCAATTATGTCTACAGAAAGTGCGCAGTAAGGAAATGTTTTCGAAAATTCATCCGCAATTTTTAAAAAAAATATAAATTCAGTAGATAAGTTCGGCATTTTTGCCGATGGGAGATTCAATCGAGCGGCGCACGGCTTGTTAGTTGTTACAAAATAACTGGCCAAATGGGGAACAAAACACTTCTGCCTCAGTGTGATGTTATGTTAAGTACCTACCCATGTTAAATATTTAACTAACTGTAAATTGTACTCACTTAACAGCATCAACATGGCAGCCCTTCATGCCAGTCACTGTAGTATCCTTGAAGGTCAGCGACAGACCCCCCTGGTCCCCCTTGATCAGGTCAAACTGCATGGGGTCCAGCGACTTGACCCCCAGCTCAGGGATGCCCACTGCCATGAAGGGCACGGCCTTCTGTGCTGATGCCAGGATGCAGGCGTTGTCTCCAGACTTGCATGGTGATATGAAGGGAGCTGTCGGAAAGAAACGTCTTAAGTAAAAAATGATTGAAGAGTTTCATCTGGCCATCACAAATAAACTTATTAGAATTTTGTTTGCGAAGTTTAAACGACTATACTTATTAATAACCAGCCAAAACGAACAAATAACTAATTAATAGTAATGTACGGTTAGATGTGATAATAATGTGACAGACAGACAGACGCTGGAGCCTTAGTACTAGGGTCCCGTTGAAACAATTTGAGTACGGAATGCTTAAAACGATTTACCTAGATGAAATCTAACAGGGACTTGTCACTTACATTGGCTAAGACATTTATTAGGAACAAAAATCATAGAAAATTATCTATCGACGTAAGATCATCCTGTACTAAAGTACACAGTTGACGTGTTCGTTCACACGAAGACGTGATCACTTACCAATATCTGACGCCGTTAATCTGTATTAGATCTGACGTTATGATGAAATCGCTGAACTCTTTTCCTCGGTTCCATTAACCAAGGAAATGACTTTAATTTAGCCAGAGAAAGCAGCTAAAGTGTTAAGTGGGTGATAGACGTGCTTACTTAAAGTACGCGATCTTTAAGTTCGCGACCTTACTCGATTCGCAGTCGGTGAAGTTTGATCAAAATTTCACTGACAAATTGGCTCTCGACTCACGGCTCGCAGCGATGACAAACGGGCGAGTAAGCTCGCCGAGCCAAAAGTACGCGTACTTGCTCGCACGTCTATCACCCCTTTAACTCTAACACACTTGTTCGGGACAGCACATTAGATTCGAAACAATTAATTGAAAAAAAAAAAAGCTAACCCGAAGAACTACACACCTTCGGCTTACATATTCGATTTCGCCCCTCGGCTGTGCCGAATCATGCCGACCCGAACAAATGTGTAGCACTCCTTAACGCTACAAGAAAGGAAGGAAAACTCAGTTTTAAGGGTGTAAAAATACCCATCACATAGGCGTCAACTACGCATTCTGTACATCAAATTAAGTAACATTGCACAACAATTATTGATGGGAAACGACTTTTATTTTTGGTGTGTCCCTTACTTTCAGATCACTTGCATCATGAAAATGATTATGGTTATTTTTGGTTTTCATGAACAGTTCATAACACCTTGAGCCTGGCATTACAACGATGTTTACCTTTACTTTATCAAGCAAAAACGAAAGCAAGTTTAGTTGAGCTAAGAATTTTGTTAAAGTCGATAGGGACACAGGAAAGCAGAGAGTGAAGATTTTGGGCGGTAATTGAATGAAAATTAGAAAAAATTATTTCGTAGACTTGAATATTATGAAAAAAGCGATACATTATAAATAGCCATAATATGCAGTAATTTATGTCAAGTTTACATGAATTACTTGTATTATGAGTACTTATTATAACTTCCGTTCACAACAATAAATGTTATTTAATCAAAATAAAGAAATTAAAGGTTCATTGTATTTTTTTAAACACATCTGCCACTAATTTATTAAAAAAGGCACCATTCACTAATCCAAAAATAAAATTAAATGGTTGTTACTTACCCAATCCTGATTTGGCACCCAAAATAACAGCGAGGAAGCACAAATACGTCAGTTTGTTCATCATAATGCACTCTAATGTGTTTCACAGTGTTCACAGTAGAATCCTGCGCAAGTCTGATGATCGCCGAGTCTGGCCCATGCTTATGTATATGAGATGTGGGCACGCGCTCGACGTCATTCGTACATTGTCAACAGCACTGAGTTGTTACTATGTTAAGGGGATGTTAATGATTTTTCTCCGCTGAATCCCAAATTCAAAAAAATACTATGATAAAAGCTGGATCTGCATTGATGATGTCGCTACCCATAAAAACCTGATTATACCCACTTTTGATTATTTCAGCTCGTATTTTGAGTTAACGCTTTGGGCTTTTACCGTCTTTGTCGTTCACGAAGAAAAAACAGCTCTAAGGAAATGCTTCCCACAAAAAGACGCACATACCTACATGAATTTAATGGAATCGATTGGAATGCAGAACAGTAAGAACGGACAAGGCTTAGCAGATTTACTTAAAGGCTGCATATGCAAGTTTTAACTTCCTTTCTGAGTCTGAAGCTATATTTTTCCTTTCCCTCTTCATACCGCATGCCAAACTCTGGCGACCCGGTCGGTCTATTAGTCACCATTCTGGCTTCCCCTTAAGAAACACAAGCAAGCACTTAGAAACACAAAATGGTCGCCTCACCTTGATCTTGAAATTTGAACTGCGGCGAACAATACCTGCTCAAACGGAACAGATTAACTGCACTTAACTCTGATTACTCTACTTTTAACTTTCTGATTTTTATTTCCTGGCATCCTGGATACGCGAGATACAAGATCGGATGGTGATCAACCGTTGATCACCGTCCGACCACCGTCTCGAATATTTGATCTGACCACCGTTACGGAGAGAGTGGGAGAGAGAATGGAGAGACTATCAGCGCTGCACTCCACCAGGCCACTGATCGTAACAGATAGAGAAAATTCGACAATTAGAAATGGAGTCATATTTCTCAGCAGTGAGAGAGCGATTAGGAAGAAACAGATTCTGTTCATTTTGGCAGCTTCCTAACTGAATTATAACTTCCTACTTTTAGAAGTCGCTTGAAAAAGTTTCATCCCGACTGACACCATCTAGGCAACTGTCATTCCTGAAAAAATATTGATTGCGTTTTATAGGCAACTAGCTTCCGCCCGCGGCTTCGCCCGCGCGGTTTGTCGATAAAAAGTAGCCTATGTCCTTCCCCAGGGTACCATCTATCTCCTTGCGAAATTTTGTCGAATTCCATTCAGTGGTTTAGGCGTGAAAAGGTAACATACAGACAGACAGATAGACAAAAAGACACAGCTACACAGACAGAGCTACTTTCGAATTTATAATATTAGTATGGATGTGCACTGTGCACCGGAGATTTAACCAATACCTTTTCCGGTGAAGTAGTGAGGACAGGTGGCTGGCTAATATAAATAAATAATTTTTGATGGTGATTTTATGGCTGCTGATGGCGGCTACTACAGTTTGACCTGCGCGACCATATTATTTTATAAGAATATTCATATGAATACTCATGGAATCAATATAAAGATTAAGTAAAACCTGTTATCTTCTCTTAGAAACTACCTTTTTCGGTGGAAATCCTTGGCTGTCCGCTTGTAAAGAGCTGAGGAGGATATTATCTGATTTTCTTCTAGGTACTTCTTAGTATATTTCCCACAGCTAAGTTACGTAGAGACCTTTTTTACTAGCCCCACTCCTACCATATTTCGCCATATTTTCCAGGTCGGACTTTTTTCCGGCGAACAAAAGTAGTCATCATTAGCACATACAGACTCCACGACCTACGAGGGCACACTCCTGAATAATGTCGTTTCCTATGACATGATTTGATACGTAAGCATCAATAAGGATAATTTAAACTTACAGATAAGAAACATACCGTAAACTTACGCTTAGATCTGTCAAAACGTGGTGGGGTAGGTATTCTACTCCGAAAGAGCTCTTTCAGGAGCTCTTCTACTACATGTATTAGGTATCCCTAGTAGTACTGCTACGCGTTCATCATCTACGTACTAGAAAGCTATAAAATAAATTAGCTCCCTATACAGTGTGTCCCTAGCGATTTTTTTTTATGATTTCCTGATGTAGAATTCCGACAATTGCCTTGCAAAAAGCACAAAGCTTGCACATTTGCTATATAACTCTTATAGTATTAGACATACAGTTGTAAATTTTATGTTGTATTGTAGCTGAGGTCAAAATCTATCAATCTAGTAAAAAAATAAAAGTTGTCGGGGATTCTTTTTAGTAATTAACAATTATTGGTTGGATTGCACAATTTTCCTTTCTTTTTTGCGACTTTCACATATTTTTTCAAATGTTATGGAATTGTGAACAGATGCTTGATACAGATGAGACATGCTTTGTAATGCAGACGGTAGACAATATTATTGCCTTTCGAATAAGCCTGTTTTTATCTCAGTATGACTAAAACTTTGAGAGATATGATTTTTTTAGTACTCGCATAGAATATTTCAACAAAAAAACAAAATGGCTGCCACATAGCGGGGAAGTGTATTAGACCCAAGCTTAGAGTGTAATTGTACTTTAAAATATTTTATATTTAAGTGTTTAGTTAGTCCATGTCCGGACACACTGTATATACCGCAGGTAAGACATTTATACTTAATTAAACCTTGATCTTGAAATGGGATCTATAATAAATATTAACTTGTTTCTATTGTCATCTAGTCATAAGAGCAGTATCCGTTGTTATGAACAATTATTATAATTCGCCGTGAACGCGATGGCAATTTTGCATAACGTTTACAATTTACATGGATGTGACTCACATTAAATGACAATTAAAAAGTTCAACTTAATGAAAACCAACAAATTTTCCAGCTTGAAAAATGGCAATATCAATGTATAGGAAAAATAAGTAAGAGAATCAATTTATTAAAAGAATCGATTTATAACTATTTGATTTTGACTGTAATTTAGTCTCGTTTTACCCGACTGCCCCAGAAGAAGGGTAATGATTTTCGAGAGAATAATGTATGTATGTCTATTTCGTTGGCACGCTCTGTCTGATGGATTTTAACATTATGTGTCGTTACATTCGTCTTAATTGTGGGAGTGACATAAGCTATAATATTTCTTTATTGGAAAGGAGGGGAAGGTTTTTTTAAAATAAATTACTACTTTATTGGTATCAAATATGCTAGTTATGAGTCAATTCCAAATATATATTAGGTACCTATATATAAACTATAATAAAACTAAAAAGCATGAAATAAATCAAATTATTAAAATAAACCAAAAAACCCGACAGCAAAAACACATAATTATCTGAAAAGAGAAAAACAAGCATTGAACTTGAAGGTACTGCAGGCGGGGACAAACCAATAACCTGGGGGCCTAAACCGGCCACATTAGCAATTCCTCTAAAAGCAGTTCGTTTCCTGAATCCCAGCTGTCATTAGCAATTCCTCTAATTTGACATAAAAACAATTCATAATTTGTGGACCATTTTACGAATCTCCATAGAAAACTGCCAAACAGATGAATTATTTCGTAATAAGAATTACACGCAGATGAATTGTCAGTTTGTGAAATTTTACGATGATTCATAATATTTTCATATTATGATTCTGCTAAAGTGACCGTTTTAAGCCCCCTGAAGGTGTAACTTTTGCTTGTAAATACCTTAAGTACTTCCTTACAAAAACCAAAGTTTAATGCTTGTTTTTTTCTTTTCAGTTATGTGTTTTTACAGTCGGATTTTTTTGTTTATGACATATTTCAATACCTTTACACAATGAGTAATAAATTTTTTGGTCAATGCTCTTTTGGGTATTTGCTTTGAATAGGTTAGAGGCTGATGTACCTAATAGGTGTTATCTATTAGTCCGTATTTAGTAAGGTCAATATTTTATTTATAAGCTAATCTGGTTTGTGCCTAGACGAGGTTTTTCCCCAGTTGTTCTTAAATAAACAATGCAATTTTAAAGAGTTTGCGCTAAAAATTGAATTGAAATCCAAATAGATTTCTACATAAACGAGGCTTAGTGCATATTGTGGTCGCACTGGCTTCCTGCATTTTTATGTATGCGGAGAGTAAAAATATACAGATATTTTGAGTGCGCATGAGATTTAGATGTTATCACGAAGATATGATATGAGTTGTAACACCAAGAGTGATCAGTTAGTGTTCTGTTTTAAATAAACATATAAATCATATATTATTAAATGAGCAATATCTGTAAATATATATATTTATAATCACGTTCTCGAAAACAGCTCTACCGATTTCGATGACAGTTGCATTATGGGGGTTTACTAGGGCGAAAAATCTATCTAGCTAGGTCTGATATATAGGAAAATTTGTTTTCTCTGTTTTCACAGTTTCGAGAATGTGATACAACGATGGTATACCTGGACGATATGTTTATCTATTTTCTCCCAAGCAGAGCTCGGTCGCTCGGACGATCAGGTACTTATTAACTAATTTACTGACATACTAACTCATATCTGTATTTTATGGCATCCTTTATTTTAAATCGCATTACACATTGAACTTAATGTGAAGCAATAAAGAATTTAATGCTATGAAAACACCATTACTTCTGTTTGTAAGTAACATAGTTCTCGGTTATAAAAGTTTTTTGCACCATGTAGGTATATACGTAGATATAGACGTCAATATTTACCTGTAGTTACATAGGTGACAGGTTTCTCTGAACTCCACGTCGTGACGTCATAGTATAACAACAATAGTCATAAATATAATAAATCGCAAAATGTGTGCACGGCAGTATGCCCTGCCAAGGTTGACAAAACTAGATATTACCCGCGACCTCGCTGGCTTAGGTATAAACTTCAACCCACCGTTAGCATCTAAGGGGTTGAATTTTGGATAAAGTACATTACTGTCGCGGCCTGCAATAAGGGGATTGATGGACGATAGTTAAACAGTTCTATTTATAAGGCAAATCGAAATACAATCTTTGCTAACTTGATAAGTTACCTCCTTGGTTTCCATGTGATGAAGTAAAAAGTTCATTCCATTTTTAAATAACACAACAGATATGAGTTTTCATAGTAATTTATTTGGCCGCTAAACACGCCAGATATGGATTTTCATAGTAACTTTGCTGACTACATCGTCACTTGTTTTTGACCAGTACAGCAATTTCGATTTATCTCGAAGAAGGTTGTCAAAATAATGCTCGAATTTCCAAGCATGTTTGAGAAAACTTACTTTGTGAACGTCTCAGCACCGGTTATCGCTGAATACCAGCGCTCTGGTTCTGTCTCACATAGGGTCACAGCATTTTGCGCGATGGATGTGACGCATATTTTCCCCCAACTTGTTCTTTTTTGTGTTTGTGTTTTTTCATTGTGACATGTTTAGCCGCAAATAAACGTAGTTTCTTTCTTTCTAAGACCTGTAAGGGAAATTCGTCATCCTTACTTATCTACATGCTTCGATCTCAACATCGTTGTATTTTTTGTGGTTGTGCATTGGCTGTCAGTCCATCAGTAAAACCAAGTGTTATATAAAAAAACATTGTTTTGAACATTATAACAATTGAGTAGATAGCAAAAACGTCCAAAGTTTTGTAAAAGCATTACACAGTCGTATTAATTAGTTAGCTTGAGGTACTAAAGTCTGAAAATACCTAAACATAGCTGACACAAATACCTGCTTACGTTAGAGGTCGCGAAGACAGATAGAATCTTTACAAATCCTTCGCCCTGTACTGTAATGATGTTGTCTCACTTTTTTAAGGTTTAACTTTGATCTTATTTTGTAACCATTTGTTACAATCACATTAATGCTCATATTGAGGTAAAGTCATGTGTAAGATGGAAAAAACTGTCATAAAATAATAATGCGTGCAAGTTATCACGTAAGCACACGTGATTTTTCATATGAGTACGTAATAGCTTGATGAAATTATTTAGGTTAATTGAAATACATAGTATATCTATACTAATATTATAAAGAGGTAAAATTAGTGAGTTTGTATGATGGCGGCAATCTTCGGAACTATTGATCCGATTCCGATTTTTTTTTTCACTAATCTACTGGTAAGCTACAGTATTGTCAAGTGTCATAGATAGATATAAGATATATTTTATGTTAAAACAAGAAATTTTACGCGGACGAAATAAATCGAACTTGGCTCTTGATTGTACTGTCTACGTTTTTCCTACATTTTCATTAGATATTCGCTACTATTTCTGCCTGTGTTTACTCATAAATGGGCAAACAATACTTGTAAAGTTTAACTAGGTATGTAGGTACTTATTTATGTTTAGGTAACAGCGAAACGTGTGCGCCACTGTCACGTACACTTAACCTTTTTTTTAATTTAAACTTTTCGCACTCAAAAAAGGTACAATGGCGGACTTCCTCTACCAGTCAACCAAGGCTGGTGAAGAGACCTTCCACTTATTTTGGCTTCAGGAGCCAGACGAGTAGTCGGAAAAGTATGACTTGAGTATTAAAAAGAATAATTAAGAATCATCAAAATCGTTCCTTCTGCGGCCCGCCCTTTAAAAAGTTCTGGGGGCCTAAACCGGTCACATTAGCAATTCCTCTAAAAGCAGTTCATTTCCCAGCTGTCATTAGCAATTCCTCTAATTTGACATATAAGCAATTCATTATTTTGTGGACCATTTTACGAATCCTTATTGAAAACTGTCAAACAGATGAATTATTTCGATTATGAATTGTCAGTTTGTGACATTTTACGACGATTCATAATATTTTCATAATATGATTCTGCTAAACTGATCGTTTTAAGCCCCCTGGTGCCGCATTAAAACGTTTCATGACAGTGCGAGAGAGACGGAGATATATATGACTTGACCATCCCCTGTTCGGACTGGAATCATGATGACTTCAATAGATACTCCTTATAAGGATTTGATTGCCAAGCTTAGCATGACCACAATAGAAACGGATTTTGTAGGCGGAAGAATAGATAAAATAATAGACAAACAATCACAATTTGTCAAACTTTAGACCATAACTAATTATTAAAACTGAACAGTGCGTCGTACGTAAGTAATGAGGCAAAAGTTCAAGGTAAGTAGTTTAATTTACGATTGTATTATACCAACATTTTTTGTGATGAACTCTAGTTAAAAAAAAACATAAACAATAAAGGCAACCATATAATTAAGGACTAGGTACAGTCAGGAAAATTAATCGTTTATCAAATTGACACACTAATTGCGGTTTAATAGCCATTTTATACAAATCTCAAAGAATGGCAGTTGTGATTAGAATTTACGATCAGTTCAGGCTTTGTTAATTAATTTCCCTAACTTTTACAAATAGAACAGCTCTATTTTATAACAAGTTTGTTGATGGGCACTTTGTCAAACAGTTTGGTGGATTCGATGACCAGCTTGGAAACGATCTCCCTCACTATAGGTGGCGCCACCTCTTGGAAGATGTCGCGCCAGTTGCTGTTCGCAAATTGGTGGACTGCATCCGCTGAAAATGATAAAGAATAATTGAAGGATGAGACATGAAAAGACGTACTTATAATTTTATAGACTGCAACAAACTTTCAGTGGTCGATCTTGAACGTTATCTAGCTTCAATAATTTATAATTTATTATTGTGACACCACATAGGGACGGTCGATGTCACCGATAGAGCGCGATCTACATTGTTGCACAGATTTTCACTTGCATCTTACTACCTACTATTGATTCAAGTTTTATGAAAATACGCCCACAGTCATTCTTATGTTTTGCATTAGCTGTGAGCCGTTACCCGACTTTTTCAAAAAAGATCAGGGGTAGTATTATGAAGTATTAATGCCATCATTAGTCCACTGCGAAAACGGGATGGTGCTATCGGCCTTGTCTAGCTCCGTCTCTCTCTCACACTGGAAAAATGGTGGCAATAATACTTCATAATACGGCACCAGCAAACTCTTAGGATCTCCTCATCTATTCAAACCCGTACCTTGTTATCAAGTTTTAAGGGTCTGTAGTTTGCCAAGTAGGTACGTAATTTCTATTGTAAATTGAATTCAAACGGAAAAATCACGAATTAGGTTCAATTATATTCTTTCGTTCATATACTAAAATCAAAGATGTTTTAGTTTAAATTAACAAAATCAAACGATTTTGTGGAAAATAAACTTAAATTATAATATATGTCCATAGAATACACAGTCTCGTGAGCGAAGCCGCGGGCAAAGCTTGTTTTTTCCAAACCACTTACAAAGCGGCTTGTTTCCATTGAACAGGTTCTTAAACCTGAAGTGGGCTCCCTTCTCCACCTCGGAGGTGTACTGCCAGTTCTTCACCACCCAGTACTGGTCCCCATCCCTCGTCTTCTCATCCACTAGAAACTGGATGTTGACCACGATGTCATCTAGAATTATACAGTGGGAGTGAAAGTGGAATGCATTAAAAAAGCCACCGCTAGCTTGTGATGATACTAAGCTTTGACCCCGTTGTGGTGCCCCTGTAATAAGCCCATACACGGAATTGCTTAAATTCTATATAAGTAGATACTTTAAAATGTCAGCAATTCCGTATTTTCGTGCTAGTGTGGATATGAGTTTGCTTGTTAATAGACGGATAAGTTACAGCCGTACTTTCAAGAAATCCCTTTTAAACATTGATAGATTGTCTGTTTGTTTGAGATATCAATAATTTTAAACTCCGTAATATGAAAAATTTGCTGTTCCGTACATTTTGAGTGTGTAAGTACACTTTTGTAAGTAACAGCAGATTTTCATATTTCAGAACTATGAAATAAAAAAAAACCTGGGCAACCATGCCTGGTCCCCATTTCACCCACAGAAAACATATAATATAACTCACGGATCTTGATGGAGTATCTGCCGCTGCCCTCGATGGGCATGATAAGTAGCTTCCCCCCGAGTGTGTAGTCTCCCACCATCGTCACCGAACACTTCAGGTCCAGGCTAGTCTTATGTCCGTGACGTCTGGAGTAGGGCAAATGATTGTATAAGCTGTAGTTTACATCATAATCCGCATGTTGCAGTCCACTGCTGGACATAAGGCCTCTCCAGTCACACTTTCTTTAGTGTCCTTGGAGTTTCTTGCCCGTTCTTCTCCATAGAGATCTACGATTTGGAATGGGCAACTAGCTTCAATTTTCTGACTAACTGACAGACTCTTTAACAATTCAAAAGTGCCCGTAAATGGTTTAATTGAAATAAATGCTTTGAAATTGAGTTTGACCCACACCATTTAATTATCTAGTCTCATTTAATCCGAGAGTGTTGTCCTGCTCTCTCCCGTATAATTATGACACGACAGGACATTTCTACATGTCTTATACCGTCATGTGTTGTATTATCTACACTAATATTATAAAGAGAAAAGATTTGTATTTTTATTCGTTAAACTCAAAACTACTGGATCGATTAAAAAAATTATATTGCCCGCAGAATGCTTTATTATCAATTTATCGCTGAGTAACATAGGCTATAATTTATAAAGATAACACACGGGCGAAGCCGCTGGCGGAAGCTAGTAAATTATAGTATATAAATATGGCAAG